>CM038358.1:23765160-26165160 GCA_021464625.1 Proterorhinus semilunaris | reverse complement strand
TGCACTTTGAGTAACCATTTTTCAAGCGTTACCCTTATCGACCTCAGCTGACAGATTCCACAACCTCTTTCTATCATATTGAACACACTTGAATTCAACGACGGCATCTCTTTAAATATAGCCATGTTATGTATAAATGTCCGCTCTTTCTATGTGCTGTGACAGCGGTACAGTGGAGGTCATACGATCTAGTAATGAATTGTCAGATCTGTTTGTGGAAATTGCCAAAATATGACAGCCCCAGAACATGATCACAGAAAATGTACGCCATGGAATTGTTTATGCTGAGAGGATATTTAGTTCTGTGCATGTACAAACATCACAGCATCAAACATACATTGGGTCTCGGTGCCACGCGTCTGAAGTGCTGGCCAAATTGCGCACATCTTAAAAAGTCAACATCCGAATGCGTTCTCCACTTTTTAGTTCATTTCTTTGGAATTCGCGTCAGCTCTCATTAGCGGAAAGCGCTGGTGCCACGACTAGCGGAGCGGCGAGCTGCCAAGACATCTTTGCCGCGAGACAACCAGCCGACCATTGAGTCTTGTGGCTTTGATTTGTGAATTTTGGACTGAGTTATTAAACTTTTAATCAGAGAAATTGATTGTCCATAAAGAAGTGTTTTGCATTCAGTGCCAAAAAGCCATTGTTTCACGACATCACTTCTGAAGTTTGATGGCAAACGGGTGTAGCTTGAACATTAAATCCGCCATTGTGAGGGGAACTACCAAATATACTGAAGATAACAAAACCTAAAGCTGCGGAACGACTCAGTGGCTGCTGGGCTAACACTGTAGAGACCATAATATAAGAACAATAACATCTCTATTATAACAGTGGTGGGTCTCATCAACAACAGAGACGAGTCAAACTACAGGAGTGAGGTGAGCAGTCTGGCCATGTGGTGCACACAGAACAGCCTCTCTCTAAATGTGGAGAAGACAAAAGAGATTGTTGTGGACTTTCGTAGAGCACGGGTCCAGCATGCTCCTCTAACAATCAATGGTGCTGCAGTGGAGACGGTGACCAGCACTAAGTTCCTGGGTGTGCACATCACAGAGAACCTTTCCTGGACCATGCACACTACATCTCTGGTCAAGAAAAGTAATCAGCGTCTCTACTTTCTCCGCAAGTTAAGAAGAGCTAGAGTCCCAGCCTCTGTTATGTGCAACTTCTACAGAGGGACTATGGAGAGCATCCTGACCAGCTCCATCACTGTGTGGTTCTTCTACAGAGGGACTATAGAGAGCATCCTGACCAGCTCCGTCACTGTGTGGTTCTTCTACAGAGGGACTATAGAGAGCATCCTGACCAGCTCCGTCACTGTGTGGTTCTTCTACAGAGGGACTATAGAGAGCATCGTGACCAGCTCCGTCACTGTGTGGGTCTTCTACAGAGGGACTATAGAGAGCATCCTGACCAGCTCCATCACTGTGTGGTTCTTCTACAGAGGGACTATAGAGAGCATCCTGACCAGCTCCGTCACTGTGTGGTTCTTCTACAGAGGGACTATAGAGAGCATCCTGACCAGCTCCGTCACTGTGTGGGTCTTCTACAGAGGGACTATAGAGAGCATCCTGACCAGCTCCATCACTGTGTGGCTCTTCTACAGAGGGACTATAGAGAGCATACTGACCAGCTCCATCACTGTGTGGTGCTTCTACAGAGGGACTATAGAGAGCATCCTGACCAGCTCCATCACTGTGTGGCTCTTCTACAGAGGGACTATAGAGAGCATCCTGACCAGCTCCATCACTGTGTGGCTCTTCTACAGAGGGACTATAGAGAGCATCCTGACCAGCTCCGTCACTGTGTGGGTCTTCTACAGAGGGACTATATAGAGCATCCTCACCACCTCCATCACTGTGTGGTTCTTCTACAGAGGGACTATAGAGAGCATCCTGACCAGCTCCATCACTGTGTGGTTCTTCTACAGAGGGACTATAGAGAGCATCCTGACCAGCTCCGTCACTGTGTGGGTCTTCTACAGAGGGACTATAGAGAGCATCCTGACCAGCTCCATCACTGTGTGGCTCTTCTACAGAGGGACTATAGAGAGCATCCTGACCAGCTCCATCACTGTGTGGTTCTTCTACAGAGGGACTATAGAGAGCATCCTGACCAGCTCCATCACTGTGTGGTTCTTCTACACTCTCAGAAATAAGGGTACATTAGGAGACCATTTCTGTACTCATAGGTACAAATCTAGAACATTTTAACCCAAGTGGATCATTATTGGTCCTTAAGATACATTATTGAGCCTTTTGGGAGTAAAAAGGGTACAATACAAATGTTCAAATTCAAAAAGCACATAAATGTACCACTTAGGTTAAAAGGGTACAAAAACTTACCACACATGGTACACATTTGACCATAGAGGGTACAATAATGGCCCCAAGTAGGGACTATTTTGAATTAATGCGCATAAATACACGAACAACAGTACCAATGAGGAAGGATACTGTCGGTAGTGCTTTGGTCTTTTGATCACTTTCCCGGGCAAGGACACCGGACTTGGACGTCCTCATGGAGGGGCCGACTTTAAGGGCTCTTTCCACCTAAGAGCTTTTGGAGAAAGTTATTCAATCGGGAATAGATGTGTCCGAGGAGGAAGCCAAACGATTCAGGGGTAAGTTTGAACAAACTGAGTATTAGAAGTTTTATTCTTTTGTGAGTTACATTGTGCAAGCCTGGTCTATGCGCACTAAGCTAGTTGAAAAGTGAGTCAAATGCAGTTTTAAGCATGGCCTGTCTTGGTCAAGATATTTATTTATCGTGTTTATGTATTTTATGTGGATGTTATGTCAAATTGACGTGATAAGTTGCGTTAGCGTTAGCTTCTGTTTTAGCGTGTAGCTAGCTTTGGGCGGGAGGCTAAGCTAGCGTCAACTGCTGCATACATTGTATTAAATATCGGTGTATAGGTTACACATTTCACGTTACGTCCTCGGGGGCAATTTAAGCTACCGATTTGAAGTGTGGAGAACAAGAGTACCCGGGCGGTAGTCAATTCTGAATTGGTGGCGTGCAGTGACTTTTTGAGTTAGGCAAGTAGTGGGAGGTGTTCATGATTAACCTTTTCATCGCTATCTTTGGCTTAATCAGTTTAAAGAAATGCTAACAACAAGTTGTTAAACGGTATAAAAGAAAGTAGCTGAAGTGCCATCAGTGATCTATATAATTAGAATATCATGAAAAAGTGCATTCACTTCTGTTATTCAACTTAAACTGTGAAACTAATATATGATAGACTCATTACATGCAAAGTGAGATATGTATAGTCTGTGATATAATTTTGATGATCAAGGCTCCGCTTGTAAAAACCCCAAATAAAAAATCTCACAAAATTAGAATATTTTGAAAATGGACTGTAAGCAATAATCATAAAAAATTATAACAAATAAAGGCTTGACATCTCACTTTGCATGTAATGAGTCTATATCATATATTTAACATTTTAAGTTGAATTACAGAAATTAATGAACTTTTTTATGATATTCTAATTGTATGACGAGCACCTGTACACTCTTTAATTTGTCTTGAGTTATTGGATTGGATTGTTGTTGTTAATTTCCAAATGACCAAATAAAATGCATCATAGATCTCCTTGAAAAAACAAAAAAGGAAGGTAACATCGTCCGTCTGCTTTTGCACTGAAAAAGAAAGGAAATTCTTCTTTTGACACTTTAAAATGAAATTGAACAACATTTTTTTAAACTCTTTCAAAGCTTTGGGAATAAAAGGCGCACTTTCAGTAACGGATGTCATGCGTAATGTCCTAGCGCTCTGATACAAACTTTATCATTGTTAATGTAAAATATTACAATACTATTTCTTTTTCTACAGATATTGATCTACATGCCACTGCCATTTTCATGCCGATCTTTTTCAAAGAGAAGATCAATCATTTCATTACTCTTGGAGAGGTTAGTAGTAAATATTTTCTATTTCTTTACTATATTTTTTACCCAATTTATTTATAAAAAATAAAATTGAATTCTGGCAACTGGACTAAAGTTTCAAGTATGAAGACGCTTCACCACTCAATTGAGTACCTTCTTCAGCTCACCTGAACTTTATTGATCTTGACATGTTTCATCTGCTGACAGCTGAAACATGTCGAGATAAAATGTACATCTTAAGACCATATTAGTCATCAAATGATATAGTATATAATATATGTTTTGTTATTTTCTTTTACAGCAAGACCCAAAGCATCCGTATCCTACTATTCAGCTGCTGGAAGGAGACTGGAAAAAGGCGTTCACCACCAGAGTCCCAACCGTGGTAAAAGTGGACAGCGTTGAGGTGTGCCGTTGTTCAGGCATTGAAGATGGAGTCATCGCTGCATTCTGCACATACTTCATTTTCAACATTCAGTATCCACACTGCCTCAAGAACACCATTGTCCAAAATGCTCCCGCAGAGTATTCACAATAACTAAATTAATCCAACACATTGGACTAATCCATGCCCATGAGCCCAATTTCCAAATTTCGTGTGGGATTAATAACTGTTGTTCCTCTTTTAAACTATTTGAATCTTTTCGACTCCACGTATATCGCAAGCATTTTAATGATAATCCTGTAAATGACTGTGCTGAGGAGGACTTTGCTGAAAATGACTCTGAGAGGGACACTGAGATGTCATTAGATGAAGATTTAAATCAACGTTTGCCATCCATTGCTGCACCTTCTATTGCTGAACTTTTAAACGATTTTAAAAATAATTTGTTCAATTTCATTTTAAAGTGTCGAGAAAAAAATCTCCTTCCTGTTTCCGTTCAAAAGGAGATTGTTGAGGATGTTAACTTCCTTTTTTTGTTTTTTCAAAGAGAACTGTGATGCTTTTATAACGTATCATTTGGAAAAAAACGGTTTCAATATTTCTGAAATTCTGGAGTTGGATAATGTGATCCAGTCAACTGATTTTTTCAGTAGAGCAACAGCGGCAATCCAATCCCCGTATTGAATTACTGAACACGGCAACGCATTCTGAAAGGATTCCACTGTTCCTAAAAATCAAATACATTCTGACCATTGATACAGAGTGGATTTTTTGTGGAAATTTTTTTTTTCCTTTACGTTTTGAACACCATTTCTTTGCCTACTCAGTCAGGATGGATGATGAATGGATTTGAATGAGACCAGGAGATGAAGTAGATCATCAGGCATACAATGTTTATTCTGTTGATAACACGTTTCTGTCCATTCGATATTGTATTTGAAACATTGTCTTAAGTTTGTTTGCTGGTAACTGTTCTTACTGTACACAATGTTAATAGCTGGGTCTGTAATTAATTCAATTAATTTAAATAGTTGAGATGGGGAGGTATTTGTTTAGAAGAAATTGTATGTTGTTAAATAAATGTAACATACATTTAAGTCATTGTTTTGTAGCCTCATTATTATACAGTACAAAAAATATTTAAATCCATAAAAGGACAAAATTGTACCTTTTACAAAAAGGTACAAAAAAGTACCTTATACAAAAAAGGTACATCATTTAAGAAAAGGTACAGAATTGCCACTAACAAGGTACACAATTGTCCCTGTAAGGTACAATACACAAGGGTCCATAAATGTACCCCATATTAGGGGTACAAATTTGTCCTTGTGAGGGGCCTGCCCCAGTGACAAGCGATTGTACCCCTATGAGGACAAATCTGTACCTTTATTTCTGAGAGTGTACAGAGGGACTATAGTGAGCATCCTGACCAGCTCCATCACTGTGTGGCACGGCGCCAGCACTGCCTCCTGCCGAAGGAGCCTCCAGCGCATCGTGAGAGCAGCGGAGAAGATCTGTGGAGCTCCTCTCCCCTCCATTAAGGACATGTACTCCACCCGTCTCACCCGCAAAGCCATCAGAATCACCAGGGACCCTACGCACCCATCACACAGTCTCTCCAGAGTAATGCCTTCAGGGAGGAGACTGCGGAATCTACGGGGCAGGTAGTCGGCAGTCGACTTAAGAACAGCTTCGTACACAGGGCCATCGTGAAGCTGAACTCCCTGCCCTCCCTCCCACCCCTCTTCCCCCACCCCCCGCTCCACAATCAAGGATGAGAGAAATATAATTTCAAATCAGTCACATGGTTTGACAAATAAAATAATCTTGAAATCTATTGACGCAACGCCCTATATAATATCTACTGTATATATAATTACAAATGACAAAGAGTTTCCCAGTGGATATTATTGCATGTTCACTGTTCTGTCCATAAAGATAAAGATCAT
Source organism: Proterorhinus semilunaris (assembly GCA_021464625.1). NCBI lineage: Eukaryota > Metazoa > Chordata > Actinopteri > Gobiiformes > Gobiidae > Proterorhinus > Proterorhinus semilunaris. The sequence continues at coordinate 26,158,924 of CM038358.1, read as the reverse complement.
TGACCTATTCCTTCCTGACAGCGTGTGCACATTCACTTATTACACGACTAGGAATTATGGTTCATACATGGATTGACACTGCACAGCCCAGACTTTGGCCACATTGACAATGCTTGGGATGGAGTTTAGTGGTCTATTTTCTCACTACACAATTTCAGTGTGTCTTAAAGCGAATCCAAGTCATTTTTGGCCTGAGACGAATGATGTCAGAGCCCCACAAACAACTTCAACGAGAGGAACGCGGTCGTAGTGGAATCTGAAGACGTTCGACGGGCCTCTACTCTCTTTCTGACCATGCTCACTGCTCAGATTCCAGGATGGCAACTGTTAAATTCGTAAGACAACTAAAGGTATTCTAGCGACACTTTTCATTTTTAATTGGATATACTCCTGCTACAATGCTTATGAATGTTTCATTGATTTGATTTGCGTTTTGATTTTGTCATTTCCCGCACTTCAACACTCCGTCTTGTTCTGTGATGATAAGGGCATCCACTGTGCTGACACGCTTCTCGACTTTTATCTCACGGGACGAGCGAAAAGCCTTATCTGGCGACGGTTCACGCGGTCCACATGCATCTCTAATTTAGTCTGTTTATTCTGCTTTGGCTTTCAAGGATTATTAATTCAAAATGTGTGTGTTTTTTTTTTCAAAATGTGCCAAAAACACTGATAAATAACATTCACCTCGCATAAATGACAGTGGAAGTAAGGACAACAGCGTGTGCCGTACTTAAAGCAGAGCAAGATTCACAGTGACAGCCATAAGCATCTGAACCTCCTACACATGCGCCCAATTCAGTTTTTATTGTTAAACTCATGCTGTTTGGCAGATGGGGAGCGTTTTTTCCCCCTCCCTCGGCCAACGTTGTGCTGTGCTTTATGTAAAAGGATTTGACAAAGAGCGATGATTGCTTCCGCCGCTTCTATTTTCAACAGTGCACGTTATTACAACTGCGGCATTAACCTTTTCCCTGAGTTTGCTCCTTAACACCGTGCCTGTATACGTGCACGTCTTATGATTAATCCGTCTTTCCCCTCAAATGATAAAATCTCGGCAATCTCGCTCCCCCGTCTACCTGCAGCCGCCGCCGTCCTATTATTTCCGCTTGGGTTGCGTGGTCACCCTGCTAAGATTATTCCATTCTCTGTCTCTGTATCCAAATGTGTTGAGATTGGAATATGGAAAGGCCCTTTTTTTCTTCCGCTTTGATGCGCGGGGCAGCAGGCTTGTGTGCCTTTTGTGTCAAATAACCATTTCATCAACTTCCCACCGGGGCAGCACATGCGTACGTCCTCGCTTGGCCAGTCAATTTCAGCCGCCTCTTTGTGGATAAATTGCTTTGTGGCGCAAGAGCAAATTGGACATAAAATGACCTGTGTTTTGTAGACAGCAGCCGAATAGGACAGTGTTGTGAATCATTTACTTTGCCCAGAGTCTTTTTTGTTATGCAGGTAACATCTCTCTTTGTTGTCCATTATGGTGGACTTGCCGTAATCCAAGAATGGACTTTAATACCAAAATTATCACACTGTCTGACTGCGTAAAGGCACATTTCAGGTTACGCTGCCATGTCATGAGAGCTACTACTGTTGTAAAACATCATCATGTGAGCCGTACTAAATGACCTCTAGAGCTCAGCGAGACACCAACTTGTTATTACGAATGAATAATGGCCAAAATAAATGACTTGCTATGAGGCAAGTATTCACCACTGCTAAATCTTGTCAAGGGTTACAAGGAGCTGGGTCTATCTTACCAACTTTGGTTCTGAGATGATAAACACTGGCCTCATAACATGACTGCCACACTGTGTGAAGGATTTCTGTTGGCGTGTGTCCACTGGAAGGCTCTACCCAGCCCAGTGCCTGGTCTACCCTGTTTGGCTTTTCCAGAGCGGAGGTTTTGGGACCGACCTCTGGCAGTGGCCAAAACGTGCTGAATCGTACTAATGTGACGTGAACAGTAGGGAGGGGAATTGATACGATTTTAATGATATCAATGCCAATCAATAATTTTACCTATCGATTCTAATCTTTATCAATTATTGATGCCTGACTTGTGTGTTGGGGAAAAGCAAATGTGCTTTCGATAAACTTGATCAAAAAAGACACATTGTTAGTTTTCTCAAGAAAAAAACATTTATTAAATAAAGCAATTTTCCAAATTTACTGTGGCTCCTGCTGGCACCCTCTAAAATGTAATGGTAACATTTGTACATACCTTTCAACAAGTGTAGCGCTCAAAGTTATTACGTTAGTTTTACCCTGTTGAGCGGAGGTTACGGTGCTGCGGCTGCAGCTGGCCTTCGAAAATTCAGACGGACTTCTTGTTCGTAGCCGATCAAAAGAGCATGGCATGTTCATCAGTAATTTGTAACAAACTGATGCTGTTTTGTAACACCTAAACAGGACTCAGTCTCAGCTTCATCCGGCGCGACATTCTTCTTTCCCCTGTCCATGTGTTGCTGCTTCTGTTGCAGCCCGTTGGTCAGAGCTGCGAAAGATCAGCCGTTCCGCTCATATAGCGCACTCATAGCAGGGACGGGCAGAGGTAAACCCGCTCACAGTGTGCTCAGGGCGGGGACAGGCAGACTCCACTCTGAGCGCTCAGACCGGGTCAGTCTTGGCTCTGGGCTCGGAGCACAGCGGCACGGGGAGACAGTGGGCGTAACAGTGAGGCACTGAACCCCGTGTGTCAAGTCAATAGCGACGTATCGAAAATAAATGGATCGTTCGCAGCAGCAAAGCGAAGACGTAGCATTGACACGTTTATTGCAGTTGACTGTTTTGGACACCCCTTCGTCTCTCGTGAACGCGCAAAACGGAAGGGAAGGGTTAGCGGAGAGCTAAGGGGTAGAATTGAGATTGGGCCGATGTCTCCATGTTTACTTCGAAACAGCGTCCGCGGCACACTATGGTGTACAAAAAAGAGGGTGGGGGGGGTTCAGAGCAGGAGCATCGATAAGAAGGATCCATAGTGAAGTAGACGTATGGTTCCGATGCTTTGCTCAAACAGAACCGGGTCTACTTGTAGAACCGGTTCTCGATTCCCATCCCTAGTGAACAGACAGGCTGCTGATAGGCAAACGAGAGAGTGGACAGCCCTCACTAAAACAGGCAGGTCATACGGATTTAATATATATCATAACGCTGTTCAAAAATGGGATTTTGCCAATATTAGCATTTAGCCGCTGTTAGCTCAACTGCTAGCTGGTGTTAGCATAACATTTGCATGTTGCTTACCTTCATAGTTCATGTTTATGAACATACATACATAAGAAGTACTTCGACCGAGCCATACTGAATAGAAGCGTGCTGTATGGAACCGGCAAATGAGCAGTTTGAAGGATAGACCAAATGCTGAAAATCAATGCCCAAATGGAACTGTAAAACATAGGCTTTGGCTGAGTCACTTTTTTGTTTTGAAGACTGCATGAAGAAGGGTTCTTTATGTCCAAAGTGCATAACAATTTGGTGACTTGGTTTTGTTTAGGAATGACAGTCATGGTGCCAGAAGTGTCTCAGCATCGCCCAAACTGTCATTAGAATGAAAAGTTGTATTTACCCCGTCTTTGTGGCCTCCTCTTCTGCGGTGAGTCCAGCGGTCAGTCGCCCCGATGTCCCGCTCTGAGGGAGGTGACGGCAGATGGCCCGTGATGAGCCTCTAACTGTGGTTAATGGAGCCATAACGTCCAGATGGAGTTTAGGAAAAGTTCAGCGGTTCACATAACGCAAACGAGACAACAATTAGGCAAAGGGAAATATTGTCCATTTCTAACTTTGTCGCACTTCAGCTGCCATACACAGCCACCGACTTGGTGAAGGGGTTTAGAACTACCCCCTTTACTGTGCGTCTCCAATCCAACCCAACTTGATTTATGATGCACTTTAAAAACAACATTTTATATCTAAGGCAAACAGGCAAACAAAGAAAACCGAACTTCAAGTAAAAGCTAAAGTGAAAATATATGTTTTAAGAGCTGACAGAAAAATACTTCCACTGGCTCTTATTTTTTTTTTTTACATGGCGAGTCAAAATTACTCTATTACGTCTTAATTTCTGTCATTTCAACTTATCTAGATATCACTTTTTGCATCGAAAGGAACGCCTCTCAAAGACTGGCCGTTATCTAAAGAGCCATATAAAAGCGCATGTTGAGACAGGTGGTCCTGAGCAGAGGTGATCGACCCCTTCCCCCTCCTCTCGCTCTCATGTCACTCACGCTGACACAGGTGACATTAAGAGCAGGCCGGCCGTGACGGAAAGGGCATGGGCGCAGCATGAACATCCCGTAATAGCCACTCGGCGCGGCAGACGGGGCCGAAACATGCACATTCGCCCACTCGAGATGTGTTCGACTTGGCATCGAACACATTCAAGGAAAACCCGCCGCTCCGTAGATCGCAAATGTCCTTAAAGCGTGAAGGGCAGAAGAGACGGCCCTTCATGAGCGCACACTCCCAGTTTGTGCTACATACACTGCACCGTGCCATACAATACTGGGGCTTTATTACTATGAAGTTTGTAAATATGGTGTATTTTGGGAAGACGCTAGCAGGTGCAAAGTAGCACAAGCCCCTGTCCCTCGAGGAACTCCACAATCTGCCGGCTGCTGTTCTCCTCTTGTCCTACTTCAGATGTAGCAGCGTCGAGAACACAGAGACGCTGTTCTCCTCGAGGACAAACGCCACCCGGCTCACGGCCCGTTCCCATGGAGGGGCTCCGGCTGCAACCTGAGGCACCACGGGCCCGTGACTATGAGTGCCCACAGGAGCCGCCGCCACAAGAGTTGCTTTCCAGCTACAGTCCGACCAGTGGCTCAGGATATTAAAGAGGGGTGGAATAATGGCCCATTATTTATTTGTGCTGCACCTTAACCTATAGCCTATACTAATTCAACTTTATAAAATGTACTTTTTATTTGTTCCAGAGAAACGCACTAGAATTCCAATGAGCAATGTTTTCTTTTTTACCTGTGGGCAATAATTACCGTATTTCCCGGACTACTCGTCACTCCGGAGTATAAGACGCATTAGTCAAACATTGCCTAATGAAGAAAAAGCAGGCTGAATAGGTGTACGGTATGCTAACGTAGCATAAACAATAAACTAAATAGGTTTCTGGTATGTTAACGTCACATAAACCGTTCAGATAACTGTAGCATAAAGAACAGACCAAACTCTCGATCTCACTCCAAATCAATCGCCTTGGCAACGACCTGGGCACGGAGATGTAAGTGCACGGGTGACGAACCTCTCATCTGCGAACTCGTTCCTCTAGCTGTGGCCATCTAGCTTTTAGCCCGTGATTAGCTTGTTTTGTTTACTTCATTGCAGTAACCTCCGCTCTCTCGCTCACTCCAAACTTTTTTTCTGCTGCTCGATTAGCCTGCAGTGCCCTCTAGTGGCATGTGAAAGTATATATTTGAATAAAATAAATAACATATTTGTCGCTCCGGAGTATAAGTATGAAAAAAAGTGCGACTTATAGTACGGAAAATATGGTACTATTCTATTATGCGTCTCATTAACTTTGGGATAGGCTCAACATTTATTTGGCTGGCAAATCTTTCTTCAGGCAACATGAATTTTAGACAGTGGTGTATTGTTTCCTTGCACAGAGCAAACCACACTCTGTCTGACCCAAATAAAACGCTGCCGCCTGGATTTGACTAACTATTGGTCTGGGGTTGCTGCAATTGGTCAGGCAGGCCTATAGGTTCAGCAGAATGAGATCAGCTGAATGACCAGCTTACTCCCATCAATGGATTTCTTCTTCCCTGACGGCACGGGCATATTCCAAGATGACGATGCCGGGGTTCATCGGGAGCGTGAGCCATCATTTTCTCACGTGGATTGGCCGCCACAGGGTCCAGATCTTAACCCCTTTGAGAATCCTCGGGATGTGTTGGAGAAGGCTTTGCGCAGTCGTCACACGTCGCCATCATCAACACAAGATGTTGGAAAAAAAAATCTCTCGAACTCTATCGCACTGAGGTCAGATGATTGGTTGAGCCATTATAGCAGCATGTTTGGCCACCAACCACAGGGATTTCAAACGTCACGCGAGCACAGATTGTTATGTTCCCGAGGTGGATATTTCACCCCCCGCCCCGTTTAGAAAAGGTACTCAGTGAACTCAAAGGGTATTTAGTTATTTGTTATCTATTTCAAAACATCTGATTGCCAGTAAATGACTGCTCAGAGCGGTGAAATGTTTTAATAGGAGCGTGAGTGCAGCCAGACAGAGAGAGATTTCCGCTTTCATGTAGAATAAAAGCCTCTGATGAATAATGAATGGGCGTGTCATGTATAAAAGATTATTGTGCATTCTTCATCTCTAATAGCAGTTTATTCCAGAGGTGTTTGTACATAGCAGATCCAGCTGATACATTTTAATGAATATTTCAGAGGCGCTGAGTGAAATCAATTATTTATGATGGATGTGTAACGGCTTCTTCACGTGACAGCTCAGAGGTGGAGGAGGCGCGATCTCGAGTCAGACTGCCATGAAGTCAAAGTGCGTATAGATGAGCATAGATCGTGTAAAGGAAATACTGACAGACCGAGACCGCAGATGTTCAAAAGGAAAGGGTTGTGCAGGTCGTTCAAGGTTTTCTATGATAGGTTTTCAAAGTTGGACGGGGTTGAAAAAGCTTCTTCGGCGAGCAACTCCAACAACAGAGCCCATTTGACAACTCTGAAAACCTCTACGATATATTTTAAATAGTAACCACAGGTGCTGTTCGTGCACGCTGACTTTTCTGTCCTTGGGTGAGACGCTGAACAAGCCTCACTGCGTTTCTTTTCATTTGAATGGTTTGGTTTATAGTGTCTTTGAACAATTATCAATAGAGCGCACATTAAAAGGAAAACATTATTCGTTCAACCAATAAGTTCTCCCCACTCCATTTCGAGCACCAATGGTAATGGGGGATTTCAAGAATTTGATGTATTTTCAAATAAAAGCAGTATGTTTTAGTAAAAGTAAACCATAAATCAGGATAAAGTGTCCAAACAAACATTAATAAACCACTTTATTATTATATATAATGTGTTCAATTATACAGTTGGGAACTCTGAGTTGTCGACTTGGTGCTTTTGGGGATTGTTTGGGACCCCTGGCCTATAGAGTTCAGGAATGTGATGTCACACCGCTAAGCATCGTGGGATTTGCAGCAATAATAAACTAATGGAGATTTTAAAATGTATAATACTGGCGTTATTGTTCACATTCACACACTTGGACACCACAGTGAGTGAGATGTATTTACCAGTAGTGACTCCACAGCTAACGGAGCAGTTCCACGGCTCTTTCCTCCACTTTTTATATTGTTTTTAGCTAATGTTAGTCTATGGAAAATGTATGCTAACAACTGCAAACATGGCGGATCTCCATGGTAACTGTGGAGTTTCCTGAACTCTATATTTCAAGTCAGTTTTGGACTTAATTGGACAGCTATTCTTCTGCACCTTTTCCTGTTTGTTTTGTTCTCAGCACACTACTTGCTCAAAATAAAAAAATTAATGAATGAAAACACAGTGTGATTGCTCTGGGGAGTCTAATTTGGGGTCCCAATGGTGAGAATTATTACTAGGCATGATCAATGCAGCAAACTGCCGTCCATACTGTAAATCGTTTAAGCACAGATTTAAGTAGGCTACAAAAAATAACTGTACCCGCGCAAAGTGCTCCATCTCTACACCTGTCAGAGTCACAACCCGAATGTTTAAGATCACCTGGGGGGCACTGGACTCCCCTTGAAGGACGCACGCTTCATAAAGTTAATAGCGTAGCATTCATTAGCTCGATTAGGCCCGGTCTCCGAAAGGTAACGGCGTCATTGACCTAAGGACAACCGTCTCTATGGGAACCATCACTCACACTTCATCCCGAAGCACCCTCATCCCTCTGGGGGGCCTCCATAGTCAACTTACTTTTTCGCTGATGGGCCTCAGCCGCAGTTAATTTGGTTTTGGCCACTGTCCCAAATTCCCCGGCATGAAATCAGGAGACGTCCTATTACTACAAGTGATGTCACCACTGAGGGGTTTCCGGAGGGACGGGCGTTGGATAGGTGGTCCCCGGTCTCCGTAGGGTGCTCAGCCAAGCAGCAAATTGAAAAAGGTGCAGGTGCCCGATTTATGGTCCTTCACCTTTATTAAGCCTTGTTTGCACAGACAGGAGAGTGGATGTGTTCGTTTCACGTTTAAAGTTACAAGTGTCGGCCGTAGCCCCCGTTTCAGCCTTTTCTGCAGATGGAGAACATCACCGAGGAACGAAACAGGAGTTAGTCATTGGCCCATTTTGGATTATACAGACAACAGCGAGTCCCACATTTACAATAAAGTATACCATGCCTATACCTATGCCTACCTATTTAACCCGTCTAAATTGCATTTCTCCAGACAATAAGAGCGCTTTGAAATGGAGCATCCACGGGCAACATGCAAACCTGTCTCGGGAAAAAGGAAAATAAATACCAATTTGTGCGTCTTCTCAGTTACTTGTTTGGGGCGACGGTGGCGCTGACGGTCGAGCGGGTCGTCTCATGATCGGAAGGTCGGGGGGTTCAAATCCCGGCTCCCGCAGATGCACACTGTCGTCGTGCCCTTGGGCAAGACACTTCACCCACCTTGCCCCCAGCGTCTGCGCACATTAGTGTGTGAATGAGACAGTGAATGGAGGTAGAAAAGTGCTACCAGTATATAAGTTGAGACCATTGACATATAATAATATTAGAGTAGTTATATCATGCAGTACTTCTTACTTCTACTTGAGTAATGCTGTAATGAAGCATCTTAACACTTACTTGAGTAAATTGTAAAATTAGCAAAGCTTCATGTCGTGTTTTGTGCCCCTTTTTCTTCAACAGTATCCAATGTTTAATACATTTTATGGTATTTTCTTTCAAAATATTTGGAATTTCACACTATTCCAAGTTTTGTTTCCCATAATTTTAGTCACAACTGAAATACATTACTCAGTACTTTATATATTTACAAACTTTACAACTGCCGTTTGTTTACACTCCGGTTTGTTCTATGAAACCAACTCATTATGGTACAATTAAGATATAGATACATAACCATAATCAAACATGGGAAATCAGTTTACATAGTCTTCTGATGTATAGAATAAAAGAATGTAAGTTTTACCTACACTTTCAATTCTCATTTTCTCCAAGTATTTTTTTTAAACTTTTACCTGATTATTTATTCTGGTCACTACTTTTTCCTTGTACTTGAGTAAGATGATTTCAAAGTAACGTTACTCTTTTTTGGCTACTCTACCCACCTCTGATGATACATGTGACAAACGCATATCTGTCTCTTAATAAATAATGAATAATAATAGTCCAACCCACTGTATATAATAATAGCTCCAACCAGTACATTTTACCATTGTGTCCTTGGACAAAACACACAATTCACCCCCTCCAACAACAACAACACTCAACAAAAAGCTGTTTAGTGCAGGACATTTACTTTTATTGGTCAAAACGAGGCAACGGCCAAAGTCGTGTAAAACGCGACAGTGAAACCCGCACGTCTCACGGCATTTGTTTAAGACCTGCAGTCGCCCGCCGGCGGGGGCACAGCTGAATTCTCTCTGCGGGTGATCACTAAAAGCACTGACAGTAACATTTAGACTGTAGAGTATTCCCAAATGTCCCGGTGCATGGGTCCTCCTCTCTACAGTGCCGTGGTTGATATTCAGCCTGTACGCCCGGCACTATTTGAGTCAGTCATAGGCCACCACCGCGGACGCCATTATGCGGAGGCCGAAAATTGCCATCCTGCCGCAGTGCTGTGGAATCGCCATGGGACAGTGAGAGCAAATGACCAGTTACCCCCGCCGAGACCCTTCGAGCAGAAAACCCACAGTAAAACATGACGCCACGGACGGAGCGCACTTAAGCATAAGAATAGAGGAGGAGGAGGAGGAGGAGGAGGAGGAGAGAGACCAAAATGGGCTGTGTGCACATATCTGGAAGGAGTGATGTGGAAATAAAAAGTAATTTGTCGGGAAATGAACGTAATGATGCAAAATGAGACGGCAGCCACTGGAGAGAAAAGTCTGTCAGACCTTAGAAAGAGGAATATAGACTTTGCCTTGAAACAGCAGTAACCTGTGACAGAACACGGACAAATGAAACGTATTGACTCAATATGTTATCGTATGCCTGGGCCGTATTGATGCAAACAAAATTAAAAACTATATTTTTTCCCAGCGTTTAGTTCAGTTGTCCATTTGTAAGTGGATGGATGCATTTCCACAGTGAATGATATAAATGGATCTATACTATAAAAGAGATATAGGGGAAATAAAGCGACCGCACAGACGATCATCATACTGCAAAAGCCTGCAGTCCGTCTCATTAATAAAGCAGATTATAATCGGCATGCTCATAATCTGTTTATCAGCTCCAGCGTCGTGAAATTGAGTGACTTAGGTGATTAACAAATTGGTAATTTAATGTATATTAAAAAAGCAACAACAATATGGTTCCAGATTGTGTCCAGAAAAAAATGAATATGAGGATCATTTATGTTTGCTAAATGTAGAACACGGTCACGGTCTTTCAAGGTGTGAATGAGTGGACCTGTTTAGAGTAGGGGTGGGGCACCTCAGGGCCATTTGACCAGACCCCTCCAGGCATGTTTTCATATTTAATGTAGTATAGATAAGGATCATGACCTGATTGACAAGTGCTGCATCATGGCGGCCGCTCAGAAAAGGAAGGTGGATCTTGAAGGTTCCCCACCCCCGGATAAGAGGATGAGCTTAGGTCCTGTTCATTATTGTTTGTGCTTAAAAGAAAGCTGTCACACTTTATAACTGCACTTTATGAATTAACACTTATTTTATTAGTTAAGTGTGACTTAACTCTTAAAAGTACTTATAGCTACACCGCATAGAAATGTACTCAATAAACAGAATTGAAATACAAGCATTTATTTCATGACAGATATTTGTATCATTGAAAAATAGCTCATAAATGTACAAACAAACATGAGCCTTTGCTGTGAGCGGCTCAGCTCTCCTAAAGACATGACTGCTGTAACTTTACGTCTCCAGCTCGTCTCTACGGAGATGTGACTAAAGTCAGCAGAATTTGAGATTTAAACGGGTCAGGGTCTCATCCAAATCCATTCTTTGATCACCCACTGCAGTAACAGCATTTTCTGACATTAGAACATGTTTTTAGTCCAAAATGTTATGCAGTGTGCCTTTAACAATGAATAAGAGAAGGGGGTCAGCCCTATGTTCCCCCACTTCTATTGATTAAGATTAGGCACCAGCCCACTATCCTTAAGGTTAGTGGCTAGGGCAGGGTCAGGATTAAGCTGCTTGATATATACAGTGGGGAAAAAAAGTATTTGGTCAGTTCCCCATAGACTTTCTATTGGATTTCGGCCAAATACTTATATATGTATATATATATATATATATATATATATATTTCACTCCCATGATTTGTGATTGGTTGAAGTACCAACTCACCTACGGTAAAAAAAAAAGAAAAATCGCACCCGGGGAACATAGGTATGCACCCAAGAGAAGTATACACTATTCATTAGGCATTACCTGTACTAGTTAAGTAGTTATAAAGTGTTCACTTAAATAATGAATTGTTCACGATGAATGAAGTGGTGACTCATCATTTATTAAGGCTAAATAAGGTGTAGTTATTATAAAGTGCTACAATGATGAACTCTTACATAGAAGAGACATCGTAAAATAGCCTTTCTCTTCTTGTTTCTTGTACATTTTTATTGACATTCTGTAAACTCACTTGGTTTTCTCAGTGAGCACATTATAGTTTGTAATAAGGGTGTGGAAAGCTTCTGCCTATGCCTTTTTGTTCTTTGTAAAAAACGAAAACTATAAACCAAATGTCCGAAAACAACATGTCAGTCATTGAGAGACCCATTTTAAAACAAGTCCGAAACAAAACTTCAGCTGCATTCACAAATAAGGAACTACAGGCCTCGTCTGAAGCTCAGACCACGTCCATGGGAAACTTGTTTTATGGCGTGTCAAAGCTTACTTACTTTTACTGCCCAACAATCTCAGGAGGAGGTATAAACAAGACGTCTGCCGCCTCTGACAGATCAATAAAGTCTGCGCTAATCGCGATCAAACCTTTATAGATTATTGTCTTTTGTTTTATACCCATTATCTTGTCTAGACTCCGTATTTCTCTATATTAACTTTGCTGCGGATGCTCCCTCTTCATCACACGCTCATCCTCGTCGCTCGTCTGGCGCATATGCATCACTTCCCACTTTGGCACTCCATTTGAGAACTTACATAAGCATCTGAAAGTCTCCCAACTGGCAAAAGCGCAAATAAATAAATAAGGGCAAAGTGGATTAACTGTGTGAGTCACTCCGACGTTCGTGAACACTCGAAGAATTTTCTAATTTGTTTGATTATCTTTGAACTGACAGTCGTGCATAGTAATCCCCGTTTATGCAAATGCGCTGCCTCTTCCCTCCCTCCGAGATCAACCTTTAAGAACATACCGTCTCCGTCTGTGCGGATCGAAAAGCAGGATATGTTATCGCCACATTGTGTGGTCTGCAGAAAAAAGACGATGGTTGGAAACTAAGACAAAATGCCAGCAGCCCACAACAATAAGCAATGGCCAAGCGATTTGCAAGTTGTATTTTCATAAAGACCGGTCCATTTGTTTGACCTATGACTCTTTGCCTCTGCTGCAACACCCACTACTACTACTATACTAACTTTAATAACACATTTTATCTGCGCCATCAGATGTGGATCGTACTGTTCAGGAAGGAAACCCGTGACCACTACTATGTTCATGTGCTGCATCTGACTGAAGCTGCTACAGAATACACTATAATGAATGTTAATCAGATTGACTTTGCTTTATTTGCTTTGACTACAGTGGGGTGCGAAGGTTGAGGCACAGCAGATCAACATTTCGAACAATGTGAATAATGAAGCAATAATGTCTCCAAAACATATAAATATAATAATGTTAATAATAGCTCAAATAAATACAATAAAATCAAAATGTTTGAGGCTTGTCTAAATGTTATGCCTAAACTTTTCCATCCCACAGTTTAGAGAAAGGGCACACGAAACATTTAACGGGTGGAACGCAGAATGGGTTCAATTCATTTCCGACAAATCCTGGAGGAAAACGCAACACCTGAAGTTACAAAGCACATCTCCAAATGGATAATGATCATGAGCACGCTTCAAGAGCTATGATGATTTACATCAAGAGTCTGAAGGTTTTCCGCGGCGTTCCCAGTCTCCTGACCTGAACATCATTGAAGATCTGTGGATAAACCCCCAAAGAGCAAGACGACACCTCTTTGTTCTGGAAGACTTTTGTACTTTTGTAAGGAAGAAAGGGTGAAAAGAAAATACAATAAGAAAATTCACCCAAACTTCTCCCCTGGCTTTCCCTTTTTCTTTTTTTTTTACATTAAGCTCTTAACCCCCGCCTTAAGTGCATTTTCTCCAGTTCAGCTTTACCCGAATCAAAAGGTTTCTTGCCAAATAAACCAGTGTAACGCCTCATTTGAAAGCTAATGCTGCGTTTACACATAAGCACGATGCGTTACGAATGTCATTTTTCCGTCATTCGTGACGTTCGTGACGTGACTTAACGCATCTCAATGGGATTGTTAACAGAACGCATCAGTTCGTGACATTCGTGACGTTCGTGGAGAAAGTTTTTGTCTGTCAAAAAATCTTCCACGAATGTCACGAATCACCCTCTGTTCGTGGAGTTCGCAGCGGAGCGTGTCCTTTCGTGAGGAGTAGTGGCGCTTCGTAATTCAGCGTGAGAGCATTCGTGGAGCAGAATCACTGTTTTTACGCTCAAAATTGACAGAAACACACGCTACGCCCAAAGTAAATGTTGGTACCTGCAGTAGCTATGCCAAGGAAAAGTGTCACAAAGTCGGCCAATCCGCGCTCCAAGCCACGGACAGCACCTGAAGAGTTGGAGCCAGACGAGCCCAATGACTCAGGGGAAAGCACGGCCTCTGCTCCGCCTCCAACCCGGCGGCAGAAGATCACTCCACATTCGCCCAATTCTTGACAGATTTCGGACAGAACGCGAATATTCATAGTGACCCGTAACAGCCCGTGGCAGCGCGCAACACCACGCAGCAGCGCGCAACACCACGGGACGCATATTCGTGACCGTGCGTAATAATTCGTGCCATTAATCGTAACGCGTAGTAACAGGTCGCAACAGGTAGTGGCGGCGCGTGAAACCTCGACCCCGAATCATCAAATTCGTGATCCTTGGCCACGAATGTGCATTTGTGGCATTCGTAACGCATCGTGCTTATGTGTAAACGCAGCATAAGACCGCGTTGTTACTTTTTTGGTTCTATTTTTGACGCACTTTTGTCACTTTTTTTTTTGCGTTATTGCTTTTTTTCTTTTTTTAAACTTTTTCCTAACTGTTTGTTGCATTTTTATCGCTTTTCTTGAGTTTTTTTTTATGCCTTTTTGGTGTTGTTTTTTTGCCTGTGTTTTTGTCACTTTTTTGTCACTGTTTTTTGCTTTTTTGTATTTTTTAGTATTTTTTTATTTTTTTTACGTTGTGTTTTCATCGAAAATATTTTCCAAGAAGATTTAAGATTTGAGTAAAGCTGAACAGGTGAAAATGGCCTCGGTTCAGGCGGGGGTTAAGAGGTTAATACTATTTTAAAAATGAGTATTTGGTATTTACATTACAATTAAAACCTGATTTGCTTTAGGAAAATGTTCGGGGAATATCTCATCTTCGTGCCTTTTGGAGATCATTTCATTTTCCCGCCGCTTAATTATTCATCTTATTACCTAAACTTCAGACGTACCTAAACTTTCGCACTGTTTTATGTGTACGTATATATCACAGCGTGACGACACAGGAATAATAGCACATAAGTCACAGCAGCGAAAACTATTATAAAACACTTCTCTTAATAATTTCATACTGCGACATTTTCCCCGAATAACATTAAACACGACTTTTTTTTTCATTTCCGCAGACTTTGTAATTCCTCTCACTTAATATGCGGGAAGTTCACGGGCGATATATCGTACCGCTGCACTCATATCTGACTGAGTGTATTAATATTCTCAAGCAGAGCCGGGCAAAATGAATTGCTATTAGCAGCCAAACGTACAATTTAATGTTGATTAATGTGGCCGTCGTGTTGAAATATCCTTAAAATAAATACTCTCCTCTCGGCTCAGATACGCCTATCTACACAAATGAAAAATTACACATTAGCTCCAGCCGTATTAAAGAACGGGGGGATAAGCTTATGTTGAATTCGTGGAATGCGTCACAGTAATAGCTTTCGTCGAGGAGGAGCGACTTGTCGATAAAGTTGATTGAATTAGTAATTGGAAATCGGTATTCATTTTTTATCGGCGCCCGCTGCCTTCTTAACATAATTGCAATTGTTTACGGTTTGTGCTGACCAGGCCCGCTTTACAGTAATGATGTTTCCTAGCGTTTAGCCTCCGCCAGCATGTTCCTGCGGCTCCAAACGGGGTGAAGTTAGAAGCGACCACGCTGTTCCACGTTTCCCCCATTTAACTACAGTGGTAACGTGAAAAGTGACACAAAGTTAAACCTGTCGGTTTTCTGAGCGCCTCACAATACAGTGCCCCTTTTTATCCGACACGTCGACATATCGTGTAAAGGCTCACGTTACTGTATTTAAAGAGGAACGTGGAACAGCTTGGTCGCTTCTAACTTCACCCCAGTTTGGAGCCATACCTTTGCGGGGAGAGGCTAAATGCTAAACAACATTTGTGTGACTGAGCGCACGCACAAAGACCAGACAGGTACGCATCAACTCGTCTAAGCTCAGGTTAGAACATAGCTCAGTATGGAAATGCCTTTAAACTTTTTTAAACCATCAAATAATGGCCTCTAAGTACTAACACTAGCAACTAATCCTTAACACTTTCATGGGTCAACTGTTAGATCTCTGTGAACTTCTGCTTCAGCATTTGTCCAATTCGACCGTCCTTACCCAGGGGAAGGGGAAGTGACATCACCAACAGCTGTTCTTCTTCTTCTTCTTCTTTAAGGATATTGGCAGGCAAACAAAAGTGCATGTCGCCACCTACTGTATTGCATATGCAACAACAGTGTCCAAATATACACGTTTAAAGAGAAGAAAAAAAATCTAAATGATTCATCACATTTCCCTTTAGTGTTATTTTATCTCAACAGCTGTTTCATAAAGCTGCAGTATGTAAATTATCCATGAGGCTTAAGTTTCTACAAAATGAAAACAAAAACACAAACTGCCTCCGTTTAAGCCGTTTACTGAGGAGGCTTTTAACACACTGTCATGTGACTGTGCTGTGGTGACAACAACATGTATTGTGTCACTTTTATAAAGTTTGGCTTGTGCAGAATCTTATCCTATATATATATATATATATATATATATATATATATATATATATATATATATACTTTTTTTATTTCGTGTGCACCTGTCAATCAACAGTGGTTGCACATGAATCACCCGAGGGTGGGGCCGAGGGGGGTGGGGGATTGGCACAGGTGCTTATGGGATGGCACATAGCTCCTAATCACCGGTTAGTTAGCACCAGAGGTCCCTATGCTAAAGTGGCTATGATAGTTAGCATTGAGGCTCCTTCCTAACTCCTTCCTAACTGACGGCCCAATTCGGACGCTTCTTATCATGGCGGACGCACATCCGGTTTGGCGTAAGACCTCTTACCAATCTGCTCATTTCGGATGGGGCCAACGAGATAACCAAAACCAGCCACCTCACTTACTTACACGCTTACCTTTTTCCTCCAACAATGCTGTCATTATTACAACTTCTTGAATTTAACATACAATATTTAGTTTTAAGCATTTTGAGGCAGAAATCATCCGCTCGGAAGTCACGCGATGCTCACGTGCATATAGCCCATTCCAGGAAATACAGAATGAAGCAATTCAGCAGTAGAAGAAGAAATGACCAACACAAATGGGATTAATCTGCTCAAAAGGAGCATTTATTATTTATCAGTTTATTTGACAGGGACAATACTAATGAACATTTCTGTAAATATGGCAGTATTAGCTGCAAAGCCAGTTTTCCCTGGGCAATAATCCCAACAACAATTTTAACACATATAGAAAATGTTAAAAGTTGAGGCTACATAACTTACATACACTGATAACATCTGAATGTTTGCTCTGTGAGTTGCACAAGGATAGAGATTTAAGTGCAAGGTCAGGACACACAGTCCAAGGATAAATACAGTGTGTACAGTTACTAATCAGAAAGGCCTCCTCCGTGATTGGGGCTGATCTGGACTCCGTAGTGTCAATCTTGGAGAAGAGAACCCTGGAGAAGCTGCTCTCTGTAATAGACAACCCCCCCCCCCCCCCCCCCCTGTATGAGCTGGTGATGAGGCAGAAGAGCTCCTTCAGTGAGAGGCTGCTCTCGCTCTCCTGCTCAAAGGACAGACTCAGGAAATCTTCCTTGCCCAGAGCGATCAGGCTGTATGACAAATCCGTGGGTGGGAGGGGCTAAATGGGAACGATGGCTTTACAACCCCGTGAACTGCCACCTTAACGTGGTGGGGTTGTTTGAGCACCCGAATGATCCGAGGAGCTATGTTGTCTGGGGCTTCATGCCCCTGGTAGGGTCTCCCATGGCAAACAGGTCTTAGGTGACGGGTCAGACAAAGAGCAATTCGAAGACACCTATGGACAGTTTAATATCAAGGACCGTGACGTCGCCCGGTATGGCGCAGCCGGGGCCCCACCCTGGAGCCAGGCCTGGGGTTGGGGCTCGAATGCGAGCGTCTGGTGGTCGGGCCTCTGCCCACGGGGCCCGGCCGGGCACAGCCCGAACGGACGACGTGGGCCCGCCCTCCTGTGGACCCACCACCCGCAGAGGGATCCGTAGGGGTCGGGTGCAGAGAGGACTGGGTGGCAGTCGAAGGCAGGTGCCTCGACGACCTGGTCCGCGTGCGCAGCTTCTGGCGTTCGGGACATGGAACGTCACTTCGCTGGGGGGGAAGGAGCCTGAGCTTGTGCGGGAGGTTGAGAGGTACCGGCTAGATATAGTCGGGCTCACCTCCACGCACAGCCTGGGTTCCGGATCCCAACTCCTGGAGAGGGGCTGGACGCTCCATTTTTCTGGAGTTGCCCGCGGGGAGAGGCGGCGGGCTGGGGTGGGTTTGCTCATAGCCCCCCAGCTCAGCCGTCACGTGTTGGAGTTCACCCCGGTGAACGAGAGGGTCGCGTCCCTACGCCTTCGGGTCGGGGACAGGTCTCTCACCGTTGTCTCGGCCTACGGGCCCAACATCGGTGCAGAGCACCCGGCCTTCTTGGAGTCCCTGGGGGGGGTACTAGATGGTGCTCCGGCTGGGGACTCCATTGTTCTACTGGGGGACTTCAACGCCCACGTGGGTAACGACAGTGAGACCTGGGTGGGGGTGATGGGGAAGAACGGCCTCCCCGATCGGAACCCGAGTGGTGTTCTGTTATTGGACTTCTGTGCTAGTTACGGTTTGTCCATAACAAACACCATGTTCGAGCACAAGGATGTCCATAAGTGCACGTGGCACCAGGACACCCTAGGCAGGAGGTCGATGATCGACTTTGTAGTTGTGTCATCCGATCTCTGGCCGCGTGTCTCGGACACTCGGGTGAAGAGAGGGGCTGAGCTGTCAACCGATCACCACCTGGTGGTGAGCTGGATCCGCTGGCAGGGGAAGAAGCCGGTCAGGCCTGGCAGGCCCAAACGTGTTGTGAGGGTCTGTTGGGAACGTCTGGTGGATCCCTCTGTCAGTAGGGTCTTCAACTCCCACCTCCGGAAGAGCTTCAACCAGATTCCGAGGGAGGTAGGGGACATGGAGTCCGAGTGGACCATGTTCTCCTCCTCCATTGTCGATGCGGCTGCTCGTAGTTGTGGCCGTAAGGTCTCTGGTGCCTGTCGCGGCGGCAATCCCCAAACCCGGTGGTGGCGCCCGGAGGTAAGGGATGCCGTCAAGCTGAAGAAGGAGTCCTATCTGGCCTTGTTGGCTTGTGGGACTCCGGAGGCAGCTGAGAGGTACCGGCAGGCCAAGCGTGCTGCAGCTCGTGCAGTCGCAGAGGCAAAAACTCGGGTTTGGGAGGAGTTTGGAGAAGCCATGGAGGAGGACTATCGGTCGGCCTCGAAGAGATTCTGGCAAACCATCCGGCGCCTCAGGAAGGGGAAGCAGTGCTCCACCAACACTGTTTACAGTGCGGGTGGGGAGCTGCTGACCTCGACTGGGGATGTGGTCGGGCGGTGGAAGGAGTACTTCGAGGATCTCCTCAATCCCACCGTTACGTCTTCCGATGAGGAAGCAGAGGCTGGGGACTCGGAGGGGGGCTCGTCCATCACCCAGGCTGAAGTCACCGAGGTGGTTAGAAAGCTCCTCGGTGGCAAGGCCCCAGGGGTGGATGAGATTCGTCCTGAGTACCTTAAGTCTCTGGATGTTGTAGGGCTGTCTTGGCTGACACGTTTCTGCAACATCGCGTGGCGGTCGGGGACAGTGCCTCTGGATTGGCAGACCGGGGTGGTGGTCCCTCTCTTCAAGAAGGGGGATCGGAGGGTGTGCTCCAATTACAGAGGGATCACACTCCTCAGCCTCCCTGGTAAGGTCTATTCCAGGGTGCTGGAGAGGAGGATTCGGCCGATAGTCGAACCTCGGATCCAGGAGGAACAATGCGGTTTTCGTCCCGGTCGTGGAACACTGGACCAGCTCTATACCCTTCATCGGGTGCTCGAGGGTTTGTGGGAGTTCGCCCAACCAGTCCACATGTGTTTTGTGGATCTGGAGAAAGCGTTCGACCGTGTCCCTCGTGGTGCCCTGTGGGGGGTGCTCCGGGAGTATGGGGTCCGGGGCCCTCTACTAAGGGCTGTCCGTTCCCTGTATGACTGCAGCAGGAGCTTGGTTCGCATTGCCGGCAGTAAGTCAGACCTGTTCCCGGTGCGTGTTGGTCTCCGGCAGGGCTGCCCTTTGTCACCGGTTCTGTTCATTACTTTTATGGACAGAATTTCTAGGCGCAGCCAGGGGCCGGAGGGTGTCCGGTTTGGGAACCTCAGAATATCATCTCTGCTCTTTGCAGACGATGTTGTTCTGTTGGCTTCATCAAATCAGGACCTCCAGCGCGCACTGGGGCGGTTTGCAGCCGAGTGTGAAGCGGGCGGGATGAGGATCAGCACCTCCAAATCTGAGGCCATGGTTCTCCACCGGAAAAAGGTGGTTCTCCCGCTTCAGGTCGGTGGGGAGTCCTTGCCCCAAGTGGAGGAGTTCAAGTATCTCGGGGTCATGTTCACGAGTGAGGGACGGATGGAGCGTGAGATCGGTAGACGGATCGGTGCGGCGTCAGCAGTGATGCGGTCGCTGTATCGGACCGTTGTGGTGAAGAGGGAGCTGAGCCAAGCGGCAAAGCTCTCGATTTACCGATCGATCTACGTTCCCACCCTCACCTATGGTCATGAGATTTGGGTAATGACCGAAAGGACAAGATCGCGAATACAAGCGGCCGAAATGAGTTTCCTCCGCAGGGTGGCTGGGCGCACCCTCCGAGATCGGGTGAGGAGCTCAGTTACCCGGGAGGAGCTCGGACTCGAGCCGCTACTCCTCCACGTCGAAAGGAGCCAGCTGAGGTGGCTAGGGCATCTGTTCCGGATGCCTCCTGGTCGCCTCCCTCGGGAGGTGTTCCAGGCATGTCCCACTGGGAAGAGGCCTCGTGGAAGGCCCAGGACACGCTGGTGGGACTATGTCTCCGAGCTGGCCTGGTGTCGTCTCGGGGTCCCCCCAGAACAGCTGGAGGAGGTGTGCGTGGATCGGGAAGTCTGGGCATCTCTGCTGAGACTGCTGCCCCCGCGACCCGGCCCCGGATAAAGCGGAAGAAAATGGATGGATGGATGGGCTTTACAGTACTTTTATATTTATTCTCTGCACTGTCCTATTTATTGAATTTTTTCTAGTTTCTTTAAAAAAAAAAAGTTTTTATGTGTGACTTGTTTGTGCAGCTGATGAACTGAATTTCCTTCGGGATGAATAAAGTATATCGTATCGTATCGTATCAGTTACAACGCAAGAGGGTCCTGAAACTTGGCTCAGTCATGCACCAGGAGATCTGCTACTGCACGTTTGCCTCTCTCTGCCAGGTGAGCGATTAGGGCCAGCCCTCCGATAGGTGGGGTTTGCCAGATGACTTCAAGACAATACTTAAAATAATGATGTATATTGTACTTTGGTGGAAAACATAAGATGCTCTATAAAGCATATGCACACAGAGACGTACACGCTCTAAAAGCAATATTAGAGCGGGTATAGTTTTTGACACGCTCTTTCGGGAAAATTCCCTCATCGCAGCGTTTCTTCGGCTTTGCCCTTGAATGTGGCAGACAGTCAAACTCCCCCTGACAGGCGGCGTGATTATCCTTAGAAACTTACGTCTCACGCAGTAACATTTCGATTTTCCATATATTTGTTCAGACTTAAAGAGGAGAGTATTAACCCTAATGCGTCATTTTGCATCATTTGCCGGGGAGGATCTGTAGGTTGATACATTTGTCGTCTTGCTCGTGTATCGCCGAAGCCCCGTTGTCTCAGAATAGCGAGGCGCATCACATCGATACCTCCCGGCGCCGCGCGGAAAATGATTGCTTCTGAAGATATTTATAAAGACACGCCGCGGCTTTCAAAGAATTGTTTCGCACCTATTGTTTTCTGCGGCTGTAGCCCCGCGTCTTCACACCAAATGTTCTTTCTGTCTTCCCAGCTTGCGTTGAGCTCTTTTGTCCAGCCAAGAGCGGCGGAGATGCCCCGCAGGTGCAGTGTGTGCCAGGTACTCCCCTACCTCAAGGTTACTGCAGATTGTTTTTGAAGGGATCAATTAAAACTACTCCTCATTAGTAACAATAGTAGTAGTAGTTTATTTGAGCAGTTCATTTTCTTTTTACTGTTTGTCCAAAAACAATCCTACAGTTTATGGAAGCTCAAAGGGAGTAGCCTGGAGAAAAAAGCTTATAAGTGCCTTCCCCTTTTTCATGTAAATTACATTTGAATTTCATGACGTTACAGTTAGATTTAGATTCATTTGAGTGATTATTTTAGCATTGTTGCCGTGCAGAAAATGAAATAAATAAAGTAACAAAAAGGAGTAGGCCGAAGCAAGAAAGCTTATAAGTGCCTACCCCCATATTCAAAATTAATTTACATCCCGGTTACAGTGATTACAAGCGACATCTCGCGCCTTCACACAATACAACACATTACGTTACAAATTCCTGAATGACACAATTGAGAATGTCCGCTTTAACCTTACGGAACAGCAGCATTGCTAAAGAGAAGCAGAAAACCACGTGAGGTCCACAAGACCTCCAAAGCAAGAAGACATAACACAAAGATTTAAGTGTATGCAGTTTACCAATATATATATATATAGAAACATTTATTTTTTATTTTATTTTTATCTTCAATTTGTACTTTCTTTTCTTTTTCCTCTTTCCCATTCACATAATAACCATATCCAAACATTAAAAACACCAGTCACCATTCTATTAAATGACCATTGATTTAGTTATTATTAAGTATTACATAATCAACACAGTTAGACATTACTTTCACATTTACATCAGATAAACAATCCTTCCAATAAATTAATATCCGATTTCATGTTATATTGGACATTATATTCTGTCATCCTGCCACTTCCTTGTTGTCATTACTATCCACTATCCATTATCATTATTATGAATATTGACATGCCCTATCTAGTGTGGTGCGTTAAAAAGCCAGAGTATACAGTGGCCTGTTGGGAGGGGGTGGTAGCCCTCAATCAACAAGTCCCCACCCAGCTGCTCTGACTAGTTGACTTTGTGGATGATGTTCACCTCCTATACTATTTGTCATTTGTGTTGTTAAAATAGCCTGTCCTTTTTTTTTATCTTCCTTTTTAATCTGAAATGTTCTTTGTGAACTACACTTTCCCTCCTCCTCACCAAATGTAACCTTAAAATCAAAGAGGAGAGTTTGCCCACTTCTCTGAGAGTCACTGTCAGTATCTGACACTTTTGTTGGTCAGAAAACTCATTATTGTTCTAAAACAGTTGAAACAAAACATCCACTAGTTTCACTTCCTGTTTTTCCACACGATCTCCCCAGAAGCCCCGCTCCTCTGGCACTCCCTCAGCTGCTTCAATATAAATTAAAAAAGTTATAATAATAAAAAAAAAAAGCTTAGAATAGCTTCTGGAGAGGATTCAAAGATTTCTCAAAGATGTGCAGGTGGCTCGAAACACAACTCAAGGTGTATTTTTACCGAGAGAACAACACTGTAACGTGTTGCCTTTAACAACAGCCTCATTAAAGGATCGGTCGAATGCAGAAACAAAAGAGACTTTATCTGGAGAGTAAAAATGAACACATTTTCCACAGAGGCTTTTATGAGCGACACAAGAGAAGAAACTTTATCATAAAGGCGGCAGCGTTCATATCTCTGGATGATAGCATCTCTACAGGAAAAAAACAAGGTGAGATTTATCACTGGAGTATCTGGGCGACATTTTAAAACAGGGGGATGCAGTCATATGTCACTATTAGGCTGAGGGAGGACAAATGTGCTGCACAAAAGACACAGAAAAGCAGCTTTGAACAGTGGGAATTCGGCATAAACGCATTTAAACATGAAGAACGGTACAAGCACAAAGTATATTAGATGAGCGTAATGTAGAAAAGACACACACGGGAGAGTCAAAAGTTCAGTGTGTGCTTCTGTTACTCTACTAAGGTGTTAACCCGTTTCATTGAAATACTTTGAAATACATAATTTAAACTGTTGTGTTATTGGGGGACACAACACAAGTTAAGTTCATGCAGAAAATCAAGGAGAGCGAAGTTACCATATTTGGCTCCTTGTTCTAAAGTGGTAAAAAAAAAAAATACAAACGGTTTATATATAAAACACACATAAAAAGTACTTTCTGGTCTAGAGCGGTGCTGGTATTCAGGAGACGTTGTGTTTTTAAAATATTGATGTTTTAATGATCACACCTGTCAAAGCCAAGAGTTTTAGTAATGTGATTGAGCTTTGCGTTTTGTGGGAGGGGTCAGTCACCTCCAATATTGTTTGTCTAAATTACTAAAAAATAACCTTTGGCAACATAACAACATAGTCCTAGGGTTTAAGCAAATGATCAAATATGGTGCCTGCCTTGTTCATGCTGTAATTTCACTTATTTCACTACGTCCTCCAAAACCAACACACATATCATCACTTAGCACAATCATCCATCCATCCATCTTCTCCCACTTGTCCGTTGCCGGGTCGTGGGGGCAGCTGTTGGAGCTGCCCAAATCACATAGCACCAGGCTCCTATGGCTCCTCCTGCAGGTGGAAAGCACAATTATTCACCAATAAAGTGTGTGAGTTTCATCAACTTACCGTGGTTGGTTTTCAAGTTATGTAAAGAAACGTTCTATGAATTTAGCCAGACTTTTTCAGACTTCAGAGAAAACAGGAAGTTGAGAGCGCGACCGATCTCTGCTGATTGGTCAAAATGCCACAGTAGTGGGATCTTCTGATTGGCTGAGTGAGGCCTACGTGCTTCTTTACCTTAATGATGTGCAGCGAGGAGGCCATATGTAAAGTGTGCGGGAATGACCAAAAATAGTCAGTTGCCCTACAATGACTTTATTACTGTATTTCTGTGAAGCGTTTCTTGAAAAGTGCCATACAAAAAAAAAAAAGTATTATTATTATTATTATAAATGTTTTTAATTGTTTCATTAGTAGGACTCAAGATGAATGGAACGTGTTTTTATTCTATTATTTTCCTCGTCTGTTGTAAAGGTCTTGCAGATGATATAAAGGCCATCTGCAGTGTTGATGAGGATGCGTCACTGTAGATGCGCTTTAGTGCAGACGGACAGATCCCACTGTGAGGTCAATAGTCTGGCACTGACCGGTGAAGAACTCCATGACACCACCATCGCATCCCCCCCCCCCCCCCCAGTCTCCCGGCTCCGCGCTCCCGGCCAACTCCGCGCTGCTGCGATATCATTGTTGTCGACTGGACCCGAGATTCAATCACCGCGGGCGTACAAACTATATAACATCATCTTCCCCCCCTTTGGCTTTCAGCGGAGCGGCCAATACAGGTCACAATCGGCTGGCACAAAGCAATTCGATCGGCCAAAGAGTCGTTCCCAAAGGCAGTTATAAAGGAAGACCAGTCGCCAATTTCACGGCTAATTTCTGTCATTTGCGTTGAGCGGGAAAATTGTTTCTCATTCGATTTATAAAAAGGCAAAAAGAACATCTTTGTCTGCGCCAAAGACGAGCTATTATTATTGAAGTCATGATTTGTCACGGTCAGGCGGGTTGTTTGAAGCCCAAATCACACCTGCTGTATATTCTTTTGGGGCAAATCAGATGCCCTTTCTGTGGTGCAGTAGAGTTTTCTCGGGGCTTCGTCCACCAATCTGCGCCACATCTTACCCCGGTTGTTTTGAAGCGTGGGTCAAATGTGGAGGCCACGTTTCTCCATAAAGGTGCACTCCCCTAATAGCCTGGTGAGACCAGAATGAATCCCCTCCATATTTTTCTATACAGAGGGGGATCAGTCTGGACTCCCCGCCCCCCGTTGGCGGCATCAGAAAAAAAATCAAAACGAGCCCGTGCACTCAGATTTGTATATTTGCGACACGTGTCGTCCACGAGCAGCGTTTACTGTTTGCTTGCGTATGTACGTCCATCCATCCATCTTCTTCCACTTGTCCGTTGCCGGGTCGTGGGGGCAGCTGTTGGAGTTGCCCAAAACACATTGCACCAGCCCCTATGGCTCCTCCTGCAGGTGGTGGGTCCACGGAAGGACGGCCTCATGGTTCCAAACTTGCCTGTCGGTCTCTCATAAGGGGCTTCACCCATTCACACTCTCATTCACACACCAGTGTACGCAGACACTGGGGGCAAGGAGGGTGAAGTGTCTTGCCCAAGAACACAATAACAATGTGAACCTTCAGGAGGCGGGATTCAAACCCCCGACCTTCCGATCATGAGACGACCCGCTCAACCATCTGCGCCACCGTCATCCCCAACGTATGCGTATGTACGACGATGTGGGACCAGGCTCACTCGCTGTCTACAGTCCCAGGCTCCTCCCCTGACCTCATTTTCCCACATGGATCGGCCCCCGCAGAGTCCGGCGCTTAACCCCCGGTGAGAACCTTTGGGATGTGCTGGAGGAGGCTTTTGCGCAGTGGTCACGCTCCCCCCTCATCAACGCAAGCTCTTGGCGACATTGCAGAAGCTCTTGTCCTGTGCCTTATTCTTTCATACCTAGTTTCTGTTTACCAATACTTGCATATATCAACATACTTTCCCTGTTTTTCTTGATATTGCCCCCCCGCTTTAATATCCCCTCACCTCATGGCAGTTTATCTGTTTGTGTGAATAGGATATTGCTAACAGTGGAGGATCAGAGCTGTCTGCCTGACGTGCCAGAGGAGTGATTCATGAGTCTCCATTTGGCTGTAGGCAGATAGAAATGAATGGGGCTTAAGGGGGGCCTGGCCTAGTCCATTAATCTTAAAGTCTGAACAAGCAAACGCACTTTATTAACACAAAAGAAGACATCCATATTGTTCCGCTGTGCTGAACTCACTTCACACGTCCGCTGTATATTTTCGAGAAGCAATTACGGTCCCCCTGCGCTCTTAAATAGTCCTACGGGAACAAAACACACACAAACTTTGAAGACAAATTGGTGACAGTAAGACGTATCCAATTAGAGAGTAGAGATTTTGTCTTTTACAAAGTGAAAGATATCGAGGAATGTTTGATGAGGCACAGAGTTAGTCCTGTGTTGTTTTTGTTTAATGTCTGTAATAAAGTGCTGGGCATAAATGGCTAGAGGACATACAATCAAGTAAGAAAATGCTGTTTCTAGCCCAGGGTACGTCTACAGTTGTCCACCTTTTTTTTCTTTTGGTTTCATTTTGTTATAACCCTGTGGATCCTGAAATCTCCCTTTTGACTAATCTTGCTTTGCCCTTCACTCAATGACACTCACGATCACTCTGCGACTAGTGTTGTAGCTGGTCCCTGGTCGTACGACGGTTCTATTTTAAATCATGAAGTCCGTGTCTCACTGTAGGACCTGTGATTTTGAGCTACGTCCTAAGATTTTCCCCGTGACGAGTGATCGTGCAGTGTTCACCCGTCATTAGACACTTGTGATGTGGAAAAGCCTAGTTTGATTTAGGGCTGAAAGATATCGAGATATGAACATTCAACATTCAAGATATATCTATATAAAAAAAGTAGCGTTATCGTCTTGATATTGAGATAAGGACATTCAAAACATTAAAATCGAAAAAGCAAGTTAGAAAC
This sequence comes from Proterorhinus semilunaris, assembly GCA_021464625.1. Classification (NCBI taxonomy): domain Eukaryota; kingdom Metazoa; phylum Chordata; class Actinopteri; order Gobiiformes; family Gobiidae; genus Proterorhinus; species Proterorhinus semilunaris. Next base: position 26,131,505 of record CM038358.1, on the reverse strand, counting down.
AATATAGATTTTCATCTTATCAATATTGAGATATCTGGCATGAATATCGAGATATGAAACTTTGTCCATATCGTTCAACACTTATTTGATTCAGTGATGATGATGATGATTGGGAGCAATATTACACAGCTCTCCGGAGCTGTAGAAGAAACAGGACATGTTCGAAAGCTTGCAATCTCTAGTTTCCAAAACATAGACCGCGAGCCTCTATGACTTTCCATTTCAAAGTTATGTCCAGAAGTCGCCGATGTTGTAGATGGTTGGAGCACAGACATCATAGGGTTAAAAAAATTAAACTGCAATTTGGTGCCCGTCTAACAGATGGTGCTCTAGGCAGCCACCTAGGTCGCCTATGCCTAGGGCCCTGAGCACTTGCATTTCTATCTTAATTCTTCAGATGAGCATTTACTGTAAGACGGATAAATGCTCGTGCGATGTAGTGAAGCTAACCTCACCTCCCTCCTGCGCTATGGACACTTTTTGCACGAACCATGCAGGGAGTTAAGACTTTCTGCATGGATTTGTGGATAATGACAAACTGTGCCCAAACCTGAAAATGCCCGTATGCCCCACGTACCCTGGGCCTAACTACCCCTTTGGCTGGAGAAGCACTACAAACCTACTGCTTGTGTTTGACGGCATTTTCACTTCAGGTGCTGAAAAATGCCTCTCTCTAAATTCCCACTCGTACCGTCATATGACAACTTATCTGTCACACCGTCGTGATAAGAGAACGCATTATATATTTCTGCGTTGTCACTGCTTTTCAAAACCCATGATCGCTTTGAGGGATCCTCCAGATGGCAAAGAAGAACACATTTCTGCTCAAGAAACTGCGCTCGCCTTGCACAACCGTTCCCCCCCCCCCTGCTATTATGAGTTCAAATAATTTCTCCAGCCATGTTCTCTGCGGTTACTTTTTAGTCGCCCAGATAATAGTTTCGCTTTTCAAATTTCAAACGCCATATGGGAAACGTGCGGCGGCTTTAATAGAGAGCTCACTTTATTCAACTGCAGGTCTTATGAAATGTGCCCAGTGGAGACGTTTCAAACAGCTGCAGTGTTTGTGATGGCTAGTGTCGCTGAGGGGGGCGACGTTTTAGCACTTTGATGTTACTTTGAAAAGCGGGAAGGGAAATATTTGTGACACAAAACACAGATGAACGTGTTGCTTTGAACCGCGTCGTACGGGATTGACTGAAACAGAAAACACAGAGGGAAATTTGACATCAGCCACGTCCGTCCAGTGGGATATGCTACACGATGCTAACGCTAACTGACCCGACAGTGGCTCTGATGGTAGAGCGGGTCGACGTGTAACGGGGAGGTCGGCTGCCGTTGTGTCATTTTGCAAGACATTTAAGGCAAGGCAAGTTTATTTGCACAATTCATACAATTCAAAGTGCTTCACAGTTTGACCTCTTAACCGAGCGCATTTTCTCCAGTTCGGCTTTAGCCAAATCTAAAAGCTTCTCGACTGGAGAGCTTGGCCAGTGCAACGACCTCATTTGAAAGCCAAGACCCGCAAAGCTGACCGTAACTTTTTGTCGCTGCAGTTTTATCACATTGTCTCTTTTTAAGTATTTTTTGTCATGTTTTTTTTATTTTTTTGTCATGTTTTTTATTTTTTTGTCATGTCTTTTATTTTTTTGTCATATTTTTTTTCTTTTTTTGTCATGTTTTTATTTTTTTTGTCATGTTTTTTTTTGTCATGTTTTTTTATTTTTTGTCATGTTCTTTATTTTTTTGTCATGTTTTTTTATTTTTTTGTCATGTTTTTTATTTTTTTTGTCATGTTTTTTAATTATTTTTTATTATTTTGTCATGTTTGTCATGTTTTTTTTTTTTTTTGACATGTTTTTCCATAACTTTTTTAAAACACTTTTTGTGGTGTTTTTGGTGGTTTGTGTTTTCGTGACGTTTTTTTGTGTGTTTTTTTTCTCGCTATTATTTTTATATTGCTCTTATATTGCTTTTTCATCACTCTTTAGTCATGTTTTTGTCGCTTTGTTGCTGATGCTTTTTGGGCATTTTTTTTTTCATCCTCATATTCAGCGATATTTTACGCTTTTTTCAAGAAGCTTTTAGATCCGGGTAATGCCAAACTGGACAAAATGTGCTTGGTTAAGGTGGGGGTTAAGAGGTTAACATACCCCTGTATGAAATCAATCCGGGGAAAAAAAAAACATAGTCGGCCAAAGTGCTCTACATAATTTCTATACAAATATAAATAAAACAGACATGATAACAGCACAAGTGTCAGCTCTCAGCCAGAACTGAACGCCAAAGAGAAAAAGCGAGTTTTCACCGAAGATTAAAAAACAGAAAGTGAATTATTGCACTGTGAGTGAGTGCTTGATGGTCGGAGAGGTCAATAAATTGGCTGCCTCACCACCATCAGTCCAGGCTTTGGGTACTTGTGAAAAACGCATTACAAATAAGCTTCTATTCCTCCTCTGAGTATGAAGAAATACTGACCACGGTGTAGCACGTCCAAAATAGAGTCAACACCATTAATATTATTTTATTAACTTACACAACTTAAAGGGGTTCTATCTATTCACCTGCAATTTTAGACTTTATTCATTTAGAATAATATAAAAATTTCATTCATGTTTCTTTAGTAAGTTCAAGTTTATTTTCTGCTTCAGAAAGATTACAGAAGATGCAGTCTACAGTATATGAGAACATTTCAGCATTGTATGATAAAACTGTCAACAATTTGTTTTACCTCAGATAAATATACTGTAGCATCTCTGGCACAAACGGAGAAAATCTGGTGCTGTTGTTGTGGAAAGAACAGGATTATTTTCTGCACCATTTCCAGGTTATCACAATCGCGGTTTGTCAATTTGGCTTTCTCCAAAACACAAACCTACAAAGCCAGTTGTCAGTTTGGTTCCATTCGGTTCCTTATGTAGCATTATTGTTCCGTAATCACTGTTACCCCCATTTGGAGAACGTACACAGTACATGCGTTTCAGTCATGTTATGACCTATGTAAATGCAATCTTGTAAATGGTCTTTTCAATCAATCAATCAATCAATCAATCAATCAAACTTTATTTATAAAGCGCTTTTCATACCGAAAGGTATCACAAAGTGCTTTACAGATTACAACATTTAAAACAATAAGCCCCGCATTATATATATATATACACACACACATATACATACACATAATATACAATATATCATTAGGACTAAATAAATAGATGTCAGTTAAAAGCTAAGATAAAAAGGTGGGTCTTGAGCCTGCACTTAAATACATGAACGTTCTCTGTGGTCCTGAGCTCCTCCTCAGGTCGTTCCAGAGGCGAGGGCCATAATATTGGAAAGACGCCTCGCCGTGAGTCTTTCTGTTGACTTTATGAATAACTAGGAGACCCCTTTGTATTACTTCACACTATGTTCCTTTGTATTATTTTATTGCATGGATTTTAGGGGTGGGCACTTGTAAGCTCTTTGCTTCGGCCCACTCCTTTTGAGCAGAATGTTAACTGCTCAAATAAACAAACACACTAAACTAAAACAAATAAACTACACTAAACTAAACTAATTGAAGATAAACTAAACTAAAGCACATTACAGCCAAGTTCTGTAACGAAGGGGCCTCACCGTCTGTATACTCAGACTTCACAAAAACTTCAAATTAGAATTAATGTCTTTTTGTATCGAACTGCGCCAACACAGGATTTTTAGGCTTTCATCTTCATGCTGCCCCTTTTTGTTACGAAGGCCCCAATAGACAGTTACACCCCATTAGCTGCCGAGTCACTACTGACACATAAATCTAACACACTGCACTGTCCAAATGCTTTATGTAAACGATAGCTCCAGTGTATTACATTTTAAAAATCTCCTTTGCGGTTTATTATAATGGAGTGTAATTATGAAGTGGCGTGAATGGAAATCTCCACCATTTTCACCTTCCATTCATCTTCTGCCACACATCTCAATAATAATGTGTTTCAAATGGGGATTCAGTCACGGCTTCTCACCTGTTAATAACCAATTTCCCCGCTTCCCCTCGCCTCTAAAGACTCGCGGCTTTTTTGTTTATTTATTATTAACACGGCACGCTTCCATTACGGGCCAATTAGGAGTCAGAAATGAAGTGCGCTTGTATCTAAGTGTCTGCTCTGATCTGTTTGCCGTAAACAAAGAGGCCGTCGGAGAGCGCCTTAGCGAAGCTTCACCCGCATTAGCATTTCTTACCCCGCGATCATAGGCTAATGCCGCCATATGCTGCATGAAGATGAGTTAAAAATGAACAACTTTACCTAATGCGCCCCGCAAACTATTTATCCCCAGGTTATTCGCGAGGTTTGAAATACCAAATTAACAACCGGAACCTACAATATGGCCCCTACCCAAGGTCGATGGCGCACTTACAACAGGTCTAATTGAGAATTTGATCTGGTAGCTCCAGGGGGCTGGGGGGGTGGACGCAGCGCTGTTTTGAATGTTGAGGACGGGGCTATCAGCATTTGATCACAACTCATCCAAAACGCAGAGCCAGCTCTTCTTCAGGATGAGAGAGGCGTGCCGTGGCGGAGCATTGGTAGTCGGGCCCACGCTCGGACATCCGCAAACAGGATTGATACAAGTCAGAGGCGCGGGCGTGGCATAATTAAGGATGTGTTTTTTTACGCAGTCTGAACGGGTCCCGACGACACCGCGGGGTGAATGCGAAGCTTCGGGAATAAAATCACCAACAACACAGTGTTTTTTTTTTTCCACCCCCCTTGTACACGCCACCTGAGACTCCCTTTTCTAATTATTGAGGTTAAATGGCTCCTCGGGAAAGGGCAGTGGTGCTGTATGGTTAATATTTCACAAAGACCAGTGCGAACGTTGACCAAACATGGGGTTGTGTTACTAACAGAGGTCAAGGTAGTGAAATCCAACGTACCTTTGTTGTAGAGTTTGCTGGGTTACAGGGCCACTTCCAAATAGGGGTTTCACGATTCTAAATTTTTGAGTCACGATTATACTGAGGAACGATATTGCGATGTTATAATAGTTCACAATGATCAACATTAAGGAAGAAAATACAGATAGTTTCTCGATGTTTTGTACTGTCCGACAACCCTCCATTCCGACAATAGTTAGGGTTAGAGTTATCTGCTCCTTGTACTGATCGTGACGTGACACTTCATTCTCGAAATCTTCTGTCTTGTGTGAGTGGATGTAAGCGTGACTATCGGTCATTCAAGTAGGCCCACGTATTTTTAATAAATATCTTGTGTAGTCCCCTCCTGGAACCACCACCTTAACGTGGTGGAGGGTTTGAGCACCCGAATGATCATGGGGGCTCTGTTGTCGGGGGCTTCGTGCCCCTGGTAGGGTCTCCCATGGCAAACAGGTCCTAGGTGACAGGTCAGACAAAGAACGGTTCAGAAGCCCCCTATGAGAGACCAATAGGCCCGGTTAGAACCATGAGGCCGTCCTTCTGTGGACCCAACACCTGCAGGGGGAGCCATAGGGGCTGGTGCAATGTGATGTGGGCAGCTCCAACAGCCCCCACGACCCGGCAACGGACAAGTGGAAGAAAATGGATGGATGGATCTTGTGTAGTTGTACAAAAGGTAAAGTGTCACCACTCCAACAAAGGGAAAAAAACAAAAAACAATTACACCTCAATGCCGGCGTGGGGGAGTGTCAAATGGCAACATGTTACTGTCTAAATCTTTTGTGGTTGTTTTAATTGAAAACCTACGATAGAGTTCTTAAACATATGAACCGATCCGAATTAAGTATCCAGGCAAACATAAGTGTCAGCAGCAGGTGGTGAGGAGCCCCGTCCTTAGACTCTCCAGCACGGTGAGGAAAAGCTAAAGAAAAACAGTGGGAAAAAGAGAAACCTTGGGGAGAACCACAGAAGGAGAGATCCACTCCCATGGACGGACAGGCTATAGAGACCCACGGCCGACGGGAGTCCCTCAGCTGACGGCCCAAGATCGCAGAACATCCAGTCCTTGTTGGAACTCACATTGGATCATCGATGTGTTTTGAGGTGGATTTAACATGGGACGGTTTTTCTTAGCCTTGACCGGCGAGTGTGCATCTTTTGGCACACAGACAGGACTACACACGGTTTACTGTAGTCCCTAAAATTCGTACAGTTAGCGCTTTTACAAAAGCTGTAAAAAAAAAAAAAAAAACTACTTCCAAATGGTCGATTTCTTCCTCTGTCAACAGAAAACAGGCTAATCCTTAAACTAGTGAGTCCCAGAGTTGTTGTCAAGTCCAGAGTCCAGCACTGTAATGTCCAAGCTGAAGCTTAAATAAAGCCCTAGTCCAAAAGTCTGCTTATAATCAAATAGAGCTTCGCAATGGGATTGAAATGGGGACACAATTAAGTGCAATTATTTGGGTCATGTAATATGTTATGCAAACAAAATAACTTGTTTATAAAAGCACAGATGTCGGCAGCGCCAAGTCACGTCCGAGCCATTGGTACACGGGTTGAACCATTCAATGAAATCTTACTCCTAAGACGACCGAAAGTATGTAGCCTTACAAAGATAATGCTGCCTCAAATGCCTCGTCGACAGTATATACTGCAGTGGCGTGGTTGTCTGTCTGTTGCACTAGTCTCTTCTCCGGGAAGCGCTGCTCTGATTGAAGCCACACTCCATTGAATCTTTCATGGCCTTCAGAATGAACATGTGTTGTGAGGCGCTTTGATGCTGTCTCATCCTGTACTGGCTTGTCTTACTGTTGCGATGTAGGGTTTGCATATTGAGTTTTTTTAATAACTGTTCACAAACTTTCCTACACTAGAACAAAAAAACGTTTTTCTTCTCAATGTGTTAAAGAGTAAAAATTGTATGGCACAGACGTTTAAGTATTTGCACATTTTACACATTTCAATTGCACCTTCGCGCTCACTTCACATTTGTCTTTCTCTAAAGAAGCTGCGACACCTAGCAGACGTGAAGAGGCTTTGTTGCAGTCCAAACAAAACAAAAAAGGAGCAACAAACCTTCAGACAGCCGACGCTTCAAGATTCATCTCACAGTATCCGCCTGGATGTCTTTCTCGCTTGATTCAACTAGAGTTTGTCAGTGTTCGCTGAGTCTGGAGCAAACGCCTGTGCACTGTTGTGTGTCACTATCCATCCTTTTGGAAGCACGGGGTATTGGGCCTGGAGAAAAGATTTGGATGAATCTCCAAATCTTGAAGCGTCTGCCGTAAAAATAAAACATGTCTAGCTCTGTTGATTGACAAGACTCCACCTGGATGTCTGAGCATTGTTGTTTGAAAAAGAACATTATGCAATACCTGCAATATCTTCTATTTACTGTTTACATGTCGATGCTCTGCCAAGATCAGGGGTGTCCAAACCTCTCACTGAGGACCACATATGTATACGGCATGGACGGCTGTGGATTGTTAGCTTGGCATAAAGCCAGACTGACTTTATTTATGTATTTATAAATACATATAAAGACAGTCTGGAATTGTGGTCATAGGACGTGATTTCCAAATCGAGACTTGGCGGGGCTAACGATCGCCGTTTGGACGAGAGCGAACCAATCAAACACAAAACGACCTACGCCTTGTGTTTACGTCCTCCTGATTGAGCACTGGTAAAAGATCGTAGTGTCGCGGCCGCCATCTTCCCTGCTTTGGTTGCGGCCCGGAGGAGCACAGGGGTTTGATGGGAAATCTTAGTGCGGAAGATGACGCGCCGTTAACTCCCGCCTCCCGTGCTTTGATTGGCTCGTCTTGGTTTTGCCGGAGTCAGCGAAATTCAAAACGCACAATTCCAGACTGTATCCCCATGTACCTCTGGCTCGTGCCAGGCTAGTGGATTGTAGGTACAGTTTTGCTCAAAAGTTTACATACTGTACCCTGGAAGAATTTTAGATGTATTTATTTTTTGACAATTTTTTAAAGAATATGAAAGATAACACAAAAGGTATTTTTTTTTACTCATAGTTAGTGGTTGTGTGAAGCCATTTGTGGTGAAAAAACTGAGTATTGCCGCCTTTAACAATGACAGCTTGGATTCTTTTGTGGTTGTTGTGGAGAGGGTTCTGAATATAATCTAATGGTAAAGCTGCCCATTCCTCTTGATAATTAACTTTTGATCAGGGTCATTTTTGGTACTTTCTTTTATCATTATGATTTAAAAAGAGCAAACTCAGTTTTTTCACCACAAATGACTTCACACAAACACTATGAGTAAAAAAAACATCTACAATTCTGCCAGGGTATGTAAACTTTTGAGCTTGTAAGTGCAGTCAAATACCTCTTTAGTCAAAATGTGACAAATGGGTATTTTTACCGTCACGGCCGTCCTGACTTGACTATTTGGGTTGACCATACACAACATCAACAAGTCATAATACAATGCAAACTTCACGCATCGGGCTGGGTTCTTCACAAATGACTACTTTTACAACAGATGGGTCAAAAATAATGTTTCCCTACAGAAAGAAAATAACATCAGGAGTAGAGTAGAAACGTTTTAATCAAGTGGAACTATTAGACTTGCAGGAAAAAGTACAATCTCCAGCGATGTGTGCCAAATCAATAAGAGGCATGGGGGCCACTAAAAATCAGTCTGAGGGCCGCACTTTGGGCACCCCTGGCCTAGATGCACCCACGTTAGTCTCAGTCTGGAGCCCTTTGCTTGAGTACCATACACGGGGAGAACATGCACACTCCACACAGAAAGGTTTTGAAATGTGTATAAAAATGTTAGTGGTCTACAACAGCCTGCACTAATGGTTGTACTTGTGGTATATTGAATTAAAATGTCAGTGCTTTCTAAATGTACACGGCACTGACTGCGAAGAGAATGTACACTTTATGCTGGGAGCTTTATGAGTCATTTGTCCGGATGTCTTTTCCCCGTCTCTTGCTCCATGTTTGCGGCTGAGCCTAAAATGTGAAAATGTGGGAACGCTTCAATGTCGCCCTTTCCTTCCCCGACTCTTCCACCAGTGATTATACAATTGACTCCCCCCCCCACCCCCCGCCACTGGTTCCCTGCTATAGGAACAGCAATAACAATTTATCTCGGGGCCCTTGTTCCATTATAGCAAGCGCCGCAGCTGGAAAACCAGAGCAAAAGTGCTGCGTTTTCCTGATTTATGGAGGTTATTTGACCCGTGCTTATTAGAGGGATCTGCTAAACGTGATGCAGACCTCAGAAATAGACTATGGGCCGGCTTCGGGATGGCAGGGCGAACACGGAGCACCGGCGGAAGATGGAACGGGTGTCCACGCAGATTGGAAAACAAAGAAGACCAATATGAACACTGCTTTCTTGGAGTATTTATCATCCGGTTCAAGTCCATGCTTGAGAACCGACTAAAAAAAGATGTCAAAACTGTAACATAGCTAAAATTATATGAATCTTTTTGTCATATCCAGGTATAATACTGTGCCCAAACCTTGTAACGGTAAACATTTTGGTCACCATAGCCACCTTTATCGTGATTTGTAATGGTTTTCACTGTGCAGTTGGTTTCGATCGGGCGGAGAAACGTCAATAAGACAGAGGGGTGACATTGAACGGTTCCCGCTGTGATTATCCGTTGTGCTAAAGACACACTACCTCCCCAGTACATCACCAGACCCAGTACAGAAAGCAATTACGAAGCCCACTCTTCTCTGTCAATGCTCGAAAAAGACCGCAATATTGGGAAAGACAATGGTACCAGTCCCAGAGTGGACCAAGGAGCCGTCACGAGCAATAGTTGTGTATAGACACTTTCACCTGAAGAGATAATATTTTTATACGATGTTTTGTTCCTTTGGCTATTTAGCAAACTAACCAAAAGTTGTCATTCAGTGCAGAAAGGTGTGGGTTCCTCAGAATCTTTTGTTTCAAGACACAGCAACCCCCACCCGGTCCACTGGCCATTTGGACAGAAGGGGTCAAATTACGACGGAACTGAATGGACAGCTTTGGGGAGCCAATGGGAAATCTTGTGGACAATGGAATGTGGAGTGCTGTGCTTCCCCAGGAAGAGTCAGTCTGACCATGGGAACGGCTGAAGGCAGACTCACGATGGATAGGAAAAACAGAATTCTGTATTGAGATGACATGTTAGAGAAATAAACGTTTAACTTGTTTAACTCCTTGATGTGTCATCAATTCCTGGTATTTAATTATTAGTTTATGTAGAGTAGTTTTTGACGACTCTCAACTCCTCCTCCAGTTTGAATACGCGGTGTTGTCAATTAAAGGTAATGTTAAATAGGGAAAAAGTAACCGCCGTCGTAGCGGTACTATTTTATTGTGTACAGCGACAACACAGGAAAACGGCTGTTTTTCTTTACACCTTTCACCAAGAAAGGACAAACCCTCCTTTTTACCCCTCTCATTCATGTGTTTCTAATTGGATTTCCTCTGGCTACTCTAGTTTACGCCATCAACTCAAAACAGACGGACCAGGCAATAGTCTTCTATCTAAGAATCCCATGATCCGAAGACGTAGCTCAGCGATCGCCCACTGCTTTTGACAAGTGACTCGTGAGGCCCCTGTTGAGTGTATTTGGCACACAGGAGATTTAAAAATGAGAGTAAAAATTCCCTCGCAAAAATATCAAAATATATTTGCCAGATGAAGGTCCCAGCACCGAAACGTTGATTTTTCGCCAAATAAACTGTTCATGCAGAGAAGGCAGCGAGTGCATGTGACCCATGAAGAGCCTCTGTGTAGACTTCAGCCATGCATCATTTCAAATGTAAAGATCAGCTGTAACATGGCCACAAAACGTCATATTTGTCGTGATGTTGGCGCGAGTAGTAGTTTGTCCGAGCTTATAAATGTACTGATTCGAGTGCATTGTCTTAAGCAATTTGGTAACTGCCTGTTCCCCTCGGGTGCGCCCAGAGCCCCCTTTTGGAGCTATGTTGTTGGGGCGCTAAGGTAACTGTCTTGATTTTTTGTTGCTAATGTTTGTCGATCAGTGGCATTACCGTTTTTTTTTTTTCTTCTTTAAACTGTAGGCCACTGCTGCTCTTTATGCTCGCCTGAAGTTGCTGAGCTTGGTTTTGTTTGTGTGTTGCTTCTCTAGCAAACCAACTGTAAGCACCTTTAATTGTAATTATTCTATTGCTACACTGTTACTTTAACTAAAAATGGCTGCATCTATCTAAAGAGAAGACTTTTAAAGCCTTGAATAAAAGGTTGTAGTCAGACTTACCTGTAGCGTTTAAAGCAGTACTACGCAAATCGTGCACTCTAGAGGCCATAAGCGCCACTGCAGGTGTCGTAGCATTTTGCGGCGCACCAGTTCAACCCTAAACTAAGTCATATGCTCCAGTCACTGAAATCTATCAAGACAAACAATAACAACAATTCCGACAATTAGAGCTCAATGTCGGATTAGCGGTGTTTCCATTTATTATCAAACGTCCCGCCACTCCGACAATTTTTTTCACCCTTTGTCGGAGTGGTGACACCTTTATCTTTTATGCAACGTGCTGCTATTCCGACACACAAGATAATTATCAACAATTATTATTGTTTTACGTTTTGCCTGATGAATGAAGAGACAATGCCTGTGCGTCTCCCCTGATCGTTGGTACGTGTTTCTTGTCTTTCGCATCGTTCTCATAACTGCAATGATGAAACAGTGGCACAAACACGGTTTACTTATTTAAAAAAGCTCTTCTTAATTCCATTCAGTCACTGTTATATAATTATTTGTCCCGAATTTCCGCGCGTTTGTGGACAAAAAAAGGGAGAGTGAATGCATCTCCCACGCCGCCTTGGCTATAACATGGATAAGTGTTTTTTGACATGTAAAACAAGCGCTGATGAGCGCAGCAGGTGGAGACAGACCTGTTGTTGTGGATTACGAAAAATAAGTTTTGCCAAATGGAGCTAATGATGGACCAGACGAGTGAGAGTCATGGATAAAGAGGTGAAGAGTTCTACGACTGATGATCGAGTGCACAGTGAGTGTTTTTATGCTGATTCTGTGGAGTAAAGTCTGGCTGAATGTGCCGCTGTTGCACAGACTCATGTGACATAAAGCGCGTGTGTTTATTGCTATTGTTTGTCTTGATAGATTTCAGTGACTGGAGCATATGACTTAGTTTAGGGTTGAACTGGTGCGCCTGCACCCCCCCCCCCCCAATAATACGCACACCCATGCGCGCTGCTTTGTGGAGAAGGCCTTGTTTTCGGACAGTGTTTTGAACGAAGGGGAGCGCGTGGCTCGGTCAGCGCTGTGAGCGGCGCGTGCGCTTGTCTTAAAGGAATAGGCCACCGTTTTTACATACTGACATATGTTCTTACCTTACCTTAGACTAGTTGATATGTACCTGTCTGGTCTTTGTCCGTGCGCTCTGTCATGCAAACGGAGCACAAACGCAGCCTCCTCCACATACTGTATAGTTCCAAATCAGCTCCCGTTAGAAGCTACCAAACTCTTCCACGTTGTCCCTATTTAAATACAGTTACGTGACGTGTTACACTACAAAGTATAGTAACACAGAAATGTAACATGTCGATTTTCTCAGCGGATAAAAAGGGGTACTATATTGTGAGGCGTAATAATACGAGGAGCACTACGTCCGCGCACTAACACCTAAAGACTTTTCTCCCGCTCACTACAAGTCACGCTGCTTCTATTGACGGAAGTGAGCGGGGGAGAAGTCTTTAGGTGTTAGTGCGCGGACGTAGTGCTCCTCGTATTATTACGCCTCACAATATAGTACCCCTTTTTATCCGCTGAGAAAATCGACATGTTACATTTCTGTGTTACTATACTTTGTAGTGTAACACGTCACGTAACTGTATTTAAATAGGGACAACGTGGAAGAGTTTGGTAGCTTCTAACGGGAGCTGATTTGGAACTATACAGTATGTGGAAGAGGCTGCGTTTGTGCTCCGTTTGCATGACAGAGCGCACGGACAAAGACCAGACAGGTACATATCAACTAGTCTAAGGTAAGGTAAGAACATATGTCAGTATGTAAAAACGGTGGCCTATTCCTTTAAAGCCTTGAGCGACAGTTCCAGTGTCTGAGTGTAAAACGTCCAACAGTGCGCGGCGTATTAACCGCGGACTTCAGCGCTTTGTTGTAAAATACAGACTAGCTGCACCTGTCCCTGCCTTTGCCCAAAACCACTTCACGAGCCTCTGCACCCCTGGGCCGACAGCGGGGATGAACAGGGAAGGTGGCGTTGACAGAAGGCAAACAGATACGCTCAAAATGATTGTCGGAATAGCGGTACCAAAAAGTGTCGGATTGGCGGGGTGTCGTAATGACGGTGTGTCGGGATGGCGGGTTGTCGGGATAGCGGGGTGTCGGAATGGCGGGGTGTCGGAATGACGGTCCGTCCCCCCAGATAAGTAGCATCACCTTCATCATGCTTACACCCATAATCCGTCGCCCTAAATTCTGTCCGACTGGCACTACACTGTTGAAGCTGCCACGAAAGCCCCAGGTATCATTTTTTTACACTTACAGGTGCGATAGTGTGAGTTCGATTTCCCTCATTTATTTCCGTCCTCCTGTTTTTTTTTGTCGATGTTGTGCCCAAAGGAAGCATCGGCGTGTCTCCCCGCTCGCCGTGTCCCCGGCTCAGAGGAGTTTATGCAGTCGTTTAAACATGGCGTCTGCCTCTCTCCTTTGGATAGTGATAATATTTAACTGTCGACCTTATCACTTCTCCTCGGAGCCAGCGACGCGGGAGCATGGTAATGTCTGAACACAGCTCTGTATGGAGCATGCTAATCCAGCGGTGGCCAGGCCTGATTAAAGATGGGTATCGCCCGAATGGTAAACAAGGCCCTGCCCCCAAAGATACTGTACATCATGTGCACAGGAGCAATGAAGGCTTACTATTCCACCTGAAAATGTTATTACTGATGAAATGGTAAGATACAGGGCAGCACATGCATCTGTGATATTCGGTGGTGGTAGTAAAAGTATCTATATTTGGCTCTGTCATGTAAGGTAAGGTTAACACAGAATTTTTAGAGTTTTGGATGAAATGTTAGACATTTAACATTATCATGGATATACACCACATTAGGTGCTAGCAAGTAGCACCCTAGAGTCCAGATGTGCTTGTGTGATCCATAACCCCATTACATTTACATTTACTTACATTTTAACTTATATACGTTGGCTCATTGTTGTGGAATGTGCCAGTAATCCTAGAAATCTTGGCTGTTTTGACAACACTAAGCTTTAACACAGAAATGTTTCCTCTGCGTTTGACCCACCTTTCATGGCCATTGGGGCAACCTGCCAAGAGTGGTGAGCACAATGCAGCATTTGGCATCTCTTCTCCAGATCTTCAGTTGGAGGTTCCTGTTCTGGCATACCTTCCTGTAGAATTGTTTTTAGATTGATGGGAAAAACTATAGCACCAACTGGAAGCCGACCCCGAAGTCACATACAGTGCCTCTCGAAAGTACTTTTGCACATTTTGTAATGTTTACAACCATAAACATAAATATTTTATTTTGATTTTTTTACTGAAAGTTCACACACAAGTAACAGAAAACTGTGAAGTGAAAGCAAAATGATACATGATTCTGTTATTTTTCAAAAAAAACGAAAAGTGGGGTGTGCACAAGTATTCATACAGCATGAGTTAATGTGGAACCCCCTTTTGCAATAACAGCAGCAAGTGACCAATACACACTGACCATAGCTCTGAGGCCCTCACAGAACAGCTGGAATTATACAGGTAAGATAAAGGGCACAGGTGTTTCTATAGTTAAATAGAATTTATTTGTTACAAAAATATGTTTTTCTTTCATTTAGAGTTCATCATGAAAATATTGAAAACCTTTGCAAAGATGCATGTTCAGTCCATGAGATACAGGTTTGACATCCGGACAGAGAGTCAGACCCAGATCACAGACATCAGCTTTAGCAGAAAGACAGACAGTGATGGTGCTATAAAAATAAATTGAAAGTTACATGTACAGTTGTGCCAATAAGTTTCCACACCCTGGTGGAATTTTTAATTTTTTGGGAAATTTTTCCAAGAATATGAATTTAAACACAAATATGTTTGTCTTCACTCATGGTCAGTGATGTTGTGAAGCCATTTATTGGGGAAAAAAATTGTGAAATCATTTCAAATCACCATAACAAAATAAAATACCAAAATGACCCTGTCACGAGGTTTACACACCCCTAATACCGTGTATTTCCCCCTTTAGCATCAATGACAGCTTGGATTGTTTGTGGTAGTTGTGGAGAAGGTTTTATATATAATCTAATGGTAAAGCGGCACATTCTTCTTGCGTAAAAAGCCTCCAGTTCCTGTAAGCTCCTGGGCTGTCTTGAATGAACAGCGCGTTTTGAGATCTCTCCACAGTGGCTCAATGATATTGAGGTCCGGAGACTGAGATGGACACTAACGGGACCTTCACTTTATCCTGCTGAAGCCAGTGGCATCATATTTCACTGTAGGTATGGTTCATAGGCCTTGTTGACCATTAAGAATAAAGAACTTAATGAGATGGAGCAGGAATATAAACAGCATTTATAAAATCAATGAAATCAAGATGATAATACACTTATTTTTGTCGATGCGTAGAATGTGTGGAGACAATTCCCTTCCTAAAGTTTTCCCCCCAAAATGAAAACTTCTTTGGTTTATAGCTGTACATTTGAGACCGGCACTTTTACGATATCGCCTTTTGCCAAGAGTATAATATCTGACATTCACTGAATTAGATGGCAAGCAAAGAGAAACTTTTCTTCAGGTAAAAATGCTGAGTTGGCTTCTCCTGAACCCAAACTGGCCGCTTCCAAACACTTAAACCCTTACAATATTATGCTCCTTGAACCTGCATCTCTCCACAACTAGCACCGAGAGTGACATAACGGAGCAGGAGGACTGTGCATCTCAGAAGTCTGCTCAGCATCACAACCTCTAAGATCAGGTGGATTTACACTGTGATCCCACTACAGGAAATATTCAGACCGAAACGGCGACTGTAAAGCAAAGGGTTTGAAAAAAGGAACAAAAAATAAGGCGTATCATTGCACATATGAAAAAACATTATATTAGTCATCCATGTTAGTGTTTTGAGTTGGAATATATGGAGTCCAGGAATAACTTTGCTCAATGCAGTCTGAATTTGTACAAAGAAACCTCTACTTCAGGTGCACTGTCCAATATTTACATTTGTGCAAGGATTTCACGAGGTAAAAGAATAATTCCATGTGAAAGATGACATTATCTATTTATTTAGCAACAATCAAACTTCGGCCCAACATTTATCTGTTCATATCTGCCAAGGCTTAAGTCCTTCCCCCGTGATAACACAAGTAAAGACACAGTGTAGTCCGGTCAGGGCTCAAATGCAAAGATAAAGAAGTTCGAAGGTGCACTTTGGGATAGTCCAAGTATGACAAATCCACTTTTATTTTTAGACGCTGGTATAACACACATAATTACCACCACTCCAGTGTAATGCATGGCTCCTTGTTTAATCCTTACACGCTGGTATTTTCAGGTTATATTATTGTCCGACAGATCCAGACATTAATAACCCGTAGTTGTTCTACAGAGTCATTACGGCAAATATTAAATGTGTCCTAAACGGGTACAGATGTAGTGAAGTAACTTAAAGGGGGGGTATTATGTAAAATCGACTTTTTCAAGCTTTACATCATGTTATTTTGTCATTCCCTCATTAAACACATGCCTGGAGTGTTGCCTCGGCTCATTCACATATTTTTGAGTAATCAGTAAAAACTTAGACGGCGGCCATTTTAGGTGTAGCTATGCCTCAGTCCTCCTAGGAACGCCCCCACCTCCTGGAGACGCCTCTGGACCTTTCGTCACCAGCCAAGCCCCCAACCACTGCTCCTCAGCTCAGCAGAGCCCCCGCACAGTGTTGTTGTTTAAATGCCACAGTGTGCTGAAGGGGGCGTGTCGGAAAGCTTCTTAAAGAGACAGAGGCCTATTTCAAGACGTTCAGTACAGCCATTTTGAGAGAGCAATTTTATTCAAGGCAGTTCTTTTAATTTACTGCATATACAGACCAACAGAAGGTTACGTCATCATTGTAGTGCTATAGACTGGTGCTATGGGATTGAAAAAAGCATAATACCCCCTCTTTAAAGGAACAGGCCACCGTTTTTATGTTTTTGCCTGAGTTTAGACGAGTTGCTGCTTAGCTGTCTGGTCTTAACGCGTGTACTCAGTCACGCAAAAAGACCAAAGATGTTGTTAGCATTTAGCCTCTCATAGCATATTCCTATGGACCCAAACGGAGGTGAAGTTATAAGCCTTACAATATAGTACCTCTTTTTATCCGCTTAGAAAATCGACATGTTTAATTTTGTGTAACTATACTTGGATCGTGTAACTGCTCACGTAACCGTATTTAAATAGGGGGAAACGTGGAAGAGCTCGGTCGCTTCTAACTTCACCTCCGTTTGGGGCCATGGAGGAGAGGAGGAGAGGCTAAATGCTAACAACATCTTTGGTATCAACTCGTCTAAGCTCAGGTAAGAAGATATCTCAGTATAGAAAAACGGTGGCCTGTTCCTTTAAGTAATGCACATTTTCACTTCTTACTTGTATGCTTTACTTTGCTGCTTTCCACGACTGGGTCTTATAAATGTAAAACTTGGCAAAAAAATGGTTAAAGTTCAATTCTGATACGTTCTTTACAGATCAGCATTTCCAACACCTTACTCTAAACTTTCGCTCCGTGTGGTCAAATCTGCTGCCCTATGGGAAAAGCGTTTTGCGTGGGCCGTTATAAGGACAAGCTAATTCGCTGTCCCCCCCCCCGCCCCCCGCCCCAGTCCAAAGATGTGTGATGCAAATGAAAAAGGGCCGAATAATAAATGGAGCGTGATAAGCAGGAAATTGCTGATAACGAGGAAATTGTTACAGAGACTAATGCGCTTGGAACGGGGCCAGTCATTTTTCGACGGCGCCACCTCATTCACGAGGCTGAGTGATGGGTCTAACCTGTCCCGGGCCGGTTCAGGGGCCGGGGCTGACGGGGGATATGGCAGGTGAGGATGTCGTCGTGATTCGCTCTTGATGCCGATGCAGTCTTTTAGTATTATTTCGGTTACTTTCCGTTGCCACTCTTGATGGTTTGACAGTGAGGAACTGTTAAAGAACCGAAGTCGATCCATATTTTTTCAACGTGCCCCATCCAAAAACGAATTCAAAGCGGATTGTCGGCTCAAGTTAGACATTCAGTTAGGCCATGAACACAAGATGGCACTTCGCCACCTCCGAATAAGGTGAACAGAGATTTAAATTTCGTCGACGGGATTGGGTTGATTGAGTTGACAATGTTTTGCTTCTTTCATCTTAAGTCTATTTAAACTCCTGGCCCTCAGATCACAGGAGCAGCAGGGCTTAATTGGTATTGCAAATGGAACCTAAGGACTCTCAGTCGCTCCCCAACCCATAATAAAGACTAAGCATAGCCTCATATTTATAGACCGTCATTGCTCACCCTCTGCATTTACATTAATTACTCCATTCGAGGGAGAATCTATGATCACAGCTCAGTCTCCTCCGAGAGAACGTGTTGCAACAAAAGGACAAAAGTGTGAAAACCTGTTGCAGCAACGCTTCCGGGCTCTTAACCTCTTAACCTCCACCTGAACCGAGCGCTTTTTCCCCAGTTCAGTTTCACTCAGATCTAAAACTTCTTGAAAAATCCATCAAAATAGCAACGGAAATGAGGATGGAAAAGCAACATAAACAAAAATAAAGTTACTTTCACTTTTGTAGGTCTTACCTTTAATGAGCTTTAAATGAGGCGTTACACTGTTGCTCTCCAGTCGAGAAGCTTTTAGATTTGGGTAAAGTCAAACACTGCATGTCGACGTCGAAGTGCTTCTAAGGTATTATTTCGCCTTACCATATAGTTCCCCCTTTTATCCGCTTCGAAAATCGACCTGTTTAATTTTTGTGTTACTATACTTGGATGGTGTAACCACATTTCAATAGGGGAAACGTGGAAGAGCTTGGTCGCTTCTAACTTCACACCCGTTTGGCCCCATAGAGGAGAGGCTAAATGCTAACGACATCTTCGGTCTTTTTGCGTGACTGAGTGCACACGTAACAACCAGACAGGTACGCATCAACTCGTCTAAGCTCAGGTAAGAACATGT
The DNA here is from genome assembly GCA_021464625.1 of Proterorhinus semilunaris. Classification (NCBI taxonomy): domain Eukaryota; kingdom Metazoa; phylum Chordata; class Actinopteri; order Gobiiformes; family Gobiidae; genus Proterorhinus; species Proterorhinus semilunaris. The sequence goes on along the minus strand of CM038358.1, from coordinate 26,112,397 downwards.
CTCAGTATTGAAAAACTGTGGCCTGTTCCTTTAAAGAGACTAGCTGCAAGTTGGTCATTTTATGCTCACTACTGCCACCCCAGGTCTTATGCGTAACTGCAGTCTCTATATTAAGCTCGTGCATGGGCTCATTCTACACATTAGGACATGGCTGGAACATGTAGGGGAGGAAAATATTTAGTTTTAACATTTTTACTCTGTACAGTCCCTTTAAAAATAGATATAACAAAACCAGCGGGAAAGGTCTGAAAGCCGATAGAGGGGCATGTGGTCAGTGGAGCGCAACTTCTCCACAGGAAATGATGTCACTGCCACAGGACAATGCTAGCTTAAACTAATCCAAAATAACCCTGACCATAACTTTAAGGATAGTGGAAATGACTAAAAGGGTATTTTATTAATTTAAATAAATGTCACAGGAAAAAAGTCAAAGTTGCGTGGTATCGCAGCAATGTGAGCACCCCACCATGAGGACCAAAGGGAAGTGCTTTCCTCACCCACTGATTCTAAATAGAGACACAGTAATAAGACGTAGGTGGGGTTATGGCAGCCCTAAGTGTAAGTAGACCTCTAGCTTGTGTTGTTAAACCAGACTTGCGTTTGACGACAAGAGCATGAAGAAGCTTCTAAAGATGAAGACAAATCAACTCAACCCAATCCTTTCCTATGATGAGTTTTAAAAATCGCATTTACAGCATGAATATTACATATAATTGTCTTACATTCAGAGGTGATTTATTCTGATTCTTATTTCTATTACCTATAGCAGTAAACACATTTATCTGACATGCGCTCAGGGAGAGTATTTGAATCACATTGGTTTTTCATATAATTTTAATCATTTCAACCAACTAAATACACAAGTCAGTCAAGAATCAGAACGAGAGAAGAGAGCGCTAATCTCTCAACCACTGTGCCACCGATATGCACAGTTGTTAGCGTTTAACCCACCTGAACATTCATAAAAGATCATGTCTGTGGTCAATTCCAGTCATTGCCAATGAAGGGAATCTCTTTTTGCATAGAGCTTTCCACATGTCGCAGGTGACCCAAAGTGCTTCGCATGTACCCATGTGTAACGCTGCAGCTGCTGGGCGGCACGGTGGCGCAGTGGTTAGCGCTCGTGCTTCACAGCTAGAAGGTCCAGGCTCGATTCCCACCTGGACGATGCCTTTCTCTGTGGAGTGTGCATGTTCTCCCCGTGTCTGTGTAGGTTTCCCCTACCACTAGGGGTCAGTCGTAGGGGCCCCTAGGGGTCATCCTGTACTATAGGCCAGGATGTGTGTGTGAATGCATGGTGGTGGTCGGAGGGACCGTTGGTGCAGATGTGTGCAGTCATGACAGTGTTTCCGTCAGTCTCCCCCAGGGGAAACTGAACACCACCGAGTATGGAGTGAATGTATAATTGTCTCATGTAAAGTGATTTTGTGACCATGTCTGTGTCTTCTGTAGACTAATGGAAACACAGCTGCGCCAACGGACCCTTCGATCAACAAGCACTCACTCACACATGAGTAATGACATAAATAAACGTCATTTCCATTACTAGTGGCATGAATTAAACTGAATTAAACTACATGTCTCTACTGCCCGAGCTACTCCCAACTCACTGTTCTTCCTCAACTTAATTTCAACATAAACAACAGACTGTCACAATGTGCCGAGCTGAAGAGAGATGCCTCACTTAAAAATCCAAAATAAATAGCCTTTCCATTTCCATACTGAAAGCATAATATGGCCACGTTTGGGACTGTGAGCTATTACTTACAGTTGTGTTTGTTTTGCTCAAAGCCTATAATTTGTGACCAAAAACACTGAATAAATCATCAGTAGTTATTATTAGTCTTATTGGCGAATACAAATGCAATCACAACAGCCCCGCTTTATTTGTTATCTTAAAGTGCACATCAGCGTTGGCGAGTACTACCGCGCCGCAGCTTATACTGATGATATTATAAATGTAAATCCGTTCTCCTTGAGTGAAAATCTGACTCTTCTTTTTTCCCCAACAAAGTGTTCAGATTTCCGTTGCTTCGCGCCCGCTCCCTTGATGCGTACTTAAGCGCACCTCTCCTGTCTTGTTCGAGCGTGTATTTTCCACAGCCGAAAGGTTAATTAGCTCCATTGTGGCAGATGTTTTGCCCCAAAAAGCAGTGATTTTTTTATTTTTTTTTGTTTGAAAGGGAAAAACTGAAGATGAATTGTTGCACGGATGAAAAGGGGACATGTCACAGAGGTCGGTACAGAGGGAAAAGTGTGTTTTAAGAACTGCCTAAAGGAGAGAGAAGGAGAGACACTGGAGACATGGTGATTTGTCCCGTTCACGGCGCATTACACAAACAACATGGGCTACAGAGAAACCGTATTTGCATAGAAATCAAACTCTTTTCATGAATTAATTTGCAACTTCATTTCTAACTTATAAAAATATAAGCTACACTCATGGTCCTTGAGTGAAACTTTATTTTTATTTTTTTCCTTTTACACTGTGATACAACTACCGGAGCCTCTGAGGGTCAAAACTCAAACTCAAAAGCCCCAGGTTAATGAGCTAAAAAAAAAAAAAAAGAGTTTCGAGCTAGATGTCGATTCCATCTATCCATCCATTTTCTTCCACTTGTCCGTTGCCGGGTCGTGGGGGAGCTGCCCAAATCACATAGCACCAGCCCCTATGGCGCCCCCTGCAGGTGGTGGGTCCACAGAAGGACGGCCTCATGGTTCTAACCGTCTCTCATAAGGGGCTTCTGAACCGCTCTTTGTCTGACCCGTCACCTAGGACCTGTTTGCCATGGGAGACCCCACCAGGGGCACGAAGCCCCCGACAACAGAGCCCCCAGGATCATTCGGGCGCTCAAACCCCTCCACCACGTTAAGGTGGCGGTTCCAGGAGAGATGTCGATTCATTTTTTTAACAGCCGCAGAAGTGAAAGACGTGACCAAAGTAATTTAAAGTTAAGTGTACGGCCATATGCACCGAATGTGAACGTCTACTTTTGAAACCAGATATCTGACACTATCTCAGAGCCTTGCCCAAGAAGACAATGACAGTACTGAGTAGAACTGGGATCGGAACGTCAAACACTTTTTAAAATAGTAATTGGTCACACTGGTGCGTATCTCCACTGCACGCACAAAGCATTTAACACTCACACTCAAACTGCGCTCCCTACTCAAATGACAGTGGTTCCATTCCCGTCTATTAGTCCGCTGAGATCATGTTTATTAATATTATGCACACTCATTTTGTGATGACAATGCCCGGATTCACCAGGTTCACACTGTGAAAGACATCATTTTCACACATGGATTGGCCTGATCTTAACCCCATCGGGAATCTTTGGCATGTGCTAGAGAAGGCTATGCACAGTGGTCTCACTCTCCCATCATCAATACAAGATCTAAGTGAAAGATTAATGCAACACTGGATCGACAACAGAAGCTTATTGAAACAACGCCACAGTGCTGTAATCCAAGCTAAAGCCGCTCCAACAAAAATATTAGCGCGAGTGACTTTTGTTGTGGTCAGACAGCATTATTTTAAACAACAACGGTATCTTGTTTACTGTGGTTGTTTGTTCGTCCACTACAGAAAGAGCTTCAATCTGTACTTCCTGGCTTTTGTCGTGTAACTGTGAGTTTCCTCTGTATTTTTTTAAAGCATCTCCAGATCCACTCGGAGCGGCAGGTCCTGCACACAAACTACATTGTCACTGCGCCATATTGATTTGCTAGCATGCCGTTGGCAAAAATTAAAATACATGTTATCTTCTCTTTACCACATGTCCTTAATTACAGCTGGAGCCGTAGCTTGTGATATTGTCGCCGCACCGGGCCGACATATTGTCAGTCTGCAGCGGTGGCATCAGACCCGTTAGTAATGGCGCTTCCACGGGGGTCATTATTCTCCTCCATGTTGTTACTGTGGGCGCCTCCTCCTGCTCTCCTGCCCAACCATCCAATTATCAGCCCATCCCGGGGTTTCCAGGCACCGCCGATGTTGTCACTTGTAATTCTCGGTGCGGCTCGAACGATGAAAACTGCAGCATGGCAACGATGAATGGCTTCGCGGGGAATGTTTGGGCTTTTTTAGGTCTTTTGCCCGAATGCAAGAAACAACCGTCGGCCTCGTTCGAACGGCTATTGACAAAGCTTTCAACTTGTCAAGATGTTTATTTAGATAATCTAACGCCAATAGAGAGTTAGAGAGTGTGGTGTTTTTGAGTTGTCTTAAAGTTCCTCATATTTCTCGTTGCTTGGCCGGACAAGTGTTTTTAAGCCAGCTCCTGACCCCGCCCTGCGTACACCAGCTACGAGAGGAATTAAATATGCAGATCACGCTCCTGTAGTGTCGCCCTCACTTTAATATCAGGACAGGACGGGTGTGGGATGTGCGTCTCATTCTTCCATTACTGATCCGTTATTAGGATTTCATAAAGGAGAGAGAGGGAGAGAGAGGGATGGAGAGAGAGAGGGAGGAAGAAAGAGAGGCAGGGAGAGAGGGGGAGTGAGAGGAAGAGAGAGGGGGAGACAGGGAGGGGGAGAGGAAGAGAGAGAGGGGGGAGAGGAAGAAAGAGGGGGAGGGAGGGAGGGAGGGAGAGAGAGAGGGGGGAGAGGAAGAGAGGGAGGGAGAGTGAGAGAGAGAAAGGGAGAGAAAGAGAGAGAAGGAGGGAGAGAGAGAGGGGAGAGAGGGAGAGGAAGAAAGAGGGAGAGGGAGGGAGGGAGGGAGAGAGAGAGGGGGGGAGAGGAAGAGAGGGAGGGAGAGAGAGAGAAAGGGAGAGAAAGAGAGAGAAGGAGGGAGAAAGAGAGGGGAGAGAGTGAGAGCAAGAAAGAGGGGGAGGGAGGGAGGGAGAGAGAGAGGGGGGAGAGGAAGAGAGGGAGGGAGAGAGAGAGAGAGAAAGGGAGAGAAAGAGAGAGAAGGAGGGAGAAAGAGAGGGGAGAGAGGGAGAGAGGGAGGGAGAGAGAGAGAGAGAAAGAGAGAGAAGGAGGGAGAGAGAGCGGGAGAGAGACAGACAGACAGACAAGGGACGGGGGAGATAGACAGCTAAGGCATAATAACACTATGCGCCCAAAGAATGAGATCAGCTGACGCCCCGAACATCCTGATATCCAGGTTATTCCATCAATCGATTTCTCCTTCCCCGACGGCAACGCCAGGTTTCACCGATGTCATTCCCACACATGGATTGGCCGCCACCGAGTCCAGATCTGAACCCCATGGAGAATTTTTGGGTATGTGCTGGAGAAGGCTGTGCGCAGTGGTCACACTCTCCCATCATCAACACAAGCTCAAAAGTGAATGCAACACTGGCCCTATTGAAACAATGCCTGATGTAATCAAAGTGTGTGTGACCTTTTTTGTGTGTGATGCTATAATCTAACATGTGCACAGTGTAGTTAATAATCTAGAGTTGATCAATAATACATGTCGGATCAATTGTGTGCTGTCCTATTTTTAGCATATTTGCGCTCTGATTTTTCATACAACGAATAAAAGAAATGTTTTGCTTTTTGAGCCTGCCTCCTCCTCTCACTCTTGTGTGCAATACGTGAAGCTTCCACAAGGGAGCACTGTGTCATTTCCAGAGCCGTCCTGTGTTTTTGCAGCAGTGGGGTTCAGTCCTCTCCCAGAGCGGCGGGACCAGCGTCCCACCAGCCAGCGTCTTGGATGAGCCGTCTACATTACACCAAACGTAAAAAGCACCCCGCGAGATTCAGACAGGCAACAATTTGAAATGCCCAGAACCTCCTACACTTAGAAAAAAAAAAGAGGATGATTTTTTTATTTTTATTTTTTTTGAGGCGTGTTTGCCGCGGAGTTACTAAGCACTGAAAGGAAATCTTTGACTGTCACAATAATTTAGTCACCCCTTCCTCAACTCCACCCACTTTGTAATGTGATTTTGCCTTTTTATACCTGAAAAATTCCCCCAGAAAGCTCCCATTTCCGAGTCTCCACATGGCCTTCGCTCTTCAAACACTCTGTGGCTTATTTTAAGGTTTCATAAGCTGCCTGATGTAATAGCCAAATGACTTTTATATCGCTTTTTTTCCCTTTTTTTTCTTTTGCAGGGACAGCGGGCGCTTACCAGTCGTTCTTTATACATAAATGCATGGCTATTTAGATGCGGGCTATTTCAGCAAACACACAAAAGCTTTTATCTAATGGCGGCTTTGTCGGGGGCCGTGCGCGTTGCAGGAGGCTTGTATACGCACATGCCTTATGCGTGAATACTGAGGATGTTATCGAGTATCTGCTTCGGGCAAACCCCAGTCCGAATGTACAGAGAGGCAAGAGGCGGCGTCTTACCTGATGTTCTTGGATATACAGGGCCATTATCTGCCTTCACTCGCAGAGCACGGAGCTGAACGTGCTTGATGGATTACAGCAGTGCGCCTAGACCAGGAGAGACAGATAAGTGAGAGAGCGAGGAATGATTATTTTTTATTTTTTTTCTACTTGCCTCTTATTTTTGGTCTTCCCCTCCTATAATCAAACCGCTATTACTTTTTGAGGCACTACATTACCCAGAATTTGCTTTTTTTTTGTAATACATGCAGCCATTTTTGCGTTAGACTTGCATGGTTCCTATTTGCGTTGCGCTTTATAGACTTGACAAACCTCTCGAACGTACTCCAGCGGTCCGTTATGCCTCCTCTGCCCTGGGGACGGACAGAAGTGTGACTGCCAGCCGTACGCCAGACAATAAGGCGGGTGAAATGTCCACAGAATGCCAGTCGCAATACACACCCTCCCTATTCTTTGCAAAGACGTGCATCTGGGGTCAGGGGGGGTTTCTACGGATTCCCGATGGGCGCGATTGGCGAGCATATTAACCAGTCAGAGAGCTAATCTCGGGCTAAACGCTAGATGGCCACAGCTAGAGGAACGAGAGCTTGAAAGACGCGCTGCCGGGAGAGGCTTGTCAACGGTGCAGTTACGCCCAGGTAGTTGCTACGGCGATTGTTCAGAAGGGAAGATTTCAATGGATTTAGTGATTTGGAGTGAGATCGAGAGTTTGGTCTGTTCTTTATGCTATAGTTATCTGAACTGTTTATGTAACATTACCAGACACCTATTAAGTTCATTGTTTATGCTTCATGTAGCTAACCATCAATGTGTTACGTTAGCATACCGTACGCCGATTCAGCCTGTTGTTTTTTTGGCTACTGCGTCTTATACTCTGCAGCGACTTACATACATGTTCTTTCGTCTTTATTACGTCTTTTTTGGCTGGTGCGTTTTATACTCTGGAGCAATTGTCCGGAAAAATATGTTACTTTTCATAATACTGGTGTACATTACATTGATATTAGATGTAAACATTACTTCCTGACTTTGTCATCTCTATGCCTGTACCTGTTCACGAGTTAGCGCTTTGACTTGTGTCATATGAAAAGCGTTATACAAATAAGATTCCCTCTGATGTTGAGGACAGAGCCACCATAAGACTATGGACTGCACATACAACACTATGATGCATTATTATTATTATTATTATTATTATTATGTTTAACGCAGTAGAACGCTCATGATCTGGACAAAGCACATACAATAAAGCCACAACAATTCTGAGAGAGCTGCTTGTCTACCTAGTTAATATTTTCCCCATAAGCATTGTGCTGTTCACTTTCTATTAACTTATTTTACAAATATTCCCATGTGAAACGAATCAAGGTTCCTAGCATTTAAATTGAAAAAAATAAATAGGATTTTTGCAAATACCTTATTATTAAATTCTCGTCTAGTACATGCAGTACGGTACAAAGAGCAACTCGACCAGGTTGAGATAAACTCTTCTTTGTTTTGCATCTTTTTAAAGCAATAATATAAACTATGAGTCAACATTACTTTGGAGACAAGGCAATATTTTTTAAAGAAATATCCACAGTTAATATCCACGAGTGCAATCGGTGGCTCTGGTGGAGGTGGGGGTTGTTTTATGAGTGGAAGGCTGGCAGTACAATATCCATGCCATTGTCTAAACATGTTTTACACAGAGTTTCATGTATTCATCTAGTGTATACCTCCTAACTCCTAACCTGAGCTGAGCACATTTTCTCCAGTTTGGCTTTACCCAAATCTAAAAGCTTCTAGAAAAATAGTCAAAATAGCGACAAAAACAAGATGAAAGGGCGGTGAAAACGCAACAAAACAAGCAACAGAAAAGTGATGAAAAAGTGATGAAAAAGTAACAAAAGTGACAAAAATGTGTAACAAAAAGGCAAAAAAAAAAAAAGGCGATGAAAAAGTGACAAAAATGTGACAAAAACAAGGAAGAAAATGCAACAAAAGAGTGACAAAAACATGACAAAAATATGACAAAAAAGTGACAAAAACGTGATTAAAAAACCCAACAAAAAAGCGAGGGGAAAAAAGTAAACAATAACGAAAAATCTCACTTTAGATGATTTTGTAGCTCTTAGCTTTCAAATGAGGTGTTACAGTGGCTCATAGGCTGTGATCTTGTGGATTTTAATAAAGCCCTACTGGAGAAAATGCACTCGGATAAGGCGGGGGTTAAGAGGTTAAAGAGACTAGAGGAAAGTTGGTAATTTTTATACTCACTACTGCCACCTCAGGTCTTACGCGTAACTGCAGTCTCTATATTAAGCTCGTGCATGACGGCACTTCTGATCCGAAGTAACAACCTTTTGAGTGACAGTGCAGGATTTTAGAGGCAGTTGTGGTGAATCGGTCTGAGCTCAGTCTACACATTAGGACATGGCTGGAACATGTAGGAGGAAAATACTTAGTTTTAACATTTTTTAAACTCTGCATAGTCCCTATAATAAACACTTTGTTTAAATGGCTGAGAGTTACATTGAACTGTTGCTCAATCTATTACAGGCCTATTTTGTTTATTTTATTGACATGTTGATGATGATTGTATTGTCTGTCTGTATGTGCTGGTATTTTCCTAATGAAGTTCCTTACGGATAAATAAAGAGAATTTGATTTGACTGATTTGAGATCTATGGCTCATGTTAAAAAGCGGTTCAAACGATGGTCGTAAAAATCACATCTCTAAGAACAAATAACACAATTGCTTTAAAATGGATTAGTAACAGAGGCTTTATTAGTGTAGTGATCCTATACATCCAGGCTGTGGCTTTGTATAATCAGATTGGCCGCGTTTGTCTGTGGCGCCTTCAGAGCCTCCGCCTGAGTGACGTCTGAACTAATGTGACTGTGGGCGCTTTATTTTGTAGTCAGCAAACAGCCTCATCTTCACACACATACTCGTTTTTTTGTTTTTTTTCACAGCGGTTGGAGCTCAGTTCAAACATGTTTTGTTTGTTGAATTTGGAACTATTTATTTCTTCAAGTTTTAAAAAGTCTTCTGAAAGGGTAGCCAGATTGTCTGAAAGTCTTGGCGAAAATGAACTGAAGCAAAAAGTACGTTTTGTAAAAAAAGGTCCAATAAATCTGGGTTTGGTTTGAATTTCTAATACCCAAAGTCAGAAGAATTCACCCCGTTACTTTTGGTTCGATTACAAGTTTTGTCTTACTGTGTTAATGAGTTCCAGTGTCCAAAATAGATTCAACCGTTTTCCTAAAGCTCTTTGGTTCATTTGTTAAAGATAGTTATGGTCACAAAATGTAATCCATACAACATACATTTTACACAGATAATGTAAACAATTGTAAAGCAAACACACGTACGATAAATGTTCTTTTCGTGTCTGTGCCTTTACTCAGGGTGCATGCCATTAAAACCATTAAGACACATTTTTAAATCTTTCCTGGTTTGGGTCACTGGTGTTGAAAGCATTGATACTTTAATAACAATTCCACAGGGCAGTGCCATGCCAGCATACTTACTCCATGTCTAGATATGTAATCGAGAAATAACTAGATATTTTATATAGGCCCATATTATATAAATATTATAATTTTAAGTGCACAATGATTTTTCCGCCTGTACATTTGTTCATTTGTTCACTTGACAAGGCAAAATGATAAATAAATAAAGGTCAAATATTCTTAGAGCTGGGGTACCGGATGTTTCCTGTTAAAACAGTTTTTTTCAAGAAGCTCTTTTGGGTAAAGCCAAGCTGGAGAAAATGTGCTCTGTTCACAGCAAGAAGGTCCCGGGTTCGATTCCCACCTGGACGGGGCCGTTCTGTGTGGAGTTTGCGTGTTCTCTTCCTCCAGGCACTCCAGTTTTACCCTACAACTAAAACATGTACAATAGGTTCCCCCCTAGGGCCAGGACTCCCCTGAAAAAGAGATTCTTAATCTCAGTGGGACGTTCCTGGTTAAATAAAGGTAAAAGGTAAAAAATATTTACTAGTGAGGAAAGTAGTAATTATAACTTCAACCTCCTTAAAATGCAGAAATTGTGTTTACAGTAAATTAATGCAGGGTACTGCACAGACATGGCATCACTTTATTCCATATCACTTTATTAAATTCACTTCATTGTGCATAACTCAAAAAGCAGAACTGCAGCCTTTTACAAAATGAGATCGTTTACATTCAGAACAATGAAGCACATCTCTGTGTGGTTTAGCATTCAAAGCTACAGGTGAACATTAGTCAAAGCCAGATGTTTTCTCCACTACACTCAGATTAGCGAGCACAAACAGTCAAGTACACACACAGCATGTCAACGAACCGTGTTTTTACTACGCAACAAAAAGCCACAGGAGATAAATCCCTGCTTATTTCGTCCATTTGGTCGACTTGTTTGGAAAACCCGACCGTGAACACAAAACTCTTATCACACCGGAAACGAAGCGCTTTACAGGAGTTCCCCCCCCCCGGAAGTAGCATAATGCTAATAGTCTATTAAAGCGAAAGATCTCCCACTCAAAATGAATACAAAAATAATAATCTTAATTTACTCGGAAAAAAAAAGACCGCTGTAGATGGCGTTTCTTCATTAAAGTATAAAAAGTCTGCTGCATGGACAGATTTCTTGAAATTAGCTAGTCAAATCAAGGACAAATGTACTTACTTAAAAGAAAATCATACTTATTTCCAGATCCCTGGCAGTGCACGAATGCAGGGTTTTGACGATTCTCCCCCTCATTCATAAATGCATGTTCCCAGAATACAGCCTCGCCAGATCGATACATGACTCACTGCACAGTCTGGCACATGATCTGCAGTGGCGACGCTGTAAAAGCTGAAAAGGAACTGACTTGCTTCACACAACACAAAGAAACCAGCCGCATGCCCCCCGATATTGCAGTACGTGTCTATTTACTTTGCCACCGCAGCTTCGACCGCATGTCTTCACGCCCCGTGGTCAAAATGCACTCCGGCTCAGTGTGCGCCGCTCCTCTCGGTGCCATATTAAACGGCACCGCTTCCCCGCGTGGAAAATAGGCTTTGTGCGTTGCCGCTGCCGCTGCTGTTTATATCTGGGAGGTTGGTGTCACCCGCGCTATAGAACACAATTGGGGGGCGGGGGGGGGGGGCGGCGGATCAATAACCCCGCCAGTGTGCGCTCGAAAGGCAAAAAAAAAACAGACAGCGACTTTTGCATAAATTCACCCAAACGGGCCCGATTCACTCCCTGCTGCTGAGCGGGGGACGCGGTGAACGAGGGTGCACTTAGGCGGGGAGCACAAAGCATTTTACACTCCATAGACTCTTTATCGAGGACACGTCGCTGGAACAGAATGGGGAATGGCCGTTGACCCGGCAAAGTGAAAACAGTCCACGGGGATCTGGCTCCGTTTGGACGTGACCCTCGGCCGTTAACATGTGTACTGTGAGAGTAAGGCCTGTTGGGTTTAATACACAGTGACAACTATAGCTTCCTCCTGACATTTGTTCTCCGTTCAAACTGTCAGACATACAGTAGGAGTATTGATCAAGAGAATATGCAGTGGTTCAACTGAGGATGACTGAGTTGTGAAAGTATAAGGCAACCTTTGGCATAAGGAGTCAAAGGCCCATAACTGGTGTGATTGAGTCCATTACAGGCAAAACCAAGAGGCTTATTTTGTATTTTCTTGTTCATGAGCTGTCAGTGGATTTTTGGAAAGGAGTTCTTTGGTTTGTCACTTTGCAAAGCCACTGACGCAAAGACTATAATTTATTGTTATACAGTATCGGTCAAAAGTTTGGAAACGCTTTGTTATTGGTTTTTCTTCTATTACAAAAAACCCTTTACATTTTAGATTCTCACTGAAGGTATTGAACTATGAATGAACACATACTTTTTTAAAGCAGAACTAAGTAACTCATGCCATAAGCGCCACTGCTGGTGTGGTAGCATGTTGCGTCTTTTTTACTCATTAATTGTCCGTGAATAGTAAATAAATACTACGCTGACAGACAAAGGGAGAGAGGGATATTGTCCCTCTCTCCAGTTACACAATGGAGATCATTGTTTTCACTCAAACTTGGCTGTAAATACTCTTTAAGTGGCGCTAGCCCGCAGTCAGCTTTGCCTGTTAGCCTGTTAGCTTCTTCTTTCGTGATTCTATTAGTGTGTATTGGTGGCTCCGACCCGGTTGCAGCGAAGTTGCAAATGTGGTTTTCTGGCCAGAGACACCAGGGAGAGATGAAAGACCCCCCAATCATCCCATTAATACTTGTATTACCCCCAGAGGGACTACGGAAAGGATTTATTAAGGTAAAAAAGTTACTTTCTTCTTCTTTAAGTTCTTCTTTCTGACATTTTCTCAAAGGAGTATCACGATATAGTCACAGAAAAGGTTTTCCCTTCCAACGTTCCCACTTTCCCTCAGTGGCAAATTTAAAATATAAAAGATATTTTGAGTTATTTTTTGATTTCTACATAATCCCATGTGTTCATGCAGTTTAATGTCTTTGACAAGAATCCATCCATCCATTCATCTATTTTCTTCCACTTGTCCGTTGCTGGGTCATGGGGGCAGCTGTTGGAGCTCCCAAATCACATTGCACCAGCCCCTATGGCTCCTCCTGCAGGTGGTGGGTCCACAGAAGGACGGCCTCATGGTTCTAACTGGGCCTGTAGGTCTCTCATAGTGTTTAAAATAAAATAAAAAGCCTATAAAAAGTGTTTAAAATTTTTTGGAACAATACTATACTTATAATTGCTTTCATTTAGTCTGATATTTTGTATCTAAAGAATGGCTTGCTGCTCTGCCACAGCAGATCAAGCTGTACTGTTTTTTACATTGTCCGATTTTTCCCTGACGCATTTAAAAATAGATTAATCATCTGCCATTCGACATTTCTGTCAAACTTTCATTAGTCAGACTGATGTTGCTGTGCTGTTTCTGCTTTTTAAAACTTTTGGACACAGTTGAATTCACAGCTTGCTCATTTCCTGTTTCGCATATGTTTTAAAAGCCATTTTGAACGGCGTACCTGGGATATTGTGCATGTCTTTTTCTTGATTTTTGCTTCGGAAAGTTGGCTGCGAGCTGTTCCTTCTCCCTCCTGAGTCTGTGACACTTGTGCACTGATGCGTTCGTGCGCTCCGGGAAAGTCACACTCCCAAACTCTGACAGCCAGATACTCAGAGAGCAGACTTCGCAGATGTAGAAAAACCCAGCCAATTCAGACATTTTTCTATTTTTTCCTCCTCTTCTATGACAATCACTCCAGCATATTTTACACAACTTTAAGAGCCTATTTACAGAGCTGAGCAAAACCCTTCCCACGTTCGATAGACTATGAATGAAGAAGGTTACACTTTGTCAATGAGTAAAATGTAATATTAAGGGGGGGGAAAGGGTTACATTTGAATGCCCAAACTTGGATTAGTCTAAACACTTTTTGCGATTGGCCAAGACAGATCCTTATGTATTTACCGTGGGAGGAATATGTATGTGAACGCTTTGGAATTTAGGCACATTTCGGCCTTAATTGGTCATAAAATGCGGCCTGATCTTCATCAAAATCATATGAATGAATAAACAGTGTCTGCTTAAACTAACACCACCCAAACCTTTACATGTTATCATATTTTTATTGGCCATAACATGTAAACATTCACAGGACAGGGAGGAAAAAAGTAAGTGAACCCAGAAATCTCGCTGAACTGCAACAGTTTTGTAAAGAGGAACGGTCCAAGATTCATCCTGATCGTTTGAGCGTCTAATCTGCAACTACAGGAAAGCAGTTATTGCTTCAAAAGAAGAATCAGCTATTATATATACGCTGTTGTGAATGTCTCAGGTCTTTCTGCAAAATATCTTGATAAACTTGTGGATTCATTTCTCCACTGATGATAGCAAGTTGTCCATAGCACTACTGGCAAAATATTATGTGGACTGATTTACCCAAAGTTGAATAGTTTGAGCAGAAATGTGAGAAATTCCAAAGCGTTCACATACATTTTCCTCCCACTGTACAGTACGCAACCGTGACTGGAAGTTCAATTCCAGCTTCAACTTAGTCATAGCCATGGTGTCCTGATTGACTGCGGGGTGAGTGAGGTGAATCAAAGCCTCTCGTGGTGGTGGTATGTTTTACACAGGGTTAGGGCTAATATCAGGAAAAGGGATATTGTAAAAGTTAGCTTTAGCAAGACGGTTGGGGACACTGCAGTAGCTTCATCCAATGTGACTTCTCGGGGTCATGGAATTTGACCAATAGGCCCTCCCACTTTTGTTCATGGCCCCTCCAGTCAATGCTGAAGTTTTTTAGTTTTTTAATAGAAAAATCCTAGTTAAAATATTCGAAGTATAATAAGAAAATGTTCTGATTTAATGCCTTTTAGCAAATTTGAACCCCACGTAGTGTCATGACGTTCCAACGCTGCTTCAAGATATAAGTTGCGTTGATTGGCTGAACGATATTGTCCAATGAGCTGAATGAGGAATATCCAAACGCGCAAAGGTCAAATTGTCCACCGCGAGCTCCTACTACCTCCATAAAATGCTCAATTTGTTTTTATTTTAAAGATTGACAGCCCTGTCAAAACAGTCAAAACAATGTAGTCTATTTAGTTTTCATTTAAAAAAAAGTTCACGGTGAAGGCGAAGCAACAGGCGAGATTCAGCTGGAGGAGGAGAGAAATTGCTCTATATCGCCAGAGGAGCCACGTAGTAGGTCAACAGAGCAGCCTATTCTACGGGAAGGTATTGTACAGGGAAAACAGGCTTTTGTAC
This sequence comes from Proterorhinus semilunaris, assembly GCA_021464625.1. NCBI lineage: Eukaryota > Metazoa > Chordata > Actinopteri > Gobiiformes > Gobiidae > Proterorhinus > Proterorhinus semilunaris. The sequence continues at coordinate 26,097,334 of CM038358.1, read as the reverse complement.
ACAGTTCACGCATTTATTGTAGAAAAATATAGACAATTAACAAAAGAATAATATTATGCATTAATCATGCTATTTTAGCCGACGAGTGTTGAGAGTTGCATAGTGCTCTGCTCCAAAACCTATGTCCTTTTCTCGTTTCTCCTCGTCATCCCCACATTGCCTTTAGTGACCGGTGCAGAGCAGAATCGAGTTGGTGATCATTGATTGTTGGAAACGTGTTTTTAGCCAAAAGACGGCGATGTATCGCCCAGACGCGCCTTTCCCTTCTTTCTCATTCTCTTCTCCTCACGTCTTTCTCTCACCGCTGTGACCACACTGCTAACTTTCTGTTGGGGCATCTGAACTTGTGATGAATGAACGGAGACTCCATGCACGTGAAGTCTCCCCTGATCACTGGCCCATGTTTCTTTCACTCCTCTTCCTCGGTTCCTCCCTGTTGTCATTAAATATGGACCGTAACTGCATTAATAACAACGCGACGTTTATAGCGGCCTACCCACATTTCTCTGTGCCCTCCCAAAAATGGTATCCTGGCGCCGCTAGTGTTGGGTTCCATCCCCAGAGCCGCTGTGTCTATACCCCAGGAACATGGTCACCAGCAAATCAATTATATACCTTGGACACAACATTACTGCCTTCATAAACAAAGCTAAAGCTGTGGAAATCAATAGTGTTCGCCGTATATTTACTTTAGTTATTGACGCTAATGACCTTTTTAAGTTCTTCCGTTGTGCACTGCCTATGTATGTGTTTCTGGAAGGCTGCATTGATCGTCTTGAGTGAGATATTATGAGAGTCTTGATGCGGCGGCTCTCCTTGTAAGACAGTTAGAAAAAGCATGTTGAAGGTCAGGCTGCAATGAAAGAGAAAAACATCGGAAAACAGACAGACAGTTATCTTCAGAGGACGCATGGTGCGGACTGGTTTTGCTTATTTTCTTCCCTAATACAGTTCATGAGAGCCTTGTAAAGAAGTGGCTCTTGGCTTTATTCGTGCATGGTACAATGAGCACACTGTCTTGGTATGAATTGTGAGCGTGGTTGTTGCCTCTCAAATCAATGTTTTCAATAAAGCTTTGATTTGGAGGTGAATTAGAAAGACTGACACCGTCACGTGTTTTGCAATAATTAAACCACCACCGAAGTCTGCCGTTTGCTAGACTTCAATTGTTTTTTTTATCTCCGGAAATGCCAATAAGAAAAAGAAGAGTTTTGCATAACCTTTAAAAATGAGTATTTCAACAAAATACAGGCAAAAAAACAAACAAAAAAACATGCTGCTAATTTCCTCTTCATGGAAATCTGTCTCAAGTCTGACTCAATTCTTTTTCTGTGAATTTCTTGCTCAAATTGTCCTTTGGCGTAGTGTTTCCTTTGGTTATTCGTTTTCAGCGTTTTCGGAGTAAGTAAGGCAGTATCGGTGGGTTTATTGGACATTTAAGCTTTGGAATTAGCCACAATTCATCAAGCCTTTTCCAAAAAAAAAAAAAAGAGAAAACAGAGTCCAGATTTCCAAAAAGAACTGTGCTGATAATGGCCCACACTGGCTGTGGTTTCGATAAGCTTCTCAAATGTCACAAGATTTAGTCCAGTGTTGCATTCATTTTGTGCTAAGATCTTTGTATTGACCATGAAAGGGTTGGACCACGGCACAAAGCCTTCTCGAGCACATTCCAAAGTGATGTGATGGCCGATTCATGTGCGAAAATGACGTCTCACGCTCCCTGAATCACTCTTTCGAGCCTAAATCCTAGCATTGTCATCTTATATACTTGGCATAACCATTCAGGATCTATAGGTGGTCAGCTAACATCATTATTTGGCCACACAATGTTGTTGAATATACAATAAGCTTAATCCAATTACAGTCAAAGCCGAACAAAGTAAAAGAGGGATATTGTACATCCAATTACACAAATGAGATAATTTTTTTCACTCGAACTTGGCTGTAAATACTGTTTAAGTGGGGCTAACCCGAAGTTAGCTTTGCATGTTAGCCCGTTAGCTTCTTCTGAGAGATTCCATTAGTGCAAGTTACTTCAATATCGTGAAGCCCTACTGTAAAGGTGAAAAGTTATTGGGTACAAATACAAATATTAGTTCAAAACTGGATGTCAAGATCATTATGAATCTTTCTCGGCATGAAGAGCTGCCATAGTGTTCTCCACAGAATCTCCATCCATCTTCTTCCGCTTGATGAGGAGCCGTCTGAGCTGAGGTGCCCAGACCTCCCTATCCACTTCCTCCAGCTCTTCCAGGGGGAAGTCCCTGGCCAGTTGAGAGACGTGGTCCCTAGAGTGTACCCAAAGTCTTCCCTAGAGCCTCCTCCCACTGAGAACACCTCCCCGGGGAGGCGACCAGGCACAGATTTTACCCATGATAATAGCCACTGGGAATACCGCTTTCAAGGCGACTAAATGTGAGCTGAATAAGGTGCTCTACAGTGGGTCTCAGATGTTCTTGAGCAAGGCACGTTGGGTGTGTGAATGAGGGGTGTGAGTGAATGATCAGAGGTGAAAGCCATCGACACAAATTGGCAGCTGTGTTTTATCTTATTCCACATTAGGGCAGATCTGGGAACATCATTGAATTCTACCAAGAATAATAGTCTAGTCATGCCATTTTTGTTGTTGTTGGTATAGAAACTGCACAGCTTCTGTTTCATGTCTGAAAAGTAGGGCTACATAAAATGCGAGAACATTAGGTTAAGGTGCTTTGTTTGTACATCAACTGTACAATGAAATGTGTCGTCTGCATTTGACCCATCCCTCGACGCAGCTAAGATAACCTGTAAGGAGCAGTGGGCGGTACCGCGCCTGGGGACCCATCTCCAGATGTGGAGCCAGGCTGATGGTCAGAAACACCTCGCTGGAGGATTCACCTATTGCACATGTTTTTAGTGGTAGGGGAAACCGGAGTACCCGAAGGAATCCTACACAGACACGGGGAGAACATGCAAACTCCACACAGAAAAGCCCCCGTCCAGGTGGGAATCAAACCCGGGACCATAGTTGTGAAGCACGAGAGCTAACTGCTGTGCTACCGTGGCGTCCTATATTGAGTAACTGTCTTTAACGTTGCTTTAGTTAATTGACAGAACCAATTTTCACACCGTACATTTAATGAAGTCTAAACAACAAGAAGCGATCTCTTTCTTTTGTGTGTGATCAATATTTTATTATTTGGTTTGTGTTGCAAGGGCAGAGGAGAAAAGTGAACAAAACATGCTTGTGTATGGAGAAAGATGACAAGTGACAAAAAAAAACAAAAAACTATAAAATCAAATAATGTATTTTTGTCTCAAAGACAACACAAAATCAGGACCAAAATGAGGCTAAATTATGGCTAAACCTGAACCTTTGCACGTTTTTAAAGTTGGATACTGTGTCTTCTGATATAGTGATAACAAACATTTGGAGATATTTCGAGCAGCCCTCGTGGAAAACTATTCCCATTCAACTTCATTTTGCGAGTGGGTTTTAAACCTTTTATTTTTCAAAACGAAGAAAAAGCTACTTAAAAAAAAACAAAAAAACACAAAGGGTTTACTTCCCCCGACATAAACAACCTCCATCTTGACCTCCACTGTTTACGGGCGGCGTCTCGATGGTTAGCACGGCGCATCTTGAAGCTTTTTTTCCCTTTTTCTCCGACGAGGTCTCCACGTCTCTCTCCAATGTCACTTCCACTTTGACTGGATCCCTTTTTGTCGACGCCCGCTCCTACGTGCACTTTCGTCACACACGCATTTAGAGGATTTCGTGTCAACTCGGCGCCGCATAAGCCGCCACAAAACGTGCGAGTGTGTTTTTACTTACTGAGCCGGCGTCATCCTGTGGCGCCCTGAGGGGCTGGTCGCTGCAATACTTGGGAGGAGGGGGACTGCAGTGTTTACCACCTGCTATGAAACAAGCCTCCTGCGCCGCTCCGATAGTGTCACTTATAGCCCCCAAAAATGAAAGCGCTGCCTCTTCATATCAGCGTTTCCGCAGAATATTTTCGGCGACGTTTAGACTTTTATTAGATTGGGGATGCTGCGTTAGTGGGAGTAGCGATGACAAGGCCGCAATTGTCACGTTGGCTTTTGCATGACAGGCTTTCAGGACCTCCCTGGGATGTTGTTCCGACCGCGGGACGTGAGCGCTCGCACATATTTAAGCGTCAGTCACAGTAATGAAGCAGTCAAATCGAGTTACGTCCCAAATACAAAACTTTGTGTTCCCCCCTGAAGTCGGGCCGGGATAGTGTTGGACATGGGCGGGGACTTATCTAATCCCGGCTTCAACAAACTGGAGGAATTACTTGGCACACTGTCATAAATAGTAATTGAATAAAAGAAACTATTCCGCTATGTCCTTTTCATAAGGGTCTGGAGAGAGAAATATTGTGAAGTATCTCGCCCAGATATGTCACAACAACAGTACAGGCTTGGGTGATATCTGAACCTTCTTTAATCTACTCGTCTGGTGTATCTGAGGAGACACTGTGCTACATGTAAATGAAGACGGCTTAATCTGATATACATTATCTGATAAAGAGGTCATTGGATTTAAAGCAAAAAAAAAGGCCAACCCAATCAAAAATATAATCAAAAGATATAGTAAAGACCAAGAAGATGGTGAAAGAGTGTCGTGGGGCGGATGGAGCCGCGCAGGAGGAAGAGGAAGGCGGAGGAGCTGACCAGTGCAGGACACCACGCTCTGAAACAGGGACACACCCAGGAGGCGCCGCACTGTTTCAGAGGATCAGAGGAGCCATGCAACGCAAACTCCACCCCACGTGTTCCGGGAACCGAACCGGGGAGCTTCTTTTTAACACGAACAACGCAAGAGCGCGAGGCACTAAATCTACATTTCTACTGTGGTCCCAAACTCATTCCTGACATTATTGTAGCATCCAAATGACTCACAGGGACATTTTCACAGAAATGCTTGAGCTCTCGCCTACAAATTCAGAAAATCGGTACAACTGCTTCATAATTAGAGGCACAGTGTTTCTCCCACAAATGTCTGAGTCTACAAACTTAAAAAGAAGGACCTAAAAAACTAGAAAATAAAATCAGGTCCCTTTTAGAAGCGTCACTGTTTTCCCAGGCAGGTTGGAACAGGATAATACGGTAGCGGTGAACTATTAATGGCTTGTTGTTTATGGCGTCAATACAAAAATGTCCCAGACTTCAAATGTTTGCTACTGGCTTTACAAAGACCTGATAAATGACTATTGACAGCAGCGGGAATTATTTTTCTTTTGCATCTTTGTCAACAGGGCTGCCATCTGAAGCATTATCACCATCGCATGTGGAAAAACACATTCAGCCGGCTCAATCCTTCCCCCCTGTGACGATTTAGCTTGAAAAAGAAAAGAAATAAATCGTGTTTTGCTTCCACTGCGAGCATGGAGCCGCTGTGGCTAATACGTGGCTAACTGGATGCACACAAGCGACGGCCCTGCATTAAGGTGAAACAGACAAAGGGGCGCTTTCTTTAACTTTTTTTTTTCTTAAATGGCAACAGTTGACTTTAAGAACTTCTGAGATAATCAATCCGTTGTTGGTTTTGTTCTTTAGTGTTTGAGTCCGTTATATCCTGTTTCAGCAGGATAGTTTAGAGTGTTTGTGAGAAAGCAAAAGCAAGTGGACAATTTGAGGCTTTTTGTGAAGCAATTGAGATTCAGCACAAAAGAAATCCAGCACCTCTTGAGTTTTAGAAGCTCAATTTGAATGGTTGGTGCTGTCTGAAGTATTACATTTCAAAACTTTCAAAACACATGAAATTCATTTGGTTTGATAAAAAAAAGGTTAGAATGGCTTGAAAACAAAGGAGTCAAAGGAGCAGGATCTGGGCTGGACTGGCCAGCGGGAGTTTCCCCAGTGGGCCGACGTACTTTTGGGCCGGACCAGATGAGTGAACAGGCCTGTGCTGCACCTCATCGGCCCACAATAGAAACGGCAAATTCTATTGACATTGAGTTCATTATATGGATCCAATTACAGAACTCATCCACCGGAGGTATCAGGTGCCTTTTATACCCCTCAGTTGGCACTTTCTTGAGTTAGGGTTGCCAGATAATCTCGTGTAACATTACTCATTCCCCTCACATATATTTGCCAATATAAGTGAAAAGAGTTTATTGAAACACCCTCCAGGACCCACAGAACCCCAGGCCTCTATTTTTATACATTTTAGACAAATGTATTCAAAGAAGTGCATGTTGGAGTTGGAGTTGGAGTTGTCAGGTGACTCACACCTGCCCCTCGTCGTCAGTGTGCGCAGTTTGGAAACAGCTTCTGGTTTCCACTCAAATTTCAAAGGCATATTGTATTGCTAATGGTCGACTATTGCATTGAATATGACTGATTTTTTAGTCATATTCCAAAAGTCCCGGGCCGATTTATTTCTTCCAGTCCCAGAGTAGAATAAAGGGGGAGAAGGGCTCATCACGATGCCCCTGGGCCACACTTGTTGTTGACAACCTTCATTCCCTTCTCTACATTCACACATCTTCTCTTCAATGATACTCAACGCCAAGGGGTCCATAATGGCGGTCGCGATTTACGAAGAACAATGAGGTAAGCGTGCCTTAAAGATTTCCATATAAAATCAAAAAGATCTTACATGACACTAAATGAAGCTTCAGCGCAAATTCAACATGGACGCCGTACCTGCAGCCTTCATTCATTGCCTCGTCATCAGCAGCCTTTACCAATCATCCAATCACGGCCCCAGCTCAAGCCGCACCTCCGCGACAGCCAATCATCGCCCAGGATCCCTTTCTTAAGCTCCCTGGTCAATTACTCGGCCAATTCCCAGCCGTGCTGCGACCCTCCTCCACCTGGTCTCTCCCCGGCTCTGCTCGTCGTCGCCAATGGCAGCCCCGGGTCGTCCTACCTCCACCAGCCTCCGGGGGAAGAATCGGGCTATCATCCATCAACGCCGTGTATTCCATATCATTACTGCAATCAACCCCAATCATGATGCACGTTCAATACAACTTTCCTAACGCATTCTGTGAATTGATCTTTTTCATTCAAAACGGCATATAGTTAGATGGTTTCTGCGGGGCATTATTAAAATGCATTAAATGGATGGATTGTGCCCAAAATTAAACTCAAACATGGCAATAAATCAATTTCTTCGGGGAAAATGTTCTTTTCCTTCACATATCCAAACAATCTTAATTAACACACATCTGACATCACCTCCAAAACATCCTACCTTAGCCGTCCCACCAGATATTACCCCTCCTCTTCATGCACAACCTCATCATCTTTCCCTCATTGCCACCGCCTCGGAACCACAGCTGCTCTCACCACTTTCTTATTTGAGTATAATAGACTTTTTCCCTTCGCCACAGATCACGGAGTGGGCTAGACTCCTGCTCAGCCTTGGAGCAGGTAAATTCTCCGAGCTGACGCACAGCGGGCAGCAGATTGTTGGATACAGTGATTCATGGCTGGGTTGACCTTCCTTTTAAGGTGGATGATGTACAGCCCGTGCAGTCCAGAGCTCCGCTCCCCTCGCTTTCTTCCCCATCTCTCTTCTTTCTTCCATCCCTCCTTACTCTCCTTTGCGCCCCCTCCTTTGTGCTGTCTGTCCCCCTCGATGTCACCCCCGTCTCCCCTCTCTCGCTTCACCTCCAACTCACATTCAGTCACAGTGGCAGCTCGGAACCATAAATACCCGCCATATGTTCGTCTTCCTCACCTCTCTCTCGCTCTGCTGTCCAAAATCAAAGAGCCCCGTTCAGTATCGCCACAGCATTACTCCTTTAAAAAGCAACTTTGTGACTTTACCGATCACTGGATTTTAAAAGTAACTAGGTTGGATTACAAGTTACTTAATTAGTTACATGCAGCAGCTTCTCTGTAAGTTTGACTATGTCGTGCTGCAACTCCAAATGTTTCTTATGTTACTTGATTTTGAGGCTATAACACTTTGTTGCCAGCACAGACAGTACCAGGAACTTTAATATTGTCATCTTTAGCTGACACTAACTCAAAATAGAGACTACTTAGTATTTCCAGTGAGAAAATGTGCATCTCCCTCCTCCCTCCATTGTTTTTTATTTTCGTATCGTGAGTTGTCCTCATGCTCAAAATACGACATACGTTATACCTGTACAAGAACATTTATATTTTTACAAAGGAAAATGACTAAATAGGAACGCACAGTGACTTTGTAACTTTAATCTGATTACTGGTTTGGAAATAGTAAAGTGTTAGACTACTTATCACTGAAAAAAGTGTGTGCTAAGTCACAAGTTACCGGCATCAATGGCCCTATTAGCGCCGGTGCTGAAGTGGCGCCCCCTACAGTCTCAATTTCACTCACTGTACTCACCCAACCAACCATCACTTTATTTAATTTTTTACTATAGTGGAATTAAAATACATGTTGGCCTTTGCCAGGGCTGCCCTTTGTCACCAGTTATGTTCAGCCCTCTTATGAACAGAATGTCTAGGGGTGTCTCTGCTATTTTTGCAGATGATGTTCTCTTGGCCTTAGCCAGTCAAGACCTTCAGTGAGCACTGCATTGCCTCTCCAGGTTGGTGCAGACTCTTTGCCTCAAGTGGAGAAGTTGAGGTCTTGTTGGAGTGTGCGATTGACGGGTGCATTTAGAATCTCGCGGCACAGATCTCGTCTCTGTGTCTTCAAAGTTTACAGCAGCCCAAATGTCTGTAACAGAAGGCTGCCTGTGTTATCTGCAGAGGGCCCAGAGGCTGTTTTCAGCCACAGCCGCGTCCAAACACAACAGGTTTTTGAAAACAGGGGTCGCGGGGTTGAGCATTGCTGTGCACCTGAGTGTCAGCCAGCACAACTCCCTCTCTCTAACACATAATGATAAAGCTGGACGACATGTGTGGGTCTTTAATCAGCCAATCACTGGTCATGTGGGTACAGTGTCATTTTTTAAATAGCCCCCTCATGATATAAACTGAATGTACACAAAGACCCGGCTGTAAAAGGCTTCACTCACCGCAAACGGAAATGAACAAATTAAGTTTCTGGTCTATAATACACAATTTGAAGCACGATTTCTTCTGGCACTCGGGCCTTGTTACACAGCTCTCATCCGTCTCTATCGTCAATTCTTGTTTTCATCCACGAGACACACTCCACGAATGCCCCTGGGTTTTACCTGTGAGAGCAGTCTATATTTCTGCGTCTTAAAAGAGCTGTGCCCGCGGCGGCTCTTCCAAAGCCCTGTAGTTCATGAAGTGTCCAGGGAAACCAGCACCGACCATCATTATTAAGTCCTGCTGCATTTATGGGTTTGTGGATGGATGTGAGGACACTCACATGTGTTAACTCAACACTCAATCTTTGCTCAAACGGAGAGTATAAACTTGTACACACAAAAGGGTTACATCTTGAAAATATACATCATACAAAACAAGAGATTTGGATCCATGCATGAATGCTGTAACCCCTGGTCAGTTTAGATTAGGGATGCACCGACCTGAAACTGGTATCGGATATCGAAGCTGATACTGGAAAAAAAATACGATATAGGGTATCGGCTTCAAATATCCAATACTGAACCGATACCAGCTTTGGCTCTCAACGTTTTAAAAACTAAATCTAAGCGAATATGGGTTCAAGTTCTGTGCTTCAAAATATAAACTCATAAAAATCCTTTTGAAGCACAGAACCTGGAGAATTCAACCGCTGTTAGTTTTAACTTCAGCAAATATATCTTTGATCAAAATCCCGTGGCTGGCAACACTATGCTAATGCTAGCAGCAGCATGCTAATGCTAGCAGCAACGAATCAAGGCTGGGGAGGAAACTATGATTGGATCGTCTAAAGTAGCCTAATAAAATCAAATGGGCCAAGTGTTTGTTTTTCAGTTTATGAAATGCTATTAACCTGTTACCTGAATCTCCAGTCTCCAGTCCAGATTTTAATATGAATAATTGCCAACCCAAGCCCTAATCCTAAAGTGGCAGGTTATAGAATACTAATATAACTTAGTTTTAATGCACAAGTTATAATCAATCATTTATTTATACAGCACTTTACAACAACAAGACAACTCCCAGGTTCCTGACGGCATCACGGACTGGACCCACGACCCTGGACTGAATCTGAGGAACATCCCCGGAGCCAAAAATAAAGATGGAATGATAAATTATGTCTGGCATTATGGACCCGAGTGGCAGCATGTAAAGTGAGAACAGGACCGGGCCTTTGTGAGTTTGTGAGTTTATATTAATGTTTGTGAGTTGTTTATATTAATGTAACCTTACAAGCCTGGGATATTTAGTGTAGAAAAGTCCAGTAATTCTTGTTTGTTTTGCCATTACAGTTTAGTAATCGATATAATTGATAATTGATCTGTAACATCTCATTTGCAAGAAAAGATAAGACTTGATCGCACAATGGAGAAAAGAGGTACGTTCACTTTTTTAGTCACAGCAGCCATTAAATATCACACTCGGAAGCAAAACAGCTGGATCGGCCCATCCCTAGTGTAAATCCCGCCATAACCACATGTTGTGTAATTATAGCAGACACGTAATCTGCATCGCCCACTCCATTCACTGTAACGGGCCCAGTTGCAAGAGGAGAGGCCTCAAACTTAATAATCTGGGATATCTACGTGGAGCGTTCACCGTGGTAACGAACACAGGGAGCACTAAAATGCGATTCTTCTGTCCTGTTTCAAAGCTCTCAAACAATTTTTTGCCTGTAATGACCGGGATATTTTTTAATGACAACATATTTGTTACGGAGAACGACTTTCCGCTCTCGTTTCCCATTCCTTTGCTCTGGTGAGTCAACGCTCGCCCTGTCTGAGCAATTAGGCCTTTCGGTAGTTTCCACGGCAACGCTCATTTATTATGATGCACTATACGAAGACATGCATTACCCACCAATGCCACGAAACGGTTTAATTTATATGCAAAGGCTGACTCGACGACCCCAATTGAATTACAATCAATCGTTTCAGTTTCAGTGTTTTTATGCCTTTTGTGCGTGGGAATTAGACCAGCGGCGGCACATCCTCACGGTCACTCATTCTGCTCAATCTAGTTCAAATCAAAGCTGACCAAAATGGTGTGTCTATTACAAATTGAATGAATATGATGATAATATTAAATAAACTCACCCAATGCGGCTGTTTATAATTGTAAGCTGCTCAAAGTGCTGAATAACTGTCAGGGTCGGGTTTTGCTCTATGTAAAAGGGACGTTTGTATTTTTACATATTTCAGCCTTGGGCGCACTGTCGTTGTGTCCTTATATAAAACAATTGAGCCCAAATGGCCTCTCCAGTCGCCGTACGAGGCCGGTCGCCTGTCTGAGCATGTGACCTTTACTCCGGGTACTCTGCTTCAGAGAGGTTTGATTTAACTTTCAGTGCCTTCTGTCCGGACCATTGATGCTACGACAAAAACCTTCAAAATGGCAGTGCTATTGTGGTTCTTATAGCCGGACCAAAGGTCTGGCTATAAGAACCAAATCAGCATTATTACTAGAAGACCTAATTAGACTATTCAAAATGACAGCCGCCAAGGATTAATCTTTTGCTTTCATGGTTTCATGGTCACCGCTTAGGGAACGTTTCAGTTTGCAAGTCTAACTCCCGCCTTGAAACTGCATTCAATCGAAAGCCGAGCCAAACGGTCTGGTTAGCCCGGCTAAACAGGAAGGCCGTCGAATGTGAAAAGCTCGTCAGATCATTGTAGGAAACATTCGCATTCAGACGGACTGCTCATGGGGGAAAGCAGCAGCTCGTTTGTACACGGGCTATCCAACTTTTTCCCATGTGGAGGAGATACTTTCAGGACCCTGGCGCTTGGCCGGTTGTTTGCCTTCGGAAAAGCAATTATAGTCTGTGGCCATTGGGTGAAAATGTCGGGCGTAAAACCCTAAGCGTTTTCCCACGTGTTTGCCGTTTGGTTTTCTCTGTATGGCGCCCGCTAGGTTGTATATTATTAGAACGCCGCTCATTTCTGCGTTTATCTTTGAGCTGATAGTTATGTAGTCGTCATTCCCTGCTCCCCCTACCACAGACTTGTTTTTGACATTTATGTACAACACAGACCAAGAGTGGCTGTCAAAAAAAATAAAATAAAATAAACTCACTTGCCTTTCTGACGATGAACGCATGATTGCGGGCTTACACAACATCTTTGGGCTCCCCCTAGAGGATGGGAGGGCCCCTGCATGTGCATATTTTTTACTTATCGCTAGAAACGTGCCCGAAATCTGAATTACGGGCCGCTTCTCTGTGTGTGTGGCCGCTCCAAAAAAAAATGAGTACCATATGTAACCTTGGCCAAACGCTCGCTTATCCCTGCGGGCCCGATTGCGGGTCACAAAGGGTTGTAATACCACTAATCACACGCTTTTCACTTCTATGCAAATGGCTCATGAATGTTTAAAGGCGGGAGGTGATCGTGTGAAAGACAAAGCGAGGCCAGGTGGGAGCGCGCGGGGATGTCAAAGATGACGGCGGGAAATCGGATTAGCATCCAGGGACGTTGTGCCCGTACAGTATAGGCACACGCTCACATACGAATACACTGCAGGAATGAGAGGAATTAGCCATGTGGCGGGAGAAGCGCATGTGTCTTTGCAACCTGTTCGTATTCCCAAGATGGTGTGCGCTCGCGATTCGGCGATGATGGCGCTGATGGGCCAATTAACAAACGCATCATGTCTAGGATCTACCCTTCACGCTACTGAATGCTGTGGATCGGATGTGACTTGTAAGGGAAATGTGGGTGAGCGGCATAGTGGTTAGCAAAAGTTTACAGTAACGGGGTCATATATTCAGTGGTATTGAACACGGAGTTATGAAAAAGAAGCTAACCATGAAGGTGTTGGTATCCAGGATGACGAGTACCACAACATAGGTTTGTGCAGGAAAGATCTGGTACCCAGCTTTAAGTTATTAAGTGCCTTATTTGTCATTGCACAACTGTGCAACGAAATTGCCCCTGGGTTAATTTACTTGGTTGTGGTTGGGTTTAGAGCTACAGAGTGTTTCTGGACAAAGTGGCTCAAGTGTTCTGGATGTTAAGGTCATTGATTGATTAGTTACTCAGACTAATCAATCAATCATCCAATACCTTTTTGTCCCACAGAGCAATTTAAAAGGGCATTCTTTGCAAACACACAACCCAAATTAAAGGGCACGCCACACACCAACAACAAAATGGCGTAATGTTAAAGTGCCCTGGTCATGTGGTACTATAGCCCAGTGTTTTTTTGTCTGGGAAATGATCCAATTTCACTAGTTGGTCTAAAAAATATCTTTTGAAAACAAATGAATTATTATCCGCAAATAATGTGCTGTTGTTGAGTGTCTGTGCCGTCTGGTGATCGGCAGAGTAATCATGTAATACTAAGTAAGTAAGTAAGTGCTTTATTGTCAATGTACAAGCGTACAATGAAATAGTTTTCAGGCGTTAGTCCTGAGCCGCTGCGACTGAGCCGCGCTGCCACTGTGTCTCAACCTGATCCGCATGACCTTGGAGGTCGGGGGAACTGTAGCACTCAGAAGAAACCTGGCTGCCCTCTGTCTCCTCTGCTCCTCTGAAACGGTGCACCACCTCCTGGATTTGTCCCTGTGTCAGAGCGTGGTGTCCTGCACTGGTCAGCTCCTCCTCCTCAATCCTCTTCCTCCCTCCGCTCCACAACAGTCTTTCACCATCTCCTCGTTTGTCCCTTCCTTGTTCCCTGTAGCTCCTCTTGTGACGCCTCCACTGTGCTGCAGCTGTGGGGGCTCTTGGTGCCTCTTCAGTGTCTCAGAAGAAGAAATGTTTAGGTCTCAAATGGGTTTAGCTGATAAGCTAGCATTTTGTTTACCTTTAAAAAGCAGCTTTCTTCAGGACCATTTTGGACTCTCAAAGTAAACAAATCCACCAAACCTCCACAAAAACTCGGCAAAGACGTACAACTAGACAAGGAGATTAGTGATGCATGATGCGACAGGTGGCATTGTGGTCAGCGAGACTACACGGTGTTCCTATTCAAGACACTTTGATGAGAACGACTTTATATTGTGAATATCGGCAACAGAGTTACATGTTTTAACATTTTCTGCTGGTGGTGTGCCTCGTGATTTTTTTCAATGAAAAAAAATGTGCCGTGGCTCAAAAAGGTCGAAAAACACTGCTATAGCCATACATGTGTGTGATTGTATTGCCTTTAGCTCAGCTTGTGTGCGCCGTTTCTTCATGGTCCAGCACCGAACTACATCTCAGACGGGTTCCAGATGAATGATCTCGAGCCCTGAGAACTTCAGAGAGAGTCTCCTGATGGTTCCCAGAGTCAATAATAAACACGGTGAGGCCGCGTTTCAGTTTTTTGTGCGGTTGTAATTCTTCATGCGTGACAGTGTGTGGCTGGTTTCTGGTGTTCAAAGGGGCTGATGGCGCAGATTGGCAGCCTCGCTTCCATCAGTCAGCCCCTTAGCAATTACATACAGGAGCACCACTAGGAATTGGCCACGTTCTTTGATCTTTTCAATGTAACTCTACTTGTGATCAGCCATAAAAGCATAATGTCAGTCTTCCAAACTGCGCCTGAGTCACTCTGTGTTGACATTGACCTCAGACGGGGACATTTTTCACACTTTTGCTGTTGTGCTAAATGACCCAATTTGAAGTGGAAGTAATTGTTGTGCCTTCAGGTGCAATGAAGCAACCTCCCACTACACAGACAGTGCGGCGCAGATTAACAGTGACATACACAGCTAGCCGTAATTACTGACCTGCATTCCCCGCCACCCAGGGCTCATTTTAAGCCCCGTGCTCTTTACGCACCGCTCTGTCGGCTGCGGCGCTGCTCTGGCTGAATAATTTCTTCATTCGGGTCAACAAGAGGCCCGAGGCGCGCACACACCAGGGAGGGCGGGGGTGGGCTGTGTGCGTTTTTAAGGCCACGGCACTTTGTATGTTTTTTGGCAAATAATATTAGCCTCAAGAAAAGGGCTCCCACGCTATGTTGGTAAGAAACACCGCAGCAACTCAATTTGTCAGGAACAATATACCTGGCTTTTTGCTTTTCTTATTGTGACAGTGAGGAGAAAAAAGTGAGAAATAAAGGGCTGGCTCTTGTTGAATGTGAGGGGAGTCAAATGCACTCCGAAAATGTAATAAATACTGTATGTTTATGTTAATGGTGTTGCTGTAGTTGTCCAGGTCTAAGTTCAGCAACATAAGTGAGTATGTGCTTTATTTGTCATTGTACAACCGTACGAAATTGTGTTCAGATGTTTGTCTTGAGCCGCTACGACTGAGCCGCGCTGCCTCTGTGGGTCAACCTGACCAACATGTTTTTGGAGGTCGGGGAAACCGTAGCACCCAGAGGAAACCTGGCTGGCTGCCTTCCATTGCTCCTCTGCTCCTCTGAAACGGTGCAGCGCCTCCTTGGTTTGTCCCTGTTTCAGAGCGTGGCGTCCTGCACTGGTCAGCTCCACCTCCTCCTTCCTCTTCCTCCTGCGCAGCTCCCTCCGCTCCAACAGCCTTTCACCATCTTCTCCTCGTTTGTCCCTTTTTGGTTTCCTGTAGCGCCTCTTGTGACGCCTCCACTGTGCTGCAGGTGTGGAGGGAGGGAGGGGGGGGGGGGGGGGTTGCGGTGCTCTCGGTGCCTCTTCAGTGTTTCGGAAGAAGAAATGTGTAGGTCTCAAATGTGTTTAGCTCATAAGCTAGTGCCCAAAGAATGAGATCAGCAGACGACCTGAACATCTCGAATGACCAGGTTATTCCATCAATGGATTTCTTCTTCATTGATGGTTCGGGCACATTCCAAGATGCCAGTGTCAGGGTTCTTCAGGGAGCATGGATCCAGATGAGTCCAGATCTTAACCCTATTGTAAATCTTTGGGATGTGCTGGAGAAGGCTTTGCGCAGTGATCACACTCTCCCATCATCAGGACCAGATCTTAGTGAAAAATGAATGCAATACTGGATCTTTTGACACAGCAGAAGCTTACTGAAACCATGTCAAAGCAAAAGCGTGCTGTAATCAATCAAATATTAAAGTTTTTGTGGCGACTTGTTTTGTTTTTTGTCAGGCAGTCTATTCTGTAACTCCAAAACATTGAGAGGTCCATGAAGTCACTTTTGCCAAACTCAAACTGCCCTGGAAATCTCAGTTCAAACAGTAAATACCCTTCTCGTTCTCTCTCTCTCTGACTTCATCGTGGCTTTTTCAGTAATTGGGCCGGGATTGGATTAAAGGAGAAACTGCTGTGGACTGAGACTCACCCTAATCCAGTTTCAGACTTGTTTCTGTGTTTGTGCTGGTCTCAAACGCTCCCGTTACTTCTGTCCAAAAGTGCGCCAGTTGGAACGAGCGGGTCTTTGCACATTCACCTTAAATCGAGCAGCTTTTTTGAGTTTTCGTTCAGCGTCATTTCTGAGCACACGATAAGCAGATGTTTTTGTGTGTAATTGGTGTTGTCAGTGCGCCAATGATAGATCTGTGGCAGCCTTTGAGCACACATTTTTTCGACAACAGAAGGAACGAAGACCTAATAGCTTTAATTAAAATGTGTATGTTTTGACAACCTACCAGCTGTGAATAGAAATAGCTATAGACTTTGCACATTTGCAAGAAGCGGCATTATTTAAACTTAATTAATTATTGCTGTATTAGCACTGAATAATCCCAGAGAGAGTTGTGATTTGCAATTAAAGTCTACAACATTACAGATGAACAAACTCACTGCTTCTCAACTCCCTCCCTGGGTCCCACATCACCCATGTCTAATCGTTCCTTTGCTCTACCTGCGTCTCTGACCATGAACTAGATTAAAATTCAACATACTCATTACAGTGTGAGTTGTTTTGACTAGTTAAGATGTAGTTGGGCGTTTGACCAAGATTATTTAACTTGTTCCGAGATGTTTCTGACTCGTTTCAAGACATTTTTGTGATTATTTCAGATTCATTTCTGTGCCGGTGCTCGTCTTATCCCATTGGCAGTTTCACTTTCTTATTTCAAGCAAGATGACCTTAGAACTAGCAAAGTATCCGTGGTCAGATTAGGAAAAAAATCTTCTCAATTTAAAGTGCATGAAACAGGTTGTAATGCTTTTGAAAATATGACTTATTTAGATGGATAACATCAGTTGAAAGTTTATCAGTTGCCTAATAATTAGTGAAGCAGTAATTTTAATTAAGAAATGTTGGGCAGAAACGTTTTTTTATTTTTATTTGATTTGTTAAGCTAGTGACAGGAAGTGACATAGAAGAAGGTAAAGTTCCATAGTGTCTTTCCACTTTCCAACCCAGTCACGCCATAATCCCGCCCCCCACATGGTTCTAACCCTAACCCAATCTCCTTTCCTAACCCTAACCTTAACCTTAATACATAACCTTACACATTTGTGAAAACGACAATATTAACTTCATAAAGCCAACGGAAAAACATCCAATGAGAATTTGCGGGGGCGTGACTTATGACTTAACATGGTTGGGACGGCAACAGTTTAACAATGTTTACCTTCTTCTATGTCACTTCCTGTCCAATAAGGAAGTGAAACTACACACGTCACAAAAATGGCCAAACTAAAGACAGCTGGGTACAATCTTTAGCAAAATCTTAAATGTAAAATTGTGATAACTATGTTTTAGCAAAAATGGTGCCTAATGTGTCGCATGCACTTTGAGTAATTTAAACCCATGATTGATGCTTTTTTTTGTAGTGTACACATCCTGCAACATATTTCCAATCTATAACGTTCTTCCTTGTGAAATATCAAAAAATACCGTTACAGCATCTTTCGAGTCATTCATTTCAATGTGTCAGTCACTCTCCATAGTCGGTGGTAAGTTAGACTGATGGGAGCGACAGGAGCTGGGATCGAGCACTCAACTTCCCTGGTCTTCCACCTTGGCTATGTATTCATTTCAGCGGCACTTACGGAAAGCCTGCATCCAAACAACAGAGCCAAGTCGAAGGCAGTGCTGTTGTTGCAAAAGCAAAATACCCAAATGATGACTAGAGGAATGGAAAATAACAGCAAAATCTGTGCATTTCAAAGCATTTGTTTTTTCCCCCTTCTGCTCTCACAAAGGCGGATTGAAAATAATCGACTCGTGCCTCTGACTTATTTCAGAAACACAGGGGCCAATGTAAGTTCCCCACACAACTCAATCACGCTCCATATCCAACCCAGATCTGTGGCCACATGTTCTGCATCTCCCCGTTTGATTGTTTTCCTCATTGCGTTACGAAACAGGCGGAGGCACACCGACACCGACGGGCAGGGTCAAAACACATTCAAATCAATTCACGTCTTCTTCTCATGTACCAGTCTGTGACAATAATACAGTGCTACAACGCTTTCTATAGAGCTGAAACCATAGAGTATACGGTTACACCACATGGATTCTCTAAGTAAACAATTAAGATCTTCAGCGCAAGATCGGGCAATAAATCCTGTAGTGTGTCCTCAGCTTAAGTCAGCTGAGTCTCGATGACTTGGATGTTATTCTATCAGGAGATTATTTTCTTCCCTAATGGTACGGACCAACTCCGTCCGCTGCCTGTAACACAATGCCACATCCAACTGCTTTAATGAAAACAAGAAAGGCAGCGTGTTAGATATTATAAACTCCACTGGCTTTGTATGAAATGTACTTTTTCTGACGACGCATCAGGATGAGTTCATTTGTCTTAGTGCCTATATTTTAGTGCCTATATAAATGGAGGAAAGGTCCTAATGTGCCTTAAAGCGTCCTAAATGCAGATTGCCAGACCTTGTTTATGTTAAAAGTATCATCATAATGAATGATTCCATCACACAGGCGTGATTAGTGTAGTCTAATACCATCCACATTGACAGTATGTAGTGAGCGATTTGCATCATCCTCTTGTTTGTGCAGATCTTCTTATTGCTTGTGTGTTTTCATCGCGATGATCTCTTCCCCCGAGGGAATGTGCGCAGTGTTACCAACACACACACACACACACACACACACACACGCTCATTTGAATGGGACTAATGAGGAAATACTTGGGTAGGTTTCTTATACTTATGATTACGCAAAGTGTCCCCATAGATATAAGTATACAGTAAATAATAAATGTGCTGTGAGTAAATAATATGTGATTCCACTTTCTGCAGCGCAAACCGTTTTCTCCTGAAGAAAACCTCTTTTCTTTGTCCATGCGGTGGTCACCTTGTACACAATAAAATATGATTAACACGTCGTCTCTACATTTTCCATATTTACCATTACCACCGTTGGACAATGCGCATTCACACTGGAAGGGGGATTAGAAAGTAAGTCGTCAACACTGCCCTATCAGCCTAATAAACAAACCAGGATAAAGATGAATATGAAACCAGGAACTTAAAGTCACGAGGATTTATTCACAGGTCACCTCACACAGACGCGTCTGTTCCCCAGGTCCCTAACACTCAATCTGTCAGCACCCCACACGGAGAAGACTGAACTCTCTGGGGACACAGACTTCTTCACACCACACCTCAAATTAATATTCATGAGCCTATACTAAGCGCATCAGTTTCCCATCGTACGAGTCTGGCACTTTCCACTTATCGGCCCATGTCTGCCAGCCGGCCTTGGTAGGGCCCATGTTATCTCTTTGTTTACGTGTGCATGGGGTCTGTTCTCGGAGCCTGTCTGCACATCGGCTCAGTATTTTTCCACTCCACTGTAACAGAAAACTGAAACACTTCTATTGCTAAATTGCTCTCTAAGCAAGACATCATTGATTAGAAACAATCATTCTTTTCATCCCCCTTCTGGCCTCGAAGAGGCCATTTCCTTGTTTCTAATTAATGAAGGTACAGCCGTCGTCAAAACATAGTTGTCCCCTGCCCAATGTATAGTGCCACCACCACCAGGTGTCGAATTTGGCTTGGGCATAGGCAACCACATCCTCCAGTCCTGTGAAATCATCACTTTCTTCCCATGTATAATTACCACTCACTAATCGTTCCATCCGGAACCTGTATCTCCCAGGACTGGGTTCACTGATACATTTCACTTCCTCAGTTCCATAGGCTCCATCTCGAATCAATATGAAAATAAACATTCCTGCAAAATACAAGCACAGCGAAGCAAAACACAACATAACACTCATCATATGGTTCTTAAAGTTATTCTGAGCCACGTGTGTCCTCCCATCCATATCCCAGAGCCTTAAATGCCCCGAGTTGATACAGGCTCGGCTCACCCCCTTCAGGCAGGGACCTGTCCCCGGCCTCTGGGTCCTCCGGGGGCAGGGTCACAGCTGCGTACAACCCCCCCGAAGTCCCCAGAGCCCTGGAGATCATGCTGCGGACGAGAGGGAGAACACAACAGAACAACACACAACACAACAACAGTATTACACCAATTAATATACCCACCTTTTGAAGTACATTATAACTATATTTAGGACAATAATTTTTACTGTCTTCGAGCCAATTATGGTTTAGTTCTGTTTGTTAGAAAGCTCCTTCTAATCGTAAATGTAGAACCCATTCTCTTACTCATTTGTATGAAGTACACTGATACACTATGTTTTCATAAACAAACCTCCACTTTTAGCCGAGCTTTGGAAGCTCAACCACCAATACTCATTCAAGCTCCAAAGATGCTTGATTGTCTTTGTCAGATCCCACCTGCCTCTCCGATTTCCTCTCTTGCTTGGAACACCAAATCGCTACACAAGGGATTCTGTTGCTCGGATAGGACCTCCAGGCCTCCAAAGCCAATCGACATTTTCTCCTTCCATGCTGCCTCCTGCAACAATAAAAGAAGAACACTCCGGCCTGCATAAAATCAAATTTTACCATGCCATTGTGACCAGTTCTTGGCTCATCAGCTCCTGTCCTGAATCCGTCCCTGCAGCATCACAATTCCTCCTGTAAAGTCCCTGTTCCTGTGTAAAATTAATGTTATCAACCTGGAATGAATATGGATTAAAACATGTTACACTCTCAGTACATAAAATAGTCACACTTATAATCTTATAGTAACTTATGTTTTCTCATTTTTTGTTTATTTAGATCCGAAAGAGTCACAATTATTTCTACGGAGGTCCAATCGACTCTCCATCTCTTTTTAATAATCATAGCGAGTCTGTGTGCACCAAGAGACGCGATGACCATTAGAAAGCTGGGCAATATATCCTTGAGGTCATGAGTGTGACCTTTTCAGTGACTCTTAAGATACCGGATTTACACTGATCTTATCACATTTTGCTATTTTGAAATAAAACACGTTTGCCAACACCAACTTCAGATTTGAAGACGCCGTTTTACTTACACTGTATGTAAACCTCTATATTCAGAATTCATACCACTCCATATCTCGGCCTCAGATCTAAAATCTAAGCATGTGTTCAAATCTGGATTCAGCCACCCCTTCTTTGGCAAACCACACAATATTTCAACTCACGCATCCAAGGGTTTACCAGTGCAAATGTAAATGATCACCTTTATCACCAACTTCCAAATTAAGATACACCAGTATCTCCCGCTGACCAAAACATAGGACTCCATCTCTTTCCTGTATTCAACCAAAACCCAACAATAAAACACTACGCCGTCAATTCCTGTACAAAACTCACTCAATGTACTTAAATTAAAATCACAATATCTCTGATCAATTTCGGAACGTTCAGAGACCACCTACACAATCAACAAATTGTTACGCCTTAACCCACCTTAGACACAAACCCCCAAACAAGCAAATGAACCCCAACCACTCCTATCAACAAAACTCTTCCACACGACAATGGTAACCTGTGGATGTTTACTGGTCAAAGTTAAGGGTACAATATTATTATCAGCTGTAACCTGTGCTACAAAGTAATTGGAGAATTACTATACTGTTCTTGAGAAGCTAATCACACCACTGATTGAATATTCATTTTAATCGTTTATGTACTTTGCATAGATGCCTAAGATCCGCTGCAAATCAGGTAACATTCAAATTAGGACACCTTTGCCTATAACCCAAGAATTATTAGAATTAATATTTTACTAAACCAATAACGGGCCTTAGCTACGCCTAAACTCGCCTCGCTACACCAAATTATTTTCACTTTGTGTGAACCCTACACTCACTATGTTTATTTATCACTCTGTAAATATATTATCTCTTAAAATATTTAATTAAGTGTATTTATCTGTTTATTTCATTATCTATTTCGACTTAATTATTATAGCTGTTTAATTAGGATGCACATTGATCAATTGGAGCATTCTAAAAGATCAAAAAATAAAATGAGAAAAATAGAGATAGATTACCGCCACACGGAGTCCCATTGGCAAAACACAAAAGAAATTGATCAAAACAAAATATAAAAATATGTATATTTGCCTAAAAATTCAAAAATCTAAGTCCGAGTGGAGCAGAGGTCAAGGCATCAGACCTGTGGCAAATTGTGAACACCGGCCCTTGTGCATGTGACTTTCAAGGGCTTTTCAGGGAGCAGCAGAGGGAGAGCGTATTTGTTGACATATTTCGAGGGCATATTGTCAGCGAGGCAGCGTGGAGGAGACTTTCAGTGTGGCAGACTTTCTCTTCTAATGCATTTGGACCAATGAACACGCAGAGCGCAACAGGCCTTCGCCTCTCCCCCTTTTACCACCAAAAATGTCAGAGTAAAAAGTAAAATTTAAAACCAGCATGTCCTATCACGCTCAGCATTACAAATAGGGTAACATTCAAAAAAAAAACTAACAAAAGTAAAAAATACACGAGTGAATATTGATAATAAAAATTAAAAGAATCCTCTGTCCACTATCAAAAAAAGGCTCATGCTCCACTATTGCCTTTGAAGACAAGCATAGTGCTATTAATTTCTCCTTTTATTTTCAATATAATGTAGTTGCTTTTAGGTTGTTAAAACCACATCACTAATAATAAAACTTCAGGAATTCACATACTGGATAACGATCTAATGGAAGGTTTCTTTAACTAGTTATTTCATATGCTTATATTGATTAGTGATCAGTTTCCGCATATATTTTATCCTATTAAATTCAATAGTCTTTTTGTGTCAGACTCTTAGTTTTCGATTATAACGCTATGGCCGTCTTATCAAAAATATGTTTCTCCTAAACACAGTTTGGATTCCAGGTGACCTCCGATCTAACCTCAGGCGCAAACTTTAAAGGATGTAAGAAAGTTTACAAAGCAATTACTTAACTAATTTAAAGGAACCAGGAAAAGCCATCCTGCCGTAATCTGGGCAGCTCTCCTTTTATCAAAGTACCCCTGTACAACTGAGAGCCCGCTCAGACACCTAGAACCTATAAAGATAGAGCTAAGATTCACTTCACCACAAGTCTAAACGATAAAGACAATATTCTATATATCTTTGTATGTCCTGGTACCTTTAGAACCGGACCTACCAACCCAGGGTTCAGAAACTAATCACAGCAGAACAATATGTATTCACTCTATTAGCGCTTCTTGCAAGCACAACATTATATAATAATAAACTAAAAATGCAAGACATTTCACCTTTTATACTTTCTAAATATTGTTTGGCCGTTATCAATATTATTTGTTTTGGTTGTTTGATAAGCACAAATTATGCCCCATTTCCTTTAGCATAATGTCAAAGAATTATACGTCTTGTATTATTATTAAAACAACAACAACAAGCTCTTGGCCTTTACCCATTTATTCTCGTCTGGACCCTGGCCGTCTACATTAAGAGACCGTCGCTTCCTAGATCCAACGCCTTCTGTGGGAACAGACATGTTAGATAAAACCTTTCAACAAAACCTTCTCTTTCTTTCGGTTTTCCCATGTTTCTTGATTACAATAGATTGCCAACTTTCCGCCTGGTTTTGTGCCTATCCGACGACACACTCTCAGGTATTCTCTCCTAAGTTGGGGAAAGGGATGTCCCCTTACTATCCCCTCACAACTGTTTTGGTCTTCCACCATTAACATACTTGGTATTATTGTCATACTTAAGGCCAGTATCAGTCCCCACACCCAAAATGGACACCGTAAGGGGCCCATACACCACATATTGTCTTTAAGTTTCCACATTTCCTTTCTGATTGCGGAATTGTGGGTCATAGTTAAATTGTTTTAGGTTTTTTTTCACTTTTTTGTTGATAATTTAATGATACTCTGCCATAGATGTATATCATATAAGGTCATTTGTTGGTTTATCTACCATACAGCACTGTCCCTTTTAAGAAGTCAGAACATGCTTGCCTTGCGGAGTCTTTGTGATCTCCTGGGTGGGGGTGGGATGTGTCCTCCCCCCCCTTCAGTGGGGCCACCGGTCCCACTACCATTGCTAATACGGGCCCAAAGCGGAAGCTCCTCCTCCGGGAGGGGCTTTGTGAATCCCGCCCCCTGAGATGGGGGAAAAAATCTTCTCGTTTTTCCACCATTGTGCTGTTACCAGTTCAACCGGTTCCACGCGTTTCCCCACTGTCCGACACTCACTGAGCGCGAGCCCCAGCAGCTCTCCTACTCCTCCAGAGTCCACCACTCTCCCCCGACATTCCTCACACCCTCTTCCCCACACAAGCCACACACATTTGACCACCCGCAATAGACGATCCTAATCAGGCTCAAACAACACGTGTGCCCACGGCGGCTTTCACTCCTCTGACTGTTTCAACAACAAACCACATGGCCCATTCAACATTCAGCACACAGTCCAAATTAAAGACAACACGAAACAACAGCCACACACAGTTTGGGTACCCGACTATGACTCCAACAACATAACCGAACATCAATGCGCCTAACTTTCAATGTTTTCACCCCTAATTCCCCCGTTTTCGCAGACTTTAGGATCCTCGATCCAGGGACACAAACCCTTTAGGAACCTCGTTCCAGGGACTTTAACCCGTTTAGGAACCTCGTTCCAGGGACTTTAACCCGTTTAGGAACCTCGTTCCAGGGACTTTAACCCGTTTAGGAACCTCGTTCCAGGGACTTTAACCCGTTTAGGAACCTCGTTCCAGGGCCCCTTGCCCGTATACTTTAGGATCCTCGATCCTATTTCAGACAGCCCCTCGGACTGTCAACGGCCGTGTCACAACTCTTATCTCCAGCCCGCGCGTCCGCGGTGCTGGTCGGACATACTACGTGCTTATCAGCTTTTACCGGGATATCCCCAACGCGTAGTCCTGTAGATATACTCTCGCTTCTGTAGTTATACTCCCAATTTCTTAACTTCTATTTTGGTTCGGTATTTGGTTCGGTATCTTAGTTATGACGTGTTTTTCCCTTCTTACTTCCAAACATCAATGCAGATTTAAACCATCCAACACTTGGCTTCGTTGACTATACTCCTAACTAAAATTTAGACAAAAAATAGCCAATAGACGTACTTTGACACTCGTTAAAAATAGTAGTCAAAAGCAGTCTTACCTTATTCTAGAGTGGACGCGTCCCTGAAGCCGTGGGTGAGTGGTTTTTGGAAGATAAGACACCTGGCATGTCTACCGCGAAGAATTACCGGACCGGACCTTCGCCGTCGTCCGTAGTTGACGACTCCAACCCCCCCTTCAGCACTTTCGGGGTCACCAATGAAGAAAACCTCTTTTCTTTGTCCATGCGGTGGTCACCTTGTACACAATAAAATATGATTAACACGTCGTCTCTACATTTTCCATATTTACCATTACCACCGTTGGACAATGCGCATTCACACTGGAAGGGGGATTAGAAAGTAAGTCGTCAACACTGCCCTATCAGCCTAATAAACAAACCAGGATAAAGATGAATATGAAACCAGGAACTTAAAGTCACGAGGATTTATTCACAGGTCACCTCACACAGACGCGTCTGTTCCCCAGGTCCCTAACACTCAATCTGTCAGCACCCCACACGGAGAAGACTGAACTCTCTGGGGACACAGACTTCTTCACACCACACCTCAAATTAATATTCATGAGCCTATACTAAGCGCATCAGTTTCCCATCGTACGAGTCTGGCACTTTCCACTTATCGGCCCATGTCTGCCAGCCGGCCTTGGTAGGGCCCATGTTATCTCTTTGTTTACGTGTGCATGGGGTCTGTTCTCGGAGCCTGTCTGCACATCGGCTCAGTATTTTTCCACTCCACTGTAACAGAAAACTGAAACACTTCTATTGCTAAATTGCTCTCTAAGCAAGACATCATTGATTAGAAACAATCATTCTTTTCACTCCCTTGTTAGATCGTCATTTGCATTACATTGTGTGTCTATTTGAGAGCTAATTTAAAATACAAACGAGTATGGATTTGTAAGTGAAACGTTGCCAGTGCATTATTTAGCATGAGCCCGAAACTTTACTGAAACACACAACACACACATGTTCCCATGCAATGCAGCTGCTCCATGCAGCTAATATTGCATTAAGTTTAGTTTAGTTTGTTTATTTGAGCACTTTATAAAACATAAATTGCATGATTACATCATTGCAATAAAATAAAACTCAAAAGGAGTAGGTCGAAGCAAGAAGCTTATAAATGCTTTGGGACATATTTCGATGCATGTAGCGCCAGACTTTTCATTTATCTCTGACACAAGCAACAGACACCTTCCTCCTCCTCCGCCCACAGAAGAACAAAGGCCCCTGCAGCTATTATGCATCATCAGTAGGCAAAATAAATAATAGGGCAATATGGGTTCCTAATAGAAAAAGAACATGTCTTACATTATGCACATGCAACATGTGGATAATTAGCATTATATCTAATGGTCTTCTAAACAGAACCCTCACTGTTCAGGTCAGTCAGTAGAAAAATAACACATTCCAGAACTCACAAACTATAACTGCATTAATGGCACCCATTTGGCTTCTGTCGCAATGCTGTGACATTACCTCCATACCCTCTAATCCAGGGGTTCCCAAACCTTTCAGGCCGGGGAGCCAAAAATCACTCAACCAACTTTGGACCCCCTTCTGTAAAACGTTGTGACAGATTGGCTCTGTTTTACTTGTATTATTTATAGAGTTTTTACTTTGTCTGGGGTGCAAGTGTCACATTATTATTTACACCCCAGTGTCTAAACTCTGAGAACGAAGGAATGACTTGTTTTGTACAAATGAGGTTCAACAAAGAGAATAGTCTTAACAGACGTTGTATGAAAGAGATACGAAGCATCATTCCCCCCCCCCTCCCCCCGACTGACCGGAGCAGAACCCACACAGGGGAGGAAGTGTACTCGATCTTATTGATCTCCTTTGAGTGCACCGCAGTGTGAGGCTCCAGCAGTAATGGAGGGCAGTACAGAGGATCGAGGGACTCAACGGCCTCGTGTTCGACGTTGTTCACACTGGTACTGGCTGTAAACTGGAGCTCCTGTTCCCACACTGGTCGGAGCGAGACTGCTCTGGGATTGTGAAGGGAGACAGCTCAAGCCGTGGTGCGAACAGCGGACGAATAGATAATAATTTAATAATATTGTATCAAAATCACCTTGTGACCCCCAATTCAGTGTCCCATGATCCCCCCCTTTGGGAACCACTGCTTTAATCCAGAAGCACTACGCAAAGCTTTTCCTGGCCTAAGAACCCCCCATAAAAGTCATCAACACACATTTTAATGGTTTCACTCATCCGAGCGCAGCGACTTCA
The DNA here is from genome assembly GCA_021464625.1 of Proterorhinus semilunaris. Classification (NCBI taxonomy): domain Eukaryota; kingdom Metazoa; phylum Chordata; class Actinopteri; order Gobiiformes; family Gobiidae; genus Proterorhinus; species Proterorhinus semilunaris. The sequence goes on along the minus strand of CM038358.1, from coordinate 26,069,801 downwards.
ACATCCACTCCTGGTTCAGCGCTTTGCAAAATCCGCGGGGGCATCAAGCCGCTTGCTGCTCTGCGGGGAGAGAGAACTGCACTCCATGTGGTATCGTTCTACTTGCAGTTTCATTCCCGCACTGTCCCGAACTCCTGTGTAAAAAAAATAAATAAAAAAATAAAAATGCCATGAAATAGTTGATTTCAGATAGTAGTCCTCTGTTAGCGCCGCGCTGATAACTGTGTTACAGCTTTGTCTTGAACTTTACACGCTGCTGCTTTACCTTCTTTAAAGTTGAGAGTTTTACATTTCACTTACTTCTTAATTAGCCGTAACTCTATTCAATGTTTATGCTATCTTTCTGTAACGTGCTTCTAGAATGGCAAAAGGTGAAGCTAATTAAAAACAACAAGTGTCGGCAGCTCAGGCTATAGGGGTAATATTGAAATAAATGCCAAATGTCAGTAATAAGCCCAGGTTTTACTACTGCAACTGCTAATTGTTATGTTTCAGTGATGACAATATAACGATCTTCTGTCAATATGTTATATGAAAACTGTACATGAGTTATTGCTTCAATGAGCTCGAAATAAATCAAATCAATACAATACAACAACATGTACTTTATGTTGCACCACTCAATGAGGTCACAGGTTGCAGATCTTGTTGGCAGTTTCTTTGACAAACAGCTGCTATTGCCCAAATCAATAAATACTGTATATCTATACTTTAGTTTAGCTTATTTATTTGAGCAGTATACATTCTGCTCAAAAGGAGTGGGCCGAAGCAAGTAACTTATGAGTGCCTACCCCCCAGACTCAAAAAAAGGATTATTATGCAAAATTAGTATCAATTTTATGAACTTTCAGGCTATTTTTCTAGCATTTTTGTGTAAAGTGACCCTGCAAGTTGTAAAATGTGCCTATAAACTTGTCCCTGTAAAGAATTGTGACGCTACAAATATATTAAGAATGTTATGAATGAGTTTGGACCACAACTAACATTTAAATGTAGTGGCTTCCCCTTTCAAATCAGGTGTATTAAGGAAGATTACATGACTGAAACTATACTACATTCCCCAAAAAGAGAAATACTGACAGTACAGGTGAAACTCGGAACATTTGAATATCGTGAAAAAGTTCATTTATGTCAATTCAACTTAAAATGTGAAACTAATATATGATATAGACTCATGACATGCAAAGTGACAACATTCAAGGCTTTATTTGTTATCATTTTGATGATTTTGGGTCACAGCTTAAAAACCCCAAATTCAAAATCTCAGAATTTTGAATTGGGCCCTCTGAAAACTTTAATGCATATCTACTTGGTTTGAGCCATTTTAACAAACAAAGGCTTGACATTATGTCACTTTGCATGTCATGAGTCTGTATCATATATTAGTTTCACATTTTCAGTGTTTTTACAGAAATAAAATAACTTTTTCACGATATTCTAATTTTCCGAGTAACATTTTGGATTATAGCGTTGCCATCAATACAAAACACTAATGACCAGCTCGACACATTATGGTAATCAAAGAATACATTTGGATGAAGGCCTACCCTTTGTTTTGTCGATTTTCCGACAATAAAAATATCTGTAATAAAATAAATGCTTGTATATTAATTGGATAAACTGTTACGCGATGTGGCTTTGATAGAAGTCATTTATTTTAAGTACATTGAATTGTAAATAAACTGATATCTAATTAGTCAAAGTTGCTCTGTTGTAATGATTATTCCCATATTATAGCAACCTGCTAATGAGGACAACTTTACAGGAGGCAATTACCTTTTGATATATTTTATAATATGATTCTTTATCTTATTTTCTCATGTTTCCATGTAGAGCTTGTGAGTCACTGATTATTGCGGTTAGTGTTTAGTGTTCTGTATTTTTCCTGTACAACTGCAGGCCTGTTTGTGCCATTTTATTTCATTAACATAGTTTAGGGCACGATCAGCGATTCATCTAAGCGGGACATGTCTGTACCTCAGGCTAAGAGGAGAAAACTCAGTTAAAATATCAATTTACTGACGCTGTCTTGACTCAATAGAAGAAGAAAAATAATCTGATAAATCTTAACACAGTTTGCGTTTATTCTCTGCGGTTTTGATGCTTTGGGGCATTTTTTTCTTACATCCATCCTGGTTTTCTTGCTCAGAATGCAATTGTCTTACTCCGCCGCAATACTTTATCAATTTAACAATACAGCGTTAGTGGCTAAAAGGAATACAGTCTTCTAGTTTAGAGACGGGCTCCTTTGTTTCTTTCAGGCTTTTTAACAATGTGCTGCGATGATTCTGTGACTGTGATGTTTGCTAAGTGAACCTCAAAGCTTCTAGCAAGAAGACACGTAAGACACTGGTTTATCGTAGCCATCAATTTTCTTTTCTTTTTCTTCCCGTTGGGAGACACTTTGAAAAATCAAGTTCAGTGGAGAGCACAACGGGAGTTTTATCTCAATAAGAGTGAATTTAAAACTGGTCACTGAATGTGTGACAGTATGCCTGCACTTGTAGTTCTGACGGTGAGTGGCTGCGCGTTATAAATAGCACTTCTGTTTATTATTTGACCTCTGACTTCCTGTACGCCCTGTCTCCCGTGTCGTGGTTGTTGCTCCTCGTCGCGCCATTTCAGGTAGTATCCTTATTGTCGCTAAATTAAATAACAAAAGTTGCTAGTAACTATAGTCCCTGCGTTGACTTGGACCTCGCTGTCAAAGCCGATAGCAAGAAATAACAGCTTATATTTCACATTTGAGAGAGAGAATTCCTAGTGCTACCACCAGAGGGTGCTGTAACCAAACAACAAGATGAAAACTAACACAGTTCTTTAGTGATTAAGTGTCCTTTCCAAACGCAAACCTATTAAAATATTAAAGCGGTATTTACTAACTCATGCCCCTAGAGGCCATAAGCGCCACTGCAGGTGTCGTAGCATGTTCCATTTTTTTTTTACTAATTGTTCGTGAGAGTAAATACTACGCTCTGACAGAAAAGACAAAGGGAGAGAAGGATATTGTACATCCAATTACACAATGAAGAGAATTTTTTTCACAAAAAAACTTGGCTGTAAATAATGTTTAAGTGGCGCTAGCCCGCAGTTAGCTTTGCCCGTTAGCCTGTTAGCTTCTTCTTCCTGATTCCATTAGTGTGTATCAGTGACACGCAGTTGCAATTGTGTTTTTCTGGCCAGAGACACCAGGGGTAGTTGAAATACCCCCCAATAATCCCATCAACACTTGTTTTACCCCCAGAGGGACCACGGAAAGGGTTTCTTAATGCAAACAAGTGACTTAGTACTGCTTTAAAGCAGAGGCGCAATTATACCTGATGTGTCCACTTTCACCAACACCACACATAAGAAATAGCGAAATAAGAATGAATACAGGCTACATCCTAAACTACTCTTCCCTTCCCACACTCTCCTTTCGTATTGTTCGTTTTCTGCACCACACTCGTGATCTCGGCCCATGCTGCGAATGCCAAAATAAGACGTTATTCATCTCCTGCTGGATCTCCATGCCTGAAGAGCTGCAGTTAATTGGGTGAATGGAAGGAACTGGAGTTGCACGTTCTCCGTGGAGCCACAGTAATCATGGTTTATGCCCAACACGTTCCGTAATATGAGCGCGGAACAGCCGAGCAGCCTGTATTGACTGACGACTTCTGCCTAATTACGTGCAAATGCAAAACAGAGAAGGTTATGGGATACATTTACCAGCGCGTGTACAGCAGTGTACAGAACCAGAGCGCACACTGTGGGTTTTAGATTTCAAGGGCGATGTCGCGTCTAGTACGTTTGGAGTCGACGTTGTCATAATATAAATGCTTAATAATAAAACACACTTTGACTTTGACGCATTGCTAAAGAATAAATACAATTCTACTTAATTATAATGAAAAGCAAATGACCCGGAGCAGCAGACGAAGCCCAAGTACCTCCAGTTCAAGAACCAATGGCTCAATGGTTGGATCACAGCACATACGGGTTCGGCGTCATGAAGCAGGGTTAGTTCTTTACATACAACATATTCTAATTTGGTTTTAGCCTCTTGACGAAAAAGTCATTTAGTTTTAGTCAAAGTAATTCCCTTCCATTTTAGCCTAGCTTGAGTCAAAAAGCAAAAAATGTCCATGTAAATGTAGTCGAAATTTATGAAATCTAATATATTTATATTTACTCAAGGTCCTCTGCTTCATGAATCTTCTCCCACGCGAACAAAACCCAGATTTATTCATTGGGCCGTGGATTTACACGATAGAAGGCTCTTTCAAACTGTCACTTTTCATTTTAGTCTCATAAACAACTTTTAATTTAGTCTTGATCTAGTTTTAGTCAGCGAAAACATTACTTTGATTACGATTAAATAAAAGGACAGGTTGTTTGTGCGTCTCTATTCAGTTTCATGGTCAATAGTGTCTTCATACAGAGCTTTTCCAGTTGAGTATCCGTCACTCAGAGCACTTTACATCTTGCCCAAGGACACAACGACAGCATGTACCTGCAGTAACTGGGATTGGAACCGCCGAGGACGACCCCCTCTACCACCTGAGCCCCCGTCGCCCCATTCCCATCGTTCCATAACAACACGATGTGCACGCGCATTCAAAACTCGCCTGCGGAGCGTGATTTATGCATCGGATTTGTCTACCGCGGTAAATAATTTACAAAGAAGTCCATAAACATTGTGGTGTCGTGATGTGGCCGTGACGAGTGTGCGCCCGGTGGAGTTAGCTCTGAGCACACAGATGAACTTGATGTATGGGCCCTTCCCGACGCCTCTCGCTCGCTCCGGGGGACGTGAGTGACAGCGCTCAAACCTCCGGGACGTGTTTCTTTGGCAAGCGCTCCAACTCCCGCTCTGAACACTGATTAGCCGACGCCGCTAATAGCGCCGCCGAATGAATTATGCTCTTTGTGTCAGGACGTGCCTCCGCCAGAACAACGCCTCCATCAGCAGGAAGCAACACCGGGGGTCGAAAGTTCAGAGGGGAAAAAAGGGACGAGAACATTTTGTCTGTAGTTTGTTCCAAGGCCATCCGAGTCCTAATAAATGAGCCATTGTTCAGTTCGGTCGTCAGATTTTAGCTTAAGGAAAAAAAAAAAAGTAAATAAAGAGGCAAAATATCTTCTCCTTTCTCTTTTTTCTTATCCTTCGAGGCTCGACATCGAGGAACATTTTGCCGTTAGAAACAGGCAATCTGAACAACACGCTACATATCCCCCCGCACCGCACTGAATTTAACGACAATTACACACGACGTCAGAATGTGTTAAACAAACAACTCTTCATGAACTGCGCTGTTCAATTATCACTGATTCTGAAAGTTTCCAACGCGAACCACCGGGATATGAAACAACAGAGCCGTGGGAAGACGTTTTAGTTAGGGGGTGCTGAGGGACAAAATGTACCCCAAAAACGCTTTTTCTGTGCATGTTTCCTGTTTATTAATATTGCCTGCAGTTCACATATTATCCACCAGGGGGTGCTGCAGCGCCCTCATCACCCTGGGTTCCCATGGCCTTGTGAAACAAACGCAGGCTGTATCGTACTGAACTCTGCCGCCACCGCCCTGTCACAGAAACAACGCGCCAGATATTCCACCACATCCGGCGGCAAACATTCTGTTCTTCACAGAGCTCTGGTTCCGCTCTGGTACAATGTAAACAAAAGTGCGTAGCATTGCCATAAGTTCATAGATTTCCTCTCTATAAATATATATACTTTCAGATGCTGCTGAGGCTCTAACGCTAACCGGCTTTATACTTTCATATATTTAAGACGTACGGTAGCTCATATTTTTATTGAATGAAATGTCACGCATCAACACTGTCAATCATTTTACACTTCACTACACACATCGACTGATGCTCGGACACCTTTGGGAGGCAGAGCAGTGTCTTGTGGGATTGTTCTTATGGGCCGATAAGGAACATCCTGAGGTTCCTCTGCTATAGGAGGTATTAAAGGAACCACACAGCTCCTTTCCTAACTACAGACTAACTGCACGGACACATTTGGAGGCTCCGTGCTCATGACTACTGATGACACAAGTCTGCGTCAATAAGCCTATTTACACGTTTTAGATGCAGTCAGAGACTCCTTTAAATATGAAGGATGACCTTTGGCAAAAGATAAACTGAAAATAATAACAATTCCATCGGTCGGAGATTTCCTTTTCCTTCGCTTTTCCCACTGTCCCCACAACATTAACTACACACAACTGCAGATCTTACACACCAACTTCCAACTTGATTTAGGACTGTATTTTATTTGGGGGGAGTGGCATTTTTTTTGTCCATACATTTAAATGCGCTTGTAACTCGAGTTCCTTAAGTTGTAATGACTAATATAATTCCCGTATGTTGTGTAAGTAATATCTTATATTCCTTTAGTTACTGAAAAAAGTAATATAGTTTTGTAACTCGTTGCTTTTGTAATTCCCCTCAACGCTGGTGACTACTTCAACTACAAGGTGCAGTTACAAAACGTACAAAGAAAGAGTGAATGGGAGGTACAGTAATTAAATGTGGTTCTTGTGTCAGTTTTCCTCCTAATATTTGAGTCTTGTAAAATGGTAAGAGGACTCAATTTACCGTATTTTCTGGATTATAAATTGCCCTTTTTTATAATTTGGCGGGGGGTCTTATACTCCAGGGCCACTAATATGTAATAAAAAAAAAAATGTAAGTATTCAAATATGTACTTTCACACACCGCTAGAGGGCACTGCAGGCTAATCGAGCAGCAGGAAGAAAGTTTGGAGTGAGCGAGAGAGCGGAGGTTACCGCAATGAAGTAAACAAAACAAGCTAATCACGGGCTAAAAGCTACATGGCCACAGCTAGAGGAACGGGTTCGCAGATGAGAGCTTGAAAACATCCTGTTGGGAGAGACTTGTCAACAGTGCACTTACAGGTCGTTGCCAAGGCGATTGATTTGGAGTGTACGGAGAGTTTGGTGTGATTTTTTAATAGTCATCTGAACTGTTTATGTGACGTTAACATACCAGACACCATCAATGTGTTACGTTAGCATACCGCGCGCGCTTTACAGTAAGGAACCAGTCGCCCATTCACTCTCTCATCCACCAATGCACGCAGACACTGGAGGCGAGTAGGGTGAAGTGTCTTGCCCAAGGACACGACGAGACGACCCCCGCTCTACCACCGTATCACCGTATCACATGGAGTCCTCGCTCCGTGTGCTAATGCCTCTCGGTGCGTTGAATTAAAATGTGCGGCTCTAATCTTGATGTTAAATTCTGAACTGGCAATACTTTGTGTCGGAGGAAAAAACAATTATTCTCTCACTTTGGCCTCAACCTTGAAAGATAAAGGTGTGAGGTGGTTCAGTCTTTGAAGTGAAAGGTGTTTCAGGTATGTCTGCATGTTAGGCGTCGCTTATTATTCTTACTATGAAATCCCATTCAGTTGATCATTAGGCTGAGTCATTGCTGGTGGTTGCAGAGTCCGCGGGGCTGTGATGCTGTGAGTAAAAGTCTTTTATGAGAGTCGGTTAAGCCCCAGCCGGGATTTTATATCAACTGGATGAAGCCTTAACCAAACGTAAAGGTAATAAGAAAACAACCTTCAATGTGAGGAATTGTAAAGATTATCCTATTTGTCGCTGTTATACTTTGCACATGGCGACTATTATACCCAAAATACCAATCTCAAAACTCAAAAAAAATGTCCTTTCTGTTCTTTGAAAATACACAGGCCTGTGAATACAGTAATAATACACGAATGACAGCATTTCTCTCGTACCTGTCGCTCTTTTTATTTTTTGGAACGCTGACTCACGTTTTCCTTTAGGCAATTTGCGTATTACACCGCGCTGTGCTTTGGTCCATGCAATATTATTACAAATTCAACTCAAGTGGGACAAGTCTACTTACGCCGGACGGCTGAAATATTGCCTCCGATGACAAGCCGCAATAGAGAAAGATAAACCTGTCATTGCAAAGTGAGTCATTTGTTTCTTCCCCGACACGTGTTGTGGGATTTTGGGTGGGCCCGCGTTGTTGGTCGTAGCCTCAGGAGCAGCACAGATGGGAAACAATGGGTGACATACTTTGGATTACAGCTAGCTCTGCCGGATCGAGTGAAGAAGATGGAAAAAAAAACTAAAAAAGTATCCATCCGTGGGGAGACGGAAACACTGAAAAGGTTGCATCACTCTTGACATGATATTTGAAAGTTTCTATTTTTAAAACTTTTTACCAAGTTACAATATTGTTTTCTTTCAAAACATACCTGGAGTTGTGTTTTGAGCCGCTAGCGCAGCTTTGTGTGATCTTTGGATCTTCACCAGTGTAATGTAAAAACACATAGCTTCACTACATAGAACTGAATCAGCTGGGGAACAAAAGGAGGGGGATGGAAGCTGCTTGGAGATCGCCTGAAAATCAGGAAGCAAACCAACTGGATATTTTGGCTGTTTCCCAAAGGTACCTTGCCTTGCCCTGGTGTTGAAGGCCTTCAAGCTCACTTCCTTCCAATCCAAGGCAAGCGTCCTGCCTTGGTCCAAAAAGAGCTGCCAATGGAGGGGGGAAGTAATTATGTTTTTAGCAACAAAAAATAAATACATAAAAATCCGTCAGAGATTATGACACTTATCTAAAAATACTAAATAAAACTCGAAAAAAGGGGGCCTAAACACTTTAGAAATGAACATTTGAAGGCAAATTAAATCCAATGCTGCTCCATGAAGCAGTGAAATGTACTTGAATCAATATAAATATACATTTCAAGTTAACAAAACATATTATAGACTAAAATGTTCTTTTACTGACTATAAAAGACACAAACGTAAAATTAATTCGTTGACCAAATCTTAAACAAAATTTCTTAAAGGCACTATACCCAATTGTGAACCTTTTTGGTCAAAATGTGACGAAATGGGCAAAAATAATGTTACCCTACAGAAAGGGGAGAAAAAAAATCTGCGTTATGGTGGGAAACATTATTAATTGATCATGTTTTGGGTTACTCAAGGAGCTCATTCTCACCCTCTTTGAGCTCCTCTTTCCAAACCTTGCATCAATAAGGCCTCGAGAGCTTTATTGTCTGTCCCGGTAGAGGCAGAAATTCCTCTTTGACACAGCTTAAAAGACATTCAATCTTAAAACAAACAAACCAGCTTACAGGCAATGCAAACACAGAGACCGTACTTCTCAGACAAGGGGTTGCGTAAGCTTTAACATAATATTTCTCCATTATCTTTTCAGGTTTTTATTTTTTCAGATGATGATTTTTTAAGTAAAAGTAATTCAAACTCCATTGATCGAGGCAGAGGACGGTAAGTATCAGAATGGAAGAGCTAAATTCATTCAGCGTTGAAAGCTTTGCCTTTCCTGCAGCAGATGGAAACCCATAATAGCAAAAGAGAAAAATGATTTAATATGCAGGTTTTGTTTTTTCCCTCATCACCATGGAGCGCGTGGTGGGGATGCAGCCTTCATTTGAAAACTTCTGATTTGACAAGAATCACATTATGCACCCATGCACCAGGCAATCTGTTTGTTTCTGAGGGCCTTCTAAAAATATGCATAAATATGTATCTCCGCAACAGGGCTGCATGTTCTATTCTCATCCGCTAATACTGTACCGTAATTGTGGCGCTTCCCCCGAAAAACAATGCGGTCGGAATAATTACAGCGGAAATCCAATCGAGGAGCGCTCCAAGTGTTATCAAAGGGGAATGGTTGGAGACGCCGTGGCGCTCACAATTGAAGAAAGCAATCCACTTAACATGGAAATTGTCCTTTCATCTTGAAGGAACTTAAGACGCGACCAATCAGCGGCGAGGAGACGGTTCAGCCCCGACGACGGCTTCGCCAACTGTACGTCGTGCACTCAACGTGACTCTGTTTTTGGCATTTTCTGACTATTGAGCAGTAACATGATGTACTAAGGAACTACATTCATTCAATAGCAATAAAAGCTGTCAACCTTATTTTAATTATTTATTTTTACGGTAGATGCATTTCCTGAAGCCTGAATCGGGACACCACATAGGCATTCACTTATTTCTGCCAATTACTTTCCAATTAGCTTGCAGTAAAGTCATTTGTAAAGATGTAACTTATATTAAAAGAAACTGTATGTACCATACAGATTCAAATCTTCTTAACGTTTTCCTTTTTTAAATTGCCTTAGCACAATTATGATAATGTTCTCGTCTCAGTGTGGGAACTGGAGACTAAACATCACGCTAAACTCTACACATAATGAAGACATGAGCCGTCGTTGTAGAGTCGTGAACTTCACTAGACCCACTCACCAGAGTCAAAACTGTCAAAAAATAAAGAATAATACTTAACATGAAGTGCCTATAGGACTTTTAACATGACAATGCACACCTTAATGCAGCCTCACTTAGCATAACAGCGATTAGCATTAGTGTTTAACGTAGATTTTAAACATATATTATACAACATTCGCATTAAATAATGACTGATATTTGATATTATGTCACTGATACGTAACATTTTACAGAAATACTCTCAGACTCAAACCTTTTACTAAAAACAAAGTAAAATCATTCCAAGTACCCCCTGCCAAGTGCCCAAGTACCTCCAGGGGTCCTCACACCCCTGGTTGGGAAACACTGCCTTAGCGCATTGCCTGAGCAGATCTGTGGAGACCCTTTGTCATCTGAGGTATCCCAAGAATTTAAGGTTCAAAATACATTTTCACATTTATTTTTGAAGGCCTCAGTAGAGAAGAAACATGATGATTTTCTCCCTGTTACTGGAAAAACCCACTGTTCTTGTGTCATTTGGCAACACACTTCACCCACTTTGCTTCCTTGAGTCTGATCAGATCAAGTGTCCTGCAGTATCCAATGGTGATGAAGCAACTCTATGTAAAATTGGCTCATGTAATTATCATTTAGTCTCTTCACATTCTGCTGATTATAACAAAGATGTGTTTTCGCTCCAAAACGCTTCACTTAATGTGGAAATACAATAGTTTTGAGGTCAGCTGCTTTTGCACTTTCATCACAAACACGAACTGGCAGCAACATGGTTTTTTGTCAGTGCTCTAAACATTTCTGCACTGACTGACGTTTTCTGTTTACTCACTACGGTTTGTTGCATTAGCGAGCCCATTATTGCCCATGTCCAATACAAACCAACTGGTCTGAGTAATCTCTAAAGTGCCGCGCCGCAGTTTTTCTCTCTCTCCATTATAAAGTATAGGCTCCGGTCTGTGGCTGATGAAATATGGACACACCGGGATTCGACTGGGCGACTGTTCAATTGACCTCAAAGACCACTTAAGATCGGAGAGAGTCATATTTCTTCTGATTGAATTCACATTAAAGCCCCACTTTTTGGCCCATAATGTTCATTTATTCGAAGCAGAGAGAGCAGGGTTCTGGAATTCTTCTTGGGCGACTATACAGATGAACACTGACTTAAATCAAAGTACAGAGCTTCACAGCAAAGGTCAAAACATCGTGGTGTACAATGTTAAATGTCCAGATTATGTTAGCTACTTAATCTGACGTGAGTGTAACAAATGTGTATAAAATGTACATTGTTTCGTCTTGATAAATCCCTTATTTTCATAGGGCTTGATTGATTGATGGAACCTTTACGTTGCTTTACGTTGGTCTGCCCAACAGGCAGGTGGGTGAAGTGTCTTGCCAAGGTCTCTAAAACCCTTTTCCTTGGCCGTAAACCACATTATCGCCTCATTAGGGTTAATTGACCTCCTGGAGACCTGTTACTGGAAGGACAGGCCTGTGTGCAGACAACATGAAGATGCTGAATGGGAGGATGTGGTGGATGTGTATGTTTCAACCGACAAGTCCTACCAATCTCTCAACCTGCTCTGTTATAAATGTATATAATGTGCGCTATAAATAGAGTTGCCTTGCCTCATATTTATTTTCTCATTTACAGATATTCTCAAACTAAATTCAAATACTAACACTACTAGATATGGCCTGGCTTATGTGGTATTTAATTATTTACAAATGTGCCAACGTGCTGTTATATTTAATGGTTCATTCACGTGTTATCTTAAATCCTTCTTTTAACCCCTTAATGTTATTTTCCCCCAACGAAAGTGTCTGGAATGAATGAATGTGACTTTTACTTCCAGAACCAGGGCGGGGGTCGATGTGCGTGTGCCCTGTTGAACTCCATTTCCAATCCCAACCTACTACCTTTGCTTGCCAATCTTTTCTCTAGCCACTCATAGTTCATCACTGCCGGAGAAACATAAGCCTCTTCACCCTCTCCATGACCTGTTCCTCACCTTCTCCAGATATTCTCCCCATAACAAATCCACCAAGCTCTCCATTATATAATGTATGTGTCTCCCAAGGGCTTATATGACTAGAAATTCTGCTTAACTCAACACCTCAGGTTTGAAGCCGGGTATTCTACTAACCCACAGTTCTCCCACATCCGAGCTACTCTTTCTTCATCGTCTTCCAGGTTTTGTAAAACGCATCGAAATCCTCCTCAAAAGACTCCTTGCTCTCGCTTGTTTGAACCGTAGCTGTCGCGGATGTGATGGAGCAGCCTTAAATACAGTGCGATTACAGTGGAACGCCCCAGTATATCAAAGCAGAAGCAGCCGCGGCAACGGAGGAGCCTAATTTTCTCTCCCCACTTTAGATGTGCGTAGCCCGGGGCGCCCCTTTGAATATCTGCTCCCTCTCGACGGTTGGAGATGAACCGGGGGATTTCTGCGAGGTGAGGCCGCGGCTGATCACGTTAGATATATTTCCGTTATTGTCATCGGGGCAAACCCTCTTCTGAGGTCAAATGGTGGCTATGACCTCAAATAGACTTGACTAAACATATAGAGCACAATTGTGGCTAGTCATTTTATGCTTTATAACTTGAAATAATGTTTTGTTTTTTTTAATCCCCAATGGCTGTGTTTGATTGCGGAGCCCTTCCGTGGCGCTATAGGGGAGTAAACAAACCAACAGTTTCACCCACTGACAACAAATCAATGACACTGTGATCAATGCAGTTTGAGCGCAACATTGTTCAGAAAATACTACAGATCCGGGCAGCAGAAACAGTAGAAGAAGAAATGACCAAAGGGGAAAAAAAAAGCCATCGTAAATTCTGGACCATTGAGCGCACCTGAATATAAGCTGCACCAATAACATTTCTAAAGAACTTTTTCTTTCATCACATGGACAGCTGCTGCGTGGACAGCAGCAGCTGTCCACGCTGTTCCAGCCGCAGTTGAAGCGCCATTAGCGCCCATGGGAATACTGGACTTTTCTCTGCGTGCACGGATCCAAGAGAACAATGGCCAACAGGTACTTTCATGAAAGCGTGTTAAGAAATTCAATTATATTACTGTTTAACTGCGCGTGTGGCCACTCAAGCCAAAGTGTGGCCGTGTTTAGAGCCGCCCTCCTGGGGATGAGCCTCGGGTCTTTCAAGGCTGCTCTGAGCTCAAGGTTTTTGATACCCGTGCGCACTCGAGCCTCCATGATATTCCAGCAGTGACAGAATTGAAGACATTTAATTTGCACAAGGGCACGTTAGCGATAGCGTGTGAAAAAAACACAGCGGAAACCAAGGTGGAGGAAGACAGTCATAGGGTGACACATATTCAGGATCTATAAATCAGCCACACCGTTGTATAAGCAGCAAGGTTCAAAGGGTGGGAAAAAGTATAGTATAGTCCGTACGGTATAATCAAAACTTTGGGCATGGTGTAAAGAACTACTCCAGGCATTTTTTTGTGGTTAAAATAATGATACCCCCTCATAGTAGTCACAGAAGGGAAAGGGAATTTTTTAGGGAAGATAATATTCTTTGGATATTAGTCACCCTTAGCCAATAGAGGGTAGTAACGGAGCAATATTAACCCCTCTCCTCCAAGATGACCAAAGAGAAGTGCTATCCTTGATTCCTCGCCCATTGGTCATAACATGGATGAGTTGATGTCTCCTCAAACCTCCGTGTTACTTCTTTCTTAAAACATACAGGGCAATAAATGTTTTGCTTCATTCTGAGAAATGATTGGCAAAGTTAAGGAAACTGCCAATCAATTTCTTGCAAAGCCCGATGAAACATGTACAGTATGGGTCACATGCAGGCGAGCCATTTATAAAACAATTCATGTTGGTGGAGCGTCATGAAGAACACCATAAAAAACTATCAGCTCATAAAGGCAGCAGAGGCGGGAATCCCCTAAAACAGGGCGCACATCAATAGGCGTCCATCGCTTTAGGCTCACTCCCATCTTGCCTCATTAAATTCTCATAGAGCGCTCATCAAAACACATCTTTCATCTCGACACAGCACCGGGCTCAGGCTGCTCCGGCCTGAACAAGCCACTCCATTGGCTCCACGCTGCGGACCGACACAGCAGCTAACTTGGTAGAATAAGCACTTTGTTTTGATGTTTTCTGTTATTCTTCCATGGCTCTGAGAAACAAAATAGATCCTTCAAGATGTAAAAGGATCTTTGAAGTTAATCGTAAGGCAACAGCTGGCGAAGTTTGGATAAAGACCGGGCTCTATCAGCCGAGGAAAACTGACAAACAAGTATCTAGCCCCAAGAAAATACCCAGAGATCTGCCTCTGGACAAATGCGCGGTACTTACTGTACTACCAGTTCAGAAGTATGGTGGGGTTTTCCTGTTCTGTTCAAAGATTACCCTGGGACCTTATCAACCCGAGTTCAGACGAGTGTGATCGACATGTGGGTGAGACAATCAGACAAATGCATGGCCTTTCCATATAAAAACAAACACACCTACAAAATAAAATCCTCCTAAACGCAGACAGAGAGGCCATCATCTGCCAAATCAACTGGTGAAGCAATGAAGCTGTAGCGCAGAGGTGAGAGAGGCGGCAAAGCTTTGAACGATATGAGGTTATACTTCTGCATTTGGCACGTAACTCAAGCGGCAACGAGTTCCAGAGTTTTGGACCTGCCGCAGCAAAAGCCCGATCACCCCACTCTTTATGATGTACACAGGTGCAAGGCCGTGGATGGAACTGAAAACAAAAAGCTAAAGTTTGTACTGGATTCTGAAAAGGACCGGGAGCCAATGCAGGGAGTAAAGGACAGGTGTGATATGGTAAACATTTGCCAAGTTATGCTCATATCAGCCTTCAACATCTTCAGTGTCAGATCGACACAGACCACCCACTGAGCAGTGAACGTAATGGACCATTGATCGAGCAGTGAGCCATGGAAGTGGGAACATACAGTACCTGCCACACAGACCTCAAACTGTGACTTACAACACATCCATACAGCTCATCTTTGGACAGTTCAGTTCAGACACCATTCAGCAATGAGCTTTATGCATGTTGCTGTGTAGACCATTGTCTTTGTTAACAATTCATAGGGTACAGTTGAGTTAGTGATAAGGAATGGAATGACCAATTTGATTTATACAAATAAGAGATAGCTTGCAGACAAAACTTAAAGGTGCACTATGCCACTTTTCATTTGATGTCAGTGCGTATTTGACCTTAGTGACCCAGCGGATGCTTGGGAGGTTAGCATAGCACCTTTACTTTCCATCCTGATGGCCTGTAGGACGCTCCAGGATAAACTGTGTTATAGGTTTTCACTGCTGATTAAACCGTATCCATGGTTACATAATGCATTGCATTCTGAAAACCTAAAGTAAAATCGATCTTGAAGCACAAGCACCACTGGGATGAAAGGGGGAGGCGCCAAGGTAACCATCGATACAACCACTGGGTCACTGAAATGTCACATACACATCAATATTAACCTTTTTTTTTAAACATAAAAAGTTGCATAGTGCACAGTAAAATTAAAAAGCACCTCAATTATTGACTTGTTTTTGCATTCATAGATCTCAGGCAGGAGGTAGTGTCCACGAGAAGAAATAGTGTGGAACTAAATTACTAAAACTACTTTATTCAGTATAGGTCTGTTTCCTCTAATAACCAAACCTAGTAGAATTACAACCCATAGTGCAACCTTGATTGATAACATTTTCTCAAATGAAATTGAAAGTGATACAGTCAGCGGGTTAATGATAAATGATATTAGTGATCACCTTCCAGTTTTCGTTATGTATAAAAATGGATATGTAAAAGATGAAGAGGAAAACAAGTATTGGTTTAGAAGGGTAAAAACAGAGAAAACTATTGATGCATTTAAAAAGGAGCTTTTAGCTCAAGACTGGAGTATTGTGTACAGAGAGAATGACACGAATATGGCTTATGATGAGTTTACGCAAGTATTTCAAAAGGTATACGACAAAAACTGCCCAATGAAGAAATACTGTAAAAACAGAAAGTGTAAAGAAACACCATGGATGTCTAAGGGTTTACTAAATGCTTGCAAGAAAAAAAATTATCTTTACAAAAACTTTATAAATAACAAAACAAAAGAAGCTGAGGATAAATATAAGAAATATAAAAATAAACTGACAGGTATCATTAGAAAATGTAAACAGGATTATTATAATACATTGTTAGATAGCAATAAGAATAATATTAAAGGTTTATGGAACATCTTAAATAGTATAATTAGAAATAAACCAAGAACGATTAATTATCCAAAATATTTCAAAGATGAGGATAACACTTTAAATAATATGAATGAAGTCGTCGAAACATTTAATAAATTCTTTGTAGATGTTGGACCGAACCTTGCTGCAAAAATTGCAAACGTTGAGAACTATAATTGTGAACTGATAGACACAAATCCTATGTCCCTGTTCCTCAAACCTGTGGAGGAAAAGGAGATACTGGACATTGTTAAAGGGTGTAAAAATAAAACTTCGACCGATTACCATGACATGGACATGAAAACTTTAAAAACTGTTATTGAAAGTATCTCTAAGCCGTTAACTTACATTTGTAACTTATCGTTGCAAACTGGACAATTTCCTGACAGTATGAAAGTAGCAAAAGTGATTCCTCTGTTCAAGGCAGGAGATAAACATCTCTTTACAAACTACAGGCCTGTTTCCCTTTTACCGCAATTCTCTAAAATCTTAGAAAAGGTTTTTAACTCTAGACTTGACGGCTTTACCGAAAAGTGTAATTTACTCTCGGACAATCAGTTTGGTTTCAGGAACAATCACTCAACCTCACACGCGCTCTTTGATATAACTGAAGAAATAACTAATGCTGTAGATAACAAGAAATATGCAATAGGGTTATTTATTGACCTGAGTAAAGCGTTTGATACAATAAACTATGATATATTAATTAATAAACTAGAACATTATGGGATTAGGGGGGTAGCTCTACAGTGGGTCACCAGTTACTTAAAAAATAGAAAACAATGTGTGAAAATCGGTGATTATCAGTCGAGTTGTCGACAAATTGTCTGTGGTTTACCTCAAGGTTCTATTCTGGGCCCAAAATTGTTTAATATGTATATTAACGACATTTGTAAAACGTCTGAAATACTTAAATTTATCTTGTTTGCTGACGATACAAATATTTTTGCATCAGGAGACGACTTGCAACAGCTGTGTCGGATTGTTAACTTGGAACTCAAAAGTGTCAATAAGTGGTTCAAACAAAATAAATTATCTTTAAATCTGAGTAAAAGCAAAATGATGATATTTGGCAACTGTAATTGCAATGCTCAGGAAGCAATTCAGATAGAGGGTGTTGTTATCGAGCAAGTGCATGAAATCAAATTCCTTGGTGTGATTATTGATGACAGAATTACTTGGAAATCTCACATTAAATATATATCTACGAAAATTTCTAGAAGCATTTCAGTAATAGCAAAAGCAAAGCACATTTTAAACATCAAAGCTCTACATACCTTATACTGTTCTCTGATTTTGCCCTACTTATATTATTGTACTGTGGTTTGGGGTAGTACTTATAAAAACACAGTTAAACCAATAATATTGTTGCAAAAAAGAGCTATCCGAGTAATTCATAAAGTTGGGTTTTTGGACCACACAAACTCATTATTTTTCAAATCAAAGATCATGAAGTTTTGTGACATTGTTGAGTTCCAAACTGTACAAATGTTATACAAAGCAAGGTATAAATTGTTACCAAACCAAATACAAAGAAGGTTCCAAGAACGTACTGGTCGTTATGAATTACGTGATGAATTAAACTTTAGGATTCAGAAACATAGCACAACTTTGAAAAGTTTTAGTCCAACAGTTAATGGTGTACAATTGTGGAATAAACTGGAGATGGATTTGAAACGATGTCCAAACATCAACCTGTTCAAATTTAAATACAAACAAAAGACTTTTGAAATATACAGACAAGAAGAAATGTGTTGCCACTAGGGGGAGCAGTAGGATGGATTATGTGTATTTTTCCTCTATAATCAAGGAAGAGTGTTGCTGCTTGGAACGGTTGTCATTCTATTGCTCAAATTCACAAACGGAGAATTAGGGTTGGCAGGTTATGGATCTGTTGAGAGGAATCCTCCCAACGGGCTCTAAACCTTGTCTTTTAATGCACCACTCAGCATAGGAACATCATCTACAAATCAGCTGTTAGGGGGTTTGTTGAAGGGGAGTTACTGCCCTCTTCAACTGGCTCACTCTCTGGCTTTTTAATGCACCACACTATGCAGGGCTACAGCATACTTCACATATAACTCAATTAAATAAATATATAATAATGATGATGATAATTAAACCCAAATTAAAATTATACTGAGAATGGTAATGACAACTGGAAAGTATCAAGATCTCAGATTATAATATCTATTAATGTACCTTTATACCATAAAAGTAACTATGTAATCACGGGTAAAAATATGCAAGCAATATATTAAGTAACACATTTTTTTTTTTACTTGCTTTGTTCTAGACATCGTATATGAAACTAGATTGTTGTTGTAGCTGTGCGTTGTTTCAATTAATTATATAAAGAGTTAATATATTTTTGTTGTTTGTTGTAAGTTGGTCTGTATGAATGTAGCTGCTTGAAATGTTTTGAAATGTTCTTTTTTTTATTTTATTGCACTTGGGGGTGGGGGCTCATAAGCTTTTTGCTTCAGCCCACTCCTTTTGAGCACAATGTGTATTGCTCAAATAAACAAATAAACAATAAACAAGAATAAATAAGCGTCCAGTTTTTACTTTTACTTTATTTTATTTGTTTTACTTTGGAGTAAAAGTGTTAAGCTCTCAACAAAAATACAACTCAGGTGAACTACAGACCCTTAAAAACGTGTCTTAAATACAATGCTGGTATCCATTTTGTTGCCAACCACCTCTGTTCCCATGTTTGCGACAAACGTCTGTGAGCACAATGTAGGGAGGATATCAATTTCACTCTACTCAAAAGTTCTTCAGTCATAAACAGACAAATCCACAAAATGAAATGGCTTCCCTTCTTCCACGCACGCGTAGATTCTCTGAAGGAGTATGGCGGCTCGGTTTACACTCGCCTTCATTTGCACAGGTCCATTAAAGTGTCATAAAAGCCTGAATGAGCAGACAGCTCCCCGTCATGACAACTCGGAGGCACTCTCGCCGTTGATACATGACAGGTTGCTGCAGCTACATCCACACTCTGCGCCCACTCTGCCTCGGAAAGTCTTTCTCTGCCTGTTGCCGATGCCGTGATAGACATTATGGTTTGATGGTTGCAGTCTGGTACATAGTGGCTTGAGCTCGTCACCTGTCAGCATGCGTCAGCGAAGTCACAGTCGGGGGGAAGAGATGTTGTTTGTGTGGCGTGTTCCCATCCGGAGGTAAAGTGTAGCCTGGTCTGCCATAGCCATTACTGCATTATCATCACATTTGATCACGTTATTCAGGATCTGTAATATAACACTTTCTAGAGGTTGACCGATTATGGGTTTTTCAAAGGCCGATGCCGATATGCATGGCCAATATTTTTCCAAATGTCTTGTCAATAATCCTGTGTATGACGCTTCTAAACTGCAAAATGTGTTGAACTGTGACACTGTATGAAGTCTGCTTTATTAAAAACATCAAAGATGCACCTATCCAGGTTTTTTTGCGTCCAATATCGATACTGGGGGTTTGAGTGTCTGCTATTCTCCGATATTAACTGATACCAAAACCCTTTCATGGCTTTGAAAAAGTCAATGAGATCCTATCATAGTTTTGGTCCAATTATTATATCTAATTATTTGCCTCTAGTGTTAACGTGCTTCGGATAGCATTAGCATACTGTTGATAGCCGTTTGTGCAGGACTAATTCAGCGATGGAGTTCTTCAGGTTCGCTCGCTTCAAAATGAGGCGCAGCATGTCCATAGGTTTAGGCTTAGTTGGTGAAACTTGTGTTGAACAAAGTTGTAACCGATTTTCATTGCGATGTTTTTTTCCTTCTGTAGGAAGTTGTGAGAGGGCTCGTTTTAAAGCTCTGACTGGAAAAACCAGGAAGTCACGTTCGTGTTCTGGAGATATCGGCTTTTCATCAGATGTAAAAGTCCTGTCACTCTCCAGACCAGTAAGTGGCGACGCTCTGATCTACGGCCGATTCCACTGACTCAAGCGACTAAAGCCAAACCTTTTCAATGCAAAGAAAGTTTGAAAAACCCTTGAAGCCATAAAATGAACCAGTGCTCATTTCTACTTTGTTACATCGTTATTCGCTTCGGCCGTATCTTATATCATTTCATATTGTCATTGTTATGTGTTGATTCCTACCGCACATGTCGAGGATACTGCCCCCTATGTAATGCGTGGCGCTCCGTTGACTGAACATGTTTGTATTACCTCTGGCCCCTTAGCCTTTGTTCATGTAACGGTGAAATGGGCAGATAGAGAAATCCACTGTTCTGCTTCCTACACCTTTAGGGTTCAAGGTTCACACGTGTGAAGGTCTCCTGCGAATCTTGTCATTTCTCTTTCTCTTTGTTGCATTATTTCTTGCACCTCTGGCTTCCATAGGACCCTCAGACCTCTGAAGTGCCTCATAATAAACCTCTCACACTTACAGCCCTGCATAGTCCTCGCCCGAGTGGGCAGTGCAACCACATTCATCTTTCAATCCATGTTTCCAAAATGAGAAAATATGAGAAATACCACAGCATTTAAGTATTCAGCTCTTCTATTTCAATTTATGAAAAGTACTCCAAATTTAGCCCGCACCAAAAAAAGTAATGGAGAGTTTACCATTTTTGTTTTGTTTTTATGATGCCACCTGAAAGCAATATAAAACTTTTTTCCTTCACTTGTACTCTCTTTAATGTTTTAATTGTCTTTCACCTCAATCTGGACCAAGTTGTAAACGGCCATTATTGGAGGCAACTGTGGGGTGAGAGACCGCTGCTCTCCGTGTCATCAAATACAAGCCGGGCCATGCTTCCTGTGTCCGAGTCGCGATCAGGTTCACGGGGAAAGGTGCCAGACTTCACACGACTGGATTGTTTACTCTTAAGATTGGCCGGAAACATTTCTACAAGATAGAGTCCTATTTGGATATAAATATGTACACATGCAATTTCAAAAGACTTGGCTGTGGAATGTAAAGCAGTGGCCCAAACTCTGCCATTGCTTTGTGCATTTAGTATAGTGTTGTCCATCTCATCGGGGAGGACACAGGATGACAATAGTTTTCAATCTGGGCAATACTTCCCTGAGAGAAAGGAATATATCAAGAATTTTGGGATGCTGTGATAAACAACAACAACTCAGAGAACTCATCAGTTTTCTTTCTTTCTTTCTTTCCCTATTGTTCTCTTTCCTTCCTTCTTTCTTTCCTTCCTTCTCTGGTTCCTTCCTTCTCTCTTTTCTTCCATCTTTCTTTCCTTCCTTCCTTTTTCCTTCTTTCTTTTTAGATTTTACTATTGACAAATGATCGTAGTCTTTCCTGCTTTTATTGCCCATAATTGCATTTACTCAGATGTGTCTCTGCGAACAGAATCATACCAGTACTGTTTACTTTTATTGTTTGTTTCTGCGTATTGAGAACACCGTATTATTACGCATACTGTCTCGTGCAGTTTTCAAAGGAAGTCGTCTTTATCTTTCCTCATTTCCCTGGGAGGTATAGACGCACACATGGGGTCCCTGCCTTTCTTGTGCATATAGGGAAAGTGCTTATTGGATGAAGAAACACAAGGCGCAGATGGCGCGGTATCGACATATGTTGAGTATTGCCCTCCACAGCTGCAGCTCAGTCAAAAATAAATCGCGGCTTTACTGTTCTGCGAATTTGAATAAAATAGAGAGAATTTGTGGTCAGTTCAGAAGCTCGATAAAACGCATACGTCTCTATATAAATTAAATTAAAGTGACATTTGTTTTTTCACTTGTGTAAATGAAGTATTGCTTGTATTCTGTTATTTCCCCACAGCTTTTTATGTAAAGTATTTCCATGTCCGTCTATGGAGGAAAGTTGATTCAGTGAAGTGATAAAACACACAACTGGACAGATCTGACAATTCCTCTACCCTAGTAATAAGTCCCGTATAATAAATCCTGCTTGCTTTATTAGCCCGTATGTGGTCCTTAAGTCACAACTTATCTGCACTGAAATTACCTGCTGGTTTGCACTTCTCTGTATCCTGGGCTGCATGAAAAGCGAACAGAGAATTGCTAAACATGTATATGTGGACACGACCTGCCCACTTGAGCGGCTGCTGAGCTGATTTGCCGTATAATGAGGCGAGGGAACTGCAGTGGAATGATCTGAGAAAGCCCTGCGAGATTGTTCTCTGGTTTATAGTGTTTATTGTGCCACTGATCAGAATAAATGCTGTTATGAGCGTATCATAATGACCTCTGTCAGGTGACGTCAGTACTGTCATATGTTTTACTGTAACCATGTTTTACTGTAAGCTTAAGAGATTTAGGTCATGCGTGATGAACTGATACTGGGATGACAGCTGTTTAACTTACAGCTTTGTAACTTTCTCATGCGATTAGAATATGTGCCAAGGGCAGACTATCTCACTAGTGGCGTCAGAAATCAAGACATCCTGTATTGCATGTTCATTGTACACCTCATAAAAACGATCTGTGGACTTTGTCAGAATATGAGAGATGTGGGAGATGACAATCAATCAATCAATGGTTTGGTTGCCTCACAGGGCTGCAATAAAATAGTACAGTTAATAAGACAATGTAAAGTTCAGGAAAATTAAGTATCTGGGCAAACATAAGGTCAAAATAACACTGTCCAGCA
This sequence comes from Proterorhinus semilunaris, assembly GCA_021464625.1. Lineage (NCBI taxonomy): Eukaryota > Metazoa > Chordata > Actinopteri > Gobiiformes > Gobiidae > Proterorhinus > Proterorhinus semilunaris. The sequence continues at coordinate 26,046,721 of CM038358.1, read as the reverse complement.
TGGCGAGTAAAAACGCAAAAACCCAGGGGGAGAAAAGAGAAACCTTGAGGAGAACCACAGAAGGAGGCCTCCACTCCCATGGATGGACAGGCTATAGAGACCCACGGCCCATGGGAGTCCCTCAGCAGACGAGCCAAGATCGCAGAACGTCCAGTCCTTGTTGGAGCTTCAGTTCTGCTTGTCCAATCCCTGTCGGCGGGGTCCCTCCGTTCGGCCTTGTTCCTCCGTTCGATCTGGACAGGCACATGGTGTCTCCTGTGCATGTGAAAAGTAATGAACAGACTTCAGATTAAAATAAATATTGTATCATAATAAGACAAAGTCTGCGGTAAGAAGAACTAGAGGATAGCGCTCAGTGTACCGTACTTCCCACAGCAGTGTTTCTCCTAAGGCAGCTTTACTTCAGGCTGTGGGTTAGAGCTTTACCAAACTGACCTGATCATAAGCTTATCTGAAGAGGTACGTTTCGAACCTAATTTTAAATCTAGAGACTGTGTCTGCTTCTTTAACGTGAGCTGGGACTTTATTCCATAAAACCGGAGCTTGGTAGCTAAAGGCTCTACCTCCTACAGTGATTTTGACATGAATGCACAATATGCCTCTCTTCTGTATTGCCTGTTTGCTGTGGTCAATAAATCTGGTTCTGGACGTGATTCGACGCTCTTCTCCGAGTGATTTATTATTGCAACCTCAACTATAGCAAACGTTGCGTTCATGTCTCAACATTCTCACATGGTCGCTCTTGAACCTTTCACAACAAGGACCTGAACTCTTGAAGACACAGAACGCTATATATTACAAATTTGCTGCTATTAGCTTTTATTTTTTATTTATTTATTTTATGAACTGTCAAAATCCTGTGCAAGTGTGCTACACCTGAGGAGAGGACACAGGCTCCTTTTTTGTTAACTATTAACAGACTATTCCTGTCACTCAGAGAATAGAATTTAAAACAGCTCTGCTTGTGTACAAGTCGTTTCATGGTTTAGCACCAAAGTACATCTCTGACATGTTAGAGCCGTATGAACCATCTCGGGCCCTGAGAACTTCAGGGAGAGGTCTCCTGGTGGTTCCCAGAGTCAGGACTAAACACGGTGAGGCTGCGTTTCAGTTTCATGCAGCTAAAATCTGGAACAGTCTTCATGAGGATGTGAGACAGGCCTCAACTCTGACAATGTTCAAATCCAGGCTGAAAACAGCTCTTTTTACCCGAGCAGATGAAAACTGAAAGTATTTTATCTGCACTCTTTCCTTTCACTGTAATTGATTAATTTTTATGTTGATGTTTTAATGATTGATTTGATCTGTTTTCTTGTAACTTTATGCAGATGTGAAGCACTTTGAATTGCCTTGTGTATGAATTGTGCTCTACAAATAAACTTGCCTTGCCAGCTCGTCTCATTGATTAGTTCAGCAGGTACTTGCAACATTACAAGAATATAATTAAATACACACATTTGAAGTGTTTTGTCTGTTAATAGTTAGGCAGAAAGAAAGCTGAACTAATGAATAAGATGGTGCTTTTATTTTGGTGTGCTGGATTGAAACAGGAAGTGGTGTTGTTATGATTTGAGTCACCTCTCTTCTTTATGCATCCTAAAATTATCTCTAAAACTTCAAACACTAGGCCGATTCTTTTTTTCTTTGTCAAATAGTGGCCAAAAGCTTGACAAGAGTCGACTCCATTTATGGATTAGTTTATGTTTGCAGAGTTCATGATAAATGCTATTGAGGCACATTAAACCGGCAGCTTCTTCCCTCAAAGCGCGCATGGGGACTGTGCTGCCTATTTCATATGATTATTCCTTACTTCTGTCCAGCGCATCTTCTCAGTGTATCTGGTGTTGCTCTCAGACACAATTTATCATTATATTTTTTTTTGACGCCAGGTGGCGGAAGGCCGTTGACTTTAACCCCTGGGCCTAGATCGAGATCAAATCACATGATTAATCGGAATGTGCGGAAGAGGAAATGTGTGAGCTGGAAACTAATTGGGGCATTTATTTGGTTTGGTCGACTGCTCTTCCGCCCGTTCCACATGCATACAAGTCTGCAGCGTTCGCCAACAGAGAATTATTGGCAGCTTGTAAGACAGACGCATTGCCTATATTACGTCTGAATGGGTTTGCACAAAGTAACAAGCAAGGTTGAACTGAAAGCTTGATTGAAGGTGATGGGGGAATTATAGAATTGATTCGGCGCCCACATATATTACCCTTATCATATTGTACTGTTAGATCAAGACATGGGGGCGCCGATCTTCTACACGACATGTGGCCTAGTCAACGTGGCACATGGTCTATGCGTAGACTGTTAGTGCCTACGTGTAACTAAGACTATTTAACTCTCTTCATGTGGAAGTATCGCCAGACTCTGAATGATCAATGCCCTGACCAATGTATGTATTGTAGTTCAGCCGTCTCCAGGCCTGTATTATTATTATTGTGTTAATGAATAGGACAGATACCGGGTAGTGATTATCTATGAATAGGACAGGACTGACCGATACTGGGGTGAGCAGATCGTTAGAGACACTCTACTTCAAAGGTGTTTACCCACGGGTGAGAGTAGCTGTGATTAGAGAGGAGGAGACGGGCCTAACCTAACTCCTCCCCATTGGTCTATATATTCAGCTGCGTGCAGATTGTGACCTTTGTCGCTGACGAAGCCTTTTGGATGAGAGGCGAAACGTTCGAAGTCTTCAACTACTGAGTACAGAAGATGACTCAAGTACCTTCATTGAAGATATCCACTCGTGTCTCTCCGGACGCCTCTCATATTTCCCTAACAGAAGGTAGCACGACTATGTTTCAACTTCTTAAATACACTTCCCTTCACAAGCTCTCTTTTACCATTTTTTCTCTTTCAATTAAAAACAAGCCATGCTCAACTGCTGTGTGTCATTTCTAATTCCCGTTCTTTTCTGGGCAACTCTTATGGACTGGAGTGCTCCTCGATGCCGCGATAAGCCCGCCGAGGTTGGCAGGCGTAAATACTAATAGATGCTGTTGCTTTCAATAACAAGAGTTAATTTCACACAGCGCTGGCCCTCGACAAAGACTCATCTGCCATCGCTGCACCTTTGTGATTGTGAATACGGCGCATTGTACAAGTCAGCCCGGCGCCGATCAAAGACAGCGATCGGGAGGGCACCAGGTAGGTCGTGCTTTGAATGTGAAAATAGTTTGTCATTTGGAGCCGAAGAAAACATGCGGCGTAGTTCCAACTCGCTGCGTTTTAAAGGAATTTGGAACCGAGTTTTCTTAATTAGGAGTTTGGCTCATTTCCCCTCCTACAGGGCACAGTTTTATCTTGTGCACCTGCAGTGGCTAACGTCCACGGTTTGACGGAGAGTTTTGACATTGTTTCGAGTGTTTACTGCTTTTCCACAAGGAGAGCACGAGTTTTCAATCAATAAATCAATCGGCGAGGAAAAACTCAAAAACCCAGGGGGAGAAAAGATAAAACCTCGGGGAGAACCACAGAAGGACAGCTCCACTCCCATGGGCGGACAAGCTATAGAGACCCAGGGCCGAATGGGTCCCTTAGCAGGCGGGCCAGGATCCTTTTTCATTAAATGATTTTCAATTTCTAAATAAATTGAGTGAATTGCTGGATTGGTCCTTTGTTCAAGTGATGTCTGGCAGTGGAGCCTGATCACTCTTTATTCTCTCCTTCTCCTGGCCCCGCTTGGGACTGGTGAGTAGTGATGGGCAAAATGAAATGTTTAGCCGAGGTGAAAAAGTGTGTATTAAGCGCAGAAAGCAGTGCCTGTGTCGAGCTGTGTCAGTGTCGCGTGTCCCTTAAAGAAAAGACACGCAACACTGAATCTGTCAAGTTTGTGTCACATTGTGTCACCCGCAGTGAGCAGCACGGAGGCAGCAGTTCAGCGGGAGAGGCGTCAGGCATCAGACTCTATTTATCTGGCTAAATAGGTTAACTGATGAGTTTGGTTCACATTCATGAACTGGAATAAACGTAAACCTGTCGTTAAAGCAATACTAAGTAACTCATGCCCCTAGAGGCCATAAGCGCCACTGCAGGTGTCGTAGCATGTTTTTTTTACTCATTAATTGTCCGTGAGAGTAAATACTACGCTGACAGAAAATACAAAGGGAGAGAGGGATATTGTACGTCCAATTACAAGATGGAGATATTTTTTTTTCACTCAAACTTGGCTGTAAACACTGTTAAAGTGGCGCTAGTCAGCAGTTAGCTTTGCCACTTAGCCTATTAGCTTCTTCTTCGTGATTCCATTAGTGTGTATTGGTGACACCTACCCGGTGGCAGGAAAGTTGCAATTGTGGTTTTCTGGCCACAGACACCAGGGGGAGATGAAATACCCCCCATTCATCCCAATAACACTTGTATTACCCCCAGAGGGACTACGAAAAAGAGGTAAACATTAAGGTAAACAAGTTACTTACTGCTTTAACAGTGTCAAAATACTGTCCCACACTGAATCGACACAAGCAGGGAATCCTGTTCACTGTAGCTGCTCGAGTTGAGCTGTCACCTGACTTCCCATTTGTTCACCTTACATTAAATAAATGGTCAGTTCAGTGAGTTTAGGAGTGTCTTTAAATAAACTGGTCCTGACGTCACTCCCCCCCCCCCCCCAAAAAAAAAATAAAACAAATAAAATAAACAGAAAAACAAATAAACCAGAGGGGGAAAGATACTGAGCTCTCCTGCAAATTTGCCCGTGTTATTAAACATCCAGAGCCTTTTGGAATTTATAATGAAAGTCCTTGAAGCTTCTCTGTGATAATAGCATTTAAAGTCAGATCAAATAATATTTTAGCACATAATTGCTTCACTATACGACTACTCTCTCTCAAAAACAAAAGGCTTTTAGCTCCTACTCAAACCCACAGGTTTTTTCCCCATATCCGGAGCATGGGTGAGTGCATTGGAGATTTCATTACACCGAGCCTCCTCCTGATTGATAAACATGTAAGTACTGACTTGATACTTCTTTTTTTTCAAGTATCGTTCCAATGTCATAAAGGTCCAACAGCTGACATTTAGAGATACAATATGATGAGTTCATCGTGATGAAGTCCAATTAAAAGCTGATTTCACAACTCCAAAAACGCAGAAGAGATTAGCCATCTTATAAATTGTGCAAAAATATAAAGCTGCCATAACCGTTGTCATGACTTACATGCTTTAAGAACGACAACTGGACACGACCACGGCCAGTGTCTGTGGCCAACATCAAGTCATTGGTAACTTGAATAATCTATTGTTCTGTAATGGCAATGTGTCCTTGAGCAAGACACTTAACCCACCTCTGTTCTGCTGTGTCTGCCGATCCCTGAAAGCCCACCTGCGATCAGCGAGTGAAACGATGAGTGGCATGTGATGCCTTTAAGTGCCCGTGGAGTTGGAAAATGCATGGATGGGTAAAAGCACGTTTTGCCAAATAGCATTTGGAGTAGTTGGCAGAGGGATACAAAATATATATACATATACAGGTATACATACTATATTTCCTGTCTAGAAAGATGGTCGTGTTTCAATTTTATAGCAGGGAAAAATTATTTTGGAACTTATAAAATGATCTAGGATTTTTCCCTGGACCTATCGATCAATCCAACCACTCAACAGGTGATGTCATCTCTGCTGTACTCCATTCCCCTAACACAACTTGAAATAAAATACTATACACTGTAGAGAATCCAAAATAAACCACATGGTAGAGCGAGTGTCTTTTAGCCAGAAGGTCGGCGATGCCTTGACTAGTGAAAGGCCAGAAAGGGAATGAAAAAATGGCCAGTAGAGCGCTGTAAAGAGGACCTATTGCTCAACAACTTTTTAGAGCTTTTTACCACGTTACATTGTTCTATCATCAAAAGCATAGCTGTAACTGCATGTTTCTACCCACTCGCACATCTTTGAGTAATCTTTGGAAAGCCCAAAAAGCTCCTCCAGAAATCTTGCTAAGATTACAGTAATACTTTCATTGCAGAGTAAGTAATGGAGCCACACGGCCTATTTTATTATATTTGATTGAAACAGCTACACAGCAAAGGGGAGCAAGAGGAGACGAGGCTTATGGTAAGATTGTGTCAAAATCAGGAAGTGAAACCAGACTGGATATTTTGTTTCAGCTTTAGATCAATATTGAGTTTTTTTTTTTTTTAACCAACCAAGATATCTGTGTATGTGTACGGGGAGATAGACACGGGGAGAACATGCAAACACCTGGTCCAGCAAATGAACAATTACCACACTATTTTTATATAACAAAATACAAACGGCCACGCTGCTTTATTTCTGACCGCCCGCCGCCCAGTAAGATTGGTTACCGTTGATTTGCCGTGTATTGAATTAGACACAGTGCATTGTTTTGAATTGTGGGGGACATGTTTTTCTCAGTTTGTAAAAATCATTCTTGACGGTTTGACAAATAAAACTGGCACAAGCAGTTCCTACAGTTGGTCTCTGGCAGATTTACAGATTTTTCTATTGTGCTGGAGTCAGGACACAGATTGGCAAAAGGGTTTGCAAAGTCCAAATTACACCCAAGTTATGATTGTGGTGATTTGCCAATTTGGACAAGATTTCCAAATTTATTTTTCACGGACAAAAAAAAACAAAACGTGATTTTTATTTGTGGAAAGCAATTTGGCGGATTTCACTAACTGTTAGTAAGGATTAAATCATTCTGTTGCTTTGTGAACCTAGTATACAAATTAAGGTAATATGAAAGTTGAACAAGGTTATGGGAAAACGACAGAAAACAAGAATGGGCTTGGGAGGTGAAAACGTATAACTTTTCAGGAAGTGAATCTGAATATACACTCAACAAAAATATAAACGCAACACCTTTGTGTCTGATCCCATTTTTCATGAGATGGACTTAAAGATCTAAAATTCATTCCAGATAATTACCATTTCTCTCAAACATTGTTCACAAATCAGTCCAAATGTGTGATAGTGAGCACTTCTGCTCTGCTGAGATAATCCATCCCACCTCACAGGTGTGCCACATCAAGATGCTGATCTGACATCATGATTAGTGCACAGGTGTACCTTATACTGCCCACAATAAAAGGCCACCCTGAAATGTGCAGTTTTTTGCTTTATTGGGGGTCTGGGGACTCAGAACCAGTCAGTATCTGGTGTGACCACCATTTGCCTCATGCAGTGCAACACATCTTCTTCGCATAGAGTTTATCAGATTGTCAATTGTGGCCTGTGGAATGTTGGTCCACTCCTCTTCAATGGCTGTGCGAAGTTGCTGGATATTAGAGGGGACTGGTACACGCTGTCGTATTCGCCGATCAAGCACATCCCAAACATGCTCAATGGGTGACATGTCCGGCGAGTATGCTGGCCATGCAAGAACTGGTTGGATGTACCGCCATATTCTCTGAAACGCCTTTGGAGACGGCTTATGGTGGAGAAATGAACATTCAATGCACGAGCAACAAATCTGGTTGACGTTCCTGCTGTCAGCATGCCAAGTGCAAAATGCCACAGATGCCACAAGCATTGAGGGAGCGTGCACTCATTCTATATGTGAGTTGGATCTTATACCACAGACATTACAAAATATTAGGAAAATGGATACAGTGGACAATTATTAATATAGAAACACATCTAAACAGAATAATATTGAAGGAAATCCAAACCCGGACACTTCCTTAAGAATATAAAATCACTCATAATCCTAATCTAATCATTTTGAATGATCATTTTGAGAATCTCTCCTGTCTCTCGCTGTACAGACATGCCTCAGTTCTCTTTAAAACGTCAGGCTAAACTCTTTTGAAATAAAGCACCTTGACGTTGGCTGCGTCTCATCTTGTGACAAGGCGATGGCATCATTACAGTGCTGAGCAGATCCAGCTTCAGGCCCGGTCGATAATATTTCTGGAAAACCATTACGCTCATGTAGTCCCTGGGGAGAGGGGGCTGTGGTGGGAAAAGTAGAAGCCGCAGCAATGATTATATCAAGTCATCTAATCACTCCTGTAGCAAAAGCAGATAGTGCAAAGTGATATATTGTTTTTTTCTTTGTCATTAAGCTATATATACTCACACGATATAGTGGAGATAGCAGCTCTGGATTCCTGGTATTGATGATTAGTCTTTCAACGTGACCCTTGTATGGTTAGTCACTTAATCCTTATGGTGACACAAAATGCTCCCGAGATGATCATTCATCATCATGCACAATGAAAGCATGTTCTCACACATTTTTACTATGATCATCCTGAGAAAACTCAATAATGAAACGCCCCAAATTGTCACTGTGATCATGATACAAAAGGCCATACAAATTCATGCTACATTTGGAAAGAGATCAGTAGAATCCCTTTTGAGGTGACTCAAAACTCTGGGTTATTATTCTTCGTCATGTCCATCACCATCAGTGTTTTATTAGGAAATCTTAAGGAACTTCAAGAACACTCACGGAATTATAAATGTAATTTCATTTTTTTACCAATTTCAAATGGTAAATCAAGTGCAACACACCCACAAATGGCACATTATATTTTCCATCTTGCTATTTAGCACCTGTCTTTATAAATGACCCCGTGAGCCTTTAAACCATAGATATAATAATTAGAGATAGATTAATACCTATTCAGCCTCATTCATAGAAAATGTCCCGAGTCCTGTGTGAACCCTAATGGCCGCTCAGACTCCTCCTACGCAGCCTGTTCCTTAAAAGGGCGAAAAGGCGGGAAGCCCTGCGCTCATGGGGCGGGCGGAGCCTCCACAGGGCTTCAGAGCTTGATTGACATGCTCTCCAGCCAGTCAATGCACTGAAAAGGCTTCCTCTTTTTCGGGCTGATAAATAAAAACCAGTGTGGTTAAACACACCTCACCTACCCCAGCGTTGTCACATGGGTCATAGCATTTTTTAGAATCACGGATAGCACGGATCAAATGCAGCAGACAGAAAAACCTTAAAAGCCAACCAACAAAACAAGTGAATTAAAAACAAATTGATGGCACTGTAAAAATCACAGGACACTCAAATTATCTATCTATTGAGCAACAAAATCTAGGATATACAGAAAGAAGCACTTCAGCAGAAAATATTTTTGACGAGAGATCATTATAACATGGTTAAAAGCTCAAAATGTATCTCTTTAATCCCCATTCAAAATTCTGGACTAAAAGTCGCTCCGGAGTATAAGACGCACTAGCTAACAACAATAGGCTGAATAGGCGTACGGTATGCTAACGTAACACATTGATGGTTAGCTACATGAAGCATAAACAACAAACTAAACAGGTGTCTGGTATGTTAACGTCACATAAACAGTTCAGATAACGATAGCATGAAAAACATACCAAACTCTCGATCTCACTCCCAATCACAAAAGCCATTAAAATCTTCATCCTCTGTGTCACTTCTGAACAATCGCATTGGCAACTACCTGGGCACCGTTGACAAGCCTCTCCCGGCAGCACGTTTTTCAAGCTCTCATTTGCGAACTCGTTCCTCTAGTTGTGGCCATCTAGCTTTTAGCCCACGATTAGCTTTGTTTGTCTTCTTCATTGCGCTAAGAGTAACCTCCTCTTCTGACTCACTCTAAACTTTTCTACTCGATTAGCCTGCAGTGCCCTCTAGCAGCATGTGAAATTATATATTTGAATTTTTTAAAAATCTCTCATTGACTTGGAATATTTGGCACTATCTTTCTCCAAACCACTAAAACCAAACCATTTCTTCCCGAATTAATTCCTAGCTTTCATTTCATAGCTCCTCTCTGAAAATTACTCACAAGAGCGGCTGTAATTGTCCATATCTTTGCACAATGCGGCGAAGTGGCCAAGCACATGCCGCTCTTACACAGGAAGTAATCAAACGGTCCTCATCTCCATCCTCATTTGAACAAAGAGACAGTGCAGTCGCATGTGCCGCTGCTCACAATGGCCACAGATGGGTGATTAGCTGGAGAGCTCCGAGCGCCGTGCTGTGCTTCCTTCCATTCGCTGAGAGGGGAGATAAGAAGCCCATGGTGGAGAGGAGATGGTAATCAGAAGTACTTCAACCCACATGCAACATGTCAACAACATCATGGCTTTACGTTTACTTGCTTAAAGAAAAAGAAAAAAAAGAAAAAATCAGCCATGAGGAAGCCTTCTAGATGAGGCGTGAAACCTACGTCCAAGTTGATTAGTTTCAAGGTTAGAAGTTTATATTAACTCCTGGACGACTGAGAATCTACATTGTTTCAACTTAAGGTGAGACACGGTGGACATTTTTCAGACAGTGGTCACGTTTGATATTTTTTAGCCCCCTGGAGTCTCTGGCCGCTTGAAACTTTCCCTGCTCCGACCCGGCAGCCCCAATACACACTAATGGAAAACATCTCCATCGCTGCTCTCAGTTGTCCTGGCTCGCATTCCTGAAGTTTATGACATGGTACAGGTAAGACCGGACTGTATTCTGTCTACAGCTTTCGGTTTGTTGATGAACATTTTTGGAAATGTTTTTATTTGGTTTATCACGATCAGCTAACGGACAAAGCTAACTGTGAGCCAAGTCTAAGTGAAACAACAACAAAAAAATCTCCATTGTGTAATTGGGTTGTGGCACAATGTACAATATCCCTCTCTCCCTTTGTCTTGTTCTGTCAGCGTAGTATTTACTCTCACGGACAATTAATGAGTAAAAAAAACGCTGTTACGACACCTGGCAATTGTGACCTATAAGGGCAAAAGTTACTTAAACTTAGTTCTTCTTTCCCCTTTAAGAAGAAGACGAATAAGAAGAAGAGCTTTATTTATCCTGTTAACTGCCACTTTAGGGTTAGGGTTAACCATTTTTTAATATCCAAATATCAAAGCGTACTGACTGGAGAGTTTACAGCCTATATGGCATTGTGATACCTCATTTGAAAGCCAAGATCTTCTAGTTTCTAAAAATATATATGTGAGATCTGTGTGAGTGAAACACAACTTACATTACATTTACTGTTCTTAACCATAATCATATCCTGATTAGGGTTAACTAACCCTAACCCCCTGATCCGGGGGGGCGGCAGATAACTGGTTATATAGAGCCTCTCACAGACTTGGTCAGAAAGCGCTTTACATGCCTCTATCATTATTAATATTTTGTAGCTGGAAATATTGGCCATTGTTATGCTTGAAATTCCTTGTTTTCATATGAAAACATAACATGACAGAACACTTCCATTATACGTTTCCCCTAATTTCTAAACCAACAGTTTCATATTGATATCACTTAAGGTATATTTTCTTTTTCCTATTCACTTACAGTGTCTTGCCTTAACACAACCCGTACCCTACAACCTCTAAACAAACATGATTTTGCTTGACTTCATCCTTTTTTTCCGCACATGGCTCGGATGTCAAGGTATCATAAAATGTTGAAAGCTGCTTTTCCAGTCGCCTGTATATCGAGGGGCATTAATGGCTTTGTGGAGCTCAGGCTGATTATCCCTCGCTGGGATGGTGAGTGCGCATTAATCATACATTCTGATCTGCAGGATTTCCAAGGGAGCCTCGTCTCTCGGCACTGGGGAGGCCCGCGCAGGTCACTAATTGAAGCGAGCGGGGGGTCCGTGCCAAGTGTCATCCTGCAGCAATGATTCGGGAGAGGCGCTGATTAGAAATACACGCGGGTATGCGAGGGGCACTTGATTTGTGTAAATGGACAGCCCGGAGCGTTGGTTTGAGGAGGTCAGGAGGTGGGGATTCACTGGGATGTGCTTATTATAGAGTGTTTGGGTGCCTGGTCAACGGCAAACGGTGAGTGAGTGGCGGTGTTATAAAAGAAAAAGTTTACAAATGTCCTTCGTAGGACACTCAAAGCACTTCATATCAGAGAAGGAGCCATTCATCCCGTCGCTCAGTCTTATATGCAATTGCCCGCATAAATTACACAATGAGAAGTGTCTTACAAAAAAAAAAACAGTCTGATTTAGACATGCTTTACACGGATGTAGCAGCGTGGCATATAGTTAGTAATTGTGTGTTTTTCTTTTTATTGAGCATCTGCAGCACTTAAGTTATCAACGGTCAGCCTTCAGCGGTGTACTTTGGCCTGGATGTGGAGATTCTTGCATGTTTTATTAATGGGTTTAGTAGTGAGTGAATGGTGGTAAATGGTGAGTTGGTAGAGGGTTAATAAAGACGAAGCACACAAAGAAATGTGTCCATGTTTTTATCATTGGAAGGACAATCTATAAGCACTTTAAATCGAGGAGCCATTCGCCCATTCACTCGCACAAGCACATAAGGACATAGTATACGCTAGAGCGCAAGGTAAGCAAAGGGTCTCGATCAATGTGGTGCGTAACAATCACATTAACAGCCCCACACATTTGCATTTGAAGATGTGTATATTGTCAATGGCCTGTAGGTTGGATAAGTATGAACTGACTGCTCAGACTGAAGTCGCATATTGCAAACGGATCAAATATGTATCGGCTTTAGGACTTCATTCAAAGTCGCATTTGAAAAAAAGAAATCGACTTGTGTTGTTTATGCTGCCATGAAACGATCAGACACGCCGTCTGAACTTGACAACAGTTTGTCCAGGAAGAACCGTCGTTTACACCGATTGCTATTGAAGTATATGTAGCTCTGTGAGATGTATTTGATTATCGTTAATGGATATGCCTGAGCACTGGATTGAGAAGGTCAAACGTTGGACATGCTGTCATGGTTGTTTAGGATGCTCTGTTGAAGGGCAGTAAGCAGTGTGTGTGTGCGTGTGCGTGTGTGTGTGTGTGTGTGTGTAGACTATAGGGATTTATAAAGGACAAAGCGCTGCTTGTAAATCTATTAGAATTAATGTTCCTAAACTAATGCAAGGTCTAAATGAACGGCTTTCATCCAGGGGTACATGTGCCCGTTGCTAGGATATACATTAAGTACGATCTGTGTGCGTCTTCTCGCTTCTCCCGCCATCGCTGCACTGCTTTGGTACGCTGCTGTGGAGACAAAGCTGTTTGAGGTGGGAATCTGTCAGAGATAAGCTACATCTTACGGATTTTGATGACATTTGATAGGGCAATGTTTATGACACATGCCACACATTTCTCAAAACTCTAACCACGGTTTCCCTTATTATTAGAACCCAACTCAAAAACCACTGCCCTCCTTGGGTCATAATCGCACTTTGTTCGAACCGTTGTCGTTAAAAACCTGCAGTCACAGAAGAGATGTGACGCACAGCACTGCAGAAAGCTTCCCAGTGGTCATCTGGAACTGAATGGAATGAAATAAAAATGTGCACTTTTTGTGTTATGTGTGAATGTGCCCAGTGCTCTGACAAAGGTAGATGAAGGTTTTGGAAGTGGTGTTCGAAAAGTACGAAAGGCTTTGCTGATTTGATAAGAAAATAGGCGAGTGGACCCGTGTGACACTTCAACGCTTTCCTTGCAAAAGAAAGACTAAAGATTCAGAGCTTCAGCGCTGCTTCATTCTGTTTGAACACCGACATCTTGTGGACAAACTTCATTATCGATGTGTGCAATAATAGAAGTTTCAAATAAACGTGTGGCAGTTTGATGTTTGCATTAATATTGATGTTTGAAAAATCAGATCAGAGTAATTTTCTTTGTAACGTGGTTTTGCGCTTCACGGCGCTCCAGTGGGCAGAGGCGACTGAGTCATCTGCCGCTCCGAGGCAGGACATCAATGCACGATCTTTTTCTTTCATTCAGTCAGAGCTAATTTGCAGCCTATCACACTCCATACGTTTCCCACGGCCACCTGCCTTTAACGTGCACCACATGAACGTGCTTAAAATGGGGAAAACGGGAGAAATGCGGCACATTTCCCATCACGTATGACTCACAATGTCAAAGTAAGGACCAGAAAACATCAGAGGTTTAGCGCCTCTGAGCCAATGAGACACTGATACAGGACTCGCAGAGTGAGGAACCTTTTGAGACAACTGACACTTCGGTGTCTTTGGAAGCAATCAGGAAGAGCTTTATTTGCCCAACACTCGAAAATAAAGCAATCAGGTGTTGGCTGGGTGCAGTGAATGGACTATATTATCAATGGCAAAAAATATATATATAATTTAGATACCTGGCCAGTGGTATATGTTATTGTATTTAGCTCTTACTATGTGAAAATGCAAGAAATATGTATATCAGAATTCAGCCGTGTCGATATGTCCTTGGGAAAGACACCTTAGCTCCAGGGTCTGTGTCCACAAGGTATTTCTGCGTGTGAATGGGTAGTTCCTTGATATAAAACACGTTGAGTGATACTGCTTTATAAATGTGACCGTTTATGTGCCGTACAGTTACCCCAAGTATAAAATCACCCCAACTATCACAATATTCCGACTTTCATAGCCCCGAAAGCCCTGGTATGATTTAGCTCACTAGCAGAGAATCCGTTTTTGCCCATGTTTTCTCTCCCGACTCCTGTCATTGCTGCACTGCCTCGGTCGGCTGCGGCGGAGACTACGGGGAGGCCGTTTACCGCGCGGACTGATGGTGCAGAGAGAGTTTGAGGCGAGTGATGAGGAGTGATAAACCAAGCCGCACTGCCATTATCTCAGAGCTCTCAAGGCTCCAGTGGACGGCTTTGCCACTGGCATCTGGCCCAGGTGTACACACAGGTTTGTGGGTATTTTGACTATTCGCTCTCTCATCACTTGGATCACACACAACCAAGGCGGTAAATGGCTTGGACTGCACACAGAGGTCAGAATGTAAGCCATGGAGGTAATTTATTATTAGATGGAGAAATCAAAGTGGCAAAAAAAAGCAAACCATTCTTTGAACAGAAACGGGAATTTAGGATTTAACATTCTGAATTGATTTGTGACTTGAGCGAACGTGTCAAAGCAGCCGCTAATCTGAAACGGACCCCGATGTTTTTGTTCCGTGTATTGTATAATCAAATCAAGCGTAAAATCACCACAAATCTCACAATCCCATCAATCCCAATAAACTGACCTATTCAGGCGTAATCTAATTCCGAGTCCCTTTTTTCTATCCCAGATGCCAATTAAGTTCGGAATTAGCATTATTTGTCGCTGCATGCTGATTATTAATGATCCTTTGATTGGTGCAAGTGACTCTCCCACTTCCACAATAGCCCTGGTATCGCTCAGTTCACTGGGAAATAATAATTGCGGATTATCCAGCAGCTTGAGTTAATTATTTCAGCCTAGACAGTGCTTTCGTTCAGATGTGGCCTTCTCCACTGAGAAGTTGACCCAGAGCTCATTTAGGACAACATGAACTTTACTTTGCTTTTCCATCATTATTTTCTTCATTATGGATGTATAGATTTTTTTTTTGCATGCAACCCTATCCATTTCGACGCCTACATCTGATGAACTCCCATGCACAAGCGATTTGCATCAAAGTTGGAATAGTTTTTTTTTTCTTTCACTTTTATCTCTATGTCACGGTAACAGAGCTAATGTTGTCACTCACAGTAAATGTTACACAAGTCCATTTACCTCTTGACCTCCACTTTCTCCAGTTCGGCTTTACCCACATCTAAAAGCTTCTTACAGCCTACAGGCCAGTGTAACGCCTTTTTTTTTGGGCGCTTTTTTGTCAAGTTTTTGTAGCGGTTTTGTTACTTTGTTGACGCTTTATTCAGTGCTTTTTTTGTGTTGCTTTTTATCCTCATTTACGTCTCATTTTCACCACTATTTTAACACTTTTTTTTTAGGTAATGCCTGAATACCTGGATAATGGTCTGGAGAAAATGTGCTTGTGTAGGTGGGGGTTCAGAGGTTAAACTTTTAATAAAATATATGCATCCAATATCTGGCCATCAGCAAGTAAGTAATCAGAGTGACTACAAAAATATATATACCCAAACCCGGCTGTCATGCGGTCTGTGTCTAGTGTCTTTTGACAGCCTTGAGCGGTCACCAGGGGCCCAGCGCGGAGGAGCTTCGGACACCGGGACACTCCCGAGGCTGTGTGTGCAAACATCTCAAAGTGGTTGGCTCTAAACACGGCCACACTCCCGAGGAGGAGCCGCTGTGTTGGCTTTGGCTTCACTGAACACGCGCAGTTGAAGAATAATATAATTTAAGTTCTTAACACACTTTAATTCAAGTAAATGTACCTGTTGACCCACCATTCTCTTGGAAAATGTGACTGCGCGCGAAGAGAAAAGTCCAGTATTTCCAGCGCTGATGGCGATGTAGAGTGTACCTAAATATTGCATTATTTTACCAATTGTAAATGTGGCCATAAAAACTTTAAACTAAGTCTGAACTCTTGGCTGAAACGCAATTCTACTTGGGGTCTGTGAGAAACAACAGCATAGAGATTTTAGGCCAAGCAACTTTATTTATACCACGCATTTCGTACACATGGCAACTCAATGCACCTCAATTTTACTCAACTATCTCAAGATTTGACTTGGATGATGATTCGAGTAGTGCAGCATTAAATGTGTCTAAGTTCAATTATGTTCATTTAAACACAGTTCAACAGTTTATCCTTGAGATTAATCATTTGGTGTGATTTCCTCTTCCTTCCGTTTTCTTCGGTGACTCATGTTTAGTTGCAGTATCCTTCTATCCCTATCCTTTTTATTCCACCACATAATTCACTTTCCTACTGTTTGACGTCACTAAATGTCACAAGAGTCTGTGTGGGTTAGATTATTACATTCAGTTTCTGCTATGTTCTTGCTTCTTCACTTCCTTCTTCACCATTTGACAGATGTTACACCGTCCTTCAACCGCCTCTGTAAATGTTTGATGAGACTGTAGAGATCTTTGATGTCTTTCGCATGATAACCTGCCGGAAATGCTGTCAGAACTCCGACGCTGTTGGATGTGATCTTGTGGAGTCTCAAGTTTGACTCAGAAAGGGAAGCTTGAGTTTTCGGCAACAGAGCAAATCGTTTCCTCTTCAGTGGGTGTTGGGACCAGTCCATGGTCTACATAGAACTCACGCTCCACAAATTGCAAGGTGTCCGACCCGTACTGCTGTTCTCCACTCTCAGCTGCTCTTCTGAGACAGTAGCCACTGCTGGGGAAGGGCAATTGTCAAATACATGGACCCTCATCCTGTACTCGACACTGTCTTTGCTGGGGTCGTTATCTCGGAACCAGAGGAAGCGCAAGGAGTCCCGATGGTCTTCTCCAACAACAAAACATCTGTTCAATGTCCGCCATAACGGCTACTTTCTCTCTTCTGAAGCGAACAAGAACTCCCACGAGGCTGTTGTTCAGGTCTGATCCAGTGAGCAAGACATTATTGAGCGAGATGCCATTGGATTGTGCGCTGGAGTCAAACACAACTCTGATTTGTTCAGGTTTTCTGGGATGATAGACTCCGAACATTGGTTAAGTACCAGCATTCTCTTCCTTTCTGCAGTTGAGGTGCTGGCTCTGCATGGTTGTTGTTGAATATTTTTTGCATGAAGGCGACAAACTGTGCTTTCATCCTTGGCCTTCGTTCCAGTGTGCGTCGCAGAGATGGGAGGCGGGTCATGGCTTGCTCAAACAGTTGGGTGGAGCCACCCAACTGTTTGACTCGTCCTGGAAAACCTGATCATCCATTATTTTGAGAACCTGTTCATCTTCAACTGAGAAGGCCCGTTTGTCGTCATACTCCGTATAGTCCCTCTGTGAAGCTTCGGCCTTGGTGTTCAACCTTCTCATGATGGTGTCTTATGAGCAAAGTAGACACATGATGTTTGCCTGGCAGAATGATGGATGTTTTTCAGGATTGCTGAGATCAGCCAGCTTCAGCCTGCCTCCGAGTCTCAACAAGCCATCAGGGCCTATTTCCAGGATTCAGCTTTGACAGTGAACCTTTCTTGTTGACGACAAGACCTTTGACTAAAGAATCATATTCTTCAGGAAAGCAGGCTCTTTGTACAGTGTGAAGGATAACTTCAGTTGCTTTGGACAACTCATCAACAGTGTGAAGCTTTGAGCACTTTTGTGGAGGCATCAGAGAAGACGCAGATCTCCTTTTGCTTTGCCTTGGAGGATGAGGTGGTGGTATAAGCACGAGGAATGTGAAGATGTTGTAATTCCTGTAGTGAATCTCTCCATGCTTCCCACACATTGAGCTGGTCTTGGGGAAGTTGGATGTCCCATTCAGTACCTTCCAGAGTGAGTTCTCTCAGTAATGACTTTCCTTGAATCTTCACAGGAGCAACGAAGCCAAGCAGATCAAAGAGACTGTTTATAGTAGAAAGAACTCCACGACGTGTAAATTGCTTGTCACTGACGGTACAACTTTCCAGTTGTGCATCAAGAAGACCTTCAGTATTACTTTCTATTTCGTTTTGAATATATAGAGTGTTTATTGTTTTGAAAACCATTTTTTAGTTTTGGTAATCCAAATTTTGCACATGATAATGGTGTTAGAAGGAGATATATTAATAATACACAATAGAATGACTGCAACATCAACGCCTGCTAACTTCACTTCCGTCCATTGCTTCGCCGGGCTGTGGGTCGACGAGGAGCCCAAAGAGAGCACGCCCAATGCAAGGAGTTTGTAAAGTAATACTCCTAATAGAATAATAAAGATAGATCACTTCAGAGCTAGCCCCCTCACAAGCTTTTTTTTTCTTCCTGCAGTTTAATTGTCATCGGGTCATGTGGTTTTGTGGTCTAAATTGACAACAAACTCCTACAGAGTGGAAACATTACATTGTGGTAAATATTGACATTTATGTTCAAATAAAGTCTGTGAGGAGGGTATTTACTTCTTTTTCCTGTGTGGTGCAATCTGAACCGTGGAGCTTTATCCGGTCGAACTCTGACAGAGCAGAAAATAGAGTTTATCCGTACTTTTTTTGTCAGGGTGCACGGAGTGGCGGGCCGGCGACAAAGGCCCTCACAGCGGAGAGCGAGGATGTGGAATGTTTCTCAATAATCCAAATAGCAACGCGCTGTGTTAGCTGCAGAGTGCAGGGCGGAGCAGAATATGTGGAATATGGCCGCACCTGCAGGTCACACAGTTGTTTCTTTTTTGGTCAGAATTAATAATGTTAAACCCGGAAGGACATAAAATCTGTGCCAATCAATATAAAATGTATAACAGACCTTTTGTAACTAAATTAGCCTTTTTCATAAATATTGGTCAATGTTTTATTGAGTTGAGGGGAGGAAAAACGTCTATACCAGTAGATACAGTACATTAAATAGACTGTTTAACTTTATCAGTAACAGTGGGCCAGGGACGGACAGGAGCTGCTCGGAGTCGGGTGGAGGTGGCAGCTCGACGTTGGAGCGGGCGCGTGCGTTTGATTCTTGTTTGCAGTGGTTGGTAGGGAATTAGTCCTCGATTCTGTTTGCTACTATTTAATCGTACAGTTGGGGCCACTAAGGTGTATGGGTCGTCCTCTAAGAAAGCGGGGTAGACCAAGGCATGATAGTGAAGGGGAAAGTAGTCAGGAGGTGAGGAAAATGACTCGCGTGGAAAGTGATAGCGAGTTTAAGATCATCTTTAAGATTGTAGGTAAAGATGCAAGGGCGCTAAACCCACTTAAACTGTCGGAAGAGCTGAAAGACAAAGTTGGAGTCGTGTTGAAT
Source organism: Proterorhinus semilunaris (assembly GCA_021464625.1). Lineage (NCBI taxonomy): Eukaryota > Metazoa > Chordata > Actinopteri > Gobiiformes > Gobiidae > Proterorhinus > Proterorhinus semilunaris. Next base: position 26,027,220 of record CM038358.1, on the reverse strand, counting down.
GCCAAGGTCTTGGGGAATGGAAATATATTGGTATTTTGCAAATCGGAAACGCAGAGAATAAAGGCTCTGAAGGTTAAGCAGTTGCTTAAAACGCCAGTGGAGAGCTTTATCCCTGATCAGGACAAAAAAGCAAAGGGAGTCATATATGTTAGTCCGGAGATCTCAGACCAAGAGATTGCTCAGAACATAAAGGGCGCAGAAGTTGAGTCAGCCCGAAGGTTCAATCAGACTGGAAATGCGGTGCTCCTTACCTTTAGACAAGAGGCCATCCCGGAAAGAGTTACTCTGGGATATATGAGTTATCCTGTAAGGCAGTACAATCGGCCCCCACTTCGGTGCTACAAGTGTCAGCGCTTTGGTCATGTGGCAGCGGCCTGTAGGGGGGCAGCCAGGTGTGGGAAGTGTGGAGGAAATCATAGTTTCAGTGAATGCACTGTTGAGCAGGCAAGGTGCTGCAATTGTGGGGGTTCCCACATGCCTTCGTCTAGAGAATGTGAATTTCACCAAAGGGCAGTAGAGGTTGAGAGGATAAGAGACGAAAGTAAACTGACCTATGCTGAGGCAATAAAAAAAGTTGGTGTAGAAAGGAGACCTGGTCCTGCTGAGGTACGGGCTGCGGTGAGTTGGCCAAGGGGGGAGGGGAAACAGGTATTTGCAACTCAGATGTTTAAGAATTTTATGGTAGATGTCCTATGGGCATCCAGGAGTATAGCTAAAAAGCCAGAAATGGTCAAAATGGTGGAGGATGCTGTGGAAAGATTTTTTGGGGGCGAACGTGGGGGGCCTCCTGACTTGCAGAGACAAGAGGAGGAGGAGGAGATGATTGGAAGGGGACTGGGAGCGACCTTTGGGTCAGACACGTTTGATGATTGTAGTGACCGGGACATGGATGGGGGCCAAGGGGTAGGTAAAAGCTAGGTCGGATGTTTTGCATTTTTCAATGGAATGCGAGAAGTTTGTTAGCAAATGGGCAGGAGTTGAAAAAATTTCTTGATGACCTTAAGTACTTACCTGAGATTGTATGTGTGCAGGAAACGTGGCTGAAATCCTGTTTGGACTTTGTGATCTCTGGCTATGAAAGTGTCAGGTATGATAGACAGGACAGGTCGGGAGGGGGTTGTGCTACCTTTATACGGAGAGATGTGCAATTTCAAAAAATTAATTTGAAAACTTCTCTGGAGTGTGTTGCGATTCGAGTGTGGGAAAGAGGTGGGTGGATATATGTGGTGAATTTGTATAACCCTTGTTTACAAATTAATGTTTTAGAATTGGAGGAGGTCAAAGAACAGGTGGGTCGCCCGGTGGTGTGGGTGGGGGATTTTAATGCACATAATCCCTTATGGGGAGGGGTAAGTAGGGACGCTAATGGAAGTGTAGTTGAAGATTTTATGGATGATTGTGAAATGGTGTGTATGAATGACGGGAGGTCAACGAGATATAACATTCAAACAGGAACAGAGTCATGTATCGATTTGGCGTTAGTGTCCAGTGAGTTAGCAAGAGTTGGAGAGTGGAATGTTTGGAAGCAGGGGAATATTGGTAGCGACCACTACCCAATAATTCTTAGATTTGGAAGAGAGTTGGGCACTAGGGAAGAGGGGTGCCCGCAGTATCTGGATTATGGAAGGGCAGATTGGGATAAATTTTGCAGGCTGTGTGATGAACGGTGTGGGGAAATAAAGGATAGTGGAACTCTGGATGAATGGAGTGACAGTTTGTGTAAAGTTATAATGAGTTGTGCAGTGGAGTGTGTCCCAAAAAAGAGAAGTCCTAAGAAGAGAGTGCCTGTCCCATGGTGGAATGAGGCCTGTGGGGAGGCAGTTAGGGGCAGAAATCGAGCATTTAGGTTGCTGAGGAAATACCCAACCCAGAGTGGAGCAATTGAGTATAAGAGAATGAGGGCTAAGACTAGAAGAGTGATAAAAGAGGCTAAAAGGGAATGTTGGAGGAGGTATTGTGGAAAGCTCGGAGCAGAGTCGTCGGTAAGGGAGATCTGGAGAGCAGTTCATCGTATGGCAGGGATAACGCGGCGTAGGCAGGTGCCAATATTGGAAAACAATGGAGAGTCAGTTATTACAGATATGGAGAAGGCTAGTGTGTTTGAAGATACGTTTAAAGCGGTGCATAGTGGAGAGAATCTTGGGGAGGAGAGTGTAAGGAAGCGCAGGGAAACGTTGAGGCGGCACAGGCACAAGTTGGAGATTAGTTGTGATAATTCAGATGTATGTAACTTGTTCTTTTCAATGGGGGAGCTAAAGAAAGCAATAAGTCGGGGCAAGAAGTCCGCTCCCGGTAAGGATGGTGTCAGCTATGAGATCCTCAAGAGGGTAAGTGACAGTGTCTTGGATGAACTGCTTGCTCTAATTAATAATATATGGGAAGAGGGGATTCTTCCCAAGGCATGGAAACAGGCAGTAGTTGTACCGATTTTGAAGCCAGCTAAGGAGCCATCAAAGGCGGGATCTTATAGGCCCATTGCTCTTACATCTGTCTTATGCAAAGTTATGGAGCGAATGGTGACAGATAGGTTGGGATACAAATTGGAGAGTGAGGGGAGGTTTTCTTGGGTGCAGAGTGGGTTCCGAAAAGGGAGAGGGACAATGGATGCGGTGGTCTGTCTGGATGCAGATATTAAGAAAGCGCTGGTTAATAAGGAGGTACTGGTGGCAATTTTTCTGGACATTGAGAAAGCGTATGACATGTTATGGAAAGAGGGGTTGGTTATTAAATTATACAATGCAGGGATTAGAGGGCGCATGTTAAACTGGGTCAGGGACTTCCTTCAAGATCGAGTTATCCAGGTGAGGGTGGGAAGTACTCTATCTAATGGGACAGTGGTTGACAATGGCACCCCTCAGGGGAGTGTTGTCAGCCCAGTTTTATTCAATGTTATGGTAAATGATATGTTTGATGAGATAGGACCCGGGTTTGGAACATCCTTATTTGCGGATGACGGTTCTGTCTGGAAGAGAGGCCGCAATGTAGCCCACGTGATGTCTCAGGTTCAAGGGGTCTTGTATAAGATTGTTGGGTGGGGACATACATGGGGTTTTAAGATCTCAATTGAAAAAACAAAGTATGTAGTGTTTGGTAATAAAACAGTAAGAGTCCAGGATTTGTACATGTATGGGCAGCCAATTGAGAGGGTAAAGGATTTTAAATTTCTTGGGGTAATTTTTGATGAGAGGCTTACTTGGAAAAAACAAATTGAAAATACGGTTGGTAAATGTGGGAAAGTGATAAATGTGTTGCGTTTGCTCGCGGGAAGTTCATGGGGGGCATCCAGGGAGACACAATTAATGATATTTAGAGCAATGATTCGGTCAAGGTTAGATTATGGGAGTGTGTGTTATGGGTCAGCAGCGGCTACTCATCTCAAACGGTTGAGTTGTGTACAGGCAAAAGCATTACGGGTTTGCTGTGGGGCCCTTCGGACATCCCCAACCTCTGCCTTACTTGTGGAAATGGGTGAGACGCCCTTGTCAATTCGGCGGTCGAAGTTAGCTATGCAGTATGTGATTAAATTGATGGCCTATCCGGGGAGGCATCCGGCCAAGCTGGTTTTAGATGCGGTTTGGGAATGGGGGGCAAAGGCAAAGGGTGGGCCCTTGGTTTATAGAATGAGGGAAGAATTGCAGAGGCTGCGGGTGGGGGAGGTAGGAGTGGCCCCGCATTTGGTGTGGACTGATGTGCCTCCCTGGATATTGCCCACTCCAGAAGTAGACATGTCTGTGATGAGGCTGGCTAAGGTCGGCTTCAGCTATTCGGGGTTGGTGAATCAGGTATTAGGTAGCAGCTGGGAGGGATTTTTGCAGATCTATACAGATGGGTCAAAGGACCCCAAGTCAAGGAGGACTGGATTTGCCTTTTATGTCCCAAAGTGTGATATTTTGCATTTTAAAAGACTCCCAGATGTATCAGTGTTTACCGCTGAATTGATGGCTATAATTTCTGCTTTGCAGTGGGTAGAGCACACTAAGCAAGGGAAAACAGTGGTGTGCTCTGATTCAGCTTCGGTCTTGGAAGCATTAGAGAGTGGTGGAGCGAATGCCAGGCCGGACCTCATCGCAGACTTGTTGGCTATTTTGTACAGAGTTGAGAGAGCTGGGGGGAGTGTGGGATTCCTGTGGGTTCCATCTCACGTGGGAGTGTATGGAAATGAAATTGCTGATATGGCTGCAAAATGGGCTTTAAAAAGAGAGATTGAGGTCAAGGTAGTTCCGGGAGTGCTAGAATGGAGATCAATTATCAAAGGGTATACTACAGCTGTCTGGCAGAAAATTTGGGAGAGCGACACTAAGGGTCGCCATTATTATGCTTTAAATCCATCGGTAAAATCAGTGGCAATGTACACAGGGAAAAGCAGGAGAGCGGCCGTAGTCCTGACCAGGCTTAGACTGGGGCATTGTGGCCTTGGGTGGGACCTTGTGAAAATTGGGAAGCACCCGGATGGGTTATGCCAACACTGCAGACAAGAACAAACGGTCAAACACGTTCTTATTGACTGCCCAGAGTATAAGGTCCAACGAGCGGAGCTATTTCGAACGGTCGCACCTGGGCATCAGAACAATAGTGTTAACCTACAGACTCTGCTAAGTCCTTCCCAGGGCCAGGATTTCGCTGTAAGAGCGCTCCTGGACTTCCTAGTAGCCATCGGGCTGATGTGGATGTGATCTTGGTGCGATGCGGGAGATCACCTAGAGAGGCAGCAATGTGCCTGGAGGCACCTAGTCTGCCGGAAAGTACCCGAAGAAGAAGAAGAAGATCAGTAACAGTGACAATTGTCCTTTTCGCAATTTTTTTCATAGTGCTTTAATATAATCAAACATATGTACTGACTCTACAATTAAATAGTCTTGGCATGATCGAGATAAGATCACAGTGTCCTTAACGCTCCTCTGTCAATCTTCAAATCAAAGACAAAAACGTTATGCATTCGACCTCTGTTGCACACATTTTGCATATTCAGATTTCTCCCCTAAATGAAATCCAGTCCAGTTCTGGCCCTGAGTGTACTGCTGTGGGGAAAGGTGGACTTGTTTCCTTATGGTCTGTGTGAGTGAGAGGGCGTGTGTCTCTTTGGTTTTGCCAAGTGTCAGAGCGAGGCCTGGTGAATTATTGATGCTGCAGAGATGGATGGTTTCTCTCTGGGCACATGTGAGTGGTGAGTGGAGGGGCCTCTCCACTGGGGCAATGGGGCCAGTCTCGACACTAGATACTTATTATGCACTAATATTGGCTTTCAGCGTTCCACTACTATCGATTAGCAAACTTTCAGAGCTTTTTCTTCCATTGTTTACAATACACTCAACACTTTAAAAAAACAAATAAAGGAAATATGGATGTTAATTCAGTTTAGTTGAGCCCTAATCATTTCTGCTTTCATTGGAACGTGCCCTGCACATAGCTCCATTTATACTTACATACTACATTCATGTAATATCACAAAGCAATTATGATAAAAGCAGCGTTTTTGTTTTGTTAAACTCATATGGAACAGACGTGGAACGAATGTAATCTATGTTTACACTTACAGTGGGAGGAAAATGTATGTAAACACTTTGGAATTTCTCACGTTTCTGCATAAATTGGTCATAAAATGTGGTCTGATCTCCATCAAAATCATAAGAATGAGTAAACAGTGCTTGAATTAATACCACCCAATTACATGTTATCATATTTTTACTGGCCATAACATGTAAACATTCACAGGACACGGAGGAAAAAGTAAGTGAACCCATGCAGGAATCTCGTTGAACTGCAGCAGTTTTGTAAAGAGGAATGGTCCAAAATTCATCCTGATCCTTGTGAGCATCTAATCTGCAACTACAGAAAAGCAGTTATTGCAGCAAAAGAAGAGTCAGCCAGCGATTTAATACAAGGATTCACTTCACTTACCACGTTGCTGTGAATGTCTCAAGTTTTTCTGCAAAATATCTTGATAAACCTGTGAATTAATTTGTCTATTGATGATTGCAAGTTGTCCAGGCCCTGAGGCAACAAAACAGCCCTGCACCCAGAGCCGTGGGAAGACATTTTAGTTTGGGGGTGCTGAGGAAAAACATTTACCCCAAAAAAATGCCTTTTCTGTGCATATTTCCTATTTATTAATATTGCCTGCAGGTCGCAAACTATCCACCAGGGGGTGCTGCAGCACCCTGGGTTCCCACGGCCTTGCCCGCACCATGATTCTCCCTGCACCATACGTCACAGTGGGGAGAGGGTTTTGATGTTAATGTGCTGTTCCATTATTCCTTCACACATGACGTTGTGTGTTCCACCCAAACTAGAACTTGGATGCTCCACTGCACGACTGACAAAATATTCGGTGGACTGATGAAACCAAAGTTGAATAGTATAGTATAGTATATGTATATTTTTGGCAATCACACCCCGGCAGTAGACGTCGATATGTAGATTAAAGTATATGTAGTAAGTTAGCGTTTGGGAAGTCTTCCCCCAGAGCCTGGACACTGGTGGTGGTTTGGGAGACTGGTGAACGACTTAGCGGGGTGAAGCCGTGGACAGAAGAGGCGGTGATGGGGTGCAGGTGGGTCGCAGCACAGCCGGGAAATGGACGAGCCATGAACATTGGATGCTTAAACGCAGAACCGAGGGCGATGATTGGCTGCGAAGAAAGTGTGGCTCTGCGCTGATAGGCTGAGGTGGAGTTGGGACCCTCGCAGACACAATCATTAATCGGCTGGAGGTAGGTGACGATGAAATTCAGTCTTCCAGGTTGAATTTATGCCTGGGCTTCATTTCATAGGCCACTTTTTGTCTTGCAATTTTGACTCATTTAAATAGTTAAACATAATAGATGTATTCGTTGTCATGAATAAATCTAGGTTTGAACCAGTAAGTAAGCAATGGCATTTCTGTCTATCATATTTTTCATAAGCAGCACCCCCACTCCAGCAGCTCTTGTGCGTTTTACCCTGTTAGCTCAACCATCCGCCCACGCCTCCCTTCATTTCTCGCCGCCCCAGAACACAAAGACAAACAGACTAGAGGACATTTAGCGTACGCTGTATCCCTGCTCTGTTGGTGCAAAACTAAGCCGAGTGTGGCTGTTTATAAAAGGACGGACACCCCTGGACTTGGATGAAATGTTGCACTTCCGACGCGGCGCGAGTCTGGGGAGAGTTTGATCTCGGGTCAAAGGGAGGTGAGAGAATACGTGTGAGGAAGCCGGTCATTTTGCACTTTTATAACACATGAATATTGAATGAACCGCAAAAATGGATGCCTCTAGCTTTGAACGGAAGCACGATGGTCAATTGCGGTCAATATCTCAGTTTAAAAGCAGTGGCCTTTTGCATTTGCCATCTGGACTTCAATATGACAGTTGATCTTGCAACATGAACACAAATAATGATGTTTGACCAGTGTGAAAGCAAGAGGAAAGAGATACATATTCAAACAATACTTTACTTTTGACACACAGGCTTTATTTCTCTTCCATGCTTTCTCTGATCTCTTTGATCCACCCCTCTAAACCCCATATTTGACTGAAAACACTTAGTGAGGCACCCAAATCTCCAGGTCGACCCTTTCGGTAGTTCCCCCTTTTGAACATAATCTTTGGTCTGAAACCCAAGCAGCTTTCTTCAGATTAATGACCCGCTGCGACTTTTATGGTTTATTAGAAGGCAAGGGAGTAAGTCATACCTGCTCCTCTTTCATTTCACTGCAAGGATTTACAAGTGAAGGGGAGACCGGTGATCGTACGCCCCCATACGTTATCCATTCAGGTTAATCCAAGCAGAGATCGGAGAAGCAAGGAGGGACATACCTAAAACAGCAAGGAGGGACATACCAATGTTGAAAACAGCCGCAGAGATGGGGATTGTCTGACTCGAGGTCGTGCACAAAGGGCAAAATTCAGTTCACAAGCCTTGCGAGTGAGCTTGCGACACGTGAGAGAATTGTGGAAAATGAACTACTTGAATTATACAAGAATCACATGCATTGCAGAACACACGATACTGTACATTATATGAATAAATATCTGTGTAATTACAGCATGCGATATCCAGTACATGGCATTTTCGTCAATGCAGTCAAAAGTACCTTTTTGTTTCTTTAGCTGTATAGTCTAGATTTGTCAGAAATTGTGCTCGAAGTGGCTCCATGATTGTAAAGAGACTGTATAGGAACGTATAGGCCCCCACTTAAGTCATACATGGGCACAAAAGAAATAAGTGCAACCATCTTCTTGTAATCCCGCTTTCCATGAAGTACAGTTATAAAGAGAGTTGAGGCCAGCGCACATCAGAACGCAGCGCACCGTCCATGTGGGATTTCACTTCACAGACTTTATCAAACCATGCGGGGCTTTAAAGGAACGGGTCACCGTTTTTACACACTGAGATATGTTCTTACCTTAGCTTAGATGATTTCATTTGTACCTGTCTGGTGTTCACGCGTGAACTCAGTCACGTGAACACAGCACAGATGGCGTTAGCATATTAGCCTATCCTCCTCTCCTCTATAGCTCCAAACGAGGTGAAGATAGAAGCTACCAAGCTCTTCCACGTTTTCCCTATTTAAATATGGATACGTGAAGTGTTACACGATCCAAGTATAGTTACACAAAATTAAACAATGTGGATTTTCTAAGCGGATAAAAAGTGGAACTATATTGTAAGAAGTAATAATACCAGGAGGACTTCGACATCCGCGCAGTGATATCTTCACTTTACTGTGCGGACGCCGAAGTACTCCTGGTATTATTACGCCTTACAATATAGTTCCCCTTTTGACTGAGGGCACGTGTGGAGACCAGACAGGTACAAATGAACTCGTCTAAGCTAAGGTAAGAACATCTCAGTATATAAAAACCGTGGCCTATTCCTTTAAACACGTGATTTACACATCTCTCATTTAAGAAGACACATATGTTGTATGTGTTGATAGAGAGACAGCAGACATAGCTCGTTTTTTTGCAGACAGACAGGACTTTACCTGCTCTAACTGAACCATGAGCCCTGACGATGGTTTCTCTGTCTCCGCCGCTCCTCTCGTCCCTCCCAACTGGGTTTATAGCGGTCTGCCCGACAGTCACAGGCCAGAGACCTGGCTGCACCTCTGCAGAATGGTTAAAAGCATCCTTCACGGCACCACGTCTGGAATCTTGTGCGTTCTCTCAGAGAAAATAATAGAGGCGATTTTTTTATGCTGCGCATCAAAGCGTCTCGGTGCGTTGGCCTTTATACATTTACAGGGACTTCATGAAAACATGTCGTTTATTTATTTATTTTTTGTAGACTTTTGTACGTCCTGCCAAAAGAGATTTCCTCAACTTTCCTCAATATCTAAAGGTAAACGGGAGCATCTCTTAACTAAGCTTTATGGTCTTGTCCAGGTTGTTACTGTGTGCCTTTAATAAGGTCAGATTGAGGATCGATCTATCTATCTTTGCGTTACTCTCAAACCTGTGAAATGGCACGGATCTAGAATCGTGAATCATGAATGACACACAGACATAATTTAAGATCACTTAGGAACTCGCACATTGCAATCTACAATTATAATCAGTTAGTTATGTTGTTTTTCTTGTCAATATTTAAGTGGTAATATTTATTTCATTCAAGTCTCATTCACGTCAGTAGAGATGGTGTCAGTCCTTTAAGTCAGTCCTTGAAGAAAAACAGTTTCCGTTGGCTGTAATATCACTGTTATCGCTGACATTGCTGCGCATCCTTTTCAAACACACCGGGTCGGTCTTATTAGGCCTCATTCTCGGTGTCTTCAAACAGCAGGACTCTGATAACAAGGCCCCACAGCTGCGCACGGACCAGCTGTTTCTTCACTTCCCCTTCGTTTCTGAACGCGTGCCGCGCATTGCAAGTATCCAGCGTCGGCCGCGCTGAAAGCCGGGAGGTTTACGGCTCCGATACCAATCACGCCTAATCCTTTAGATAATTGCACAATATTATCGTATTACGTGGCCCCCATTAGATAGATATTGATTCTCCACAACCCGGAAAGGATAGCAGCGATTCTAACAGATCCTACACCCGCAAAGGTATCACTCCGCCTCTGAACGCTTTTACCCAAGTTTCCAAAAGGCCAACACTAAACTGACTTTATAAATGTTTTTTAATTGTGTACATTAGACGACTGTAACGGCGGCTCACTGGCCTTTCTAAACGAGCTGTTAGAGCTGCAGAACATCCAGAACGCTGCTGCTCGAGTCCTGACAAGAACCAGGAAATACGACCATATTAGTCCAGTGCTCCGGTCTCTGCACTGGCTTCCTGTCACTCAGAGAATAGAATTTAAAACAGCTCTGCTCGTGTACAAGTCGTTTCATGGTTTAGCACCAAAGTCCATCTCTGACATGTTAGAGCCGTATGAACCATCTCGGGCCCTGAGAACTTCAGGGAGGGGTCCCCTGGTGGTTCCCAGAGTCGGGACTAAACACGGTGAGGCTGCGTTTCAGTTTCATGCAGCTAAAATCTGGAACAGTCTTCATGAGGATGTGAGACAGGCCTCAACTCTGACAATGTTCAAATCCAGGCTGAAAACAGCTCTTTTTACCCGAGCAGATGAAAACTGAAAGTATTTTATCTGCACTCTTGCCTTTTACTGTAATTGATTAATTTTTATGTTGATGTTTTAATGATTGATTTGATCTGTTTTCTTGTAATTTTCTGCAACTGTGAAGCACTTTGAATTACCTTGTGTATGAATTGTGCTCTACAAATAAACTTGCCTTGCCTTGCCTTACATATTATTGCTGATCGCTCTTGAAATACATAGTCCAATAGATCGCTTCACCGGAGTCGCTCATCATATAGGCCCTTTGGTGATAATAGCTTTCACTCATCTACCTGCATTCCATATCTACGACTACAAAGCATGTACGGCCATCAAAAAGTTTCTCAAATACTTTAAACGTGTGAATAAAACAATGCAGGGCCTTTGATGAAAAATCTATCTTTACACGCGGCTAATAGGTCCGTAATGGGATCAAAAGCACAAATGGCACGACTATATTTCAGCCTCTAAAAAAGGTAGGTTTCTGTCGATATGCTCCCTGTTAAGGTCAGCCGCTTCACCGTCCCCACCTGGCATTATATTTGAGTTATGATCGCTCAATTATCCCACTACATAAAAGTTTAGCCCTGGACGGCGGGGTAATTGAGTGAAAAGGGCTCAAAGTGAAATAAAGAATTCCGCTTTAGCGCTCGCTCACACAGCGGGGGTCAATCGGATGTGGGAGACGGAACAGATTCAAAGCCGGGGCGCTCCACTCAGCACATTTTATAATATGGGGCGAATCCAAAAGCCCCCTCATCACAAATAATATTTAGCTTTTGATACCACAGATTGTGCACATGTATTAGATTATATAAAATGTATAGAAAGAAATAATTGCGAACAATGGATTTAGGCCAATTCTACTTTATGTGAAGTTGATTTCATGGAAAGTGTTGCTGAAATAAACAAAAGACAAATAATAAAATTGCCAACTGTTGCCTGCCATGATGGTACATTTCGTCATAGACTCTTTAAAGCAGTGCTAGTAACTTGTTTGCCTTAACACTTCCTTTTTCAGTTCTCGCGAGGCTAGTTCAGTTTGGAGGCGCAGAGCAGTGTTTTTTTTTTTTTTTTACAGTGGGGAAAACACGTATTTGGAGGTCTATAGGAAACTGAGCAACTACTATTTTTCCCCACTGTATATATTTTGTAATAATACGGGAAAAAAATAAATGTGGGAAAGCGGTGCAAAATACACCAAGGAAAAGAAGAAGAGAAAAACAAAATGAGAAATGTGCTGTATGTGTTTCGCAGTAAAAAGCTACAATTCTTTTTTGGATGTTTTAAACGTTATGAAATGTTTAAAATAACTTTTTCTCTACTTTTTGCCTAAAAAGGATTTTTTATTTTTTTATTTTTACTACCGTTGAAAAGTAACCAATAAACCTATAATAAAATGCTTGTTATTAAATGAAAGTAGAGATCGTTGTTTCGGTACATAGCCTGTGGTTATCAGAGTTAAAAATGAGCAGAAATCCTGAAAAGCTGGGGCTTGATTCTGAGAACAGGGCTGGCTGGGACCCGAAGGTTTACTTGGCCTTTCCATATAACATAAACATAACATAAAATAAAAACTGACTCAAAGGTCAGCCGGATGTGCATGTGCCTGGGTAACTCGGGAATGTATAAAGTAAAGTAATGTAACGTTACATTGTATGAACACATGATGCTGCTTGTATCACCGTTATTATTTCCCCTATTGAGAAATCACCTGCAGTTATGTGTATTCTCAGCGCTATGATGGGCCTTTTCTCTTGAAAGGACTTATAATTATGTTTTGTAACTAATCACGTTGAATAGGGGGTAGGCACTTATAAGCTTTCTTTCTTCGGCCTACTCCTCTTGAGTTTTCATTACCGTGTAATGATGTATTGAAGCAAATTACGATTGTACATTTCTCAAATAAACTAAACTAAGGTTGACCTCTTAACCCCCACTTGAACTGAGCACATTTTCTCCAGTTTGGCTTTACCCACATTTAAAACAGAAAAGCAATGAAAAGAAAATGTCATAAAAGGTTGCGAAAACGCGGCATCAGCGCAAGGAAAAGGATCAGTTTAGATCTGTTTTGTAGGTCTTAGCTTTCAAATGAGGCGTTACAAAGCCAAACTGGAGAAAATGCGCCAGGTTCAGGGTAAAGTTGTTTTCTGTAAACAGAAATGGACTAAAGAGAAGTAGAATTGAAAGTACTGACAGGTGGGGGATTTATTCAGCAGTGCGGGCACATTGACAAGACTTCAAGCCACAAGATAAACATGTCAGATTTGAGAACCCAATTTCTCCGGTGAAAAAAAGAAAGGCTTAGACATGTGTGGATTCAAAAACTGAATCACAGCTCCCTCTAAAATTATTCACTCACATTTTAGAACGTCTTGAATGATACATATTGAATGGACCTTTTTTTTTTTTTTTTTTTTATCAGGCACAACATTTAGGCAAAACTCTGATTGTTGGTCAGAACCAGACAATCTTGCTGTAACCCATTCACACTCATTAAGGAGAGGCTTAAGTGTCCCGTCACATTGTGTTTGCCCTTGGCCCACAAACACCAGTCTTATTGACACTCTGAGGAAAATTACTTGACTTGAAACCTTGATGATCCATGACTGCTTGGAATCTTTACAGAGTAGTGTTTTCTACAGATTGATAGATTCATATATATATATATATTTTTAATCTGTTTTCCAAAAATACAATGTTTAAAACGTGATTCCCCCATCCCGAGCGTCTTCAGAGATTTCTTGAAGAAAATGATAACACTCTCCCGAACCCGTCTCTCTGAGAATAAGAATCCCCTTGGCCTTTCATCGGATGCTGAATTGCCTGCAGAGACTTGGTGGAAACGAGAGCATTGTTCCTCTCATCTAATTAAGAAGCAAACTCGCCCAGGTTCATTCTGTGGTTACTCAAAAAAGCCTAATTATCTTTGTTTGTTTAAGATTTGTTTAATTTATGAGCAGATGATTCATGCACTGCAGGCAAGTTGAAGGGAAGGGAACAGGAGCGTGTGGGTCTTGGGTCAACTTGAGATATGAGAATTAAGGAGTTTTTAGACAAACCGTTGTTACTGAAAAGGGTGATACACAATGAGAAGGGAATTCATTGAATATAGCTTGATGGTGTTTTGAAGCTCAAAGTGCTCGCTCTGCTGAAAGTCACTATGAACTCATGTTGTACTGGGAGACTGTGTGACAGAGGCAGGGCCGGACTGGCCATATCCATTCTGGAGGAGCACAGAGGGGCCACTGGCTCTAGGGCCACCGGTCTCAAATTTCTCCTGAACCGAGGGTTACCTAATCTAAAAGCTTAAAAGAAAGGCATCAAAATAGCGAGGAAAACAAGGACGAAAACGAAACAAAAATGTGCCAGAAAAGCAACAAAAAAGTGACAAAAAAAAACTGGCAAAAACAAGACAACAAAGCAATGAAAAGCCAACAAAAACACGACAAAAAAAACAAAACAAAAAAGAGCCGAAGACACAACAACAAAGCAATGAAAAAAGCGACAACAAAAAAGCCACAAAAACGTGACAACAAAGCAATGAAAAAAGCGACAACAAAAAAGCCACAAAAACGTGACAACAAAGCAATGAAAAAAACGATGGAAAAGCCACAAAAACGGACACAAAAGTGTGACGAAAACACGGCAAAAAGCCACACAAAAAAAGTGACGAAGAAGCAACAAAGAACAACAAAAACGTGACAAAAACGCAGTGACGACGTGACACAAAGTTACAGTCACTTTTGCAGGTCTTAGCTTTCAAATACACTGTTGCGCTCCAGTCGAGAAGCTTTTAGATTTGGGTTTGAAGCCAAACTGGAGAAAATGCACTCGGTCGGTTCGATAAGAGGTTGAGGTGATAAGAGGTTAAAATATGTCTCTGTGGAAGTGCTGCATTTGGGCCAGGCTGGTCAGACAGAGTCCACGGCCATTTTTCAGTCCCGTTCGCACTCTCGCTTTAAAGCCATTATGTCATGGGTTTGATTCCTAGACCTGCAGTTTCCACATGGATGTTTCTCCTGCCACCACAGGTAGAATAGGGTGAGGACTCCTTTGATTTTAGTTTTTATTTGATAAAACTCAGACATATTGACGTCTTACTTCCGCTGCAGGTACAGTAGCTGAATAGACGTCTTAATGATCACGTATCGCTATCCTCAAACACCCAAATACTTCAAGTGTAAACATTTAGACAGTTCCAGTTCATATTGTTTACTATTGAGCCCGCGTGTGCATTGCAAAAAGGGGGCTTTTTATATGTTGCTTCTTGCTCTAAGTTAAATGATTGTCATTTCGATTGGAAACAGAAACTATTGACAGTGCATTCGATGCATAAATGAGTCAAAGTAGTGTCGGCGTGTTCGTTATTGGATGGAAAAGAAGACGGCGGCTCGATTGATTAAAATCCCTAGTAAGACCATGGTGAGTCCAAGCGGGCTCCGGCCGGGAAGCACAGCACTTCCCGTGCTCGAGCAATTTAAAGGAACAGGAAGGAGTAGGTGTGTCATTGTCGAACAACCAATCAGCGCTCTTGGAACGTTGTCGTCACTTCCTCTTTGCAATCTGACTCCATAGACCCCCCCCCCCGTCAGCACCCCTCACCCCTGTAACTTTCCAGCAGTGGAACCAAGGAACAATGGGACTGAAAAACAAAGGAATGTCGCACCCAGTTGTAAAGTACAAAGTCTTAAACCACTCAAGGCACATATTACATCAACACAGTGATGTATGAGATCAATAACACCTAGAATGATAAAATATATAAACACTTCCAATATAACAATAGATACTGCTTACAAACACCATCTCGCGGGGAAGAATCAAATGCTTTTTATGGCCAAATTTGCTCCACTCTGGACATCCCTGCAACAAGTGGCTATTTGTAAAGTAAAACATTGTATTGCAGTAAACGTTTGACAAAGAAATGTATATTAGACACTTTTCATTTTATTTTTTTAATCCTTGTTACACCCGGTTTGGTCCTGATTTGATCTTGAACTAGGCCTGATGTTACTTGGAAGGTCAAATATTTTATTAGGTGGCACTTGGTGTGAAAAGTGTGAGAACCGCGGCCCAACGACTAAATTACACTCTCGCTTCGCACCCGTGTTTGGTTAAGCATGAAGTAATCCAGATTTTACAAACGACTTTATTAAGGACATCCAGCCGACTCCTGGTGCAGCCTATAGTGGGTTGAATATTCATCGCCTTCCCGGTAGGTGATCGGTCCAGATGGATAAGACGGCGACACAATGAGATACATATTTATGCACTCCCACATGTAGCGCAGCATTCGCAGGTGTTTGGACGATTATTTCGCCATTTTTCACCCGTCTCTCACTCTCACAGACCCGTCTAGTGTCGGCTGGTGATTAATCACCCATAATGAGACGTGTCGTGTTCCTTATTGGCGACAATTACGGCTGCTGGAAACAAACAAATGAGAGCGATCATGTCGTTTCTGTGCAAAGAGCCGTTCTCCATGAAATGCAATTAATTTTAAACATTACGTGTCTGAGTTCACCCACGATTCAGATGATTATTTTTTACAGTGTGGCATGATTTGTATTTTCTAACCCTCCAAAGGTTTAGGGTTTGATTTTGTTGTCGGTGACGATGTGGAGATGTCGAGCTCTCCTGGCGCCTCAGTTCTCCATGGGTGCTCCGGTTTTAATCCTCAACCAAAATAAGCATCCTTTTCTTATGGTGATAGATCATTGAAATTAAGTTGCTCTTATGCCATGGGTGCAAAACATTGTAATTGCACTAATTCAAATCAATCAATCAAATTTTATTTGTATAGCGCCTTACAACAGCCAGAAGGTGCCCAGGGCGCTTTCCAGAATAGAAATAAAAGATATAATAGACATCAATAAAAACACAAATGTACATAAAAACAGCAGTCGAGTCAGTGGCTATGCATCAAAAGCTCGTCTGAAAAGATGTGTCTTCAACTGTGATTTAAAAAGACTCAACTCAGTGATGTTTTGAAGCTGTACCGGAAGTGCGTTCCACAGCTTTGGGCCTTGGACGGCAAAAGAACGGCCTCCAAACTTTATGTATTTGAACTTGGGGATGACCAGGGAGGTGTGTTCAGAGGAGCGCAGAGTTCTGGCTGGTTGGTAGACCGTTACTAAGTCGGCGAGGTAGGCCGGGGCCAGGCCATTGATGGCCTTGAACACAAACATCAAGACCTTAAACTCCACCCTAAACCGCACTGGGAGCCAGTGGAGAGAGAAGAGGACAGGGGTGATGTGTGAGCGTCTGGAGGTGTTGGAGAGAAGACGGGCTGCTGCGTTTTGTACCAGTTGAAGCCGATTGAGGAGTGATTGGTTAAGTCCAGTGTAGAGGGCGTTACAGTAGTCTATCCTCGAGCTGATGAAGGCATGAATGGCTTTTTCAAGGTCGGCTCGGGACAAGAATGGTTTGATCTTACTGAGTAGCCTTAGCTGGTAAAAGCTCGCTTTCACAACTGCACTTATCTGTTTGTCAAAAATCATACTGCTGTCAAAAATAACACCCAGGTTACGGATGGCGGGAGCAAACTGAGGTGTAGGATGACCAAAACTGGGGGAGCTGTTAGGTGAGTCCGGGGTGAACAGGATGTACTCAGTCTTTCCTTCATTCAAGTGAAGGAAGTTCTGGGAGAGCCATTGTTTGATGATGTGAAGGCAGTTATAGAGAGGGTCCAATGCAGAACGGTTGCTCAGAACCACAGGAAGGTAGATCTGGAGGTCATCTGCATAGAAATGGAAGTGGACGTTGTGATTAGAAATAAGTTGACCAAGTGGCAGCATATAGAGTGAGAACAGGATAGGACCGAGAATGGAGCCTTGAGGCACACCGGATGACAGAGGAGCAGCTGAGGAGGAAAAGTCATTGAGCATCACTGAAAAAGTTCTGTTTGTGAGATATGATGAAAACCATCTGAGAACCATGCCTTGCAGACCAACAGTGTGTTCAAGTCGGGAGATGAGGATGGCATGATCCACAGTGTCAAAAGCAGCGGTCAGGTCCAGTAACACCAAAACCACAGAGCTTTTACTGTCCAGGGCTCCAAGAATGTCATTATGGACCCTCAGTAACGCTGATTCAGTGCTATGCCTAGTCCTGAAACCGGACTGAAATTTATCACCTATTGCATGCAGTTGGAGGTGAGACTGAAGCTGGGAGACAACAAGTTTCTCCATCAACTTAGACAGGAATGGCAGATGAGATATTGGGCGAAAGTTGGACAGTGTGGAGGGGTCGAGATTGGGTTTCTTGAGCAGTGGTCTGACAATGGCATGTTTGAGAGCCGTGGGAACAGTGCCCAAACTAAGACAACTGTTTATAAAGGAAACGAGGCAAGGGCCCACGATGTCAATAGCCTCCTTCATAATCCTGGTAGGAACAGTGTCTAGAGGGCAGGTGGTAGCCTTCAACTCATGGACAGCTTTTTTGAGGTCCACAAGAGTAACTGCCTCAAAGTTCTCCAGCAGACATTGCGCCGCTTGGGGGGGAATGACAACATCAGGGGCTTGTATGATGGATTCCCTAACAGACAGAACCTTGTCCAAAAAGTACTGTTTGAATGCGTTACATGTGTGTTCAGATACATCATTCAAACCAGCAGACACCGGATTTATCACAGAGTTAATAGTGCTGAACAGGATTCCAGGGCGGTGGCTATTGTTATTTATGAGATTGGACAGGTATTGACCTTTAGCTTCCTTCACTGCTCTTTGATAGGTGGCAAGACTGACTCTAAACATCTCCAGTGATACCTGCAGCTTATCCTTCTTCCATTTGCGCTCAGCCTGTCTACACTGACACCTTAGGGCCCGAGTTGTATCATTGAGCCATGGGTCTGATGGGCCTTTGGTACCCATTACCTTGTAGGGTGCGACACAGTTCATAATCTGGGAGCAAATGGTGTTAAAGGAGGAGAGGAAAACATCAGGACATGGAGGCGATGCCAAATCAGCAACAGAGCAGAGATCGGAGACAGTAAAGGCAGCAGCAAAGTCATTAACTGTAGATGAGGTAATGATGCGCCGACGTTGGTGGGTAGTGGATGTAGGCGCGGGTGGAACAGCACGGATGTCAAACCGTATGAGAGAGTGGTCAGATACGGGAAAATCCAGGACTTCACAAGTTGACAATGTCACCCCACGTGAGATGATGAGATCAAGAGTGTGACCTAACCTATGAGTTGGGCAGGAAATGGACTGGGTCAGATCTAGTGAATGTAGAAGTGCCTTAAAATCATTAGCAAATTTATCAGAGGGGCAGCAAACATGAATGTTAAAGTCACCACAGATTAGGATGTTGTCAAATTTAGGCATAAACTCTGACAGAAACTCTGAAAAATCATTTAAGAAGTCCTTGTTTAATTTAGGCGGCCGGTAGATTACTGCACATAAGATGGGACAGGGCAGTGAGAGCACAAACGCTTGTAACTCAAAGCTGGAATACTCTTTGATAGACAGCTGGCGGCACCTCAAAGACTGTCTGTATGTGGTGGCTATCCCCCCGCCCCTACCCGTTTTCCGCGGAGTGTTGAGGTAAGTATAGCCTGAGGGGAGGAGTTCCGAAAAGGCACTGACGTCACCTGGGGGGAGCCAGGTTTCAGTAAGGAAAAACAAATCCAGATTGTGAGATGAGATGACATCATTGAGGATAAATGTTTTGTTATTGAGCGATCTGGTGTTACAAAGTGCCATGCGGAACGTGGTCGAGTGGACAGGCGGCGATGTCACGCGAGGAATAGGACGGAGGTTTCCCTGGACGCAGCTCCTGGCGGATGTTTTTACGCCGCGGGGACACGGACGCGGAGGGCCGGTGTCGGGGCTAACCAGCCGAAGCCACCGGTAGCATTCCCGCGATCTTCTAGCGTCGCCAAGCTCCGATCGATCTGCATTTCTCGGCGACAGAGAAGCCAGGTGAGCCCTCAGCCTGACATGTAACCCGCCCCTCCGACCGCGTCTTCTGCGGCGCTTACTGCCTGGTAGCAGACAGGCAGGGCGTCTCAGAAACGGAGGGATTGATGTGAACAGTGGCGGTGGTGGTTTGCAAGACTGGACATTTAGGAGGCTTTTAGATGCCAAACGCAATTCCAGCAGCGTAGTCCGGTCATAAACTATAGCCGGTGAAACGACAGCTAAAACAAACAGAAAACAGAGTAGCAAGTGACAGGCCAAACACAGCGGCGCCATCTTGCTCTGAATTAAAGTTCAACCTGGGAGGCGAATTTCAGCATCACCTACCTCCAGCCAATGATCGTGTCCGTGACGGTCACACCTCCACCTCAGCCTATCAGCACAGAGCACAGCACCTTCGTAGCAGCCAATCATCGCCCTCAGTTCTGCTTTAAAGCCTCTGGCATTCATGGTTTGTTCGTTTCCCAGCTGTGCTGCGACCCACCTCCACCCTGTCGCCGCCTCTTCCGTCTACAGCGCTCCCTGCTGCATCTTTCTCAGGCCTCCCATACCACCACTAGTGTGTGATCGCCAAAAATACATACATACTATGTCAATAAACCTTCTAATCGTTGCTTTTGTCTGTTTGAGTCTATCCAGGTTGAAATACAGTCTGTCTGCAATAAGACGCGGCAAAGAAAGGGACAGTCTGGTAAAGGCATGTTGTATTTGTTGCGCACAATTCATACAAAGTAAGTAAGGTGCTTCACAGAAATTAACAATAAACCAAAATCCATAGTAAGTAAATCCAGAATAATAATTGAGTATGTAAGGATTAAACAACGTGGAGCCATGCATAATACAGTTTTAATGCACGACGCGGTGTCAAGAGCACAACGTGGTATTCCTCCGCGAAGTGCATTAAAACTGTTTAACGCACGGCTCCGAGTTGTTTAATCTGCTTATACCATGGTCCCACAAATTGAAACAGTAAAATTGGGCCTGTTTGCTTTTTTTATTTTTATTTTTTACCTGAAGCTAGTTCCAGCTCAATTGTTTGTCATTAGTACGGAAACAGCTGCAGTGGAGTGATATAGAACGTCATTTAACCGTTGCCGGACTAACTGTGCCGTTATGCAAAAATAATACACGAGCGTTGGAATTCTCACTGACCATGGTATAACTATAACTAAATAGAACTGTTTTCAGCCATTGTCAAGAGTAGAGGCCTGTCCCACATCTTCAGGTAGACTGGTTCAGAGTTTAGCCTCTCTCTCAGCAGCAGCCTTTTCATGTCATCCTCTTCAATACACCCCGGCACCCACCGTGTGAGCTGGGAGAAGTACTCTCCTTCAAAGGCCAATATCTGATATTCATCTCCCCCGAGCCTGGCCCTACCTGCACCTCCTAATGCCTGGAAAGACAGATTAATAAATTATCCTCCCTATTCACCAAACAAAACATTTGACACTGTGTCCTAATGCTTGTTATCATAAATTAGGTAGCTGCCATCTTGTAAATGCTAAACTGTTTTTTTTGTGTGTAAACTTTCGGCCTTTGGGTATTTGTTTACAAAGTCTGCAGCAATTATTCAACCTACCACCACGGGGTGTTCTGTTGACTTGGTGAGACAGAAGAGGCCTCATTAGAGCTTGATTAAATGGCTCCTAAATTGCAGAAATGTTTTATCAAAGCTTATTTAAGCCACTGCACCACAGGAGTCTGACGGGAGTGTCCTATGAGACAATTTTGGGTAAACTTGAAATGCTCGTTCTTCCAGCACTCTGGTTCCTCCATTTGGCAGCCACTATTAAAAAGATCGTGCAGCCATCGTACTGTACCTAATGAAGTGGCCTGTGTGCATCAAGGCTCGTTTTCAAGGCAAACCTGGCAACCCCTCAAGGCACTAGTGGGATGAAAGCCACGGCTTCAAACAATGTCGTTAACCAGTCTTTCTAACAGTGCACAAATGTTATTTTTTTGTTCAGATATTTTACATGAACTTAATTGTAGAACACGACAACCAGGGGTAGGTAGTACTAGTTATTTATCAACATTGCGTACAAAAATGGTGTATGCGTAGGTGTATTTGCGATATACGCCAGAGTGCGCGTGGCATTTATGAACCTGTGCTTTCCATTCAGATCTGTCCATACGCAAAAGCATCTGATGGAGAAATCCTAGCGTCATTTGAATGAAACGCCCACACGCACGCACGAAACACGGCAAAAAAGAACGTTTCTCCAACCGGGAAATGATGAATAGTAGTGTTTAACCACAAATATGATATTTTTTTGCGCATGAGAAAAAAAAATTAAATGAAAATCTATCAGTAACCAACATTAACCATACTATAGCCAATCCAAGATCACATTTACGAAAAAAAAAAAAAAAAAGAAGGGGAAAAAAATAGACTAATAATAAAAAAGTGTTTATTAAATATAAAATATAAAATTAGACCACATTAAAAAAAAAAAATAGTGTGTGGTCGAAAGAAGAAAGCGTGGATATAATGCTGCTGTACAGAGAACTGACAGCCGGACCGAAGACAGCCCTACGAGACGAGCTTCGATCATTTTCCTGACGAGAGTAGAGCGCGCGGCCAGCAGATCCTGTGCGTCGCTCAAACCTGCCCCTTACAAACCCGTCCGGACCGAAGAAAGCTGTGGAGCTTTTGAAGGATTTGTTTGAACACGGAGCAGGGCCTCGTGCAGACCCAGGTGAGTCCCGGTATCCCGCGCTAAGGTAAGCCTCTGCGCTTCCCCACGGGTGGAAGCGCAACATTGAATTAAGTCTGCCCATAAACATTAACACCGTAGCCTTGTTTCATGTTTAAATCACTAATGTGGATAATATGTGGCAATGCAATTCATGCTGTTAAAACTGTTTTCCAGCACTGTTTAGAGTTTAGTTAAAATTGGTGTATCATGTACACCACCTCCTGACTTGGTGTAGGAAGGCGTACGGTGCGCTCAGATTGATAAATGCCAAAACAGGCGATAATTTTTCGTACACCCCACATACGCTCTTATTTCACCGTACGCAAGTTTGATAAATG
The DNA here is from genome assembly GCA_021464625.1 of Proterorhinus semilunaris. Lineage (NCBI taxonomy): Eukaryota > Metazoa > Chordata > Actinopteri > Gobiiformes > Gobiidae > Proterorhinus > Proterorhinus semilunaris. Next base: position 26,004,714 of record CM038358.1, on the reverse strand, counting down.
ACATCACACGTCATCTGATACGATGATACGATTGGCATTGGCTACGTGCAGACGCATGAGAGACATTCGTAGCGCCCAATAAACGGCTATGGACCATCGTAAACCACACCTCTCCTACGAGAAAATGAATTGGTGGTCCCCAGACTAAATATCACTTGTGATTTTAGTCTGGCGTTAGCCAGGCTAGGTCGGAGCACCAATACACACTAATGGAATCACAAAGAACAAGCTAACAGGCTAACGGGCAAAGCTAACTACGGGCTAGTGCCACTTAAACAGTATTTACAGCCAAGTTTGAGTGAAAAAAATGATCTCCATTGTGTAATTGGATGAACAATATCCCTCTCTCTCTTTGTCTTTTCTGTCAGCGTAGTATTTACTCTCACGGACAGTTAATGAGTAAAAAAACGCAACATGCTACGACACCTGCAGTGGCACTTATGGCCTCTAGGGGCATGAGTTACTGCTTCAAAGGTCCTATACCAGAATGTATTTTTTATTACAAACAAGGAAAGAGGAAGCCACTAAATTAATGTTAGTTGTAGTCCAAACTCATTCTTAACTTTTGTTACATATTTGTAATATGCCGATTCTTAAAGGATAGTTTATGGCACGTTTCACAACTTGCAGGGTCACTGTCACAGAAATGTTCATCACACTGATACAATGATGCTGATGCTTTGTAATTAGATACAGTATTTTCCGCATAGATGTCTAAGCTGATAATACTGAAGGAAGCCAAAACAAAATGTGTTCCATAAGAAAAAATAAATAAAAATCATAATTGTTCATAATATTTATTTAAGGTATTTTCTTTAAAAAAAATAAAAAATAAACTTTTCAAATTATGTCATGTTTTGTTTCTCATAATTTATGTCAAAACTAAAAAGTCAATCAAACTTTATACGCTCAGTTACTCACTACTCACAGTACTCAAGTAAAAAAAAAAAAAGTCTTACTTGAATAAATATTTGGGCCACTATTGTTTCCTTCTACTTGAGTAAATTTTTTTTAAAGTAACATTATTCTTGAGTCCATATTTTGGCTACCCACCTCCGACGACGACCACCATTATGAGAATCTCAGCAGGTCAATGGAAATAGAAACTACAATACTCTTCCTTGTGGGCTCTCTTTAAAGTGAGACATTATTGCCTCAGACCCAGTTTGTGGGCTTGAATCCTTGGGGAGCCGAGCCTCACGGTGGGAGCCATTGCAATCATCTCCACGCAAGCTGAACAGAACACCTTCAGAAAATCCCTGCACAGCTTGGATCAAGGCACCTTTGTTTGCAGAAAATGGCCTGAACAAACTAAAGAAAATGCAAGCCTCCATCACAAGCATCCTAACAAATCAATGGTGCTGTGATGATTTATGGATAAAAAAAAAAAACGTCCATGTTAGAAGTTTGTGTATGAATCTGAATGAATAATCAGCCAAATGTCACTCCTCCGAAATCTTCAAATTATCCTTTGTCATAATTGCTGTCATTTTCGCAATTTCTGTCTTCAAAATGTGTTGTTCCCAAAGTTGAAACACAGCCACTAATCGGGCTCTTTTCACTCTCTCCCAGCCTCTTCTGAAATATTTATGACCACAACTTATCGGCCCTTGATCAATTATACACCTGCCAGAGGCCTGCGATGAATTATTAATCTTCTGGCGATAAGCATCTCTCCCATTGATTTCTGTCAGTCTGCAAAGATGGATATACTAGATGGGGTTTTCTCTCAGTCTTTTTCTGACATTTGGCCAATTACTGTGGGGTTGTGCTACTCACAGGAGCACAGCAAAGACACTCCAAAAGCTACTGCTCTGACTGAGTAATCTCGTGCTGAACAATTATGACTAAAGTGCTTTTGAAATGTTCCATGTTGCAGAAGAACAATTACAAGAAGTCCACAGTGATTGGTGTAACAGAAATCGGAATTTGATGTTGGGTGGGAGCCCTGTTGTTCCTTCAATTGTTAGTATTGGAAAATATAACAGTAGGGATTAACCAGCAGCTCATGAGGTACAAACCTTTGTCAAGTAGGTCCCCAAAGACTTTCTACTATTTAGCCAACTATTTGCTGTAGGTTGCGCTCCTTACATTTCCCCGCAGCCAGATGCAGAAACCTCTCACCATGTGTTTGTGTTTAAATAGAAAACATGGGAAATGGAGCACATTAATTTATCACTTAGTTTCCAGCCATCCATCTTCTTCCACTTGTCCGTTGCCGGGTCGTGGGGGCAGCTGTTGGAGCTGCACCAGCCCCTATGGCTCCTCCTGCAGGTGGTGGGTCCACAGAAGGACGGCCTCATGGTTCTAACCGGGCCTGTTGGTCTCTCATAAGGGGCTCCTGAACCGCTCTTTGTCTGACCCGTCACCTAGGACCTGTTTGCCATGGGAGACCCCACCAGGGGCACGAAGCCCCCGACAACAGAGCCCCCAGAATCATTCTGACATTCAAACTTTTTGAGTCATTTGACACTTTAGTCATGTGACCAGCTGCTAGTGAAACAAGCGCTGACGTCGTGCTCCGAAGCAATCTGCTTCAGGAAGAGCAATACAAGTTCCGGAGCTCCGGGTTTTTTTTTCCCACCATTGCTTTCTACATTTCCACATACTGTTCGTTTGACAAACTACTTTAATAAATCACAATTAGTTTTAGTACAGAACACTAAGGTAGATATAGTGATGTTAATGAGAAACTCAAGTTTCCTTTATCGTATTAATATATCATCTTGGTTTCTAACTGGCAACGGTAAGAAACATTGAAGCAAGAGTAACACTAACTCTTTTGTTTTGTAAAAGTGACTTACTTTCAGATATTACTAATAGATATTACAGCAAGATCAACTGTTGGTGCAGCTCAATCAGATCTGTATACTCAAGTACTGTCAAAGACGGTTACTCGAGGGAAAGCTTACATGAGAAAGAAGTATTTAGTATTGAGTTGTGTGGAGATGTTTTTGGTAAGGAAAGTACATCTAGGCTTTAATCTGAGTTCTGATGGGCACATTTGGCAGGCAAAACACATATGGTGACACGTACAAATAAAGTATATTCCCTACATGAGACCATTATTGCTGCAAGGACATTTTTCTCAAGGTAAATGATTCTCCCTAGACCATCTCCCTTTGTAAAGTAAGCTTTAATTTCTTGCCATAAATGCTACAACTACAATACTATCCCGTTTGTTACAGAAGGAATTGGAGAACCGTTGCCGGCGAGGCCATGCTGGGAGCCCTTGCATAACCAACGTACTGAGGTAATCGTTTCAATGGCGTGACTCAGAGCTCCTCTATTGTGGTTATCTGCTCTGGATTTAGCATTTAGCTCCCATTCTCTGCCGACCCCTTCACCCGCTGTGTCACTGGTGCTATTTGTGAAGCGCACTACAAAGCCTTGGCCATTAAAGTGGTAGAAAAGCCGGCAACGTTACATAAAAGTTGCACTCAGAAGTTTTCTTGTGAAGTCCGCATCCCACCGCCACTTCAGAAGGCCCAGATTATTAAGGCTTAAGAAAGTGGCATCGTCGGGGGTTAGCATGACATTTCTATTAAATCTGCCGGTTCGCTCATTGTCTGCCGCTCTGTCGTTGTTATGAATATAAATTACGAGACGCCGAACAAAACACAATGTGCTCAGTCATATTCTCTTTCACATTAGGGATTTTTGTGATAGGTGCTTTTTGATGGGCCCAAATGAGGAGAAAGATGGAAGAGATGTTCTTGATAAATATTCATTTGTATTATAGAATTACAAGATATCTATTTCTTCTCATAATGAGACCATTTCTAGGGCCATTTTCTCAATATCTCTCAATGAAGGTTCTTGAGTCATCTCCTGCACTCTGTAGTTGAAGTGTCGAACGTTTCGCCTCTCATTCAGAAGGCTTTGTCGCGCACTAAGGTTCATCTCATCCCAGAAAAAGACCACAGGGAGGAGTTCAGCTTGGGTCAGTCTAGTAACACTCTAGTAACAGCCACTCTCACCTGTAGGTAAACATCTTTGTAGTTATGAGTCTTTGTAGTTCTTCTTTTTTCATGATTTATCGAGTTTTGAATTTTAAAAAAAACAAGGCGAACTACATTTTTTACAGATTTTTTCACTTATAAACATAAGTGACAAGATATCAAAAATACCCTAAAAAATATATATGTGTAGCTAATATATCCACTAAATATAACCATTATAACAATAACATTACAGAAAACGTGCGAAAACAAATTCCCCTCATTTTGCTGTAATCTACAGCAAAAGTTTCAAATTGATATCTCTAGCTTTTAAAAGTTTCCCTATTCCCCTGCAGTGTCTCGCCTTAAAGGGAAATAACAAGGTGGGCCAGTCAAGTGCTGATTGACCGCTGCCACTGCACTGTAATAATGTAACATATGATTATAACAAGTTTTGTTATAAAATGCTGTTTGTTATAAAATGCAGCGACTACCATTCAATCCCAGCAGGACACCTCCGCTTAAACTGCTAAACGTAACATTTTATAAAACCCTGTTCGGAAATGTCAACCACAGAACCATGATTAGTGAGAGGAAAAGCTAAAACCGGATCTGTACAGCAACCTTTGTCAGAATGTGGTTTTATGGGTCAGTTATTCCGCAGAAATCAGCCACACTGGACGAGGGATGAAATTCTCATTTGAGAGATTCAAGGTGGCAGCGTAGAGAAGCTTGAATCCCAGACTTTTGCTGAAGTTTTGCTGAATTAATTCCCTGTTAGTGCAAAATATAAGTACCGTATTATCCGGAGTATAAGTCGCACTTTTTTTCATAGCTGGGACAGTGTGATTATGTGATTTTGTTTTTCTTTTTTTAAATTCAAATATATAATTTCACATGCCGCTAGAGGAACGAGTTTGCAAATGAGAGCTTGAAAAACGTGCTGCCGGGAGAGGCTTGTCAACGGTGCAGTTACGCCTCCGTGCCCAGGTAGTTGCCAAGGCGATTGTTCAGAAGTGACACCGAGGATGAAGATTTCAATGGATTGAGTGATTTGGAGTGAGATGGAGAGTTTGGTATGTTCTTTATGCTATAGTTATCTGAACTGTTTATGTGACGTTAACATAACAGACACCTATTTAGTTCGTTGTTTATGCTTCATGTGGCTAACCATCAATGTGTTACGTTAGCATACCGTACGCCTGTGTTTTTTTTCTTCTTGGATCAGAGGGATGTTGTACCTCCAGTTATACAGTGGAAATAACGTTTTTGACTCAAACTTGGCTGTAAATACTGTTTAAAGTGGCGCTAGCCCGCAGTTAGCTTCGCCCGTTAGCCTGTTAGCGTCTTCTTCCTGGTTCTATTAGTGTGTATTGGTTGCTCTGACCCGGTGGCAGTCAAGTTGCAAGCATGGTTTTCTGGCCAGATACACCAGGGGGAGATGAAAGACCCTCCAATCACCCCATTAACACTTGTATTACCCCCAGAGGGACTACGGAAAGGATTGATTTTAGGTAAACACGTTACTTAGTACTGCTTTAATCAATATCAAATGTGGAATCCATGACTGTGCACATACCGGTCACATAAGGAAGACCCCTACAGTCTTTTCTAAGTGCGACAAATTGTTCCTTTAAACCGCAGATAATCCTCTCGGCCATCCTTGCGTCCTGCTGCCCATTACATGCCCCGGCAGATTTGCTTTCACATCTCACTCCCGATACCTCCCTCTCCCTCCTCCATTTCCTGCTCCACGAGCCCCTCTTCTCGCCCATTCTCGCCGTTGGTTCCACCCAGAGCCTGGGCTAACATATGCCGTCTGCCAGGAAGTGTTGAGCAGAGAAATTGAAATGTAACTTTCTTGTGAGGCGCTGATCCGAGCTTCGACAGACCTGCGCTGCCAGAGGAAGATTGATTGCTGGGGAGATTGAGTTTGAAAATCAGTTTTCACCACGGATAAGGCACTCCGGATTAGTTTTCAGAATGATGTGTCGATGCTCAGGTTTGGCACCAGAGAGGTTGGACGGAGACCAGACTAATTCTCTAAATCTTTTTCTCCTCTGTCAAGTGTGAAACAAGCCCAAGATCTCATTTCTAGATGAATTCCACGCCTCTGTGCCCCTGTTTACAAAAATGCCAATTCAAAAACAGCTTGCAATTTTCATCTGTCAAAGATCTCTCAATCAGAAGTGTTGTCAAACTTTTTTGTTTTGAAAGTGCACAGCTGAGTCATTTTACAGCACACATTCTATGAATAAGTTAGTGCGCTGAATAAAGGGAAATTAAATGAAACAGAACAAATAAATCCACATTTTTATCCAGGGTAGGCTGGTCTATGTTGTGATTAGAGCAAGGCGATATCGATATCACGATAACGATGTATTTGACGATATAATTGACATGGGGCAATTTACTTCAAAATCCCAGCCTTACGCCTATAGAGAAGATTAATTCAGTGATATTTTATTATTATTTTTTTTTTCATATATAACGGCATACTAATTTCCTCGCAAATATGATCTACTCAAGCAGTTTACATCCTTCATTTACTTTTTGAGCACCCGTGTTCTACAGTCTGTGTTTAAGCTGACCGTAACATAAAAAACATCGTGTCCACAACGATATAAAAAATACAACAATATAAAAAAAAAATATCGCAATAACGATATGCGATACGATATGGCCCACCCCCAGTGGTGATCAAAACAAATCAAATCAAATGTATTTCTTTACCACATTCACAAACAACTGCTGTTGACCCAAGTGCTTCACAAAAGGTCAACACAAAGTGGTTTATCGTTTTTTTTTAAACACAAGTGCCTCGGACATTCTTTTTGAATGTTATGCCACATTTAGCGAAGTACGTTTTTGGGTGATATTACAGGTTAAGAGTGTAACAGTTTTTCCCCCTCCGCCATCAGACCCATGAACGACAACAAGACACAATAACTATGACCTGTTCCAGCCATTTGTAATGCTCTATTGCACTATGTGGTATGTCCACTCTCACTTAACCCTATAACGCCAAACGTATCATATATGATACACGAGTTTTTGAGCCCTCTACATGAGCATTGTGAAAAAAAATTTCTTGAAAAACCCGATGTATACAATTATATACATGCATTACAACGATAATCCACCAGAGGGCAGTAATCTGCTCACTAGAGGCCTTTCCCGCCATTCTACAAGACTGCTATTAATCAGGAAGTGGACAGGTGTGATTTTTCAAGAAGAACGTTGCCAATTTTGGAAAAGTTAAGGTAAGATTTTTTTTTTTTTTTTTGTGAAACGTCAATAGGAACAGTTACTGGGTTGGTGCAATGTGAAATTACTTAATATTTCATAATCTATGTTTTGGTAAAACCGTGTTAAAAATGACGTATCAAATTTGATACAGCGGGTGTATAAGGTCATGTAACTCTAAATCAGTCAATTGTAATTTTATTGTATTTCATGCATTATAAATAATATCAAGCAACATACTGTCTTTTTATTTTTCAAGTAAACTAATTAAATGTTTAAATTACATTATTTGGTACATTCAGAGCAAAAAATCAGATATGCAACTTGTTGTATCATGATGATTGATGACTAGTTTGGTGTTGCAATGGTATGATTGATAGCAACTTCGTTTTGCTTACTGATTTTCACTAAAAAATGACCAATTCAAAGAAAAAATACACAATAATCAGTTTTTTGTGTGCATGTGTGTTTTAGATGGCAAAAAAATTAAGTGTTGAAGATGTTCTAAAGATGATTATGGATGGGAATTCAAGTGACATGGAGCAGCTCGGGGAAGATGAGGATGAGGAATGGACTCCTACTGCAGGGACTGGGGAAAACCCAGATAGTAGTGATGATGAGGAAGAGGAAAATGATGATGAAGTCCCAGAAGTCCCAGAAGAGGACACAACACCAAAGCAATTGGCAAGGGGCAAAGTGAAAAAGAAGGAGTATCAGTGGAGAAGACGACAGTTTGAACCTCCGTCTGTTGAGTTTGTGGAATGTGTTGAGGAAGACTCTGAAGAGAGGCTTGACTGGACACCATATATGTATTTCAAAGATTTTGTGACTGAGGAAATGCTACAGGAAATTGCAGAAGAAACAAACTTGTACAGTGTTCAGAAAAATGGAAAATCAGTGAACACAAATGCCCAAGAAATTGAGAAAATTCTGGGTATGTACATGCACATGGGGTTAGTACAGATGCCCAACGTACGAGCTTACTGGGAGATGGAGACAAGGTACCCCCCAGTGTGTGATGTGATGTCACGGGGTCGATTCCTGGATTTGCTGACGCTGATTCACTTTCAGGACAACCTCAATGTGGATGAGGATGCAAAAAAGGATAAAGTGTGGAAACTAAGGCCATGGTTAGAGAAACTACGGCAACGATTTCTTTGCGTACCTCCTGAAGAATGTCACGCTGTTGATGAAATCATGGTGCCTTTCAAAGGAAAATCAAATCTACGATGCTACATGCCAGGAAAACCTCACAAGTGGGGGTTCAAGATGTGGGGACGTGCCGGCCAAAGTGGCTATCTCTATGACTTTGACGTGTGCCAAGGGAGAGAAAATCCAGACAAAGAGAAATCTGATGTTGGTGCTACAGGAGATGTTGTCCTGAAAATGACTTCAACCCTACCAGCAGGAAAAAATCACTAAGTTTTTGCTGACAACTTCTTTACATCAGTACCATTGGTGGAGCATTTGAAACAAAGAGGAATCTACTACATAGGGACAGTCCGAATGAACAGGGTGAAGAACTGCAGACTGATAGATGAGAAAGAACTGAAGACAAAGGGAAGGGGGTCGCTGGATTTCAGAGTAAATCAGGAAGACAACATCATTGTGAGATGGTATGACAACAAAGCTGTGAACCTGCTCTCTTCTTTTGTTGGTGTTGAACCACTGGGCAATGTGAAACGTTGGGATCGGAAAGCCAAAACCTACATAATGGTTCCCAGACCAGCCATTGTTGACACATACAACAGGTTCATGGGAGGGGTTGACCTTCTTGATATGCTATCTGCACTGTACAAGTTCAACTTTAGATCACGAAGATGGTACATCTACATTTGGTGGCACACCGTTACAGTGGCAGTAATCAATGCATGGAACCGCTACAGAAGAGACATGGAGAAAATGCAGCCCGGGCAGAAAGCCCTGCCCCTTCGAAGATTTCAGGCTTCTGTTGGCTCCGCCCTCACAAGCGCAGGAAAGGTCAAAAAGTGTGGCAGACCACTCTCCTCTCCAGAAGCAACGCCAACCCCTCCCCGGAAGAGGAAAACCCCAGAGCTGCCCCCTGATGTGAGAAAGGATGGCCTTTATCATTTCCCAACATGGGAAACCCGACAGAGATGCAAGCACTGCGTAGGCCACTTTGCCCATGTGTACTGTGAGAAATGCAGAGTGCATCTTTGTCTGAACAAGGACAGAAACTGTTTTCAAGCCTACCATAACTCAAAATAAAAAGGTTGTGAACCGCAAAATGAGTAAAAATAACTGAAATGTTATGTCTTCCAGACTTCCACCCTGCCAGTTCCATTGCTGCATTGTTTTTGTTGGATTTGTTTGTGTATTTTTTGTTCAAGAAAAAACAACAATTTTGAGCATTGTGACCCGTTGTATCAAATATGATACAAATTAAAACTCCTATATGGAAATTGATATTTGAATTTTTTTTTTTTATTTGTTCAGAAGGACCAATAAAGGCTCCAGTTTCAAAGAATTGGAATTTTCTGTCAATTATTTAATGGTTTGGGCTTTACAGGGTTAAGGCACCTGCTCATCTGTGAATACAATCACGCTGTTGTTTTTATGTCAACTTGTTGTCGTCTTTATCATGTTTTACTTTTTTTCATTTTTAATCTTCTTTATGCTTGCTCTTATATAACTGTCCCAAACAATGGCAATACAATACAGGTGCTCGTCATATAATTAGAACATCATGAAAAAGTGTTATTTTTGTAATCCAACTTAAAATGTGAAACTAATATATGACATAGACTCATTACATGCAAAATGTAAAAAATAAAAATCAAATTTTATGAGATTTTTAATTTGAATTTTTACAAGCTGAGCCATAATAATCAAAATCATAACAAATAAAGGCTATACATATCTCACTTTGCATGTAATGAGTCTATCAGTTTCACAGTTGAACAACAGAAGTGAAAGTACTTTTTCATGATATTCTAATTATATGACGAGCACCTGCATTATTCTGATTCTGAAACTGTTTTGGTTTCCTCAATCCAAAAATAACTACTGATTTACAAATCAGAGTCTGAGTCTCCTGTTTTTCAGTAAAGTAATATTTATTGGCTTTGCATTATCACCTTTTTAACAGATGAAGTTCTAAACGCGCAGAGACACCAGTGCTGTGAATGTCAGGCCTGGTCCAGGAGGCATATTTAGACACATCAAAGGCAGCGAGATTAATAGCTATGGCCCAGATGGAGGAGCAGCCAAATTAATGAGCGACTTAACAGGAAATTAAATACACGGCGACGCAATTATGGAGGTTAGTTTTGATCAATAACCTCCGTTAGCAGCCTCAGGGACGGCGCATCGCACAACAAAATAAAACTGGCTTCTATCAGCGAGAAAACACCCCGTACGCACCAGCGGGGGTTAAGAGTGTGGTGGGAAAGATAGCGTTATTGTCAAATGCTTCAAATGCTGTTTCGAAATGAGCAACCAAGTGGTCCCATACTAGCACTTATATTCAGTGTCAAACCGACAGCTTTGACTTCTCGTGACTCCACAGAAGTTATCGTTAAATTGCTTAATGGGAAGTTGTTTGAGATCTGCATTCAAAAGCCGTATGAGGGGATAATTGGTTGCAAAATGGAGTCTGTGGAAGGCTCTAATTAAAAGAGTTAACCCCCCCCCCCACACACACACACACACACACACACACACACGTCTCAGGTCATGTCCAGGTAATAAAATACATCCTGGTAATAAAGTATGGTACATTGAGGATTGTGGTACATTTAAATGTAAATATGAAAAAGGGTTTGTTTAGCCTGATGTTACCTTCAGCTGACCTGATGGTTGGATAAACAGTAAAAGAGGAAGCCACTCAATTAAAATGTTAGTTGTGGTCCAAACTCATTCCTCACTTGTCTACCTCACTGTAGCGTCCCAATTCTTAACAGGGACGAGTTTATAACCACGCTTCACAAGTCGCACAACTTTTCAGGGTTGCTTTCACAAAAATGCTCAAAAACTAACCTGCAAGTGCATAACATGGATACTAATTATTTATAATTGGATGCACAGTGTTTTGTCCCACAAATGTCTGAGTTTACAATACTAAAGGATGACAAAAAAAAAAAAATCTGTTCTACTACTAGAAAAAAAAAATCACTCCTCCACCACGATAAGGTGGCGGTTCCAGGAGGGGACTAAGTAACTTGTTTACCTTAATGAATCCTTTCTCTAGTCCCTCTGGGGGTCTTTCATCTCCTCCTGGTGTCTCTGGCCAGAAAACCACAATTGCAACTTTCCTGCCGCCGGGTCGGATGAGCAATACACACTAATGGAATCACGAAGAAGAAGCTAAGAGGCTAACGGGCAAAGCTAACTGCGGGCTAGCGCCACTTAAACAGTATTTACAGCCAAGTTTGAGTGAAAAAAATGATCTCCATTGTGTAATTGGATGTACAATATCCCTCTCTCCCTTTGTCTTTTCTGTCAGCGTAGTATTTACTCTCACGGACAATAAAAACGCAACATGCTACGACACCTGCAGTGGCGCCTATGGCCTCTTGGGTGCACAAGTTACTTAGTACTGCTTTAATCTAACCCTGTCCATCACCCTAACCCAGGGGTGTCCACATTGTTTTCATTGAGGGCCACCTAAACCAGAGACTTGTGTAGGCTAAAGACTGTAAAGCCAGCTCTGTCACACAATAACATCTTAGTATTTGGAGTTATAATCATGTAAAATTGATTTATAACCCCAATTGCACTTTGGGCACCTCTGCTCTAACCCTAACTCTGGTCAGAGTCTCAAGAAATAGTCTGTAAGATTGAGAATGAGGAGAGAGAAACATTTTGAATGTAAACAATGATGTCCCCACCGTCCCTCCTGATTGGACCTAAGATGAACATCAACAAAGGCAGGAGAGTTAAGCAATGGTCAATTTCTCTTTCTGAACAAAAAATCAATATCAGGAACTTACTAATCATCATTTTTGTTGCCTGTTACTATTTGGATGTACGCACTTCAAAACTATATGGTGAGTTTGGCACAAAAGTGGTGTTGGCTGTTTTCTAATTTCATTTTTTTTTAAATTAAAACCTGGAATAAAATCCTTGTTTCGTGTGATATTAAAATGTGTACCAAACTGACAGAAGCTTTTAAAATCTAACCTGATACTGAAATGACATGCAGTCCACACACTGGTTCTCCTGAGTATCGCGCACATGAAGCACTGGAGCCCGACAAAGTGAGCACATGTTGGAGCGATGTCTGTTCTGTCCTCTGGGACGTGCACCTGCCATGACTGTGAGATTATCTGCCATTCTGTTTGGAGCTGCCTCAGTCGAGAGCGCCACAGCACACAACACAAATACATTGGTTATCTTTTTTTATTCCAACAGTGGGTCTCAACTGGTGGGTTTACAGTTTGTCATGGCACTTTTAATGGCAGGTTTTGAAGGACCTTTCACTGATTTAAATGAATGTCAGTGTCAACGCCTTTACCTTAGCCATACCTTAATTTTTCTCAACATTTACGCATTGACATTTCGTTCTGCACAGCTTGTTATAGTCTTGAATATTCTTGATGAGGCCTTTCTCACATGGGCCTTAGAGGGTGTCACCACTGGACAAGTCTGTAATCTGCGAAAATCCTTGTATATTCTGATTAAAAGTTGTGTTAAGTATGTTTTAGTGCTTATATATGCACTTTATTAAGCAATAAGTTACTCCTAATGTGCAGCTGGACTTTTCCTTTACTCTAAGAAGGAAGCTGCTATAATAAGTACTGGCATTGATCAAAGTGCGGCTCAGTTACATCCCTTTTAATCTCTCTTTTATTGTAGGTTTAAAAAAAGCAGATGAAAAAACTGAATCCATATTTCATGTGCCAGACATTAATTATCAAGCCACTTCTGTTATTTAGACGTTAGAGCGCAATAGACACCACCTCCTCAGTTTATTGCAGTACTTGTTTGCGTATTTATCTTCCTTTTATTAATCTTTTTAAATCCTAAATGGTCTCAACTTAGCGCTTTTCCACCTTTATTAGGCACTCAAAGGGCTTTACAGCAAGGATCCACTCACCCATTCACACACCAGTGTACGCAGACACTGGAGGCAAGGAGGGTGAAGTGTCTTGCCCAAGGACACAACAACAATGTGCACCTTCAGGAGGCGGGATTCGAACCCCCGACCTTCCGATCATGAGACGACCCGCTCTACCATCTGCGCCACTGTCGCCCCATTGAGCGTAAGTTTGCTCAGCTGCCGCAGGAAGAACATCCTCTGCTGGGCCTTCTTGATGAGGGAGCAGATGGTCGGCTCCCATTTGAGGTCCTGGGTGATGGTGGTGCCAAGGAAACGGAAGGAGTCCACGATGGAGATGGGGGTGGGAGAATCTGTCAGGGTGAGGGGGGACGGTGAGGCTCTGTCCACGATCACCTCCACTGTCTTCTGGGCGTTCAGCTCCAGGTTGTGGAGGAAACCAGCCGGTCAAAACTCGAGAAATAGGTTAGACTTCCAAGTCCAATCCTAGTATTAGCAACAGTGGCCTGTTTCTTCCAGGATCTGCATTGTGGGTTCAATTTCCCACAAATCCCACCCCAACAGTTTGCTGAATGTCTCTTCAGACCCAATGCTGTCCCGTCTAATAATGCCTATATGGGCCAAAGCCCTTCATAATCTACCTGCAGAGACCTACGCGTCCAAATTTATCCATTCAAGTAATCATTACACCTCATCTCTTTGTCTGTTTAATGAACTCCCGGTTGTTGTTGTTCATTCACCTCTACTGGTCTGTCCCGTATTGTCCAGTAATGCACTTATTAAAAAGCCTCCTCGATGCCGGCTCCGGTGACAGAGGACAGCTTCGGTCCGCGGGCGTTTCTCGCGTATATTCTGCGCGGTGTAATGAGATGCTTTGGCTGCTGTTTCCGTCGGTGAAATCAAATCACTGCAAAATAGTAATGGCTCGCCTTGAGCTTCCTTCACAGTCCTCCCCCCCCCCCCCCCCTTTTACATTATTTTATTTTCACTTTCGACAGAGACACATGCAAATTAAATTCTCTGCCAAGTGAGAGCCCAGAGCCATTAGCTCCGTTTAAAGTAACGTTCCAGCAAAAGTGGCTGTGTTGTTATTTTAAAGAAATCATTTAGGTTGGAGACCCGTCTTTAGATTGGGATGATATTTGGGCGATTATCAGTGGTGGAAGAAGGACTTGAATTGTGTACTTAAAAAATCTCAAAATACTTTTACTTTTAATCCAAATGAAAAGTGTAGTGACGTAGACATAAAGATTCAGGCTCCAACACATAGTCAAATAAAAGTATTTGTCATAAAATTGACTGTGGTAAAGATAAAGCAGAACTAAGTAACTCATGCCCCTGGAGGCCATAAGCGCCACTGCAGGTGTCGTAGCATGTTGCGATTGTTTACTCATTAATTGTCCGTGAGAGTAAATACTACGCTGACAGAAAAGACAAAGGGAGAGAGGGATATTGCACTTACAATTACACAATGGAGATCATTTTTTGGCTGTAAATACTGCTAAAGTGGTGCTAGCCAACAGTTAGCGTTGCCCGTTAGCCCGTTAGCTTCTTCTTCGTGATTCCATTAGTGTGTATTGGGTTTCCGGATCGGTGCAGGGAAAGTTGCAAGGTTGGTTTTCTGGCCAGAGACACCAGGGGGAGATGATAGACCCCCCAATCATCCCATTATCACTTGTAGAGGGACTACGAAAAGGATTTATTAAGTTAAACAAGTTACTTAGTTCTTCTTTAAAGTTCCAAAAGTTTTTACTTCACTCTCCACCACTGGCCTTCTCTGGATGCTCTGTCCAGAGAAGGCCTACACGTCTGTTAAGTGTGACATCACAATAATAAGCTACCTCTGGGTCCAAAATGGTGAGAGTTCCAGAGACAAATCTGAATCTGCTGCTAAAATAACAACAGATAAAAGTCCAAAAACTGTGTTATACCTAATTAGAGTAATATCTCATCATTTCTCCAGGCAAAATTAGGATATTTTAAGATTTAAAATATGCCTTCGTTGTATATGGAGAAAAAAAAAAGGTGATAATTAATGTCATAAAAGACTTACTAAAGAAAATCCAGAGTAAATGTGACTTTTTGTTTGATCGGATGTTCATAAAGAACCTTGTAGTCAGCTCTTTGGAAGGTTAAAATCAGCAAAATCCCATTATGGCGAATAGGGCTAAAGGTCTATGGAGCGATGATATCATCACTTAAAAAGTGTACGAAAATTGTGTTGTAGTTCTAGTTAATTTGTTTGAAAATATCTTTGTGTGATGAGTATCTAATTATAAACCATGTTTATCGAGCGATCGATTTACAGATTGTGACAAATTGCTCCCTGAAAGTTGCGAAACGTGCTCCTAAACTCATCACTGTGAAGTAGTGGAATGATAGAAATGTGTGAGGAAGGGTTAGGAAGTGAGTTTGGAGCAGAACAAGTTTAAACACTTCTTTCCACAGTATAATCAAGTATTGGGCCGTGCAAAAATAAAACTGCAAAATGAATTCAAACAGATAAATATGCTTCCATAAGTAGATGTTCGATGTATTATTAGATGAGCATTACTACTCCAACTACATTCTCAATGCATTTTCTATTAACACATTGGTCTTTCTCCACTACTTTCCAATCCCCATAGCAGTAGATTTTCAGACCAACACTGAATCCAGTTTCCTCTGGGGCTTTCGCAGCGTAAGTGATCCACAAAAAGATAAGCCAGCGATAAGACAGGCAGGAGGAGAGTGGGAGTCAGGGAAGACGGGGCAGTTTCATATTGCTACAGATGCAATGACTTCTTCCCGTATCTGCGACCGTGGAGGATTTTCTAAACTCCTGCTTCTCGTGCCCCCAGCGAAGGCAACAGAGGAGAGGAGAGTTCTTTGGGAAACTAAATTTAGATCCAATGTGCTGTACCATCAATCCCGATTAAGCCAACTGCAATGCATTGTGGGGAGGAGAATACGGCAGGGGTTATGTAAGTTTGTGTTTGGGCCTTGTGGCTTACGAACGCACTCCTGAGTTCAAAGTCTTTTTATAAGCTGGTATTATACTTCTCTGGCTTGGTAATTACTCCGCTATAGGTTTTCTAGTACATCCTTAATCTTGTTTTTTTTTTTTTTGCCGGTAAAGTGAATGAGTTTTCAAGCCCTACTCACAGCTTATTTAGACTCAGCAAAAACTCGGAACCAGGGGTGGGCAACATCAGGCCCGGGGGCGATATCCGGCCCTCCAGCAGAGAACCTCTGGCCCCCAAGATGATTTTGAGAAATATTATTATGCAGATAAAACAGGATTCACACCAGCCCGACGCACTGTCGCTGTTTAGAGCAACATCTACACTGAAGTGACCTGACCCCCAGACCAAGCCCGATAGTGTGCATGATGTTTTGCCCCGGTGTCCGTTCAAACACTGTGTGATGGTGGACTCTGGTGAGTGAATTGTATTCTCAGAGCGTCCCGTCGCCTTTTTATTTCTGTTTATATTTCCGGCTGATAAAACAGTGCATGTATGGCAGAACTAGAGCGAGGGAGCCACGTTTACAGAGTTTAGTAACTCAAAAACACAGTAGAGAAGCTTCTAATATCCAGCCGGTTCCACTGGGCCAATCACAGCGCTGCGGTGGCGAGAGACGCATTTGGCAAAAACTGGCTTCCCCGACCGTCACAGACCGCCGTCTACGACCGACGGTGCTGCACAGCAAACACTCAGGTCCCGACTGGCAATTATCGTGTTGGTGTGAAAGGGCCTTCAGAGATCTGGTCAAAATATCAAAATACTGTCAGTAGTAGTTTTACATGTCCTGGCAGAACATCCCACTTGGTCTTATGTAATGTAAAACATTGTTTTTAGTCCCTTGGTGCCCTCTACGACACAAACCAATAAGCACTAAAGGAACTGCTATCTCAGAATTACTGTGGGAGATGCATACAGACACATGTATTGCATCTGCATGCACATTTTTAAACACCTGTGCACTGGTAACCTCTTGCAATCTGCTGGGACTTTGGCTAACGACACTGGCCCATTGGAGAACAGAGATGGTTATTCTAGAAACGGTTTGAATAAAAAGAAATGCCCAGCTGTGCTAATGTATAGGACTTTGCTTATTGCATCCAGAGCTCTATAAACTCCTATCACTGCCATAAAATGAGCAGGTGAGGCAATGCCACTCATTTAAAAGCTAAGACTTTTTAATATGCAGTACTTATACCATGCAGTAAACAGTAAACAGCAGTACTTATACCATGCAATTTCACCCAAAACAGCCGAGTGGTTAACCGGCACCATTTCGCATAACAAGTTGGTTTGTCGGTCTTTTTTGTCCATCACAAAATCATACGGCCGGTGAATTGGTGGAACCAAAAGGCCGACACAATCATTAAATCATTAGAATTGAAATAAATAAAACAAAAGGTTAGCTTCATCGTTTTATCAGATCAGTCCCAGATGACCTCACGAAGCATAACAGTCATTTATTACTGGGCTGTGGCACATATGAATGGCCCTGCTATTTCAATATTAATTACAGTTTAGTATTAATGATCAATTAATGAACTAATTGAGTTTTGCACAACATTTGATGCTCACTTTGCTCAATTAGATGAGTAATTACATTCAAACGCAGCCAAGTGTTGCAGTCTAAGCAGATCGTGTCATTTGAGGATTTATGGAGTCTTTAAAATACTACAAATACCTGTTATTGAGTCAGATACACCTTTGAACAATATGATTTAAATAACGACTGAGCGTAACATTAAGGCTCGTGGACCCTTGTCCAGATTATAAGATAGGCTGATGGTCAGGAGTTTATAGCTGATCCAGCTCGTCCATATGCAGTGTTGGGGAGAATACTTTGATATTGTATGTACTGAATACTTGCTTTAAAATATATTTTGTAATATATTCTGTTACTTTGTCCAGGTGTTTTAAATCTCTATTTTATTTTTGGAGGAAAAACAGGTCACCGTTGTTGTTGTTTTTAAATAATGTAATAATATGAAGCTACAGTTCAACCTTGATAGACTCAAACAGACAAAAGCAGCGATTAGGAAGATTTATTGACACGTATTTTAGTTTTGGCGATCAGACATCGATGTATGCATGTAAGTCAGTATGGATGAACAGCTGGGAGTTAGGGATGTCTTCCCCCGGAGCCTGGACACTGGTGGTGGTCTGGAGACGTGAAGGATGCAGCAGGGAGATGCTGTGGGCAGAAGCGGCGGAGGCGGGTCGCAGCGCAGCTGGGAAGCGAACGATCCATGATGGCTGGGGGCTTAACATCGGGACCGAGCGCGATGATTGGCCGCTACGCTGATGGGCTGAGGTGGAGGTGTGGCCCTCACAGACGAGATCATAGGCTGGAGGAAGGTGATGCTGAAATTAGTCTCCCAGGTTGAATTAACGCCTATGATTGAGTTCTGTAATCTATTCATTAGATTTTGGAAAAGTAACGGTATTCTAAATACTCTCAAATGAAAGTGTAACTGTACCAAAATACAGTTAGTCAAAATGAGTATTCTAAAGACATATTCTAAATACAACACTGTCCATATGCCTAGTGTAGGTCGATGGTTGGAATCAGAGCCCCAGAAGAAAGGGGGAGTGTATATTAGAACTGAGAAAAGAAACCAACCTTTTTCTTTTACAGTATCTTACAAACATTACAAGTATGGAGACAATAGTACAAGAAATATTCCAGTTCTGTTATTGCAGCTGACTTTGTCCTTATTTCACAATTAAATGTATTTTTTTTCTTTTTTTTTTCTATTTATATTTATTTTATAGACAGGACAGAAAGAAATACAATACACGACACACATATAAAAAACAAATTATAAAAAAAAAAATAAATAAAAAAAAAAATAAATACAATAAATACAATAAATACAAAAAACAAGCAAGACACACAAAAAAAGGGGAGGGAGTGTAAAAAACACTTTTGCTTTGAAACACTGACTCACCAACATTCATTTTATCACATGTTTACATAAAATTCAAAAACATACATGGGTATCTTCAAAGGCCCAACATCAGCATACTACAATGTCATGAACTCCACAGATAAATATTGATGTCCCCGGTTAAGTGGCTGCACTCCCAGCTGTGGCCGTGTTTGTTCCATGTGGGAAGAATGCCATCGGTCCAAACACATGCTCCGTCAGCTCATATCTCACACTTAATATAATGTATTCTGTCACTTCTGTGTTTGCGCTACATCCACACGTGCACCGCGATGCGCTCGGGTATCTCTCGTGTTGGTCATCCGTGAACATGTCAGTGTTTAACCGTCGTCAGCGCAGTCACACTTACATGATCTCTGCACGGCTCGCTCTCTTACCTCGTTTCTTAAGAGTTGCATTTGACGAGGCTCGTACATAATGTGGCGAACTTGACAAATCTTTTCACTCGCTATCGCATCTGTAATTGTGTTTGGGGCCTGATCACTTCTTGCAGATTTTGCGTTTCACTCTGACAGTTGCGTTTTCATCATCCCGTGCATTATGGATGAGGCGTGCGGATACGTGTCTGACAGGCGTTTACACATAATTCTTCATCAGGAAATTTCACTTTGAGCTCTTGTTTAAACAATAGCGGCGCGTTATGTGTATGCATCATCCTCCTTTATCTCCCCGCTCATTTTGCTTGATAAGGCTTTGCGCTGCTGTGGGGGTATTTGCACAGCCACAGATGGTTATTTGCGCCCAGCAATCTGTGTTACAGTCAGGGGAGTGTTGAGTGTCCTCACTATTTCATGGCCTGGTTTAGCGTCCTTAAGGAACAACGTAAACCAGCGTAAGAACGTGTTACTTGAAGCTGGTTTAGTGGATGAATCAACTTTTTAAATATATCAGCGCAGTTGTTCTCTTGTCACAACAACTACACCTGAGGCAGGGCCACTAGGGGTCACTGGGAAGGAGGGAGGGGTTTTCTTATCAATTACTGACATAACAATATGGAGTTATATTCTATACATAAAGGTGCTAAAAATTAGTATATTTGTGCCAATAAAATCTGAATAAGGGACAGAGCCAGGTTTAAATGCATGTGTTAAATGCCTTTTTTTATTTTTTTTTATGTTTCAGGGGCACATTTTACAAGGGCCCCAAACAGAGCACTAAACCGCAAAAAAATAAATTAAAAAAAAGATCAAAAACTAAAGAGGAAATGCAAAAAAAGCACAAAAACATATGTGTAGATCATTTATTATTCTGGAGGGACAAAAATGTATATAAAAAATACAACAACAAAAAACTAAAGAAAGCTGCCAGATGAGATCGTACTGTGATGATTGGAGATCAGTCATTGTGTCCCAGGCCACTTTAGGCCACATGAGCAAGTTTGCCCATAAAAAAAGAAAAAAAAAAGAAGTGTGCTCTGCGAAATGTTTCAAAGTTGTTAAGGGCACATTTAAGGACTTTCTCTCATCCCACAGCCCTGTTCAAAATTGAGGGAGCACGCTCTTCTTACTCAAAGATTTTATTTTATGGTTTTATTTCAGATCACTCTCTCTTTGTCCACCCCACCCACATTTTTACTCGTTTATATTAATTTATTCTTAACGGGGTCATAAAGCCTGCTTCAGATACTTAAAGTGGAAGGACAACCATTAGCTCATTGCAGAGCTAATACTTAAAGACATGCACTGACCTGTGCTCCATCCCTCCTGCTCATCCTGCCAGCGCCTTTTACATACGTGTACATTTTCAACAATGAACCGTGCCTCAGCACAGTCTTAAACTGGAGAGTAATAAATTCTGATATTATCTTACAATGTTCTTGGTTTTGGGATTTTTATAGCTCTAAAAACACATAAGCCATCTGGCGGCCTAAATTCAGCAAACTCCTCCATCAGATCAACCTCAGTCTCTTTTCAGACTAATTCGCAGCAGATTTTAGCAAACAGTTACCGTGGCAACAAAGCAGACAATATTGTTGCGCAAGCCTCTTCTTAAAACCAAGAATTGTTATGACTTTCAATGCACAGTAACTAATGTAAATGTGAAAAAATAATAATAATAACATAATACTAATGCATTAGTTGTATAAAGTGCTTTGTTGGACACTCCGACTCGTAAATTGCATCATTCATTCCCTCTGACTTCATATATTCTTAGGTAAGGTCGGTAAAGTGTCTTGCTCATGGACAAATCGACGATTTGTTTTTGCTCCTGTGAGAGCCGGGATATGAACAGCCAATCCTCCATCTGAGCCACTGTCGCCACAAGGGGATTTCCATGATCACTGTGACTCATTTAAAAGAATTGTATACACCTGATAGTTAGTGAGCTGGTTCTTCTATGTCGAAGTAGTATTTTATGGAATTATTCAACAAACGTGTAAACAATAAGTATTACTGGTGTAATCATTTGCATAATCAGATTTAGTCCATCGCATCTGGAGAAGCCTGTTTGATGTGGCTAAAATCCTTTTGTTTTCTTTAAGCGCAGGCTTCTTGCATCAACAGGCTGTAACTTGCTACACTATGAGTCCAGATAATGAGAACAGCTCGCCTGCTTCTAGAAGAAAAAACAGACACATATGCTGCTGCGACTGAGCTGCCCTGCCATTGTGGGCCGACCTGACCCGGAGGTACGGGAAACCCGGAGGAAACCTGGCTGGCTGCCTTCAGTCTCCTCTAATCCTCTGAAACGGTGCAGCATCTCCTGAGTTTGTCCCCGTTTCAGAGCGTGGTGTCCTGCACTGGTCAGCTCCTCCTTCCTCTTCCTCCTGCGCAGCTCCCTCCGCTCCACAACAGTCGTTCACCATCTTCTGGGAAGAGCTTAGCAGTTCATCGGTTTTATTCTCCAGTGAACGTCCATTAGCCAGAACACTAGCAGGGACAGAGGGCATGCGTGGCTTCGCTGGGAGTCTTGCCTGGATACCTCCTCGTTTGTCCCTTTTTTTTGTTTCCTGTAGCTCACTGTGCTGCAGCTGTGGGGGCTCTTGGTGCCTCTTCAGTGTCTCAGAAGAAGAAATGTGTAGGTCTCAAATGGGTTTAGCTGATGAGCTAGCTTTTTGTTTACTTTTAAAAGGCCGCTTTCTTCAGGATCATTATGGCCTCTTTGCAGTATAAAGTAAAGATACAAATATAAAGTAACACAGAAACAGGCTAGGTGCACATTTAGAATCGTGTTGCTGCTTTCAGGGGAAGCATTTCAGTCCAGTTTTACAATTGACACACTGATTACCTTTCAACAACTCCATTCACACAGTTTGCCAACGTATCAGACCCAATCAAACTACGCCAACCCGTGATCCGGGACTCCTCCTTCCCTCTCGTGAAAATATCATTCCATCCACCAAAAAAACGATGATGGATCCTCTGAGTCAAACGTGCCCCTATTGTCTTCCAGCTTAATCAAATATGTATTCAAATGCGTGCTCCTGAAATAGCGCTGTAGTTAACGCCTCACTTAGCAGTGGGAAGTACAGTATTGATTAATTTCCCCCGCCTCATTTGCATGCAGCGGGGCGCGTCATCCCCCCTCCCACCCCCTCCACCCCCACCCACCCCCCGCGCGTTGTAGTAGGTGTAATTTTATTTTTTTACCGAGCCCCTTCTCAGCTAATGGCGGCCGGATTTATCATGTAAATAAACGCATCGACATTACGGCGTTGTATTTCAAGGCGGACATTTATAACGCGGATATATGGAGTGAAGTTAGCCTGTCACTTTTGTTTGCACGGGGCTTGTCAAATTACCTGTCGCTGTCGTTCTTTATTCGCGATGGGCTGCGGGCGGTGAGGACATCCTTCATCCGAGGAGGTGCTAAAGCGGATATACAGAGGCAACACGGGGACACGGTCGCACAGGGATACAAAGTCCATAACGGAGACGCACAATAGGGATGTGTAGAATGTATATACGGGTGTTGTGACCGTCCCTATGAATGTATCCTGTCTGAGAGGCCCAGTGGTCATGCCGTTCTTATCATGAAAAAGCAAAATCAGAGACTCACAGGTCCAACTCCTCATATTTTTATCACAACGTCAATACGTTTCGACTTGTGGTGGAGTCAGGGCCGTGGCGATTGATTTGGTTTTGCTTATATATAATTATGTGTGTAAAAAAACATAAGCAATCAAAACTCTATAGGAGTACAATTGAAATCCAGCACTCGTAAAAATCCCCAATAATTTACCGGGTGTTGATTGACAACCGAACTAACATCTAATCACCTCTGCTTTAGAGCTCATGCAGCCGTAGGATCGGCCCAGCGGTGACCCTGTGGCTTCACGACTGTGGTCACAGCTATACACTGTCGGGGAGTAACTGAATACATGTATTTATGGATTTAGAATACTCATTTTGAGTCACTGTATTCTGGTAAAGTTACTCTTTCATTTGAGGGTTTTAGAATACAGGTACTTTCCTAGTATCAAAGGGATACATTGCAGTTAATGAATAATAACATTTCAGTTTCACATTATATTCATAACGCTATGTTATTTTGGGCTGTGGGCATTTGCAAAGTGCTTTCATGCATTCTCAATTAGAGACAAATACGTTTGTAACAGGCGGTGTAACAAAGTATTCTCCCCAAGACTGCATTTATAAAGCTTTACATCAAGGAACCACTCACCCATTCACACTCGTTCAGTGTCAGACACTGGAGGTGGATGAGGTGTCCTGCCCAAGGACACAACTGCAGTGTGCACCCTCAGATACAGGACAGCCTGCTCTTACATATCTGCCCCAGTTTATAACTTTATAGAAACAAGGCTGCAAGTAGTCAGTCATCGCCGTGGCAACGACTGAATAACCTTAACAAACATGTTCTGATTTTTTTATCAGTTTTAAAGTTCATTCACCTTTTTTTTTGGGGGGGGGGGGTCGTGCAGTTCATTTAAGTGTACTCTCAATATTCAAGCTCTTGGACATGTTTAAAATGAATTCAAAAATATGATTACATAACAACACAAAATGTACAAAAGCATGATACACATAATATAGATCATATAATATGTTGAATATTATCTGTGTTGTGCACGTGTGAAGTCCCCGCACAGGTCACCGAGCGTTCCCGTGTCAGGGCACGGCTGTCCCGCGGAGAGATGTGTCCCGTCACTGTTTGACTGATGGACACAGAGGGCGTCCCTCTGTCCCATCTGAGCTGTCCCAGTCGCCGCAGATAACCATTACTCACACCCCCCTCTCAATCCGACACACAGGGAGACACATGTGAGCGGCTAGGGGTCGAAGAGGGGGCGCAGCACACACTGTTCGCAACAGTCGCGAGAAGTTAACGGAAGACAACTTGACGTTTGACAGCTCAAGAACTCCAACAGAAGGTACAGCCTTGGCCATGTTTGCTTGTTCTTTTGTCCAGAGGAGACCCTATGGACCGCAGTTCTGAAGAAGCTGGTGTTGTTGCCCTACTGCCCCGAGAAGGAGGACAGCACCAAAGTCTGTTGAAATCAGCTGACCAGACACTTCTGAGGAAATTGAGCTGAAAAATGTAAAGGCAGGAAACAAAACGCACGGGTCTGGCATCCATCCATCCATCCATTTTCTTCCACTTTTCCGTTGCCGGGTCGTGGGGGCAGCCGTCTGAGCTGCCCAAATCACATTGCACCGGCCCCTATGGCTCCTCCTGCAGGTGGTGGGTCCACAGAAGGACGGCCTCATGGTTCCTCATTGGTCTCTCATAAGGGGCTTCTGAACCGCTCTTTGTCTGACCCGTCACCTAGGACCTGTTTGCCATGGGAGACCCTACCAGGGGCACCAAGCCCCCGACAACAGAGCCCCCAGCATCATTCAGGCGCTCAAACCCATCCACCCGCGTTAAGGTGGCGGTTCCAGGAGGGGACAGGTCTGGCAATAAAACAAAATTTAAAAAAATGTCATCATTTGGGCTACCTGGCTTTAAATGGCCCTAAGATTCCCGTCGCCGTGCTGTTTTACACTTTCAGGACGCTCGGACAGTGTTACCTGTAATCTCATCGTCCTACCCCGATGTTTTGACAAAGGTTGCTGTGGTCTTGCCTCGCTCTCCTCCTCTACTTAGCCCTGCGCTCCATCCCACCATCACCGTACCCTTGTGCATGACATCTTCATCGCATCGCCCCGGTCCTAATGATCCGAGCAGGCATGTCCCGCTCAAAGGCTCCTGTAATTGGACCAACTGGCGCGCTACCCTTCCCGCCTCTAATCACGCATCGCTCCGCTTTGATTTTCCGCTCACATTTAGCGCGGGGATGTGCTCTTTTGATCTTCCTCTGGGCGCGGTGTGGGCGGGATATTTGCCTCTGCGTGTGAGCCAGGGGTGTGATTGAGATATGAGCTTTGGATATGGCCCTTTTTCATATGAGTGTCCTTGGGCTCGCAGGGTCCTCTCCCTCCCACGGGGGCGGTTGGAGCTTTGGTTCTTTTATTTATGAGCATGTCAGTCTGAAACAGGCCGCTCCACTATTCAGCCCGGCATACACTGGGGCGCTTTGAGTGCCTAATGCAGGTGGAAAAGACCATGTACCTTTAGTATGTAACATTTCACAACATTATACTGCTATGGAAAGAAGGAGACTTAAGCTAGTGCGAGTATAACATGTGCATGTAGCTTTATAGTTTGTCTACAGTAGCTGCTTCTTCTCTCTTTTCTTTTAGCAACTCTGAATGACTCCATAAACCCTATCAAAAGGCAGTCGTTGTTCCCAGTGTGTTCATCATGGCTCACACATCTTTCCATCGCCGTTCCAGTGTCCCCTGTGTGAGACATCTACTGTAGTACTGTAACATTTATACAAAAACTAAGACTCCATTAACATTGGATTTAAAGGAGGAACTGCCAGGTGCCCAGTAAACCGATCAGAGAAGTGTTAGCGTGTAGCTGCTCACTGTCTTCTAAACAAGTGGAGACAGTCGTAGATTACGTCTTTCAGAACACAAAACCACAGTGGCAAAACGCATATGATCCAATTAGGCCGCAATTTTTTGGTGTAAATCAATCAGACTTTTGGTTGTCTGCAGCCCGTCCGTCTTCAGATGTTTCCGGTTAGATTGTGCTGGAGGGAAACCCTATCTCTGTGAATTAGGTCTGTCTTACTTAATAAATATGTTAGAATCACATTAGTAACAGACAAGAAGGTGTTTCGTTGCCTAATCTAAGAAATACAATGTATTGGAGAAGTTATGACACGCACATTTTTCCAAGCACTAAATTATTCTATGAAGATGAAAAATACAGATTTTAAGAGATGGAAATCACCCTTTTCAGATGAAATCTAATATTCACTGTCTGAAATCCTATTGTAAGTGACCACTGCCTGAGATTGCTACTTTTGTCAGGTAGCTTTTTTGTTTAGTTTATCAAATAGACCTTCACCACTTAGTCGCTGAGTCGCGCTTTATTTTCTCTGCACTAGACACGTCCCGTGTGCTTAGCGAAGTCATGAGCTCGACGGAATGGGAGGTAAACGCATAAGTGAAGGAGTGAGGCTGAAGTTATAGCCGTGTCAACGAGCAAAGCAAAGGAAATTATACCTTTATGACGTTCTGTGCAAACAAGAGATAAGAAAAGCCTTTATTGAGCTCAAAATGTAGAAATTCACTTTCAGAAGTTCACATTCAGCTCTCGAGAAAACACTCAGAGTGGGCAACATAGACAGGAAATGCGCAAACTACTAAAATCCAAGCTGTAATTATACGTTCGAGCGGCATTTTCCCAAGTGGCAGGTCGGAAATTTGCGAGTTGCCTGGAACGCACCGTGACTTGTGAGCGGGAAAAAGAGGTGAAACATTCTCAACTTGAGCACCACAGTCCAGTCCATGATATTTGAAACCTTCAACTATGATGGGAAATCTGACGACTGCCTGCTTGTGCTTGCACAATTTTACAGATGTTGATTTTAATTGACATACATTGGGCAATGTAAACTTTCACACAACTGGCCTCTATATTTCAGCGGTAAATTCACTACATTGTTGATGATCATAGGGATATAAACAAAGAGCCAAGTGCTTCCGTTCATGTGGGGACACTTCCGGACAGTCATTATATTGCTGTTTAGGCATTATTAAAACCAGCATTGACAGGAGCGTATACAGTCAATACATAATGCATGGCATATTCAAAGTGTTTACCTCCGCACAAATTAATTCAGGGTTACAAGTCTAATATTTATGTCCAATGCGTCTGGCTGCAAGCCTCAGAGGTGTTCGGCTAATTGCATTTTTCATTCTATTTATTTTTCCTGTGCAGGTGGAACAAAACATTAACAGTGACTTATCGGCTTCAGCAACAGCCATTTTTTTTTTCATCCTGGTGACATTTCTGTCACCAGGATGAAATCAGATTTTTCGCTCCAGTATAATCCCTTCCTGTTTGGCACTTGGAAAGTATATGACCTGACTGGATGTATAGATTCATGATCCCCAAGCCACTTGTCCAGCAGACTGTTGACGGATTGGTCAGATGTAGACGGTTGTCAACACAAAGATACATGTAACTTTACAATTGTTTTCCGTCAACAACTGGCACTCAACATCATGCACCCACCTTTCTTCAACACAACGTCTTCATTTTATTAGAACATTGCATTCGACAACATGTAGTCGATACATTATAGGAATTTCTCAATTTGATCAAAATCAAACAAACCCGGCTCGTTACGTCCTTTCCATCTCATTTGCTATAAATCAAATGTCAGCACATTAGCTTTTGCTTTCCAGAATCGTAGAAGTAGTTCCTGTAGGCTGAACGCCGATGATTTTACTTTTCCGACCGAGCTGAAACACGCGGGCCACGCTGAGAACATGATAATAGCGGGAGGATGTTCCTTTATTCCCTGTGACATTTTGCGCTGACATTTGAAAAAACACAGGTGTCTGGTTACCTCAGTCTAGACGGGACTGGACCAAATTATAGGTCAGTATTTCAGCACTCAGCACATCCGCGTGGCTTCAGAAGCGCTTTGATACGCGCATCAAAGAGGAAACTAATAGCTCTGTCGGAATCTGTTTGTCTCCGGCTCGCTCGCTCGCGCTCCCAAACCAGAACCAAAGTCAATGGCAAGAATTAAGTAGGTTTCCATTCTCAGCTGGACGCCTGTTCATGAGAGCGTAAGTGACTCATTGTATAAATGTTTCATGGGCAGATAACTGCAGTCTGTTGGATGTGGCTTCCTGCAGTGGGGTTAGTATTGTCTCATGTGCACTGACTCTGTAACAAGGACAATTTTCTCTTTGACGAATTCATTTTATCGCTTTAATGTTATCATTTTAACGCAATGCATCGATCATTTGGAACGGGCCAAAAGGGAAACCGATCAATGCTATTGCAAGCGTCATTGTGTTTGGCCCACAGACACAAAGACAAAGTGTTATCAGTCACCTTGAGTCTCTCTCTCTAAAACCAAAACATCAGGTTATAAATCTAGGAGTAATCATGGACTCAGACCTGAACTTAAACAGCCACATCAAAGCAATAACATCATCAGCTTTTTACCATCTGAACAACATTAAGATCAGAGGAATAGTGTCAAAACCAGACTTGGAGACCCTCATCCATGCATTTGTCTCCAGCAGGTTAGACTACTGTAACGGCTGCTCACTGGCCTTTCTAAACCAGCTGTTAGAGCTGCAGAACATCCAGAACGCTGCTGCTCGAGTCCTGACAAGAACCAGGAAATACGACCACATTAGTCCAGTGCTCCGGTCTCTGCACTGGCTTCCTGTCGCTCAGAGAATAGAATTTAAAACAGCTCTGCTTGTGTACAAGTCTTTTCATGGTTCAGCACCAAAGTCCATCTCTGACATGTTAGAGCCGTATGAACCATCTCGGGCCCTGAGAACTTCAGGGAGGGGTCTCCTGGTGGTTCCCAGAGTCAATAATAAACACGGTGAGGCTGCGTTTCAGTTTCATGCAGCTAAAATCTGGAACAGTCTTCATGAGGATGTGAGACAGGCCTCAACTCTGACAATGTTCAAATCCAGGCTGAAAACAGCTCTTTTTACCCGAGCAGATGAAAACTGAAAGTATTTTATCTGCACTCTTGCCTTTCACTGTAATTGATTAATTTTATGTTGATGTTTTAATGATTGATTTGATCTGTTTTCTTGTAATTTTATGCAACTGTGAAGCACTTTGAATTGCCTTGTGTATGAATTGTGCTCTACAAATAAACTTCCCTTGCCTTTGAATTGAATTTAAAGTCTCGATTTCGACCTCCCTCCTCCCAACACACCAGCAGTGGACCAGGACCAGCTTGTTGTGTCTCGGATGTGCCGCAGACACAGACAGAACGTGATGTGAAAAATTACAGCTAACTGCTTCTTTTTCCACGGCAGAGGTCGGGCTCAGAGCAGCGGGTCATTGGCTCAAAGTTACAGAAAGTGCCCCAAGTGGTTGAACCCTTTCACACCGTTTGGTCTACACTTGTATCTCAGCACCATGTCCAGACACAGGGCAAATGTTGGGATGTGTTACAACCATTATTTCTGCCTTTGACAAACCTCTCCAGCGGACACTGTGGAAAGCAGTTAGCCCTGGTGTTATTATTTGTTCAGACAGTAATTCATGCGGTGACAAACAGTCGCAGCTGAATTGATTCATATTCTAAGTCTTCATGGCGACACAGTGGTTGAGTGGTTTGAACGTTCTCCCAGTGTCTGAATGGGTTTTCCTCAGGGTGCTATGATTTCCCTAATGATCAGCCTAAAACATGTGTTTAATCCAGCCAGATGATTCTGACCATGAGCCTATATTCTTAAACATCTGCGCTGCTCCTTTGTCCTAGTGGCACGGAAACTCAAAAGAACCTTAACTTTATCAACAAATTTGTGATAAAAAAACATTTGGACTGATAAATATACATTTTGAGCTAGTGGAACCAAGAAAACTGTACTTGCAAGGGCTGGGACAACACTTTCCAATGCGTATCACAAAACGGAGAGCCCGATACGATACATTTTGCGAAACAATGTTTTATTGTACGAAGTATAAGTATTAAAATGTATGATTTTTCACTCTAACAAACTGCTACACCCCGAAGAAATGTATTAAGAAAGCACAAGTTGAGTTTCCAAAATGTCCAAATGGTAGAAGCACTGTAAAAGTCTGGGCTCTTTTGCTTAAATCAATCAGCATCAAATCTGGTAGTGACAAACCTACCTTTAACCTCTTACCCCCGTGTAAACCGAGCACGCTTTCTCCACTTCGGCTTGACCCAAATCTAATAGCTTCTTGACTGGAGAGTTTACAACCTAACGCCTCATTTGAAAGCAAGCAAAACTGATCCAAACAAACCTTTTGCACATTATACGTACAAGTCTTTATCGCCGTTGACTCGTCATAGCATCGCTGATCGCAGCAGGAGTGTGCTGTATGTTGACATGACGTATCCAGCCTTGTTTTTTCCTGGTAATCAGCAGCCTCTAAATCTTCCCTGCGGACTTTAGTAATAAAACCATCAATCTCTGCATTATTGGACAGCTTCCCGACACCCAATATTTTCCGAGACATTTTTTTTCTAATCATTTAGAGCGGCGCCTATGGTGTTGGTGAGATTAACCACACAAGATAAAGCTTAAAGACTATACATCTGACATCTCGAGAAATGGGGAGGAAAAAGGAGCGTGTGGATATGGACATTTTTACAAACGTTTTGGTGGGAGAGCTACTTCTACAGAAATGGTGGCATTTGAGTGGTAGGTCTGCTTCCCTGCCTTGCAGTGCATGGTAGAGGTGGAATGGTATTTAAATGCCAATGGAAGGTTTCTTTGTGTCTATGTGGCAGCAGAGTGAGTTTCCTTTGAGGCGTTGCACTAACTGCCTCTGTAAGGCCAAAATGGCAGTCCTGACTCTGACGTGACCCTCACCCATCTCTAACCGTCTGTAAGGAGAAGTGTGCACCTTTTCCATTATGGGCCAAAAGGTTATACGTTTACCGCTGAACATTATCATGTGCTGGGAGTATTGCTTCTCAAAGTCCTGATATAAGGCTAGCATACTTTGGGAATTTAGTTGGACTTCTTACTGATGACCTTCTCATTTATTCCTCTTCTATGACTAATTACCTTAAAGGGATATTTCAGGATTTTTGACATAGGGCCTCATTTCCTAGTTAGCCAGAGTGTTTTTGATTTCTGGAGATTCTGGAGTCCTTATATTTGAAGAGTTTAATGGCGCTAGGCTAGTGCTAGGCAAGTGCATGTCTATGGTAACTAGTAGCATGCATTAAAAACTGTTGCACTGACCCAAGCTCAGTGCAACTGAGGCAAATCACTTGTAACACCAGACTACCGGTATAAATGTCTGTGTGACTAAATGTTTTTTTAAATATAACCATTTTGTATTTAAAATATCTTATATTTGAGCAGCATCAGCTTCCAGGTTGTAAGCTACGCAGCGGCGGAGTGATCTGCTAGGTTACCGGATCTACAGTAGTTTGTTTACCTGCGGCCGGCATTACTACACGTGGAATTCACAAAGGAGCTTTCTACAAATCAGATATGGCAACGTTTGAAAGACTACCCGATGATTTTGAAGAGGTTTTTAATGCAGGCTACTAGTTGCCATAGACATGCGCTAGCCTAGCACTAGCCTAGCACCACTAAACTCTTCAAATATAAGGAATGCATGAATTAAAAAAAAAAATCTCCAGAAATAGACAACACTCTGGATAACTAGGAAATGAGGCCCTATGTCAAAAATCCTGAAATATCCCTTTAAGCTTATCCTAATAACATTAAGCCTTCGTCATTTTGCACGGCACTGAGACATTATGATGTAATTCACAGACAAATCATTCTCTTCAAATGCTCAAATGTTTGCATTTTTTGGATGGTGATCGAGATTGAGTTTAGCTGCAGGGGACAAGACTAAAAACGATACATCTACTGTATACTACAGTCACATATTGATAAAAAGCATGTTGAACAAAACTTGTGTATAGTTCTCCGCTGTGTCCATCTTACAGTGCACCTTTTCGGCATTTTTCAATTTCTCAGTCTCAGCCCCCAAATCAAATCACTTAACATCTTCACCAGGTGGATTTTTTTTTCCATCCAAATTCCGCCGCCTTTGACTCGCGTTGAATACCTGTGGTAATGCCCACTATGCGGCCTGAAGAGGACCGTGAGGGAGCATACATGTGTCGGCCTCGGCGCGTGCCAGGGCCGTAATTAGTTTGGGCTGTGGTTGGCGTTTGGCCGCGGTCGAGGCTGTTTATCACCCGGCCGACAATGATTGCACAGAGCAGCCAAAACAAGGCGCCGTGATGGCTTCCTCTGCCTCCTCTGTGCCCCGAATGCGGATGTAAAACGGTCCGGCGAAGTGTCGTGGGAGTTGGCTGTCAGGTTCAACTGTTGTCTCCGTGAAACCGAGGCTCCTTAGCTCCTGACACATGGAGAGCGCAAACACAAGCCGAGAAACCAAGGAGAAACACCTGCGGAGAGAAAGGGCAACAAAGGTTGTAGAGCCAGGTTTCTGAAAAGGCTTGAACTTTTTTGGATCTTAGAAATTCAACAGATGAGATTAAAGATTAAGATTTTCCATCACTAAATTGAAAAATGTCACGGTTGTACCAGAATAATGGGAATAATCCTTTATTACGACAGCGAGGTCATAATACACTGACCAAAAACATTTCACCAAATAATAAATAACAATCACCACATTTTTTTTTTTTTTTTGTGTGTGACATTTTTGTAGCTGCAATGTCAAAAGATCCAGTGTTGCATTCATGTTTCACCAAGCGCTTGTATTGATGATGGGAAAGTGTGACCACTGCACAAAGCCTTCTCCAGCACATCCCAACGAGTCTCAACGGGTTTAAGATCTGGACTCCGTGGTGGACGATCCATGTGTGTAAATGATGCCTCATTCTCCCTGAACCACTCTTTCACAACATGAGCCCGATGAATTTTAGGAAATGTTAATTTCTATAGAGACTCCAAAGTAAATAGTATAATTGTAGGCATATTTTGTCCCATATAAAAGCCTATCAATGCCACTAAGTCACAACAAAGAACAAGGTTTGTCCCCATGTGTTGTTTGCCTCCAGCAAATCTAGCCTGGCCCCCAGTTCACACTGTAATGTATATTTAATATAATGTTCATATGCATTGAATTTATTTTTTTTATATTTGTGTTGCTGTTATTACCATTTTTAATCAAAGTCAACGATATGTTTTTTTGTGTGTGTATAATTTAACCAGACACTGTGGGTATTATACAGTAAGTGGGGAAAAGGGTTAGTAATTTAGTGGTGGGGTTTTGTGAACTGAATATCCGGATCACAAGCCCAGGCCAAAATCTGTCCCGCTAGAAAATAGAGTTGTATAGTGGCCCGTGCATTACTTTCTTTACCAACACATTTATACACATAACAAGAAACCTTTTCTTCATATAACAACTCAATCTTCTCTAAATGAAGCACACTTTTAGTTGATGTAAGGTGGACTTCTATGGTTCCTATATGAGACCCGAGTGTGGATGCAGTGCTCGGAGCCAATCACGGCAGAACCTTACAGCTGGAGCATCATAAATCATGGAATGGGATTTTGAAGCTGGGTTTACTTTCTGCTCCAAACTATTCAAAGCCACGCGCCGCTAGGAAGCTCGGGGCAGTGGAGGCAGCTCTGAGCAACAGGGTTATAATACAATGAACTCAAGTGGAAGAGCGTGTGGCTGTGAGCGAAAAACACTAGAGGTTTATCTGAAGTTATACCAGCAGATTGTGCATGTCTTATCTCAAACTTTCCCTCTTGTCACACCGAGAGACAAGTAACTACTGCTAAAGTTATGACAGCTTTGGTTTTATCCGGGCTTTTCAACAGGGGGCGGTGAGAATCTGATTATGTTAAGTTTCGGGGGGAAATGACAGAAGTCTAAGAAGATTTCAATGTGAAAAGGTGGCACTATGGTAAAAAAAAAAAATAGTTTTACATCTATTCATTTAGAAAACTTGAGTTCACCAGAGTCATAGCTCAATTCGGGATAATTGTTATGATGATTTGCTTTTTTTGGTTGTCATTTCAACACAAATACAGTTTGAACAGAATCCAGGAATTAATTACAACCAAAAACTGGATAGGCAATACATAAATTAGCCTATCCTATATGTTATGTCAGATGTATCAATAACATTTGTATTATATAAAACAATAATCATTGAAGAAATTGAAGAAGAAAGCAACTCATTATTGTAAAATGTGGGGGAAGAATTTCAATAAACTCGTGGCACATGGTCTCAAAATCAAAGTTACAATACTATAAACTCTTTTTTTTCCAGGTAAGAGAAATATAGTTTGTTTGCAAATGCTACATGGTTTGAGAGCGTCCTCCCCATTTGATTGGAACGATACAGAACTTGGCCCGGCTGGATGGGCGCCGCACCTGTCACTAAATGTGCAGTGAAGTGGCCCGACGGTGCACTCTGATGCCGGTTCACTGCACTATGATTTATGACAGCCATCTCTGTCAAGGCTAAGCACCTCGCGAGCCCTCCTGGACACGGCGGTTAAACTCTGACCTCCAAAGCTACTCTGTGTTGGCACTGGGTCAGCGACATCTCTTTAGCTTCTTCACCAATCAACAGACTTAATCCGAGGAGAGAACGATAGAGACACACACACAGAGAGAGAGAGCGAGAGAGAGGACGCCTTGGCCTCTATCATGGTAATCCTGAAGTCTTCCCCAAAGCTGCGCCCAGTGTCAGTGACAGCAGGAGACTTCCTTCATTATTTTATTCTTTTGCATTATTGTAATCAAACCACTGTTGTTCTGGGGGAAAGTATGCAATCAAATTTACATTCAATTTAGTTAAACCACCGTTTTTCCACACTGAGATATGTTCTGACCTGAGCTTAGACGAGTTGATGCGTCTGGTCTTTGTGCGTGCGCTCAGTCAGGCAAAAAGACCAGAGATGTTGTTAGAATGTAGCCTCTCCTCCTCTCCCCTATGGGGCCAAACTGGGGTGTAGTTAGAAGCGACCAAGCTCTTCCACGTTTTCCCTCTTTAAAGGGACTATACAGAGTTTAAAAATGTTAAAATTATGTATTATCCTCGCCCTACATGTTGAAGCAATGTCCTTAGGTGTAGAATTAGCCCAAACCTGTTCACCACGACTGCCTCTGAAATCCTGCACTGTCACTCAATAAGTTGTTACTTCGGGTCCGAATTGCCGTCATGCACGAGCTTAATATAGAAGGTGCAGTTACGCATATGTCCTGAGGTGGCAGTAGTGAGTATAAAATGGCCAACTTGCATCTTGCCCCTTTAAATACGGTTACGTAAGTAGTAACACGATCCAAGTACATCCATCCATCCATTTTCTTCCACTTGTCCGTTGCCGGGTCGTGGGGGCAGTTGCCCAAATCACATTGCACCAGCCCTTATGGCTCCTCCTGCAGGTGGTGGGTCCACAGAAGGACGGCCTCATGGTTCTAACCGGGCCTGTTGGTCTCTCATAAGGGGCTTCTGAACCGCTCTTTGTCTGACCCGTCACCTAGGACCTGTTTGCCCTGGGAGACCCTACCAGGAGCACGAAGCCCCCGACAACAGAGCCCCCAGGATCATTCAGATCAAACCCCTCCACCACGTTAAGGTGGCGGTTCCGGGAGGGGACGATCCAAGTATAGTCACACAAAATTTAACATGTCGATTTTCTAAGCGGATAAAAGGGGGTACTATATTGTTATGCGTAATACCACCTCAGGAGCACTACGACGTCTGCGCAGTAATATCTTCACTTTTACTGCATGGACGTCGACGTGCTCCTAAGGTGGTAAAGGTGTTAAACGTGGAAGAGCTTGGTCACATCTTTGGTCCGTGACTGAGCGCACGCACAAAGACCAGACAGGTACGCATCTACTCGTCTAAGCTCAGGTGAGAACATTATCTCATTATGGAAAAAACTGTGGCCTGTTCATTTAAATGTAGCATCTTGTAGCATTGTGTTTCTTCCTATTCCCACAGTGGGGTAAGCTTTTATTCCTGATTAGGTATAACACATGTAATAAACTTCTGGGATGTAGAGGTTTTCAAAGTCCTCCACTAGACTGGGTTGTTTAAAAGATTTTTCGCCTCGTTCTAGAGGTTTCTTCTCGTTCATCTGGTCCACCCTGTTAATAAAGCTGTTTTCGTTTTCTGCCATCTTAGGGTTAGATTTATTTATGCATTATACATATTCAAATCGCAAGGTATATTGACAAAAGAGCTTACAGCCCACATGCCAGTGTGATACCTCATTTGAAACCCAAGACCTTATAGTTTTTAAACATATGTGTAAGATTTGTGTGAGTGACACACAACTTAACCCTAACCATAAATAACCCTAACCCCAAATCCAACATCTTCCGGATTTGGCCATAGTTACTGTACATCTAATGATGGAGAGCGGTCTATCTCTTCTTTTTTCACACCACAATTTACTTTTGCAGTGAACACTGGGACGAAGAGATTCTCCAGCAGGTACATGGCCTTAATGAACCATTTAAAAATAAGGTAGCCGAGTCTTAATCCACTGCCCAAACATTATTCCTGCAATTTATCCATGACAGAAAGTGAACAGGAGCCATTGAGGCCCATTGTACTCTTGACTACATTTTAATTATGTAAGCTAGCCAGCTGCTACTAATCTCAGGGGCTCTGTAGATTTTCCTAATGAACTCAAGTGCAATTTCCAGGTTACACACTGCCAGGCGTGTTGAGACCTCTGTTTAGACCCACCAGCTGTGCCCATGCAAGTCAAATCACACCTCCGAATACAAAATATAGCCAGTAGCTTATTTTTACACCTAAGAATGTGCTAATGTCCCGATCTCGCACGGACAGCAGGCAGCACTTCCGAGTTGAATGCATTTTTTTCTGTGTGGACATGCCACTGCTACGGAATACAGTGTCGAGATACTTTTTCATGAGCATTTTCATTTCGTCAGCATGTGGCAACCCTCGCAACATGCACAGAGGTTATTACAATATATTTCTTTCATAATCGTTAGGGATCAGAGGATATATGTAAGGCGTATTGGGGATTTACAATAATATCTACCTATCTATGTGTCTATGAACACACAGAGTCCGTGTACTGCAGCTTGTTGTGAATATGAATGACAAAGGCGATCGCTCAGGGGAAACATGTAATCACGTTTTCCGATCAGGCCGGTTTGAATAAGATGCAGTCATACAGTCTACAGAAGGTGTATTTTTAGAGCAGAAAGGCTGTGTTTAGTGAGGATCTTCGCGGAGCTGTGAGTTATTATGTATGGTGAACTGCGTTGGACTTGGGCTCCGTGAGTCATATGTAAATCACCACAGCGCCTACAAACATGACATAACATCCTGTTTGAGTATTTCTTTCTTTTTTTTTTTTTTTTCTGAGCCGCCTACTCGTCTGCAGAGATACTTATGTTTATTTGACATAATGTGCACCTTCCTGATTGCATCCTCCTTCGTTTGTTTTTTTTTTTTAACAAGAAAACAAAACTTGCACAATAGGGTAAGTGACTGTTGGAGCAGATCTGGGGAAGGGTCGCATCGGGTCATACACTGAGGCTGTATTTCCCACGAGGACGGTAAAGTCCGCCTTAATCTAGAACTGAACCAACGATCGACCTTAACCTTGAAACTGTGCCGGAAGACGTAAGACACACCACAGGGCATAGGCGACCCAGGCGGCCGCTTAGGGGGCCATCTGCTGGAGGGGGCGGCAAATTGAGCTTTAATTTTTGAACCTCATGCATCTACAACATCGCTGATCTTAAATCTTTAACGACCTTTGCAGATTTACTTCAGAAGTGGAGGTTCCTCCTCCAATATAACTGTAGTGAGCTGAGCATGTTTCATGATTGCACATGTTGTGATTTATTTATTTTAATAAATAGATAATCAGAATAATATTTAACAATAATAATCATAATAAGATCAAATAAAACTAGACCGATATCCAAAAGTGTGTCCAAAAGAAAACCTATAGAATGCTATTTGGGTCAATTCAGAAAAAGGCGTGTGTGCGCTAGAGAAACACACGGAAATATACATTGAAATTAATAAAGGAATTATGATTTTTTTTTTTCCATGTTTTTTCTTCTTCTTTCGGCCCTGACACACGTGTTTTGACCTCCTTGTCGTGTGGTGAAACCGTTTTCTTTAAATGTATGTGAGTCTGGGTCTAATTGTGCCTGAGTCTTGCTCGCACGGATTAAAGCTTTAAAAACTCTGAGGTGGGAGGCGTTGATGCTTCGCTTAGTTCAAAGTCTTTTCAAAACCAATCCTTTTCTGCGCCTATTTCTTTTGCAAAATATTTCAAAGATTTATGAGACTTTTTTCTTTTTTTAAATAGCCCTCTTTGTGAATTCAGACAAAACATCAATGAGGAGATTTTTCCTGCGAATGCATTACAAATAAAATCAAGAACACGGTGCATTCATTTGTGCTGCAGTTCTCACATGTGCAAAACAAACACAGGACGAATATTATCCTTCAGTCGTACTTTCTGGCAGATGCCCTTCCTGCTGTTCAATATCCTTCCAACTAATGTACATATAATAATTATAACTGTACTCATTTTTATCAATTATTATTTTTTTTGTATTATGTCGCGACTCAGCCGTAATTTAGTTTCTGTATTTTTCAAGAAGTGCATCTCAGTGCCGTCTTCCTCCGACTGTCAAAATGTTGAAGGCCAATTTAGTGCATTTGCAATAAAATAGAATATTACCTTTGGCCGCTTTCATTCTGACTGACCGCTGCACCTATTACACTTGTAAATTGGTCCACGTGTTGAAAACTTTGACAGGGTTTTTGGTGTAGCTTTGAGAACAGTGGTGCTATTTCAGTCCAAAAGTGCAAATCAGCTGCTGCCCAGTGAATCCACAGCGATAATGCCCTGACAAATCTACTTATCACAATCCCATGCCTCATATTTCACATTTATTGACAATCCGACTCCATTCTTCCGCTCGGCAGGTAGCAGTGATTATCTATAGGCACGAGCTTATTTTGTTTGGACCGCCGCCGCCTGCCTCTCTCTCTCTCCGTCTCTCTCTCGCCCTACCTGTCAGCGCGTGATGCAAATGAACCACTTTCTGGCTCGGTGCACCTCCCAAAATTAATAACGCAGCGCAGCCCGGCATTACAGCACAATTAGATCGTCCATTATTTTGTAAACGCCAGCAGAATCAACGCCATCCTTTTCAAGCACATTGTCACGCACCGGCATTTCCCGAACACACGTTCAGATCAAAGGCATATTTCCGTTTTTCATTTTTCATTTTTTTTCCTCAGTCCTAATCAAATTTATTTCAAGTCCCCCCTACGCGCTTGGCTCCGGATGACGGGCTGGCGGTCTGGGGCTTGTCGGAATACCTGCAACAGTAAATAGATGGGCGGGCAGCGGCATTTGCATATAAAAAGGAGCTGCGATAAAAAGAAAGTACTTAACCTGGAGTTTGGCTGTATCGAACGCTCAGGCGGGGGCTACAGAATGACGGAGGGCCGTGCTTCATCCAAGTGGATCCCATTATGAGATAATTGTGTTTGAATGTTGAGAGAAGGGGGGGGGGGGGGGGGACTGTACAATGCATGTCTTTCACTTAATGCAGACAAAAATCCATTTCACCAGAACAAGGTAGACTGTGGACCGAGCCATGACAGATTCATACAGCATTATTATTATGTTCCAAACCGGGGCCTAGAAATACTGGAGGACAGTTAGCATGGCTAACGCCAGCGCTGTGTGCGCTCGAATCATTTCAAACTGCACAACAGTCTGGGGACCAATCACAGAACGAGGAGGGACGGCAAGAACCGTGTTCTAAATAGTTTAGCTCGAAGGTTTACAGCGGGTACGTCCTACGTCATCTGATACGATGATACGATTGGCTATGGC
The DNA here is from genome assembly GCA_021464625.1 of Proterorhinus semilunaris. Lineage (NCBI taxonomy): Eukaryota > Metazoa > Chordata > Actinopteri > Gobiiformes > Gobiidae > Proterorhinus > Proterorhinus semilunaris. The sequence continues at coordinate 25,964,688 of CM038358.1, read as the reverse complement.
TACGTACAGACTCATGAGAGACATTCGTAAACCACACCTCTCCTATGAGAAAAGGAATTGGTGGTCCCCAGACTAAATATCACTTGTGATTTTAGTTTGGCATTAGCCAGGTTAGTGGAAAGTAAGAATATTACATCATATAAATGTTTTATTATTATTATTATTATGGCAATGGCACATGGCATGCACCTTGGGAATTCTAGATTCTTACCTATTTGTCTGCTTATAGGTTTCCTCTCGTCTGCCCCCGTCTTATTTGCTAAGACAACATCTACACGAGCCAAACAGTGCACATGTGGTGTCATGTTGATGTCACGGCCCGTCGGAAATGATTATAGCCTCATCTAGCTTTGAAGACACCATTGCTGCAGTTCTTTGTAGTCATAAAACTACATAAAACTTTGTAGTCATAATGCTGGGGCCACACCTCTGCTCAGGCCCACCTTGTCCACTGGGCTTGCCTGGGCTGGAGTCCAGAGGCCTACAGTACTCAAGGGCCTATCAGGATTAAATAAAATAAAATAAAAATTCAACTTTTTCTGTCACTCTACATTTGCGGCATGCGTTAACCAACCCATAGGAGCGCATCTCTGCAGTTCCCATAGGTCTGTGAAGAGAGGGCCTCTGCCTATCAGAAGTCATAATAGTTTTATATCATTCTACCACTATCACTTCATCGTGGCACAGGTTTACCAACTTCTAAGCAAGTCCTATGTCCGATCTTCCTCTGCCCTGATGTGCAGAGGACGAGAGCCTCATATTGAAGTCTGTACAGCATGGCGGCCACAGACAAGGGAACTCCTTGTGCAGCAACAGAGAGGCGCCGACTTGACAAAAGCGATCGCCGAAATCTAGCTTCCCCAAGCTCCACAGACCGCCGTTTATTACGCCCAATGCTCCTGTCAGGAGAGTATTGTGTTGGTGTGAATGGGCCTTTGAGGACCAAGCGCTATAGGCTGATCCAAACTGTTGTTGAGTCCTTGGCAAGACCCCTACATTTACTTAGGGTGCATTATTTCAACTAGAGACTATGTGATTGTCAAACTTCTTATACCTCCCCAGTTTGTTATCAATAGAAGATCCCATAGAAGATGATAAAGTAATAATCCGTTTCTGTTAGAGGTCACAATGTTTTGGAGAGTTTTGTATCAAGTGTCTGGAGCACTGTTCTTTTTTTTCTATGAAGATGGGGCTGCTTTGAACTAGTTGCAAACCTATAAGGTATAATTGATGTCTTGTCAATTACTGAGCAGCGCGTGTAGTGAGGGAATCGTAACTCTTCAAACACGCCTGAACAAACGTCTCCTCCCTTTAGCTCCTTTGTGTCTGTCGCCAATCACAGAAACACCACTCAGCACTTCAGTTCTGTGGGGGTTCAGTCCCGGTTACTGTCGCTTGTTTGTTCGGACTGAAAATCTCACAGAGCATGTTCTCAACTGAAAAAACCATCACATGCAGAATGAAATAAAAACTATATGGTGACGGGTGGTCAAAGATGTGTTCATTTTTGAAGTGACTTTGAGTAGAAAATAAGCCTAGAGAATATTTAAATGCATACCACCTAATCCAAAAACGACAGAACCAGGAAGAAAATCTGACTCCAAATGGCATTTTCCTTAAAGGGGGGGTATTATGTAAAATCGACTTTTTCAAGCTTTACATCATGTTATTTTGTCATTCCCTCATTAAACACATGCCTGGAGTGTTGCCTTGGCTCATTCACATATTTTTGAGTAATCAGTAAAAACTTAGACGGCGGCCATTTTAGGTGTAGCTATGCCTCAGTCCTCCTAGGAACGCCCCCACCTCCTGGAGACGCCTCTGGACCTTTCGTCACCAGCCAAGCCACCAACCACTGCTCCTCAGCTCAGCAGAGCCCCCTCCCCGCACAGTGCTGTTGTTTAAATGCCACAGTAGTGTGCTGAAGGGGGCGTGTCGGAAAGCTTCTTAAAGAGACAGAGGCCTATTTCAAGACGTTCAGTACAGCCATTTTGAGAGAGCAATTTTATTCAAGGCAGTTCTTTTAATTTACTGCATATACAGACCAACAGAAGGTTACGTCATCATTGTAGTGCTATAGACTGGTGCTATGTGATTGAAAAAAGCATAATACCCCCTCTTTAATATTATCACATACATTTATGGCAATGTCGTATAACATTATGGAATATGCAGGCACTAATTTCTAGCATTAAATATCGTACAAGTCTTTTGAAGTTCTTTGCTTGAGGAAAAATATCTCACTTATTGTACTCACATCTTTCCGGAGTTATTAACATCCCCGAAATTTACTATACAATTTGAGCTATAAAACACAAATCGCAGCTGTCAGGGCCGATAATGTCACGACGCTATAAAGCCCCATTGGAGTTGCTGGGAACAAACGCTGACCCACATAAGAAAGCATGACAAAGTGGCTTGCTCATCCAAAGTCTTTGCAGATGGCCCTAACGTGAGCCGACTCGATCTTGCGCTCACGCATCCACCAGTCCAGCCCACAGCGCCTTCTCTGGCCACTGATTAGACGTGACAGTCCCTTTTAGCCCGTGCGGCCGCTTTGATGAGTGCGTATGAATCAAACCATTTGCGGACGTTCGACTTGTGGCAAACGCGTGACTCACATGGAGCCAAATGAACAGCGCCTGATGCTACGTTCTGTGGCTCTGATCCCCAATGCCCCGTGAACATGCAAGATATAGCCACACTTGGGTTCACGACACCATGACGGCCGGGCCAGGGGTGGAGTCACGTGACCTGTGCAGCAGATGACCAGCATTACCCCAGTGCCCTCAAAACAACTCCGGGGCAAAGTCAATGTCGAACGCCTTTATCTCCACACTGGCCTCCCAGACTGAGAGACAGCTGGCTGCGACCGCTGTAGGGCTCCTGCACGGCCAGAGCATGAGGGCCTTTCCACCCCGAATCCCCAGGGCTTCCCATAACCAACCATCAACGTGAGTGTGCAGCATAGCCTCACACATTCAAAGGCCAGTAGCATGTGGGGTAGTTTTCTTGCGCGACAATTTCATGAGTTAGGGTCTCGTTTCATGGAGTCAAGTTTGTCCTTGACTTACATTCACAGCCCAAGCGGCCACCAGGTACAGCATCATCCATAAACACAGAAGGTTGCCACGCTGCGATAGGAGCGGTAAGTGCTGATAAAACATGAGTCTGGTGTACATTTTCAAACTCCTCCTCCAGTCCCTGGTCATGTGGGTCTTGGCGCCGCAAAAAAACAAAAAAGATCAACATTTAAAGCACTAAAGCCTCCTGATGGGGCTCCAGCTGTATGGCCCGGGCATTCAGACACAAGGTGACACTAGAGGGTGCCCTTCCAAACCTTCTCAGCGTAAATGTGCATATGACTCTCTTCATACTTCAGTCAGGAACCATGAGTGACAGTCACATGACACTAAATATGTTGTGTTCTTTGTTGTCAGTACAAAGGCTGAGGCTTTATTGCACTTCAGTCTGTCATAGACCGACAAGTGAAGAAGGAAGTCTGCTTTAGACAGAACCATGGAAGATTACAATAATTAAATTAAAGTAACAAGTGCAAGAGTGAAAATCTTATGTTTACTGTATACATCTCAACAAAAACTAACATGTGTCATCTGTTGTGGGCGGGCCCATGTTACAGGAAAAGCACACAAGGTTAATTTCTTCCACAGCAGTTACTACAGTAATGATTTTCTTCAAAGTAAAACTAGATCTACCACAGTCCTGTCCACATCTGTTATGGTTCACCATGACTCAGGGCAAGTATTATTTTCAACCTTTATATGCATAAATCAAGTGAATGTTTCCCTTTTTTTAACAGAAGGCAATTGTTTTAAAAGGACACACATACAATTATCAGCAGAAAGCTGATCAGGGGTCATGCATCTCAGGTGGAGTTCACCTGCAGCCAAGATGACATTTCAGTATTGTTAAGGAAAATAAGCTGGTGGCTAGGGCATCTGTTCCGGGTGTTCCAGGCATGTTCTATTGAGACCCCCTCCCTCATGGAAGACCCAGGGCACGCTGGAGGAGGTGCGTGTGGATCGGGAAGTCTGGGCATCTCTGCTGAGATGCACACTGTCGTTGTGTCCTTGGGCAAGAGACTTCACCCACCTTGCCTGCAGTGTCTGCGTACATTGGTGGATGAATGAGAGAGTGAATGGGTGACTGGTTCCCTGCTGTAAAGCGCTTTGGGCCTGATGAAGGTATAAAAGCGCTATATAAGTATATAAGCGGCCATTTACCATTATACTTTTTATTTTTGGTGAACAATTTTCCAGTCCAATATTCCAAGTGACCAAATAATTCTCCCCTCTCACAAATGTACTCCTGGCGTTTATAAGCCCACGCAGGAAAGAGCTTCCCCCATTCTTTAATCAGTGCACACGTATCGCTCCACAATCTCCTCGGAGCTGCTGGCTTAACGCATTGACTCGTCTTCATGGCAGCAGAAATGACCTTGACAGTCAGCGCCTGATCCACCCCCCTCTGCATCCAGATAGCACAGGCATCAGTCAGACGGCCATTGATCGCCGCGTCAAATGGCTTGATTTGGCCGCGCAATAATCGGCTCAGTTTTGACACCCTCGCTAATGTGCGGACAGGAAATGCTCATAGCGGGGCGAATGGGTTGTAAAGGGCAGCTCAATCCAAGTCCAAACATTATCGGAGGACATTATGGCCAAAGCATTATGTGGTCGTGTAATACAGTGTCTACGGTGGGGGGGTTTCTGATGTGACGTTGATGACAGAATCGGCTCTTTTGAACGGCTCTTTGACATAAAAGGTTCAAATCTGATCTTTTTCTTCTCCTCTTCTTCTGTTTTTCGATAGAGTCAATGGAGATTTAACCTGAACCAACTCAAGAACAAGCATATAAGGCTTTTCAAAGGGTTAAAATCAGACTCATTGTAAGTTTGGAAGAGTCAAAAGATGTGCATCTCAGCAGTGTCTAAAAAAAGATGAGATTTCTGGCTGACGTCTTGAAAAATAAAATAAAAAATCATTATAATAACGAGACAGTCCTTTGAACAGCTTTTTGAATTGAACAGATGCCAAGCATTTGGTTTCTGTAAAAGAGACATACATCCATCACTAAGCTGTATATTTTAATTCAAGCATTTTTTATTCATTCTTTCCTCTAAAAGCTTTAGATCATTTATGTCGGTGTGCATGAGCCAAGGGGTAAAAAGGAAGAATAGGGTACATAGGCAGCAGCTTAAAATCAACTCCCGACAATTTGTCCAGTATTTCCCCACCCTTTCATACTGTGATGGTTCGGCCTTTTGAGATGTATTTGTTTTTTTCGTGGGAGGTCCAGCCGCTACTGTCCTATCAAATAAATGTAGAGGGCCAATAAATAACTAATCATTAATTATATGTTTTTGTCCTTGATCACGTCTTAGCCAGGACTAAACACATTCACGAGCAGAATTTAGATAAATCCATACACTATAGGCTAATTTGGGATTATAGATTCGTAGTCAGTCATTAGAGGGACAAAGCACATCAGAACAAGTCACAACAACCTATAAATATGCAGGATTGTAGCTAATGTCCATTTTGAATCCCCAGTAAAAGCCAAGGCTTGCCATCATTTATGTCCAAACATAGTCAAAATTGCACACTGTGGATGTAAATGATCCCATAGACACACTTCCAGAGAGGCTCATGGCACATTTAGGAGTTCGGCTGCAAATATCATTTTACCCAGACAACATGGCCGCCCGTGATAGAGCAGAAATCCCCCTCTGTTCCTTCTTTATTATTATTTAAACATAAAACCAGCGGCTTAGCTCTGCACGCAAAGTCTGTCTCCCCCCTTTTTTTTTTTGCGACCGATATAGTTGTTTGCTTTTCTTTTACATATCTCTCCAATGAGCTTCCGCCATTATCTTTGCCCGAACACATGTCCGCCCGCTCTAGTAGCACAGTGACCACAATTCAATGCGCTAATCCACCAGTGTCTCCAAAAAAAAAGACAACAATGGTCTGGCATTTACTGCAGTAGCGCGTGCGAGGACGGCGAGAGGAGGTCTCATTCAGCCTAGCGTGGGGAATAATGCTCCGATGCTGTGAAGTGTTTGCTCTATTGTGAATGCGAGACGGGCTAATCACATGAACGGGCAAAATTAGGCGACATTTAAATCAATTCAAGTGGCTGCGATTGCACTGGGCTCCGCGAGTGAGTGCGTCTGGCGTTAGTTCCCATTGTGATGAAGACGTAATGTAGCGACGCGCCATCATTATTCCGTCATTGGCTAGCGGAGGATGGGTAGGCCCTGCACACAAGCAGTAGGTTCGAAATAGAGTCGATGGAGTGGTTTCAAAAAAGTTTTCAGACCCCATTTACTTACTTATATTTCCAAATGAATGCTATAACATTTCCTCATTTCCAAAATTTTGTGTTAGGTCACTTTGCGCAGCTAGCCTCAAACAAGTGAGAATAGCCGCAGATTGGGACAGTAAAAATATCGATGTAAATGAACCAGAACTGTAGAAATGTCTGCGTGACAGGGGAATCACATTTTTCAAAGCATCGTAATTTATCATATTGGGTCGTGCTGTCATCCCTGGAGTACTGTCATATTTTTGATTCCATAATAAATATGTAGGCTAATCGCAGCACATTCGCTAATGCTAACGCGGATAGTGCTGGCGTTCCACGGCAGCTTCTAAATACTGAGGAGGGTCTGCGCCTGCTGAAACATCCTTATGGCCCAAGTCGCTGTTGCTCGCTCTTGTTTGTGCATGCACAACTCGACTCAACATTGACCAGGCACGAAAGGGAGGAAATGTGCATTTATCACATTAAAGGAACAGGCCACCGTCCATACTGAGATATGTTCTTACCTTACCTTAGACGAGTTGATGCGTAGCTGTCTGCCCAGAGCAGGGTAGGGGCCCTCAAAAGTGCTGCAAAAAGCGTTCTGTATTGGACTTTTTAAATGTCCTCATAATTGATATAAGAATTGAACATAACCAGGCTGAAATACAATGGTTGCTGGACAGAATTTTGCACAAACAATAATGATGGATAAATCTCAGGGCCCTGACACCCCGTTAAAAATGTGTCAAATGGTTCAGCCCTAACACCGGCGTTCAGCACCGGGCGCTTCAATTCAACGGTGACTTTGAAGAGTGCAATGCAATACTTTTATTTAACACTGGCCTATTCTAGAGAGCCGTAGATGCAACGTTCTTGTCATAAATGTCAGTTAAACATGAGGTGAGGCGAATCCCTGCCTCTGCCTGCAGATGGTGCAGAGTCAGAGAAAGAGCCTTCTCTCCTTATTTTAACCTTTAAAGTTTCTCTTTCCTTATATTTATTGTAATTGACTACCATCAGGCCACAGCGGCTCACGCTATTTTCGCGCATTTGCACTCTTACATTATAGATGCGCAGCTTTGGAGATGAGTCAAGGTGGTTCTAGTGAAAATGTGGGATGTTTTCGTGCCATTTAGCCTATTTCAGCGAATCGTTTTTAGAACAAGAATTTAGTGACAATACACTTGAAGGTAGGCTTCAAATATGGTGAGAGACTAAACCAGCCTGAAGGCACAGAGGGAACATATAGTTTTTTTGTTTTAAAGGGTTAGGGTTAGTAAATATCCCATGTCCCTGGTGCAGCCCTTCTGTTTAATGTGCTATGCTAATAATTATTATGTTCTATCTAAAACTAGCCATTTCAATTGGCCCAATGCAATTAGAATATTCCACCGCCAATTTAAATATCTATATCATCAAAGGATTAAAGGGTATTCCATTTCTGGAACTGGAGCCAATTCAGATGAAATTTAAAGTCAAAATAAAAAAATGCTTCATATACAAACACATAGCCTGGTTAGGCTATCTATTAAAGTTATGATAGAAAACTAGTCACGTAAACAGAGCACAGACGGCGTTAGCATATAGCTCTCCTCCTCTCCTCTATGGAATCAAACGTAAAGTATAGTTACACAGAATTAAACATGTTGATTTTCTAAGCAGACAAAAAAGGGAACTATATTGCAAGGCGTTTTTGTGTGACTATACTTGGATCGTGTAAAGGCTCCTGTAACCGTATTTAAATAGGGAAAATGTGGAAGAGTTTGGTTGCTTCTAACTTCAATCCCGTTTGGATCCATAGTGGAGAGGAGGAGAGGCTATTATGCTAACGGCATCTGTGCTCCGTTTACGTGACTGAGGGCTCGCACAAAGACCAGAGAGCTACGCACCAACTCGTCTAAGCTCAGGTAAGAACATATCTCAGTATTTAAAAACGGTGGTCTATTCCTTTTAAAATGCTAATTTGAATTCTCTGTGGAAAAAAGCTCAAATGTCATAGTGACCTACTGTAAACACTCATACCCAAACAGTGCCAACCCATTCCATTGCTCTCAGTCATGGTTGTTCTGATGTGATCATTCATAAAAGCAAGAACACCTCAGACAAAGTTTGTTAAAATCTAAAATGAAGACCTGGAAATCGGAAATCAGCAACATGTGGGGAATGAAGACACACGCTATACCAGTTGTTAGCATTCAGACTCAACACGTTCACAGACCAAATCCCAGCAAAACTAGCCTACTGGGAATGGCGTATATACCAAGACTAGAGGTCGAAGAACCCCCATCACTCCGGTGAATTGGTTTTCATTGGACCTGCGGATGTAAAACACGAGCGTTTCAAATAAATGAAACATCATCCGAATCGCCGTCATAACAATGATCACGATTGCCCGTTGCTTGTTTAGACCAGGCTTAATATTCATCACAGAAATGGTTCAGTTCTCACAACCAGGCGAAGCCAAGCCGGCATGCAAATTGCTCACACGGGGGGAGGGGGCATCTTGTTTGGCTGTGGCGATATTAGCCGGTGAATCCCTTATTTCGCCATGATCCTTTCTCAGAGCAGCGTTTCGGAGGGACTTAAAAACGCATTCATGCAAGACAAGAAAGCAGCGCCATTCAAGTTTAATTCCTTTAAGCCACACTGTTTGGCATTGCACTGCTGCTCTTGTCAATAATGTGTTGATTTTCAATGGGCCCTCAGTATATAATGAGACGGACGTGTTCGACATCTTGTTTTGTTTACCGGTCTCTTCCTGTCTGCCTGGTCAATAAGTTCAATGCGATTCAGGCCGTGGGTGGCGGAATACATTGAAATTGCAAATGGGGGTGGGGGGTAGAACAAGATTAGTTTGTTTTGGAGCTCAACCATTCATTGGCCACTGTTTTCAAATTATCTCTTTCACATGAAATGAACAAAGGGGCTGCTAGTTATGTTAAAAAAGAAAAAGCCTGGAAACACTGCTTTTCCAAAAGAGATTGTGACCAAGTTAATAGTCGCGCGGTGACTAATTACGGAAGTCGGTTTAATAATTAGGCTGCATTCATTATAGGAAATGCACTTTACATAAAACACAGCCGAAATGGCCCGTGCAAAAATACTGTGGGTCGTCAAATTCTGCCGATAGAAATGTCGTAGTCCAAATCGCATATAGAAACGTTGCACCTCACTCGCTATGAGCCGTGCTATTAAATGGGTCTGAGCAGCATTCGAGTCTAAAAAAGACTGTCCAAGAGCTACATTTTGCTAATGTATTTGAACTTTGATGAGTAGATGATTGACAGACCGTGTAACCAATCCAAACATGGCGCGCATTTGGAGAAGTGACGAAAACACAAACACACACAAGTTAACTACTCTACCTAATACTCACAGTGGCAGGACAAAGTGAGTGCACCGTTTGGAAGGTCTCACATCTCTGCCTAAATCGGTCACTAAATGTGGTCTGATCTTCATCAGAATCACAGGAATGATTAAACAGTGTCTGCTTAAAGGAATACCACCCAAACATTTACATTTGATCATATTTGTATTGGCCCTAACATGTAAACATTCACTGGAGAGCGTGGAATAAGTAAGTACACTGCCTGAATCTCGCTGAACTGCAGCAGTTTTGTATTTCAAACGGTGTACTTACTTTTTCTTGCTGTGGTATTGCAAGCGGTTAGCTCAGCAGTTTAAACATAACATATGCCATTCAACGCCAGCTGGAGATGGCCAGCACCAGAAAATAAAGCATGTAGGTTTGTTGTAGAGTAGAGTACAGAGGCAAGGCAGATTTATACAAAAGTCTTACATTTGTTTTACATTCTTTAGTCAAAACCAGGTTTGTCCGAAGTTCGTTTCACAGTTCTTTAGTCATTTGTTTCAGTCCATATTTCAGTTAGAGTTACCACAGTCAGGCATACTGCCACATCTCCACTGTATATACGTCCAGCAAAATGACACAGAAAGGTTTGTGTTGAGCTTCACTTCCAAGACCCAACCAAACGTTCCAATTTTCATACCGAATTACTTGTTAGTTGTGGTCAATATTCTGATTATTTTTTGAGATTTTTTTTTAAAGAGTTAATAAGATTGTTATGCACCTTTCAGAGAGCAGAATGACCAGATTATGATGTTAGTGATGTTTTCGGTATGAAATCTGATAGGCCTACGACCCCTTTAAGGAATGAAATCAAACTTAGAAATGGTACATTGATTTATTAGAACAACCTTTCTAGGCTTTTCATTTTCAAACCACTCCCATGTCAACGTCTTTGGACATTAGGGGAAGCAGGAGAGCGCTTGGCCACTTTGTTGCTGCGTGTCCATTACCACCACATTGTGACTTCAAATTGCCTCTATTTCATGGTCACTTTGCACATACGGTTTGCATAATTCCTGGTCAGTCTGTGGCCAGAACTGTGCAGCGTTAGCATCACATTGTTGCCGGTGATCAATTTAGGCCTTGTATCACTTTGCCAGTTTAGATTTTGTCTACTTTTGAACACAATAACTGTGTGCAAACGTGCTGAGCTGCACGGAGCATGAAATTGACAGCGCGAGCTCTGATGTTGGACCTGACAGAGTGTGGCAGACATCAAATGCACTCGCTGGTGGATGCTTTTTCAGATAACTTTTAATCATCCAAATAACGTCACGCACGTTTTAACCCCTGGCTCGATCTGACATTGTTCTATTTTAAATTTGATCCAGGTTTTTATAAAAACTGTTTATGATTCAGAAGCACACTATTGTTCAACTACGAAAGTTTTAGTGTGCTCTGAGTCATCCAGGAATACTCCATTGCAGTAGAAGTTTCAACGCGTTGACAATGAGGACGTTGTGGCCCACTTGTTCAGCAACACTTTTGCGTGAACTCTCAGTCATCCGGAAATTTCCCTTTCCCTCCCTGCATTTGACCCATTCTTAAGTTCCATTGAGGCGGCCTGTCTAGAGCAGTGAGCATCCAAAATGCTGCCTCCAGGGACACTTTTCCAGATCTTGAACCATACAGAAGGCGTCATTGGTAACATTTCACCTTTTACTATACAAATGCAAATACCGACTTTTCTACCAAATAAAGATAAAGAGATTTAACAGCCCAAATTTGTACATAGAAAAGTCAATGCTAATCATAATGCTAACGTTAGCTTCATGCCGGTTTGTCACATCTACTGGACAATCTGCTTTATGAAGACATTCATACGTTTTGTTTTTACCTTATTTGTGCTAAATATACTCATAGTTCTTCCCCATTGCTAGGCTATGCGCCATGACGCGTGGCCTCTAGGGGTGACCATGGTTAACCGATTAACCGCTAAAAATTGCGTAACCGGGTAATTTGCGGTGGCATTGAAAATACATTTTTGCACCACCAGAGACCGCCAGAGCGCTCCAAGCGATTTGTCCACGAGACTAGTCCATTGCATCATTGCATGGCTAGCTAGTTTTCCAATATGAAGCGGGCCAAAAAAAGCACAGTGTGGGAGCACTTTACTATCGAGAATGACGGATCAAAATGTAAGTATTGCATTGCAGTGCTTAGATATACTTCGAGTACAACTTTGTTGATGTACCATCTCAACAGCCGACACCTGGGCATCATTACAGAGGTAGCTAGGTGAGCTATAGGCACACAACTCTTTCTCGTTAAAAGGGGTGGAGATAAATGTTGTTGTTGTACACATGAATGACTGTTTACAATGTAAAAAAGCGAGCTAAATGACTGCAGGCAAAATAAATAAAAATACTCTAGGGCCTTGATGACAGGCCGCGAACGCAAAAGTCAGTAACTTTTACTGCTCTGTAATTACCACTGTGTTTTATTTCTATAAATTGATTTAGATTCAGCCATTTAATAACGGTGTTAAAAAGGAAATACCCCTTTCGCATTTATCAGTATAACCGAGGGGGACGTCGGGGTGGGGTGGGGGCGAGTATTAACCGCTATGGGCCTCGGTTAAGGTGAACAACTTGAAAACGTGCAGCCCTAGTTGCCGCCTGTATCTACGGGTAGACGAGTAACTGGAGGAAGGCCAACTGCAGGGAGAACATGCACACTCTGCACATGGAGGGGCATTGGACCTGGGATCTTCTCTATAGCTATGCTAAACTCGCAGCTCTGTCACTCTGACTGGGTTCACCCTGGTTTTGTTTTTTGCAAATGCCAGCTTTGCAGGTGCACAGGTTCGTTCAAAATTCACACTGAGATCTCCACGAATGTAATGATCCAAATTAAAATTCTTCACACAAACGTATCTCTTTTGGGTAAATTCCAGCCGGTGTCTCTCCAAATAAACCCCAGATAATGGCCTTGTCTGGTGCGGCTCTGATTGTCATCTCTGAGAAAAAGGCACACCATGTTTCTGGGAACAAAAACTGCTCGGCCTGACCTCTCCTGCCTTTCTTCTCCATTGTTTGCTGTGATTTCCCTGGTTCAGCTCTGACAGCCTGATACAATGAATTGGAAGCCCCACAATAGAGACTTTTACGCCACATTAGGCAGGAGTCCCACATGCTCCTCTGACAAAAAATAATAATAAAACCATTTATAGGGTTGGGAGCCACTCGTCTGGGCAGAATCTGTGGTGATATGAGGGGCTGTCTCCAATAAGTTTTCCCCGGGTCGAGACTAACTGCTCTGTTAATGTTAACATTTATCCTTTGAGCTTGCAGTCCGTCGCGCAGAACCATGCTGCCGAATCAATGCTCTTTACAGAATCTTAACTCAAAAGAGGAAAATGCTACTTCAAAATGTGGGGGAAAAAAAGTTACATTTTGGTTCAGGAAAAGTTGATACATGTTTCGAGCTGCACTTTTGCTGCTGAGTATAAAAGTTACACATGACCATTGGACCTTGCATGTTTTTTGCTTTAGCACCAATTGAATGAGAATGAATTCTATCTTGCATTTGTAAGCTAAAAAACAAAAGTCTGCTGTGTGACTGGCTCTGTAGCTGACAGTTCATGTATCATCTGCTGTTTCCAGTTATTCGTAGCATGTGACTTGACTTTCTCCCAGCCACTGTGCGTCGTAGAGAGGTATAGCCACGAAAATTCAACATTTCTTTGTCACAAATTTACACTCTAAGTTGCTTCACTGAGAAAATGCCTCTGATATTGGAAAAGAGATCATCAATATGCATCGGTACATCCTCTGCAACCACCATGAACACTGGAGATGCCTTGACACAACACATACTGTATGTAAATGCAGAAGAGTTACCAGTACCAGCTCTAAGGCTTTCCCCCTTGGTGCCTAATGCCTGTACATGATTTTTTTTTTTGTCTTATAAGATAATAAGGGCCACATTGCAGGACGTAGGGATTGTAAACTCGTCTCCACTGTCAAAGAGAGAATCGTAGCTACGACCAAAGGTTTTGTCACAGTAGTTTCCGGAGCAGGCAGCATGTGTTTAGCTGAGGCAAGTGGTGTTAAAAAGTGCTGGGAAAGTGAAATGCAGTGCTGTTCATGCCTGGCCTGTGTTGCTTGTGACTCTGGCGACGGTGCTGAAGTTGTATTTTGTTGAGGAGACACTTGTCGGTGATCCTAGTTGCAGCGAGAGGATGGCTCACTCTGCATCTAGCATTCCAAAATATCAGACACTGCCTAACGTCAATTGCAGCTCATCTTGTTTGTCACAGACGGCTAATATCGCACAGCGTACACCCGGCTTAAAGCAGAACTAAGTAACTCAAGCCCCGTAGCATGTTGCGTTTTTTTTTTTACTCATTAACTGTCTGTGAGAATAAATACTATGCTATAAAGAAATAGTCATGCACATCCAAAGGCAGTGGATCCAAAATAAGAATACAGTGATTTAAACTGCACATCAGTGAAAGCTCCCAATTTTGTAAAAGTTTCTTACACCATTAAAGTCATCATACTTGAGCGTGTTAGAGACACATCTGAATATATAAGTGTTAAGTGACCACTTAATACTTAACTGGTCACTTAAGTTAAAAATTGAGAGCTTTCACTGCTGTGTGGACCCTTACTTTAAATCACAATAAATAGTATGCTGACAGAAAAGACAAAGGCAGAGAGGGATATTGTACATTGTGCCACAACCCAATTACACAATGGAGATATTTTTTGTCACTCAAACTTAGCTATAAATCCTGCAAAAGTAGCACTAGTCCGCAGTTACCTTTGCCGTTAGCCTGTTAGCTTCTTCTTGGTGATACTATTATTGTGTATTGCGCCATGGGGCTGGAGCAGGCAGAGTTGTAAAAATGGTTTTCTGTCCAGAGACACCAGGGGGAGATGAAAGACCCCCCCAATCATCCAATCAACATTCCAATAAATGTATTTCTTAAGGTTAACAAGTTACTTAGTTCTGCTTTAAGACCTTGCTCAAAACCTAGCGATGAGTCCCCATTATTGAAGTAGAATACAGTCTCCATGCACTGCGGTCTGGCCGTCCACTGCAGGTTGCTCACGTTCGGACAATACTGGAGCAATAAAGTGTTCTTTAACTTCATTGGTGACATTAAAATCTGCCTTCGTAAGGAAAACAACAACAGTCAGCCAGTCTCTTAAAGCTGCTCCACCTGAATACTCTGTTATGAAAACATGAAAGTTGAAGGTAGGGGAGGAAAACGCATTTCTAGATCTCGCAGACCCTCCCGCGCACACCGACTGTTCACTTGAGTTACTAATTAGAAGCGAGGCAGAATTTGAGATGTGAACAGGACAGACCCCCGAAGCTCACCCTGTGCTAATTTAGCTTCTGACTTCCTCATTCGCACTGGAGGAAAATGCGCTATATTTAGATACACAACCGTGCACGTGGTCTGATTTTAGTTCTTGCTGCGTTTCCAATCTAGATCGATGGTGCCAAAACAAGTTTACTCTACTACAAGAAAATAAATTGATTACAACAGCTCTATAGCACGCGGATATCCGTTGTTTCTCTATTTTGTCAGAGGTTGTTACACCACATGACGCACCTTTTAATAAATAAATAAATAAATACATTTGACTTCAGTAGGAATATATATGTCTATTTTTGTGAGTGACAGCGCGGATCGACTTTTTAAACTCTTGTCAGCGTATGGCTTTGATGAATGCAGCTGTAAAAACATAACCAGTGAGTGCTTCATTCAAGGTGACTCAGAAAGGCTGCCACTGAGCTCCGTCTTGTGTTTGTATAAATCTCTAACCTGACTGTTTAACTTGGCTAAACGAAACATGGGTATTGCAACATTTCATGCATTTGTAGACTATTCGCATAATGTTGCATTATATTTCCCATCAGAACTATCTGTTTTGTCAACACTTCAAAGAGCCTCTATTATACAAACCTTTTGAGTGATATTTTTGGATCATAGTGCTTAATCTTTACCTGACCGATAAAGCACTTTGAGGATCATCTACACCGGCTCGTATGTTCTAAGGCATTCGTGAGGAGTTTCCAAAAGAGTCCACATTTTCTAACTTGAAGACAAACTTGTGGCCTGTAATCCTCTCCTGGGCTCGTCTCTCCCTGCAGTACCAGGTTATTGTGAGAGTGATTTTGAGGCTGTTGCTCCGACACTGTGGAGTCTCTGATTGATCGCAGTCGCCCCGTTGACCCCGGCGGCACGACTGGTCTTCCAGGTCATCACATCGATGAATCAACGGTCCGCGTGAGCACACATAGAGCTGCTTCTAATGAGAGGGCCAACACCTCAATCACAGGACAACCAAAAGAAACCGCTCACACCAATCGGAGGTTTACGCTCTACAGGTAAAGCTATAGCTTCCCCATGCACTGGTCATTTGTAACTTATTTCTTTGTCATATGTATTAAAACAAAACAAAAGGCAGCCCCAGTTTATGTGCAAAATGTGCACAGATTTGGACCATTCTTTGTCAATAACACTTACTATAACAGCTTCGGATTAAATGGTTCAATCAGAAATAGACTCGGATAACATTAGTATTGGTGCAACAAATACTGATTACATCAGTCAATCAAGTTGCACAAAAGCCACAAATGTGCAAAAGATCTTTCCTATGTGCAAACCATATTAACCACTTACCTGCCACTCTAGGGTTAGGGTTAGGGTTAAGGATTAGGGTTAACAATCATTTACATCCAAGTGTCAAAGCGTATTGACTGGAGAGCTTACAGTCTATATGCCAGTGTGATACCTAATTTGAAACCCAAGACCTTCTAGTTTCTAAAAATATGTGTGAGATCTGTGTGAGTGAAACACAACTTACGTTACGTTCTTAACCCTAATTATATCCTGATTAGGGTTAACTAACCCTAGCCCCCTGATCAGGGGAGACGGCAGTTAAGGGGTTAAAGAATAGCCTCTTCAATCAATCAAAGCCAGGGATTTTTGAACATCCTTTTTAAAGAGCAGTTACTGATAATCACATTGACAAATGCACTGATTATAAATACAGGTTAGGGCTATATGTTTGACTGTGATGACGTTAAAGGAGCTGCTCAGGCATTCTTCCTTTTCACTGACTACTTTCAAAATAGAAAGTGTGGCTTTGTGACCTTACCTTGGACTTCAACAGTTTGAACATTTTCATGACATCATTTTGTTTTGTTATACAGTAGATGGAGAAATGTTTTACTTCCTCTAGTTATTTTCTTTCCACAACTTCTAGGGCCATAATGGTGCAGTTTATAGGCATTCACCCGCAGTAAAATGGTCACCGGATAAAAAATAAAATGTATTCTGTAGCACATATTGTCATTGTGCACTCTGGCCTAGACACGTCTTTGACATTGCCTTCTCTATTGTGCCTCATTGTGACGGCTAGAGCAATAGTTCTCAAACTTTTCACATCGACTGTAGCATCTCTTAAAACATTTGACCTTCAACATCAAATCTGGACTAAAGCAGTGAAAGTGTCTAAAGTACATCAACAGTGGACTCAATTATGCCTCGCATACACCATGTCCAAACCAGGAACACATTTAACATGCATAACAATGACATGATCTCTGATTAAAATGAACAAAGCCTAAACTTGCAGATATACTCTTCAGTTCCACCACCAGTGGAACATTTTGCAATAGCCCAAACACAATGAAATTACCGAAGTTATTATTGACCCTGAAACTAATAAAAGCCAGTCGGGACATGGCTCTTTTCTTTAATTCTCTCTATTGTTTTGGCTGAAGGCAGTTGGGCTCAATAGCTGTGTGACTAACTTAAGCATATTTTATTAATCCTTCTGAAGAGTTGCTAGTCGTTTTCCGGGACTTTATAGTGCTGCGTACTTGGAATGCGAGAAAAGAGAAGCAGGCAAATAAACAAAAGAAAACTGGCGCACTCTCTCATTGATTAAAATGAAACACCCGATCCCACATGAGAGGAACGCGCGGGCCAATAAACATGTAAAAATATGTTTTCGTGTGGACTTCCTATGCCGTTTGTTTTACTGGAAGCCAGGAGGGACATTTTGCGAGGTTGGGTCAAATAAAACAAACCCAAATGCTTGTGTCCTCGCGAGGGACCAGAGTCTGTTATCAACGCAAAACCAAGGCTCGCTGCAAAAATAGGAACCCCTTAAAGGTTATTTTGGTCCCAAGATTGTTAACATTTCAAACCAGTAATTCTAGAGCCGCGTTTTGGGGGTAGAACGGGCGAAATTGAATAAGTTGTGATGTGGTGTTTTGGGGAGAGGAAACTCCCTTGGTGGTTGGTGGCACTGGCAGACTCCAAATGAAACGAAAAATAAATAAAAAAACGAGAGAGACAGAGAAAGTCCCAGACACGCGCCAGATTTACAAACCAAACAAGCGTCAGGTCAGAAAGAGGACACAATCGCGGGAGATATTCCAAACATGAATCATATTTTGATCGGAGCCGACAGAAGAGCCGAGGGGGCCCGAATAAATCACAATTATGTCAGGAAGGCTGTCGCTGTCACATCCACAAAGTCTGACATCACCAATTTACTGAAAACTTGGGGAAGACAAACGAAGACAAACTAGTCACAGAGAGGCGAGCGATGCTTGATTTATATATGCACAGGAGTTTGGAGAGGACGGGGCCCCGAGGCATCCGAGTTCAGAGCGTATTGACAGAGCGGTAAAAAGTACGCATAAAATGTCCAGTGAAACATTAGCGTCGGGTGAAAGCTGTTAGCATCCGGCCATAACCTCCCACTAAAACATTATTATTAGTGTAAAAGTGATATACAGATGGAGCCGACTCAGTGATGCTGGGGAATATCAGGGGCGGGAGAAGGACGGGGAATATGTACTGAAGACGTAATAATAATTTGAGTTGTAATATTTGCTGCAACTCCGAACACTTAATGAAACCAAGTGGAGGGACGGTATTCCCCATGGATAACTTAAAGGGATATTTTTGACATAGGGCCTCATTCCCTAGTTATCCAGAGTGTTGTTGATGTCTGGAGATATGTTTTTCTTAAATTCATGCAGTTCTTATATTTGAAGAGCTTAGTGGCGCTAGGCTAATGCTAGGCTAACGCATTTCTATGGTATCAGCCACCCTGCATTAAAAACAGTCTGACCCACTCCACAGTGCACCTGAGGCAACTCATGAAAAACGCCAGACTACCCATATAAATGTGTGTGTTAATAAAATATGTTGACCTTGTATCACATGAATTACTGCATTTTGAGGGACTATTTTCTCGCAGACCACTCCGCCACCGCGTTAGCTTACAACCACGAAGCTGATGCCAGCATTAGGGCTGTCACAATAATACTTTTTTTTTTTTTTTTCAAGAGATTGCTTTATTTGTCAAACCATGACTGATTCGAAATTCTATTTCTCTCATCCTTGATTGCGGAGCGGGGGGTGGGGGAAGAGGGGTGGGAGGGAGGTCAGGGAGTTCAGCTTCCCGACGGCCCTGTGTACGAAACTGTTTTTCAGTCGACTCGACCTGGCCCGTAGATTCCGCAGTCTCCTCCCTGAAGGCACTACTCTGAAGAGACTGTGTGATGGGTGCGTAGGGTCCCTGGTGATTCTGACGGCTTTGCGGGTGAGACGGGTGGAGTACATGTCCTTAATGGAGGGGAGAGGAGCTCCACAGATCTTCTCCGCTGCTCTCACTCGATTTATCCTTCAATAAAAAATAGATAAACAATACATTTTTGGACTCGATATTTATCGTCTGTACATTTATTAGAATTTCCCCCCATTCTTAGATTTTTAACTGAAGCAAATTGCGTTTCATATTTCATGTTTATTGCAACTTGTGTGGTATTTTAGGGTATGATGATGCACTTTTAAAACAAAGGTTTACTGTCACTTTTATGCCTGAGAGTTGACAGTATCTAGTTTCGTCAGACTCAATAAAGTCATTTATCGCGATACTTTCCTGCCTCGATATATCGAACTTCAAATTTGTTATCGTGACAGGCCTAACCGGCACCCTATATACAATGGACAGAGGGAGGCATGAAAAAGACACAAAATGATAGTGAACACATTCTTTCGTGGAGGCGTCAACATGCGTTACAATCTTAAAATAGTTCAAGTTCTTCAAAGGACAAAGGTTCAAAGCATTGTCTTCACTGCGGTCATTTCAGAACAATTACATCCTAAAAATACAGCCCGTATAAAGTGTCAGGTGGTAATAGATTGGCATCAGTGATGTATGTTGCCAACTCAGATTGATGTCAGTCATCAGCATAATCCCTCTGTCTTGTTGCTGCACCATCTTTGCTCCTGGTTTGTAAAGGGTAATAGATGGAGCATGGTTTGTAACTCAGTAGTTACAGAAATACAAGAACAGGCCAGGAAAGTTTCTAGAATATACCTATAACACTATATTATCTTACCCAAAACAGTGAAAGATAATTAAAAGTTTGTACCAAATGGAGAACTTATAATAGCCTATATTGTTTCTTAAGATATGCAAAACTTCAAACCATCCCCTCTTTGCTGACATAAAGATATGGCTCGAAATACATTGTCAATTCACAGATACATGCACAGTCAGCGACTTCCAAACGAGTTGTCGGGTCCAATCTATCATTCAGAGACAGGTTTGGCATTCGCACCTTGCATTAGCGCAGCCACAGATCAAAATGTGGGGCATAACACGGGCACAGTCTGCGTGGATAGTTCAAATGCTTGTAATTAATCCGGGAAATTCTTGATGCCAATCCTGCTGGACATTTATTTGCCGCGACTCAGCACCTAGTAATTGTCAGTGGGCTAATATTAGACGCAAATGTAATCTCATGGAAAAATGACATCACCGAATTAACAAAGACAACTGCATCGACATGGCGGTACGTTGTTTACGACGCTCAGATCGTGGGACAGGGTCAAAAACATTGTGTTCATAGCAGTCACAACAATAAAAAATGAAAATGCCCTATATAAAGTTGGTAACTTAGCAACCATTGGTAAGTTAGTTTGGTGCAAGAAAGCGTATCGATTGATCCTTTGACTATTTGATTAAATATAAATGAAGAAAAACTTGTTGTGGAGGAAAATAAGCTTGAAGAGGCTATATCTGTCTGAGAAGTGAATGAATAATGCACACAGCTGTGAAACTGATTCAACTGATTCATTCTCTTGAACACAATCTGCAAACATTCAGGCAAGTGTTAAGAAAAAAGTGTATATACTTTTTATTTTTTCATAGAATAATGCTGGTCACTGAAGTACCCTCAAAGCATTAGTAGCTCTCTCTCTCATTTTGAATACCGTATTTTCCGGCCTTTTTTTTTTTTTTACATAGTTTGGCTGGTGGTGCGACTTATACTCAGGTGCGACTAATTATCAAAACATATAATTTCATGTTTGTTATTTTCACACTGAGAGCCGCTAGAGGGAGCTCTAGGCTTGTAAACGCAGAAGTTACTCACTGCAATGTAGAAAACATAACAAGCTAATTGCGGGCTAAAAGCGCGAGGGCCACAATTAAAGGGACGAGCTTGAACCATGTGCTGCCGGGAGAGGCTTGTCAACGGTGCAGTTACGCCTCCATGTCCAGGTAGTAGCCGAGGCTGGTGCGATTTATACTCCGGAGCGACTTATATATGTTGCTCCAGAGTCTATGTTTTTTTTTTTTTTTTTTCATTTTTCATTGCATTTTTTGGCTGGTGCGACTTATACTCTAGAGCGATTTATAGTCTGGAAAATACGTTAAGTAAAATTTGCTCATATCTTTGGTTGCTTTGATCCAACACATAGAGAATCTGCTGTTTTGCTGTTGGCTGCCAGGTTGTAGTCCTCACAGCTCAACGCCTGAGCGTGAGAAACAGATTACACGGTCTTCAGATTTACTTTTACAGCTCCCAGTGTGAGGACAGTTTAACAGCAACATTTGCAGCTGTTCAACATGGCCCGACGGTGGCTGCTTAGGGACACATCGGGTGCTCTCCACTACCCCGTCCCTCATATAACATGCAAAGACAGAATATGACGCCATTTAACACAAGGGTCCCTCGGAGCCACGCGCGCTCTCCATCACTGCGACAATTAAAGGCGGCATCCAAGAAGTCCTCAGTAAATACACGGGAGCCGCCACGTAATACTATGACATTAACCGGTGTCTGCGTCTTTTGGAAATGCATCTGCGGCTCAGACCTTTCGTCTTCCTACAGCTCAGGACTTTCTTTACCCCGATGCAGTGGGTTTAGCAAAATGAATTCATTGCCCTGAACACAGAACTCAGGCTTTTATTGGATGCGCTCGATTCAAAGCCAGTTGTTTAATGCGGCGATGATGAATCCGCTATAGAGAGGGACAATAAAACACTTCCAAATAAGCCGCAATCAGATAAACTCCGTAAATACAGTAGGATATGCCTCTGAATGGATGTGTTTTGTTCTGGATCACTGAACAAGATAGAAAATACGGGAAGACGGCAAACATCCACCGCATGTAAATTCACAACCAGTAGGCTTCTCACATACTCTTTCAGATCTAAAACGGCGAGGTAAGTAGACTGTGTGGTGTAAGTCACACCTTTTATTAAAATATGATTTAAATAGCTTTCCTCTATGCTGTTTAAGATCTGAAATAATTCCATGTACCCCGTGCTATGAGCTCTTGCACCCTTAGGGGTCCTTCCTTCACTGATCTCTTGACTTGCCATATTAATTTAGCTGACGCAAGCTTATCAAATACCTCAAACCATTATTTGTTTCTTTTCTATCATCTTATCTTTAAACAATCTTGAAATTTAGACACAAGGTAAAGACTTTTTGCGTCCCATGTAGAGAAGTTTGACCTTTGCCTTTGACCCATTCTTTGACGCCACTGTGGGGCAAACTGCTGTGCGTCCCATTTTCAGGTCATGAGCGAGGTTTAGTCAGGACGTGTTGACAATCATTATCGCTGAAACACGATATTTTAAGAGCACACCCAAAGAAGAACAGTCATTGCCCTAGCAAATTATAATGGGGATCCTTACATAACAAATAAACTAACTTTTCCCATCATTTCCTCTCCCGCACCACCCGTTCGTACCTCGTCCACAATGCAAAGGGTTAAGTGTGTATCTTCCAGCACATTAGGCCGGATTACTTCATCTCACATGCAGAATTAGAGCCCCGATTTGGGGCCTGAGCTGCCGTTAGCGCATCCTCATCGCTGCATTCGTCTTCATCAGCCGCGGGGAGAGAGAGGATTTAGCCGTCTAATCACGAGGAACAACAAACAGGAAACACTCACCGCCAGAATCTCTGACGCCGTTTAAAATGCTCCGTGTTCATTACCGCGGCTTAGAGTGGGCCATAATGCTAACAGTGCACTCGCGGAGGCCAATTTGTGATCCAGAGCAGCGAGGCAGGAGTTTGGGGGCAAAAGCGGGAGGCAAAGTAAACCAGTGGGAGTTTGCACGTATAGCTTAGTGCATTAACTCCAACTTACGAAGAACAATGGAGCTGCTTTTACTTAAGGGGATTTGTGAGATCACAATAAGCAGTTTGTTTCTCTGTTGCTAAAGGGATTGGACAGAAGTATTAGTTGCAGGTCATTTGAGAAAGTAAGAGTAACAACCATGGGCACGCGCAGTACTGGAGCTCAACACCCACTTCCAAATCAGCTCTTGGTTCAGGAAGTAAACGCCCCATTTATTTCTCTCATAGCGATTCAGGAGGAGGAAATGATATGTTTAGAGTTTTAAAGCAGTAACTTGTTCACCTTAATAAATCCTTTTCGTAGACCCTCTGGGGGTAATACAAGTGTTAATGGGATGATTGGGGGGTCTTTCGTCTCCCCTGGTGTCTAACGGGCAAAGCTAACTGCGGGCTAGCTCCACTTTAGCAGTGTTTACAGCCAAAGTTTGAGTGAAACAAATGATCTCCTTTGTGTATTTGGATGTACAATATCCCTCTCTCCCTTTGTCTTTTCTGTCAGCGTAGTATTTACTCTGCACGGACAATTAATGAGTAAAAAAAAAACATGCTACGACACCTGCAGTGGCGCTCATGGCCTCTAGGGGCATGAGTTACTTAGTTCTGCTTTAACCCCTTAACTCCCGCCTTAACTGAGCCATGTGCATTTTCTTTGGTTCAGCTTTGCCCAAATCTAAAAGGTCACAGCCTATAGACCAGTGTAACACCTCATTTGAAAGCTAAGACCTACAAAACTTGCGTTGTTGCCATGTTGTCGCAACCTTTTCTGACATTTCTTTTGATCGTTTTTTTGTCAGACATTTTTGTCACTTTTTGTTGCTTCTTCGTCCCTTTTTTGTCGCTTTTTTTGTGGCATCTTTGTTGCTTTTCTATCACTCTTCCGTTATCTTTGGTTGTTTTTTTTCGTTGCGTTTTTGTCACTTTGTCGTCATGTTCTGTCTTGTTTTGTTGCATTTCTCTTTCCCGGCTCCATTTTGTCGCTTTTTCAAGTAGCTTCTAGATTTGGGTAACTGGCCAAAAATGTGCTCGGTTACTAGGCGGGGGTTAAGAGGTTAAGGCAGCTATACCAGCTATACCGTCACTCATGCACATATATTGTCACTTCAAGATAAAACAATGTCTCAGTCAACACAATTGGACTTACTTTTAAAGGAATAGGCCACCGTTTTTACATACTGAGATATGTTCTTACCTTAGCTTAGACGAGTTCACCTGTACCCGTCTGGTCTCCACGCGTGCCCTCCATAACGTAAACACAGCACAGACGGCGTTAGCATTTAGCCGTTAGCATTTAGCCGTTAGCATTTAGCCTCTCTCTTCTCCTCTATAGCTCCAAACGAGGTGAAGATAGAAGCTACCAAACTCTTCCACGTTTTCCCTATTTAAATATGGTTATGTGAAGTGTTACATTATAAAGTATGATTACACAAAATTAAAATATGTGGATTTTCTAAGCGGATAAAAAGGTGAACCATATTGTAAGGTGTAATAATACCAGGAGTAATTCGGCATCCGCACAGTAAAGTGAAGATATCACTGTGCGGATGCCAAATTACTTTGGCCAGACAGGAAGCTGAGGAAGCTGTCTGGATGGACGGCGAAACTGTCAGCTCTTTTTTAAAAGTAAGTCCAGTTGTGTTGATTCACCCTTTTTTTTGAGTGTCACTTCAAGACTTTAGAAGCTGAAATGTTATGAATACATTTTGCTGCACCTCTAAGTAAATGGTATTTCCTTTCTTTTAAAATATGTGTGCTATGGCAATGCACTGCAGTTGCCCTTTGGACACTGGTTTAACGCAGAGAACAAACTCCGCTGCTGGAACAATAACATCTACAAACACAAAAGTAAACTTAACTTTTTATTTGCATATTTAATCAAGCAGCAATTACGTCTCCTGCTTGTAGCCTTCTCGAGGCCTCCTGAACGAAACCAGCCCAGACGAGGCAGGCGGACAGCGGACGGACAGAGGGACACCGCGCTCCATTCACTCATATTGATTTTTCCCAGTGTTTCTTGAGAACGGGAGCTTGTTGCGGGGGCCAGTAATAGGACTCCTTTGTGCCGTATTCCACATGCCTGCTCTCACAATGGAGATATCACAAAGCCATTCTTGTCCAATCTCCCTCAATCTAATGTAATGGGACGGCAGTGTTCAAACAGAGGGGGGTGTGTCGCTGTGAATGTGGTCGGCCTCATCAGTAAAATACTTCACTGGTACTGTTCGCTCGTGGAAACCTTTTCAAATGGTAAAGATGACACGACATGTATTTTTCTTTAGCTTGGGTTGAGCTTTTTAAGTCCATACAGTTTCACTTGATTATTTCAGTTCTCAAATTGTCATCACGGACCAATCTACAATGTATTACTTCTAAGACCTCTTAAGAAAAACCCTGTCTTTGCTGATAATGGACTTGTCCCACAGAAACACAACAAGAAATAAATTTAAAAAAGGTCTGGAGAAGACTCAGCCTTGTTCGTCTGAATTTAATTGGTATTTATAGTTAAACCCTGAGGTAGAGTGGCGCGGGCATTCAGAACCAGCTTGGTAAATCAATGGCTCAAACAGAAGAGCTTTGGTGCTTCTGTGATGGGGCACAAGTAGGGGATTGTGTTTTTACCTGGGTTTGTGATGTGGATTTTAATTGCATGTTGAGTGCTTTTTTTTCTTTCGCTGTGGCTTTTTTATTACATATTTTAGACATCGCCCCTTTTTAAATAAATAAAGATCTTCTTCTTCTTCTTTTAGCTTGTTGCCCCTAACAACCCCAGCACGTGTCACTTTTTGTCCAATCAAACACACCAGCGGAGCCTTAGACCGGACCGTCAAAAGGAAAGCAGGGAAGACAACGAAAGAAGACTGGCCTTGCCGAGTGAGAGGGCGGACGCACACCCGAATAGAGGCCCCGGGAGTACGCCCCCCCCTTACCTTACTTACCCCCCTTTAAAGGATTGTATCCTCGTGGCCTGCCTCGTGTTATTCTGTGTGCAGGAGGAATACCTGAAAGTGGCCGAGCCCAGGACTTTGACACACCGCGCCCGGACTGGCGTGTACCCTCATATGGGACAATATTTTGTATCTCTATTTTATGGTCACCCCATTTTAATATTTCTGTGCTGCCTTTTTTTATGTTATAATACGAATTCACTGTCTTCTCTTTATTGGGTCGGTTGCTCTCACTGCATTGGGTTTTAACATGACTGCGTTTAGCCAATTTTAGCTAAATCTAGTATTTGACCCCTCGGCTGCATTACACTTCAATGAACATTTTACAATGAAAAAGTTTGTTAAATGCTAAATAGTTCATCAACCAAGAGAGATCGTGTCTGTGGGCGATTCATGACCTTGACAAAAGTCCAATGTGACTAATTACAATGTTACTTTTACAGACCTAGTTAACAAGTTATATCACCAACAAATAAATTGCTGCCGCTTTTGTGAGTGTGAAATTGCTATAGGCAGTTTACATCTCGCTTCAACTACTGAGCACAGAAGATGAATCAAGTACCTTCATTGAAGATGGACAACTCCTGTACGACTGAGAGCTTACACAGACATCTCGCTTAAGTAACTCACTTTGACGGACATATTATACTAGCACAAGGTTCTACTGATTACACTGTTGGTTGCAGTGACAGCATTGGTGGAGGTAATTGTAAACAATAAAATAAGGGTATGGGTAGTGGTGAAAAGGAATCTTTACTCACGTCGCACTTTTTTAAAGATTGTGCAATAAAGTATTTCCAATGCAGATTCAACATAAACAAGATGAAACCATTTCAACTGTTCTGTAAAGAGCAGGAGGAACGGAGGAACCCTGCAGGGATTGGACAAGAGGAACTGAAGCCCCAACAAGGACATGATCTTCTGCGATCTTGGCCCGTCATCTGAGGTACTCCCATCGGCCGTGGGTCTCTATAGCCTCTCCGTCCATGGGAGTGGAGCTCTCCTTCTGTGGTTCTGCCCGAGGTTTCTCTTTTCTCCCACTGGGTTGGGTTGGGTGGTAGTAGTGAAGTCGACAGGAGCCTAAATGTGCCTCTGAAACATCTGCAGAATATGACGGGGGACAATGGGATCACATAGTACACATGTTCCTGTCTATTTGCACCGCCTGAGTGTTCTTGAGACCACATGTAACGTGTTATTTTCTCTGTTGTGAGATCAATCAAGTCCTATCTTATGGTCACACTCCCTGACGAAGGCCCCTAGCCGAAACGCGTTGGAGCACTTTTTTACCTTTTCTAGCCATGTGATTTAATACAGGCTTTTTATATTTCTAGATGAGTGCCTTTTGTTGCCTATGGACTTAGCCCTTTACCAAAGAGCACCATCGTTTAACAAGATATAAGATACGTAAAACAGTTCCAAGCAGCACTCCTACCTTCAGTTTTTTCCTATCTTATCGTGTATCTTATATTTTGAAGCATATGCCCCGATGCTCATTACCGAGATTGGGTCGATCCCTTCCTTTCTGGCTGCCTGCTTGGAGACTCGTTTCTGTATGTTCAGGATCTAACACGGGTGAGCTAGGCGGGATTCTCTGGCAAACAACTGCCTTCAGGAGTCAACCACAAGGCAAAGCTTTTTTTTTTTTTTTTTTTCACTTGGCTAGGAACTTAAACAAAAGTAGTGACGCATTGAGGACACCATTTTGTTGAACCGTGCAGAGTGCTGTCCTTGTATGATAACCTACCATGGGGATTAAGGCACGTCCTGCAGCACACTTTCTTCCTTCTTCTGCGCTACCTGCCCAGA
The DNA here is from genome assembly GCA_021464625.1 of Proterorhinus semilunaris. NCBI lineage: Eukaryota > Metazoa > Chordata > Actinopteri > Gobiiformes > Gobiidae > Proterorhinus > Proterorhinus semilunaris. The sequence goes on along the minus strand of CM038358.1, from coordinate 25,936,811 downwards.
AGCCAAGATCCATCATCTAACACGGGAATGTGAGGAAAACCACTTCTTGGAGACATGAGGCTAATGGATACTCCTGGGCTTGGAGGACCCTAAAACAAAATTGTAATAGTAGTAGTAGTAGTAGTATTTGAAATGCCTTGATTGTGGCGTCAAAATGCTTCTGCGTTTGGGGGGTCATCCCGTCGTTGCAGCGCCTGTCTGCTTTGTGTCATAAAACCGATAAAGAGGTGGAAAAGGGCGAGGCCGCAGAGGAGCAGTCATCTTCTCCAGCGTTCATTTTTCTACACACAAGCAACAGGTCAACAGCTGCTAAATGCTTAACCCCCAACTGGTCCTGGAGTCGGCCATAGAAGCGGCAGAAGTCGAGAAGCATCATAAAGCCGGCAGATGTTTGCATGTTAATTGTGGTGGGATACCGGGCGTTGCAGCTGGTCCAGTATACAGTATATGGAAGCCCTCCAAGTCCTAACTAACGCACCAGATGTAAAAAAAAAAAAAAAAAAAGGTGTTCCCCAACCGGTCCATATGTGTATTGCATATGTAGCTACAGCTAACACAGCATGGCATGGATTCAAGCCAAAAATAATAATCTGGTAAAGCGTATTGAAAAGGTGAACATGTACTGTATATGCAGGGCTTACATCATACTTCACACATAACTCAAATAAATAAATAATAATAATAATAATAATTAAACTCAAATTAAAATTATATTGAGGATGGTAATGACAGCTGGGAAGTAGAAAGATCTCGGAGTATAATATAAACTGCTTCATAGTAACGTGCCTTTATAACATTAAAATAGTGACTTCCGGTAATGTTACACTAGTGATTTTAGTAATTTACCAATGTTTGGCATTGGTAACAATTTGTAAGAAATATATTAATGATCATCATTTGTTACTTGCTCTGTACTAGACATTGTACAAGAAATTAAACTGCTGTTGTTGTGTTTAAAGTAAAATTCCTAGTTTGTAAACCTTGTTCATAAACCTTGGCAATAAACGAATTCTGATTGTGATTCTGATTCTGATTTTGTATGTACTCGTTTCTGTTTATTGCTGGATGGGTTAAAATAGTGCTTTGTAAGTATGGTCTAATTGTAATTGACTGGATATAGATATTGTGAGTGTTGTAGTACATTCTTTTGCTGTTGTTTCTTTATTATTGTTCTTTATTATTTGTTGTTACCTTGCCCTATGATCCCTTGTTTATGATTTGTTACCTTGACTACGTTCCTTGCTTTAATTGTTAAATGAAAATGTTATTGTTTTTATTTTGAGGCTTGTAAGCCTTTTGCTTCGGCCCACTCCTTTTGAGCAGACTAACTGCTCAAATAAACAAATACACTAAAGCTAATATTGGTCCCAGTGTGCACCTCCATTGAACAGAAGGAGAAGGTCAGTGCAGTGAGAGGCTGTTGTTTATACATGTACATGAATGCGTCACCAGTGATTTATTTTGCATCCCTGAAGACCCGAGAAGACCCGCTGATTTACTCGTTATGAAAGCACATGCATTGTGCGCAGGGAGACGCAACATAAAGAATAGACAGACGACATGCAGCACAAAGAAAACCCGCAGAGAAGGCTGTATAAGATCTAGAGAATGGCCCTGCGGCAGTTGCCTTCCTTCTGACAGGTATAGTCTCAGTGGGAAGTTTTATTTCTAATTGCTTTGTTTATTACATAAATCCTCAATTCTTTGCCTCTCAAACTCTTTAAAGTGAGAGTCGGTAAGTTTAAATGTTTTACAAATGTAGGTAAGCCTTTTATGGACGCTCAAAACGCTCTTCATTCATTTACTCCCCACACGGGCTTAATTTCTCGGCGGATATTTTGCATCCAAAACCAAATCACGAACGTGGGTGAACTGCCTTGCCCATGAGCTCAGTAATATTGTTGACCAGGAAGAGCGGAAATTAAACTGACAACCTCTACTTCCTGAGCCATTCTGTTATATTTCACTGTATTTAAGTTGATGAGGATTTTTCTTGTCGAATGAAATTTGATTTGTCCTCCTTCAGGACCCGGAAACGTGACGCTACAGGTTGTGAAACGTGCTTATGAACTGTTCCATGTGAAGAATTTAGTTCTGAGTTTGGACAAAACAAACAATTAAATGTTCTCTTTTCTATTAGTTAACAAGAGGCAACCTCCCTCTCTCTCGGTACAGCAGTATTTTTGCCTGTTTTTGCGAACTGCATTTGTGGTTTCTGTGTTCCACATTGTTTTACTGGATCCTTGTGTGCGTCTTTGCCGTGTTTTTGTGGAGGTTCTGTTGTGGAGCGGAGGGAGCTGCACAGGTGGAAGAGGAAGGAGGCGGTGCACCGTTTAAGAGGATCAGAGGAGACTGAAAGCAGCCAGGTTTTCTTCGGGCGCTACGGTTTCCCCAACCTCCGAAAAAGTGCTGGTCGGGTTGACCCACAGCAGCTCAGGACAAACACCTGAGCACTATTTCATTGTACAATTGTAAAATAACAAATAAAGCACTTACTTACAGGGCCTTTTTAAGCATTGTGTATCCGAAAAAATTATTAAATGTATCAAGTTAACTAACAGAGCATAATGGTGTACACCAGGTGTTCTCAAAGTTTAAATCAAATGGTCCGAAAATAAAATTAAGAAAAGTCAAAGGCCCGAATAATTTATTGCTGCTCACTGCACAAAAAGAAGAAGAAGAAGAAGAACCTTTATTTATATAGCGCCTTTCACAGACATAGTCACAAAGCGCTTTAAATGAGAGCATTAGAGCAAAAGAATCAGAATGTTTTTTGTTGCCATTGAAACATAAAACATACAGATTTTTTTTTTTAGGTTTTTACAAGCTTAGCCATAATAATCAAAATTATAACAAATAAAGGCTATAAAGGCTATCTCACTTTGCATGTAATGAGTCTATCATATATTGGTTTCACAGTTTAAGTTGAATACCAGAAGTGAATGCACTTTTTCAGGATATTCTAATTATATGACGAGCACCTGTATAACAATAAACTTGGTAGATGAATAATAAACTTTCAAACAATAAGACTATAGGGGCATTTAAAGTAGATTAGAATAAAATATGATAAACAACAACAATTTGTCACAGAACAACAGCGTGACTGTATTTACAGAGGTACAGGTGCATTAAGTGGAAACATTTAAATAGTAAAAATGTAAAATGCATTTGTTATTATAATAATTAAATCATCAGAGTGCATGTTAACATGAGCAAAATCTGCATAATATTGGAATTTATGAAAAAACAATATAATAATAATCAAGAGCAGCCCCTATGATGGGACACTCAAGAGACAAGGCACTGTCTGTAAGGCAAGGCAAGGCAAGGCAAGTTTATTTGTAGAGCACAATTCATACACAAGGCAATTCAAAGTGCTTCACAGTTGCATAAAATTACAAGAAAACAGATCAAATCATTAAAACATCAACATAAAAATGTATCAATGACAGTAAAAGGCAAGAGTGCAGATAAAATACTTTCAGTTTTCATCTGCTCGGGTAAAAAGAGCTGTTTTCAGCCTGTAAGCTCCTCAAACGTGGTCCAAAAGGGACTGATCTGAACGTACATCACTCAGACATTGGAGTGCTTTATTACGTTCATGGTTGAGAATGCACGCTCACTATGATCACTAAGTTCTCTTTTTTTTTCCCTAAATTACTTTTTCTAAGGTGTTAAGGGTGTTGAAAGAATATAATCTATAACACTATCTTTATTCAATGATTCTGATACAAGCTCATAATCTGGATGGGACCTCAAGAGCGTATTGTTAGCAGCTGTGTTTAAAGGGCAGACTGTGCGCCTGTTTATATGCTGCCCCTACAGGCCAAAGCTGCAACTGCACTTAAGGTAATGCAACAAGCTCTGCTATTGCAATAAAACTCCCAGCGCCACCGGGGTCCGAACCAAATAACCTCGAGGTCCACATCCGGACCTGAGTCCAGAGTTTGAGGAGGCCTGGTGTACACCCATGGTTCTCAGCTGGTAGGTTGGGACTATAGACATGTGTATTTTAATATTAAGTACTATAACTGCTACATATTTGTATCATAAGTTTAAATCAATATTTTTATTTAGGGTGCTCTGAAGTTCCACCAGTTGAGGAACTCTGATTTTCCTTTTCGTGCGCTCTTTCCAATAAACTCATCTTCCAAAACAAGCTGTTCAGTGACAGTTTGAGTGTGTTCATGTTGACCTCTGAACACTTTGACGATTTTCGCATACACTTGGAGCGTAAAAGCTGTCCCATAAAAGAAGTCCTTTTCACTTCAGCGAGCTCCAAACACTGCGATGTGTAATTGGTTTTTAAGACGACAGTGCACTCTCAAATGGATTGGCTTAATGATACATCTAATTAAATCAAATCCAGCATCAATCTCTGGGAGTGTGACGAACAGGATATGCAGCTTCTGCAAATGCAGGCTCGGAATCAGCTCAGCCACAACATGTAGAGGGGATTTCACGCCACTCACGATAACATCACGGAATGCATTCGGGGATAGTTGGTTTTAATTTAGAGCCGCCTGAACACTTTATCAGAACAGAAAAGTGGGAGAAAATCATCCCATCCCGAGGCCTCAGACTGAATCAAAGGGAAATCAGCGGAGGCCTGAGTCAACACAGTGCTTTTTTTTATCAACTGTCAGTCAGAATGGTGCTTTCCACAAGAGAGGAGCAGCCAGGCCCTGTCAACAATAATAATGAGGGATTCACGCTTAAATATTGAGATTGGCATTATGTGCAAATTAAGGAGTGGCTTTTTATTTTATTTTTTTCGATCAAAAGTTTTTACGATTTTTTTTTTTTTTTATGAGAAATGCATGATCCAAACCAATTTCAAGAACTCATTGTTCACACATTTTCACGATAGAGATTCAAATGTATTTCAAGGAAAAACAGAACAAAGAAATAAAAGAAAAGAGAAAAAAAAGCCAGTGACAATACATTTTTGGTGCTCTAAAGCTGTGTTTCCAGCAGGGGTATGGGCACCTCTGGGGGTACTCAAGCACTTAGCAGTACACTTGAAATCTGTTGAGTTTAATAACGCAGAACTTTTTCAATATATACTGTATATAGATATATATATATATATTCTTTACAATAAACATTACATTCAACAACTCAAACGCCTCTCTTTGACATGCAAAGACTGTACATATTCTATTATCTACTAACTGCCCACACTCTGCTGGTGTGTTACTTCTGTAGCCACAGCTGCCCCAGGGCTGAAGGACGAGAGATGTGACCACTAATCTGTGCTAACAGACCTAAGCAGTGAGGGTGTCTGGGAGGTGCCGTGCCATTAGTCCAACGTTTCTATTCCGAAAATTTACCATTGAGCAAAGCTGCCATTAGTCCGACATCTGGATTAGAGAGCCATATACAAGCATTGGCCCCACCCTTAAGGTCAGTGGATTCATTTTGTTTTTCAACCCCTACTCAATGGGACATTTTTGGAATAATGTGACGTCGGACTAATGGATTGTTGGACTAATGGGCCGACCCCGTCTGGGATCACACCCCCATTCTTGTGGAGATAAAATCTATGTGCTTTACATATAGAGTACCCCCATCAGTACCATGTGTAGTGTTGTGTTGTAGAGTAATCTTTGATTGGAGCACCAGAGTGCACAACCATCCAGTTCGGCGATGTGCCCTGCTGCCAGGAGGTGCTTGTGTTTAGTATTAGCTTCTGACAAAAATAACTCAATTGGCACTGTTTAGTTCATTTCACATATAGAAAACTATGCAGGTGTTTAGAGTAGATTTTCTAACCGAGGCCAGGGAAACCAGCCATACACAAGTGCTCATCAAACTTCAAAGAAAATCCCTAATAAGATTTTTATTTCGAAAAGCGTGGCCTATCCCCGCGTGCATCAACGCTGATAACTCCCCCTTGTATCCTGTCCAACCTTGCCTTGTATCTATATTAAATCAGCCTGTAGCAGCAGTGTGAATGTCATGTCTCGGCGTGACAGTGAGAAATGGCGCATCTTGGTGGTGGACACGGAATAACGGAGCGCCCAGGTGTTCTTGAACGCACCGCAGTGTATCAGACACACATCTATCGATCCATTCACTCAACGGCACCCCGGCCCATAAATCTCACTCCACACATGCGCCAGCGCAAGGGCAATTTGTAACTACAGACAGTGTGATCTACCATATAGTTAGAAAGGACATCTAAGGTAATGCTAGTGATTTTGATAGTGTGGTTTCATTGGATGCTAGACACCGACTTGCACATATAGGCTCCAGGAAATCCATCATAAGTAGATCCAACATATCAAGAAATCTAGCTGCAGACACACAGGGAGAACATGCAACCTCCTCGCAGAAAGATTCGACACGGCGCGTGAACCGACGGGACCTTTTCTCGCTGTGTGCTGATCACTGCCACCGTATCGCCACATGATGCAATATCCCATTTACTTCACGCCGGAGCCAAACCCTTGTGAGATTCCGGAGTTCGCAAACTCACAGAAATTCGTCTCGCTCCTCAAATAGCATCGTAATTCCCCTCACACCAAGGCTACGTGTGATACTGTGGACTTACTGACCCGCCGTGAGGAGTTGTGAGGGCATCGCCGGGTTCCTTAGTGAAATGTCCACTTGGGTAACCAGACTGCCGTTGCCACAACCTTTTCACCAAAATGTGTCAAGATCCAACCCGTTATCAGCAATAATGTCTATGTCCTTGGGCTACATATTTCGCCTGCTTTTATCCAAATGAATGCCCATTTGAGAGAGTATGAGAGATGAGAGGTTTTAGAGGAACGTCTCCGTCAATCTGCTGCATTAAAATCAGGGTTTGTTGCTGGAGTGAATTATGGAGTAAGTGCCATAAGTATCCAACATGTGCTATTTCAGTCCAGTTGGTTTTAAATCAACCACATATACAGCACGCACAGATGAATTAAATTGTGACATTTTCACACCTGGCTTTACTTAGAGCAACCCACAATAATGAACTTCTTTTGTTTGCTCATTTATATTCTCTCGCGTACTTAACATTGTGGGTTACAATTTCTCTCCTTGTGTATTGACAGAAGAGCGTTGTTTCTTTCTGCAGTCACGGTCATATGAGGGGTTACTTAGCATAGATGTCGTGGGTAAAGGCAGATGGTTTACCTAATTACCCCATCAGTATTTGGGTAAAGGAACATACCCACCTTTTTAACACTTCCTTTTGGTTTGCGTCCCCAGGCGGCTCGGGGGAAACGAACCATCTGCCGTGTCAGGTTAGTGTGTCACCATGGTGTATTTGCAACCGTTCCGAGTTCGTCACCTTCACGGTCTTTGCTGCTCGCCTAAACAAAATCACTAAAACCCCGAATAAGTGTGTATTTTTGGATCCCTTAAAGGAACAGGCCACCATTTTCCCATCCTGATATATGTTCTTACCTGAGCTCAGACAAGTTGATACGCACCTGTCTGGTCTTTGTGCGTGCCCTATGGAGCCATAGGAATGCTGGGAGAGGCCAAATGCTAACAACATCTTTGGTCTTTTTGCGAGAACGAGGGCACACCATTTTCCCATCCTGATATATGTTCTTACCTGAGCTCAGACGAGTTGATATGCACCTGTCTGGTCTTTGTGCGTGTCTGTGGAAGTGCGTGGTCGCTTCCAACTTCACCCCCCGTTTGGAGCTATAGGAATATGCTGGGAGAGGCCAAATGCCAACAACATCTTTGGTCTTTTTACCTGACTGAGGGCACGCACAAAGCCCAGACAGGCACGCATCAACTCGTCTAAGCTCAGGTAAGGTACATATCTCAGTATGGAGATCTCTGTCCACACAAAATGCCCTACACAAACGATTGCTACAAAATGTGGGTTCACCGTGCGTCTGCGGTGGATACAAATGGCCACATACGCTGGCAGACGTGAAAGCATGATTAGAGTGTGAAGGACAGATAGATGGCTCTTGACAATCCCGCTGTGAAATAAAAGCACCATGCCATTCACAATGGTCTGCTCCCAGACGAAACTGCACCCAAACGAAAAACGACTAGGGTTTCAGGCTAATGGCTTGCTCATCCCCCCCCCCCCCCTTTTGCTTCTGCATTATCAACAAGTCGGCCTAGTCAACAAGATGGGATGAGATATCACTGTTTGATGTTCTGAATGCTTCCGATCGCCTAATGCTTTAACGCCCTAATGCTTTGCTTTGCGTAGGCACTACACGTTCGGAATGACAGAGTGCTCAGCAGGTGGTCCGAGAGATAGCCTCGTATAACCGGCAGAGAAACGCCGTGGCCGGAAAACGTGTCAAATTAGAAGGCGAGAGGAGAGCAAAATAAATCGTGGGAAATAAACATAGTTAGAGCTGACCCCAGGGAGACGCATTTGCGGAATAGAGCGGTGACTGACGCGCAGGCTGTCACAATATAGGAGACGTAATGGCGCATAGTTTAGTCTGGGAAAACAACTTGTTACAGAGTCCAGACACGTGTCTCCTTTCACCACGGGCTGGCTTAAAAAAAACATAAAGAGGAGTTTGGAGTTGTTTTTTATCGGGAAAAATTATATATAGCAACATTTGTTTGAATACAGAGCAGATTCAAATTCCCAAATGATGTGTTTTATGTTGTATAATTCTTATTCAGGGGACTTTTGGTCATTCTGTCAGTGAAAACATAATTAGCGACTTCTTTTTGTATTACTAAACCGAAAATCTGATTGGGTCATATTGTATGCATTATTCAGGCTTATTAAAATACTTCAGGGTAAGTATTTAATGTTTTTTAGACACAATTAATATAAAATCTAAGCTGTGGAAAACAAGATAAGGCAATACAGGCCTCCCATGTTGTTTTTTTTTTTCATGGGGAAACAAATACGGTTAGCTTCTCAATGCCACTTGTTCACCAAACATCCCATTTAGCGGACTTAAGTGTTTGTCGGGCTTTGAACATGCTAACAATTAACCCAGATTAGGGTGCAGATAGTGCCCCCGGTCATGGCCGCTTTTGAGCGACAGAGGGTCGGTGTCTGGATCTTTGCCTCCTCTTGTCCCCCAGTGGGCCCTACTTTCCCAAAAGGAGAGCGCCGAATAAAAGGGAGAAGTCTCGGGAACGACCCCGTTTTTCAGAGCTGCGCGGAGGGAAGCGTGAGAACGGCGAGAGCGGGGCTAAGGGAACATTGTATCTGTGTGAGGGATGAAAAGACCAGCCATGGAAACACGAGAATGAGAGAGCCTCTTTAAGAAGTGGACTCCGATAGAAAAAGAGGGCGGAGCGACGCTGAATGGACTGAACTACTTCCCACTAAATTAGATTAAGGTGAGTATTGATTGGGTAATAAATGCCCATAGACCCAAAGAACTGGCCCATCTGAAGCTGTTGTTACATTTCCAGTAGACAATTAAAGTGCTGCTGGAAGAGCAGCTATCTGATTACATGCTCTGGTGTTGCTGCGCTTGGAGCACTCCGTACGCAAGTAAAAGTACTATTACTCTGAAATGCTTTATTATACTATTGGTGGGTTTTCTGACGACTATATTAGTAACATGTGAGAGGATTTACAAATGTACTCAAGTTCTGATAGTTGAATACAGCTGGTATTTAAGTGATCACTTCTTTTTAAAATGTATTTACAGTTAAATAACAAAATCTGAAGTCAGGCAAAAGGAGGTTTAGCTATCAACGAAATAGCCTATTATGGCTTTGTTTCTTATCTATCAAGTAAATAAATAGATAGGGTTGTAGTTTTGTTTTTGGCTGGAGCACATTAATATATGAATGGTTAAATTACACAACTCTACAGTATTTTTTCACTTATCATAAAACATTGTACGAATTGAATAAAAGCCAAATGTATTCGTTGAACCGAGAAGAGCTCACAAACTTCCCCTTCTTGCAACATTTAAAAGCGCAAAGCCGAGATAAGTCAGAGCGCTCGTGTTAGCTAACTTGCACTCTCAGCAATCCAATAGATATGTTGCTGATAATGCTACCAAACTCCAAGCAAGACACGGCACAGTCTGCACCAGCACTCCTGTCTCCTGCCCTCAGCGCTGGAACTGCAGGACTCTCCCATTTATCTGTGCTTAAGCTGGGCCGCCGCAAACACAGATGCAGCGCCGGGATAAGGCCGCTCAGTGGGAGAGGAGCGTCCTAAGCCCTGAGTGGATGAGAGAGTGAGCCTCACCACACTCTGTATCCGAGCGATCAGACCACACAAGAACGTTTTTTTAAAAGAAGTGAATGGCAAGATAACGCTTTAATAATTAACTGGAAATGTATGCAAGTAAGTGAACTTTATTTGTATAGCGCTTTTCAGACAATGACAACCGGCCCCGGTCTGAGGGGAGAAGTTAGACATACCGTGGCCCTAACTTGATGTTTACACTAACCTAGCTTCAGTCAACAATCTACTGCCCCACTCAGAGGAGGTTCTTTACTCTACATTGGTGTTCAGAAAACGATTATGTTTCCTCCAAATATGTTAATGTCCTTGTTCGCTCCATTCACTTTTATAAGCTATATCACAGCATATAGTGGCATGGTAGTGCTTCAAAGAAAGAAGTTCCCCGGGGTCGATTCCCACCTAGACGCCTTTCTGTGTGGAGTTTGCATGTTCTCCCCGTGTCTGCGTAGGTTTCCTCCGGTTTCCCCTACCACTAAAAACATTTACAATAGGTGACTCCTCCAACCAGGTACTTCTGACTATCAGCCTGGCTCCACATCTGGAGATGGGTCAAATATAGAGGGCACATTTCCCTATGGGGACAATATAGTATACCTTAACCTTAACTTATGTTTTTGAAGCATTGGGTTGGTTATTGTTATACAGAATAAGAGTGGCAGATTTGATCCTTCCCTGTCTCTGGGCGATGGGAACTCACAGGAAATTGCATATGATATTGTCCAAACCTGGTCTGTTTCTAGCGGCATGTGCTTCTCATGAGGCCCCCACTGCGCTCACATTTATCTGCCTCTATTCACCAGGCCTGCGCAGTCACAGTATTTAATGAAACCATTCTTCACGGCACAGAGCAGCTTGCTGTCCAAACACGACCCAGCACGATTTGGTCAAAAGAAGCAGCGGCTTGGTCTCAATCAACAGATGCCCTAATGTTCACTGAGTTGTTTATTCTGTGCCTTCCAGCTCCCCACATAAAATATAATGACTAAAGTGAAAGCATTATTGATCAAGTCAAACAGAGTGTGTGACTTGCTTTGGCATTTAAGGGTGTGAGGAATCTTCTGCTTTCCTTCTGGCTTTGGTGTTTTAGGGCAATAACAACAAGTCATCAGCCTCCAGTCGTGCAGTGACTTGTTAACAAAATCAGTGGGGATAACACATAGTATTATTGCAAATGATCAAAGCCATGGATTTAGAAGGCTTTAAATTATACAGTATTAGCAACCACAGCTGCCCTGGGTCTGGCTGACGGAAACATGGCAGCAAAGTGAGCCAATAGCTAGATTGAACTGCAATCCATTGGGTTTGTAGGGCAAAGTTCAACCACTGAGCCACTGCTTCTTTTGCATTCTTTCATGACTATTTTCATAGTTTTTATTTTTGTTTCTTAGATGAAAAAGCAATACTTGACAGCAAATGTTATAATGTTACATTATAATTTTTCTCTTCCTTTTTAAATTTTTGATCTGAATGATACCATAGTATAAGGTTACAACCTCGTCTATTGAATGAGTCATGTTACTTCCCACACACTTTTACCAGTCATGTTAAGCCATATCGATCCTGGTAACTGTATAATGATGTTCTCAGTGAGGGGTAAGCTATGCAGTAGTAGTAGAGACCTTGTTCAAATCTACTGTAAATATGTGCATTTTTCAACATTATCATGGTTCAGGAGTCCCATGTTGTTACCTGACATGAAGCCTTTCTGTGACGCATCATCCATCGAGCTGTCTGGGAGCGCACTGCTAGGATCAGATCCCCGATGGGGGTTAAACAAAGCTCGATGTAATACCAGCAGGACCTTTGCCCCTAAAAGCGAGCTCCTTGCTGTATTCCTAAGAATGTGGCCACAATGAAAATGGATAAATAAGATTACCTTTATTACAGCTTTAAGCGTAGAAGGCTATAATAACTACCTCATTGAAAAAGATGAAGAGACTTGGGGTTTTCATTTTCTGTTTATGCAATTGACTTTTTTATATGGTTACAATTATACAGTTCAATAAAGACACAAAACACTTATCACTCACTTCTTGGTTGATTGGTGCTGGTTGTTTGGTTGGTTGATGTTGGTTGATTGGTGTTGGTTGGTTGGTTGCAGTTGGTTGGTTGGTTGATTGATTGGTTTTAGTTGGTCTTGGTTGGTTGGTCTTGTTTGGTTGGTTGGTGTTGGTTGGTTGGTTGGTGTTGCTTGGTTGGTTGGTTGGTTGTTTGGTTGGTGTTGGTTGATTGGTGGGTTGGTTGATTGGTTTTAGTTGGTCTTGGTTGGTTGGTCTTGTTTGGTTGATTGATGCTGGTTGGTTGGTTAGTGTTGGTTGGTTGGTTGGTTGGTTAGTTGGTAGGTTGTTTGGTTGGTTGGTCTTGTTTGGTTGATTGATGCTGGTTGGTTGGTTAGTGTTGTTTGGTTGGTGTTGGTTGATTGGTGGGTTGATTGATTGGTTTTAGTTGGTCTTGGTTGGTTGGTCTTGTTTGGTTGGTTGATGCTGGTTGGTGTTGGTTGGTTAGTGTTGGTTGGTTAGTTGGTAGGTTATTTGGTTGGTTGGTTGGTGTTGGTTGGTTGGTGTTGGTCGGTTGGTGTTGGTTGGTTGGTTGGTTAGGTGGTTGGTTGTTTGGTGTTGGTTGGTTGGTGTTGGTTAGGGCCTTAGAGTCTATTGGCACCACTGAGTGTGGCGTGAATAAAAGAAAAAAGCATTTTGGGTGACTTGTGTCTAGTTCCTTTAGTAGAATCAAAAGTGTGTAGTCAATAATGGTGACTTTTGTAAAAATGTTGAACAGGAGGACTGGCTGGATGATTGTATCGCAGTAATAGAAAATGTGGCAAAACATAAAATCCTTAAGGTTTACGGACAGTCTTTGGTTGCATCTTTTATAAATGCCCAGTGTATGTGTGTCAACATTTTATTTATAGTCGATTGTGTGTCCAAGATGTTTGAAATGCTCAAAAATGTCTGTTGCAGTGTTGTTGATGATTCTGTCAAATTACCAAAAGTCACCTCTGGAGTTTGATTACGAATGAGTTATCAGAATGACAGCCCATGCTCAAAATGGAGGTTACGTTTCCAGATTGAAATGATTTAGCCTTGCATAGGAGGGATAGTGACTACATGGGTTGAAGGATGCTGAGGTTAGAACTGCCAGGAAATCGGATGCCTAGAGAAAGATCAAGCAGATGTTAGTTGGAGTGAAAGAAGAGGATGCATGTTTTCCTCTGTTTATATCCATTTCCCTTTTGATGTTATATGTGCAAAATGTAAATCTTATCGTATCTTTTACCCCAGCCATCTCTTGTGTGGTGTTTCATGACGGTTTTATTGTTTCTGTAAATTACCCCTGGTTTCTTCCATCCTCCCATTCACGGCCAAGGTCATCAGTGCGGCAGACATAAACAGAACGGCTCACTTGTCAATGAATCACCGCTCTTTTACCCAGAATCCCTTGCTTGCTTGCCTGGCTGGCTGGCCCCTCTGCTGCTATAGTGTGTCGCCATCGAAGCGGTGCGGGAAAGGCAATCCGCCGTGATCGTGTGATAATCTATGGCTCTTATGACAGCTGTAAAGGCCCGGATCAATACATGTCCTGCTGCTCTCATTTTAAGTGCATCATTCATTATTCAGAGCCTCTCTATATGCATATTGTATTGAATAACCAGTGAACGCGATTGATATCCTGTTCTTGCAATGAAAACGCCCCGGCCTGTGCAGAGGAGTTTTTGTTTGTGCCCTGCATCGTTGCATCCATAGAAGGTGATTTCTTGTACGGGAAAGTCCAATCTACAGGAAAAAATTAATAGATTAATAGACTATGATTGAGCCTTTTTGATGCAACTTTTTGAACTGATTTTAGCTTTCATGTTTTGGATTGTGAAATCAGCAGTCCTATAAAGTATTAACCTTAACATAACAAAAGCAAGTCAACTTTCATGGCAGACTAATGAATAAACTAAAATTCCAGCGAAACCAAACTCCTATAATATTTGTGCATGGTACGGAGCCTTTAAAAGGACCAAACATACATTTACTTAATGCTTGGCTATACCTATTGTTCACACAGGGATGCAACATTTCCATGGAGGCAAGCTGCTGATTTCCTGCCCTTAGGAAAGTTTTTTGTGTGTGTCAGGTCTGAGGAGCCCCTCCTGGAACCGCCGCCTTAACGTGGTGGAGGGGTTTTGATCCTGGAGCTCTGTTGTCGGGGGCTTCGTGCCCCTGGTGGGGTCTCCCATGGCAAACAGGTCCTAGGTGACGGGTCAGATAAAGAATGGTTCAGAAGCCCCTTATGAGAGACCAACAGGCCCGGTTAGAACCATGAGGACCCACCACCTGCAGGAGGAGCCATTGGGGCTGGTGCAATGTGATTTGGGCATCTCAACAGCTGCCCCCACGACCCGGCAACGGACAAGTGGGAGAAAATGGATGGATGGAGGTCTGAGGAGGGTGAGCCAGCTCATAAGTTATAAAGATGCATGTTTTCTATTTTATAAAAGGTTCGACCAAGACTTAAAATTATTTTGACCAGTGAAAAAAATCTCTAATGAAATAATAAAATACAGGCATTTGTATTTTATTATATTTATTCCGTGAACTGTTACGCAGCATGGCTTTAGTTTGTACAATGAACCATATCACTAAAATACCAGTTGGGTTTAACTATTTGTGGAGTTTCCTTTTGGATAGTTCAATTTATCACCACTGCAATTTATCAAAATTGCATCAGATCAACACATTGAAGACTCTAGAAAACACACAAACTATTTACTTGTTTTCTGTGTGGCAGCCATCCATTCATAAATGTAACAGTAATTCAACATTATTGCAATGTGCTGCATGGGAAATAACCCAATCATTAGAGCCTATTAGACCCCACAAACCAATTCAGCAAGACAAATTAGCAAGAGCCATATAATATTGTAACTTACAGTGGTTTTGAAAACTTCAGAGAGGCGGTTTAGTTGTTAAAAGACATCCATCCATTTTCTTCCGCTTAATCTGGGGCCTGGGTTGCGAAGGCAGCAGTCTTGGAGGAGATGTACGGACTGCCCTGTACACCTCCTCCAGCTGTTCTGGGGGGATCCCGAGGCATTCCCAGGCCTCAGAGACATAGTCCCTCCGGCGTGTCCCAGGTCTTCCCCAAGGCCCCCTCCGAATATGCCGGAATACCTCCAGAGGGAGGCATCCCAAACAGATGGATACTCGTGAAGGAGCAGCGGCGCTACTCTGAGCTCCTGACTGAGCTCCTCACCCCTCACCCTATCTCCACGAGTGCAGCCACCCTGAATAGAAAAGTCATTTTGGCCAACTGTATCCACGATATTGTTCTTTCAGTATCAACCCAGTTTGGACAAAAAAAACATTGCAATCAGTAAACGTAAATGTTACTTCTTTATGTTCTTTATGTTTATTGAGAAAAACACTCACCAACTGCATTATTTTGCCAATGCAAAACAGTCTTAAACAGTTTGTTTGAGTTCAATATGCTACAGTATATTGTTAATTCTACCACATGCAAAGCGCAGAACTGACCTTGCGTAACTCTCAAACTCTTAACCCGGGTGTACCCCCCGCGACAAACGATCAGTCGTCGTGGGGGGAAATCTTAGGTCGCAGCTCAGAACCGCAGAGTTTAGTTCATACAGTGAGACAGGGACAAAGATTCTAAATAGAATTGTCGAGGTGCGACCGACATCAGGCAGTGTCTGATATTCTGCAACGTTAGTCTTAGAGTGAGCCTCCTCTTGCTGCAACTACGATCTCTGTCAGTGTCTCGTCAACAGAATACAACATCGGCGCAACAGAGCCCAGGAATCAACGGGTTCGACTCTGCATTTTACAGTACTTTCTTCGCACTTGTCCACGAAAAATAAAAATAAAACCCCCTGGCCTCGGCTAAATACACGCCGTCTGGAGCCCGAAACTGCTACAACAGTCTACAACTATCTTTGGTCATAGCTACGACTGTCTCTTTGAACAATCGCACAATTGCGATTGTGCGATCGCACAATCGCACAATTGAAAAATCTCCACGTCGTGCATTGTAACATCTACAAAGATGAAAAAAATAAAATCGCCCAGTGTACACCAGCCATTAGAGCAAAAGTTGGGCCAAGTTCAGTTTTCTTTTCTTTTTTTCTTCTTTCGGCATTGGACTGAAGAAGTACACTATTACCTTCGTATTTACAAAAATCCTACTGTTCCTCCAACCATAGCACTGAATGACAAATATATATATGCTATTTTTGTCATCTGAATGTGCTCCACACCAGCATTTGCATTTTATGTCTTTGCCCCATTGGTAATCAGTGCATGAGGGATCTACTTAATGGCGCGAGACAGCTCCTCTCCGCACGTGCCATGATAAATGGCCTGGTCGTTACAATATGCTTCCCGGGCGACACACATCAGCATTCAACAATGTTTTTTCTTTCTTTTTTTCTGCCTGTGTAGCATACTGCAACGGCCGTGAGCATTTAATAAAAAGCTGTTAAAATATGATGGCGGGCGGTCAGATCGCCATGGGCAACATCGCTAAATCTCTGCTAAAGCACATTCAAATCCAGCCCCTTCCTCGCCCGTCAGGAAAACACCATTATGTGTAGTCATTGAATTTTATGATTACGCCTAACAACTTAGCAGAAAATATGACAACACGCGGCCAACTCAATTACTGCAGCGGCCCAGGTACGATTATGTTCTTTCATTTTAGGCCTGACTGGACTCGTGATGATGATGAGCTTGTTTGCGACTGTGAAAAAACGGCTGACACGTCTGCACATTTTTTATGTTTACAGATAAATTATAGGCTTGAAGTTTAAACATATGCGTTTTTTTGGATATAGTCTGCCATTGTGCTTGCTCAAAAGAACCCGTCATTTACTAAATTAAATGTATAGATTGAAAACTTTCTACAGTGCCCTGCCTTTTCTCTGTGGCTCTCCATTTGCTTTACAACCCTGTAACATGTAATTGGTGTATTTGTGTACGGTCTCAGTCAGATAGATTGTTTTTTCCATTGTATGAAAGGCTCCCAAAAGCTAGTCACCCGTGCTGGTTTGTTTTTGAATGAGTACTGGTGTGGGTGTTTTGAGGCATGTCCTGTCGGGACGAGGCTCCTGGGAAGACCACAGACACCCTACATCACAGCTGCTTGGAACGCCTTGAGCTGGAGGAAGTGTAAAGTCGGAGCAACGTCTGCAACATTACCATTGCATAATGCAACTTTTTAGAGATTTTAGTCATGTTATAAAGTTAAAGCCTCATCAAAAACATTCCTTGAGCAAACCTTCATACCATGTCTGTTTCGCAGTTTCAGTCTCGCTCTGAGTAGTATCTTATTGTGCGTAGCTGTTTTGAAACGAGCATTTACCATGTGTGCACCGTGCTGACCAAAGTATGACGATCATACATCAAAAACAAGCATAATATTTAAACACTTACGTTATTTCAATTTATACTGAAAGAGAATAATACCAAGGCTAGTTAAAGAAGTATAAAACATGATAGGACCTTTAAAGTAGAAGAACATTTATGTTTTCCTATAAAGGTCTTGCGTTCACTCTGTTTCTTCTGGATTCCAAACTTTGAGCCGTCCATTCCATTATAGTGAGGAGCTAGAGTTGCTATGATCTCCTAAAAACTGGTCTGGAAACAAATACAAGCAAGACATTTTGAAATATCATCAACTGGACTTCGTTGGTTGATTGATGCAGGGAGTAGCGACTGTTACTCTCACTTCTTGGATGCAAAGGATTCGTTGTTTGCATGTTTCATATATAAAATATACTTATCCGGAGCCAGCACTTCGCATGTGCAGAATAAAAAGGCTGCAAAATTTTAAATAAGTTAAATAAAGCAGATTCAACTAAATCTTCATATGAATATGGCAGTTGTTTGAAGAACGCAATTACAGTGGACGGAGAGGCGATTTGTTGTGTTTATGTAAATGGATTTGTTGGTTCGGAATGAAGGGTCACGATGACAGTGTCATGTTGGGAAGATGAACCATTTTCATCCCATTTATGTCAGCAAAACATCCAGCCTTTGAGTATTAAAATGGTTTAAACGGGTCCTTGATGTAGGCTTTTTCTTCTTCTTTTTTTGTTCAAGTTGGCAATTCGTCTAAATATTGATTTTGTTAAATGAAAACAACACCCAGCGAAGCTATTTGTACCTGGATTGAGGTCAAATTGAAACCAGAACCACAGCATCCAGACAAATCCCACTCCCAGGGAAGGACTAGCAATGACACTCGAAAGTGTTAACCATTCGGGCCCCGTGCCCTCTGAGTGATCATTATAGGGACCCAGCAGTAAGGCAAGGCAAGGCAAGTTTATTTGTAGAGCACAATTCATACACAAGGCAATTCAAAGTGCTTCACAGTTGCATAAAATTACAAGAAAACAGATCAAATCAATCTTTAAAACATCAACATAAAAATTTATCAATTACAGTAAAAGGCAAGAGTGCGGACTTTCAGTTTTCATCTGCTCGGGTAAAAAGAGCTGTTTTCAGCCTGGATTTGAACATTGTCAGAGTTGAGGCCTGTCTCACATCCTCATGAAGACTGTTCCAGATTTTAGCTGCATGAAACTGAAACGCAGCTTCACCGTGTTTATTATTGACTCTGGGAACCACCAGGAGACCCCTCCCTGAAGTTCTCAGGGCCCGAGATGGTTCATACGGCTCTAACATGTCAGAGATGGACTTTGGTGCTAAACCATGAAAGAGACCGGAGCACTGGACTAATATAGTCGTATTTCCTGGTTCTTGTCAGGACTCGAGCAGCAGCGTTCTGGATGTTCTGCAGCTCTAACAGCTCGTTTAGAAAGGCCAGTGAGCAGTAAAACTTGTGGCTCCATAACTCATTTGTTTGTTTATATATTATATGGTTTTGCCTAATGTAAGATTGCTGTCTGCTGACAACAAACAGGGAGGATTTTCCATAATGTCTGTTTCATCCTGATCTCTGACAGTTCAAAATCCCACATTTTATTGCTGGGTCTGAACATGGCCTACAGCAGATATTGGACATTCCCCATAGCTCATTGTTATTCTGATGAAAGGTGAAAATAAAATTAACCTCATAGATAACACTTCGACTTAGCTGTGTTGGCAGCAGGCATATTGCTCCTTAGGACAGTGGGCTAATCTTGTCTCTTCAGCGAGAGTGGCCTGTAGACTCCTTCCTCAAACATACCTTTAGGGGGCTTGGTTGCATACTTTGGTGGATTAAAATAGCAGTGATATCATTTCAGATTATTGTGCCGTTTCTTAAATTAGACTCGGGGAACATTTCCTCTCCCTGAGGTCCATTACAAGATGTTTGCCCTCACGGGTGTGCCATACGTCACAAGGGAGTGGCCAAAAGTTCCCTGGATACTAAAGGCGTCAAACAAGCGTCAAGCCGCACATTTAGTTAAGCCTCTTACGCACGGCGACATTCAATGCACACATGCAGAGGGGCCCCGAAGGAATGCACCACCTTTGACCTCGATACTTCCAGACAGTAATTAAAGGCTAGGCACTGTATTATGTGACTGTGGCGCAGTTGGTCGGATGGAGAGGGAGAGTGGAGACCAAAATAGGTCTGGGGCAGTTGTTCTGGCAAGCTGTTTGCAGCACGTAGCTCTATCTAAAAAAAATGTCTTTGGGTGTCGCCTTTAATCACAGTGACTAAAGCAGGTTTAAACAGCCTTTATCGGGTCCAATGCTGAAAGATTTTCAAATTAATGCTTTCACAGCAGCACACCTTGTCTAAAAAACAGGGCTCTAGATATAACATAAAGGGATACAGCAATCAGAAATAATTTATTTACAGTTTTATTTACACTTGCTGAGTCATTGACAAGATAAGATAAGATTGCCTTTATCAATCTCACAATGGACACAATTCACGTATATCAGCTCTCAAGAACACTCAGGTGGGGCGCAATTAAGGAACAAGATAATGCCCAAACAAGTAAGTAAAAAGGGGTATCTTATACAATGAATAAAGGACTTCAAAGGGGCAAAAACATATATGTACTGTAAATAATAGAAAATTAGGACAATATACACATATCCGAATGTCAAATCTCAAGTGGCCATTAAAGAAAAAAAAATTGAGGAAGCTTTTGTGATGACCAGCAAAAGTCAAAACCAACTCCACAACAGAGGTTTTTACACAGATAGATTACAGTTAGTACACGGAAAGCCCATCAGCACCATCGGAATACACTTGCACAGTCCCCTCACCACACTTTGAGAACCACTGAGCCAGGAAATCCGGGACCGAGGGCTAAGCCGAAACACACCTCGCTTTTGTGCGCAAGAATGTCACAGCGTGCCTCCGTCTTCTATTAGCTCCACCAGAGCCCCTTTTTTTTATAATGGACTGCATTCCTTCCAACTGCAAAGGTCAACACGCCGCTCTCCAACCTCGCCCTGAAATATACGACACTCGCGCGGACACATCTCAATTGACTTCAGAGGCCTTGGATAGCGTAGGCCGGTCAGGGATTAGGAGCAGCATGTGAATAGCTCTTATCTGCATATATTTTGACACTGCGACAATATGACAGAGATCCCCGATGTTTAACAGTGCAGTTTATAAGATTAGGTGAATCAAAGGCGTGACAGGTGACCATGCGAATTACTATCTGCTCAATAAAAGGTCTGCGAGAAGCGCTAATCCCTTTAAACCCAAACACGGACATATGTCATCTGCAAATGCAAGGCCGAAGTATGCGACCAATTGGATTCTGGTGCCAGCGGGACAGTCCCGGGATCTCCAGGAATAGCATCGACTAATGACATCAAGCGCTACAGATGCCTGAAGTTTAGTGGTCGGAACTCAAACAGTATGGGTTTACTGGCACTGTCAACTGGTACAGGGGATTGACTTGCTATAGGCACAAACAATACCATTGATTAAGCCTATGAAAGGACTCTTGGGCAACAGCATACTATCTTTTATTGGTCAAATGCTATAGTCCTTCAAGATTCAAAAGATGGTGTTGTCAATTCGTATGAGTCCTTGGTTTTGGGGCGGGTTGTGGTGGGTGAGGGGTGAGAGCACAAGGAGGGCAGGGAAGGGTTCAGCTTCCTGATAGCCTGGTGGATAAAACTGTTCGTCAATCGACTGGACCTAGACCGTGGATTTCGCAGTCTCTTCCCTGAAGGCATTACAGTGATTCTGAACGCTTTGCGAGTGAGTCGGGTGGAGTACATGTGCGTGATGAAGGGGAGGGGGGCTCTGAAGATCTTTTCCACAGTTCTCACGATGCGCTGGAGGCTCCTGCGGAAGCTGGCACCGTACCACAGTGATGCAGCTGGTCAGGATGCTCTCTATAGTCCCTCTGTAGAAGTTGCATATATGGGAAACTTTGGCTCTTCTCAGCTTGCGGAGAAAGTAGAGACGCTGTTTACTTTTCTTGACCAGAGATGTAGTGTGCATGGTCCAGGAGAAGTTGCCTGTGATGTGCACCACCGGGAACTTAGTGCTGGTCATTCTCTCTACATTAGCAATATTGATTGTTAGAGGAACATGCTGGACACATTAAGAAAGAGATTGTTCTGTGTGCACCACATGGCCAGACTGCTCAACCCACTCCTGTAGTTTGACTCGTCTATGTTGCTGATGAGACCCACCACTGTTGTGTCGTCTGCAAACTTGATGAAGAGGTCTGAGTCGTACTTTGGAGCGCAGTCATGGGTCAGCAGAGTGAACAGGAGGGGGCTCAGCACACAGCCTTGGGGAGCCCCCCGTGTTCAGTGTGATGGTTCTGAAGGACTTATCATAGATTACTTTGGTAACAAGCTCACATTTGTAGGATTTTTTATAGTTTATTGTATTTTTATTGTATTTATTTTATTATTTTACATTTGAGTTACTTTGGCCAAACACTTTTTTCCATCAAAGTGATTAAAATTCAAGGTTTTGTTTTCCTAAAACTAAGCCACATCAGAATTAAGAGTGGTGAAGGCAGCTTGTTTGTATACTTTGATCAATTTATTTGACACAGGATGCAAGTTTCAGGTGTACAAATGTAAATTATATGAAAATTCACCAAAGTGACAATTTACAGCAACAATATTACAGCAAATGTCACTAATGTTGGCCAATAAGAAAAATATCTCAGTATTTTGTATTGTATTTTTATCTGTAGGTTTATCTCTGTGGGGGGCTCTGTAAATAAGGTTGCCGTGGGCTGAGAGTTCTTTCTTTTTAATAACTTTCATGTTGATTTGACTTCTTAATGCAATTTGCAATCAGTTTTTCCCTTTTATAAACAGACCGTTTTTTTGTAAGAACTAGATCCAAACAACTTTCCTTTTGGTCAAATTCCCCACTGTTTTTTGAAGCCATGACCAGAGTTACACACCACACCAGACCCAAACCCCTTGGTGGCAGAGGCATTGGGGCCAATTAGGATGCCCAGTCCGGAGCTCGGTGTGAGGGGCCAGCTGTCCGTGCTGCTTTGCCCAGATGCGGTGCTCTGATCCTGGGGTGGCTGTGCTCCCAAAACCCCGGTGCTCCTGGGGCCTGGAACACATCTGACTCACAGAAGCAGAGCTAACAAGTTAACTGGGTTTGGTTTGGCTGTTACAGGGACACAACTAAAATACGCTGCAAAACTGAATGTCCGCATTTGTGAAAAGGACCAATAAACAGATTATTGAGAGAAGAGTCAATATAATTGTGAACTGCCTAAAACAAGGAAATACATCACAGCGAATCAAGCTCTGGGGATGTAATATGAATGGGGCTCGACCAGGATTGTATAGTGTGGAGTGAATGTGAAATTGTCTCATGTAAAGCGCTTTGTGACTATGTCTGTGAAATACAAGTAAAGTTCTTCTTCTTCTTCTATATCCCTTACCATAGTCATAAAGTTGTTTGTGGAAAGCATGTAGGATTATTTTAATAACTTTGTATTGCCTTGCTTGGTGTAGGTTTATAGCCTGGCCAGCCAGAATACACGCTTTTCCTATTGTTTATGTAGACGTGTATCTGTGATCAGCGGGGATTTTTCTTCTTCTAATTCCTGATGGGCATGATTGACAAGCTTACTAACCAATCAGAAAAGTGGTTTTACGATGGCATCGGCAAGTAGAGTGGAGACAAATGTGAACGATCATTGTCGCATTTTCCACAACAACTTAGGGATACAAAGAGTCATTAGCAACTCAGGTCAGATTTTAAACGTAGGAGGATTCAACACGAATGCGTACAAGGCCGTGGGAACCCAGGGTGCTGAGGGTTCGCATTGCAGGCAATATTACATAGGAAATAAGCACAGAATAAGCATTTTTCTGGGCAATCTTGTCCCTCAACACCCACTAACCACAATATGTTCCCACAGCTCAGTGTGGGTAAAGCCTGTTTCAATCAATGTATGAGTGGTGCGAAAAAACCTTTGATGGATGGCAACCAGAAGAAAATCCTCTTAGAGAAGTTGAAGCATCAACATCTACACAGGTACATTCTTGTTAAGTACATTTAAGAAAATATTTTACTAGTGGTTAATTCAGTTCCTGTTGTAAACAACATGGTCTGTGATTGAATCGATCTACAACTTTTCTCGATTTGATTGACTGTTAGCAAAGTTCCAGACGGTCCTGCTTTCGGACAGATAGAAAAAGCAGGATGGATGGCTGACCAGGCAATTTGTATTTTCTTGCCCCTCTCTTCACCTGCACCAAATGTTCTTAACTGGTGTAGCTTCAGAACAGACCTTCCATTATGACAGGCCATGACTCAAATAAAATATTAAAATGTTGCTGCTTGACAATGTTATAGACTATGAAAAGACAGCATTTGAGAGAGTTCTGTTGATTCAATCATCAATCAAAAGGATGACAAACAAAACTCAAAAATGTAGCCAGTCCTTTATGATCCCAATGAAAATGCTCATTTTATCCAACTTTGGATCCTGGCCCACTAGTAGAGAACCAGTGATCTACTGTAGTCATTACACCTGTCATGATGAGTCAATGTGTGTGTGCTCAGTGGGGTCCCGTCCCATAATGCTCGGGTTTCCCCAACCACAGGCCCCCTGTTGTGAAGCCACGCCCCTGGGTGCACTGGTACAATAAACCTCCCCTTTTCTCCATTATCTCCATGTTTACACTCCAAAGGTGGTCCGGATAATCTCTGTCTCCTGTCCCGAAGTGTTGTAAGCACCGCTGTTCTCTGAACGCTACACGGGGACCTCATGAATAATTCTTGTTGTAGGGAGATGTGTTTTGTGAGTGTGCTGGGCTGAGTAAGCAGCTTCAGATGTGCTCTCCTCTGTTTGCCTCTCCCAAACTCCACCATCTGCTCCCAGACTTAACTGTGTGTGTGTTTTGGATAAACCCCGCTGACCCACTGGCACACAAACCGCTTTGTTGATAGTCGTTGATAGTGCTAACTTTTATTTTGGATATTTTTGGATATTTTTGTCTGTCGCGGCCGGTCGTCGAGTGGTTAGGGCCGCTGCCGTTCATATGAAACACTGTTACGACGTTGGTTTTCACAGTTTCTGCCAATATTTTCAAAAGGTGGATCAAGAAAAAACATCGAAAAATAAAAAACATAATTAAAATGAACTTTCTTTGAATAAATATGATACTGTTTCACCTTCTGTTATTGAAATACTTCAAAGTACCCTCTGCTAAGTGCTCAAGTACCCTGAAGGGTCCCCGTACGACTGGTTAGGAAACACTGGGCTGGATAAAAATATTTTGGCAGAGACAGCACACATTAATGAACATTTCTGTAAACTATTGTCAGTATTAGCCATAGTTTTCTCATGCTGTTGTCCCAGGGCAAGGTGTATAATGAAAAATATAATAGTTTTCTTCAACAAGAGGTGCTAGCTTTGTCCATAATAACTGCACATATTCATCTTCACTTTAAAGGAACAGGACACCATTTTTACATACTAAGATATGTTCTTACCTTAGCTTAGACGAGTTGATTCATACCTGTCTGGTCTGTGTGTGTGTGCGCTCAGTTACGCAAATGTTTTTAGAGTTTAGTACCTGGAGTACTTTGACGATATTACTGCGAGGACGTCGAAGTACTCTAGGTGTTATTACGCCTCACAATATAGTACCCCTTTTTATCCACTAAGAAATCGTCATGTTTCATTTTGTGTCACTAGACTTGGACCGTGTAAAGGCTCACGTAACTGTATTTAAACATGGAAAATGTGGAACAGTTTGGTAGCTTCTAACTTCACCCCAGTTTGGTGCTATACCTTTGCTGGGAGAGGCTAAATGCTAA
Source organism: Proterorhinus semilunaris (assembly GCA_021464625.1). Classification (NCBI taxonomy): domain Eukaryota; kingdom Metazoa; phylum Chordata; class Actinopteri; order Gobiiformes; family Gobiidae; genus Proterorhinus; species Proterorhinus semilunaris. Next base: position 25,911,412 of record CM038358.1, on the reverse strand, counting down.
CAACATTTGCCGAACTGAGCGCACGCACAAAGACCAGACAGGTATGTATCAACTCGTCCAAGCTGAGGTAAGAACATATCCCAGTATGTAAAAACATTGGACTATTCCTTTAACATGAAGGTGAATATGTGCAGTTATTATGGACAAAGCTGGCACCTCTGGTTTTTGAAGTGCAGCTGTTCATGGTCCTGACTCATGGCTGAATCATGCAGCAGGAAGGCTGTAGGGTTCTAATGAGTGCAATGTTGATTTGAAGCCACAGATTTTTTTTCATGAAGTCAATCCTCCAGCCGATTCTGCTCGTGACAGGTTTCCCCAGAGGCACTGGTCAAAGGAGGGGGTCGAATGCAAAGGAAACATTTTTATAGACAAATACGTAGGCCTGGAAAAACCTCATACGTGTTAAATCAAACTGGTCAACCAAGAGTGAAAATGTCACTACAATAAAATCCCATCAAAACTTTCAGGAGACCTGTCACATCAATGTCAAAGTGTCCAGCTTTTTCTAATTACTGAAAGATCCCGTAGGGCTCTTACACAGAGAATGGGGTTAGTATCGCTGCTACTGTAGGCTCAAATCTGACATTGACATACAGCAGAAATGTAAGTCCTGGTTCACCTTCGCTCAGTTTGGCGCAAAGAGGAAGTGGGGTGTGAAAGGCTGTAATTAATGATCCCACAAATAGCTCTGGTTTCGTTTAATGACAACGCGTGTGTTAAGAGGCAGTCCCCTTTGTTACTGTGGGCGTGGGAGCCCTGGCAACGCTGGCTCCCAATGGGGCCCTGACAGGTAATTCTGCATTTTGAAATGGTAATGAAGCAGAAAGCATGACTGGATTACACTGGGGGGGGAGCCGCGATCTTTTTGGGGTGTTGAAATGCACCGCTCTCATCATCAGCAAAGGGACCGGGGGCAAAGTTTAGCAGTGCGGAGGTTACGAGCCGGGTGTGCCTGACTTACCCCTGGGCTTCGCTGCTGCAGCTGCCTCCTAATTGCGGTTCCGAAACAGGGGCAAATGAAGCTGGCATGACAAATAGCGTCAAAACAAGTCTGCGGGCTGGAGCGCGATTCATTTGGAGAAACACAGAGAAATGGCGGAAGCGAGAGTGTTTTCCTGCTCAGTGTGATTCCCAAGGTGCCGCAGCTTTTGTTGGGTTTGACTCCAGTGACAGTGGATCAAAAAGCCAGTGCCAGGGCTCCACAACAGAACTGAACACAGAACAGTCAAGGAGGAGATACAATTATTCATTATTGCAGACACTATTTGCAGAGGCGGGTAGTTACATTTACTCAAGTACAAGTATATCAGTTACATTTGAAGTAATCGTACTTCTTAGAGCAGTTTTATCATACAGAACGTTTTACTTCTACTTGAGTCAAATTATAATGAAATATCTGTACTCTTACTTGAGTAAAAATAATTGTTACTTTTTCCCCTGTGAGTAAAATATCATATAATAGATGTAGTTCGTCACGTGCCCCTTGTTCTTTATTTTCTTGGAATTTTCTTTGGAAATATCACGTTTTCCACATAATTTATAGCGCTATTGAAAATAAATCAAACTTTTTCGCTCAAGCAGTTACTCAGTTACTCAGCCTACTTAAGTACTCGTATTACTTTTACTTGAGTAATTATTGAGCTACCGTATTTTCCGGACTGTAACACGTCACACCTTTTTTCCATAGTTTTGGCTGGGGGTGCGACTTCTATATCAAAATATATAATCCCACAATGTTTGTTATTTTCACACTGACAGCCGCTAGAGGGCGCCTTAGGTTCGTGCACCAGTATCAGCTACTCCTGGACCGCTGAGGATTTAAAACTCGGTAATCGAGCAGCAGAAAGAAAGTTTGGAGGGAGGGAGAAACTTGAGGGGGACTGGCGAAAAGCGGAGGTTCCTCTTACTGCAATGAAGAAAACAAAAAAAAGCTAATCGTGGGCTAAAAGCTAGATGGCCACAGCTAGAGGAGCGAGTTCACTATAGCGAGCTTGAACAACGTGATGCCGGGAGAGGCTTGTAAACGGTGCAGTTACGCCTCCGTGCCCAGGTTTTTAAATTTAAAAACTCTTTAAAAGCAGACTTCATAAAAACGACCACTCTTTTCAACCCTATGGATGAAATTCAACTGCATTTTGAATTCGCCAACATGAAACGGGGAATGTGATGTTACCTTGATGACCACATTCTATAAAAAAAACATTGAAGCAACTTTTAAGAATGATACGTTTGATAGGAGTAATTCTCGCGACACAGTCCAGCCGTATTTGATGTCTTTTGTACTGCATTTTTAATTACAGCTACTCCGATTTCAGATCTTTTATTTTCTTACACATCCGAGGTTTAATTAATTTCAGCTCACATCACACAGCTCGTTGAAGACCAAATCTGTGTCTCTTATCAGGCAGACCCCAAACTTTCTGGCACAATCTCCCCGGCAATATGCTTATCTCAGTCCCTCAAAGATTCTCATTGTTCCTGTGCTAATCCGCGCAATCTGCGGCAAAAAGTTAACCACGTGCCAGTACAATTCCCCCTTTGTACTTTAGCGTGTCATTATTCCCTCTTGAAACGACGCGCTCTGAACAGGTCCTTGTTTGCCAAACAGGCGATACAATGACAGCTGCGTTTTTTTAATAACGCTCGTGGGCAAACGCGAGGCGAAGATATAAAGGCACGCAGTGACGGCGCTAATTGTTTAAAGCAATTCGATATCCAATTTCTCCCCCAGGGCCCCAAGAAGAAAATACATGCGATATCTGAGTTGAACACAATTGCATGTGAACTGGTGAAAGGTCGGAATGAGGGCACTTTTAGTTGGTATGACAGCAAAAGCCAATAATAAGAAGTCTGTGCAGACACTGGGAGAACACGCTCTAAAGCCCAATCAGGGAATTAAAAAATAACATTTCTCTTTATACATTTTCATCATTTAATTGAAAACAGCATAGTGGACAACTGGACGTTGTCGCTGATGCAAACAAGAGTCTAACTCAGACTCAGAAAGGTAAGTGCTCCGGTATCTTACCCGTGTCACTCTTTACAGTCAGATGGGACAGAGGTTTTTACTACAAAGCTAACAAAGGCTTTAAACAAGAGGTGGAGCCTGACACTGTAGACATCCAGGGTTTAACCAACATTGTATCTGTTTTTATACACATATTTCTTGATAATTAATCATAAGGTAATTAAAGGAATATTTTTTTCAGTCCTTATATTTGAAGAGTTTCGTGGCACTAGGCTAGTGCTAGGCTAGCGCATTTCTACGGTAACAGTCTGACCCGCTCCACAGTGCACCTGAGGCAAATCACTTATAATGCCAGACTAACGATATAAAATGTCTGTGTCGATAGAATCATTTTAACCATTTTGCATTCAAAATAACTTATGTTTGAGCCGCATCAGCTCCGTGGTTGTAAGCTACGCAGCGGCGGAGTGATCTGCGAGAAAATAGTCCCTCAAAATGCGATAATTAATGTGATGCAAGGTCAGTTTTATTTCTAAAATTATTCTATCGACACAGACATTTATATCGGTAGTCTGGCGTTATAATTGATCTGCCTCAGGTGCACTGTGGAGTGGGTCAGAGTAAGTGGGTTTTTAATGCAGGCTAACTGTTACTGTAGAAATGTGCAAGGCTAGTGCTAGCCACTAGACTCTTCAAATATAAGGACTGCATAAATAAAATAAAAAAAGCTCCAGAAATGTACAACACTAGGAAATCCCTTTAATTATCGACCTTACCTTGTTTTACCCTATAATTGTGTGAGCATTTAAATGTTCCTTTCTATCATAAGCCATGATACTCAGTAAGTCAAGCTAAATTGATTCTTAATATGCCATGATAGAGTTTTTAATACATTTTATGTTCAACCCTTTACTATCTGCTCACCGTCTCCATGCTCTACTTGCACATTTCCCATAATGCCTTGGGGGGTAGCTACGAGCTGGAGGCCTTTGAGTGCGAGTGAAGCTACAGCCAAACAATGATGAAAAACAACTTCTGCTGTGCTCATAATTGCTCCAATAATCGAAAACAGAATCCGGAACTACAATGCACTGCACACGAGGTTAATGAGAGGTTTGTTCCCGATCGACTTTTCAAAATCAATAGATAAAAAGGTACATATATTTTTAAGCTTTGTGGAATTTGATATTTTCTTAAAGGTATTTGGAAGATTAATAGTCAGAGGAGAACAGAGACTGTGCCTCTTTAGCAGAGGAAAAACTATATCGCACACACCAAAAACAACACAAATAAAGGTTCGCAAGAGAAAGGTTGAATGTTATCGCCTTTCTCTTGAACCATGGGCGTCGGAACCATTCATTGTGAGGGGGACGTGTCCCCCCCCCAACTTTTGAAAAGTGGTTGTTTGGTCCCCTCCACTTTCACAACGTGCATTTTCATTGACTTTACATTTACTAGTTTAGACTGGACCTTTTCAATAGGCTCCCCGAGGCCAAACAATTAAATATACGCTTTGCGTAGCTGTGTTTATGCAGGTCCGATACCATCCCCTCAGAGCGGCTGAAACGTAAACATGTCTCTGTAAACCGGTAAAAAACGGTGAGAATACTGGAGGATTATCGTTGGACAGATTTGACCAAACCGAAGCACAAGGACTCGTGCATCGTGTCTTCTGAGTTTTTCACGGATTATCACATGGAGGAGCAGGACTTTTCGCAGGTGGACAGCGTGTCTTCATCGGTACAAAGGGCCTGACCAGTGACTTTAAGGTGAGGAACATCAGTTTTGATGTGTTTGTAAAGCGAGTGATGAAACTGATGTAGCGTGAGTTTGGGGAAACTGCACCAGGCTAGCACGAGTGTTCAACCGGTCAATACGCCCGTTAAACCTCGCTGTCTGGACTCTAACTTAACTAAATAATATCTGAATTATTAATTGGACGGATAATGTTTGCTTCCTTTACCCCTTGACTCAATTTTATCTGAGTTTGTGGGAAATGTGAAGATACAAGTGTTGAGATGTTTCTTTGCGATGGCGGGAGTTAACGGGTGTGGCTGAAGCTGAATAAATGTGGATACAAACACGAGCGCGCCGTCTCAGAAGAGCTTCATTCACTGAGTTTTTTCACAAAGCGTCATGAAGCCAGAGCTGGACAGGAGAACAGCTGCTCCACAGGTGTTTGGTTATCCCTATATGTCCATCCAGCTGCGAGGAGGAGGCGCTGCTGAGGTGATCCAGTCTCTCACGTATTCTTGAAGTAACGCCCGATGTGGATGTAGTCCCGCTAAAGCCCTAACATTGCCCCGTTTTTGCCCTGACCTTGTCCCACTGTAGTTCTTAATTTTATGAAGTCGAACCCCCCCCCCCCCATTTTTGAAATGTGTCCCCCCCACCTTCCAAACGCTTCCGACGCCGCTGTCTCGAGCAATTCACTCTGCATTACAAGGGCAAACGGCGGCCTCAGGGATGCAAGCGAGGGTTAGCAGAAGTTATAGGGAAAATGATAAACTGGGGACACGCTGGATATTGTTCATGACAGCTTAAACTTTACACCCGACCATCAGGTTTGAAAATGATGACAGGCAGCGGCAGTCCTCTCTACCTTCTCCGTGAATGAGCTGCAGCTCAGCCCCGGTCTGCAGACTCCAATGTGCCATCCACAAACCGATCTGACAGAGCGGCTTAGATCATTGAGGGGTTCAGGGGTAGTTTCGGCGTGTGTTCCATCTTAGTTAAGTTTTTAATGGATGGACATGCTTTTATGCAAATCAATAGATCAATTAAAGATCTGGGGCTTCTGAAAAAAAACATTCCAAACCCCCAAAGCCACCCCCAGGCTCCACCACAGCTTAATACTGTGGTTAGTTTACAGGTCAAAGCAAATGCAATATGCTTGGAGCAACCGTCTGAAACCGTCCGTGTGTCTGGAAGAGCGGCTGACCGGTAAAGGTATTCTGTACATTTGAAAGTTTTAGGTAGATCTGTACAGCCTCGGCCCACTGGAAGTCCATGAAAAGTTTTTCAAAGCCACAGTGGCCCTGGGTGTCTGTAATATAGGATTCCACAAACCTCCTTTCGTCTACCTCCTTTCATATTTGGCCGTAAGGATTCCATATATGCCTCGAGGCCGGAGATGCAAGGCGTTAATACATTGTTCACTGTAGCCTTTTAAACGTTGATTGTCTCGTAATACCCCTCCTGGAACCGCCACCTTAACGTGGTGAATCAATTCACCAGCAATATGACCTCGGATTTTAAATACATTCAAGTCCTGACATAACACAATGTGGAAAAAGTCGTTTTTCACTGAACTTGACGAGCAGTGTAAAAAATGCACAAGCAGAAGATTCACGCTGGAGAAAAGGTCAGAGATTAGACTAATTCTTGCAAGTGTCTTATGCTAATGTCGTTTCTCAAATATTCATAAGGCAAGCTGTTGGTTAGTTCACTACACAAGATGCGGATTAATATGGAACCAACTGTACTGACCTCTGAAATAGGACTAGAATAGAACAGAATATGGACATTCACAGTTCATTTCAATTAGTTCGATTCCAGGTCCAAGCTCATACCACATCTCACTATAGTGGCCATTTTACATTGAAATTCAGTAGCTGCACAGTGAATCCAGACAAGACTGTGTTCACATGAATGTTCACATGAATATGCTCTCACACCAAAAGCATTGCTCTGATTGTGTGTTTTTCGTGAGTTTGCTGGTTTTCTGGAGCTCTGCTTGGCCCCGGGGCGTCCGACTGGTGCAGTGTGCATCAGGTTTGTTTGAATGTCCGCCACACGCTGCGCTCGGGGCAAGGCTGTACTTCCACTGACCTTTACCTGCTGCTCCCAGGACTCAACCACAGAGGAAATCATTTTTTAAATTTAATATGCAAGAGCGGTAGGAGGTCCGCAAGCAGGCAGTCCAGGCTGCTAACATCGTTCGCTAGGCTTGTGTTTACGCATGAAGCCTTTTGTCCGGTCTGTCCATCGGTCAGTGTAACAGAGCGGTACATTCACTAACTGCCAAGGCCACTGCTGATCAGCTGCTCAACTTCTTGACCCCCATCACGGTACAAAACAAATCAATACTGTCACCTGATTTGTGTGTCTTTTTCGGTAAGAGACCGAGTTCTCACGGACTTTGAGCACTGCCTTATGCTTGTTTTTCTTAGCACAAACTGGGCATTGGTTAGAAGTGTAAATGCAGGGGCAATAACTCATTGAACTATTTACGACAAAAAGAATACAGTCATTTTTTAGATTAAATACTTCTTACATCGTTCTGACAGATAGAATCATTTTGTCGTAAAATAAAATGTGCACAAGGCTAATACTCTAGGTTGTCACTGGTAATCGATATGGGGCAGAAGCTAGAGATCCCTTTACAGTTTGTCAGGCCAAAAGCTGCAAAAAATGTGTTCCAGGGAAAACAGACTAAAGCTTGATTTATAGTCGAGCGGCGAATCCCCTCCACCATAAGGCCGTCTTCCAAAAGCACTAAGAGGAACATTATTTGAATGGAAAATAACTTGAAAGAGACTTAAGGTGTTTGTTGTCTGTTTCCTCCTGTTGCATATGGATCAACCTATCACAGAGCTTGCGTTGGACTCGAGGTCAGTTTTTGGAGTAAGTCTGCGCAGCTGCAGCCGCCACATGCTCACTGCTCAATGTTCAGAGCTTCGGCGTGGATTTAAAGCTATAAAATTAAGCCTAGGCGTAAATTCAACCTGGGAGACAAATTTCAGCATCACCGATACCTCCAGCCAATGATCGTGTCCGTGAGGGTCACACCTCCACCTCAGTCTATCAGCGCAGACTAGAGCCGCACCTTCGTAGCAGCCAATCATCGCCCTCGGTTCTGCTTTTAAGCCCCCAGCATCCATGGTTCGTTCGCTTCCCAGCTGTGCTGCCACCCGCCTCCACCCCGCCCCCGCCTCTTCTGTCTACGGTTCCCCCTGCTGCATCCTTCACAGGTCTCTCATACCACCACCAGTGTTCAGGCCCCGGGGAAGACATCTCTAACTCTAACCTACCCACCCATACTAACTTTAATTCATATATCAATGTCAATGTCAAAAATGTCAATACATCTTTCTAATCGCTGCTTTTGTCTGTTTGAGTCCATCCAGGTTGAAATGGCCTTTAACCCTTAAACTGTTAGTTGTGGTCCAAACTCATCTCTTAATCTTCCAAAAGCAACACATCCCCATTCTTCACAAGAAAAAACACATTTTATTCCCCTAATATATATATATATATATATATATATATATATATATATATATATATATATATATATATATATATATACAAGAAAGAATAGTTGAGTTTCTGATCTGATAAGCATTTTGAAATGTGAGTTCTCTTCCCATCCCTATTAACATTTTAGGTTTTGAAGAAGGTCAACATTCAAATTACTTCAACCCCCCCATGACCCATTTTCAAGGCCTGACCCGGCAGTTGCCAAGCGCTGCTCCGTGGCCTCATTTGCACTAAATATAATTACAATCATTATCATTTCCTAATAGCTTAATAACTCAAATTGCCTCCATGTCTGTTGCTGCTTTCACTCTCAGACTGACCAGGGCCATCGACCAAGTACTTTTCTGAAGCTCAGAAAACTGTGAGCGTGTTTTATTCCAACTATTCACTTGTTTGTCATAGCCTGGAGTCATACGCAGGTGTTGTCCTCTCAAAGCAACAGCTGGGAAACAGAAGCCAGACCGGTGTCACTTCTGAATTGTTAGTTTTTGTTTTGACATTGAGGATTCTGTCGAGAATAAAAGTATTGTCAGAACATTCATTGAAATATCAGGTTCGAGCAAAGCTTTTATTGGTTCCAAATCCACCACTATGTTGTTATTGCTTCTTATCTATCTTTAAAGTTGATTGTCCTAATAAACACATAACTAATCTGTGTCCAATGAATGACCGCTGATATTTTGGGGTTAACAAAATCCTTTGACCAGAGTTATAAAGTTATATGATGTATGTATTGGGGCTCTATGGAAAAGCGTTTTTATTTTTTTTCCGTACTTTTACACCGGTTAAACAGAACCTTCTCCCTTTTGTGTCTGTATCTCAAGGTTCCGCCTGTGTGCTTTGCAGTACCGTCAGCGTACGACTCTACCGGCCGTCCCTCTCACTGTCAGGACTAATAGTGCTCAAGAGCAGCATCCTAAACCGAAGTGGCATAAGGCATTTGCATGACCCACACAGAGTAATGAACGGAGTTAATCACCTCTGTCAGCCTGTGTGATATAGCGGTAATAGCAGCGGTCACTTTGGTGTTGTTCGCCTGGTCACTCCGAGCGTTTCGAGGCTAAAGGGGTTAGTACCGTGAAAAGGTCACCAGTCCACTTCTGACAAGGCTACGCGGGGACCACCGGAGAGCAGGGCATTTAAGCTGTACCCGCCGCACAGGGAGAGACACCTCACGTGGTAAGAATAATATGACATTAAATCTTTAGCTTCTGAGCAGTCAAGTTGAATGTTGGTGGAACACCATGTGACGAGTGGAAGATGAGTAAGAAAAGGTCTCATTCCAACGAGGACGTTGCTAAATGCTGCATCTAAAATGACTGCTAACCTTTTAGATGTTGAATGTGCAATGTTTCAGAAGATATCGCTACATGGTGTCACATTTCCTTCTTTTGTTGTTGGAGACAACACTTTTAGGACTTTTGGTCATTAAAATCATACAAGAGGGGTGTTTTTAATTGTTTATTGCTTTGGCAACTGTCCTCTCTTTTCATCATTAGGTGTGAGCAGGAGCATTAACTGATAAAGAAGATTTTGTATGTAGTAAGTGAGGGAATAGTAAGGGAAGTGGTACGAGGAATAAAACATTACATCACGTCTTTTGAAATACAAATCAAACTGTTTGACTCAATCAGCAGCACACAGTGTGCTCTGAGTAAACACAAACATGTAACGTCAGTAACTTGTTTGATGGTGTACTTTTTTACAGAGTGTGCAACAGAAATATACGTCTAAGATGCTGCAACAATATTTTCAAAGTATATTTCATTGGTACAATTATGAGAAGTAAATCCAGTTGTGCCGGGAAGGACACATGGCTTAAACAAAATAAGTAAAGCAGTAATGTACATAAAAGCTTAGCAGCATTGATTTAACAGAACGTCAGATGTTTTGCATGTCTTGCTTGACACTTTCAATCCACCCTTTCTTGTTAGCAAGAAACAAGCACAAAACACGGCATCTGGTGACCGTGCCAGCCAATCAACACTGCATAAAGTCACATATACTGTAGACACAGCTGCACGTGACCTGTCGGGTCTTTCCCGAAAACTTTGTGTTCTGTTCATTTCATTCCAAATTAGTGATGTTTTAAACTTGGTTTAGTCCTGGCTCACATATTCTCTACTGGAAGCCTTTAGACATTCTGCACAACACCGTGGCAAAGATTAGTATACATGTCCTACTTTGCCTGGCTGTTCCAGTCATTCTGTCAAGTAATTCAAAACGATGCCAGTAACAAAGAATTCAAGTGTTTTTTTGTTTTCTTTTTTACCTGTAAACCCCCAGCTGAACAAAGCACATTTTCACCACTTTGGCTTTACCCAAATCTAAGAGCTTCTTGATAAAAGCTTCAAAACATCCACAAAAACGGGGACGAAAACGCACAAAAAAATTGTCAAAAGAGCAACAAAAACACACAAACAACCAACAAAAAGCACGACTAAAGACTGATGAAAATGCGTTCTGTCTTGCTCAATCGCTCAAATAAACCAAACAATTTGAATCAAATGAATGACTTTACATATTTCTTTCTTAAAGGAACAGGCTGTGGAAGAGCGTGGTCGCTTCCAACTTCACCCCCGTTTGGAGCCATAGGAATATACTGGGAGAGGTCGAATGCCAACAACATCTTTGGTCTTTTTGCGTGACTGAGCGCACGCACAAAGACCAGACAGGTACGCATCAACTCGTCTAAGCTGAGGTAAGAACATATCTCAGTATGGAAAAACGGTGGCCTGTTCCTTTAATACCTTCTCTTTTGGCATATGAATATATACATATATTTTTTTTCAAGTAGTTTTTTCATTAGTGCTTCGGACAGTGCAGAGCCCCCGTGAGCTGGCCCTTCATCTAGTAAACCATGGACATCCGACTCACATGTCCCCCGCAGCACGTGCCGACACATGTTCCTGTTCAATATCTCCACAGCTGATCACTGTACACGCTCACTCCCCCGCCCCACCACTCCTCTCCCCTTTCTCGTCCAATCTACGAACCCCGCGGTGACACTGCAGGCTCAAATAGCAATTTTAACGCGAACCTACGTGTGCACCAGCAGCGGCAAAATAGAGAGTGACTGGGCCCGAATTGGGAGTACACAGCCGACCAATTACCCCCGCGGTGATGGCAGTGAGCTGGAGTATAGAGGCATATATACGGGGAGTAATTGATGTAGCTGGGGAGGTGGCTGAGAGAGTAAGGAGCAGCAGGTATAGACTATTCTAGACGCTTCCACTAACAGCCCCGCAGCCGGAGGTCAGCAGACACCAATGTGCTTTTGGCCTTTTCATGTTTCAGTTTCAAAACGCTGCGTTATTGGTTCATTTGGGGGAAACATTTGACTGTTTGATACAGTGAGAAACAGTTAAGGCCCGACCCGGATACATTATTAATCGTTAGCTGTGGTCTAAACTCATTCCTAACCGTCTCAACTTTTTCTAACAATGCAATTCTTCACGGGGATGAGTTCATGAGGAAAAAAAACTAACTTTATTCCACAATGGAAAACATCCGGCACAGGGTCTTTCATTCTTTGTGTCTTAGAAGATCTGGCTCCAAATACGGCCAACGTGCAACCCAGTTTGAAATTGAGTTTGGCAGAACATAATATTCGCCTCACAATCTCAGGCAAATTTTTCTGTCTGATAATTGCACTCATTTGACTGGCAATGTTTTGATTTCTCAGTGTTCATGCTCTACATAAAGACTCACTCAGGCTCTTACACAGACTGTGATTATCCGAGATGAATGATGGCTGTTTACGTCTGTTCACAAAATGAAGGCACTGAGTGCTGATTTAACATCTGCGCCTATATGGACCCATAAGATAACCATTTAAACACAGACAAATATATGTATTGAAATTAAAATGTTTAATGTCATTGAAATGAAGTTCACGTCGAGTCACCTATCGCCTAAAACTGTGTGCCCATTTCAGAAGAGTTTGCCCATTATTTTGTAGACAGTGTCCATTCAATGCTCCCTCATGAACTTGGATGACATTTAAAGTGCATATGACAGGTTTTAATGCTTTTGAAAATATGACTTATTCAGAGGGACAGGGATCAGGGTCATGATTTGGGTCAGGAATGGCAAATGTGATGCAAGTTGTGTTTCATTCACACAGATCTTAAACATATTTTTTAGAAACTACAAGGTCATGGCTTTCAAAGGAAGTATCACACTGGCGTACAGGCTGTAAGCTCTTCTGCTAATGCGCTGAAAGCAGTGCTTAGTTTGTAAATTTGTAGTTTCTGGAACACTTTTGGTCTGATGTGATGGATTCGGGGAACAATCTCATTAAACTCCATTATATCAGATCAAATCTTTACCGGATCCTCCTAAATAGTTCCCGGATCCTTTACCCTGAAAAACGGAAAGGTGGGGGAATGTGTTAAGCACTAGCTTTAATTAGCTTGGATATGCATAAGTGGCAGGTAACAGGTTATTGGGCAGAACATTTATTTTTATTTGAATGTTTAAATTACTGACAGGAAGTGACATAGCGATGGACAGAGGGGGCCCCATAGCGTTCATGGCGGGCTAACGAAGCTCAGCCGTGTTAGCAATTTGAAGGTTTGGCCAGCTCAACTATATAGAATAAGGCGGGGAAAAAAGTAACAATAGCGAAAGGAAAATATAATATGCTGTTGCGCATGTTCAGACAAACACGTGGAGGTCAGAATGATGAAGCCTGTGTTCAACAATGAGAGGCCAAAACGTTTCAATGGTAAGTCCATAGGAGCCAGGAACGTCCGGAGCCGGCTGCCATTTCCTTATGGTTACAGGAAGAAGTCGGTCACAATAAGTCCATTCTTAATTTCACAGGAAGTGAAACTATACACTTCGCAAAAATGGTCAAACTAAAGAAAGCTGGGTACACGTTTTAGCAAAATCTGAAATATAATTGTGTTAACTGTGTTTTAGCAAAAAACTGTGTCAAAAGTGTCATATGCACTTCAACTATCTTTGAACTTAAACTATCATTCGTTAATCAAGTTTGTTTAGTTGGGTCACAAGTCACTGTCGCTAAGTACTAAGTCTTCGTTTTGTTTGAAAAATCCCTTTAATTTATATTATCAGACTACTTTCATGCTCCATGGCGATGCATAGATGTTTAAATGTTTTGTTCACACTAGGGATATCCTTGAGTTCCTGTAAGCAGCATATATTTAAAGGTAAAGGAGAAAAGAATAACTGTTGATACAAATATTGCTATAGCAAAAAAAAAAAAAATGACCCAAAAAGAGCTGCTGGCATGAGGCTCATGTAAAACATACTTGAGGATGCCGAACAGGTGTGCTGCTAAAAAAGGAACATCACCTGATTTTTTTCTCTGGTCGGGCCCGATGTGAGCGAACACCCCGCGTCTCAGAGAACGTCGTAGCACAAAGCTAACTCTTCCCTCCCAGTTTTATAGCGCTATGAATCATCTAAAACGCAGTGCAGCGCTGATGGACTGTGCTTATGCGGGACCTAATGAGGCTCAGATGATAGATACGGCGTTTGTTAAGACCAAGTGCACTTGAACACACCGCTTTCTGGAAAATGATTGATTTCGCTCAGAAAATGGCCACCTCAGGGTTTTACAATTAGCGAGCTCCACAGTGTTCCTGGGAGAACATTTTACATTTATTGGACCAGCGTTCTCTGAAATGGAATAGGGCTCCGCTGAGGGACGGGCAGACAAGAGGATGTAGCCGTTAGAGTTCATTTTGCATCAGGAATGATACAAATGTAAAATATAAATCGAAGAGATAGCAAACACAAGACAAACAGGGCTACAATATGAATTCTCAGGGTTGCTCCTCTCACAAGGAGGATGGAATATATAATTTATAAGACAGACTTCGTGTTTTTCTCACTGCCAGCAAACTTTATACCAGAATTAAAGGATAAAAACTTTAGATGTGGCGAAAAAATTGTAGGGATATCTTTCTGCCACGTGATTTTACTTCTTTTGTGTAAAATCTTGGAAATAATTCAGAAAAGTGTAATGAGGTGGAATGAATTGTGTTCACACCTCATAATGACACTCCAGCTTCTGTAACCAAGGCAACAAGGTGAGAGTTAACATGAAAAAAATATGTTAATGATTTCTCTAAAGCCTATTTGAATAAGGCCTTGAATTTTACATTTCAAAACCTGTACATCACTAATAACTCGACGTTTTAAATGACTCCTGTACGGTAAATATTTGTATCCCCTTCCCTGTCCCTTTAGGCGCACTGGAAGCACTTTCTGGCCAATATTGTAAATAAGAATTTGTTCTAAATGTTTGGCCTTATAAAATAAAGGATTTTTTTATGTATTTATTTATTTAAACAGGGACAGTGTACAATACATGTGTGACGAGAACGCCAAACACGGCACTACTTTCTTTATTTCTAATTACTGCTGGCTGCCAATCCATGCTCTGATAAAATGAGCTGTTTGCAGAATTCATCTGCCACTACAATGAATGAAATAAACCAAGAGTGTGAGGAAACGATAAATATGGATAACTTTCACTGAGAGACATAACATGACATTGCCTCAAGTCAGCAAAGTGCTAAAGCTCTTCTTAAAGGTGCAGGTGTTTTTGCAAATCATACATTCTCTTTGTTCAGCTGTAGATAAGTTTAATCCTGGTTTAAAAATGAGAAGAGAGGGGGGGGGGGGGGGGAGACGGACTCCTGTACAACTGAGAGCTTATACAAAGTGAACAAATGAGAAGACAACGAGAAATAGTACATATTTGAAGCCATAAATGTAGTTGTGGTTTCTGTTCACATTGTTTTTCGGGATGCTTTTGTATGTCTTTTCCATGTTTTTGTGGGGTTCAGTTATTTATTGTTTTACTGTAAAGAGTCAATAATGGTCCTGAAGAAAGTAGCTTTTAAAAAGTAAACAAACAACTAGCTTATGAGTTAAAGACATGTGAGACCTACACATTTCTTCTTCTGAAACCCTGAAGAGGCATCAAGAGCTCCCCCCCACACCTGCAGCACAGTGGAGGCGTCACAAGAGGCACTACAGGAAACAAGGAAGGGACAACCAAGGAGGTATCCGGGTGAGACTCACAGCTAAGCCTTCACATGCCTTTTATCCCTACTATTGTTCTGGCTAATGGACGTTCACTGCAGAATATAACAGATGAACTGCTAGAAGATGGTGAAAGAGTGTTGAGGAGCTGCAGGAGGAAGAGGAAGGAGGAGGTGGAGCTGAGCAGTGCAGGACACCACGCTCTGAAACAGGGACAAACCCAGGAGGCGCTGCGCCGTTTCAGAGGATCAGAGGAGATTAAAGACAGCCGGCCCGGTTTCCTCCGGGTGCTACGGTTTCCCCGACCTCCAAAAACATGCTGGTCCGGTTTGGCCCACAGTGGTGACACGCTCAGTCGCAGTGGCTCAGGACTAACACCTGAACACAATTTCAATGCAGTTGTACAATGACAAATAAAGCACGTACTTACTTACTTACTTAAATTGATGTTGTGTTAGTGTATCCATCAGGCCGAATAAACACAAACAACAACATCCAAGCAAAGTCTATTGGAGGCTAAAGTTATGAAACTGTACCAATGAAACTCATGACATCAATGACACATTTATGATTTGAATAGTAATCCGTGCCGTAAATTACAAGAAAATGCATATACTGGAATAAATCACTGTCTGGGGAAGAGTTACTCAAAGTTATGCGGCTAATAAAACTAATGGAATGACAAATCGGGTGAGCGGGTTCATAATCATAATGGAAGCGAGCGCCGCACAGTTTTAATTGCACTGTTCGTCTGTGTCATGCATTTAATATCATGTGCTATCCGTTTTCGCCGTGATCAAGTCCTGCATAATTCAAAATCTGAATGCATTGCACCAGATGTCAAACACATAATCGTGCACGTATGTACCGCTGATGTGTACTAACAAGCACGTGTGAACTCGTGATGAGGAACGTACAAAATGTTTGCACTACGACAAGTGGACATTTTGAATCTAGAATAAGATTAGAGTCGTCATCTCTTGCGATATACTTTTGTAGCCTAAAACGACACCCCTGTTATCTGTGGACCACTTTTGATAGATCTTTGGAGATGCTCTTAAGGTTTACTGTGTTGTCAGACTTTAAAGTGGACATTTCATGCTGCATTGAAGCCAAACGCATTCTTCTGGGTGTTTCAACGTTGTTTAAATTTGTAAGGATAAAAGGAGAGCTTTTCGGGATTTAGCATTAGCCTGAAGCGCCCTCTGCAGACAGTAATGGGAATGACAAGTTTAACTTTCAGCTAACAGCATGCTAGAGAATCACGTCGCACAGAACGGGTTCAGTGATGGAATTTGGACATTAGAAATCTGGAGGACAGGTTTGTGTCGTTAACGCAACATAATCCAGAAAACACCTATAATTGCACTTAAGCAGTAGAAGAAGAAACTGTCAGAGTGATAAGGAGTACCGTATTTTCAGGACTATAAATCGCTCCGTAGTAGAAGCCAAAAATGACCCGATGAAGAAAAAACAACAGGCTGAATAGGCGTACGGTATGCTAACATAACACATTGACAGTTAGCTACATGGAGCATACACAACAAACTAAATAGGTGTCCGGTATGTTAACGTCACATAAACAGTTCAGATAACTATAGCATAAAGAACAGACCAAACTCTCGATCTCAACAACCTGGGCACGGAGGCCTAACTGCACCGTTGACAAGCCTCTCCCGGCAGCACGTTTTTCAAGCTCTCATTTGTGAACTCGTTCCTCTAGCTGTGGCCATCTAGCTTTTAGCCCGAGATCAGCTTCTTTTGTTTTGTTTTTTTTTTGCGGTAAAAGTAGCCTCCACTTTCTCGCTCACTCCAAATTTTCTTTCTGCTGCTCGTTTTGCCTGCAGTGCCCTCTAGTGGCATGTGAAGTTAGATATTTTAATTTAAAAAAATAAATAATAATAATACCATATTAGTTTAAGACCCCCTGCCAAACTATGAAAAAAAGTGTGACTCATAGTCCTGAAAATATGAATGAAGTTGAGTTGTTTAAGAGCTACAAGAGCACAATACGTCTCATTTAACGGGGTCACCATTTCTTTCACCACATCTTTCTAAAGTGATCTGGTGGATATTGTCTGTC
This sequence comes from Proterorhinus semilunaris, assembly GCA_021464625.1. Classification (NCBI taxonomy): domain Eukaryota; kingdom Metazoa; phylum Chordata; class Actinopteri; order Gobiiformes; family Gobiidae; genus Proterorhinus; species Proterorhinus semilunaris. Next base: position 25,894,076 of record CM038358.1, on the reverse strand, counting down.
TGTGCTGTGTGTCCTTCAAATATGCATCAATACAATACTGTTCTTTCTTTATAATGACACTTTTTTATGAGGAATAAAAGCATAAAGACTTTTCTTTTTTTCTATGCATATTCCCTACTTTACCGTTGACCTTCAGTCCACTGTATTTCAATACCTACTTCTTCTTTCACCATGAACCGAGGAAAATTACTCACACATGTTGTTTTATTTGCACGTACACCTTGTTATACATGTACTCCACGTTCGCATTGAACATAAAAGCAGTTCTCTTACACAATCTAAAGAGGAAAGTTGATGTCCTTTTGATGTTTTACTGTATGACATTTGAATGCTGAATATGCTTTCATTAAAGTGGCTGTTTGAATCTGGAAGGCCAATTCTCAAAGCCAGACCAGCTTGTTTTCTTCCATGCCTCTTCATTTCGTGTCCGTTCAGCTGATTTTAACACATTGTAGTGCTTCCTTCCAAGTTGGGGCATTAAGACGACAGCACCGACTGCACTTTACGGTCCGAGGAGTGCTTTTGTGGATCCCTATGGCTTTTTAAATTCCAGCGGTTGTACTTGTTGCGCTCTGTGCCAATGGCATATGGGCATCGTCCCAATCAAAGACAAAGTGTTATCAGTCACCTTGAGTCTCTCTCTCTAAAACCAAAAAATCAGGTTAGAAATCTAGGAGTAATCATGGACTCAGACCTGAACTTCAACAGCCACATCCAAGCAATAACATCATCAGCTTTTTACCATCTGAACAACATTAAGATCAGAGGAATAGTGTTAAAACCAGACTTAGAGACACTCATCCATGCGTTTGTCTCCAGCAGGTTAGACGACTGTAACGGCTGCTCACTGGCCTTTCTAAACGGGCTGTTAGAGCTGCAGAACATCCAGAACGCTGCTGCTCGAGTCCTGACAAGAACCAGGAAATACCACCATATTAGTCCAGTGCTCCGGTCCCTGCACTGGCTTCCTGTCACTCAGAGAATAGAATTTAAAACAGCACTGCTTGTGTACAAGTCTTTTCATGGTTTAGCACCAAAGTACATCTCTGACATGTTAGAGCCGTATGAACCATCTCGGGCCCTGAGAACTTCAGGGAGGGGTCCCCTGGTGGTTCCCAGAGTCAAGACTAAACACGGTGAAGCTGCGTTTCAGTTCATGCAGCTAAAATCTGGAACAGTCTTCATGAGGATGTGAGACAGGCCTCAACTCTGACAATGTTCAAATCTAGGATGAAAACAGCTCTTTTTACCCGAGCATATGAAAACAGAAAGTATTTTATCTGCACTCTTGCCTTTTACTGTAATTGATTAATTTTTATGTTTTAATGATTGATTTGATCTGTTTTCTTGTAATTTTTTGCAACTGTGAAGCACTTTGAGTTGCCTTGTGTATGAATTGTGCTCTACAAATAAACTTGCCTTGCCTTGATACAATTCCTCCTCAGAGGATGGTACGAAATAGCAGATTTGAGCTGTTCCTAGTTTCTGATTTAGTGGCTCATATGCTTGTTTTAGATGTTTCCTTTTTGTTTGCGGTTCATTCTTTCTCATGTTAAAAGCTCAGCCTGTTTTCCCAACGTAGGATTTGTTACATTGCATTTGTGTTCTTAGTTTATCTTGTTGTTGGGGGTGCACGAGCAGCTGTCGTAAAAGCAAGAAGAAAGCTCAATTCCATTCAAATCTAGGACATTAAATTCTAGATTTAATGTACACTGTTTATGCATCTGCCTGCACTTCATAAAGCAGCACGTGGTGTACCTGAGCGATCCAAGGTCTGCAGCCAACGTGCTATCCGTGATCGATGCGTATGATCGTACTTGTCGTACTTGAGTGCGTCCGTGTCAGAGAAGAGGTTTGTTTTAAAAGCAAACCGTGCACTGGGCCTTGCACTGCATCAGGTGGCTGAAGAGAAAATAACAGCTTTAGCTTACGGTTTTAAGCTAAAAATGTAAAAACTGCAGCAGCACTTAACATTTTGACCCAGGTTTGTACTAATGTTGAGGTCCAGGGTTTTTCTGTCCAACAGAAATAACAATACAAGGTTCTGCTTTTAGCCAGTAAAGTGAGATCATAACAGTCTTCTCATCTTTAAAATGGCCTTTCAGCTTCAGTAAAATCGCAAAAATCGACTGTGTATTCCAAGACATAAGGCATCGGTGTAGACTTACTTGATGGGAACCTATTGTGACAGCGGACGTGTGTGTGACAGACCACAGACATATTCAGTATAAATGAGGGGTTTAGACTTCATGGGTACTCTTGCTCTGTCCTCCGCGGAAGTATATGGATCAAAAACTAACTCCAGCATGCACACAAGGCTATTGGTCCATCGGAGTACATCAAAAACACTTGTAATACAGCAGCGTGTCAACATACCTCGGCCTTTTTTAATGTTTAGGCTAAGTAATGATTGATTTTGCCTCTTAACAAATGATGCTGTTGTCCAATTACTCCACTCTTTTCATTCTTTCAAAAGTCCCTCTCAGTGCGACTCTAACCGCCCCAGCTTATGTTCCCCATTGTTTATTTGTAGGGAGAGCACACCTCAATTACTGTGCGTGTCATACTCAGCCTCCTCCTTTAAAGCCCGGCTGCATTCAGAACCAGCGTACTGTCCCTCATTAACATTTCGCTGCGCCGCCGCTGACCCCGCCATTCATTTACACACAATTGCTTCCTGACAATGTGTTTTCTCCTCGTCTGTCTCAAAGGGGAGCGGACGGGGCTCTGCTGAATCTTAATGCCCTGTAAATCTAAGGAGAGGATCCACTCTGGAGGAAGAGGGGACGTTCAGTGAGCGGTATTGAACGATTCGATTAAGGCCAACTAGAACTTGGAGAAAGTAGGTTTCTGGGCAGGACTGGCACCATCTCACAGTAAGATGATGATTTAGTCCCAAGATCTACTAAATGTGGGTATTCAAGTTTAGGGGTCTATAAACTCTTGACTACTAAGTGGGTAACACTGGTGCGTTGTGGTAAATTACTCGGAACTTCATTCATCAATGTCTGATCAACACTAAACAACAAACTAAACTAACTCAGAACCTTTACAGAGACGAACTGCCAGAACACAAATAGGATTTAATTTCAAAACATTATATACAACTGTTGATGTTCAATGATCAGTTCAGATTTATTATCCACCATGGGGCAATTTAGTTTGTAGCCACCAGGTACATACAACGTACCAAAAAACACATAATAAAATCAAGTATAAGACGCACCAGCCAAAAAATGCGGAATGAAGAAAAAACAACAAACTAAATAGGTGTCTGTTATGTTAACGTCACACTAACAGTTCAGATAACTATAGCATAAAGAACAGACCAAACTCTCAATCTCACTCCAAATCACTAAATCCATTGAAATCTTCATCCTCGGTGTCACTTCTGAACAATCGCCTTGGCAACTACCTGGGCACGGAGGCGTAACTGCACCGTTGACAAGCCTCTCCCGGCAGCACGTTTTTCAAGCTCTCATTTGCGAACTCGTTCCTCCAGCTGTGGCCATTCAGCTGTTAGCCAGTAATTGGCATTTTTTGTTTTCTTCATTGCGGTAAGAGTAACCTCCGCTTTACGCCAGTTTCTCGCTCACTAAAAACGTTCTTTCTGCTGCTCGATTAGCCTGCAGTGCCCTCGATTAGCCTGCAGTGCCCTCTAGTGGAATGTGAAATTATAAATTTAAATGAAAAAATAATAAAAAGAATCACATATTAGTTGCTCCCCCCACAACTTATAGTCCGGAAAATACGGTACATCATCGCCATACTTTGTGCCCAAATATTAGCAAAATATCAAAGGCACTGGGCCTTTAAACAGCAGAGCACAATATAAAGTAATTAAAGCATTCTCTGTGCAGTGACAAGAGAAGCTCAGCACAGTCCCTTTGACATTTTGCAATTTTTTGCTTGGCATTTATTGCATTTAGGATTGAATGATGGGATTTTACAGTATAGGAACAAAGGAAACTTAGTAATGTTCATTGTGTCCACTTGTGTTACTAGTAGAACTTTCAAGTTTCATTTAGTCAGACACAAGGATTAAAGATGCTGAAATATTTTAACTTTACATGGTACTTCTGAGGACAGCCTGCAGATGGCGGCTGAAACTTGTAAAGGTAAAACATTTCAACATCTCTAATCCCAGTGTCTGAGTAAATGAACCTTGAAAGACGGAAGGAAGTCTCGACTGTCTTACTTTGGAATTGTGCATCATTCAAATCACTAGTCTGTCCTCAAAAAACAAACGGCAGCTGAACTCTCTGAGCGCGGAGCCATCCTCTCTGTGTTTTAACAGTCGACATTTGTACGTCGTAGTTGGCGGGAGATCTGGACCAAACCAAATCGATCCCAAGTCGTCTGCAGCGCGAATTCACAATCAATGTCTGTCTGGTCCGACCGCAGCAATAGAGAAAAGGCACCTGCGTCAATACGAGATGTCTGTTCACAAATTCCACAGGATCTTGTCATTCTTAGATTTGTGATGTGCAAAATCACTTTTCACCGAAATCAATAAGCACTCAAGTAAGTTTTAAATCAACTGATGTCGAAGTGTGATTTCGCCTCCAGTTTTCTGAAGGCCGATGATAATAAACAGAAAGCATTTCATTTACACCAACTTTATTTGTCATTTTGTGTAAGTGTATATTAGCGGAACACATTTTACCATTGTATGTTTATGGAAACTTGGTGACTGGATTAGATCATGACACAAGAAAATTGGCAAATATGGATACAATATTTGACTCTGAGGAGTTGAAAAAGGGGTCAACCTGTTCAAATCAAACCAGGAGGCAAAGCTTCTTAATAATAAAAGTTGTTTTAGCAGGGCAGCAGTCACCCTGGTAGTTTTAAAGTAGTTCTTCCACCTTTCTCTGTTTAGTATTGCATTACATATGGACAGGATTTATAGCCCGACCCTTACAATCAGGGCGGATATGCTTATCTCGGTTTGGAAAGTACATTTACTTTAACTCAATCCAGTGGCTCAGATCTCTATCAGATTTGACTCAGTGAGCCTGTACTTCACCGGCTGATAAAGCACGTAAAGATATGGCGTGCATTATGGCGAGGCCTTTTAATACGGCCAAGAACAAGAGCATACAGGTAATGGAGGAAGCATTTTGTAAAGACCAACTTTTTTTTTTTTTTTTTTTTTAATGAGTAGTTATGGTACACTAAGATTAGTGAGTCATTGCAAAGTCATGATCTAGTGCAGGTTTAAAGTGTAACATAACCATCTGTAAAGTTACAGTTACAAAGACCAAGAAGAAGTAAAATAAATGTTGTACAATAGAGAGATAAAAATACTATAATAATATAGTGTCCAGATGTCCGAAACATAAAAACTACTGCAACTCATTTCTGCAACACACATTACTGCCATTACAAGACCCTTATACTGTACCTTATTGGCGTCGGTCCCCTCTACAATCACATGACGTCATGACATTGAGGGCAACTGAAAATTCCATGATGGTAACTATGGTATCTCTGTCATAACTGGGAAAATCTATATGAAACACAAATTGTCTCAAAGTTCATTGTCCTCTCTGTCAGAACTACGATTCAAATATTTTCTCTGAAAGATGTCCAACAGTGGAAGCAAGAGCGTGACGTGTTCCAGTAGAAAGGCCTTTCTGCCATAAAAAATAATACGGCAGGTTTGTGAATGCAATCACTATCAAATACTGATTTTGGGAGATTTCTTTCAAAAACAGTTTCTCTCCCATAGCGTTGTATTACTCACTGTCCTCCATCTGCAATTATGGCATCATCAAATTCTAGAACGTGAACTATTTTTAACTGTTGGGTAGTAACTGGATAATTATATTCTAAATACGTATTTATAATGCTCATTTTGAGTAACTGTATTCTGGTAATGTAACTCTTTAATTTCACTCTTTCTTTTTTTTTAGTTTATTGAAAGGACAGTGTGCAGTTACATTAAAAAGATGGCTGCACCAGATTTAGCTCTATGCTAATTTCCATCTGTAGTTCTACACAATCCAGTGGCTCAGATTTGACTCAGACTTGACTTTGGAGGGCATTTAAAATGCAATTATTTTCCTAATATCAAAGGAATACCTCACAGTCATTAAATGTCAGTTTCATGATCATAACAATAAGAAAGAGAAGATCAAAATGGGGAAAAGTTTAGCGCTATGTCATTCTGGGCTGTGGGGGCCTTTGCAAAGTGCTTTTTTACATTCCTAATTAATTGCAAATAAGTTCCTAACAGCCGGTGTAGCAAGTCTAGCTGCATGTTTTTAATCATACACCGCTTTTATACCTGATTATAATGTGAAGCAGCCGGAATACAGTATTATGATTGGACAAAGTAATGGAATATGTAAGAATTTAAGAATGTATTGTCCCTATTGGAAAATGTGTCCTCAACATCTATTCCATCCTTCAACCGGTGCCTCGGGACAGCCTTTCTGGACAACAACTCCACACAGCAAATAAAATGATAGAACTGAAACAAAGTCTTTTGAAACGGTCTTCTGTAACTCGAACTGCTTCTACGGCGCTTAATAATGAAATAAGCTTGCAGTTGGACAAGGACTCAAGATCCTTCATGGAACCATTTCATGCCTGTGTGGTCCTTCATAGCTGGAATTGCCTGTAAAACACCAGTTACCGCCTGTCAGTTTACAGGCCCAGCCCATGTGTCCACAGTCATCGTACTGTATATACGCCGACTATCCTTGACAATATCAGCGTTATGAAAACTGACAGGAGCAACTGAGTTACGCTGAATTTGATGCAATACAGGAAAATGGCGTCGCTACACAGCTTCCAGTGACTTTGACAAGGGACACATGGTGAAGCCTGTACAGAGCAGACATACAGTTAGCGACTCATAACCGTCTTAAACCCCAGAAAGTGGTATTTTGTCTCAACCAAGATAAAGCGCCCAACGTATTTAGTCTATCTATGGTGCACAGGTGCAGGGGACACGGGTAACGCATCTGTGAATGCAGAAGCGTTGGCCACAAGGCAACACCTGGAAGAAACCCTGACCTGACGACAAAAGTGCATTCAGGGGGAATGTGAATTTTTCATGTTCACAAACACACTCGGAGAGCAGATGTTCCTCCACCAGACATGTCGCTTTTCGTGAAGGATTTTAGTGCAACCACTGTGACCACAACATACTGAGTTTTGTCATTATTTCAGGCAGAAAATGTGTTCTTGTGCATCATTTTGTCATGTCCATGCATTTGGTACGAAGAAATTGGGCGACATGGTGGTGCAGCGGTTAGCGCTCATTTGCTCTAGTTTGCATGTTATCTCAGTGTCTGAGTAGGTTTCCTCCAGGTACTCTGGTTTCCGCCACTACTAAAAATATGTACAATAGGTTCCCCTCTGGGGTGAGAACTCCCTGATAAAGAGATTCTGATAAAGTATTTTTTGGTATGCAAGCAGCTTTCAAATTCTGTTGCATGATATGTCTATAGGCTTTAGTGGGGAAAAGGGCTTGCAAAACAAAATTGCATACATTTTATTTATTATTAAAGGAATAATTCAGGGTTTTTGACATAGGGCCTTATTTAGTTAGAGTTGGTGATTTGTTTTTGTTTTTTTATTCATGCAGTCCTTATTTGAAGAGTTTAGTGGTGCTAGGCTAGTGCTAGGCTAGTGCATGTCTATGGCAACTAGTATTAAGCTACGCAGCAGCGGAATGATCTGCTAGGTTACCAGATCTACATCTACAGTCGCTTTTTATACCTGTGGCCGGCATTACTACACGTGGAATTCACAAAGGAGCTTTCTACAAATCAGATATGGCAACAATTGGAGGACTACCCGATGATTTTGAAGAGGTTTTTAATGCAGGCTACTAGTTACCATAGACATGCGCTAGCCTAGCACAAGCCTAGCACCACTAACCTCTCATGTTACGTCACATACAGTATGCTGCCTGTCTTCTTTGGGAACTCAAGGGGAAATTGCTGTAATACTTTCTGGAAAAACTTTTTATAAGAACATTGAATTCCTTCACAAGGCTTATTGAGGCATGGGATGTTTATAGGCGCGCTGAAGGCCATTAGCAGCGCGCCTTTCTCTCTCCTCTCTTCTCTGTGTCCATATATTGTGTCCTGTTCAGCTACTGCAATGACCGCCAGGCATCCCAGCGCACTTGTATTAGATAAAGTCCAAACAAGAAGCCAGCGCTGCAGTGCCGTTTATACCGGCGTGCTACATGAATGATAGCATCTCTGCCCTTACCAGCTCAGTCCTCTGCCACTGGGCCGTATATAGCTTCCTCTTCTCTCCCTCTCCTTTTCTCTCTCTCAAACCAGTCTGCCTCCAGGGGCTCAGCTAACTGCCTGTTGCTGGGAAACCAGAGAGGATCGTGGGTCAGAAGGATTATCCGGTGAATACCAACAACTTCTGTCAGGCCACCAGGGCTAATAATGAACTTAACTTACTTTTACACTCGGCCCCGCGTCCTTAAACTCTATTATCCAACAAATGTATAAGCGCAGTTTTGTGAGTAAGTGGGTGGACCTTTCCTAAAATGTTATTCCGCTGGGGTTTTCGTGAAACTTGTTCAAGCTTGTTCAAGTCAAGCAGCATCTCCAGACATTTCTTAACAGGTCCCCATGTTTAGAGAGGGTACAGTTGGTGTAGCTGAGTGGTGGAAAGCCGCATATAGATAGTGCCTGTAATTCTGTCGCAATCTCCAAAATAAGGCATAAAGTGGCCATATGCTAAATACACATTTTCTGAGCTTCAACAATGGTCGCTCATCAAAAAGTGAGGTTCAATACAAAAGACTGTGTAACCATGTTTTTTAGTTGGTCATTTCTTCTCCACTTTGTTATTCCCGCTTTGGACAATTAGCCCAGTATATCTTGGTATTTCCTGTTTGTATGGTTTATGTAATGTGTGTGATTCATGTATTTATTTTTTTGGGTCATAATTTAGACTTTTTTGTAAATGTAAGTTTACGTCACTTCAGCACCCCAGGAAGACTAACCACTTTGTAGGAGCTAATGGGGATCCTAATAAAGAATAAAGTGTAAATATAAAGCCTCACTTTCATCTATCTCCATACGTTCATCATTTTAAGCACTGACATATTTATTTATGTAGCGTGATGTTTGGTTCAAGTGCTTGTAGATGCACACTTCCCACAGGCCTCGTGGTGTCCAACCTCAATGTATAATTCAATGCATTGGGGGGGGGGGGGTGTTACATAATACCCTCTCAGGTGTCCTCTCAAAGGGATAGAGGAAAATAAGAGCAAATGTCTTTTATAGGACACTGTGTATTCATGTCAACATACAGTATAAAGCAGGTCGTTTTGCTCTGGTGCTGAAGAGGGACTGGGAGCAAATACCTTTTAAGACATCCAGCTGTTTTTGGTGAGGTCTGTAGATAGAGGATATAGATCATCAAATCAATTATTATTAGTATAAACATTATTGCATTATTAACAGATACAACATCAGTTTCCATCCAAGACCTGCCTGTACCATGAGCGCAGACGTCACGACAGTACAGGAGCTTTTGTTTATGATGTTTATGGGCGCGGTGTGCAGGGAACGTGAGCAGGTCCACTGCCGAGTTGAGCACGACCACGTAAATCAATGTTTACTGTACACAGGAAAATGCTCGGCTGTATATTGTTATCCCAGCAGCTTGTACTCACTAACTATTAAACCAATTACAACAGCCTTAAAGGGCCTTACTATTGCTATTATTTAACTATTTACAACAAAATGTACAAGCAAGTTTGACACTAATCATAAACTGGACCACCAATCCATCCATCCATTTCCTTCTGCTTTATCGGGGGGCCAGGCAGCAGATCCTGAGGCATTCCCAGGCCACAGACACTAGGGCTGTTTCCCAAAGCCTATAGGTACCCTGCCTTGCCTTGGTATTGAAGGCAGTGCGTCTAAACTCACTTGATTCCAGTTCAATGCTTTGGTCCTGCCCTGGTCCAAAAAGGGCTGCTAATGGAACACACTTCAGAGGAAAAGGAAGTGACATCACAAAATAAAAAATTAACATTGGCTTCTTCTTCTTCTTCTTTTTGAGTTTTTATTGGCGGGTGGCCTAAGAACCGTGGTGCATTGTGGGTGATTTTGGCTTGAGCAAGGCAGCGAAGGCTACACTACCTTGGTAAATTAGCCACATGCTAACCAAAATGAGGACACATGCCTCCAGGCGACTTGAACATTGGAACAGCACTTGGGTCAGCGAGTGATGATGTAGATGCCTGACCACGCCCACATCAGACCAAGGCAAGGTGAGGTATCAAGGCTTTGGGAAACAGCCATGGTCCCTCCAGCGAGTCCTGGGTCTTCCCGGGGGCCTCCTTCCAATGGGACATGCCCGAAACACCTCGAGGAGGTGACCAGGGGGCATCCGAAACAGATGGCCGAGCCACCTCAGCTGATCCAGATCTCATGACCATAGGTGAGGCTAGGAATGTAAATCGAGCTATGCAACTCTTCAACGCAAGAGTCAGATACTGCAATCGCCACCAATCAATCCAGTTCATGTATACCAGTTCACTATGTATTTGTTTAACTAATGCTTGACCTGAAGGTTTCACTTATAAGAGCAGTGACTGGTATGTACCGTTACATTTATTGTTATCTAAAAACAAATGTCTCTCTTTTTTTATTCCCATGTTCTCAAAACACTCCAACAGTCCTTTTACTTGTATTTGAATGCGTCTCATTTAAACAGGTATCATATGTTTTACTATGCAGAGATCCTCTTATTTACATGAAAGTTTGAAGACGGATATCGGATGAAAACTTTTGACTGATCTCCCACATCCCTGTGAAATGACCACAAAGAAAACGCAGCGGGACGAGCCAGTCACAATGCGTTAATGGCACAAATCTTCCCAAATAGATGTCATTTGTGAATAATGGGCTGCTACATTTCATTGGCAAAATTACTGAAGTGACAATAAAGGGTGTAATTTAAAAGCTGAGATGAATGGTTTCACAAACACCATGTGACAGAGAGACAAAGCCCCCTATAAGCGGCGGACGACGAGGAGATGGGAAGAGCCCGTGTCTGGTTGGCTTTACAAACAGTGGTCCAACAGCTGTGCACCCGAGCAGCTTCACTGCTCTACAGCTGTGATGAGAGGAGGGGCTGGCACCTCTCCATCTCCGCACTCCAAAACACATGTCCACTCCAGCAAAATGTGAAACCAGACACATCAAACTGACAGAAGGCAACTGGGAGGAAGAAAGGGAGACACACATGAACACAAATGTATCAGGATTGTTCGATATAGGAGTTTTTGTAGAGTCTCCACAGTTAGCATCTCCGAATATTAGCAATAGCATTAGCCACAGACAGTAAACAGCAGTGGCTCATATTTGTTGGTAAAGAGAAAATATAGTGTCCATCAGTGAATTGGTTTAGGTGCTCACTGACCAACATTTTGGATAGAAAGAGGACGAAATAAAGGTCAAGAGTCACGAGAGACATTTAAGGAACTCAACAAAAGGAGACATCACCGCGACTGACAGTCACAGCAACCTCCCCACGACTCGGATGGCTTGCATGCTCATCAAATTACGTCACTGCGCTGTCTTGGAGATGTCTCTGCAACACCTTGGAGACATTGCAGACAACGTGACAGCTGAGACGTCTTTACAGATGCGGGGATGTCTCCGTGACTCAATAATAATAATAATGCATCGGTTTTACATAGCGCTTTTCTGGACACTCAAAGACGCCTTACATTGGACTATTCATTCACTCCATACTTGGCGGTGGTAAGCTACTGTTGTAGCCACAGCTGCCCTGGGGTAGACTGACGGAAGCGAGGCAACCAGTCTGCGCCATCGGCCCCTCCGACCACCACCAACCACTCACTCACTCACTACACTCGCTAGGCTTCCTGGTGTTTCCCAAACGGTCTCCTATCCAAGTACCGACCCGGCCTTTCCCTGCTTAGCTTCCGAGGTCTGACGGGATTGGGCAGAGCAAAGGTATGGTAACATTAACTTGCACTGTCCCAACCAAATAAACCAATATCAGCCAACAGGTTGCCAACTAGTCTCCAGGGCGGTGAGCAGAGGCTGGAGCAGGTCTATCAGGGCTCACTGGTGTCATGTGTTTACGCTAGCCGCCATCACTATAGCAGTCACAAGTGTGCACTACAATTGAACCATTGTTCTTTTAATACTGGATATGCCGCATGCTTCAGTGCCACATTACCAAGTACCTTGACCTCTCCGATGCCTTTTTCTGGCCTTTACTGTAGTTGTCAATGCCCACACACAAAAGACACTGCATGTTCATCGGCATCTATCAATAAGCACCTTGTACTGACAAAGAGAGGAGCCATCTTTTGTTCAGTTGCTCTGGGAATGGCGTGTTCCTTCACAGTGTTATCCACACATTGGACATGCTGAGGTCCCATCAGAGGCTTTTAATGGGCACATGGACATACAATCGTACGTCTGCGGCTTTAGATGGCGGGAGGTCTATTGATTTCTTTACCTAATCATTTCGAGGGTTTAATTTCCCAACCAACCTGTCTGAAATGTGATCGCACTGAGGTTTGTGGTCTGTGTAGTCAGGACTGTCAGTGTCTGTGAGAAATCGCAGGTGTCTTAGAGTACTCATGCCTATGACATTCACATAGTAACAGAAAGGGATATATACAGATCATGAAGCTACATTAAACTATTTTTTAATTCATTAAGCTATATGGCTACATCTGTCCTGGCTTACACTGAAGGGTGGCTGCCAAACTGATCCATAGAGGATTTCGTGTCATAATATCTGACAAATTGAGCAGACATAGCGACTAACTTTGTATAGTTGAGTTACAGTAGGTTTTATATAACTGCGTGAAGTCTATGGGACAATATAATAAGCTGTGTATGGTGAATGACTTTCAAAAAGAAGTGGAACAGCCTGTCATAGGCTCACTGACAAATGCAATTTACAAAGTGACAGGAGCGGGCGTGTTAGTTCTGAGATTTTAGAACTTTTATTTTCCGACTTTCGTTCAAACTAAATTCCAGAAGTTCAAGAAAAGTCTCCAGTGGCAGAGTTGTAGGAAGTCATTAAATTTGAGTTTCTCGCGCTTTAACGCTGCAGTTTGGACAATTGATGAAATAAAGTATTCCATATAGAGTTAGCTGCCGTAGCAGGTAATTCAGTGAGTTATGTGAAAGACATAGACCAGATGAATAAGGTCCATAGGAAGAATTGACCTGACATTAGAGGAGAATGCCTTTTGGGGTTTGCAACTCGGATTGAACAACGTCATAGAGAAAGGTTTTGAAGTTGGTGTATATTCTAGGTTGTGATGAAATTGAGGATTTATTTACCTTAGAATCTGCACTTAAAGCCACACCGCGTAACATTTGACCCAATAAATAGAACAAAATACACACATTTATATTTGTCTATTATAAAACATATTTATTATTGTCGAAACATACATTTAAAATATGAACAAATCAACATGTCTCCAGCTCGTCGCCATGGAGATGTTGAATAAACAAAGCCAAATATGAGCTTTAAAAAGGTTAGGTCCTCACCCAAATCCAGTCTTTGATTAGCCACTTCAAAAATAGCATTTTCTGTGTCTAGCTGGTCATTAGGAGCATGTTTTGTATTGCTGGTAACAGTATAATCCAAAATATTACACAGTGTTCCTTTAACTTGATGAGTGGCCTAAACGTTTATGCCTGCTTTGGGTATGCATATTAATGTTATTTGTTATCATTAATGATGAATGCGCAAATCCAAGGTCATCAGAGCTGCTCCTGTGTGAGAGAGGACGGGTCTGGATCATCAGAGGGGAACGAAAACTCTCTAAAAACATTTGGCCACTGATACCTGGCAATCCGGAGAGAAATGCCAAGCTGAGTGAACTTGAAAGGAATGTCTGATCAAGGTTTTCATGCAATCTGTGAAAAAGATGAAACACAAATACATGTTGGTATTTTCTAGAAATGCCAAATGTGTACAAAGACTACTAAATAAATGTGTATTTGTTATTTATCACACATTTTAACAACCAAATCAGTGTCTAAAGTGCTGCGCAGACAATATAAAACCAAGAATAGAAGGCTTGAAATAAATGTAAATAATCTAATACAACTATAACTATAACAAAGGTAGTTTTATTTTCAAATTATATAAAAAAAAAAAGTATCACAGGTAAATTACACACGCTGAAAGTACAATGCTGATTATTCAGTTAAGTGATGCCGCTTTGGGGCTTAAGTCACGAGTCTTTTGAAGTTGCATAAGAACGTGAGGACTCGTGGCACTGTCCAGCCTCTTTCTTTCGGGATTTCTATGTGATTACCCAGCAGCCCCCACATGCACACACGCACCCCATCAGAAATGGACCATGGCTTAATATGGCGTCCACTTTGTGGAATGCTAATGGGGGTAATAAAAGGAATTAGACTGTTGGAAACAGTGACGACAAAGGCTCTATTGTGCAGTGTTAAAAGTATTGGCTGGTTTGAGGGCCCAGACAAACTAAGTGGCACCGCACTCCGACAACGTTATTTTACGGGTTTCTCAAAGGGCCAACACTGTGGAACAAAAATGGGGCTAGTGCTGCATGATAAATTCCCTCAAAATATTTAGGTCAGTTAGAAAATACATCAAGGGGCAATTCAATGGCAGAGCATTCTCCCTTTAACCCGTAGTTTGGTGCACTGCATACTGCTACATCTGGTGTCCTTTCGCAGGACACTCTAACGCAGCCTGCCTTTACCTCTATGGCCTGATCTCAAATCGTGTAACCTCTCGGGAGCAGTGGGTGACTTCATTGCACAATCACAGCAATCACAGCTATGTAGTTCTTCATCAGAACTACATAGCTGGTGATTAGAAATATCCATTGCTCAGGGTGATTCATTTCGATAATAACGCTTATAATTAATGTCCTTTTGTAAACGTTAAATGGATGATTCAGATTCCATATGAGACTAGAGATGATTTCATCTGTTTGTCTTTGAACTAGAGAGTCTGCGCCTTTAGGGACCCACCTGTGGCCATAAACCCACACCGGCTAATGGAGGTCGCGGCGCATTCAGATCGAGGTCTGTTCATTATAAAAAAATCACTTTAAAACGCTCCCGGTTTAATGTCCCCCCCAGGTGGACGTTCTCATGTGCAGTCCGCTTTTCAACAGACCTTTGCCTTGTCATGACCACGGGCCTTTCGGTCAGTCTCCGGGTTTAGCTGAGCCTGGAGCGGAGGAAGGAAATAAATCTAAAAGAGGAAAGGCTCAGTTAAAAGGTGTGATCCTTAAGCGCACCCGGAGCTCTTTCATCCCTGTGCCCTCTCTGTGGGACAGCTGCCCACGAGCGATCAAATCAAAATGAGAGAGGTGAAATTAATTGAGTAAGTGTCTAAAAAATTAAACAATAAGACAACGGAACCCCCTCCCTCTCTTTGCCCCTCAACCCCTCCTCTCCCGCAAAGTGTCAAGCAGTGCAGGGGCTGTGAGCGTCGGGGCGTCGACTCGGAGCGACAGCATGTCATCTCTCCTCTTTCAGCTTGAGCAGGCAGCGGGCCCGTCCCAAACCCCCTCGGTCCACCGTACACATAGAAGTTCCCGCAATAACAACACTGCACCGAGCGGCCTCCTCCTACGCCGCGCACCGCTCCCAGGCCTCCCGCCCGCCCGCTGGCTAACTCATCGACTCGCGCTAAATATTACCACACCACAGTCGGGATTGCACACGCTCGCCAGAAATGTAATTAGAGAGGCAAGGCAAGGCAAAGCAACTTTATTTATACCGCGCATTTCGTACACAAGGCAACTCAATGCGCGATGAGAGATGAGAGTCCTGGCGGTTCAAGGGCTGCCTCCAATGAAAAAAAGCGGCCGTTTGGCTCATTAATCTTGGTTTCCGTAAAAATTGGTTCGGTCCTCCGTATTTTCGCACACACCTAAGATGCACCAGATTCGATCAACCTTATGAGGACATAATTGTGAAGTTGTTGCGTGGTTGTTGTGCTTCGGCGAGAAGACAAATGAGGGCATCCGAGATTAACGCGGCAATCACGGAGCGGGAGTCTCGGGTCCATTAGAAGACCTGTGTTTTAGCAGTGAAATGAGATGATGTCTTGTTTTGCAGTCTTCTCTCAGATGTGAATGCCCCGGGATGTTTTAGTGATGACATCAAATGACATCACGAGGGGCATCCGTTGGGCGCGATCGTCCGGAAACTGCCATGATGATGCTTTACGTCCAACAATGGAAGTCCAGGCACTTTAGTTCTTAACCTAGAAGAACCTACCACTGCGATGACGGAGAGTTTGCACCCCTGTTTTTTGTCATGGTACGGCCGATGTTGTCTCGCTATTGTCTGGCAGGTCTGTAAAGCTATAACGGTGCGTTTGATGACTGCAGTTTACACAATAATGAATGTGCTGCAGAAACTTGTGGAGAGATTTAAACAATTAATGTACTTGACAACGCATATACGCGGTTAAGTGTGGATGCTGTTTAAAAGAAAAACAAGGCTGTGTTTTTTTCTGGGCGGAGGGCGGGTTTTTATAAATGCCTTGTTGCCTTGCAACGTGGTTTTGCGCTAAAGGCTGCGGCACTAGGGCGAAAAAGAGAAAAAGAGCCGGACTGAGGCGTGGTTCATTACAAGCAGCACTCAGAGCGCTGCTCGTCCGTGGACACCGTCACATTATTTTCCTCTTTACATCCCGCTGCCTGGTATTCTTCCTTAGAATCGATGTCAAATTGAAAACAAAAGCGAAATTACCTTAAAAAGCCTGCTTGAGCATATGCACGGGCTTACTTTAGCCGTCGTTCTACATAGCGCACGTATCGACACTACCTGCAGACCTTTCTGTTTCCACTACACATGCATTAGTTGTGGGCGGGGCCGCACAGAGGAGCACGCTGTACAGATCGTCATTAAAAGTTTTTAGAGCCGCGATGAGAACAAATGTGGACAAATGCTGCCCTCTGGTGGAGTTATGGAATCATTCAGAGGAGCCAAGCTGTATTAAAACAGAAAGGAAACCGCTAAATACAACTATGAAGGTAAGCTACATGCAAATGTTATGCTAACACCAGCTAAAGCTGCGCTAACAGCGGCTAAATGCTATTATCGGCAAAATCCCCTTTTAGCACAGCGGTATGATGTTGTGAAATATTAAATCAATAGTGAGGACTGTCCACTCTCTCGTGGCTAATCAGAGGCCAAAGTCTGTTCACGTCACATCGGACACGGGTCAGCGCCTTTGTTATGGAAAAGCTCGACAAAGCGGGTGAAAGACACACGCCTGCATGTGGAAAAACACCTTATGGTACAGTAGATCAACACCAAAACAACAGTTTTCCATAAATAAACCACACGTTTACATGGTGTGTCAGTGTTTATCTCCTGATGAATGAAGAGCATCAGCCGTGGTCGTCGTCATAAGCCTCGTGTTTCCTTTTTACATCGTTGTTCCTCGTGTGGGCTACAGCTCAGTCCAAAAGAAAGAAGCGCATTTCACAAACAAAAAGAATGTAGTGATCCGAGTTTTACCTCACATTTACAGTAACAGATTAAGGACACAAGTAAGTAGGTTGAAAAATAAAAAGGAAGGCAACAGTTCCAAATTACTTGGTTTTAGTTTATATTTTTGTTTGTATTTTCTTTCTTTTCCCCAAAGTAAAAAAAGGTTATTTCCAGGTTGGCTTTAACAAAGTGATCGTAACAGAACAAAATGGAAGTCCATTCAGCTGCACACAACACCTGAACATGAAAACCAAGAAGGTGGAGATAATGATGTGATGCAGCCGTGGTGGGCCTATGGGAACGGCCTCAAAGAATACAGAACCGCTTCCTACGTCCGTTTAAAGGGCAAACGCTCTGGGCAACCCTGGACACACCCAACACACTGCTGCTGTCAGCATGCGCTTGACACGCTTCCCCGGAACCGAAGCAATACTGCTCTCGTAGAGCACCAGGAGGACTAAAGCAGGAAGTGCAAGGGCTAGAGGAAGAGCACTGTGGAACTGGACCTTTTTAGAGTAAAAATTCCAGTGCCCCCAGTGGACAGTTGGAGAACTACTCTACCAAAACAGTCAAACTATCACAATAGCAAATCTTTACACCCCCTGCAATCAGTAGCAGTCTGGAGAAAGCATGATTTACATTCTCTACCTTCCTTTCCTTGGTCTATTTGGACTTTTAGCTCCAAAGACAGCATGTAGACAACAACAACAAAATCTGTGAGATGTAGAGATGTATTTTCTCTCTTCATCTTTTTGCTCATAGCCAGGACTAACATCACCACCACTCATTCCCTGAATCATATCATATTATTTTTAATATGTCTAGCTTTATATAATGGTAGATATCTTGGCTTGGGTGCACAACTGATCTAGCCAAGATGATTTACACATTTATTTCACTGCTTAATGTAACACACCGTTAAAGATACTAGACCTCATCTTTGGAAATACATAGCACTTGTTAGTTTACATCCTCAACTATATCCCGCAACATGCGACATTGTTATTTGCCCACACAACTGTCGCGTTGACCTTGTGTCAATGCTTGTACAGTAAGCAATAGCTTGTATTTCAATGCCAGCCACGCAGACATACATTGTTAGCATTCCCTTTGAGCGATGTAAAAGGCTGACCCAGATTGGTTTAACTGTAGCACCATTAGAGTATCCAGGGCAGTAGATAAGCACAATGCTCTGTTATAACGCCTGAACGTTGGGAGAAGTGGCACGGTGCCGAGATGCTGGGACATTTCTTTAGAAAAAAGCTGCATTCATGTGTTTCGGAGCGCTTGGACGCGGCCAACTGCTCCCTGGACTCAGATTTTCTTTTAAAACAAGCAGTACAGTGAAACGGCCGAATAATTGGTCCGACTATTAAAAGATACTTGTGATGAGTGTTTTTTTGTGTGTTTTATTTTTAACTAATGAAGAATACGAGGCTAAGGAAAATAAGTCACAACAAGAGTGCTCTTGACTCTTGACAGCTGTGTGGAGTTTGTATCGTGCACCACCACACAGTAACATGGTTATAAGTTAATGCAAGTTAAGGTAAACTACGTGGAAACCGGACACACATCTATATTTGATGGTAATATCTTAGTCCCTATTATAAGCCTATTATAAACACTATAAATGACTCATTTAGAAATCTGACGACAGCATTTTCTTGACAATAATTCTGTATTAAAATAAGGCTGCGACATGAATAGTCTTATGTTAAGCTAATGTTCCCTGTGTCCAGACGTCTGCCACCCGTCTGTCCCTGTGTCGTCCTGTTTCCCTGGTACCCGGTTGCTGCTCTCCTCTCCCCTCGTGTTGGTGGTCCTCAGGCTCGTTTGGACCCCTCAACACATATGTCCAACTACAGTGTACGTTTTTGTTTGTCCAAGTGTGGTTGGGGAATAAGTTAAGTTGGCTTTTAGGTCCCCGTATGGGTCCCTTTTTTGTAGGGAGAGGGTGTGACGGCCCCTGGCCTGTGTTTGTGTGTGTGGGGGAGGGAATATTGCTCCTGGCTCGCTCCTCCCTCTCAGCTGCTGGGTGTGGCTCCTCCCTGGCCTATTTAGGAGGATTGGCCACACCTGGCTGGGGTCAGCGCTCAGCTCGTCTCCCAGCCCTGCTCCAGCCACCCACTGCATATTTGCACATATTTATTGTTCTGTTAATAAAAGTTGGCATTTAACTACCCTTTTTGGTACCTTCCTCATCTGTTCCTGTCACCTCATTGAGCCGGCCGTCACACACATCCTCATGAAGACTGTTCCAGATTTTAGCTGCATGAAACTGAAATGCAGCTTCACCGTGTTTAGTCCTGACTCTGGGAACCACCAGGAGACCCCTCCCTGAAGTTCTCAGGGCCCGAGATGGTTCATACGGCTCTAACATGTCAGAGATGGACTTTGGTGCTAAACCATGAAACGACTTGTACACAAGCAGAGCTGTTTTAAATTCTATTCTCTGAGTGACAGGAAGCCAGTGCAGAGACCGGAGCACTGGACTAATGTGGTCGTATTTCCTGGTTCTGGCAAGAAATTATTAGCAGCTAAACCAACTGTTTTATATATTGATCTATGCCGCCTCACCCGACGCACTTTATTTCAATTCATGTACTGCCCACGGACATGTATTTGTAGCTCTATGTAGTGGAGCTAATTTGATCCTCTTTACAAAACATGTAACATTGTGTTTAGCTGCTAATCATTTATTGCTCCGGTCACGTCCATTGCGACTTTTGTCACGTTGTTGTGTTGTGGCTTTAGTTCAGTTGTTGTGTTGTGGTATTTGCATTTGTTGTGCCGTTTGTTTTTGTTGTGACCCTTTTCGGCCACCGTAGGTGTTGACTTCACAGACTGTTGAAAACCATTGCAGGTGACGGCCTGATGAAGCTCATTGAGAAAATGCCAACAATGTAAAATGCTTCCAAACTTTTGACCGGTACGACTTTCCACATGTCTCTCTTCTGCATTTGAAATTTAATTTTTGTGATTTTTCAATACATGGCCCCGGATTGTGTGTTAATATCACCGGTTCAGAGAAAAGTGCTGTATTTTGGAAGTAAAAGAAAAAGAAATGTTGCTTCCCCCGCTGCTCCGAAGCCTGTTTTACTTTGATCGTCTGTGCACCGCGGGCTGCAGAGAAGCCATTACAGCTCCTCCTCATGACTCATCATAATGAAATATCTGCACACTTCAAAATGAGAACTTTCATTCCACAATAAAATAACGCTCCCCAGACTGACTCTCTATTTAAAGAGAAAACTATTACCGGAGAAATGTGAATCTTAGTGTGAGTTACAACGGAGTAATTAGTGTCCTCGTAACCTCTGTCCTCCGTATCATCAGTTCTGTAAGAGCCGCCTCCTCACTGTCGGATATTAAGTCTGAGATTTTGTTCCCATTGTGGGGAGCCAGCTGGGGCCTATACCTGGTCTCCTTCTGCTGGAGAATATGGGAGTTTTATATGCAGAAGTGTATCTGCAATCTGTCTGGAATCTTCGGTGGAAAGTGTTTGGAGAGAAGAATGTTCGAGGACATGATGGATCTGGATCACTTCGGGTGAAACAAAGAAGTGCTCATTTTTGAACGATCACAATGTTTCTAACTTAAACTACCCTTTTATTATTTAACCCCACTTAAAGCAGAACTAAGTAACTTGTTTACCTTAATAAATCATTTCCGTAGTCCCTCTGGGGGTAATACAAGTGTTAATGCCGCCGGGTAGGAGCCACCAATACACACTAATGGAATCACGAAGAAGCTAACATGCTAACGGGTAAAGCTAACTGCGGGCTATCGCCACTTAAACAGTATTTACAGCCAAGTTTGAGTGAAAAGAATTATCTCCATTGTGTAATTGTAAGTACAATATCCCTCTCTCACTCTGTCTTTTCTGTCAGCGTAGTATTTACTCTCACGGACAATTAATGAGTAAAAAAAACGCAACATGCTACGACACCTGCAGTGGCGCTTATGGCCTCTAGGAGCAAGAGTGACTTAGTTCTGCTTTAAGAGTATTTGTAAATCATTATTTCTTGCAGCTTAAACTTTATTGGATTTGATGATTTGCAATACTGTGTGAATCAGGCTGAAGAGCAGTGAGAGTTGGGCTTAACCCTTAGGCCATCCCGCAGGGCGCAACTGCACAAACAAATAAAATAGGGATTCTTGATGTGTCCTGAAATTGTATCAAATTTTAATATTGTTCAAACAAGTAAAAAAATAAAGAAATGTGTTTTGTACTTTATTATTGTAAACTCAGGCATTTGTGGAGGAAAAAAAAAGCACCGTGCATCATTATATGAACTTAACCTCTTAACCCCCACCTTGGCCAAGTGCATTTTCTCCGGTTCAGCTTTACCCCAATCTAAACGGTCACAGTAGGCCAGAGTAGCACCTCATTTGAAAGCTAAGATCACAAAAGTTATCGAAACGTCTCTTTCCTCGCATTGTTGTCACTTTTTTGACCCTTTTTTTCCATTGTTTTTTTCTTCTGTTTTGTGCGTTTTCGTCACATACAGTATTTTAGTCACTTTTCTGTAACTCTTTTGAGGCTTTTTTGTCACTTTGCTCTTTTATGGCTTTTGTGGTTGCATTTTCATAGCTTTTTTATCACTTTTTCATGTATATTCTCTCACTTTTTCATCACTTTTTGGTTGTATTTTTGTCGCTTTTTTGTTACGTTTTCATCCTAGTTTTCGTCTATTTTTTATTTTATTTTTTTGCCATTTTTTTAAAGAAACTTTCGGATTTGGGTAAAACCAAACTGGACAAAGTGAGCTTGACTCAGGCGGGGGTTAAGCGATTAAAGGCTATTAGTTTATTTTTAGCTTTTCTATGAGAGTGACCCTGAAAAGTGATCAAGCAAGTTGTGAAATGTGCCTAGAAAGTTGTCCCTAAAAAGAACTTGGATACTAGACACATATTAGGCAAGTCTGGACCACAACTAATACTTTAATGAAGTTGCTTCCTCTTTCATTGTTTGCTATTTAAAAAAAAAAAATCCAGTTACAGAGCCTTTAATTCAATAGTGCAACCATTGATCATTATCACAGAGTTTAGACATTGTATTTGTCTGACATTTTACCGCCACATTCCTCTTGTAATTTTTCCTCTACGCAATATTCTTAGAGCAAACTTGAATAACCCTTTGGTATTTAGCGTTTCATTTCAAACAAACAAACTGTAGTAGAAAAACACAGACTCTTGTTATCCATTTATTATTAAACATTACTCTGACCTTCGTAAGAGACACAGAAATAAACCGCAACGAACAAAACGTACGAACCTCGCATTTAAATGCTGACACAACCTATTCATCTCAATAGCTTCTGTTAAATATAAGAATACATGAAATATAGAGGAAAAAACATCGTTAGAGCCATACCCGGTAACATTTAATCCAATGAAAAACAAGGAAGCACAAGCATTTGTCTTATGTGAAGGGTTTTCATAATACATAAATGAATGAAGTGAATTGAACTCATCTTTCAAATTGTAATGCTTTGATTTCAAAATTCCTAGCCGTGTCTTTGTCCCGTGAATTATCAGGAGCATGTTTTGTAAGTAGTTTTGTTGTGACATGGTATACGCTCTGCAGTATGGCTTTAAATGGGGTGAACAAAGTGTATTGATCATTCTCTTTCATCAGCATTTCATTGCAAGTCAAGACAATTAAAGACAAAGTAAAATGTGTATTTCTGGTTACTCCGCTTACTGCCATCTACCTGAAAAACACACTCAACTATTATTGACTTTCACCCATCATTTAGACTCCTAAAATAAATGTAAAAAGTGTGTCTAAGGCTTAAGCCACTCTCGTAGCCTGAGTCTGCGCCTCTCCTCGAATAGCATGTCTGAGCAGTTCCTTAGGCACAGAGCTTTCCAGAGTAACAAATACATTGTTACACGGCGCCTCTCAAGCACCTGCTACACAATCGAACACCCGGCAGATATTTTTCACACACTGCGATGGTGCACTGTACATCACCGCAAGAACGAGAAACTCACAACTCAAACAAAACATAGATGCATGTCTGAATAAGGTTTGGAAATTGTTTTTCCAAAGTTTTTCTCTATGGCCCTAATGAACTGGTTTGTTTATGAGACCCAATTATGCAAGTTTAGACCTACTTTCAAACCAGCTTTAACCGCGCTAGTTCAGTCATGTTGTGTGCTTGGTTTGGCTCTTAGTTCAGGTTCTGATATAATTATTTCAACACAGATATATATACATGCCTTTCAGTCATGTGACTTTTGTTGTTAGAATTATGCAGTACTACAACATGTAACAATATCTCTTCTCAGGATATAAAAGAAAGACAACTGATTGACCGTGGCAGCTTTATGTACTTGTAATCATTGCTCCAGAAGATAACAGTAAAAACATGGCCCCAGAGACGCACGTTTATGTGAAGAAACTACTGAGTCGGTGTTTAAGCTGCTCAAGACGTTATAATGCTACCAGTTAGCATTTAGCTTCAAAAGCTCAGCTCTGACCTCTCCAAGAGAAAGCCCTGAACCACACTCCAAACATCTGGCCTTGGATACAACATGTGACCGAGGTCAGCGCTGAGCTGTCACTGTAGTAATTCCTCAGTGTTCATAGATGTGAGCCACACATGTGTGTATCATGTTGAAGCCATTGACAGTTGATGACAGTTGCTAGCCGGTAGCATGCTAACTTCTTGAGCAGCTTAAACACAGACTGAGACTCTGTCGACGGACCAACTGTAAAAATCACAGAGAAAGGTGTTCCTCTTTAATGAGTTAATTTAGTATGAGTAGTTAAGCAGATCTGTAGTAAATCCTGCTGCAGCTCAACAGACAGTGATGCTACGCCTGTGCCACATTTGCTGGTTTTTATCACACAAACATGCCCTCTCTGGGGCCGTGTTTTTACTGTTATCTTCATGAGCAATGATTACGAGTACATAAAAATGCCACTCTCAATCAGTTGTCTTTCATTTTCATCTTGAGTAGAGATATTGTTACATGTTGAAGTAATAGTACATAGTAATTCTACTTCTGTATTCAAAATGGCGGCCGGAACTATGCGTGATGTCATTGGAAGCGCTACACAGACAAAATTCCTTGTTTATATTGAGCTTTTTTATAAATTGAGTTTTTAAGTCCAAAATATGCTGGTGTTAGAACAGAGAGATCTCCAATTTGGTTTATGCTATATCTTTATTTGCTTCTGTGTTATTATATTCAGACACCTTACACTGCAGCACCTTAAGTTTAATTATTAACAAAACTATCCAATGCAGTCAGGCCTTGGGATCAGTATTGAGCTGTCCATCACCAGGAAAGAGTCTCCTGTTCATACAACTCAATATGTCCATCAAAACTGTTTATTTATCCAAACCTGTCCACAGAAGGACTTCTGTTCGACAAATGCTTGAGCACGTGAGAGTGACAGGAAGAATATGTGCTTAAAGGCTCCTGCACATGCATATCGTATTTCTCCATCTGTCAATCAAACCTCACAGAATCAAAACTACTGCATTATATCCAGAGGAACTAGAGGACTAGAGAGGAATTGACTGAAGAAAAAAAGAAAAAGTTCACTGTTCACCAGAATCAACGCTCACCATAT
The DNA here is from genome assembly GCA_021464625.1 of Proterorhinus semilunaris. Lineage (NCBI taxonomy): Eukaryota > Metazoa > Chordata > Actinopteri > Gobiiformes > Gobiidae > Proterorhinus > Proterorhinus semilunaris. Next base: position 25,868,984 of record CM038358.1, on the reverse strand, counting down.
AAAGTTCTCGTATAGATAAAGTCGGCATCCTTGGGAATTCCCACAAACAGTCTCTTTGCAATTAGCGGGAAAACAAACTGCTCGTTCGCTTTCCTCCTACACAACAACTTGCATTACCAAAATGAAGATACAGACATGGGAAGGAACAAAGTGGTCCAACAAATGTGTCCATTGATAACAGAGAAGTCTAACCATATTTCTATTGTTAGCTGAATGCTACATGCTCTGGCGTTTACACACCCCATGTCTGTACCCGGTACACTGGGAAACACTGCTCTCGATCAGAGCCAATAAAACAATTGCAAAAAACAGTCAGGTATCTCATTTTTGCTAAGGAATGTCAAAATGTTATGATTCACAACATGCAGTATAAGTGTAAATCTGATATACATATACCGTTAAAGAAAGAACTATGGCAAACAGAAGGTATTGATAACAGAAGAAGCACATGCCTTAGATGCAGATGAAACACTTTACCTTTAACTTAGTATAGTTTTGACCCGCCACTGACACCGACACAAAAATACACATGTACCCCCCACTTTGTGGGGGAGAAAGGTGGACCGGCTGGCGTCCTGGTGCAGCCACAACAACCTGGAGCTGAACGCCCAGAAGACAGTGGAGATGATCGTGGACTTTAGGAAAGACACAGCCCCACCATCCCCCCTCACCCTGACAGACTCTCCCACCCCCATTTCCATCGTGGACTCCTTCCGCTTCCTGGGCACCACCATCACCCAGGACCTCAGATGGGAGCCGACCATCTACTCCCTCATCAAGAAGGCCCAGCAGAGGATGTTCTTCCTGCGGCAGCTGAGGAAACTCAAGCTGCCAACCAAGATGCTGGTGCAGTTCTACATGGCCATCATCGAGTCCATCCTCACCTCCTCCATCACCGTGTGGTCCATCCTCACCTCCTCCATCACCGTGTGGTCCATCCTCACCTCCTCCATCACCGTGTGGTTCCCCGGCGCTACAGAACGGGACAAGCACCGACTGCAGTGCATTGTGCGTGCTGCAGAGAAGGTGATTGGCTGTGAGCTCCCATCTCTCCAGGACCTGTTCACCTCCAGGACCCGGAGGCGTGTGGGTCGGATCACAGCTGACCCTTCTCACCCTGGACACGGACTATTCACCCCTCTCCCCTCAGGCAGGAGGCTACGGTCTATCCAGACCCAGACCTCCCGCCACTTGAACAGTTTTTTCCCCTCCGCCATCAGACTCATGAACAAAAACAAGTCTCTGTAGCTTAGTCACAGAGTCATGAACAATAACAAGACCCAATAACTCAGTTACAGACTCATGGATGTATCTGCACTTGCAGTGTGCGGTGTGTCCACACTTAGACCCGCTGATATCGCTCATCATTATACACATCTGTAAATACAATCCCGCTGTTCATTGTCAAATTGTTGTTGTCTTACCACACGTCACTTTATTTTATTTATTTAATATTTTTTATGCATGCCCTTATAGCCTTATAGTTTAACGTTCGTAGCTTATTTTTTATCGTAATTCTGTGTTATATGTTCTATGTCGCACGTTTGCACCGAGACAAATTCCTAGTTTGTAAACCCTGTTCTCAAACAATGGCAATAAACCTATTCTGATTCTGATTCTTTGCTGTACACACTACAGTACATATACCTCTATAGAAAGTCTAGTCTATGTTTAGAAAAGACAATGCACTCAGTTTGGGATTAATAATTTACCTGCATTGTTTGGTGTGTGGCTAAAAGAAGCTCTATGAGAAATCACTTCCTGCCCACACATCTGCAGTCAACTAAAGTTTTAAAAAAGAGTCTTCTATTTCCTAGAGTTATTGACAACCTTCCTTGTCTGAACACAGTACTCGCTCTTCATCACTGAGGTGCAGTCTGCATTGGAAAAATACAACTGCATAATTCTTCGTATTGACCACGGCACCAGCCACAGGCGTTTGAGCCTATACAGGCGATAAATGTATTGTTGTTATGTGTGTCTTTTTCTTTTAATATGGACCATCATTCTAGTGACTGTCCGGAATAAAGTCAAATGATAATAATAATAATCATTGTGTTTTCTGAATCGTGGAAAAAAGGTTCAGACTCTGGCCGGATCCATTTACAATTAATCAGACAGAGGAGGACCTATAGTTTGCCCAAATAAATGGCATAGAAAATGTGCTTTTATTGCTATGTTAAAACCATAACTCAGGAAAAGTGAATTACAAACAACAATGCTCAAAACAAACGCGATTTTTACTCATCTATCGGTTTCAGACACATTACTTTGTTCCTGTTATGAAGGACATTTGACTCTTTAACATAGTATGAATCTGTTTTAGAGTGCTCAGAATTATTTCTTTTTTGTTGAATAGACAAGGCGCTCTTCATACATCAAAATAGTCTATCTACAAGAGTCCTTCTTTTTTTTTTTTTTTATCATTGACAATATTGAAGCACAAATGAAGGTTGTATGTTTAATGTTGGCCCAAACACCTGCCTGCGTTTGAAGACTACATTCAGAAAGCGCTGAATTGAAATGGTGCGGCGTATTTGACTTCAGTTCTGATCTCAGCAGAACAAAAGTCCTTGTCTTCGCACTGTGTTTGATAAACCGCTGTGTAAATGAACAAGAGACACAGAAGGAAGACACACACACAGACACAATGTTGTCCCCACTGCAAATGGTGTTAATCTGTTACGTTTACATTTCGATTTTCAACCTAACAAAAACGTAATTAGTTCTTTTCGTCAAGTGTTTCTCTTTGTGGCTTAGAGGCGGCTGCTGTTTCTTAACAACAATAATACATTTGTTGATGAGCACAGGTGAATCTTTATTGTCTGCACCGAGTTTGCCAGTTTATCAGAGCCATATCATTATCGAAAATGTTATTGCAGAATCAAAGTTCGAATTGAAAGACCTCGAGTAGAAGCCAGGCGTAGTTTGAGAAACATTTGCAGACTGTATTTGGTTTCACTCGTATGACATATCCACATATAGAGCAACTATAGTGCAGTTTACGCGGCAATTGTCTCCAGGAAAACTCAGCATTCACGTCCTGTCTTGATCTGCTTTTATATGAAACCGCAGTGCACGCCTTTGTCCAGTAAACGGTGCTGTGTTCCTAGCACACGCTTTTATATGCACCGTGAGTAGATAGAGGAAGAGAGTTCATCTCATTCTACTTCCTGGGATGAATGTAGCATTTTAAGGCTACTCTGGAGCTTCCTAGCTAGCGCTAGCTACGACTGTCGTTTTTTTCGCTTCTACTTAACAATCTGCTGTGAAAAAATATCCATATGGCCCGATTTAGACTTGAATTTTTTATGTGTGATAAATAAATTCATATTCCACCAGAAAATGTCTAAAAAGAGTGGAAAATTATGTTTCCCAAAAGCTTCTGTTTTCTTAGTCAGCGAAGCCACGCCCCCTTCCATGATGCCATCTGTATCAATCCTTCTTATGCAAATTAGGGCAACCCAGATTGATGAGTGATTGCTTAAGCCGGTGTTTTTCAACCACTCACGGCACACTAGTGTGCCGTGAGATATTGTCTGGTGTGCCTTGGGAAATTATGCAATTTCACCTAGTGGGTCTAAAAAATATTTTTTTTAAACAAATCAATAATGATCTGCAAATAATGTGCCATTGTCAAGTCTCTGTGCTGATCGGCAGAGTCACCATATTAAACTCTTCCATATCAGAAAGTGGCTGCAGGTAGCCAACAAGAGACAAGAGAATTAGCGATGCATGGATACACTTTATATTGTGAATATAGGCTACAGAGTAAATGTTTTTTTTAATGTTCTGCTGGTGGTGTGCCTCGTGACTTTTTCAATGAAAAAAATTAGCCTGGGCTCAAAAGACGTTGAAAAACACTGGCTTAAGCCCATAAGAGTGAACACCAGTCCCGACGCCAGACGTCAGTCTTAAAGGGGGCATATGAAATCCACGAGGGGGCACAATTACTATACATACACTGTTTTTGGACCATGTTTTGAGTGAACAGGAGAGCGCGTGGCTCGGTCAGTGCTGTGGGTGCGTCCACTTTTCAGTCTTTTTCAAGCCTTCAGCAGTAAAACGCACACTTGAAACAAATACGCGGAGTCTGTTCCGCGGACTTCAGCGCTTTGTAGTAAAATACAGATTGCCTCTTACCAGCCCGCACCTGTCACTGCCTTTGCCCAAAGGTTTTATTTTGTGAGCAGCCAACACGGGAGCCGTGCGTAATTACGCATGAGAGTAAGAGAGAGGGAACTGTTTCTGTAGAGACAGAGAAAGAGACAGAGAAAGCGATAGAGGGACAAAATGTCCCTTCTCGGTTTCAGGGGAGGCTACTTGCAAGCTACTTGTTGTGGAGTTTGGGCTGGTCTCTAATCGGGTAGAAAGCGCAAAAATAACACTGCGCAAATGAGTGATACGTATCTTTGCCCAATTTGTGGTGGTTATACGGTAATTCTGCAGGCCTTATAGTGGTTATACGGTGTATACCTGCGTACACGTAGACTACACCACTGTCTGTGGTCCCATAGCATACCCATAGCGACGGGTATGGTGAACAATAGACATACCCTGCTGCATTATTAATCATGTAAGGCAGTAATCAAACAGAATCTACAACCTTTTTTAAGATTCTGTAATCAATGTGTCCTCTTATCCAACACTTACATTACTGACATTAAATAAATTAAAAATGATTCACTAAAAAAGCTAACTTTATTTACCAGAAAAGTGTGTTATAAGTCCATTGAAACAACTGGACCACACTGAACTACAGCTCACACAAGCTCTCATAAGGCATTATTGAATCGAAACAGCAGCACAGTAATATTCCAGGAATGAAGTGCTTTACGTCGGTTTGTACTCAGCTGTCACAACTTTATTAAACTGTGCCTACCCTGTGTGAGATTATTGCAAATGTATTTATTCAAAAACTCCCCTTCCTCTTTTATAGGTGACCAAAAATGAACTACCTTTACTGTCCTTGTGTGCCATTGCCAGGCTGCATCCTTGAAACTCTGCCCATTCAGTGCAAAATACATGCCAATGGACATTAGTCTCGGCCCTGTCTCCCTGTTTGGGGGATTTATACCATTGATAATTCATTCAGCAGCTCAGACCTGGTTGAGGGCCAACTCTTTTTTTTTTTTTTTTACGGCCCCATTTCAGCGGTCCAAAATGACGCACCTTGGAGTAATGCACAAAGCTCCTTTAGTTGCAACACAGATTTGGCAAAAAGAGGAGAGCTGGAGAAGAAAAAATCCATCCATCCATGGTTGTTAAGGCTAGAGCAATCACTGGGAACATTAGCTCCATTCACTGATTCCATTGCCTATAATAACAAAAAAGTACAATGTGTTTATTCAATTTAATAAACCAACTCAGCTCGAAACAGCAACACGATGTGGACAAACCTTCTTGTTGTGAGTCAGTGGCATTGACAGTACATCTGCACGGCGCCACCTGCTGTTCTGGAGTGTGCATTGTAACCTTTTAAAATAGACAAAACACATATTTTGAAGCCTAATAAATATTTATCTTTCAAATGTAGTGGAGTTCAAGTAGAGAGTTCTCAACAAATATAGTTCTCAAGGAAAGTACAGATCCTTAAAAACTCGACCGGCAGCTGAAAAGTCTATGGCGGCAAATGTGGTAAGTATCGAAATGCAGATTTCTACAACTAAAACTGTCAAAAGGTTCAAAGTCATCTGTTCCAGCACACTCGAACTATGGCCTAAGTATTTTTAATATTCAAAAATACGTTTGTGATGTTGATCAATGGAAAGGATTTTCAACTGTACAGTAAAAATAATAATGATAGTTAATGGCAATTTGTGAATCCAATCGTCATCAATTAATTATCAGAAAAAACAAATTTCTTTCAAAAACGCTTTCTCCCCCATTAAATAGTATCGGCACTTGCCCTCCAAGTGTAGAATTCTATAAACGCGACCTTTTGACCTGCCTGTGTACAAGGCCCTGTCCAAAACTGCTTCCTTCGTCCTTTTCCTGCGCACTAACACTTGAAATACAGTTCCCGTGAAGGTAAGGTCCGTCTGAACCAGCACCAGCCTCAGGAGGAGTGTCTGATCAACTCCAGCAAGTCCACCGGACACCGGCGAGCAGCCCCACGATCAACACGCACCAGACAATAACTTCAGTTCCACGTCCCTGTAGAGGCGTCAGAGTTTAAATTTGAACAATGTTACAGACATGTGTTAATGAAAAAGAAAGCAGCAACAAGACTTAATATGATTTTATTGGCAAGTTAAATATAAATTATAGCCTAATGTAAATATGGCAAATTATTTTTCTGGGCAAAGTATCATCAGTCGAACTTGTGATTCCGGTAACATGAAAAGGGCAGAGCTGTCCCGGTAAAGGGGTGTGTCTGTTCCGTGGGATAAGGAGAAGTCCGTCTGAAAGCCACAGCTCCAAGTGCTCCACTGACGGAACTTCTGAAGGTGCCTTCACAGAGGAACTAGTGGCAGAAGAAAAAGGAAGGAGGGATTGGTTTGGGAAGTTCCCTGACTTGCCTGGACAGCCAGACGCTCCTCTTTTCTGTTCTAAAGAAAAAACATCACTTCCCGATTTTACCACTATCGGACAACTCACGGACCGAGAGGCGGGAGTTCATCCACCAAGAGACGGAAGCGGTCACCACGCTCTTCCAAAACATTAAAGATGGCGGCGCTGCGACAGATACACTGTTTTCTTCTGCCCTTTTGTCTGTTTTAAATAATTTGGAAAATATAAAATTCCTAAAACCGGAGATGGAAACAGCGTTGGAAGCGTTCCACGCGGAAAAATAAGTTTTTTGGAAATCTTTCTGCTGCTTAGTCCTGCGATAAATATCCAGCGTTCCTCTAATTGGTGGATCCCGTCTGTCAATCCATCGCTGATGTCACGATCAAAACATCTTTGAGAAAGCATGTAGTCTGGCAGGCCGGGCAAATCCCTGACCAAGATCAGGACCTGGAAAAGACGCTGCTTTAAAAGTATAGCTAACCGTAAGTTTTAGTTTAGTTTATTAGTTTATTTGAGCAGTAGCATCCTGCTCAAACGGAGTGGGCTGAAGCAAGAGCTTATAAGCGCCCACCCCCAAAATCAATACAACAAACATTTCTCATTTATGTAGTGGAACAAACAAAGGAAAAAAACAATGAAACTGCAAAAAAAATAAAATAAAAGATTATATACACCTGCAGTTTCTGATCATGGCTGAAATGACCATATACCAGACACAGGGGGCAGTGGTGAAATGGTTTAATCGTTTGCCTTGTAATGGGAGGGAAGCTGTAAACCCATTATGGCACACGCATTGTTGTCTTCATAGTAAAGTGGTACCGCGGTTTTGCTAAAGGAAATCGTCCTTATTGTTCATTCTCGTGGGTGACTGGTGTATTGCCTCAGCCACAGGGACATACAGAGCAGTGCATATGAGCTGAGAGCCGTGCTTCTTATGAATATACTTGTGTCCAACGTACAGCCCGATTTGCTCAACAAAGCACCAAAAATAAATCACCAATTCTTTGCTTATCAGTATGTGTAAATTGAAGTTTAATATCCTCTGCTTCAAGCAATTTCCTCCCGCCTTGAAAGAGCGAATGTGTGCCAAACGGAAAACGCCTTTCGGATGAAAATCTCTCCCATCACCACCTTCTGAGGGGAGAAGATTATGAGATTAGATTTGCCTTAAATAGATTTTTTTTTTTTTTTATGGCAGCCAGAAACAATGCTATCAGGGCAGTCACTCGATACGCAATTCAGCGCCGGGCCGCCAATGACTGACGGAGAGCGGCCCAGGCTTGCCTTGGACTGCGTGCGCAGGTGATTGGATCTCGCGAGGGAAGTAATGGCCAGCGTTATGGCCACTGACGTAAGGAGATGGAGACTGATATCGTTCCCGGCCTTCCCCCCCCCCCCCCCCCCCCCCCCCTCGGCAAACGGCGAGTACAACCAATCTGTCTGCGGGGTTGTAAAAGCGGTGCACCCGCAATGAAGCGCTGCAGAGGTGGCGGGTTGTATATCTGACAGACTGAGAGAACATGACCGTGATGTGAACATAAACATAACTGCAGCGTGTTTTTATGGTAATGCGTTCACGGCGGCCGCGAAAAAATAAATAAATAAAGCACTAGCGGGGGCCCCGAGCTGCCACCTATTACATGTACTTCCAATAGTCTTATTTTGAAGAGTTTGTGTTCAGCCACAATATGTAAAATGTTACATAACTCATACCTCACTGCATAAACATATAACATGGCCTGTCAGCTTAAACAGACGTTATAGTTTCCATAGGGGTCGAGGCTTTTCATACATTTATCGTTGGGATAGGCCGATTTTTTTCCCAGTTGTTGCTTTAGATCAGTGGTTTTCGGCCGTTTTAGAAGCAAATCCAAAAAGTTGAACTGTAGTCCTCACTTTTCCATGGAGTGGTCTCACAGGCCTATATGGACAAATGCATGCGAATTCCATACCCCTTGGAGAGGGAGCATGGGACACTATACAGCAGCTGCTGCTCCGTTTGAGGTACGGAGCTCATCTTGGCCTTAAAGGAACAGGCCACGGTTATCCATACTGCGATATGTTCTTACCTGAGCTTAGACGAGTTGATGCGTACCTGTCAAAATTAAACATTCTAAGCGGATAAAAAGGGGTACTATATTATTATTATTATTATATTGAGCACTTCAACTCGTCTAAGCTAAGGTAAGAACATATCTCAGTATAGGAAAACGGTGGCCTGTTCTTTTAACATGAAGCTAATGATGGATGGATGGATAGATAGATAGATAGATAGATAGATAGATAGATAGATAGATAGATAGATAGATAGATAGATACCTTTATTACAGACTCATGGTCCAGACCAAAAGACAAACAGATAAAAATGAGTTGGAGAAGTTTTCTTTTGTATTTTTGTAGGTATATATTTAAATAATTTGCTAAAGCCCTACAACATTATATTACTTTGTTCCTTATCATGTCAGCACTTTATTCTAAATTTCATCAACCTGTGACTCTGCATGCGACCGCAGCATGACGTTGAACAGAATCACAAAGTTCCGTCTGGAGCCTGTCCCGTAAAAGCGGGGGTTTGGAGTCCCGCATCCAAACGGGGCCCGAGTTGCAACCGAAGGTCTCCACTGGTATTGACCCAAGGTATACGCTAATGAAAGTTTGGAAATTGACTGATTCCCTTCTGTATAAAAAAATAGAGAGGGGAATCATTCTGGTTTCACCCGGTTCATTTCCACCCTGACCATTCATATAAGTCACAATTTTTTATTTCAAAAATCTGGTCCAAGTGCATGCCCCACAAAGGGGCCATGTGTCTATTCGGACATGTGACCTCGCACAGGCGTTGAGCAAAGATCTGATTTTGTTCTAACTTGCAAACTCATTTTCCCCCCGCTTTGAGAACAAGCCGAACTTGAGAAAATGTACCAACGTGAACCAAGCCGTATCCTCCAACAACTCTTAATATTGCCCCTTTTGAAACCTGTGAAAGTGTGAAGTGTGTCATTATCTACTCCGTACAAACCGCCTGGTGCATTAACAGAGACAGGAAGTTCTCCTAACATAGAAAAATAGTATAAAACCTTGAAAATGTAAAGAAATAGTGTGCGCTGTTTCCATTGCGCGTGGATTCAGCCTCCTGTGTGCAGATGCCATCGGCTGCAGCAATAAACGAAAACTCTGTCCCCCAATTGTTTTCAAAACTTTCTCCACGCCTAAAACTCAAAGCAGCTAGCTGTAAAGTATTACAAATCAGTTGTAAAAGGTATGTTTCTATGTCTGCGTGACGTATTTCTGCCCTGTCGATCAACTGCAGTTCACAGAGTGGCCTCCAGGATAAACAATAACAGGTGACATTAAAGTTTTATCTTCAACTCTGAATGAACTGGACTTCATGGGTCCGGACTTGTCAATGTGTGGGGTCAGGGAGGCAGCATAAAGGTGTGCCTTGTCAGAAAAGAAGAGTTTTAATCTCAGGAGGTTCACTCGGTTACTGTCTGGATGAATAAAGGATGAGAGTGACTGTGCAGCATTGATTCTGATGGAATAACCCCCGGAATGTTCTCTAAATATAAATCAGTGCTCGACTTTGATATCAGAGTAGTAAAGAAGTCATTTGAAGTACCTTGCTGTGGCTGTAGTGCAGTGTGTTTGCGTTTGGTGAAGAATGCCCATATCCCCATTAAACACTGCCTGTCCTGGGGCTAACTACCCCTAGGTCGCCCTCTGTAGACATATCCATAGAGAGTCCGTTTTTTTGCCTCCTCTTTATGATTTTTAGACCAAGTCCTGTAGGTCCTTCCCGATCACAATTGGGTCGCTCCTCTGATTCAGAGCTACCTGCCTATAGAAGCTCGCTTACAGGCAAGGAATCTCTTGAAAGCTTTTTTTTTTTTTATTGGGACACTCTGGCCTAGGATACTAAAAAGTAATAATAGTAAGTATAGGCTAAAAGACTAATAATAATAAATCGTAATAATATTAAAAGATACGTCCCTCTGCCCATTTTAACGAGCACCATAAGATGTTCTAATAAGTCCTTCAGAAATGGGTCATGAGGAGAACGTGTCATATTGAGCGTAATCTTTTAGTCTCATAAATATATACAATGTGTCTCATTGTCCACGTGGGCAGGGGTGACTTGAGCAGCAACTGTAGGCTTTTGTTATGTGCATTTTTTTTTCAATAAGGTGTGTAGAAAAATACTATATGACGTCAACCTTTTTTCTAAGATGTCTGTGTAGGCTCTCGGTCGCACAGGAGTTGTCCATCTTCAATGAAGGTCCTTGAGTCATCTTCTGAACGTTTCACCTCTCATTCAAAAGGCTTCATCAGCAACACTAACGTTTAAACTCAGGCCACAGACTACCTAATACCACTGGGAGGAGTTATAGCTTGGCTAAGTCCCTCCCCTCATCTGTGGGTAAACATCTTTGTAGTTCTAAGTTTTTTTATTTTTTTAGAAAAGTCTGCTCAAGGGTTCAAGTCAGCACATTTCTTGTTAACACGAAGGCTCAGTATACTGTATGCGTTACATTGAATTGTACATTCACCCGTCGTCTGCGTGTTAATGAACACTCATGCATGTAATGGGACTCACGCTTGCAAACACTTTGACTTCACCTGGTCTATTGTGCATGTTTAAGTTTGTAGGGGAAACAAGGGGAACTCGGGGGAAACCTACACAGACACGAGGAGAACATGCAAACTCCACACTGAAGGGCCCCGTCCGGCCGGTGAACCCAGGAGGTTCTTTTATGTTCTTACAGGTTGCTACTTTAAATGATTTTCTATATGCTGTAAACATTTCATGGGTTGTAATAGATCTTGTGTATACTGTCCATTAAGGTTAGCCATAAATCTGATGCATTAATAGTTATAATCTATTGTACCATTAAATCATGTGTGATGATGTTTTCACTTCAAGGTCATTACTGTCTAAAACCAAACACAGACGTAAGAAGCTGATTTTCCGTCCCCTTTAAGCTGCTGTAAAAATATTTGATTGCCATTAAAGCGCAGAATAATAATATGCTGCGCTACTTTTTTTTCCAAACCTCACTTTATGACCCACCCCCCCAAGCTCCAACCGACCAATCCCAGAGCAACAAGACATTAAAATCCTCCAATCCCAGTGACGCAGGACATTAAAATTTACTGGCCGCTGACAGCTTTGTTTGTGGTCATCATGAGGGGTAATGGCCACAGAGTCCCGTGCTGATCGCTGTTCTACTAACCATAATTCATCTGTAGCCGGCTGCAGGCGGGAGGGGAGTGTGTTTACGGGATCCCTCTGCAACCTGGCCACAATCACGGGCAAAATGGCTGGCTTGTTTCCATTTAGGCTTCGAAATCGACACATATAGGCCAAGAGAATGGGCCAAGTTCCGTTCATTTACCTTTATTGTCAATTCCACGTGTAAAGCATAGAGAGAATCGACATAGTGAAATATATGCAGACCATAGGAGGCAGCAAAGAGACGAGGGAAGAATTGAGCTCTTCCTGTTTACCTGGTGGATTAAGCTCAAGTCCCTTCAGTCAGTCGATCGCGAGCCACCAGTATAACTCGCCCACGTCCCATCACTCCAAAACTGTCTTGCCCACATTTGGTACGCGATTCACACAGGGAACGACCCGCAAGCTACAAACAGACAAACAGAACGACATACAGGTAGATCTCCGAGCCTTGCTGAAAAAATGTGGGGACCCCTGGTTTAGGGGTTTTGTTCCTCAGATTGGTGCTTTGATTGTGCCGCACTTTTCTACCCATTCTCTCTCGTCCCAGTGGATGTATCTGACTATAACGATGTAACACTGTGTTGCATGTTGGACACCTGCCATGCATTGTAAACAGAGACAGAGAGAACAGTAATAATCAGCAGGTCTCCACTGGATCAACAACCACACATGTTTTCATTACCGTCAAACACTGATCTGGTCTTTCATCAAACGGTGACAGTGGGGACAGTGTACTTTCAATCCCTCCCTTGCATGAAAAATAAGTATAGAGTATATATTGAGTATAGTAGGAGCTGACAAGTGAAGTGACATACTATCGCGACATTATTTCTCACATTTGTAAATAGAAATGAAATGAGATCCACCATGTTTGTGGCTGTTTGCAAACATTATCCATAGACATAACATTATATTAATACTAAAAACAGTATAAAAAGTGGAGGAAAAAAAGCCGTTGGACACCTCTGTTAACTGTTGAGTCACTCCAGTACTTCACCTTGTAAAATCTTCATTAGCTTATTATTTTTTTATTTATATTATTTATCAGTTTTGCACATACTAGCAAACAATCCATTATAACATCCATCCATCCATTTTCTTCCTCTTTATCCGGGGCCGGGTCGCGGGGGCAGCAGTCTCAGCAGAGATGCCCAGACTCACTGATCCACGCACACCTCCTCCAGCTGTTCTGGGGGGACCCCGAGACGACACCAGACCAGCTCGGAGACATAGTCCTACAAGCGTGTCCTGGGCCTTCCACGAGGCCTCCTCCCAGTGGGACATGCGACTCGACTTGACTCCAAGCTCCTCCCGGGTAACTGAGCTCCTCACCCGATCTCGAAGGGTGCGCCCAGCCACCCTGCGAAGGAAACTCATTGCGGCCGCTTGTATTCGCGATCTTGTCCTTTCGGTCATGACCCAAATCTCATGACCATAGGTGAGGGTGGGAACGTAGATCAATCGGTAAATCGAGAGCCTCCACTTGAGGCAAGGACTCCCCACCGACCTGAAGCGGGGAAACCACCTTTTCCCGGTGGAGAACCATGGCCTCAGATTTGGAGGTGCTGATCCTCATCACGGTCGCTTCACACTCGGCTGCAAACCGCCCCAGTGCAGCTGGAGGTCCTGATTTGATGAAGCCAACAGAACAACATCGTCTGCAAAGAGCAGAGATGAGATCCTGAGGTTCCCAAACCGGACACCCTCCGGCCCCTGGCTGCACCTAGAAATTCTGTCCATATAGGTAATGAACAGAACCAGTGACGAAGGGCAGCCCTGGTGGAGCCCAACACGCACCGGGAACAGGTCTGACTTACTGCCGGCAATGCGAACCAAGCTCCTGCTACGGTCATACAGGGAACGGACAGCCCTTAGTAGAGGGCCCCGTACCCCATACTCCCGGAGCACCCCCCACAGGGCACCACGAGGAACACGGTCGTACGCTTTCTCCAGATCCACAAAACACATGTGGACTGGTTGGGCGAACTCCCACAAACCCTCGAGCACCCGATGAAGGGTATAGATAGAGATATCTTATAACATTAAGATATAATCATAAAAGTACAGGAAGAGGCAGAAAACCCAAATGGGCTTAAAATTACGCCTCCACCTATCAATAGATATATAATTGAGTATAAAATGTTTTAAAAATGAAGATACATTCATTATAATGATAACATACCACACAAACGAAAACAATTCACAAATGTGAATCAAAGAATGTACGTGATTATTGCTGCAAATCCCATGATGCTTAGTGGTATGACATCACAGTCCTAAACGATCTCCTAAACTGGGAGATCGTTTGGAACACCAGGAAGCCTAGCGAGTGTAGTGAGTGAATGGTTGGTGGTGGTGGTCGGAGGGGCCGATGGCACAGACTGGTGACATCGCTTTCGTCAGTCTATCCCAGGGCAGCTGTGGCTACAATAGTAGCTTACTACCACCAAGTATGGAGTGAATGAATAATACAATGAAAAGCATCTTTGAGTGTCCAGAAAAGCGCTATATAAAACCGATGCATTACTATTATTATTATTATTAATAATAATAATAGTAATGGGGAGGGGATTTTCATTGTCAGCACCTCCTCTGTCAGCAGTTGTCCTTCTCATTTTACTGCTTGTCCAATAACACTAAGAGAGGCTTTTCTGTCGACACCCATTTAAAAATCAGTGAGCGCATTTGAGGATAACACATTCAGCACCAGTTACTGTTTAGCACTGGCTTTTATGCAAAGTTCATTTCACTGTTATTACTTCCACCAAGAGAGACCATGCAATCGCATGCCTCCCCGGGTTTGTTTGGATCTGTGGATGTCGGAAGTGGATTACGCAACAATGACTGCACCGATTATCACGGCACCTGCAGAGGGAAGGAGGGCACGGGCCAAGGGTACAAGCAAAAAGTTAATGCAGCAATTAGTGAGACCATTTCCCAAAACGTTTGACAATAAAAGGAGAGCTTTTTTACTTAAATTTGGCTGACTGAATGTCCGGAGCTGCTGCTATTATATGAAACATATTGCACCAGCCCCCAGGGCTCCTCCTGCAGGTGGTGGGTCCGTCACCTAGGACCTGTTTGCCATGGGAGACCCTACTATGGGCAGGAAGCCTCCGACAACAGAGCCCCCAGGATCACTCAACCCCGCTCAAACCCCTCCACCACGTTAAGGTGGCGGTTCCAGGAGGGGTGTGATATTTCCCATAAACATAATAATTTAAAAATAATAGTGGTAATGACTGCCACATGCACTGAATGCGGCAGATTCACGTAATTCAAAAATAATACTACAATTATTGTTCACATAAAACCAACTTGCAAAAAATATCTTCAAAATATGATACATGATGATAAATGATATTGTGATGATAATCAAACATTTTATTGTGTAGAAGAAGAAGAACTTTATTTATATAGCGCCTTTCACAGACATAGTCACACAGCGCTTTACATGAGTCATGTGGTGTTCAGTTTGCCTCGGGGAGACTGACAGGAACGCTGTTGCGAATGCACACATCTGCACCAACTGTCTCTCAGACCACCATGCATTCACGCACACACCCTTCATCCCGGCCTATTGCACATGTTTTTAGTGGTAGGGGAAACCGGAGGAAACCTACGCAGACACGGGGAGAACATGCAAACTCCACACAGAAAGGCCCCGTCCAGGTGGGAATCAAACCCGGACCTTCCAGCTGTGAAGCACGAGCGCTAACCATTGTGCTACCGTGCCGCCCCAGTCCCAGTTCGGGGGGGGGGTCAAAATAGATAGTTCCCCCATTGTTTAAAGCAGACCACAGTTGTAAAGAGTTGATCTGAATTTCCCCCTGGAGAATCCATCCTTTTTACATGAAATCTGTACTAGATCTCATTACTGTATGACCAGTGAACAGTTCAGACCCACAGCTCAGCCCTCTGCTCCCGGTGGGCCGCCCTGCAGGCGTTGGAAATGATGGATAGACTGAATGGACAAGGTTATATCCCTGTGAGGGACAGTCAAAGTGGATATGAACAATGAAGACCTTTTCCAAAAGAAACCATTAGTCAGAGCAGAGAGTCTCACGCTTTTCGCACTCACAGCTCTGAAAACAGTTTTGAGCAAATGCATTAAGCACAAATCCAGGTCTAAAACAAGAACTTATCACTGTCTCGGAAAGTTTGAAACCCCAACAATGACTCCCATGCTGCGGCTGCTGCTGCTGCTGCTGCTGAGATAAAGCCGCCGAGCCCAAACGCCCGTGATTAGCCCAAACCCACGGAGTCCGCCGCTTCAAAGTCTTCGCTCATTATTTTTGTATTTCCATTTCAACTTCCCCTGTTCTCTGCTGCAGATCCGGACGCGAACTCTTAATTAGAGACCAATTCATTAAGCCGCACAACCTCAGAGGCAGCGCTGATGATACCAACATACCGTACCACACCATGTAAGCCTGTTTCCATAATGCCCACTTTAAGGACGTCGCCAGACATCACAGCGCACACTGGATGGGGCTCCCAGATTGTTTGATGTGAATCTTGATTAAATCTCTCACTTACCGGGAGTGGACGGTTAATTACACTTGCCCTGTTTCTACAAGACTTAGGTTTCACCCGCAATTAATCAATGGATATTCATGGGGACGTAGACGAGGGCCTAGCGACGCCCAGCCCTCCCCCGTGTAATCCAAGAACTGACCAGGGATTTGGGGCCGCGATATTTAAATTGAAGAAATGAGAACTGTGGCGGTCGACGAGGATAAATGATGTCAAAAGCATATAGATATGGTAAACTGCCATGTATTTCAGGGGCTATTTTTGTACGTTAGCGTTGATAAAGCTGATACTGCCAATCTATTCCTATTGTACAATTAAAAGTGCAGTGTTGTGCAGCAAGGAGATGATGTTTCATTTGACAATGACATAATGAATTGTAGAGTTTTGGGGGAATTCTAATATCTATATAATATAATATAATATAATATAATCATAGTTTTCAGTGTCATAATTTCTAGATGACTTTTTATTCAATCAAGAGGGAATTGATAACTTTCTGAAATATGACCGACATCCTCTTCTGGCTCTCCTGCGTATGAATGGCTCCTTCAGGTGGTTCTCGAGATCATTTGCTATTTTAGATTTTATCAACGGTTTAGGTGCATTTAAGTTTGCCTGGTTTATACAAGGGTTTACATCCGGTTCAGGCATTCTTGAGTCTAAATGAAGTCAATTAAAGCAGAACTAAGTAACCTTTGCCCCTAGAGGCCACACGCGCTACTGCAGCTGTTGTGGTATGTTGCGTTTCTGCACTCATTAATCGTCCGTGAGAGTAAATACTACGCTGAGAAAAGACAAAGGGGGAGAGGGATATTGTATATTGCGCCACAAACCAATTAAACAATGGAGATACTTTTTTTCCGCTCAAACTTGGCCGTAAACACTGCTAATGTGGTGCTAGCCTATACAGTTAGCTTTGCCCGTTAGCCTGTTAGCTTCTTCTTGTCATGATAAACCAAATAACAACATTTTGCTAAATGTTCATCAAAAGCTGTAGACACAATACCGTCAGGACTTGTCATAAACCTCAGAAATGCGAGCCAACAATTATTTTACAGACAACTGAGAGCAGCGAGGGAGATGTTTTGTGTGTTTTTTTAGTGTGTATTAGGGCTGCCGGTTTCAGAGGCAGGGAAAGTTGCAAGTGTGGTTTTCTGGCCAGAGACACTGGGGAGATTAAAGACCCCCAAACATCCCATTAACACTTTTTACAGTTTTTACTGGCTGGTGTAAGACTTGATGATGAACACACAAAACCCATACATGTACACAAATCACGGTCTAAATATATATTATTTTATATTATTCAAATTAACTAACACACTTCTACAATTCTGCTCCGTCACTGACTGGCCTTGAGTTTGCCTCTGCCCTGGAAGTGGTTTGGACACTGACTGCTCCATTTGCAATAATGGCCCTCCCATTTGTGCCCTTTATATCTTTGTGGCTGACTTTATGCTTCTGCTGTGGCTTTTTGAATTTCATTGAGCTTTGCGGGCCGCCGTATAAGATGGCAATCCTCGGCTCAACCCCACTGAGTTATTGTTCCATGTAATTCAAATGAGCCTCTCCTCAGCCGCCTGCCGGAGAGTGCACTTCAGCTTCACTTTTAGCCACTTCGGTCACCCCAGGTAACCCCTACACTTCATGGCTTTCACTTTGATGCGCGGGCTAGCCTCAATAAGATACACCATGGTGGCTCAGGGGTTGAGTGGTTAGCAAAAAGCAAAAAAGGAGCAAAAAAGGCCCAGGTTTGATTCCTGGTCGTGCCTTTGTGTGTGGCACGATGGGTTTCATTCAGGTTCTACTCCAGCAACCAAAAACAATCCCAGTATGGCAATCAGAACGTTAGGTCAGATATAGAGAACACATTTTCTCTTCTAAACACTTCTAAAGCTGTAATGTAACAACTAAGGACCACAAGGAGCCTAGCGAAGCTGCTGGATCGTAGAAGGAGGGCCTTTAATATCTACTGTGCTTTTGAGTTGTTGGACTCACGAAATCGTCGCGCTCGATGCACACCGTTTCATCAACTAGCCCGATATAGGAACTTCTTTGTGACAGAAAAATAAATTCATGGCGACTCTCTGAGAACAAAATTCACGAGATAATGTAGAGATAAAAAATGATTGGTTTGATAGCCCCCAATAAATGTGTATTACTGTTGCAAACTGGTCAAGCATCTTTAGTTCTACTGGGGCCGAGGAGATCAAAAGCCATCTGTGCTTGAGGGGTAAATAGTGGGGGCATCCTGCCTTGGGATGCATCCTGTCTTAGGTGTAATAAAAAGCTTTCATCTGTATTTTAGCATATAGTCTCTGGATGTTATCTAAGCTAAGGAATGTTCTTTGTGTGCTGGGATGCATGTGTGATGTGCTCAGGGGATGGGCTAAACTTGGATATTATAAGGAAAGTTCTGTAGAGACGGCCTCAGACTTCTTTGAGACTTCTGTGAAATGCTTCACTATGTAGGACATCTGTAATGTGACCACTCTCCTGCAATAAAATGCCTGAAGAACGACACTTTTCTCTCTGCCTGTTTTTCCATCAACGAGGGGTCTGGACGGACGACTATCTCACGTATTCTTAATATCCACAATTTGGTGACCCTGATCGTGATTGAAGAGCAAGACTAGAAGAGTGGAAAAGGACGTGATGATTTGTCGTCATTGTAAAGCTCCGTTATGTTCACAACTGGAAAAAAGACCCACCACGCGCGCTCCAAGGAGAAGGAGAGGAGAAGAAAGGAGAAAGAAACAGGACAGACATGTACGCGCGCCAACACCAAGGAGACGGAGAAGTGCACGCGAGGAAGACCCACGGCAGCGGAGAGAGAAAAGTTTCTGGAAGGCTAACATCATCTCGGAGAAGTCTCCATAAATGACCCGGACATGAAACGCAACTATCGATACAAGGAGCAGGTATGACAGAAGCCGTTTTATATAAATTCTGTTGATTGGTTTGAACAAATTTGTTGTGGTGAATTGTTAGGGGACTTTATGCACAAATCTTTCAAGTAATGTAAGCAATAAACAAACAATGCTTTTGTATATAAGGAAAATAAGAAAACAAGTGGATACCGCGCTCTTTCTTAAGCAAGTGTTCATTCAAGCGCGAGAGGAAAAAATAGAAACGGAAACGCTTTGTATATAACGATTTTGTAAGAAACCGTGTTTATAGTTCAGGTCACGGGATATAAAACGCTGAAAAATTTGTAAGAAACCGTGTTTATAGTTCAGGTCACGGGATATAAAACGCTGAAAAATTTGTAAGAAACCGTGTTTATAGTTCAGGTCACGGGAAGAGAAAAACGCTGAAAAATGTGTAAGATACCGTGTTTATAGTTCAGGTCACGGGAAGAGAAAAACGCTGAAAAATGTGTAAGATACCGTGTTTACAGTTCAGGTCACGGGAAGAGAAAAACGCTGAAAAATGTGTAAGATACCGTGTTTACAGTTCAGGTCACGGGATATAAAACGCTGAAAAGTTTGTAAGATACCGTGTTTATAGTTCAATCACGGGACATAAAATTGAACATTGTACCAAAAGTTTGTAAGATACCGTGTTTATAGTTCAATCACGGGACATAAAATTGAACATTGTACCATCCGTGTTTTTTTTTCCCCTTAAAAAGCCATAAGGCTGAATTCTTTTAATTTCACGGGACAAAAAAAATTAAAGAGATCGACTGCATAAAATCCTAACAGCTGAATATCTTTCTATAAATAATTGAACGTTCATAAATATATATAATATAGCATCAAACTATAACCGGTATAGTTTGGAGCGTATAAACATAAATATAATATAATATAGGAAAAGTATAAAATAATACCATGTAATTTTGGCGTATTGAGAGCGGGGTAATACGACAACTCTTGCATGTTAACACGTTAACCCCCAACCAAACCAAGGCCAAAACCCGCCTCCCTTTTCTCCCCTCTGTGAGAAGTAGCATGCTGTTTGGGGGAGAGCTATCTTTTCCACGTGCTGCGGCTTTCTCCAGTAGGCACCGGAGAGAGGAGATTAGTAAAGAAAAATGCCTTGTTTCAATAGGAGACATAGATAGATACATTAAACATTATAGATATTAATAATCATAACTATTTAGAGTAAATAGCAAAATATAAATAAGTAAATCGTATAACACCTTATTTTTAATGAGGAAAAAGTTCATAGGAACGATAATGGTAATACATCTCCATGTTTCAGCGCATGCGCCGCGCTGCCAGTTTTGCAGTGTTTCAGAGCGCTCCGAAGCGTCTGTTTTTGTAAGCGGTACCAGTGAAGAACTGATACCCTCGTACTGTTTTGTTAGGGCTATGTGTTGTGTTTTTCTTTGTTTCCCCCAGTTCGATCCTGTGTCTTTCTCCCACAAGGAGACATGGAGTAGGAGGAGCGGCAAACAAGCTGCGCCATGTGGCTCCGCCCCTTTCCCCTTTGAGTCTCCATGGAGACGAATGTCAATCACAGCAGAGACATAAGGAGAAAACCAAAGCATTTTTATCAACATTTTGCTTTTACTCAGATTTAGAAATAATTTGTGTAACAATAAGTTACAGACGTATGTTAACAGATTAGAGACACTTTCAATAACAGTTTTTAAAGTTTTCATATCCATGTCACTGTAATTTGTCGAGGTTTTGTCTTTACACCCTTTAACAGCACCCTTTGTAATCCAGCAGGTTACCAAGGTCATTGTGTCCATGGGCAAGACACTTTACCAACCTTGCCTCCAGTGTCAGCGTACACTGGTATATGAATGAGAGTGTGAATGGGTGACTGGTTCCTTGTAAAAGCGCTTTGAGTTCCTAAAGCAGGTAGAAAGGCGCTGTATAAATGTGATCATTTACCATTAACAATATTCAGTATCTCTTTCACAGGTTTGAGGAACATGGACATGGGAGTTGTGTACATCAGTGCACAATTGTAATTCTTAAACATTTGTAATTTTTGCAGCAGGATTAGGTCCAACATTTACAAAGAAGCTATTAAATGTATTGACTACTTTCTTCACAGTATTAATTGAGTAGCAGACATGAATCTTGAAATATTGCAAAAAACTAACTGATAATTATAAATATCATTGAACAAAGACTAACTGACTGACCTGACGTAAATTACCTCCTTCAAACTATATTGACTTAGCAATTTTAGTATTAACATTTTAATGGCACCTCGAAAAAGATAGTAAAAGTAATGAAGGACATGAAAAGATGTGACGACATCTGACAGACTAACAAATGAAGTCCGGACGCTAAACAATGCGATGCAGTGTGTATCTGTACAGGCACCCTGGAACATTGTGGAGTGACTGAAACACCCCGATGGAGAGGACCTTCTCAGGTGGAGAAAGAGTCCAGTTATAAGAGTAATAATGAGGGGGACTTTACGGACCTCCCATAAGTAAGTGGGAGAAAAAGCCGTGCTATAGACTGAAATGTAGAAGCAGAGAGGCCTGATCAACCGAGCTGCGTCTACATTCTTATTGTCTGAACTATTTAGAAGGGGATTCTAAAAGAAAATTTTGGGTAAAGATAAAGCTAATTTGAACCAAACCATTCTATATTAAGGGCTTTAGTGAGTCCTGACTGCCATATACAGTAACTGTAATGGTGCCATTTGACAATTGACCCGACTACCCCTGACTTTGACGCTGACGTGACGGACCCTGAGCGTTCCCTCTGTACCAAAATGACCATTGAGGAGGATGAAGACCCTGGATAAAGATTTCCCTTTCCTGGCTATAGCATTGACTAGGACAAAACATGTACACTTTGCATTCTGCTAATACACCTACACTACAGATAAAGTTTCACGAGAACTGTAATCATATTTGAGCTCTTAGCAAAAGAAATTAACCGTTGTGTGATTATTACATTGAATGGGCACAGTTGATTTGTACAAAATAACTTAAGTAATTGCATTATCCTATTGGGCAAAATTTACGGTAAAATAAAGATAAAATAATAAAATAT
The DNA here is from genome assembly GCA_021464625.1 of Proterorhinus semilunaris. NCBI lineage: Eukaryota > Metazoa > Chordata > Actinopteri > Gobiiformes > Gobiidae > Proterorhinus > Proterorhinus semilunaris. The sequence goes on along the minus strand of CM038358.1, from coordinate 25,846,724 downwards.
TTAAATTACTCAGTTCTCCTGAAACACATTAGAGGTTCGTGCACACACTTAGGGCTGGAGCGAACAAGGTTTTAAACAGGTACATCACTAGTTACGGCCCAGGGACAGACGACAAGGCATGGACAGGTATCTTTCGCAAATTGATGCCTGATAAAGAAGGGGGCCGATTTTGAGAATAGATTACAAATAGTTTCAGGGCATTTTCCTTTTTCACCCATTGTTGTGACAAATTCCTACTCTGTGCTGCTATGCCACGTAATTTTGCATACACATAACGGCTACAAAGGGCAACTTAGTGGCCTGGTATCTATTTCCATGGCGACCGGATATACACTGGCTGGGCAGTGTTCGTTTGTGAGGGTTCAAATGGAAATTTGCATATCTAGCTACTTTCTGCCTATACAGTAATATAACGTACATGTACTGGGTATAGGGCTTGTCATGGGTGACAAGCTAACAGGGGTTAGTGTAATGGGACACACCTACACATAGTTTAGATATGTATGAGAATGAAGCACCTGCAATATTGTAACGTAACAGGCCGCTTCCACAAAACACAAAGGCATTTTTTCAGTTGTGACTGAAGGATGCTGTAGATAAAGGTTAAGAGCTTCAGCTGAGCAATACAACACTCACAACGCATTTCATTTTGACACATATGATTATGAGCTAATGGTAAACAAAACTGTGTGTTAATTCTAGGTATTGTGTTTTTTTTATCTTTGGGTTATCACCTTAAAGGTGATAATGAGGGGGATTGTAGAGATAAAAAATGATTGGTTTGATAGCCCCCAATAAATGTGTATTACTGTTGCAAACTGGTCAAGCATCTTTAGTTCTACTGGGGCCGAGGAGATCAAAAGCCATCTGTGCTTGAGGGGTAAATAGTGGGGGCATCCTGCCTTGGGATGCATCCTGTCTTAGGTGTAATAAAAAGCTTTCATCTGTATTTTAGCATATAGTCTCTGGATGTTATCTAAGCTAAGGAATGTTCTTTGTGTGCTGGGATGCATGTGTGATGTGCTCAGGGGATGGGCTAAACTTGGATATTATAAGGAAAGTTCTGTAGAGACGGCCTCAGACTTCTTTGAGACTTCTGTGAAATGCTTCACTATGTAGGACATCTGTAATGTGACCACTCTCCTGCAATAAAATGCCTGAAGAACGACACTTTTCTCTCTGCCTGTTTTTCCATCAACGAGGGGTCTGGACGGACGACTATCTCACGTATTCTTAATATCCACAATAACACAGACCGCCTTCGCGTCCAAGTAGATGTTGTTCTTAGCAGGTGAGATGGGGGCAGAGCTGAGGAAACCTGAGCAGACAAATAGTCGCCATGCCCCTCTCTCACAGTGACAGGGCATTGGATTGGTGTGAATCCACCTTAAGAAGATCTTTATTTATATAGCGCCTTTCACAGACGTGGTCACAAAGCGCTTTACATGAGAGCATTTTACATTCACTCCATACTCGGTGGTGGTAAGCTTCCTCTGACCACCTCCATGCATTCACACACACACACACACACAAGTCATTCATCCTGGCCTATTGTACATGTTTCTTGTGGTAGGGGAAACCGGAGTACCCGGAGGAAACCTACGCAGACACGGGGAGAACATGCAAACTCCACACAGAACCCGGGACAGCAAGAAGGTAACCACTGCGCTACTGTGCCGCCCAGTAGGGCATCACAAGCAGGCGTTCACATTTGAATGAGGTCCAAGACTTAGTGGGATTCAGAGCTGTGACACAAAAGAGTGAAATCTTAAAATCAACTCTGAAACAAACTGAAAGTCCGTGCAGTTTGATTCCAGACGGTCCAACGTTCAAATCTCAGACCCCTTTCAGCTTGTCACGTGCCCAGCAGACCTTCCCCCTGGTGCCCCTGACCCTGGTTCAAGATCGAGAGAAAGGCCCACTGCTCCCGACGGGTCGCCCTCCGTCTAACAAAAGGATGAGTCATACGAAACATTTCCCCCCCACTTGAAAGCAGTGTGTAAGTGCTTGCGGTAAAAAAAAAAAAAAAAATCCTTTTAACTTTTTATCCAATTTCCTCGGCTGTGTCTACACTTTTACTTTTCTGAAAATTGACTACTTCCTTCATCGCTGTACTACACACCACTGCCCCTGACTTGTGGAGAGAGTGAGCAGCAAGCTGTCGCCACAATTTTAGCGGCTCGTTTTTCACGTTCACTACGGCCGACCACTGGCGAGGCCGATTACGTGCACAGATTTGATAGCGGCACACGCGGGGCACAGATAACCTTGGAGGAAAAGCTATCATTCCTAAAATCTCAAAGCTTCATCAGGCGCATCCCAAGCCGAGGCGGGGATCAGGCGCGCTCACGGCAATGAGGTTTCTCCACAGATATACTTTTTCCATCTGTGTGTTGTGACTTTATGACAAATGCAGACTCTGGAAGCTATAGACGACAGTATCTCCGCAGGGGCACTCACAGCATGTTTGTCAGCTGAAAGTGCCTGTGTGTTTTCCCTCGCCGCGGGGTGTGTAGGTGTGTGCTTGTATATGCTTATATTAGTGGGTGACGATTTGCATTGAAGCTTCAGATATCAGGCATATTGCGGCTTAATACATTTCTGATGAAGAAATGTTATAACATGGTTGACAGTCAATGTAAATATTTGTATTATAATATATATATATTATAGTCAATTTTTAGAATGCTTATATTGTGCCTTTATGATTAGAATTACCTGGATTTAAAGCAGAACTAAGTAACTTTTTCCCCTAGAGGCCACACGCGTCCTAGAGAGTAAATACAACGCTGAGAAAAGACAACGGGAGGGATATTGTTCACTGTGCCACAACCCAATTATACGATGGAGATATTTTTTTTCTCGCTCAAACTTGGCTGTAAGCACGGCTAAAGTGTAACTAGCCCGCAGTTAGCTTCTCCCGTTAGCTTCTTCTGATCGTGATAAACCGAATAACAACGTTTTGCAAAATGTTCATCAAAAGCTGTAGACAGAATACAGTCAGAATTGAACTAAAAGTTATTTTGTAGAGAACTGACAGCAGAGAGGAAGATGTTTTCCATTAGTGTGTGTGTATAGGGGCGGAGGCAGGGAATGTTGCAAGTGTGGTTTTCTGGCCAGAGACACCGGGGGGAGATAAAAGACCCCCCCAATCATTCCATTAACACTTTATTGCCCTCAGGAACTACGAAAAGGATTCAGTGAGGTAAAAACGTGACTTGGTTCAGCTTTAACTGTTATGGGGTTGCTGCGATTTGGTGAGGCCTCGGTTCAGCAACACTATGTGCCCAAAGAATGAGATCCGCTGACGACCTGAACGTCTTGTTGGCTCAGGCATATTCCAAGATGACAATGTCTGAATTCAATGTCTGGCTCACATTGTGAAAGAGTGGCTCGGGGAGCATGAGACATCATTTCCACACAGTCCAGATGTTAACCCCCTTTGTTCAGTGGTCACAGTCTCCCTTCATCAATACAAGATCTTGGTGAAAAATGAATGCAGCTCTGGTTGGAAATGCATCATTTGACATTGCAGAAGCTTACTGGAAGTGCAATCAACGGTAATCAAGGCTGAAGTCGGTCCAACCAAATTTCAGAGTGTGTGACCTTTTTGGAGGGGCGGTCAGGCATGTCAGGCTTTCATGTTTCACAAATGAAATAACTACAACGTTTTATTTCCAAATGCCGAGATACTCGTCCGCAACATGAAGGAATTTAAACAGATTTTTGGCGTTGGAAAAAATCAGAACAAAACTGAAGCTCTTACCACAGAAACAAGGGAAAACGCTTTAAGTTAAGTTTGGGCTGTTAGCTTGACTTATCCACGTGTGTCCTATTGCTTATGCTGCGCTGGGATTGCTACTATCCGGCTCTGTTCAGAGGAACACAAGATGAACAAAAGGTGAGCTCCCAAAAGGTGCAGTGCGCCGTGCCTCGACTTATTAATCTGACCGTCGGAGGTTCTGATGTGTAGCTAAGGTCACCAGTGAATCAAAAATTTATGTTACCCAGAGGAAAATGTTCAAACATGTCTATTCTTAAACTTCTGGAGACAAAAATGTGATTCTCATCTGTTGCTCCTTAAGCATTTTAGGATGAGATCAAAGTTTGAGACATAATTGAGACATACCTGAGACATGAGAGAGAAACTGTTTCTATGGCTTATTTTGTTTCTCCTAAAATGCCTTAGGAGCAACAGATGAGACTAAAAAGTGAGAGCTACTTGGGAGATTTCTTTCTTTTTGATCGGGACAGTGCATGTTAATGAACATACATGGGTCTTATGCATGTAAACAAGCCACACCAGATTGTAGCCTTGGGCTTATTTCCATCCGTTGTCCCCCATGCACACTCTTAAACACACTCATATTGGCCTATTGTACATGTTTTTAGTGGTAGGGGAAACCGGAGTACCTGGAGGAAACCTACACAGACACAGCGAAAACATGCAAACTCCACACAGAAAGACCTGGTCCCTGGTGGGAATCAAACCCGGACCTTTTAGCTGTGAAGCACGAGCACTAACCACTGTACTACGACTGTACTACCATGCCGTCACATTGGAGAATCTGTGTTATGATTTAGTCCTGGGTAAGTCCAGCGTTAGTCCCAGTTTAGTCCTGGTTGGGTTTAGTTTAAAAAATGTGTGAAATACTACTTTTTACAGTTAAAAATGGATACTTTTGTACTTTTATTTATGTACAGTTTTAATCTACTTTTACATTTGTTGCTCATGTATCTGTACTTTTACTGAAGAATATTGAGAACTTCCAGCACATGAGACAAATATGAGGAAAAAAATAGACAACCTTAAAATGAGATTAGTTTAAGTTTAATGTGAAATCTCTCTGCTGTCAATGATTGAGACAAATAGAAGACATTTAATGTGGAGACAATTTGAGATTTCTACAAGGACAGAATGAGATCTATTTTAAATCTCAACCAGAGTCTAATCTGAGCTTTTGTACAGTCTTTTGCTCAGGAGACCAAATTGAGGAATGAGTGATTATTGAGATACCCGTCCTCTGGGTAGTAGCGACGCATGCCAACTCCTATGTTGTCTTTCCTGAAGCAAAGCAGTCCGACTCTGACTTCCTCTCTCACAGCAGATGGTTTCCATTCATGGCCGATTTGAATCTTTTGTACAGCTTTTGAACAGGAGCGGTTCAAGCTGATATCTGTGTTTAAAGATTTTCTTTTCTCACAACCTGTCAGCGTTCCTTGTTGTTAAATGAGGCTAATTATTCACAGAATCTTTACACACAGCTATAGTGAATCTGCCAAAAGGACGGTGTCTTCCTCCCTCCACTTTAGCACTCTCGTCCAGGTAGAAAGATATTTGCCTTACAAATGTATTATTCACACACAAAGATCAAAAGTCAGACCTCAGAAGTTCATGTCAGGACAGATTTCAGTTTCAAATATACTGTAGCCTGTCCATCTGCACCATCTCTGTTGCATCAAACACCAAATGCAGTAATCACTGGAAAGAGAATACAAGATCATTTTGATTGTCATTAAGAAAAGGTATTCAAATATTGGTATAATCACTATTATTTAAAAAGCAGATTATTTGTGTGGCACAATAGTCCTATAGGATTTGTTCCCGGACCAGGTGATCCTTTCTATGTGGTTTCTATGTGTGTTTCTGCCATTGCAAAGATTCATAAAGCTCTCATCCACAAAGCTGTGTTAAAAGCATTGATGATCACAGTTTTGGCAGCAGGCTACTACTCTGGTTTGTCGAGTTTGCATGTTTTCCCCTTATCGACTAAAAAAGAAAAGCACAGACGGATAGAACCTTCAGCTATAGATAATATAATCCTTTATTGATCTCACAATGGAGAACTTCACTACAGGTATTCCAGACCATGGACGTGGATCAAGATCTGAAGCCCTAGTGAAACTGTACCGGGGCGGCCCACTGATACTGACAGATGCAGGTGGGTCAAACGCAAACAATTTTCCCCCCTAAATAATGATGTCTATAAATATATCCAAAATACAAACAAATGGCTTGGAAAGCAATTGATGCCATTACTAAAATGACATTAAAAACAGTGTGATTTAATTTTTTCTATGGGAAACTAATGTATACAGTATGTATCTGTTTCTATTTAGTAAGAAAAGACCTTTAACTAGTTAACATGGGTGTTGGTGGAGTGTCTGTCTGGCGGTGTTCGGATGAATAAAGAACAGTTTTAGAATGAGGAAAACGTATCCCTTAAATGCTTACTATAATGACAAGCAGACCAGGACTGTAACGCAGCATATGCTTTTTCTTTGTCAGTGAATCCTATGGCTTTACAAACTACTGAAACCTTCGCTGTTGAGTTGGAAAAATAAAGCTAAAGCTTGTATTTTGGCACAGGACACATCTGTTTACTTAAATATAAAAAAGGAGACGGAAGCACAGTGGAACATGGAATAATGTCCAGTGCGAGATGGTGTCAGAGGTGACTGCAGAAAGGGGAGCCAAGGTGTTGCTGTGGGTGTTGGAACAAACTGCAAAAAGAAAACTGAACAAACAATATGTGAAATGAAAAATGCCTAATGGAGTTTTGGTAACAGATCCACGCGACGTGCACTGAACATTTACTACTAAGATTCATTTTTGTGATTAACTCAAAACACTGCAGGCTTTAGAATGTCACGGGAAGTCAAATGTAGAAGGTTTTCACTCTTTTGAGAGGGCAAGCTGTGACATTTCCGAAATAAACTGTTTCTCAGTCTGAGTGATTTCAAATGAGTGTTTGTGTAGAAAAACAGCAAGTCTCTGCTTAACATGTGAAAGTACAGTATAAAACCACACTAACATGTACACACACATGTTTGCATTAGGCCCAGTCTCAGAAAATGTCAGGCTTTATTTTCCTACTAAGGATTCCTTTTTAAGTATTACACTGCATGACCAAGAAAAAAGTCAGCACCTGGATTTAACAAACTGCTATGATCTGGGGTTTCTGCAATTAGTCAGGTTTACGTTTGGCAAAAGTACCCACACAACTACTGTGTAACAGCCTGAATGATCAGGTTATTCCAATAATGGATGTCTTCTTCCCTGATGGTATGAGCATATTCCTAGATGACATTGGCTGGATTCTCTGAGCTCACATTGTGAAAGAGTGGTTCAGGGAGCATCCATCCATCAATTTTCTTCAGCTTTATTTGCAGTGGCAACAGCAGAGATGCCCACACTTCCCGATCCATGCACATCTCGCCCAGCTGTTTTGGGAGGACACTAGGCCAGCTCAGACACATGGTCCCTCCAGCATGTCCTGGATCTTCCTAGGGGCATCCCCGGAACACCTCACGGGGGAGCGAACCACGAGTCACCTCAGCTGGCTCCTCTCGACGCGAAAGTTCAGAGAGCATGAGACATCATTTTCACACATAAATCAGCCACTACAGATTCAAGATCTTGAACCCATTGAGAATGTTCGGGATGTACTGGAGAAGGCTTCACACAGTGGTCACACCCTTCCATCATCCATACAAGATCTCGGTGGAAAAAGAATGGCACACTTTTGACATCGCCGAAGCTCATTGAAACGTTTTAATAAATCAGGCAATGTAGTATTAAGTATCAAAAACAATGACAAGCCAGATCAGATCAATAATGAGACAGATATTTGTTCTGTCTTCAATTACCGTGAGCATGGGCTGCATCTGTGAGCACAGCGTCGATCTGGCAGACAGACAGACAGAGAGGCAGAGAGTTACTTAAACACAGGACATTAAAATAATAAGGTCAGACATGTTATGGTCACAAGGGCGAGTGGTTAAATTTAAAGTTGCAAAACACAAGCATTTGGCTGCAGTCGAGAGCACTGACTGTGCTTCCCTTTGAGGTCCCACATTTGATCATCCACTGAAATGGCAAAGCATTACAAAATACCTCACATTAAAAGATACACCGCGGCGTCGAGCCTTCATTACCCTTATCTTTTGTCAATGCATTATACGGCTCTCACACTCTGACACATTTTCCAGTTGACAGGTGTATAAAATTGATAGATTCTCCATATGACTGCTTTAAATCACATTTTACCCTCTTCCCTTGAGGCAATTACTGAACAAAAGTACCACAGCTAAGCGTTTCACGGGATTAAAGATGCTATTTACGCATGTAGCAGTTCATAGAGGTGCGGCTAATGGTGATTGCACAGTTTACAATGGCCTCTCTGACATAAATGGACCTCTTCTCATTATCGGCCATTACTCCCATAGTTAACCTACGCCCCCTGTCCCGCTGACTGTGGCGGTTCATTGTTCGGTGGAGGTGCAGCCATAGTAAACCAGTGCCACTAATGACCACTGCCACGTATCTGGTGCTTATCGTAATGCGAAAATATGCCACAACAGTCAACTAAGTCTAGAGGAGGAGGAGGCGGTTAGTATTATAATTTATGGGCTATGAAAAGGTGGAGATGTTTTTTGTTCATTTGTTATTTGTCATTATAATTTGGAGTAACTTGTACTTGAGTGACTACGATGGCACTAGCCCAGTCGGTAGAAATGTGTGCTCACTCGCCATAGGTCTCAAACAATCAAAACTAGAATCAAAACCCTACGCTGAATAAACCAGAAGACGGTGGGTGGATGTATGGTTGGTTGGATGGATGGATGCATGGATGGATGGATGGATTGGTGGATGGATGGTTGGAACAAATGGATTGATGGTTGGAATGAATGGATGGATGGATGGTTGGTTGGATGGATGGATGGATGCATGGATGCATGGATGGTTGGAATGGATGGATGGGATGCTTGAAATGAATGGATGGATGGTTGGTTGGATTGATGGATGGATGGATATAATGATCAAAAGTCTTTCATTTATTACAGGAAAAAGTCATGTGACTGACCATGTTGTCTGTTAATTTTCGGTCAGTCTGCTGCAGGGCACATGTGGCTACAGAACTGGATTTTGCCAGCATCAAATGCGACTGGGGAGTGTGTGACAAGAGACTTAAGCGCTTCGTAGCTCAAGTTAGTATTACCACAATGTCATTTCTCCTTACTTGGTGGAACGCCTTCATCCAGTACTCTGCGGTCTGCTGACCAGTTTCTCCTGCTTTTTCTCAGGACCAGGCTTGAGATGAGATGAGATGAAATAGTACCTTTTTCTGTCATTAGGCCCCAATTGGCTTACTATCACAGAATGGCACAATTGCTTGGCCATATTAAATCTGCATGTATAACAGTGTAGGCCTCATTTGAAAGCAAAGGCCTACAAAACAGATCCTAACTTTTGTGTCGCTTTGTCACTGCATTGTGGCCTCATTTTGAAGTGTTTTTGTTGTGTTTTCATCGGGGGGTTTTTGTTGCATTTTCGTCATATTTTAAGACACATCTTATTTTCTCACTGCATTTGAAACTCTTAGGACCATGTGTGGACCCCCATGGACCACTTCAGATCACCCGTATGTCCTCCACCCCTGACCAGCGCCTGTTCCTGACCCCATCAGCCAACAACACAAAGGAACAGGAATGACAGGCTTTTCATTATTGGCGCTCCATTGTGCCAGAGAGGGAAATCAATTATAAAAACACCACTAACCGCAAAGATAACAGCGCTGTCCCCCATTGTGTCACCACCAGACATTATTTTTTTCACCCCCTTCCTCAAGGGTCCCTCTTGACCAGTGCGCCATCACCTTGGTGCAATTTGCTCCCCCATCTCAAATCCCATTGCCTTTTGGAATTGGATTTAGCGGCCTCATTCAGACACTGAATGGACTGGGCGCTCAGTGAAAGGAGACAGGTTCTTGTGAGATTGCCCGAGGAGCAGCAGAGGTCCGGGATTGGTCAGTTTTCTCCCTGTGTCCAGCATTAACCTTCGTGTGGCGGCGGGATGTCCTCATTACGACGTGGGGCTGAGTAGAGAGTACCGGCCAAGGACGCAGCGTGTAAACAAGAAGCAAAATGAGCAAAGAGCTGGTGGGAAGGAAACAACATCGTGTAGGACTATTAGAGGGATTTATCTGGATGTGTTTGTCAGAAGCGGCACAGAACTCAGTCAACTTTGGATCGATTCTCTGATTCAGCAAAATAAATGGCACATTCTATTATCTCAAGTCATATATTTTTCTAACTATAAAGTTATTTTAACTCTGAAGCCTTTTTACATTTTGTTTTGGTCTATGTCATAGTTTATTTAGATGTGAAGATATTAAAATTGTTCTTTTTTGTTTTTGTTAAATCGGGCCAAAATCAAACCCTTAAATGTCATTTAAAAAGTATTAAATTGGATTCCAACTTGCATTAAATCTAAATTTATTGGGAAATGATCACATTGCTAAAAAAAAAAAAAAAAGAGTATAATTTAATAGAAAAATACCCAAATTATGGTATAAAAAAAAAAAAAACATTCAGTAAATTGAACTTTTCTCTGTGTGATGAAATGTTTGCAAATCTTAAAGCAGTAACTCATGCCCCTAGAGGCCATAAGCGCCACTGCAGGTGTTGTAGCATGTTGCGGTTTTTTACTCATTAATTGTTCGTGAGAGTAAATACTACGCTGACAAAAAAGGCAGAGAGAGAGGGATATTCCATCCATCCATCCATCCATTTTCTTCCACTTGTCGGTTACCGGGTTGTGGGGGCAGCAGTTGGAGCTGCCCAAATCACATAGCACCAGCCCCTATGGCTCCTCCTGCAGGTGGTGGGTCCACAGAAGGACGGCCTCATGGTTCTAACCGGGCCTGTTGGTCTTTCATAAGGGGCTTCTGAACCGCTCTTTGTCTGACCCGTCACCTAGGACCTGTTTGCCATGGGAGAACCCTACCAGGGGCACGAAGCCCCCGACAACAGAGCCCCCAGGATCATCCGGGCAGAGAGGGATATTGTTCATCCAATCATACAATGGAGATCATTTTTTTCACTCAAACTTGGCTGTAAATACTGTGTAAGTGGCGCTAGCCCGCAGTTAGCTTTGCCCGTTAGGCTGTTAGCTTCTTCTTCGTGATTCTACTAGTGTGTATTTCGCTTCCGACCCGGTGCAGGAATATTGCAATTGTGGTTTTCTGGCCAGAGACACCGGGGGAGATGAAAGACCCCCCAATCACCCCATTAACACTTACCCCCAGAGGTCCTATGCAAATGATTTATTAAGGTAAACAAGTTACTTAGTACTGATTTACGAAATTAATTATGTGCTGTGTCTCTGTTATTAAAATATGGTACTTGGGCATTGAAAATGGCATTAAAAAGATTTGTACGAAAAGTACTCTACTGCACTACTGCCGTGTCTCAGTCATTCCACACATTTCTATGCATTTGAATTGAGCTCATTGGGGAAATCTGTTCTCATTTGACCCCATGCAACCAGTGACAGACATGGCAAACACGTGTGTGTGTGTCCTCATGGGGTATCACGGGAGCTGTTTTAGACGCCCCCTCTTGCCACAGCTAGGCCTAAATTGCATTTGATCTTGAGCTCAAGACTGAACCAACAAACGAAATACCGCGATCTTTAGTCCATAAACAAAAACCTAATTGGTATCATTAAAACTTCAATTATATCGTTGGTGCGAAATAAAACACTGATAACTTTCACATAATCTTTCCACACATATCACTTAAGACATTGTGGTGTCCTTGGGCAAGACACTTCACCCGCCTCTCCTGCAGCGTCTGCGCACATTGGATGAATGAGAGAGTGAAAGGGTGAGTGGTTCCTTGATGTAAAGTGCTTTGAGTGCCTAACGTAGGTGGAAAAGCGCTTTTTAAAGAGAGATCGTTTACCATTACCCTGTCCTTGCTGTAATGACAGAATTTCATGAACAGAGTTACTGAAGTAGAGCTGAGTTCTGGCAAACTAAAAGATATACATCAACATTTTACCTGGCAAAAGCTGGAGAAAGACTTTAATTATCTGTCAGCAGTTTCAGAGGCGGTCGACACTTCCAGGGAACCAGCTAAAAGTGATCATTTTCTACAAGTATCTTATACGGCATTATGCTCCCGAGATAATAACACACTCTGCAAAAGTGCGACTCAAAACTCTTGACTTCGGAAAATGCACTGCGTGGCTGCCACTAATGTAATATAAAATGAGCTGTTCACTCTGTCTGGTTTTACTCCCACAGTTTCAATCGATATTTGAATCACTTCCCTGAAATCGACTATATTTTATTCGATGTGTTAAACTAATCTGGGTAAAAAAACAGTTACACACCACTTTGCCGTACTGGGAGCAAAGACAAGAGAAATGTGTGTGAGAGAGAGAGAGAGATTTCAACATTTATTTGAATTAAGTTGATTTTTTTTTCATGACAGAAATTTGACACTCACTCATAAGCTCCTATGACGTGCATCCAATACCATGATGGAAATTATAATGAATGACCGAATCAGAACTGTGTGTAAACTTTTGGCTTTGTAAAAAGTAATATAAAACCGTGTAGAAAATCTCTCATTCTTCTGGCATTTAGCAAATAGAAATATGTTTTAAAATTCTAATTGACCTAAAAAAGTCCAAGTTAATTCAGGTTTCATCTCAGACCGCGAGAATATAATGCATATGTGTCTTTTTTATGAAGTGTATGTAAACATCTGGTTCCCACTGTATGTTTACTTATGTGAAATATATTTTTGCAGGTTTTGGCAGTGTGCGGGATTTTTCCAGATCGATTGCTATTGTCTCTGAAAGGGTTACCACAAACATAAAACATGGACTAGCATTTCAGTAAATTCCAATGTAAGTCACTAGAAATATCGGAATTCATGTAAAATACTGTTTTGGAAGACGCATGACGTTTTCGTTTCATAAAGTTTTCTCTGTCAAAGGCACACTGAGTAACATGTTGGACTCAATACAAATCATGCTTCTAATGACCACAGAAAAAGCTATGTTTTGCAGTGGGTAAGTATGGACTTAGATGAAGACCTAACCTATTATCTTCATGGAGACGTCCCACTCCCAATTATAAAACCTTAGGAGCACTTTGACGTTACTGCGCGGACGTCGAAGTGCTCCTAAGGTATTAGTACGCCTTACAATATAGTACCCCTTTTTACCCGCGTAGAAAATCGACACGTTTCATTGTGTGTGACTATACTAGGATTGTGTAAAAGCTCGAGTAACCGTATTTAAATGGGGGAAAACGTGGAAGGGCTTGGTAGCTTCTAAAATCAACCCCGTTTGGGTCCATGAGGAGCGGAGAAGAGGCTAAATGCTAACAACATATTCTGTGTTTTTTACGCGTGACTGAGCGCACGCGTAAAGACCAGACAGGTACGCATCAACTCGTCTAAGCTCCGGTAAGAGCATGTCTCTGTATGCAAGAACGGTGGCCTGTGTTGTTTGTTTGAGTGTTTGTTTGTTTGTTATCATGAACCAAGAACTTCCAACTTCCTAAATGTGCTACAACCTACTCCACATGTACCTAATTTGACCAACACTGTCTAAAAATGAGGAGTTGTCCGATCTTTGTAACGCCTTCTACAATATCAAAAAGATAAAATGATGCTCTACAACTCTGTAGGCCTGATTTCTGTATGTGTAAATGACCAACAGGACAAGACTATTTTGCATTAATCAATAGTTGATGATTATTTCCTGTAGGGCTTTTGTTTTCAGTCTAATGAGACGTGCAGTGTAGCTCCGACGTCACATGACTAAAATATACACACATTCAAATTGGATTCCGCCATGCCTGGTGACCCTGCTGCCTGCGTGTCCGCGTTCGTAACTTGATTTGATGCAACAGACGCGCTCATTAGCTTGAAGGTGGAATCGTACGCCACATGTTTTAGTTCTCTTTTTGGTGGGGCTGTCCGGGTAATTGGCTTTATATTGTATGGACAGGACAACACTGAGATTGGGTTTTATTATAGAAAGCCGTGATCAGCTTTAGGCCGTGCACTTATTCAGGCTACGGGTATTTCACGTTTGAAGATCCAAGAAGATGAAAGGGAAGCAACAAAATAGAGATGTGAAAAGTGCGTCTCAGATGGGGATATTGCCGTCTGCTATGACCAGTGTGGCCTAAATGAGTCTTGTTGGTTTTTTTCGTTTTTTTTTTTTTTTTACAATCTGAAAAAAATAAGTTTCCGCACCGTAAAAAAAGATCCAGTGTTGCATTTATTTTTAACCAAGATATTGCACTGATGATGGGAGAGTGTGACCACAGTTCAAAGCCGTCTCTAGCTCATCCCAAGGAATCTCAATGGAGTAAAGATCTGGAATCCATGTGCCAATTCATATTCAATAAAAATAGTATGCAGTAGTTGTGTGTGCAGGTCTCAATACACATGACTGAAAGAACAACAGAACTGAAGTTAAGTGAGACTCAATCAAAACACTGTGGATGAATACTTTGCTGGGGTTTATAGATTTATTCAGAGGTGCCAAAACTAGAGGAACGAAGCAGCTAAAAAGACGAACTGAACACCATACTAACACCAGCTTAAGTTGCGCTAAAAGCTGCTAAATGCTGTATTGGCAAAATCACATTTTCAACAGCGGAATGATGTTGTGAAACATCAAATCTTGAGGTTGAGCTCATTTCCTCATGACTCGAAACACCCGACCACATAAGTAGACCTGGCACTGGGCTGGGAAGGAAGTGCTAGTGGAAAAGCGGCAATAGCTGCTATTGCCGGACCAACCTGACCAACAGCACCAACCCTAGATCATAACAGTCACTTAAATCCAGGTTTGGTCAGGCACAGTATCATAAATAGAAAACTTTTATTGGAGTAGCAGCTTGTCACGCTCATTTGAAGGTGACAAGCTAGCTGCTCCAGTTGATACTGCAGTAGAGTATTCGGTATTTAATAGCAACGTTTCCATCTTCGCTCTCAAAATACGGTGAATTTAATAATGACACACAGAATGCAAACATTATCAACATCAACTATAGATCTGTTTTCCCGTATATGTAAACGGTGAGGGACTATGTGCAGTTTGCCGTTTGATGTCAGTAACATGTATGGATCATGCTAATCAAGCATGCAATGAATCATGACTGATGTTTTTTTTTATTTTTTTTTTATGATCTAAACAAATCTGAAGAAGGTTCAAGGATATGACACTGTGACGTCGATTGGAAAGGCCATACAGTTTAGGAGATGGATGCAGGATTACTGAAACATATGGGAAAGGAACAAACCACCGCTCCCTATTATGTTTTTGATGGGCATATTCACCTTATAACATAGTCAAAAGCTCCTGAAAATTGATTCAGCACTTTGTATTTATAAACAGATTTCCTCTATCTCGCTCCCGCCGCTGCCCTCTCCAGATGTGCTCCTCTGACCTGCATCCATCATCTCTGCTCCTCCTCTGCGTCGTCCCGTCTCCCACGAGCTCCATTTGTTAGCTTCCCGCTACATCACCTGCCTGCTCTCCGGCAACACGTGCACGCTGATTCCAATGAAGGGTACGGATTTTTCGGCAGCTTCCTTATGTCACAAAGGTACTTGCCTCTTGAGAGGATAACGCCACGATCTTGTGAGAGGTAACCGGTAGCCCTTCTCCCACCAGGAAACCACTGTCAGATTAATCACAACGTTGGCCGTCAACACCGCCTTGGCTTTTCAGGGGCAGGGGCCCAAAACAATAGCCAGAAATGTCATTAGCATGTGCGCTAGATCCGGATTGAGACTCATCACCGACGCCAGCGCTAATTCGGGCCGACAGAATGTGACGGGGTAAACAAAAGGAGTCCAGTGGCATGTTACGCAGTGCGAAGCCATCCGCAGGCATTTGTCAACGCTGCACTCATTGTATTATAAAAGGTAAGTCCAACAAAACAACTAGGCGGGCTTCGTTGCACTGCTGAGAATGAATTTTCTCAGACCAGCAAAGCGCCAGCGTGCAGGAAATCAATGGGAATTCCAATATATTTTATTATGTTTTGGATGCGGAGCGAGGCCGGCTGTTGTGATGCTCAGTCTGCTTCAAAACATTCAGTGGAGGAGAAAAGATGCAGCGGGTTTGAAAACGGAGGAAATAAAAGTAGCTCAGACACAAAACGGGCTATAAAGTGACTTGGATATATTCATATATCATATCCGTATCAATGGGCTAGTTGGGCTAAGCACTTCTTGTCATTTTTTTTGACAAGAGAAAGAAGAAATTATATTTTTCATTGTTCATTTTATATCAAAACTAATTGCCTAATGTCATTACTGTGTATAATCATTGTTTTTATGCATCTGATCACAATTTTTACCACAAGAACAAAAGAAGGGCTAGTTATGTTAGCTATTAATCCGGGGAACGCACACGAATATGACCGTGATTGATAGATGGCAGTGCCGCACGGTCCCGCCTCCCGCACATACGCATAATTGGCTTCCGGGACCGAGCCTGGGCCTATCATAAAGCACGCTCACCACGCTGAAGGCTCTTCATTGGTTACTTTCACTCGCACGCGGCCTCTGTTAACACTGGGAAACTAGCAAACACCGTTGGATGATTCCGATATGCTTTGTTTTTTTGGACGACTGCTCGCTACGGGACTTTTTGCTGGTGACACAAGGAAGACGCGGGGAAGCTGCCATGTGTTATGCTCTCATATCATTGTGCTCAGGGTAAATGTATTGTTAGGTAATAGTCTGCTGTGTAAATGCCGTTATGTCGCTGTTTGCCGTTTGTAAAGTAAACGTTTGCCTTGCCGTGTCTGTAGTCATGTTTGATGCTCTGAGCTCTAAGAATAAGAGTTGTGTCATGCTAGTTCCGTGGGTATTTGCTGATATGTAGTTACATACCGTATTTTCCGGACTATAAGTCGCTCTGGAGTATAAGTCGCACTAGCCATGGCAACTACCTGGGCATGGAGGCGTAACTGCACCGTTGACAAGCCTCTCCCGGCAGCACGTTGTTCAAGCGCTTGTTCCTTTAATCGTGGCCATCTAGCTTTTCGCCCTCGATTAGCTTCTTATGTTTTCTACACAGCAGTCAGAATAGCCTCCGCTTTTCGCAAGGCCTTCTTTCGACATTTTTAGTGGTACGGGAGTTGCGGATACTGGTACACAAGCCTAGAGCGCCCTCAAGCAGCTGTCAGTGTGAAAATAACAGATGTGAAATTATATATTTTTATATATAAGTCGCACCCACAGCCAAACTATGAAAAAAGTGTGACTAATAGTCCGGACAATACGGTACTTCCTTTTAGTCTCACAAGCAGCAGTAAATGTGTTTAAGTAAATCGGATAGTAATTTTTGCTTTTACCCAACACAAAGACTGTGTACAACGGCCCCACCTGGAGCTGACATCACCAGCCGCTACCTTTTGCCTCACGTCCAAAATGTGATAATGCCACAAAGGGAAAACGGACAAGACTTCAAAAGATCCTAACATTTCTTCCAAAATGTCTAAATAGTCGGTTTCAACTAAATTATCTGCAGATTACTCTGAAACGTGCCGTAAACTCCCAGAGGCGAAGCACTCACAAATCTGTTGTTTATTTCATTCTGCGGGTCAATCGAAGCCTCTCTCTCTTCAGTCTTTAGATCTCTACAATAGGACATTGACAACAGCGCTCCAGCGGGTCTTGTCTTGGGCAGTTTTTGTGAGTTCGCCCCAGGAGGTTTTCATTTCTCTTATGTCCATTTCAAGAGCTAGTCTCCAGGGGTTGTATGGTCGTCCTCTTCCCTTTGTGGGTTACATCTTAGTGCCTGTTTCGTGATAGCATCTGTGCCCTATTCATCGGCACCTGCTCCGTTTTGATCGGCGACGGCTATGGCAGGCGAATTCCTTCTTTATTCGTGATCCCTTTTTCTTTCTTTTTTTTTTACGCTGATCAAACCCTCACAACTTCTTTCAAGACCCAGCGCCTGCCTGCCACAAAACAAAAACAGATGCAGCATAATGACCCATCCCCACACGGTAATGACAGTTTAAATCAGTTTATAGCTCTGTGGAATGGGATTAATGTTCCCATAATCTGGTTGCGCTGTGGACTCTGGCGGGAAATGCACCCCTGACACCTGGGACCCCGTGCAACCCGTCTACCCTGAAAACAAAGCACAGCCGGAAAACAAGCAGACATCCTCGAGACGTGAGCAAACGCAGCACATGAAGGCCATGAGACCAGAGGTACGCAGAAGGCGAGAATTGTCCAACGGTCCAGAGCATGCGTCTCCATTTTACGCACCACATGAATGCCAAAGTATTGGGAAGCAGGGTGAGATCATGAAACGGGATAAAAGAGGCCAGTGCTGATGTAATGTGCTTGAGCAGATAAAGGCGACAAGAGGAATTAATGTAATTTAGGGCTCATTGAAGGCTTATTTCACAACCCTGGTCTTTGTTTATTTACCCTTAGCAGTGAGACGGAGCTAAAAGCGACTCTGTATCGATCATGAAGACATATCTTTGTTGAATCAAGGCAACTATATCGATTTAAGTGGAGATTACCCGGTAGTAGATTGCAGGTTTGGACTACGGTATGACGTGTGGCCTGGCTATTTCAGAGAAAAGTGGACGTTTTAAGATCCTGTGTGGAGGCATGAAAAAGACAAGTTCTGCTTCGGTTTCCGTCTTATATCCCAGCAAGGAGTGTGGGTGTGCTGGGCTAATAAACCCATTTTGAACACCTTTTGATTCAGTTTTGCGTTAGCCATCGTCGTGACCTCTGCGACCTCTACCGTTCCATGTAACTCGCGCTCGCCATTTCTCCACCTGTCTCTGATCCGTGTGTTGCTGTGACTTTTACCTCAGGCTGTACCCACATAATGACTGCTCACTGAAGGACGGACACCTGCACTTTCTGCCATCTCGTCCCCCTCTCTCTGAAGTCGAGGCGACGGAGAAATGTCAGCGTCTAATATTCGCCCCATCCCCTTCAGTCGGCGCCCACACACGCGGCGCAGCAGATGAGAGGCCGATGGCTTAGATCAAAGTTTGAAATTGCTGGCAGCGTGTCTGCGAGGGGGCAGGAGCAGAGTTCAGGGTTCAAAGAGCAGACGGGACTTATGAAGGGCCAGGGGTTGTGGCCAGGCCAGGCGTAATTGGAGAATTCACTGCCTCAATATTGTTTTAAAATGCCAAAGAAAACATACTGTGAGTTAAAGCCTTATTGTGGAGCATACCAAGCTATTTACAGGGTTAAAGCACTGCTGCACTACCTATTAACATGTTAATAGGTAAATAAACAATTAACATTAAACATTAATCACCAATCATTCAACATACAAACAATATAATTAATCAATGTGACGATGTTATTCAGACATGAAGTAGCTTCCAACCGGCCAGAGAAGCTGAGGTTCACCTGTTCATAACGAACTCAACATGGACTTGCCCTGTCCAGTTCAGTTTACCTGTTCCCCTCTTGGTCCTGCTACATCTTCATTCACTGCCTCCATGTGAAGATGAAGCTTGTGTTAAATGTTTGTTATGTCATTTTAGTTTTTGTTTTGTGATGAACTTTTGTTTATTACTGTGTTGCAAGAGTTGCATTAACAGTTTACTTGGTGTACAGACAGAGCAAAACAATGTTTCCCCCATTTCCCCCATGTTTTTAAAAACACCACAAAAGCACACAGAAAACCTTCCCTAAAAAATAATAATGAAAAAAAAAAACTGCCCAGGATGCTGTATGTACAGTCGTGAGTGCATTAATATAATAATTGTGCTCATTTCAAAACCCTTCACAGGATACATAAAAGTATGCACAGGCAAAGTGCTGAAATGTGTAGAGCCAAATCCAATATATAATCAGTAACCAGTGCAGTAGATGGGACCAGCAATAAATACATTATTGCTCCATGTATTCGGCCAGCAGAAAGCTCCAACTGAATTATTTCTCTATAGGAAAGAGCAATTCCCTTACAGTCAGAGGCTGCACTGTCTTCTATGGGCATCTACCATCTTTTTGGCAGCTGTAAAACCAGTTAATATTATTCGACGATTATTAATTGTCATATTTAATTTTGAGGTATCATCTCGCAAAAGAAGCCTCGGCGTGCAGGGTAATGCTCTCCCGGCAATGTTTGAGAATCTCTTTTTAACATTTTCCCAGAACTGGAGAACCTCCGGGCATTGCCCCGCCATATGGAGAACAGTGCCAATCGTATATTCTCCGGACATAAATCACATTATTGTCTTTTATTTTCATTTGATGTAGTAGAATATGAGCAGGCACGATGAATAATTTTATAGTAAGTCTTAGTTGATGACAGGGAGACATTTTGTACATTTTCATGATCCGATTTCAACATAATTGGAATATTCAAAGGGTATCCTCCCTGAGCCCATTGCATCTATTTGTCATTTTATTTACACCATTTTATTTACACCTGTTTAAATTCACCAAAACAAGAAAAAAGGATCTGATTTTTGTTCTCCCCCGTTATACTTAATGCGTATTATACTTACTAAAGGCTGTTGAATAAGATTTTCTCCAGAAGTTGTTCATTTGCATCCACAGCCTGCTCCCAATCCAATTTAAGTCCAAATAGAACAGACTAATGTGATCAAGTCGGCTAATGGGACTAGTGTACACAACTAGAGCAGGGATTTGGCTCTGGTTTGCGTTTGGTTTTAAGGCCAGTCTCCCCAGTCTGCGGCAGTAATAGATTATAAAATCAATGGACTTTTCATTAAAAATCAAACGATATCAGCATTCAGTCTTCAACAAATGAATCCAATGCCATAGATTTCCTATTTTCATAGATCTACCGACATATTTTCACATTGTTTTTTGTTGTTGTTATTGTTGTGGGGGGGTTTTCGGGTTAAGTGCCTTTTATTTATATTGTTCATAATTATTTAAACTTCCAAGAGAGTAATCTAAGCAGTGAGAGAATAATCTCAAAATCAAATATTTCAACACTACTTTTTGCAGTGAAACAATTTTCCTCAATTCCCTTTAAACTCTTCTGAACACTGAGGTGCTTTTGAAGTCCTTATCTCCTCCAATCACGATCATATCTCCATCCCCGGCCCTGTGTTTGGCCCAGCCCCTGCCTCTGCTCTGTTTATCCAGACTTAGAGAGGTTTTCAAAGAGCAGCTGCACCACGGACCCAGCTGGACTCTCGTGTTCCACTGAATTCATTATGAGCCAGAGATCTTGGTCAGTCCAGCAACAAGAAGTAGAACAGTGTTAAGATATGGAAGAGCATGGTGATAAAACATTGTTATTTTTTATCATACGGGGACGAGACCGCGTTGCAGTGGAGTGGTTGGCGCTCTCGACTCACAGCAAGCAGGTCCCTGCTCTGATTCATGGGTTGTGAAGGGCCTTTCTTTGTGGAGATTGCACGTTTTCCACTTGTTTGGCTGACCGGTAATAAAGCTAACAATTATGCATCTTTGTCATGTTAAATATATTTAAAAAAATACATGATATTGTTGACCTTGACTCACTAGCTGTGATGTATAAGTCACATAATCATAATCTTCCACCTTATGTCCACTGTACCACGATCCTGGCATCCCAGTACAGTTGCCTGTCCAATTGCCAGTTTATATTACTGGTGGAAGTCTACCGCAACTCAAGGTGGTCCCTTTTGTTAGCTTACGTTATAGATTTTTTTTAAAACCTTTATCTGCAAAGAAAGATGTCCGTGTACGCTTTGGGCCTGATCTTGTGCCTGGCGCACAAGGGGGGGGCGGAGCTATGTGCTTTGCTGACATTCATTTCCTCGTTTACATCTTCCTTAAGCACGATAGGCTCTCACAGGTCAAACTAAAAACGTTATTAACCCATCGTGAGCTAAACAAAGGTCATGTCTCGAGAGAGAGAAAGAGCTACAGCCGTCCGCTTTGGCGCGGATCAAAAGTATGTCTCCAACCCCACGTACTTCCCACTTAAATGGGCAAAGTCTGGAGTGGCAAGATCACAAAGTGTGCTCCTACTAAGCGCAAAATGTTAAGCTATAGTCTGCGTTTTGAGACACAAGAGCGGGCCCTTTGAGTTGGTAAATGAATTTCTTCAACTTCCCTAACTCCAGGAGAGCTTTGACGTTTTTATCATGCCTAATCATGACCATATCTCAAACACCAGCCTCCCTCTCGTTACTGTTTGCTAGATTTACTCTTTTATTTTTATATTTATTATCAAAGAGCATCTGGACCCTTGTGTTCCTCTGAATTATCAATGAGCCAGCGGTGCTTGCTCAGATGCTCACAGACAGCTCCTGGTCGGTCCAAAGATCGGGGCGAGAGGATTAAAGTGCCCCACTCCTTTACATGGACCGTCACCACAGCACTTCAAAAGCAGCCAGGCCCGAGCTGCGACTCAAGTCCTATCTCCAAAGAAACCACGCCGAGGTTTGTTTTTCCAATTTGGTCTCAAGCTGTGCGGTGCGTGTTTCATCATATTTTTCTCATGTTAGCCATACTTTGATTCCATATGTTCACACGTAGTTTTAGAGTACGGGATCGCCATAGAAATCGGCCATTTTATGAGGAACTAGTAAGGACAGTTAACAGACATTAGGGAAGTAGATTTTATTTCTTCACAGACACAGGGTGATTATAGGCGTGTCGTATTGAGCTGGGCGATTTTAACCACGATTTTGGCACAAATTTGATCACACGCCAATTTTGAAGTGGTGCGAACCTTCAGCCTCTCCGTGTGTCTCTGTCGTCCAGTGTACAGGTGACTGAAAATCGCACTGTGTTTTTTTTTTTTTTTTTGCGAATCGTACGGTCCTGGTGCTATGGCGGAGCTACTGAAGCCAACTGAAAGCGGTGCCAACACGGTGAAATACAGCAGCAGGTGCCGTGAGGAGGTGAGCGAGGGCTGGACACATGGATAACGTCCTCCTGCACTACAGACTGTTTAGTGTTTAGTGGCTATCAGCTAACTTAAGCTAAGCTACTCACTGGAGTCATTTGTTGCTGAAGTTAGCCTGGCCAAAGTTATTTAAAAGATGTTTCGGTGTTCGAGAGGACGATATCACAGACCAAGCTAGTATCCACGGTAGCGCGGGTCATGTCCATAAACCGTTAAAAAGAATAGACAACCCCTCCCCATTTACCACAATGACCACGCTCGAGGGGGAAATCATGGCGGATTTACAGACTCCTCCTCCCCTGCTCTGATGAAGCATGTTCCTAAAAAGGGCATAAGGGCGGGATCTTCACTGTAGACTCGGCCCTTGCGTGACGTGTAGCTCGTGCAGCTCCAATGCTAACAGTCCGACCCTCATTAGTACGAGATTTAAAAAATATATATTTTGAACACCAGCATGGTTTCTTTAATTGTGACTAACCCAGCGTTATCTCAGGAGGAATATGTAGCTGTAGAAAGTGTTTAAAAAATAGAAACCAGGCGTTAAAGTTGTTTTTAACGTGTCTAAAGTCCAATGCTTTTCAATGGGAGACTAGCGGCTCTATGGGGGTACTACAGCAATGGTGGCCTCCAGTGTTGCGGTCGTAAAGCAGAGCAGCCAGCGGCCATTGGTCGTGTCCCCCTTGCAGTGTGGGCCGGTCAGTCGGGTGTGTGTTTTCGAGTCGTACAGTGTGAGCGCCTCCATAGTGGGCGCACTCGTCGTATGCGCTTCAGATCTAGCTCACCACTACCAACTCGAGCATGACTAAAAATACAACATTAGACAACTTTGAGTGTCCTAAAGACAATACAACAAATGTAATATTCATATGATGTTATCAGTATTGTTTGTAAAAAAAGTAAATAGCAAAGAAAAGGGGTCAAAAGATAACTGTTATACTGTCCGACTGTGTTCATTTTTCCTAACCCAGGAGACACCATGTACCCACTGCCATTTTTACTGTTTTTATTAAGCCCCCACTACTGGACTTCTCAATTAGTCTCCTTCAACTGGAGCCCCAGCACTGAACCAAACAATGGGGTGGCAATTCTTCATGTCATTTCCCATTTCCACACAACAGGTGATAACCACTGCGCTGATAAACTATCATTTAATGAAATAGTGAGCGTCTGTAATAGGCCTGCACTGAGGTTGGGGCCGTTCATCACAGACCGGGCAGTCTTATGGCAAGTGTGTAGCATGCAAGTATTTTTATTTTTTTTTTACTTTTATACAGGGGAAATGGTAAGGAATAAACCATAGTAGTGATAAAAAAAATGGCTATTTACTTGCGTCAAGGAATTGACTACATGTATTTTTTTGCACATGGTGATTGACAACAAGCATAACTTTATCTTGAGATCCTTAAGTTGTTGGGGGAACAAAATATTGGATTTGTTTCTGTCATTCTGTCCCAAAGCACATTTTGTATGAAAAGCACTTCATAAATAAAGTTTGATTTATTCATTGTTTGATTTTCACTGTATTTTAGCGTTAGAAGTAAAGCAGGCCAGTTCCTTTTTCTTACTCATTGCAGCAGCATTAACATTTTACATACAACAACGCTTTAATATAATCTTGGACCATCTAAATGACAGTTTCCCCAAAGAAAACTACGAAGCATGAAAAGAAAAAGATTATGTCGATTGTTTGCTTTGGAAATGTCGAGGATTGTTGCATTGGAGTCGCAAATATCAGCCTTGACAAACACACTGTTAGTTCACAATCTAATCAAACGGTCTGTTAGGTGCACAACGTGATGCAATTTAAATATTTCACTAGTTTTTCGCGGCAGCCTCTGTCTTCAGCCCGGCCCCATAAGAGGCAGTGGCAGTATTTAGACCTCTCCGTGTGGGGAACTGTTCCGATCAAATTTGTCTCATTGGAGCGAGGAGCGCCGCGGTTTGATATAGTTCCATTAGCTCTGTTAGCTTTGTGATTGGCTACACTGGAGGGAGGGTTCGAGCGGTGATAGAGAGGCTGACACACCAGGGTATTATGATTTATGCCACTAATTTAGATGGTAACAGTAACAGATTAGAGACAGCAATCACATGCTGATCTGAACATACGTGAAGTGGACAGATGGCTCTTGTCACTTGAATGTGGAAAGTGCATTTTAGTGCTTCAGCGAATAGTGTCATCAGCAAATAAAATAAGGTGTAATGTTTTTGATATTAAGCAAAGATCATTAATATACATACAGGTGAAACTCAGAAAATTATGTGAAAAAGTGTATTTATTTCTGTAATTCAGTTTAGAATGTGAAACTAATATATGATATAGACTCATGGCATGCAAAGTGACATATGTCAAGCCTTTGTTTGTTTTAATTTTGAACATTATGGCTTACAGCTTGTAAAAATCACAACATGAAAATGTCAGATAATTTGAATCATTAAATCAATGAAAAAAGTATTTTAAACAAAGCAATGTGGGCCCTCTGAAAACTGTAATCATGCATGTACTTGGTACTTAGTACCTTTTACTTGAATGACTGCCTTAATGCGGTTGCGTGGCATGGATGCTCTCAGCCTGTGGCACTGCTGAGGTGTTATGAAAGACCAGGATGCTTCAACCAGAGGAATATGACATTTGAAGCCCATGTCCAGGATCCTGTGTGTGGTGGCTCTTGATGCACTGACTCCAGCCTCAGCCCCCCCCACTTTTGAATGGCCTTTTCCTGACAATCCGCTCCAGACTGCGCTCATCCCTGCGGCTTGTGCACCTTTTTCTTCCACACTGTTCCCTTCCATTTAACTTTCTGCTTTGATACAGCACTTTGAGAACATCCAACTCCTTTTGCCATTACCTTTTGGGCCTTTCCCTCCTTATGGAGGGTGTCAATAATGGGTTTCTGCACAACTGTCAGGTCAGCAGTCTTCCCCATGATGCTGAATTCCACTGAACCACTGAGAGACCATTTAAAGTCTCAGGGACCCTTTGCTGGTGTTTTGGATCCATTAGCTGATGAAAAGAGACACTTTGAGCTACAATAATGTCCCTTTTCACAAGATTCTAATTTTCTAAGATTTTGAATTTGTGTTTTTTACAAGCTGTGAGCCAAAATAATCATGCAAAGTGAGATGTATCAAGCCTTTATTTGTTATAATTTTAATAAGTATGGCTCACAGCTTGTATAAACCCCGAATGTTTTACCTTGAGTGTGTGTGGTGTGCTTGTGTGGTGTGTCTCTGGGAAGGTGGGTTAGGAGAGTGTGAATACGACAAAGTGTTTGTATTGTGGGAGGAGGTAGGGGGCAGAGAATGTTTTTAAATCTGTAAAGCACTTTGTGTTGCATAAAATGTATGAAAAGCGCTATATAAATAAAGATTGATTGATTGAATAAAACATCTCAGCCCACATGTCAGGATGAACGCAGTCTGGAGAGGATTGTCAAGAAAAGGCCATTCAAAAGTGGGGGGGAGCTTCACAAGGAGTGGACTGAGGCTGGAGTCAGTGCATCAAGAGCCTCCACACACAGGATCCTGGACATGGGCTTCAGATGTCATATTCCTCTGGTTGAAGCATCCTGGTCTTCCATAACACCTCAGCAGTGCCACAGGCTGAGAGCATCCATGCCACGCAACCGCATTAAAGCAGTCATTCAAGTGAAAGGCCCAAACCAAGTACTGAGTACATATGCACGATTATAGTTTTCAGAGGGCCCACATTTCTTTGTTTAAATTATTTTGTTCATTGATTTCATGTAATATTCTAATTTTCAAAAAAATTCATTTTGGGTTTTTTACAAGCTAAGCCATAAATTTCCAAATTAAAACAAACAAAGACTCGACATATGTCACTTTGCATGTCATGAGTCTATATCATATATTAGTTACACATTTTAAACTGAATTACAGAAATAAATGATCTTGTTCACGATATTCAAATTTCACCTGTACATACATATACATAAGGGACAAAAATGGACCCAACACTGACCCCTGTGGGATCCCACAGGTCACTGTCAGCAGTGCCATTGATGTGGGCATACTGGGATCT
This sequence comes from Proterorhinus semilunaris, assembly GCA_021464625.1. Classification (NCBI taxonomy): domain Eukaryota; kingdom Metazoa; phylum Chordata; class Actinopteri; order Gobiiformes; family Gobiidae; genus Proterorhinus; species Proterorhinus semilunaris. The sequence goes on along the minus strand of CM038358.1, from coordinate 25,819,980 downwards.
GTTCTTTAGATAAGTCCGGAGCCAAGAAAAGGCCACTCCTCTAATCCCATCTGTACAGTTTTTGGAGCGTGACCAGTAGGAGTTGGGTGGAAAAGAGAGAGACCCCAAAAGCCACGTGTGCCACCGTGTTACCAGTGTATATATAAGGCTTCCTGACTTATATATACACTGGTAACACGGTGGCACATGTGCAACAACATGATCATAAAAGTCTGTTTTCACCATGGACTGTAAAATGAAGAATGGACTTATCATGGCCTACTTCTTCCTGAAACCTTAAGTAAATGGCGGCTGGCTCCGGAATTTCCTGGCTTTTATGAAATTTCCATCGACACTTTTTGGCCTGTCTGTAAGCCATTATTAAACACAGGCTTGTCATTCTGACTTCTACATGTTTATCGTAACATCACGGTTAGCACCCCTGCCACACAGCAAAAAGGTCCCGGGTTCGATTCTCAGGCCAGGTGGGAAGGTCCTTCTATGGGGAGCATTTTCTCCCCATAGCTGCGTAGGTTTCCTCCTGTTACCATAACAACCATGCACAATCGGCCGCAAAGAATAGGAGTGTGTTAGTGAATGCGAGAATGAGACAATAGATAGAAATTAGCCAATTAGTCAATTTGAAGCGATAGAAATAAGACGACTTCGGAAAAATGCTGTCGGCAATGCAGCGTCAAAATAGATGAAAGATACGTTTTACCAAAGAAATCTGTTCTGACAGCCAATAGCGTAGGAATGTCTTGCCCGAGGACTCAAGTAACACGGGCAAGAATCATATCACTATTCAGTATAGATAGAAACTATAGTTTCTATACTGACGTATATGCACGTTCCGGAAAAGTTAGGCCATCTTCTACAGTTCTCAAATAGCCTCAACACATAACAGGAAAACTATGCCTAATGACAAAGTTACTTTCGCAGACCAAGCTTTGACTTCTAAGTAGCAGCTCATTTACAAAATAAACAATCGTTCGGTAACATGATCTGGGCATTATGTAGAAATACATTTGTAGCACGTTCCCTGAAGCTCCAACATGAGGCTTCAGTGCGGACTCGCAGATAAACAGGGCCTAATGAGTCACTTACAGAGCAGTTACAGTCATTTTCCCCTAATACGTGCCATCTTCTCAAGAGCCTAATGTACACTGGAAGTATCGCATATCACGCCAGACGAACACGACGAGTTCCTGTTTCTCATTAGATCTAAACAATCCGGAAAGATGACTCAACTCGAGGTCAACATCAGCTCCTCAGAGTAATGCAGTCGCGCTCAGTGTTGTCTAGAAGTGAAAACAACAACAACAAAACAGGGATTTAAGCTTTTTGTTTTTGGTATATATTTAATTTTTTTTATTTTTTTTATTGGCATTTTCTTATTTCCACACATACAAGATTTTAAGACAGTAAGTTCTTAAAAAAAATAAAATAAAAAAAAAGCATCCCGTCCTGCTTCCTTCCCCACCCATGATCCCCCACTCCTGTCGGGAGCTTAAAATGAAAACAAAATACTTATAATTCAAATCAAAATTAAAATACAAAATAAAAAAAAACAAGAAGGCAAGGGTTGAAAAATAAGATAAAAGAGAAAAAGGAGTATAGAGGAGAGAGAATTAGAATAAGAAAAAACAAATGAGAGGAAGTATAATAAAGGGATAAAAAAAAGGACAATATGAGAGTTAAAAACAAGCATCCACTCACACATACATACCGTGAGAAAAAAAAAATATATATATAAATTTAAAAAATAAAAATGACAGCTGACAAAACGGACAAACGAGCTTTCATTTTCAGTAAACGGCATGCTAAACAGATCAATGGCACCGTGATGGACACTCTTTGAACGCAGAGCTGCTTAGAACAGGTTTACAGATTATGGGCTTTAAAAATGTGAGTTATATGTTCCATCTATTATTCAACAAAAAAACAGGAAATACAAATCATCCGTTCCGTCAGTGATGCAGGAATACCGTTATACTTCAGGTAAAAGCCGAAAAGCAAAGGTTGACTCTGCATGATATGTGCCCCTTTATTGCACTTGGCCCCATCACATGTCATCTAGTAAGTGCTTATCTTTGTTTTCCTCGCGCCATCTTTAGACTTTTTATTTTAGCACTCATGCTCCTTCACTGCAGAGCTTAGGAATATTGAGTCACTTACCTTCAAATTCTAATATATAAAAAAAAAATCTTGGATCTTACTGGTATTGGTGATAATACATAATTCAGTTGAACTTTTAGCTCTAAATCCAGAAGGAGCACGACGGAGAATGTCAGGTTTGTTCAGTTATTCCGTCGAGGTATGCAAACGTGATCCAACTGGCAAACGACTTCACCTCTGCTGAAATTTTAACAAACTATGCAGCCTTTTGAGCTTCGTGCTTCACGGCTAACAAATGTTATTTTCCACGTGAACCATGTCAGAGGCAGAGAAGCTGTACCCTCTGATGTGACATTGGACTGGATGGTGTGTTTTTTGGCCTCAGTTTGATGTTGCTGTGTCCGGTGGTTCGACCTTGACCATCTGTCGGAGAGACCAGCTCAGTGTCCCGCAGGAGCACACAGAGGTGCTGCTGCTGCTGTGGTGCAGGGCAGGCTGCAGCCAAATGCACAGACCAGGAATAAAGCCAAACGGGGCAAGAGATACATCAGCAAAACAAAAATATATGAACGTAAACGTGAAATCCACAGCGCAGACCTTTTTACCAAATCTGATGGATACTCTTTACTTAACTACATTTTGAAGCAGGTGTCTGTGCTTTCTACTCCACTGCATTTTAGTATTTTCAAAGTGACCTCTTCGTGACATCAGTCGGTGGAGCTAAAGCTGCAGATTGGTTGTTCTGATCAAAAGCAGCACAGTAAAGTCTGACAAAACCAGTGGCTCATTCAGTCCCTGACGCCGAACCTGGTTTTGTCCTGATTTTATAACACCAGCACAATTCTTCATAGACACCTTTAACAGTTTCCATAGTTTCAAAACCATTGTCCTTGGAGAATGAAGCCTAGGTGTAACCCGGAGGACTAATTTTACCGTCACTTACCTCCAGCCTATCAGCGCAGAGCCACACTTTCATCGCAGCCAATCATCGTCCTCGGTCCCACATTTAAGCCTCTAATGTTCATGGCTAGTCCTTTTCCCAGATGTGCTGCGACCCACCTCCACCCCTTCACCGCCTCTTCTATCCATGGCTCCCCTCTCGTATACCACCACCAGTGTCCAGGCTCCAGGGCAGGACATCCCTAATGCTAACCTCTGCCATACTAACTTTAATCCATATATATCGCTGTTTACTGAAGGGTTTGATTGCCAAAAATGTATATGTCAGTGAATCCTTCTAATCGCTGCTGATGTCTCTGTTTGAGTCCAGGTTGAAATGTTCCTGCATCACAGCAGAAACGTTGAACTCCATTTTTTGCAGTGAGCATTTGAGCAACAACGTTATTTTTTCAACCAATTCATTGTAAGTATTTGACCCATCTTTTACTTAACTTCAGAGAAGAGTAAAAAAGAATATCTAGAAGAGTAGCTATAACTGATCCATGGGCTCTGCGCCTATTAGAAATCGTTCCAAACACTGGGGAAAACCACGCAAACTCCACACGGAAAGGCTTCACACGGGATAAAATGTATTAGTTTGCAACTTTAAGCGGCCTTTCCCCCAAAGTTACGGAGAAATGCAAACTCGAGGACATGTTGCTGCTCTAATGGGAACCAAGAACACGTTGTGCCAGGCGTCTGAGGAAATACCTGAAGATAAGCCAAAATGACACATACTACATTCAAATGAGTTTCACAGCACTGAAATTCAAAAGTAATGCTGAAGTTACAGAACTAAGAGTTTCTAGATGTCTTACAAAATAGGCGGCTGAATAATAGAGCGGAGGAAATTATACTTGTTATCTGAAGAAACGCGCTTGACAGTTTTTCCGCATTAACTCACTGGCGAGAAGCGCGCACAAACTGTGAGTTCTCAATGAAATAAAAGATACATGTGTGATTCGGATAAAGGAGTCAATGTGGCAGATGTTGGAATTAAGAAAATGCATGACAAAGCAACAATGGAAGGATGGCACTAAAGTAAAAAAAAAATGCACCTGACTCGATGTATTTTATCTGTGCTTCACATTTCATTTCACAACGGTTGAATTCCTTTTTGTGATTAGTGTTCTGCAAGTAAACCTGCCTTATATCAAATTCAAATTAAAAGTCATACCAACACTGTAATCACCTTTGTAATCACAAAGGAGTGATGTTTTTTTGTGTGTGACAAAACCAATGTGTGCCTCGACTTAGTTAGAGGTTTTATATAAATAATATGGCTATAGCTTTTCCATGATGTATCACTTAATACATGGAATATGTCTAGAAATGAGGAAGCGATCGAGAAAGTTGATAACATAATACAGTGTTGAGTAAATAAAAAGTTATTCTCTACCCACATGGTTCACGGGAGGACAGTTTGTCACATCGTCGGACCATGTGGTTTATTATGCACACATATATTTGGAAGTGTAATTGAAGAAGATAAACTGGGACAGAATGCCTGTTTGTTTAAGTCTGACGCAGTTTCCTGTGGCTGTGGGAAGCCACATCACCACATGACTCCAACGCGTTTGGCGCTGGAGCAGAGGATCTGATCTGTGGTGGGGCTGCAGACAATACTATATATGTGACCCGCCGTGGAATCCAAAGACACAAGTCGGCAGCTTGCGTTTGGAGAAAAACGTAAACAAAGTTTTTATTTTGAAAATTGGTGATTTTCACTTTTTTCCAGAATCGTTTAGTTGAAGTCACGAAGAAGCCTCTCCATGTTTAAGCTACCAGTATTGGTATATTTAAAAGCGTAAACCTTTAGGTTCAAATCTGCTTGTTTTTGGGAGATTTGGGAGCCGCTGTAGGGGCGTGCCTTTGTCTGTGTGTATTTACATACTGAGGAGGAGGAGGGGACACAGCCACACAGCTGCTTGGTTTGCGTAGTCCACACAGGCTTTAGCAAACAAATGCCACGCAAAAAAGTCAGTTTTATACATACGCCTATTGTCGATCAGTTTTCAGGTTGAAAAAGTCTGGTTTTGTCAGAGAAATAGTGCACGCCGTGGGGGCGTGTGCGGCTTCATGGCTGTAAGCTTCCCCTGTGTGGCTATCAGAAGCTGCCACTACTACACTGGAAAATGGATTTACCACGAGTTTGCTGAGCAGAAGGCAAAGGTTCAGACGGGTGAGTGAAAGTTTGTTTGTTTTTATCGCTTGCGGGTGCTGTGCCAGTTTTGACGAGTCTATTGTGCTGTTATTAGCTAACGGCTAACGTCTAAGCTAACGGCTAGCGGCTAAGCTAACGTGCAGCTGAACCTGCTATTTACACTATTTTCCTCTCGTGTATGTGCATTACAAGTAGTACAGGAGGCTTCTAAAGTTATAAATGTAGTTATAAACGCATCCATACCTCTCTCTCAGTGTGAGGCGGAGCAGACGCAGAGGTACTTTCACTTTACCGACTTCAGTGTAGTTTTCTGATTTGCTTCAATGAAACATTTAACTGAAGATCTTTTTTTCTTCTTCTGCCCCGTATGGATGGTCTTCCTGTCCTGGCCCCACCACAGAGGAGCAGCTCTGCAATGTCACTTTATCAACCAACCACCTGAATTTAGTTTTAGAGACTTTGTGTTACATTCACCCACCACTACCCACACAGAAGAAGCAACGCCGATTCATCTCAGAACATCCTACAAGACCTTTATCAGGAAGAAAAACTGTTGTGCATTATTTTTGGATGTATTTATGTTTTGATTTTTGAGTAAATGCCAAAATATTTATGCTTTAAGAAGTGGACAATGACCACTCACAATGCTTGCCAAAACAGAAAACTTTTATTTCTTTTTTCATAAAGTGCAAATGACTGTGCATACTATGTGGTGCAGATTTAGAGGAAAACATTGTTTAAGAACAGATGGCGTTGAGTGTAAAAAAACAGTAAGGTTAAAGCATTGAATAATAAAAACTTGAAGGAATAAAAATCAACCTCCATGTGATGTGGTAAATATTAGGTATTGATCCGTTATTACTGAAATATGGATTCATATTCACTCAATTGGCAATTTTCTATGGCTTAAAGTAAAGTTGTAACTCACTTAAAGTATTTATATTATGAATTTTTTGGGGGGATGATGTGTACACACTGTGTGAGGTTTCATGAATCAGAGCATTGCAAAAACATTAAAATACCCAAACACCAGATCTCTTCTGTTGTTTTTTTAAATATATTGTAAACTTATCTTTCATTCTTGTATGAAAAGCGCTCTCTAAGCAATGTTTGAGTGATTTGCTTTATTAATTGATATATACTTTTATTTTCAATAGTATATTGCTTATTATTTATCATTAGCAAAAAACAACAATGGCAATAAAAACGATTCATACTCATACTGTATATAATATATCACTGTTTTTGATTTGAACATTAACATTATTTTTAACATAAAAGTTACATGTGTTACACAACACGTTCTCAAGCCAGTGACAGTTTATCAATTGATATAAAAAAATGTAAGAGAACAATAACAACCTTCTGCTGTGAGGTGAGATCAATAAATGAAACCAAAAATAAAACAGATACACATAATGAAACTGGTAAACAATGGTTTGTTGTGGAAGCAGTAACCTTTGTGCTCCCTCCCTGTGCTTTAGTGCTTTGAGGGGGAGTTTGACAGGGGGTATGGCTTATCCAAATGAGATGTAAATGAGCCCTATTGTCCCTCCCAACAGCAGAGAGGTGAGAATGGCCCAAAACTTCAGAGGCCGTTTAAACCCCTTTGGTTTTTTGGGAATTGCCAACTTCAAATCACCGCTACACCTCCAAATATTATCAGATTTCCATGTGTTACACATCATTGGAAAGCTTGGAGACTACACTTTAACAATCTGTTCTTATCTCATAATGCCCCAAAACGACTTGTGTCTTTGGGTTCTGTGACTGGTCACATATCTTGCATAGAAGACCGCACTCTTGTCACGAGAATACAGGATCTAAATTACAAACACCTCTCAAAGTAAGTAAATCACCAAAGTCACTGGGGGTTTTTGACATTGTTGGCTGATTGGAATGTTTGTATAAAGAGTTTGCCCTAAAAGTCGAAGCCAATTTGTGAGGAAAGTATTTTATCCTAAGTCCAGAGCTGCTGCAGTTTGATCACCACAGTGAGTCCACTATACTGTACTGTATGAGTGTGTATTTGCGTTTGCAGGGCTTGAAGACGGCTGTCAAACTTGTGTAGCAGAGGGCCAGTCTGTAGTTGTCTGACACACCACTAGGGATGGGCACGGGGCCTACTTGGTACCGGCCGAAAAGCTCCGGTCGGGGGTGGTATCAAAAAAAGAAAATTATTTCGGTGCCAACTTTCGGTTCGTGTTCTCTCCAGACGTCAATACATGACCCGCAGCGAGTCTAAAAAAAGCAACATGGACGTGTGCGCAGATAATGAGCCGCTTCAGCGCAAATGGAGCGAATAGCTTTATATAACATACAGCCATAACACAAGCAAAGCTATAACGTACTAAACGTTTGTAATAGAGATGGCCCAGCCGCGGTCTGCGCCAGGACTCAACCAGGACTAAACCAGGACTTACACTGGTTGTAAAACCCAGAGCTAAACTAAACCAGTTTTTATAAACCAGGACTGAATAAGAAACTTGAGTTTTTAGGCAAATTGAAAAACAAAACCGAGCAGTGACAACAAGAAAGACGTGTTTACCTTTAGCGACAGACCCGGAGGCTGAGTTTACAACTTTACAAGCAGCTGCAGCGAGGGGAATATCAAAGATTGTTTGTGGAAAAGTGAGCGCTCACTCTGTATTAGACATTTTTGGTTAGGGTAGGGCGATATGGCCTAAAATCTCTATCACGATATAAAAAAGAAATATCATGATAATGATATATTTGACGATATAACTGATAATGGGCAAATGACTTCAAAATTCCAGCCTTACGCCTATTTGGAAGATTAATGCCAAAATATTTCATTCTTTTTTTTAGTGCCATACTAATTTCCTCACAAATATGATCTACTCAAGCAGTTTACATCATTTCATTTGACTTTTGAAGCACCTGCCCCTGTGTCCTACACAGTCAGTGTTTATGCTGCTCTGATGGAGCTGAGCGTAACATAAATTATATCGTGTCCACAGCAATATAAAAAATGACAACGACATCAAAAATTATATCGCGATAACGATATGCGATACGATACGGCCCAACCTTATTTTCGGTAGTTTTTGTAGATTATCAGTGGCAGAGTGAGCGCTCGCACTGTGTAAAGATCTTTGACGGCAAAGTGCTTTCACTTCGTCAAAGCGCAGTGTGTTTAGAAAAGTTTATCCGAACGAAAACCGTGTCCTGATGTGGATTTGTCTCTGCAGCTCAGGAGGAAATAACGTCCTTTTGTTTCTTTTTATCACTGCTTAAGTTGGAATTGTGCTCAAAACACGAAGTTACAGGTGCAGCTGCTGCGGCCTGTGGAGCTTCTGTTTTTCTGTTTTAAGACTTTATCCTGAACGACACTTTTTCATACACGTTATTTTAATTGAATTAAAATGACATAGGTACCCATCCCTACACACCACTTGAATTTACAACTACCATCATTGTTCCTCCCAAAACCACAAAGTATCAGTCCAAGTCTGAAATACATTCCACAGAACCTTTAACACATCCACTCATTACTCTGCGTGAAGCGTGGAGTAGCCAAGAGCAGCCTTTAGGAAACAAAAGGGCTGGTGTTCATTTCAGCGCCGCACAGTTCTCTTGGACATCTGACAATGAATATGGAGGCGGCGAGTTTGTGCCGATAGTGCCACCCAGGCTAGGGCGAGGAGAGGCTACGGGCATGCTTCCTCCTGACAAACTGCTCGCTCTCCGCTTGGGTGTAAAGCACACTGCCGACAAGTGCCAGCCACCAATTAGTTTCAACGGTTCAGCCTCGAGTTTAGTCACAGACCACTGGCTCGCGTCTCCATTTGGCAGACATTTGTTCTTTTTAGCAACTAATTATTAAACTCCCACATCATGAGGCTAATATATAAGCGCCACTTTGTACGTGAGCGCAGATGACCCGCTGTCACCCCGTCTGAAGTGGAGTGGCTCGATTTGACTAAAGACTATTAAATGCTTCTATAACGCTGCACGGAAAAAATAACGCACATTGTGTTCTTTGGATGTTTAAGAAGTCCGTTGTTTGAATCCCCCGTTATTGTTTTTTTCTAAACCATTTTAACACATTTTCCGGTATAGATAATAATATTTTGTCCCAATTGCCCCATTTGCCTCGGTACACAGAAAATAAGGTGGTGTGTGTATACAGCACCCGTCACTTTTTATATATTGGCTTTATTATATTCAACACTATTTACATTGTGTTATTCTCATGTAAGGCATTAAACTATGAGTGAACACATGGGAATTATGTAGGAAAGAAAAAGGGCGAAATAACTGAAATCATGTTTTATATTTTAAATTCTTCAAAATTGCCACCCTTTATTTATCCTTTGCAAATGGTTTTCAACAGTTCTGTGAAGTCAAAACCATTTCTGGTGACGACGTCGAGAAGCCCATTGATTAAAGTCAAAATGTGCAAAGCAGTAATCAAAGAAAATGTGCTTCTTTTTTTTTTTTTTTATCCCATTTGCGTTTATTCATAAATTAATGCCTTCAGGGAGAATCTGCCATGTTAAAAGTCTTGAAAAAATAAAAAAACAATACAAAAATGTGACGGGTGCTGTCTTGCATTCAATACAGTGTCCCTATAATAGCACAACTTTCAACAGCAGTTTCCCCCAGTATGAAAAACCACACCATGTTCCCTCCGCCTGTGCGCCTCTCAGGGCCATGTTTTCATCACAGTGTGTTTATGTGAATCCCAGTCCGGTGTGTGTGTGTGTGTGGGTATGGGTATGTGTGTGTGTGTGTGTGTGAGGTGTCCAGGAGGTGTGCGCTGAGAGATGGGACGGTGCAGCCACAGACACCGGTTCCTCCGCGGGGCAAACACAGCCGCGGCCCGGAGCTGCTGTGGAGGACGATAATTGAATGAAATAGAGATTGGATGGGAGGCTGCTGTCAGAGGCGCACACATGGACGGGCCGATGACTCCGCGGCCCGGGCCCCCAGGGTACGACCGGTGCAGGAGGAGCAGCCTGTTTGGATGGATCTGCGATTCTGCTTGTACCTTCAAATCACTGCGCTCCCGGCTATAGAGCTGCTAACAGGGTCCCAGACAAACAGGTATCAATACACTACAAGCAAAACAAAACAACTATACTGTATTTAGTCTCAACCAAAATAACTACAATTTAATGAGGGACAATGAAGACCAAAGATTAATAGATACATGTGTTCACCCAAGCCATATTAACCTCTTAACTGCCACCCTATAGGGTTAGGGTTTGGGTTAACAATCATTTACGTCCAAGTCTCAAAGCGTATTGACTGGAGAGCTTACAGTCTATATGCCAGTGTGATACCTAATTTGAAAGCCAAGACCTTCTAGTTTCTAAAAATATGTGTGAGATCTGTGTGAGTGAAACACAACTTACGTTACATTTGCCGTTCTTAACCCTAATTATATCCTGATTAGGGTTAACTAACCCTAACCCCCTGATCAGGGGAGACCGCAGTTATGGGGTTAAACAAATACAGTGGCGAGAAAAAGTAAGGAATTGGAATTTCTCACATTTCAGCCTAAATCGGTTACTAAATGTGGTCTGATCTTCATCAAAATCACAGGAATAATTAAACAGTGTCTGCTTTACCTAATGCCACCCAGACGTTTACATTTGATTTTTATTGGCCATAACATGTAAACATTCACAGGACAGCGTGGAATAAGTAAGTACACCGCCTGAATCTCGCTGAACTGCAGCAGTTTTGTAAAGAGGGATGATCCAAGATTCATCCTGATCGTTGTGTCTAATCTGCAACTACAGAGAAGTGGTTATTGCTGCACAGGAAGGGTCAGACAGCGATTTAATACAGGGGTTCACTTACTTATTCCATACTGTTTTTCTGCTAAACATCTTGATATACTTGTGAATTCATTTTCCTATTGATGATAGCACGTTGTCCGGGCCCTGAGGCAACAAAACAGCCCCACACCACGATGCTCCCTGCCCCATGCTTCACAGGGAGGAGAGGGTTTTCATTTTATGTTTACCTCCCAAACTATTCAACTTTGGGTCCGACAGTCCACAGTATGTTTTTCCAGTGGTGCTGTGGAGCGTCCAAGTGCTCTTTCGCAAACCAAAAGTTGAAAAACAGATGAAAAATAAATATTGGAGGGAAAAAAGTGGGCCGGAATAAATCTTTGATACCAGTAGAGAATCACATGTTTAGCTCAGGCCCTGGCAACTCAATGTCACATTTCAGACCAAATCAGCTTTCAGTCCCATTGGAGGATTAGTGATATTTTTAACACTTTTTTTTTTCTTTTTTTTATCAATGTTAAAACACTTTGACATTGTAAAAACATAGATGAGGTTATGGGTTTGATTTGTCTATTGCCAACAGCTGATTTAAGAAATGTGGGGTATTTTTATGATCTAGAAAAATAATGTTGGCTTGAATCAATAGCGAAACCTGCGTGAGTAGCTGTAACAAGCTTACGCCCAATCATACTTTATTATTCAACTCGAGCGACCCGTGCACAAGCCCGCCTGTGTGCGAGCCCCATGACACGCAATGGGGCCTTCGTTTAAACTACAACACGCACTCCGGCACAGTGGGCCAAAACAAAGGCCGGAACAGGAAGCCCCTTCGCTTTTAATCAGTGGCTGCTACGTTTTGGAGGCGGCGCTGGGGTCAACGGTAATTGGGTTGTTTTCATATAGAGCCTTTCGGAGCAGAACGGGGGGATGTGGGTCAAAGCAAAGTGATCCCACAATCCCACTGGGCTACAGGCCTCGCTCTCCCCCGCCACCTCCTCCAACGATCCATCTTCCAACCTGGCAACCCGCGAGCCCATGGAGTGGAAGGGCTTGCGGATGCTGGCAGGCCTCCCCCTCCGATGCTGCTCTGGAGAGGGGCCCACGGCACCGCCCTTTCGCCGGGACGGTCCAAAACCCCCCGATGGAGGAATCTTGGAGAGCTGCTCGGCGCGCAGGCGACAGCAGACGTGTGGGAAAAGGGAGAGGCAGGCGGGCGGCGCGAGTGAGAATGGCACTCGGACCGAGCCAAGGCAAACCGACGCGTGCCAGTTTTCGCGAAATACAGAAGGGGAAGATGAGAGAGATGGTAAGAGGACGGAAATGATTTAGTGAAGCTCTGCAGCGACGGGGAGACGCAGTCCAGATGGTCAGCTCAGTGGTTTTCAATAAATAATGTATCTTTCTCACAGGCAAACTGTCAAACTTTATCCGTACTTAGTATTCACAAAATCCAAATGTGAGAGGGCCACGGATGAACTCTGAGCGAGACAAAAAGGACAGTGGACGGAATTATTCATCGGTTCGACTTTTACATTCAAAGTCAGCAGCTCAAACTGGCGCTTCTATCGATCTGGTGTGCCGAGGGGCCAGCTTGTTTTAGCAGGATACTAGGATTTAATCTGCATATATATATATATAATGCTTCGGAAGGCACCGTTTCTGATATGTTAGCACCATATGCGGTTCCAATGGAGAAACCAAAAGCTTCAGGCACTTTAATAGGCGCACCTACTTTCCGTTCAAATTTCCCCCAAAAGGTTTTATATCCATCCAATGACCGTTTGTATAACGCATCGCTGACATCCAGAAGACTCAATTAACCTGGCCTAAAAACACCATATTTGCTTTGGTACAAATGGACCATGGCAAGGCGAGCTCATTCGCACAGAGCACGATCCATACACTAGGTAATTTAAAGGGCCTACAGAGAAGGCAGGTCGTAAACATGAACATAAACATGGATTAATTACAGGAAAAGCAAAGAGTGCAGTTAAAATACTTTCAGTCGTCATGTGCACAGTCGAAAGGAACCGAGGGCCAGCCTGGATTTGAACATTGTCAGAGTTGAGGCCTGTGTTTCTCTGATGGTCCTGAAGACGGCAGCTTTTGAAATGTAAACAAACAGCTAGCTTATGAGCTAAAGACACAAGCGGCACAACAGGAAACAAAAAAAGGGACAAACGAGCAGTTTGAAAGCCAGTTTGCAGTGAAGTCAGCCAGGCCAGGTTTCCTCCAGGGGTTACGGTTTCCCCCCACCTCCACAAACATGCCGGTCAGGTTGGCCCACAGCGGCGGCGCGGCTAAGTTGCAGGCAGCAAGTCTATCTCGCCTTCACCAAATGGCTTAATGAACTAAGGGGGGATTGAACTGTCAACTTTCTGATTCTCTCGCCTGCGGGTACCGTACAAAAGTAGCAAAGTCTGACACGCAAATCCCATGGAAACTTTTTAATGTATCTTTTATTACCTTGAGCTACAAATTTGCCAGGCATTTCCCTCTGTATCTGTGAACAACATTAACCGTGCGATTCATTTCAAATTGCCAATTGTAACATCTCTATTGCAGACTCGTCCAAACCTGTTTTTCATGCAAACAAAGTCTCACAGACATAATCATCACAACCTCATTACATTTTATAACTCAAGGACAGAATTGATCGATCCTTCTTCTTAATGAGAAAACATTTAGCGTTCTCTCAAATGTTACGCGTCAACCGCGCTGTTTTTCTGAAGCGCTGCGAATGAACGGCAAATTTTAATTATCCATGTTCAGCGTTCATCGTCTGAAACCTTTAATTTCCAAACAGCAGAACCGAACATCCCAGCATTTTGTTGCCACTGATAACAAGATGCACCACTGAGACGCAGGAAGCCTTTACAAACATGCAGCTACTTTTGTATTAACCAGCAGCCCATTGAAGGGTTTTTTTCTGATGTCAAATATATAATGCATGCATGGTAATCTGGCTTTAGAATAAAGACATCTAGTAAAAAATATCTATATCTGTGAGAATCCATCTTTCTTCCCGAGCCTCCCTGTGTAAAGTGAGCAGCAAATCCCTGTTTTACTCTGTTCCAGCTCAGTGAAGTTTGCACCAAAGGCCTATATTACCTCCACTGTAGTAGATATGTAACGGAAAAGCATTACTCACTCTCACTCAGAAGGGTCACCAGGCGCCAGAAATGTTATTAAACACACACACACACACACACACACACACACACACACACACACACACAAAATAACACACAGGGAGCAAGAATTGGTGCAGGGGGACATTTTCAAGGATTTGCTCAAGACTAAAACCTGCAATAAATAAGTTTTGTTCTAACTCATCTCAGCTGCGGTTAATACCCACACAAGGCCTGAGATGTCGGGCTCTGCTCTGGTGTTCATACATTACCATTATATAGAACAGGCATTTTTTACTAATTATCTTCTGTTCGTTTGTTGTTTCACAGTAGCAGGGGCTTTGCACCCGTTTTGCTTCTCAGCAAAGAAGTTTTAGTGCTTAAATAGTTATGTTAAAGACAATATACAATGTCTGAACGGGTTTTTAAGTTTGATCAAGACATTTAGCTGATTATCTGAAATCAGTTGGCAACTGAGGTTATACACAACTGAACCACTGGCTAAACCTGTGTCAGGCGGGGGCAGATTTGTATTTGTATTTATTGATCTGAAGGCACAATGCATGAGCAAAAAATACAATATAGTTGAACAATGCAGGATTATAGGAAATGCTGATTTCCTCCTCTGTCCCTAACCGGACCATGTCCAGCTACACACCACACACACTCTGCAAAGCAGCAATCAGTCATTTAACATATATATTACAGGTGAAACTCTGAAAATTAGAATATCATGAAAAAGTTCATTCATTTCTGTAATTCAACTTAAAATGTGAAACTAATATATGATATAGACTTATGGCATGCAAAGTGACATATGTCAAGCCTTTGTTTGTTTTAATGTTGATGCTGACAGCTTGTAAAACCCTCAAAATCAAAATATCAGAAAATTAGAATATTGTAAAAAGGGACTATATTGTTGCTCAAAGTGTCTCTTTCATCAGCTAATGGATCCAAAACACCAGCAAAGGGTCCCTGAGACTTTAAATGGTCTCTCAGTGGTTCAGTAGAATTCAGCATCATGGGAAAGACTGCTGACCTGACAGTTGTGCAGAAAACCATCATTGACACCCTCCATAAGGAGGGAAAGGCTCAAAAGGTAATGGCAAAAGGAGTTGGACGTTCTCAAAGTGCTGTATCAAAGCACATTGATAGAAAGTTAAGTGGAAGGAAAAAGTGTGGGGAAAAAGGTGCACAAGCCGCAGAGATGAGTGCAGTCTTGAGTGGATTGTCAGGAAAAGGCCATTCAAAAGTGTGTGGGACCTTCACAAGGAGTGGACTGAGGCTGAAGTCAGTGCATCAAGAGCCACCACAAACAGACGGATCCTGGACATGGGCTTCAAATGTCGTATTCCTCTTGTTAAGTCGGTCCTGAACTACAAACAACGTCAGAAGCATCTTGTGTGGGCTAAAGAACAAAAGACCTGGTCTGTTGCTCAGTGGTCCAAAGTTCTCTTTTCCGATGACAGCAAATGTTGCATCTCATTTGGAAACCAAGGTGCCAGAGTCTGGAGGACGAAAGGAGAAGCACACAGGCCTTGAAGGCCAGTGTGAAGTTTCCACAGTCTGTGATGATTTGGGGAGCCATGACTTCTGCTGGTGTTGGTCCAATGTGCTTTATTAAGTCCAGAATCAACGCAACCGTCTACCAGGAGATTTAGAGACTTCATGCTTCCTTCAGCAGACCAGCTGTATGAAGACACTGACTTCATTTTCCAGTAGGACTTGGCACCTGCCCACACAGCATAAAGTACCAAAACCTGGTTAAATGACCATCAGATTACGGTGCTTGATCTGCCAGCAAACTCACCTGAACCTGAACCCATAGAGGATCTATGGGGCATTGCCAAAAGAAAAATGAGAGACATGAGACTTATGGAGCTTATGGCCGCTATTGAAGCATCCTGGTCTCAGCACCTCAGCAGTGCCACAGGCTGATAGCATCCACGCCACAACTCATTAAAGCAGTAATTCAAGCAAAAGGGGCCCAAATTAAGTACTAAGTACATATGCATGATTATAGAAGTCACTTTGCATGCCATGAGTCTATATCATTTATTAGTTTCACATTTTAAGTTGTATTACAGAAATAAATGAACTTTTTCACGATATTCTAATTTTCCGAGTTTCACCTGTATTCTGCACATACACACTCATGTCCACTCACATACCACACCCCTTCACATAACACACCCCTTCACCCCCCTGTGATAAGATGTTGTATCCAGTTTTAGTCTGTCATTCTGCAGTTTCTTACTGATGATGATGATCAGATGGCTGCCACTCAGCCACCGGCATTACGGGGGTTAGCGCTCTTGCCTCAAAGCTATGGTCCCAGGTTCGACAAATGTAATAACATGCTAATTATGGTGATTATATGGAAACAGGACACTATGCCTTAACCAGTATTTTTTTGTGGTAATATTACTTCAAAATGCATATATATATTTATAACTGTGTTGCATAGTAACTGAACTTCGCGCGTATATCACACTTTAGGGAGGCAAGGGAAGTGAATCCAGCTGAGCTATTTCTCTTTATATGTTCCTGTACATCCTGTTGTAGAGAAAAGCATTGAGCAGTACTTAATCCTCCTTGTTTGCAGAATAAATAGGACTTACTTACTTAACGCTCTTAATTAAACCTTTTATCATTTAGTGGCTGCTTCGCATTCACTGTATCGCACTAATTATTTAAGTCTTAGCCACAGGAAAAGCCACTATAGACAATTAGATTTTATTCTCAGCGACAATGGAAATGAGCCTGATTGTGAAAATCATTTGCTTCTGAGTCTCGGTAATACACTTTTGTTACTGAGGAATAGGTCTGGGAAAAACATTGCACATTTTGCGTTGAAAATAGACTAGTGATAAGAGCAAGGTTAGGTTTAGAGGTTGCATCGTGGACACAACCTCAATAACAATATCTGTGTTCCGCCTTGTCTTTCCCCCGTGTACAACACAAGCATTGTGTCAAGTCCAGGGATGTCAAATGTGGACAGGTTTTGCCCTCCAAGGGATTTGAGAAGATGCGTTTGATATTTCTACATGCAGAACATCTCTTTCTCATAGAAACACGCTCGGGCATTGCCGGTCCAGTCGTTTTTTTGTCTTTTGTCTTCCTGTTGTATCACACCTGGCTAATAAGAAGAAACGTGACCTGGATGGTGAGGAGAAACGTGTTCCGGACCGCGGAATCACACAATTACAGTGCACATCCATAATTAATACGGGGTGGGGGGGGGCTCTCAGTGCCCGCGAAGTGCCGATGGAGAGCCGCTCCGATCCAGCAGGACAATGGGCCGCAGTTTACCGAGCTGATTGCCCCGTGCGCCGTGGAGGGCTATCCAAACGACGTGGAGAAGCCACTCGGCAGCGCACTCCAAACGGACCGCGAGGACTCCGGCAGCCGGTGGAAGCCGCCTCAAACGCAGGAGACAACGGGCGGAGGGGTCTTTAAAAGCTGCAGATTTATGAGACTTTGTGATTCCCCCTGTTTTTCTTCTCGCTCCTCTGGCAGGTAGCTCGCTCCAAAGGCATGAGAAGAGTCAGCCAAGACCTGGGGGTACTGCTATAGCTTGTTGTTACCAGCAGAGACATGCTTATATGAGTACAACAGCGCAGAGCCAAGTGGAAGTAGAAGGGGCCATTTTCTACGAAGCCAATTCAAACTCGATTTTCTGTATGGCTATTAGAGAATTGACGCTGGGCGAGAGGAAAAACCGCCGAATAACAACTCTGAATCTCTCATTTCGGGGCGCCAGACGAATCTTCAAACGGCAGTATTTTAGAGCGAATTCTGTTAACAAGCTTGTCAGAGGGAGAGCGGAGCCAAAAAGAATTGTGGCCAGTCGAAATCACTGACGAGAGACGCGGAAATATGAGGCCGAATGGTGCCCGCTCACGTGCGGTCCGGACCGGCCCCGCGGTGGCCCGTTTGCGTCTGAAGCCCGCTGGAGTTCGTGGCAGCGACTGAAGTCCGACTCTGCACTGATCCCGTGCTAATTCAAAGCTAACTCCAGTGTCCTCTCATCTCCACAGCGCCGGCCCGGAAGAGGAGCCGGGCTGCTCTGTCGGGCTTCGACAGAAAATGATTCTCAAAAGTTAAGTCCGTCCAGGGCCTCCCACTGAACAGGCAACTGGATTTGTCCGATTTGCAACTTGACTGGGACGTTGTGGAGTTGTGAGGCGGTTTCAGCTCACGTCCGCTGGATCCACAACAAAGAAATCAAACCTAATGAACTCACATATTTTATGAAGTACTTGTTGTTTATCCTAGATTTTGATTCATATCTACTCTTGAGGGGTGCATTTAGTCCAGGTCTCGTGAGTTATTGTGTGGGTTTAGAATTACCTAGTCATTACTGATGTCCTTGGGAGTTTCTATTCCCATGCGAATCTGCAGTGTCAGTCATTTTGAAAGGGGAAAATTCCTCACATTTTGACCATTAATTCTGCAAACTCCGAGATTCTCGGGTGATTCCAGTCCCTTGTGATTCAACACATTTGGAGTTTGGAAAGCTTTTAACTGTAGCGCAATGGAGCCTAAATAACTTTTTACCAGTATATTTGTGACATTGAAGCTACAGTAGTAATATGACACACAACACAAATGCTGTTATTTAAACCATTTAAAACATAAAAGAGACGTGAAGCGGAAGCCCGTTGTCGTGGCAAGATTACACAGACCAACATGGCGGCTCTGAGGAAGAGTTTGGACGTGTTTGGTGCAAAGTTTAGATGGAGGAGGCCGTTACAGAGCCAACGGATTAAAGGAGAAAGGAAACTGCTGTTTGATGAGAAGAGCAAAATCCCACAGACTTGACGCTGATGTTGTTCGTCGTAGAGTGCGGTAAGAAATTGAATTTTTTCGCTAAAGCAGAGCTCACACAAACAAACCTACAATAGTCAGCGCTGGCTACACGAATGAAAAGGCTTTTTTTTCTTCATTCAGTGTCATTCCCAGAAAAAAGTCTGAAAAAATCACTGACATCCTGGAGTAATTTCAGTTTTACTGACCTCCCCAGGTAATTCGAATCCTGTGTGAACAGGGGGTATCACTTTATGTTACAGTACCTTGATACAGTGTACCTAACTAAATTTAGTACAGTGTAATGTGCTTTGTAACAATCTGTAAAAACTTGTACCTATGGGTTAGATACACAAGGGAATAACTTGTATTAGTACTTTGTAGGTACATAATGAAAAACGACACGAGACCCTTAGGGTTAGGGTTAGAGTTATCACATTATGTACCTACAAACAACAAATACATATTATATTCCATTGTGTATCTAACAGGCACACGTTATTACACATTGTTACAGAGCACATTACATTGTACTAAACTGAGTGAGGTACAATGCATCAAGGGTCCTGTAAAATAAAGTGTTACCGGATGATGAATGATGAAAGAACAGCAGAAGCCCCAGTTTGTCACCGAGTTTTGAAGTGGAGTTAGCTACTGTGTTTCCCTTGATGTAATTCCTCACGGTACTCATTTAATTCAATAAAAACGTACACACTTTGCGCTGATTCCCACCTCCCACCCTGCACTCGCCTGGTTTCTTTCCGAGCCAAATCTTGTGGAGAAAGTCTCGCCGAGTGAATGTTTGAATGTGGCGCGGCTCACGTCTGGCCTCATCATTAGCGCGTGATTAATCCTGCCTCCAGCTCCTTCTCTCTGCTCGGCTCCTCTCGGCGGCCACAGCTCATTGGTGATGCCCCCCCCCTCTCCCGCCAGCATCAGTGCCATCAGCGTTACCACGGAAACAGACCTGTCACGGGCCATGTCACGTTTGCGGTCGCCCCGTCAGAAAAAAAGCGGCACCCAGATCCCGGAAACGCCACGCTGAGCCCGGGCGGCGAGGTGGAGCGAGCGCGAGGAGACGTCTGGTGACCTGACACAGCTCAACATCAGCGCGGCGGCGAGACTTTTCTGACAACGAGTGGCGTTTAAAGTGCGTCGGAGAAAAGAGCGCTGTCGTCGGGATACAGACGCAGACACGGAACAGCGGCTTTGGTCTCCCCGTCTCGCAAGATCCAGTGGAGTCGGCTTCACTTCACCACTGTCGTGACTGCTGGCTCGGATGTAAAGGGGTGTGGGGGACGACCGGCTGGAAAAAAACAAAAAACATCTGACTCACATATCACAATGAGCTATCTGCACTTTTTCAGACACATAATTAGGCCTAGGTACCGTTTTTTTTCTCGATACCGGTACTTTAACGATACTTGGTTTACGATACCGATACTCTTTTTGATACCATCATAAAATGTGTCATCTAGAACCGAGTTTCCCATCCAGGGGTTTACGGGCGTTTGGTCCACATTAAAAGGTTGGGGCTTTATGTTTAGTTCAGTTTAGTTTATCTGTTTATTTGAGCAGCAAACACTCTGCTCAAAAGGAGTGGGCCGAAGCAAGAGCTTATAAGCCCCACCCCCAAAATCAATACAATTAAAATCATCATTTCACAAGAACATAGTGGAACAACAAAAGGAACAAAATGGCAACAAGGAAACAACAGCAAAACAAAATGGAGCCTACACGCCCACAGCATCCGACCATACCCCAAAACCGAGCAATACCGGTTATGTAACGACTAATTACGAAGCAACTCTGATAAAGCTACATACTTACAAACTATTTCTAAATAACTATAACTTACAAAACACTGTTTGAAGTGTTCGTATATCAACAGAAAGAAGCACAATTACAACAACGGTCTAGTTTCAAGTACGAAGTCTACAAAGCAAGTAACAAAAGGCGATCATTACATTTCTTTCAGACGGTTACCAGGCCTAACATTGTTAGTATTACCAAAAGTCACTAGTTTTATGTTAAAAAGACAGATTAATACATATTATACTCCATGAATAATATTATGTACATTTATTATGTAAGCCCTACACAGTGTAGTGCGTTAAAAAGCCAGGTGTAGAGGGTACCATCCACCTGAGATGGTACAGGCGTCGGCGAGCCTTTTTTGTAAAAAATATAGTGTGTGTTTTCCAGCTCATGTGCTGGGACATGTGCACCCCCATATTTAAAACTGTCCGCTCTCTCCATTGGTGTTCCCTCGAACACCAGAATGGTAGTGTTCCGGCTTGCTCTTGCGAAAGTCCACTATGAGCTCCTTTGTTTTGTTGATGTTGAGTTGGTCAGTTCTATTAAAACGATTTATGATAATAATGCGATGAAATATCAAACATCATTACAATATTGATTCTATTCAGATTGATCTTGCAGCCCTGGATATGTCTGTCTCAGAGTTTGAACTAAAAGAGCTCTACAGTTGGAAGCCATTTATTTCCAATAGTAAAGAAGAGGATGCAAATACAATCTCATGAATAGATTCAGTTGTTTCCTTTTTCCTATAGTGGTGTGCAGTTTGACAGATTGTCGAGTATTCCTGCCTCCCAGCTAGAGGTCGCAGAAGTCGTGTCCATACCATCTGGCGATCTTTTTTTTTTTTTACAGCAATGGGCACGGGGAAATTACACATACTAACCTGGATGGCAACAGAGTGTGTAGGTAATGATGCAGAAGAGCCAGTTCAGATCATCCGTATTGTTGTTTCTTCTACTGCACACATTTAAGCCTAGTTTGTCTTTGCAGTTTGATTGATTTATATAAACCGACACTAATATATGCCTGTTTTCCACGTGATAATCAATATTTAGACATGCTGTTCATGTGCAGCCAGCTAACAGCATTCCTCCCACCCTCTTTCCCTGTCTGTCTTTCTTCACAATAAACAGTGCATGTTTGTACTCTCATCATACGACCTAGACTTTCGTTGATCTCCGGAAACACCAGACGCACTTCGTATTCCACGTTTGACTTCTAACAAGACAAGTATTGATATCATTACAAAAACACATTTCATCTGCTCCTTTGTCTTCTGTTATTTCTTCCTGACTTTTCCCCATGCGCTTCATTAAAAAGTGCAAAATAGAGAAGAAGAAAAAAAACAGCCATTTCCGCAACTAAATCTGAACTTTGGTTTTAACGCCGTCAGAGCAGAGTTTAGTGTTTGAATTCAGAGTAGGTGCTATGCCTCATGATGGCTTGATTAAAGATGTGGGATTATGAATTATTAATGTGGGGTTTTGAGACTTGCTTGTGTATGAGGTCACACAGCTTCAGTTATGTCAATCAAGGAAAATACAGTGTGAGAATGGATTTGATCAAATACATGAACAACTATCACCTCCAGTGTAGAGTGTTCAGCCAGAACTGGGTGAAGTTTTATTCAGTGGTTTTGAATAGAGTTTTCAGGAAGAACTGGTCGTCGTTTTATTGAATAGTTTTGAATTCAAAATGATACAATTAGATCTACAAATGTAGCGCTCGTGCGAGGCGAGGGCGTACATGTGCACTGCAAAGAGTAATCTAGAAACAAATAACATTGTATTGAAATAAGTCCATTTGTCCCTGATGATGATTTATTTATTTTTTTACCCATAAAATAAAACAAATTAAAGGAACAGGCCCCCGTTTTTCCCATCCTGAGATATGTCCTTACCTGAGCTTAGACGAGTTGATGCGCACCTGTCTGGCCTCGCTATGTCACGCAAAACGACCAAAGATGTCGTTAGCATTTGGCCTCTCTCAACATATTCCTATGGCTCCAAACGGGAGTGAAGTTAGAAGCGACCACGCTCTTCCACAGGAACAAAGACCAGACAGGTGCGTATCAACTCGTCTAAGCTCAGGTAAGAACATTATCTCAGTGTGGAAAAACGGGGGCCTGTTCCTTTAAGACATAAATGTTTGTTTTTATCCAATTTTGAATGGGATGCGATATTTTCTGATAATTTCATTGTAAAAAGAAATTGACAGATTTCTTGAAATTAGTTACTAAGACAGGGTTACTTTGTCTAGAACAGGTGCATAAGAGAAGGCACATGAAGGCCAAACGGAGAAAAGGAAAAGAATCAAATGGTCATGACTATTTGCCTGACGAAGGCCGGCCGTGTGAAGGTACACAGTAAGACAGTGTGCAAAAAAAAGAAGTCCTGTTCTATGAAATGATTTACTCTAATCAACGGCCAGTTTTCTTATTTCAAGAACATTTTACTTATTTCTATATCACTTTTGGCAGCTTCCTGGTCCACAATCTAGAAAGAAGAGCCATCATCCTGAGTGAGGTACAGAATATGCTCCAAGGTACCGCTGGCCAAACATCCCAGGCAATAACATATATTGTGGTTAAATTTGAAGTTCTTATATTTTCTTATATTCCAGATGTTCAAAAAGATAATGTCACACACACACACACACACACACACACGCACGGCTCACATTCGGGCAGGATCTTAGGTCACTCGTACCCTAAACTCTTTCTCCAAACTAGGCCAGCTGAAAAGTGAGTCAAAAATCCCCTCTCCTCTCCATGATTCATCTCAGCCTCGAAAGTTTGAAACCAAGACAAGTTGCAGCACATAAATAAGAAGTTCTTTCCCCCCTTTTGGCTGCAGCAGATAGATGTTAGTGATGAAGTGTGGCAGTGGCTATCAGCGCTACGGCCGCGCGGCTCTGCTTAACGACTGGTGACACGGGCAGGATTTGTGCCTTCCGAAGGTTGTGGCACTGCTGGCTGTCCCGCACGAGGAGGGCAGAGGAGAGAGGGCGGGAGGGGGGCAGAGAGAATAAGAGAGGAGAGGGCGAGTCAGAAATAGTTAAAAAGAAAGAAAGAACTGGTGCAAGGAAGTAAGGATGATGGAATAGAAGAAAATGGATGGATGGACAGACTGATGGATAGATAGTTTGTAATTATTGTTTTTGCATAAAAGGTCAGTGAGGTCCAAAGCACAAGGCCATGTCGACCTCTCATTGGCTACCGCAGGATAAAGTGAGGGTTCTGGAGTGGCCATCTCAGTCTCCTGACCTCAGTGTCATTGAACCACTGTGGGGAGAGTAGTTCATGCAAGACAGCCCAGGAATTGACAGGAACTGGAGGCTTTTTTCCAAAAAGAATGGTCAGCTTAACCATCCGAGGAAATAAAGAGGCCCATCCACAATACCACAAAAGAATCTACGCTCATTGATGTTAAAGGGGGGCAGTACACAGTATTGAGAACAGGGGTATGTAAACTTTTGATCAGGGTCATTTTGGTACTTTCTTTTGTCATTATGATTTAAAAAGAGTAAACTCAATTATTTGAGTTTGCACAATTAACTATGAGTGGGAGAAAAAAAACTGTTTGTGTTATTTTTCATATTCTGCCAGGGTATGTTTTGAGCACAGCTGTAGATGATTTGAGGGAGAGAAGATGAGAAGAGGGAGGAGAGGAAAGAGAAGACGAAGCAGCCATGATTCATCTCTGTCTCTAACGGCCCTCTGCCCCTGACACACAGCTCACTGGACAAGACTCTGCCACTGACACTGAACATGTGCTGGACTCAACACGAATATCGCTCAAATAAGGCTCAGAGTCTTTGCTGCAAAATTCACCAAATGTTGATTTTAAATCATTTTGACGTTTGCTTATTATGTACGTATGTTACGAAACATGGGGTGAAGCTCTTTATTTAAATTGGTCTGTTTCGAGTGACAAAATAGGATTATGAAAAGAGTCGGTTTAAATGTCTGAGTCTAAATCTATTGAAGGTTTATTTTGTGAAATGATCAAATAGATTTAAGAACCAATCTGAACAAAAACTTGGAAATGGAAGAAGACTGTGTTTTGCCTTAAGATGTTTTATTACTGTCACAAAAACAAAATGATCTGCTGAAGTATATACTATTTTCAAGAGCGGTTTGAAAACTCTCTCTGTTGTCCCTCTGGGACTGGATTCACTGGTTTCATTTCTTTGAACAGTAAAGTGATTGTTGTTGTCATGACTAATACAAGTTTTGTGCTTAATTTATGTTGCTTATTTGCTCAGTTGTATCATGACTGTAGTGGGCATAATTATTCAATTGGAAACAGTCTTCTAAAGTCCCCAGCTCTCTGTGTTTAACACATCTCCATAGTGTTAGGGTTCCAGGGACAGTCAACCATAAAAGTAGTGACAGATGTTTCATAAACAGAACAAGAAAATATGAAATATCCCTGCATTTTAACAGCAAATCCATCAAACATAAAGGAAATATATTGGCAATATATGGATCAGTTTCCCCCTTACTTATGCCTGTGCAAATTGGAGCATTGCTATTTCATTTTGTTTCATGGGAGTGCATTGTTTCTTAATCAAAGGGAGAAAAAGGCTTCCACACTGTACTCCTCATTCGACCTTCATCTCTAACCCGTCTGCGGGGCGGCAGAAAACCAAACGCCTATCTCTGGTCATTCCCATTCGTTAGGCCATTTATTAAGATTCATGCAGAGATTTCTGACTTTTTAAAACACGTCGGATTTGAGCGCCCTCTCCGCCGCCGCTTTGTCTTCATTAACCCACAGATCAATATGTCATCGGCTCCATTACGGCAGACATTGATGACATTGAGCGCGCAATTCTTATTTGTTCCTAGTCACTTTATGCCACCCTCAATTCATAATATCGCTCCCCCTCTCAAATCCACGTCCTGTAAGACAACCTGCTTAATAATATTTATGGGGAAATCAGTGTTACTTTTAACAGTCAAGATAATGTCCATCAGAACTCACAGCTGGAGCCCACCTTTGTAAAGAACAGGGGAAGGGTGTCGTCTCGGTGGACTGGCGACGACCCCTGGCCAAAGATGGTGGGGTTTCATCTATGTTTTATATCTCCATGCTGCTCCTGGTTCTCCGCCTGCCTTTCAGGCTCCAATCCACGGGAAACAACATGATGAGCAGCATCTGGCTGTGGGCGGGGTCTACCCATATATAATCTGAAGAGGCTCTTCCAGACAAAGCACATGTTTTGTTTGTCCTTCTGTTTAGTTTCTTGACACATAGACTCACCAAGTTGCAGCAGCCAAACGGACGTCCTGTATGTATTTTAGGGCCGCTGTGGTCCCGGACGACTATTGTACAGTGAAAGGTGTTGCGTTCAGGCGTTGGGTTGGTCCTGAGCCGCTGCGACTGGGAGCATCGTGGGCCAACCTGAGCAGCATGTTTTTGGAGCAGGGGGGAACTGGAGTTCTGCCTTCCGGTGCTCCTCTGAAACGGGGCACCGCCTCTTTGTCCCAGGTTCAGAGCGTGGTGTCCTGCACAGGTCCACTCCGCCACCTCCTCCTTCTTCCTCCCGCGCAGCTCCCTCCGCTTCACAGCAGCCTTTCACCATCTTCTCCTCGCCTGTTCCCTTTTGTGTTTCCTGTAGCGCCTCTTGTGACGCCTCCACTGTGCTGCAGGTCTGGGGGCTCTTGGTGTCGCTTCAGTGTTTCGAAGTGATTTGTAGGTCCCAAAATGTCTTTAGCTCATAAGCTAGCTGTACAGACAGGTCAGTATAGGGTGACCAGATGTCCCAGTTTACCCGGGACATTCCCAGTTTTTAGTCCTTTGTCCCGCGTCCCAATAGATTTTTCCAAAACCATCGATTTGTCCCAGTTTTACTCGGAATCTGTCCCAGTTGTCCCGGTTTTGGTTTTGTAGCCCCCGAAATGGCATAGCCTACAATTCAGAATCTCAGTTCAGGATGCGGATTGGTGCATGTCATGAGTTGTTGACAGTTTAACCATTCATCGTGGGTACAAGACATTTTAGATTTGGAACCTGAATATTGTCCCAGTTTTTTATTTGGAAAAACTGGTCACCCTAGTTTCGTATATGGACTCTCTGCAGTAAAAAAAAAAAAATCCACTGAACCTCACGAGAACACGGCAAATATGTACTAAAGTATCCTGTAAAACCATGTGGAACACAGAAACTACATACGCAGTTCGCAGAAAAAGGCCAAAAAAATAAATAAATAAATGCTGCAATACCAAGAGAGAGGGAAATTGTTGTTTGTTTACACGTCACCATGGCGTTTGTCATTCTAAATGGGGATTTTTATGAAGAAGTAAGCCATTTTAGTCGTAATAATGAAGCCTAGAATTTACAGTATGTCATGTCCAATCATTAACATTCTGTGGTGATAGCAACTGCCTTGAGGTAGACCGGAGGAAATGTGGCTGCCAATTTGTGCCGATAGGTGCTCTTTCCTAATAACAAGGACAGTATGACCTGACGTAGATCTGAACAACCTCCCAATTAATAGTAGTAGCCATAATAACCTCACTCCATTGTTTTCCTTCCCTGCAAGACAATCTCCCTGTAATGTGTAAGAAGTAAACAGCCCGAATTATTAGTGTGAGCTTTGGGCCTTGTGGGAGACTGGCTGAGAGTAATAGAGATTAAAATATGTCAAAGAGAGGAGCAGAACTATTAGGCGGTAGATGTGTTGCGGCGCTAAATAAATGCGCGGCCAATACACTGGACAAATGAAGAGGAGGCGATAAATTTCGGTTTAATATGAGCGCGGTCCGTCGGTGAGTTCCCACGGGGTTTGCAAAGTCAGAGCAAACAATATTAAGTTTTTCTAATAGATGGAAATTAGAACCGGGGGGAGAGGATGGGAGGAGGAGAAGGTAATAAAATGTGTGCAGTTTTGGGCTAAAATGGACGTGAGTGCAGACAGTCCTCAGAGGCCCGTAATAATCACACATTTGCAAAACCAGTGTGATTTATTATTGACTGGATTTTATTTTACCAGAGATGAACAGATTGGGGGAAATGAGCGCTGTATGCGGCCACTTGGAACAGGCTCGACGGGACAACATTGCAAACCAAGATCAGGATCATAAACTGATCGATGTTCAGGTTTGTTGTATTGCGATGACATTTTTTTTTTAGCGCTGTAAGATATTGAAGTAACTTGCGATATGCGATATGGCTGTGCAATATCGCGATAATGATATTATCGCGATATTTCACCAAACGATATGTTCCATTCTAACGAGACACAAATCGTAAGTAACTCATTTTTCAACAAACTGTGTCAAAGGCAGACTTAAAGAAACATGCGTTGTTTGTTTTGTTGGCTGGGTTTGTAAAAAAAAAAAAATCTTTATCTCAGTCGGATGAGGACTTCAGTGATGTTGCGATATATTGCGGTTTCGTGCGATACAGATACCGCATCGCGCAAAATATCGCGATGCAATATTTTTGGCGATATTGTGCAGCCCTAATTTTTAATAATCCACGACTTTACCCTCATTGTATTTGGAAAGTATATTGTTGCCACCTACCTGCCAGTGTACGCACCAGAGCAAAGAGAGGGGGGAATCAAACATCTGTCTTTGGACGCTGCATCATTTCTGTTCCATTTCGTCAGTGAAAATAAACACACCCTTATCCAGGCCATATGACTGTTTGTAAATGTTTACCATCTTCAGCACGGGCATTCGAATGCAGGTGAGGTTCAAGTTCCATCACGCTGGTTGACAAAACAGCGTTTGACTATCCATTTGAAGTCATTGTAACATCTCAAATGTTATGTTTCCGCTCCACTGTCCAACGTTTAACCCTAAACATTTGAAGCGTCTGAACTTTGAACACATGGCATTGATATTCCTTTTTCTTTTTTCTCTCTAAATAGCAGCTGTGGTCCAATCTCACAGAATCATTTCAGAGAGGATCAAAGGGAGTTGTAGATCTGCGAATGAGACACACAGAAGTGGGATCCTGAAGTGCGCAGTATAGAGCCTCCAGCGCTTGACTGTTACCGGCCTCTGGTCTCCTTAGCTTGAGCATTTTTCATACGGAAAGCTTTTCTTAAGCCCTATTCGCACGGGATTAGAATGACCTGGAGACATTGGTCAAACTGAAATGACCCCAGGATGTGTGTAATTGTCCGGGACATTCGCGCTGGAAAAGATGGACAGATAATAACACTGAATGATGACCGGCCTTTTGTTCATTCCTGTGTGGCTGACTGTCTCAAGGCGCAGGTTTGTCTGTATGAGCTTTGCAGTAGCGACAAAAGCCGAAAAAAGCTGTTTCCTTTCTCTTTTAATATGTTCGCTCTGAAGCAGCCCCCTCCTCCATAAACGTCGCTCCAAACGCATCCAGAGCCCCCATGTTGGTCTGTCTAACTGTGCCATGACAACGAGGTCGTGCTTCCGGGTCACATCTGTATCATACCTTTTATTTTATTTTATGCTCTATTATTACTAATATATCTTAAATGCTGATGTAAATATACTGTTGAAAAGACATTCTTATTAAGACTTTGTTACGCTGCTTAAAAACGTCGTCATGTCGATTCACGCAGACATTGTTATTACAGTAGAAATGTTAAAAAAAGGTGTAGTTAAGTTTTGAATTTTGAATTAACCTTAGCCCTTTATTGTACATTCAGCAATTTGTGAAACATTTTTCCCAACAATCCCCACAATCAGATATTCAGATTTTCTCCCCATTGAAATCTTATATTATTATCTTTCATAGCCCTAGTATAATATGCTTTACTTTGGCTCTTTGAACTATAATTTGGACACCTATCCTTGGTATTTCTTGTATAAAATACATGTACGTACAGTGGGGTAAAAAGTATTTGGCCGAAATCCAATAGGAAGTCTATGGGGAGCAAATACTTTGTTGCCCCACTGTATCTAGAAAAGAGTTTCAGGATCAAGATTAAATACGTTTTAGATATAAAAACCAAAGAGTTCATTAACATAAAGAGATTCATTCCCAACGAGGGACAGAAACATGTGACTTTTCTCAGTAACTGAGGAGTATAACATATTTCCATAGCTATAACAGAGGAGATAACCAGTGTTCCATTCAGCACCATTAATGATCCGCAGTGGTCTCTGAAATCAACATGACTCTTCAGACTCCTCCTACAAGCCTGTTTTAAAAGGGCAAAAAGGCAGGAAGCCACGCCCTCGCGGGGCGGGCAGACCGGCTACGAGCCTCCACAGAGCTCCAGGGCCTGTCAATCATAGACTTAGGCTTTTTAACCAGCATGGTTAAAAATATGACACCTACCCCAGCGTTGTCACATGGGTCATGGCAATTTTGGGTGGCCAGGCTTTTGAGCCGTGCTAGGGAGATGTAAAGTCACCATTGGAATCCTGTTTATCAAGTGTCTTTTGGAGTCGACCCTGGCCACCAGGGGGTGGTATTCCTCGCCATGAGGACCAAAGAGAATGGCTTTCCTCGCCCTCTGCATATTACTTAAACAAAATATGGGAATATATTAGTCATTACAATTTAAGTAACTCGAGCTGCATTTAAATGGTTTGTATTGATGTACGAATGAAAAAATGCCAAATTCATCCCAAATAAAATGCAGCACCAAATCAAGTTTGACACTGGTGTATAAGAGCTGCAGTGGTAGCTAACGTCGTCAAAACAAAACACACTTTTGCTCGGTGGCATTAGTACTATTTTCATATCTTGCCAAAAGTAAGTTGAAGTAGTGTAACTTAGCTAAATTTTTGAAACAGTAACGTGCAATACAAACATGTTACATTTTTAAAACTGTAACTATTAATATAGAATGTACTGTATTGCCATTTTAAAGTAACTTGCCCAACACTGCCCCAACACCGGTCCTCAATCAAGGCCTTAACAGTGAGTTGTAGGGCCATCCTCTCAATAGTTTAGAGGCTCAAAAGCTCAGTGTAGTTCTTAGCTTTCGCTTTCGCGGACGTGCTTGTGTCCTCGTATGCAGCTAAAGGCGACCTACGTTCAGTTATAGCCATCGTGCTTTTTTTAACCACGGTTACCTAAACTGTATGTTGTGAGCGCTTCCTCCCACTCCTTTGCACTGTGTCCCAGAGTTACCGTTTCACGTCTGCCGCTTATATCCAGGTCAGTAGGAGTTTTCGGTCAGTGGTTCAAGGAGCAGGTGTCCCGCAGGCTGCTTTAATGGGATCCTCCTCTGAGCCTCTTAGTCCCAGGTTCTTCCATGATCACCATGCTCCGGCGGCTGGCCCACTTTCTGCCGCAGGTAGCTCCTGCAGACACAGGATTAGTGAGTTACCAGGGGTTAGGCGGATCTGCCGTCAGACCAACTCCCAACGGCGAAAATTTATAAGAACCGCTGTCAATTCAGCATCTTTTTACTCTACACGTCACCTGAATGGTGGATGCATGAATTAGATTATAGAATATTGTGTTACGGTTGGTCCAATTCCGTCAACTGCGATCGCACATGGCCCTTTTTTGTACAGGTTGACAGTTATGGATTATTTACCTTTTCTTATGTTACATCCTGCACTTCTTTCCAATGTGGAAGTATAAACCAAAGGAAGATATGGTAAACAATCCATCCATTTTCTCCCACTTGTCCGATATGGTAAACTGTTAAATAAATGTGAAAATGTAATTGTATTGACTGCCATATGTTCTGGTGCATCCATCCATCCATCCATTTTCTTCCCCTTTATCCGGGGCCGGGTCGCGGGGGCAACAGTCTCAGCAGAGATGCCCAGACTTCCCGATCCACGCACACCTCTTCCAGCTGTTCTGGGGGGACCCCGAGACGACACCAGGCCAGCTCGGAGACATAGTCCCACCAGCGTGTCCTGGGTCTTCCACGAGGCCTCCTCCCAATAGGACATGCCTGGAGCACCTCCCGAGGAGACATCCGGAACAGATGCGCTAGCCACCTCAGCTGGCTCCTTTCGACGTGAAGGAGCAGTGACTCTACTCCGAGCTCCTCCCGGGTAACTGAGCTCCTCACCTCGAAGGGTGCGCCCAGCCATCCTGCGAAGGAAACTCATTTTGGCCGCCTGTATCTTGTCCTTTCGGTCATTACCCAGATCTCATGACCATAGGTGAGGGTGGGAACGTAGATCGATCGGTATATCGAGAGCTTTGCCCCGACCCGGCTCCCTCTTCACCACAACAGTCCCATATGTTCTAGTGAAATAGGTCAAACGAGTCACGTTTCATTTTGTATAAATGCTTTATTTTTAAAACACAACACAGCTTTTTTGTGTTTGATTTTAACTTTCTCGTCCTGCTAAGTATGACAAAAGAACCTCACATTTTAGGCATAAAAAAAAAAAAGTAATTATGCAGCACAACTATGTATATGTTTTGTTGTTGTTGAGGAGGTCATGGGTGTAATCTTGAGGTCAGTCGACTCATTAGCTGCGTCTGTGGGTCGGCCGCTGGAGGAGATGTCTGTCTTGTCTTTGTGTGTCAGCCCCGTGACTAACTGTGGACTGTCCAGGGTGCATCTGCCTAAGGCCCATAGATGTCTGGGATGGGCTGTAGTCATATGACCCTAAATCAGGGGTGGGGAACCTTTTTCACATCAAGGGCCAAATCAATGTTTATAAAAGTACTCCAAGGGCCTTACAACTGAGCGACATACATTCTAGAGTACATAGGAGTATGGAGGATCGTCATTTCTATGCATGTGATGACTTGGGAAGGAAACAGTGAGAAACTTGCACATACGTTGAATTTTTATCAGAGGATCAAATCAACTCTTCGTATACTTCATGGATTTTTGAAATTCAATGAAATTCAAAGTCTCTCAATACTAGCTTGGATCTCGTTTCCATTTGTCCCTTCTGTCCTACTTTGTTGTGTCCTCATATTCATCAGAAATGTCTGTTCCAGTTGCACTCTCTATCAATTGCTTTTTTACAAAAACTTTACTCTGGCAAAACTATGACAAACTATATTAGTCGACAGAACTAACTCAGTAATCCCCATGTCACACACCGCCTAGCCACCGGCCTCCATTCTGCCCCTCCGTCCAGCTCCAGACAGGCGGCTCCATCTGTTCTGTGTCTGGTCAGCAGCTCAGCACAGATTCTGTCTCAACCTTAGCTTCCCCTTCAGCTGTGCTTTGCAGCTAAAATTATTACATCAAATTGGGCTCACTAAGATATATCTACTGAGAAACAGAATAGCTTGTCACCACTCCACAGGTACTCGCTGCTGCTGCGCGGGAGAGACTGGACTCACGCCGTGTTGATGGGAAGTAGGCTGTCTGGCGCTCGATCAGAATAGTGCACGTGTGGAAAGCGTTCGGAGTTATTGATTTATCCAGAAGTGAAGATACACTAATCCAATGATGCTTTCTAGAAGTGACCCAACAAAAAAAAAGACTGCTCTAAATGTTCTGCAAGTTGACAGGAAGGCATGCACTGTATGTAGTTACACTTCTGACCAAAGCCTGATAAGCAATACATTTACTTTCCGAAGTATAAATATACAGGTACATGAGGCAGGAACTGAGAAGAAAACATGATGTATCTTAACCTCTGCCTTAACCGAGCGCATTTTCTCCAGTTTGGCATTACCCAAATCTATAAGCTTCTGGACTGGAGCTCACAGCCTATAGTCCTGTGTAACGTCTCATTTGAAAGCTAATACCCGCTGTGTTTTTGTCACATTTTTGAAGCAACTTTAATGCACTAATTTGATGTCAAAAAAGGTAAATCGCGGCCTTAAGTTTGAGTCATAGATGTGTTACAGATCGAGGGGTAGATCCTAAAGCTGTACCCCACTGCTTTAAATGTGCAACTGTGACAATAAGACTCATTCATGTAGGAGAAAACAACAATTGAACAGCTGTCCACTGTCAGATTCAGATCCCCATTCCCCACTGTATTAATAAGAAACAGAATTTCAAAAGGTTTCTGTCCCTTGTACACACGGTCTGGAGAAGTAAATTATATACTGCAGCTATGTTATTAACAACTATAATAACTAATCATTTCTCTGAGTGGATTTAAAGCTTGAAACATACTTTAAAACATACTTTATTCTAGTTCAAAACAATCAGTCACACCTTTCTTATAGACGTGGTCAAGGCAATGGGTTTTCTCTTTTCTAGGTGGATTTTACATGTTCTCTTGTGGCAACGGCACTTCCAGTTATACGATGATCCACTGACTCGACCCTCTTTCCAAAATGTCACGTGTGTGTAATTTAAAGCTCTCTCCATGAATTTTAATTAACTTTTGAATATCTGAGTCATCTACCTGCGGTGCACAGAGGGAAGATAAATCCTTGGGTGTACAGCGAGGAAGTCCAGATGGTCATACGTGGCACCCATTGTCTTAACGGAGCGGAAATGAATATTCATGTGGGGGGGGGCGCAGAACAATGCAACGACGAACTGGGTCGAGTCTGCTTCCTAATGTAAAATCCGTAAGAAAGCTGTCCTTAAATATACACTTTGTTTCATGGTTTATTTTCTCTGTAGCCTGTCATCAAAATTAACTGAGGGGGGGTGTATTCATGTTCATGTTTTTTTAGCGAGTATTATTCAGTGGCCTCCATGCCATTGTAAAGACTAGGAGTAAACACTTTGGGTTGGTTACTCCGAGGCATCATTTTGAAGCGTCACTTGGGAGAGACATTTTTCATAATCTTCTTGAACCATTCTTGAACTCACAGCTCTATACGACTGACATGACAACGATCTGAATGGTATAGCAAACCAAAGGAAAAACGTTTTGTTGCACCAATTAAATCTGTGGATAAAGTGTAGTGTCAGTCGAGAGCCTGAGTTTTCCCTTCACAACTGAGCGAAAAGACTCCTTTACCAGGCTTTTCGCTCACTCAGCGTCACTGTTACTTTTCCAATAGGGAAAGGTGATTTCACTTTTGATCCATTGTCTACTTTTACACTGTAACATTCTTAGCGGTTGCACAAAGCTAACAGTGTGATGCAACACCCGCGCTAACAGCCCTGACCCGTGCATTAACCCTTATGCCGCTGCCGGTGAGGCCGATGTGAGACACAGACGCGTTCAGGGCAAACTCAATTATCCACCGTGGGCTGAGATGCATCAACACAGACCAACTCGGGCCTTTTACCCACAATGCCATTCGCCACGTTAACCCCACTCCACGCCCACATGATGAGCCTGCATGTTCGCTTTATGAAACCGTGGGTTACCGAGGAGCCAGAGGTGGAGGAATGATACGTAGCTAAAATTCTGTAATAACTTCATCGGAGAGCGCGCGGACATGAGCACCGTGTGATGATGTTGTTAGTCAGTAAGGAGTTACATCGTGTGGACAGTTGTGTAGGCACTCAACATATTGATCACACTGTTATGTTTCCTGTTACAGCTACTGTAGATATAACAGAGAGAGCTTTATACGTACACTTGATGAGTCATAATTGAGATGCAATTTTCTTCTGTTTAACATATTCTGCAAATACATGTTTAACACAATCTTGCAAACGCACAGGCAGCACGGCGGCACAGCGGTTAATGCTTGTGCTTCACAGCTAGAAGGTCCCGGGTTGGATCCAGGGCCTTTCTGTGTGCAGTGAGCATGTTCTCCCCGTGTCTGTGTAGGTTTCCTCAGGGTACTCGGGTTTCCCCTACCACTAAAAACACGTACAATAGGTCAGACTCAATGAGAGTGTGTGTGTGAGTGAGTGGTTGGTGGTGTAGATTGAGCTCTCCCAGAGGTGGCTGTGGCTACAATAGTAA
The DNA here is from genome assembly GCA_021464625.1 of Proterorhinus semilunaris. Taxonomy (NCBI): domain Eukaryota; kingdom Metazoa; phylum Chordata; class Actinopteri; order Gobiiformes; family Gobiidae; genus Proterorhinus; species Proterorhinus semilunaris. The sequence goes on along the minus strand of CM038358.1, from coordinate 25,784,538 downwards.
CTTACCACCACTGAGTATGGCGTGAAATAATGACTACAGTGCAGCGCTTTGAGAACATAGGCTTGAAAAACGCAACACAATTATATTACAATATTATTATTATTAACATTTAGGTAAATGGTATAAACAAACGCAAAGTCATTTCCTTTGTATGTGTTGAAATCTAATCTTGGGCACCAACTCCATGGTGAAATTACACAAGTGTCATCGGAGCATAACAAGCTCTGTTCAATTATTTAGTATGTGACAAAGTGGGTTTGTCCCATTATTATTTTGGACACTTTGCTTTGTTTTTTTTCATTTGCAAAAACCATCCGATTCATTTATTTGCTTAGTTAATGATTACACTTCACACTGTGTGTTTAAAACGTTGCTTTATTTGTTAATTTGTTAATGGTTGGAACAAAGGGAGGGCGCGGTCTTTGTCGGCCATTTTAAAATCTCAGGCTGAACCATGTGGCAGGGGGGGAAACTGGTTCAAACTTTGCTTTAAATTTCCTTTATATATGATTTTGGTTTGCATGTATATGGTTTGTACACAACACCTACTTGTTTTATGTCAAATGTGAGCAGCTAAATGTATTTTTTTAATGCTAACGGTATTTTCCTGTGGGAGGTCCTTCCCCATGAGGAGCGGTATAAAAGCTGACTGCTGTAGTCACTGAGACAGGTGTCATTTTGGAAATGGTGCGTGTGACATTTGTCATTCAAAAGTTCCTTTGTTTGAAAAATAAATGTTGCCTGGTAAGAGTTATATTTTTGTCAAGTCTGCCTGCTCATTTCGACCACTCGTGGCATAGTACATAAAAGCAGCTCACAGCTGGGGAAAAAAAACAGTTTGAAACCGGCCACCGGTCTGAGGATGGTTAGGTCCAGGTCCAGGGGGATGAGGTCCTTCAGAGGTGGACGAGACCCCTGTTGACCATGACAGCCTGGGTTGGCCCTTGTGCGGTGGACGGGCTCTGCTTGAACCGTTCTGGATGTCCTTCAAATTGCAGTGAGGAATTAGTATTAGTAAGGAAATGTAGCACAGGCAAGCGACAAAAAGACTGAATGGAAACAATATGTAAAAGATCTCATCTAAAATAATATGCCGTCACATTTGTCCAGTTCCCATTTTATTCAACGAAACGCAGGTCAGGTGCTCGGCCCGGTATCTGACACATTCATTAGTCAATAAACACTTTACATATTGGTTTATATGAGAGGAGTTCAACACGTGTGATGGTCCGCTGTGGCTGAGCGCTGCAGGCTAAAGGCAGGGATAGCGCGGGCATATCAATGGCGCGGGGCTCCGGGGAAGGCCAATAATGATGGATTAGCAGGGATTTAATAATAAGCACGTTTAAATATTCCCTCCGTCGTGCAGCAGCCTAAAAGTTTGAGCGGCGTGTCGATCTTAGCCCGCGGTGCGCTGACTCCCACTGACATTGATCTGAGTGGTGATGACTCCTGTTTGGCATCAAGGCTCCGCTATTTTTAAACCGATCCGCTCCGTACACAACAACGTAAACTAGCACACCCCTGTTTTGCATAGTAACTCGCCGACTAGGTGGCACTCTCGCCACGCAGCAAGGGGGTCTCGAGTTCAATTCCTAGGCCTGGTGGGGCTTATCTGTGTGGGTCAAATACTTAACATTAAAGCTCCCTCCATATTTACTGGCTTTGTTATTGACCATTCAAGACTCAACATTTTATAAGCATCATGCCTCATACTTGCCAGTATGTTTTGGACATACTGTATGAATACAAGATACACGACATTTACCAACTTGAACCCAATTTACCGATCGATCTGCCTTCCCACCCTCACCTATGGTCATGAGATTTGGGTTATGACCGAAAGGACAAGATCGCGAATACAGGCGGCCGAAATGAGTTTCCTTTGCAGGGTGGCTGCTCCTTCACGTCGAAAAGACCCAGCTCGGGCCTCTGTTCCGGATGCCTCCTGGTCGCCTCCCTCAGGGTGTTGCAGGCATGTCCCATTGGGAGGAGGCCTCGTGGGAGACCCAGGACACTCTGGAGGAACCATGTCTCTGAGCTGGTCTGGTGTCACCTGGAGGAGGTGTGCGTGGATCGAGAAGTCTGGGCATCTCTGCTGAGACTGCTGCCTCCGCGACCCGGCCCAGGATAAAGCAGAAGAAAATGGATGGATGGAACCCAAGGACTCTCCACAATAAGTTTCCATCGTAACAAAAGTTTTCCAAAAAAAGTTCATACTCAGGTGACCAAAAGACCCCGTCTCACCTCAATTCAGTTTAATGAGTTTAGACAAGGAGGGCGGTTTAACTGCTTTTGACCCCAGAGGACAACTGTGATGGTAAACACACCTTTTTTCGACAGATTTTGACTGAAAGGGTATTTCGCCAAAATACCTTGTTTGTCGAAATCTGACGAAAAGGCCTTTATTGAATATAGGAATGTATGACTATCGGATTGGACAGTGGAGATTCAATTGTAAGATTTCTCCTTGCAGTTGCTGTAACATTAGTGTCATTTTATTTTGAACTGTATTGAGGCTGATACTTGCTCAGCCTTGAACTGCGCTCAACACATTTCACCTCTGCACTATACGTCTTTCTAATAAAAAGCATACATCGCATATTGAATGTATCGTTAACGCCCCATAAATTACACAAGCTATGCCGCGGGCCGTGTATAATCCGACCACAATCTGCCCTTGGACCATTTGTTGGACGTCACTCGGTGTAACTGTGTGTGAGTGGTTCTGGGGGCCACAGGCTCACCGTTGAATGGAGAAGTTGTCAAGGCTCCAGGTGGTAATGGGGCTCTCTTAAGGAGGCATCCACTCTATATTGAATTGCCCCACAATGTAATAAAGTTAACACAATCAGGTCAATGCCGCTATGCATCACCCAGTTGTAAAGTGCGGGATTATAAATAGATTTCGCTTTGAGGTGAAGGTACAAGTGGAGGTAAAACATGGGCACAAAGATCTGCAGGTTAAAGTGTGGATAAACAATGTTACCAAAGCCTACATGGACTATAGTGAACCTTATAGCCAAAAGCAGTCTTTTTTATTATTTTCATTAGCCTCCCTGGTTGTTGTTTGTACAAAAGTAGACATCTTTTTTTAAGTTTCACTATAGGTGACTTGGCAGTGTGGCATATCGAGTGGGGAAAGCTAGGGGACTGTTGCCCCACCACTCAATGACTTAAATTATAAAAACCCTGAGAAAATGTCAGACGCCAGGGTCATAAAATAAAAATAAATTAGCCCACAGGCAGCGTAGGTCTGTTAAAATTGACAGGACAAAGGCAAGTTGAGAAAAACGGGGGATTTATTCGTATTGTATTAAATTAGACACCCAATCATTTCAGCACAAACACTATCGAACCAGCTTACCAACAATGCACAATGGAAGTTGACTATGATTCAGTATCTGGCTTTACACCTCCAGCGCTCCGATATCACTTGCACAACTTGCAAACAACTTATCCACTGCATGCCTGGCCTGAGTAGTGCAGGGCGGTTGTGGCGTTGTAGAAAGAGGAGGTCAGGTACAGCAGAATGGGCAACCTATAACACTAAATCCCAACTCTAGCTACTCTACCTCTGACATGCCTCCACTTGTCTAACCAACAGTACAACCTGAGTGTCTTACATTGTTTGCACAGTGGCAGCATGCGCAGTCACTATGGCTCAGGACTAATCTGATCGATGACATTTAGATGTTCAGGTGTAATTGCAAATAAACATTACCACTTTCCACAGTATCTTACATTACATTAAAACAAAGTTATTTCCATTCTATAATCTGAACGAGGCTCAGATGGTTGAGCAGGTTGTCTTATATGTGGAAGGTAGGTGGTTTTAATCACAGCTCCCACTGCTGAATCCTGGAGCAAGACACTTGATCTTCCTTGCCGTCAGTGTCTGTGGTCCCTGGCGTATAGATTAGAGTGAAAAATGTGAATGACTCCGTGATGTAAAGCGCTTTGGGGGCCAGTTTACTTTAATTCATTTCAAATTAGGCCTACATAGAAAAAGAAAAAGTCTGCCTGAAAACCAACTTATTTTAAATAGAGAAAAATTTTATGAATATTTGTAAACTGGAAATAACCTTGAAAATGTTGATAAGCAACACAAATACATAACAAAAATAACATAAAATCCATTGGAGTGAATGGAGTTTTTCTTATTTTTTGTCAATAATAATCCTTTATGTTGTTTTTACAACCTTCATATTATAACCCCAGGACCACATTTTTTGTAATAATGGCAAATAATTGAATCCATGGCATTCTACATGTAGATTTGCCATTTTATTGGGCTTATTTGTTTGGATAAATTATTTCTGGCTTATTTTCTTGTGGTACCTATAGTTTCTGAAGTCATATGACCCAAATTACAGTGTGACCAGGACTGCTTTTTAAAGCAGTACTAACGTGTTTACCTTAAGAAATCCTTTCCGTAGTCCCTCTGGGGGGAATACAAGTGTTAATGGGATGATTGGAGGGTCTTTCATCTCCCCCTGGTGTCTCTGGTCAGAAAACCATGCTTGCAACTTGACTGCCACCGGGTCAGAGCCACCAATACACACTAATAGAATCACGAAGAAGAAGCTAACAGGCTAACGGGCAAAGCTAACTGCGGGCTAGCGCCACTTAAACAGTATTTACAGCCACGTTTGAGTAAAAAATAATATTTCCATTGTAAAACTGGATGTACAACATCCCTCTCTCCCTTTGGCTTTTCTGTCAGCGTAGTATTTACTCTCCAAGACATTTAATTAGTTAAAAAATCTTAACTTGCTACGACACCTGCAGTTGCGGTTATGGCCTCTAGGGGCAAGAGTTACTTAGTACTGCTTTAACCCAAAAATAAGAGGTATACCACTTGATGGGGCATTAGAAGGTGATCTACTGTATTTGAAGCAATAAAGCAGACATAAAACCAGGCTAAAATAATGCCAAAAAGTGCCCTCGGACCCACAAGAGTTAATGTGTTTACAATCACTCAACACAGGCTCTAGAGCTGCTGTATTTCGAACTGTACCACACACTCAATAAAAAAAATGCTGTGTAAAACAACCGTTTGACAGATTAACAACTAGACCAACTGTATAATCTGGATGTGCAAACTGTCCACGCCCGCGACACTGCTCCTTATTGAAAGATAATGTGTTTTTTGGTGCCATTGCTGCCACAGAGCAGGACTGATAACCTGATTTGCTGTAACCTTACTCTTGGGGGGCGTTGATGACAAATCTGTTCCTGGAGGCCTTGGCAGCAGTGGCTCATATATTACCGGGGGTCACCTTGGACCCGGGCCTGTCCCATCGCAGAACTGCACTCTTCTTCTCACGCGGGACAGCCCATTCTTCATGCACATTATATCCCAGCAGCTAAAAGAACAACAACGACAAAAAACATCTGTGGCTGTATTGAAAGATGAAGAAACTGATGACGTTATTTTCCCACATGGTTATATTTTAGAAGTTAAATTGTATATCAGTTGTTGATGAAACATTTCAACTTCCACCAATCTAAAAGTTTAATTTTCTGGATTGTGTAAATTCATTGAAAAATGGTGCTTCTAAAATAATATGGCCAGACCAGAATAGGCTCTTTAGTTTAAAGAAGAACTTAGTAATTGTTAACCTTAATAAATCCCTTCTGTAGTACCTCTGGGGGTAATACAAGTGTTAATGGGATGACTGGGGGGTCTTTCGTCTCCCCCGGTGTCTCTAGCCAGAAAACCACAATTGCAACTTGCTTGACTCCGGGTCGGAGCCACCAATACACACTAATGCAATCACGAAGAAGAAGCTAACAAGCTAACGGGCAAATCTAACTGCTAGTATTTGCTCTCATGGACAATTAATGAATAAAAAACGACACCTGCAGTGGCGCTTATGGCCTCTAGGGGCAAGAGTTACTTAGTTCTGCTTTAAGGCAACACTGCAGGTGAATAGGGAAACTTTTTTTTAATTCAGAGAAATCAATGTGAAACTTTTTCTGTATTTATTGGCATGAATATGAGAAAAAAGTGTAATGGAAGTTTTCAGTCATTTTTTTTCTTTTCATATATAAATAAGGTATTTTATGCCTAAAATGCCAAAAATTTCCCATATTTTTGCCGTTGAAATCTGAATAATGGATCAAGACAGTATGTGTGGTTTTATTTTGTTTATTAGGTACACAGACGTTTTCAGAGGGGATTTTGAATGTATTGTTTAGTTGATTGTTAGATGTTTATTAATGGAGAAATCTGTAAATATTGAAATTTGGCCTTGTTTGTTTGAAATTCAAAACTCAACAAATCAGGCTAGGAATTGGATATTTCAATTATTAAAAATCCCTCTGAAATAAAACTTCAAAATACTGTTCAGTCCCAAGTTTGAAAATTGGAAGTCTGAAGATACTTATGTGGAGATTATGTGCACCAGAAAAATGCGAAAAATGGCCACGATATAGTATATATAAATCTATTACGAAACATTATGTTATTGGGTGCGTTGTTAATTCATTGTCTAAACATGCATGGGCAACAGTCAAGTTCGCCGGCTCTTCTAAAGTTTTCTCTAATATCAAAACAAAGGCAAAGCACATGCCCCATCAGCGCGGCGTAATAAAAATAGACCTAAGCATTTCCATCGAGCCTGGATGCCAACTTCCCTGTACATCTCGGAGACAGTCGCATTTGCATGGAGCCAGCCGTATAAACAGACAGGCTGCAGAGGATCAGCTCAGACAAGTGTAATATTTGATTCAGTATTGATGTGTCACAGCCCTCAGCCCCGCAGCAGTGAAAGCGTATCTGCTGCGTGTTACAGTAACTACAAAAGACACTGTCCCTAATGTGGAACAGGCCTCACAGCAGCGGCAGGGGAGGCAACTTAAGATGAGCATTAAAACGAGATAATACTGTGAGTAAAAGAAGCCTTACACTGCTCGGGCGTATGTAAGATTCCACCGTCAACAACATCGAAAATGAACACCCGCATTCAACTGGATTCAACCTGATTGTTTCTGTGCGCTGAAGTAGGATTTTTTGTTTTTGTTTTAATTGACTAATGATGTACTATAGGCTTATGACAATTGAGTTCGAAATGAGATCAAGCAAAAACAGTGGTTCCCAAACTTTACACACCAAGACATCTGGGCATGCATAACAGGAACTAAATGGATTACTGCTCAGATAAAGGACTAAATGAATAAAAAAATACAAATAAAAAAAAGTACATCCAAGACTAGGGTAGGCATCCAAGTAGTACTTGGTGAGAAGAAATACAACTTTTTCCATTTTCAAATAAAGGACTAAACCATTGTTGTCAAGAGAGAAACTGTCTAAAAGGACAAAAAAATAAAATAAAAATACGACTAAAGTGGAATCTAAATTCATACTCCAGCATCCTGTGAACGTTTAGCGGCACCAATTTGACAGACACTGATTTTGAGCCCGCAGGTCAATAAATCACCCATATTGAGGCTTATTCCTCTTTTGAAACTTTAAGATTCCTCAGCCATTACATTTTGTGGCAAAACTTATAAAATAATGCAGATGTTAAGATTGTATTATTTGTAGTCTGTAGCCCTATATGCCACGTTCATGAACAAGGGAGAAATTCAATGTAAAGCTTTGGTAATCAGATCATTTCCTTGTAGTAGAGTAAACTTCCTTTGGCACCATAGACCTACATTGTAAACATTTGCATCCGAAAGGCAGACCCTGTGCGTCGAAATACAGCACATTTTCCCCCAGCGTGAACCAGGAGATTAGAGGCTTAACTTAGCACAGTGTTAGCATCGGGGGGTCCACCTTGTTCACGTCTCAACTCACTATGAACTACAGCGTCTACAGTCAACGCAAGTGAACAATCAGGAGAGAGAGAGAGATTTGACTGTACCTCCAACTTTCACAGCTTGATTCAGGTAGTACAGCTTTAAAAGAATTGTCAGCAACAGCAATTGGCAAAGGAGCTGATCTGCACAAGGGAAAGAGCTCGAACAAGGACCGGAACAAGTTTGAACGTAGGATGTGTCCACACTCTAGAGAAACGTCATGGATTGCTGGATTACAAAAAAAAGGGAGACAGGCTGAATATGTATAGGGTTACTGAAAGAAGAACTGTCAGGACATGGCTAAGATAAGTAGATACCATTTAACATGGCTAAAATAAATTAAATCGCATATGCCAGCCTTCACTTTCACCGGTTTATCACAGCTCTGTGCTCTGATCCATTTATCCATCCATATCCGGTGTTTCTCGACCTTACTGAGCTCGTTCCCCATCCATACGGCTGAATACCAAACTGAGCAGAAAGTGGTCATAATATTATGGCCAATTTATGCGCATGCCCGTTTCCAGGCAACAGGCAACTTAGATGGAGCCCAACCAACGGCCATAGCTCATGTTTTTGTGGGCGAGCGTCATGTCATTTGTCACGATTAAGACGAGGGGGGGGGGGGGGGGAGGGGGGGCAAGTCAAACTCTCAGACAAACAATGATGGCGACGCTAATGGCTTGAGTCTCTTTTTGCCAGAAACACTGAGAAGGACAAAAACGCGAGCTATTGTTTTCGAGCGAGTGTTGCCAGGAAAGGAAATAATTAGTATTCATATGACTGTTCACCAATTCACCGAGGGAGGGGGGGGGGGTTGGTTTTGGTGCGACCCGGACGTCGATGACAATTTCAGTGTTCTTGCATTAGAGCGGAATTATCATAGACGCCAATTACATTTGATTGTTTTTAATTGCCGATCATTAAGCTCTGACAAAAAGACCATATTGTTTTGCATATCATTCCTACGGCTATGTCAGAGATGGGGGGGGGGCTATTATTGCGAAATGAATGCTATCGGAATAAACAGCAGAAGGGCAGCGGCGGGGGCAGTGCGTGTCACCGATATGGCAACAGGCCTGTAATGTCAGCAGCAGGGGTTTATGGAGCTAGAAATTGCAATATTTTAAAAGTCCAGGGTAGAAGAACTATGAGGCGTGATGGCCACTGAGTTTGCCCAGGCTATAACTTCAGGAAAGTGCAACTGAAGAAAGTTTGATGATGTAGTGTCGAAGTACAGTTAACCCCCACAATACAAACAACACATTTGCCACAATATATGTAACTACATAATGAGCTGTTGGTCTATTGCTTGTTTATGTGCTGTGTGTGTGTGTGTGTGTGTCTGTTTCCGCATGTATAAATAGTGTTCAAAGATTATTATTTTTTTCAACATCTAACGATAACACATTGTGTGCACTTCAATATGTAGGTGGTGTTAACGGTTCGTTTCAGGGCTTTGTTATTATAATATGATTTCCTTATTCAAAACAAACATTTTTGCTTTTTTATTTCATTCGGGCATGTTTGCACAATCCGGCCCTTCCTTCTTCAGGACACGCTCCGCCGTGTTTCACACTTTCATCTGATAATGTTGGCGCTCAAATTGTTTTCACCACGAGGCATGTTCCGTTAATAGATCGCTATTAATCCCATGGCGGTAGTGTCGGAGGGGGCTCCTTTAAGCTGTGCTACGGATCGAGAGTGCAGAAGAAGAAAATCCGAGACTTTGGTGCCCTGTTGCCTGCGTATTGTATCGCACTTTAATCCACAATGGTGGTTTTTGAATGTGCAGTATAAATCAGTTGGATTGACTTGAAGAGCCCTTAGTGCACGCTTTTAGCGCTCGGCACATTCAAGAGTCTCTGCAAAAGATCGCTCGAACATGCATGACCCGGAACACACGACTCCAAGCATGTTTCTTGATCAAGTACCATCATTGCGACATGGTATTTTTGCAGAACACCTTCCCTCGAAGCTCAAAGGAACGGGAGCTCACATGAAGGCGCCGTGTGAAGAGGTGGCGGCACGAAACCACCATTGTAGAACAGCGCCATCACGTCGAAGGCCTATTGGCGTTTTCTTTCTTTTTTTTTTTGTTCCACTGCAGCGTCGGCACATTCAGAAGTGAGCAGACTCGAATGGCGGCGGAGTGCGCTCGAACCTCTCCGCGGGTAAATGGTGTGTGTCTGTGGAATTTGATAGTCGCCGCTTTCTTCTCTGCTCGGGCGCTGGATCAATGGCGTCCCTCCTGAGAGCCATGACTTCACCGCCTCACGGATTCGGTTACCTGCCGCCTCGGTCCAGGAAATAGGACCCTCCCTAAACACAACCGTCTACTTCCAATGTCTATCCCTCCAGCCGGGAGTCTACGTTTCCCGGTGTAGTACCCGTTTCTGCCTCCAGGGCCTGGCGACACTCACCCCAAGTAGGTCATTTTGTGTTTTAAGTGGCGAGTTCTCACACACGTTTTAAGTTTATTTCTATTTCTGCACAAAGAGAACTCAAGGTGCTTTACCAACAGTGTGACAAGTCCAAATAAACATTCTGCACTGATAAAACATGTCAGAAAAAGTGTCGCAAGTACTTTTAGATTTGGTTAAAGTCGAACTGGGGGAAATGTGCTCGATTACGGCTAAACCGGAGCCCTACTATGCTCTGGATTCCCCCCCCCCCCCCCCCCCCTCATTGATTGGGTTAATTACAAAAGAAACACGCCCCGAAGCCTTCACTGCAAAAAAAAAAACAAAAAAAATGACTCGATTGTAATTATGTATTTCACGACTTGTTGATTGAATACTTTGCGTCGCCTTTGTCGTTTTTCATTGTCCATCTGCCCATCTGCCGACCTGCCCATCCATCTGTGCATTAGCAACGGGCCGGCGCACGCAACATCTTCGCACAAAACGCCTTAATTGGTTTTCCCATTGAGCCAAACAAAGAGCTCAATTTGAAAAAAAAAGAAAAAAAAAAAAAAGAAAAAAGGATTTTCAATGCTATACCTTTCTGCCGTCCACATACAAAGAGCTTTACCTCGAAATGGACGAACTAACCCCGACCTATTACTCTGCCGCACACCCCCCCCCCCCACACACCCCCATTGCAGCGAGTTTACACGTAACCCCATGAGCTTATATAACGCGTATTGCACATTTGAGGATCCAATTATTCCCGCCGCGTGCCTTTGACTCCGTGTAGGGCCGGGTCGGAGCTGACACGTCTCTGACACGTCTCTGACACGCTGATCTGAGCTGTTGTTGTTTCCGCGTATATTGCGAGGCCCGCTTGCGCCGCCATTTCACTCTCAATTGCAATCTAATTTCATCATCTCAGCTGCCTGATATTTTTCCTCTGTTGAATTTGCATTAATACCACCTGGTCAAAAAGTCGCATGTTGGCTGCGTTCTAACCGCAGCAGCAGAGAGGTGAGAATGAGTTCAGAAACCGAAGCCAACAATTACCATCACCAGACTGGGACTTTGGGGCATCAGTAGCTGTTTTACTTTACTTTGCCGAAAACAGCGGAACGCAGCATGCAATGAAAGTCTTTTGTTTTCGTTAAATGCGATAAATAAATTACAATATTCAAATCACGCGAGAGGTCACTTCTCTTCGGCATTTTTTATAAGTCAAAGCTTTTTCGGAATGAAAGAACTTACTCGCTCTTCATATATGATGCCAGTAAGTTATTAACACTTCAAAAGTATATTATTTCCAGGTTTTCAGATTTACATGTTGAAACCAGAGGCAGCAAGTTTGATTTGTGGCTGGATGCTTCTTTTTTTTTGTATTATTATTTTTTACCAGAGGGAACGAACCACCTGAATGTGACGCAAAGTCACCTTACAATACCAGGTTTGTACTGTATGTGTGTGTCCTCCAAACAGGAGGAACTCTGGACATTTAGGAATTGACAATTGTTTCAGTACACTGCTAAAAAGAAATCAACAAGATACATTTATCTTGATAGAGTTTGAATAAATTTGACCAAATTCTTCTTTCGTTTATTTTAATGTAAATGTTTGAACATTTATAGACAATAAAGCCTAGGCGTAAATTCAACCTGGAAGACTCATTTCAGTAGCCTGGTGGGACCATAATGATTCCCCTCCGTATTTTTTTATACAGCGGGGGATCAGTCTAGACCCCCCTCCCCCGCTGGCTGTATCCGCAAAATCAAAACAATCCCTTGCAATCAGATTAGTTTATGCACCGCTGCGGGAAATGGAACCGACGCAGCGGTGACCAGACTCACCCGCTGCCACCTACAGGTCTCCGAGAGTCACACGTCCACCTCAGCCTATCAGTGCTTTCATTGCAGCCAATCATCACCTGCGGTCTTGCATTTGCATTCACATGGCTCGTCCACTCCCCAGATGTGCTGCGATCCACCTCCACCCCTTCACCGTCCCTTTTATCCACGGTTTCCCCCTACATCCTTCGCCGGCCTCCCATACCACCACCAGTGTCCAGGGAAGACACCCCTAACTCTAATCCGTATCTCGATGTCTACTGCCTGGATGATATACCTAACTGAATGTAAAGCAGGGTCCTTCTCGCCGACTGGTGGCGGAGCAGGAAGTCTCAGATAAACTGTTGTTATTGTGGGCCTCTTTGTTTCACCTTTTTTCTCACTCGAGCGACGGAGCTGACTCACGGAGAAAAGTGCGGCTCAACAAGTTAGTGCTGACGCCGATGTTTTCAGGGACAAGCGGCAACTGAGGCAGAAAGAGCAGGTGACAGAATGATGATCCCGAGCTTTAGCAAATACGCATGGTACAGTGCAGACAGAGGAGTGGCGATGGGAGCACACATATATACAAGAGAGGCGGGCTGCAGTGTGTTTAATGAGTGGGAGGAATGTGTAGAAAATGGAGGAGCAGAAGTTGGAGGAACAGAGCATTTTGATTGGAATTGCTGGGTCATTGAAACCTGCTTTAAGGCTGGGAGGGAGGGGAGAACATTAACAACAATTACCACCTGCGAACCAACGCTACCTTCCCACACTTAGAGAAGCACTGAGCTATAGGACATGCATAATGAGGGGAAGATAAAAGACTCTGAAAGAGGTTAACGTAGAAAGAAAGAGCTGTTTACCAGAAGAAAAGCTGTGAGAGAGCGCACAGCGGGGGCACAAGAAGACAGCGCAGAGAGTTAGGGGGGGATTTGGATATGTTTGCATGTGAGCAGTTTTGGTTGGTGTGCAATGTGTCAAATTGGTTATGTAAAAAAAAAAAAAAAACACGGACGGTAGCTCATTTGTCAAAGCTTGGCTGTTGAACCCACACTCACCAATTGCTCTTGGGCAAAATGAACTCCGTGGATTGGTTGTTCTATTTTATGGTAAATGGACTCGGTGAGAAACCAACCACCCATTCAATGTATGCAGACACTGGAGGTGGGTGAAGTGTCTTGCCCAAGGACACAACGACAGTGTGCATTTGCGGGGGGCTGGGATTCGAAACCCACGCCCTTCCGATCACGAGACGGCCCGCTCCACCAACTGCGCCACCGTATATTAAAGTGATAGTTTGTAAGTTTAAATGTATTACGTAAATAATGTATTTACTAGTTGTATTTTTTGCTGATCTCAGCCACAATCAGAATCCCTTTCGCTACAACTTTGACCAATGACACGAGCTGCCCCATGAACCGGCTTGTCCATCACTGGTGTATGAATAAGAGTGTGGATTTGTGAGGGGTTCATTGCTGTAAAGCGCGTTGGGCACCAAAGGTGGAAAAGACCATTTACCATTTCTGTCTGTTTCTCTATCCTCACTTTGCCATCTTACAGACGATCATTTAAATAACACGTTTAGTTGCTTTGAACATTGATAAAGGCTTATACTATAGACCTTTATTTAACCAGGAAAGTCCCACTGAGATTAGGAATCTAATTTCCAGGGGAGTCGTGGCCCCAAAGCAGACCCTGTTGTACATGTTTTTAGTGGTGGGGGAAAACCGTAGCACCCAGAGGAAACGCAGACATGGGGAGAACATGCAAACGTCAAACAGAAAGAATCGAACCTTCTTGCGGTGAGGTACGCTCGCTAACCGTTGCCCACCATCACATTTCATGGTATTGCACTTTACAAGCTTGACAAGCATCTCAGAATTCTACCCTTCTACCCCGTCATTTTTTCATTCTGTCTCTTCCCTCGGTGGTGAGCAGCGTGAGAGGCGACAGTTGCTCTGGGACTGACTGATGGGAGCGAGGCGGCTAATCCGCGCCATCGACTCTTCCGACCACCGGTCACATCACATCCTGAACTGGCCACTGCAGGAACAGAACCAGCAACCTTCCAGTGGTCAGATGCCGTTGCCGCTCTTTAGTGCACTGAAAGAAATGATCAGTGGTCCTTACTTGAACAAACCTTGGAAACCGATTGCCTTGAAAAAAAAAAAATCAAGCTAATGTGGCTAATACTGTAATTTACAAGTATTGCTAACTCACTTATTTCCAGTATTGTTAACTCACCAATGTCCAGTATTGTTCAATTGAGTATTTCTAATACTGAATACTTGCATATATCAACTTATAATGTATTCTTGCTACTCATAAAATTCCAGGAAACTGATTGCCTTGAAAATACTGTCAGTACATCAACACAATGACCGTTTTTAAAAGGCTGCAACAATAAAAAAAAAAAAAAACTCTACAGCAGTGTTGTCATGATACTAAAATAAAAAAATAAAACAATCCCCTTTTGAATATATACAGTATACTGTTACTTCAAAGGTCCAGCTCTATTTAAACTGAAGTCATTTATATTACTCAAAGGACAACATGTGTTTCTATTTTTACATTGTATAATATGTTTCGAATCCTGTTTATTCCAGCGATGTTGACATGCGCCGTGACCATGGGGCCGATGTGGCGTTTGACACTGACTGCGGGGTACATGGCTCTCAGATTTGTGCCTGGAATCACCGCCGCCGCGGGGGGGCTGCCAGTAACACAGGAGTCGGTCTGCAGGGGGTCGGGCCTCAATGTGCCCACAGCCATTCACAGCCATGTACTTTTGAACAGGACGATGGCTCTATAAAAAGGGAATTCACTCATGTCCTCTTCTTTTCCCTTTATTGCGGCCATTTGACGCCCGGGCACGTCTACAAACCTGTGAGCTCGACAGACGGGGTCGCACATTTCCTGTAGGACGGATCCAAACGAAATGCTCTGTTTCACTAATGGACGTCACTGCTTTATGCTCTGCTAGCCAATGTTGTTGTGTTGCTTTGTACAGAAATGAATGAAGTTGTCATGAATGGATACAAAACATCACAATCAAGCCTAGTGTATTATTGTTTTTAAATTGCTTTTTGTGCACGGCAAAGAGTAATCTAGAAATAAGTACAATTTACTCTAAATATTTATAAATTTGCTCCTGATTTGAGTAACGTGTCCATGAGGCAACACTAACCCCAAAATGCAAACGTTTCTGAAACAAATCTGACTTATAAGTGCTTGAATGATTGTATTTTGTGCTGATTTTGATTAAGATTTGATCTTAAGATGTTCTTGCCAATGGAACAAGAATGATTTTTCTTGCCTTTTACTTTTTTTTTGTCTTTTTTATTTTGTCTTATTTTAGGTGTTCAAGTTCATTTCCCTTATTTTAAGCAAAATGAATGATCGTTCCATTGCCAATCTTATTTCAAGACAGCCCAAGCCCACTCAAAATCAGCATTACGGGTCTTAATTCAAGCACATTTCAAGCCATTTATAACATAAGATGGAAAGATTTTTTTTCCAGTGAAGTTCAAGAAATCTGTCCATGAAGCAAGTTTTTTTTTTTTTACACTTAAATTAAGAAAAGAAAAAAAAAGAGCTCATCACATAACATTAGTCTTTTTTCTTATTGTTAGATTGAAAAACCTGCCCCGTGGACAGATTTCTACAAACGAGTCTCTCAAAGCAGAAACAAATTATTATCATATCATATTATATAAGATGTAATTATATATAATATAAAAAAAGTTAACATTTTTCTAGATTCCCTTTTGCAGTGTGGTGAGACAGGATAAGACATCATTTGAGGTTTGTGAATTTCGCTTTTGTAAATTTCCTCATAGAAAAAAAGGGGAATGAGGAATACGGGCTCCAGCCGCAATCTAAGACATGGAACATACAAACGTTTTTTAAATTTTTTTTATTGAATTTGCCGTACGTTTTCCTGCTGTTAGACATGAATGTACTACGGCTGTGTGGTTCACGAGGTCAAACACATCCAGGTCGGGTCAAATCTAATCTAATCCTTGCCTCTTCTGCCTCACCAGTGAATAGCGGCATTAGCAGTATCTATATACAGTCGGTGTGTGTCGACTGATCACATACCAAATCTGATAGTTTGCTCAGCCTGACTGACTCAAAACGGCCAACACAGACAAGACAACAGGAAAACGATTTCTTACAAAACAATGTTTAATAGTCATTGCTCGCTGTGGGTCGCAATAAAAGACGCAGCATGTCGTCAGCAAATTACTTTTTTTTTTTTTTTACTTGTTTTAAATCGGGGGAGACGGAAATCAGCGGAAATGGAATTACGGCTCATAGTGGTTCTTCAACAATAGAGAAGAAGAAAAAGAAAAAAAACACTGAATGCCTAATATACCTACATGTAATGGGGGAAAAATAGACCTAAGAACATGCTAATTATTTGTTTAGTTTCTGTCGTGAATCGTGTGCCTTCATCTTCCTGCTCATTCCTAACCCAATGCATCCACAAAATTGCACAAACAACACTGCTGCATACGAGCGAGTGCATCCTTTAAGTTACTCTTTAGCCGTGGGAAGAAAGTTTAGTTAGTGGGTGCTGAGGAAAAAAAATTACCCCAAAAACGCTTTTTCTGTGCATATCTCCTATTTATTAATATTGCATGCAGTTTGTAAACTATCCACCAGGGGGTGCTGCAGCGCCCTCCGCACCCTGGGTTCCCACGGCCTTGCTCTTTAGGCCTACAAGTGGTGCAAGAGGCGTGTTTCAGGGCGATCAGTCGAGCACACTTGGGCTGCGGAGGGCATCGGACAAGCTTTAGCAAGTAGGACATTAACAAAGCGTGAAATTAGAAGCGCAAGAACCCCCCCCCCCCCCCCCCCCCCCCCCTCTGTGGCCTCTCTGAGCGTGGGGAGAGGAGGAGGATGCCATTGGGGCACAGTCGGGGCACACCGGCGGCTAATAGAGCTGCTGTTACTGTAATGATGTGGCGAGAGCGCGGGGAAGGGGGTACTCGCTGCAACTGTGGCACATCTACACCTATTCACTTTGTCAGCATAACTGTTCTGGCTCTGGCGGTCATTCATGAGTGAAACTATTTAAACTCCACATATTTTTTCATCATTTTGTAGGCTATAAAAAAAACATTTTGTAACAATTTTCTCAAAATGTCATATTGCAAAATGTGGCTTCAATACAAAATGACGATTTTATTACATTTTGGACTTTTATTCACAGATGGGCCCGGACTCAAATTCACTGTTTAAAAAATTAAAGTCTGGTCCGTTGTGCGTTGCCAGGGAAACATGTTTGTAACACTTGAATTGACAGTATGGATTCAGTTGACTACATTTTCTCGATGAAAGATATTTGACAAAACCTCTTCTAACACATTTTCATAAAAAGATTAAGACTTTTACCAAATGAGCAATGATTAAGCACACTGCATACAGGCATTTAACGCTCACAGCCAATAACAGACCATAATAAGTCCATTCAACTGAGACTTCATCCATATTAATACACTGAACTGTCTAGAGCAGGTGTGCGAAAAAGTTATGTTAAAATAGATGGAAACGTTTAATAGCTAATGTTGTATTTATTAGGCCTGTCACAGCAGAATGCACCACGTTTCATGTTTTACTACACATTCTGTCCAGGCCTCCCCGAGCACAACAATATACACTGCCTGACTTACAGTAACAAAAAAGTCACCACAAAAAAGGTCACATGCTAATATTTCATTGGACAGCTTTTAATTACAGCATTTGCGGTGGCATTGTTCTAATAAGCTTCTGCAATGTCAAAAGGATACATTTTTCACCAAGATTTTGAATTGGTGATGAGAAGAAGAAGAAGAGCTTTATTTGTATTGCGCCTTTCACAGAGCGCTTTACATGAGACCATTTTATATTCACTCCATCCTCGGTGGTAGTTTGTAGCTTCAGTTTCCCCTGGGGGAGACTGACAGAAGCGCTGTCACAACTGCACGCGTCTGCACCACCATCATTCATTCACACACCATTCATATGGGCCTATTGTATATGTTTTTAGTGCAAAGCCTTCACCAGCACATCTCAAAGATTCTCAGTGGGATTAAGACCTGGACTCTGTGGCCAATCTTGTGTGAAAAGGATGTCACATGCTCCCTGAACCACTCTTTCATAATGTGAGCCGGATGAATCCTGGCATTATCATCTTGGAATAGGCCCATGGTGAAATGATGGAACA
This sequence comes from Proterorhinus semilunaris, assembly GCA_021464625.1. Taxonomy (NCBI): domain Eukaryota; kingdom Metazoa; phylum Chordata; class Actinopteri; order Gobiiformes; family Gobiidae; genus Proterorhinus; species Proterorhinus semilunaris. Next base: position 25,766,284 of record CM038358.1, on the reverse strand, counting down.
ACCTGGTCATTCAGGATGTCCAGGTCGTCAGCTGATCTCATTCTTTGGGCTCATAGTGTTGCTGAACCCAGACCTGACTAACTGCAGAAACTCCAGATCATAACAGTTATATGTTGTCTTACACCAGGATTAATCTAAGAGTACACGGCATATGCAACATGTTAAATCAGCCCAACCAAAATATTGACCAGCAAACTTCAGAAGGACACAGCCCAGTAATAAATAGCATATATATATGTGTATATAACGCTTGTACACAGGAACCCTCCAGTCGGTGATTTGGACGTGTTTATTGAGATGAGCTGACAGAGCATAGTTCCTGGATTCCTTCTAAACTGCACCTTGTCACTTTCTACATTTCACCTGCTTGTCTATTTCCTCAAGTGCTCTCCAACTGGCCCCACGTCCGCCGTAAACAAAACTATTGAGCATTTCGATTTGCGGCCGACACCCTCCTGCAAAATTGCAATGGGCGTAATCACCTACTTCCACCGCAGTTGTCATCTAGTTCTTTTTTTTTTCTCTCTCTCTCTCCCCTTTTGGACAGGGTTGGACTGAATTAAATGAGATCAGGCTGCTTCGTGGCAGTTGTGATGCTTTTTCCCCAATGCTGTTTCACCTGTTGTTGGATTGAAATGAGGAGGAACCATTTGTGCACATAATTATACTGTCAGTCAATATCATTACAGTGATTTAGTTTTTAATACGCTTCCATAATTCGAAGCATTCCCGGAGTTCATTAGGTTTATGTCAAGAGGCGTCCTCCATCTTTGAGAACTGAAAGAAACGCAAAAGTGAGAGAGTTTGTACTTCTTTTTGGCCAATTTTAGGATTTGTTCAATTCAAGTTTACGGTATTTCCCCTTATCATGCACCTTAACATTGTTGCATATAATGTTTTAAAATTCATACTTTGATGAATGGACGAGTGACTTAATTCATGAATTCATTTAATTTTTTGTTTTGATTTGAACTTTGTCAAGTTTGTTCTGTGTTATTTTTGCCAAGTCTGGGTTTGGCTTTTATGAAAGTCTTGACAGGGTAGATTTTGGATCTAGCTCAGGGCAGGAGCCTGTTCCTGTGACTGTACAGGTTCAACTTTTCTTCGGCCTGACTTGGTGATGCCACAGTGGCGAGGTCTCTGAGTTCATACGCACTGGGGAAAAACTTCTTGTGGGGTTCACAAATAATGATGTGTTAACTTTTTGGTTTGTGAACTCAAAGAAGAACTAAGTAACTCGTTTGCTTTAATAAATCCTTTCCGTAGTCCCTCTGGGGGTAATACAAGTATTAATGGGATGATTGGGGGGGTCTTTCATCTCCCCCTGGTGTCTTTGGTCAGAAAAAACACAATTGCAACTTGCCTGCCTCCGTGTCGGAAGCGCATCACACACTAATGCAATCTCTCAGAAGAAGCTAACAGGCTAACTGCGGGTTAGCGCCACTTAAACAGTATTTACAGCCACGTTTGAGTGGAAAAAAATGATCTCCATTGTGTAATTGTACAATATCCCTCTGTCCCTTTGTCTTTTCTGTCAGCGTAGTATTTACTCTCACGGACAATTAATGAGTAAAAAAACGCAACATGCTACGACACCTGCAGTGGCGCTTATGGCCTCTAGGGGCAAGAGTGACTTAGTTCTGCAGCAATATTTATGTGACATTTTCACCTGGAACACATTTACATTGTATTAATATAATATAATGAACTCGTCATGACTAATTACTGCTTTTGGGAAACTTTATGCTTTTGGTAAATAATAAGGAAACTACTTCCTACTACTGTAAAAACAAAACATATCTCGTGTTTCTGTAAAAACCCAGACACTCCAAACTGTTATGAGCAGCACAAGGAAGCACATAAGGCCTTAATTTAGACATGTTTTGACCACCACGTCTTCATCAGGGATTCATATAAAATGAACAGGTTTGGGTGTAACCACAGTCCATGCAGGTGGACACAGGTGTGGCAGCACAGGAGCAACATGGCAGAAAAAGACTACAGTAAACCAGAAAACACCATATAAGAATTATAAATAAAAACATATCAAGAAACAAGATAAATCAAAATGAACATCTTGTAATTCTACCAGTGGCGGCTGGTCCATAGGGGGCGCTGGGGTGCCGCCCTTCCTAAAAATGTTTCCAAAAATTATCATTATCATATGTCAATAATACAAAATATTGCATTATGCAGAAAATCCTTTCGGAGATTTATTTTAAAAGGGTTTTTTACACTGGATTCATTCATGCATTGTCTCAAACCGAGGGGTCTGCTGTAAGTAAATACAAGTCCCTGAACTTTTGAAAACCATGTGACTACAGGCTTCTCTCTCAGTGGCCGCCTTAACTTTCCTCCTGGGGCGCAAAAATAGTGCCCCAGACACTCCCACTTAGATTCGCAGCCAATTAATAATTGCTACTGTGTTTTTTGTCTGACAACGGTGCTGTCAATCATTTTTTTCTGGTTCTGTTGGTACAAAACAAATCGTCTCGTGCTTAGTGGTGCAAAACTAAAATATGTATAGTGAGTGATTATCTTTTATTTCATTGTTGGAAAAGAAGATTTTCCAAAAGTACAAATTCATTTCATGCTTCTTTATTGTTTACTTGTCTCCACCCTCTGGAACTCACTCCCACTGCCCAAACTCTGACTCACTCCCAACCTTCAAATCATCACAAAAAACCCACCTGTTCAAACTAGCTTTTCTTTAAACACTTTTTTTTGTTTTTTTGTTTATTCCCCATGTAAAGCGTCTTTGAGTGTCCAAAAAAAGCGCTATACAAGTTCGATGTATTATTATTGTGTCTATTCATAATATTCTCCGTAAAATAATGAAATAAAATGCTCCAAAGATAACTTTCTTTTTTAGGTTAAAAACAATGTTTTTAAGGCTCTTTCAAAATGTAATTGAAAGTAGGTATAGCCAACAGCCTTTAACCTTAAAAAAAATGCTACAATAAATGTTTGCCTCTTTTTCACTGTTATCGGTGACACTGCTTCACATTTAAACGATTACCATGAAGGATAAGAGTCTTTAAAACTGATCTTTTGGTTCATTACAAAAAGTATTCAACTCTTAAACGCCGACAAAATGTACTTGATGTTGTATCTGTTGTATATCAATTTTGAAAAATGTGAAACCTTTTAAGACTATCATTCATCCCTCGACTATAGTTATTGGAAATGCTCTCTTGAATTGGCAACTCTCACATGCCCTCACAGCCTTGTGAACTAATTCCCTTTTCACTGAACGCTCTTTGAATTCCCAAACGCCAACGAAAATCAGACATTTTGTCCGCATTGTTGTCTATCAGGCGGATTTCTGTCCGACACGACGCCTCCCCCCCCCCCCCAGTTAATATCCCTTGGTGTGAGGTCTGCTGTCAGGAGCCATTTAGCCCCAAGCTGCTCCTCGTCTAATGGACCGTCTGAGTCAATACACACAATCATCGCCGCCAATCTTACTGAAAGCAAAGGAAATTATTTTAGGTTGCCACGAAAATAAAATATGAACACAAGCATTTTGATGTGCACTTATCCGGACAGGCTATTACTGAGCCACTCTTTATGTATTTGTGTTGTGCTTATATGAATCCTTTGATAGTCTCAGCAGGGAGGCCGGGGCAGCGTGGCTCGATCTACGTGAGCGATAAATAGACCACTGTAGTGACTCTGTGAAGCATCTTTGTCTGAGCTGTCTGTCTGTCTGTCTGTCTGCGGTCTGGTTTTTGTAAAGAGATGAGGCCATTCAATATTTTGGCAGTGTCTATATAATCCTCAAATGATTTAGTGTCACCATTTAAATGCCCTTTTTTATAGAGCCTTGAAATGCTCATAAAATATGTAAAGTCAAAAAGTTATCGCTGGACCGGGTTGCCTGATCATCCAATGGACAAAGTTTCTTCACCCTCGTCTGTTCAATTCCAGATTAACAAACTGGGGGCTTGTTTCTGAGGGGGGGGAGATAGATTAGGGTTAGGCTTCCAGTTCTCTTCTTCTGGAAAGTAGATTACTTTAGAACCCCCTTCAACAGCAAACGTATAAAACCAAAAACAGCTTGACAACATTTCATAGTCTAGTCCTTCCACTACTGGGGGTCCCTGGCAGGTACAGCCATGTCATATCGAGCCTTTTTGAGCTGATTTTTTTTTGGAAGATTTTAGTTAAAGGATATCGATCCCCAGGCCATTTGAAGCCTTTATGTTTTCCCCATTTCTGTGTGGGTTTTCTCCTGGTGTTTCTGTTTCCCCTACCATAAAAAAATGCAACAGGCCAAGATGAATGAGGGCGCGTGCGAGTGCGGACAACGGGAATCAGCCCATGCCGTGTTAACATCCGTGAGTCCCATGTGTGTTTGTTAAGAGAGTTGTGGAACTGCAACTTGACTGACTGCGTGCATACAAAGTGGCCAATCTCACTGGCCAATGACTTTCTCCAACTAGAGATTTCTCCGAGATGTCCCCCTGGAGATATGGCGAGTCTCCCGGTAGTCTCAAAAATGGTATTTCCCCACAATGTCCCTGAGGCCTCTCTCGAAGGGACTCCACATGACTCTTTGAGATCTCCTTGGTATCCGACGGATCTTGGAGACATTGCGGGGACGTCACAGAAACGTCTCACAAGGTTGAGGATAACAAATAGTGTTCACGACACAACCGCTTGAGACCCACGTAGACCTCGTAGGAAGGCCACAGTTGTAGCCGAAACCGTCAACTGGCACTAAGAACAAAACTAGCACCCCGGAGACCTCTCGGAGACCGTGCGGAGACCTCTCGGAGACCATGGGGAGGCCACACTAAATCAAAACCTGTTCGTTTTCACTGAGGCTATCTTGACCAGCGGCAACTCGAGTCTCCAACTTCAGGCCGTTGAGAAGGCCTTCAACACACACTGCCCAGAACAAATTAAACAGAAAGATAATTAAAGTATAATTAAATCCTGAACCTTTGAAACCTTGAACCTTTGGGGGGAAGACCTTCACCTCTTTCACATTATTCTAATTTTTCTCCATGAGGCAATTTTGTTCCTTGTTTTAAACTGATATGAAAAGCCTTAATCAAACAGCACCTTCTTCCCTAGATAACGTACACCATTCCCCATATTTGATGGCACTCGTGGACAAGCAAATACCATCTCTTTCGTGTGTAGAACATCCATTGACCATCACAGCGGGTGAGCTTTGTGGCTTTCCTTTACTGCACATAAAAAGACCACCTCTGTCTTCGCTTGCTATGCTCTGCTTTCGGTTATAGAACTACTATTTGCGACGTGGCCGGTGCTGGATTGGCTACAAATCCCATCAAGGTGGCACGTTCTCACTCCCACTATGGGGTTAACGAACGGCTCTCACCAACCCACTCGATATCTGTTGATCGAGGGCCTTCCTTTGTATCTGGAAAGGGTCAATAGTCTGACAGTACTCTTTTGAGAGGGCTTTTCTTGCTTTTTCTTCAAGACTCTTAATGGTGTTCAATGGACTGGCCCACCATCATGGCCCTCCCTATGGCCATTCCCAAGAGACAGTTCCCACATATCCAGATATCCGCCCTACTGATACCCTATCCGGGGGCCATTAGCTCTCCTCCCAGCCATGAAAGTGAGCGTCTCTTCCCTCTTGCATCTCAGGAATTAAAAATTAACCAGCTAATATCCATTTGTCTGAAGGGATACAGGTTGAAACTGCAGATTCCCAGTGCGATGGAGTCTGAGGGATGACTGGTGCAACCCAATCTGCAGCGGGGAAAACGCTGACAGAGGAAGAGCAGGAAGAGTGTGTCCGTCAACCAATCCATCTGTGACTGACAGCTCTGGAGCATCTGTGACCAAGACACTGGGACATTAGTTGTTTTTTCCTCTTGTACACAGTGCTCTTTTCTACAAATCCATTTACCTATATTACTGTGACCAAAAGTAAAAAATGACTAAGGGAATGAATCATTATATCATCAAGCGGGTTTGTGCATCCAATAGTTTCATGGTGGTGGCTACAACGTCAGGGGTTCGAGGCCACGACAGTTTGCTCGTTTCTCCCCTGGGCTGTCCTGGCAAATGAAGCCTCCAGGTAAAACACAAATCCTGTTATCAGAATCAGAATCGTTTTCTATTGCCGTTGTTTGAGAACAAGTTCACAAACTAGGAATTTTACTCTGTACAAGTGTGCAACATAGAACATATAACACAGAATTTTTTTTTTAAGCTATAAAAGCTTTAAAACTATAAGGCAGGAAGGTAAGAAGATTAAAATAAATAATAAAAAAGTAAAATATGATGAGGCGACAACAATTTGACATAGAACAGCAGTGCATAAAGTGATGGCAGCGGATCTAAGTGTGGACATACCACATAGAGCAATAGAGCAGATTATATCCATGAGTCTGTCACTATAGTTATAAGAACCCTTTTCATTGACTGAATGTTTCTTTACACATTCAAATGTTACGTAATGTTTTATGGACATCTGTCCATTACACAGTGACCTGTGTACAAGTTACATCATGTTGTCCTTCAATACAGTTAGAGGCCCGCAACATTCCTCTATCCTTCTGACAATGCCATTTTTAAGAGAAATGTTGTGGATTTCTTTGGTTAGATTTTGATAAAACCTGAGATACGTTGTGGTGGATCATGCGAGAAAATGTATTGTGGATGTGTGGATGTAGATATAGTGAGGGCATAAGTTGCTACAGATACATATGGCCATGGCCGGGCCTCTAGCTATTATTAGAAGGACAAAATGCTGTACACAGGTCACTGTGTGTAATGGTCACACATCGATAAAACATATGTAACATGTTTGTGTAAAGGAACATACAGTCAATGAATTAGAGTTCTGTAACAGTGCTATAGCTGCACCTCCATTGTTATCTGCACAGAGGAAGAAAAGTGCACCATAGGATAATTTCCTGTCCCTGAAAGATCTTTGAATCTGCTCTCCGTCCGGTGGATAAACCTCGGACAAAACCACCCCTGCAAAAGGCCAAATCCATCACTGCAGATGAAATGTTTGAGCTGGTTGCTGGCAACATAGGACACCAAAATGCTCCTTTAAATCTTGGCCTTGTGGACTCCGCATCATTTGCCCTAGCAGTCCCCACGCGCTGTTGCTCCAGCCCTGCTGGGATATGACCTCTCCTATATAACAGACCTGCTCAGAGCTGTCATCCACCCCGCATTATATCCAATGTGTCCACACTAGTCCGACCTTGCTGCCGGTGCCCTTAGTAGGATAAAAATCTGCATTCAGCAGACTGTGCAACACACAATATGTTCTGTCATGTTCTATGGTATATATTTAACATTTCATGAATAATAAATGAGTTAAAACGCAGGAGGCATGTTTGTTGTACTGGTAAGTGCCATAGCTGCTCTGTCATGCTGTTCTCTCCGGCGAAAACCATGCTTTACACTCAGCAAATCCCCCGATGCAGGAGAAGAAATGCATCAGTGCAAAATCGTGCTTATTCAAATTCACCCAACATTTAGAGATTCCCTTTCCATATAATACTTGCAAAATCCCTGCAAAGTAGCAAGATTGGATTAAAGGAGACATGTCATGCAAAATGGACTTCCTTTTTTTTTCTTTTTTAGCTTTAACACGTTATACCATTGTTCCCTTGTCAGAAACATACCCGCAGTAGTATTTTGCTTCATTCATGCAGTTTTCAATCCTTTTCACATCGGTCGTTTCTTCTAGCATTGTTGGAGTTCCCTGTATTTGTGTAGTGGGCTAGAAGCAAAAGTGGCCTGTGCTCCTCTTCACTTGCCACATTTGATTAGGTCTTTCAGTGAGTTTGCATGGGGATGGGATTTCCTCCAGGTGCTCGGCTATCCATGTCAAACTAACACATGCAGGCACCGAGGGGTACAGGCTGACAGGGTACTCCCGTCTTAAGATCATGGCTGAAGAAGGAGAAGCAAAGGTCCCTGAGGGAGCTGCACTGTGGTTGTGCGCTGACAGGTTCTCCTTGTGGCATCGAAAGATAAGTAAAACGCAGGAAAAACTAATTTCCCTAAAGGCATATTAAAGACTCCAATGACTAATTCTTCTTCCTGTTCAAATGCTTGTCTTTTATCTTTGTGCTGTGTCATCCCGTCCTTCCATCACTTCTCAATGGGCTCACGGACCTGCCAGCTACAGCACGCCTCTCCTTTATTCCCGACTGACTCTCGCCACAAAACCAAACAAGAACAATGTCTTCTCCCTCAACCCCTCCATTTCCCTGAATGTACTTTGTGGTGTTTTTTTTGTGTAAAACAGAAATTAAGTAGTAAATTAAAATTGTGCCGAATAAAAACTGAAGACTAAAACAAGAGCAGGCTGGTGTGACCAATAAGGACAACTGATGTGCAAAAACATAACAAAGCTTTATTACAAAACTAAAAACCAGCTTTAAAATGCGATTAAAATGTTAAAATTAATTAAAACGGGGCACAACGTGAAGAGGAGGCCCAAATTCCGTGGCGGGGGTCGTTGGTGGGGAAGCGGCTACTCCTACTCCGTCTCCCTTGGTCCCAGGTCCTGGAGCTCTCTGGAACCGCACCTGGGCAAAAGGTAAGGGGAGCCAGCACACACGTGCACCACACCAGATCGTAAAGGCCCAAGGCCACTCAGTGCAGTGCAGTTCTGCGTCTTAGCGGTACTCACTGACAGGGAGAGCTCCTCACTCTCCCACTGCTTGATCCGTCCTCTCAGCTTTCCCCGAACCGCACTGCGTCCCCTGCTGCTCTCTGGTCGCTTAACGATCTCCGGACGGGCGAGGCAGGGTCTGGTTGTCCGGGTGGGTGGGTGGGTTTCGTGTGTGCCGTCGTTCTCCTGCTCCTCCGTCTCTCACAGTTCCTCTCTTTCTGCTCTCTTCTGTTTGACTGCATCGACCCTTTTTATCCTGTGTCCTTTCCCGCAGAACAGGTGTGGTGATTGCAGGCACCTCTGACCGGATTACATACTTTCTTCCTTTTGAGGTCTTCTTCTTCTTTTCTTCCAATATCCACTGGCTCTTTTCCCCATTGCATTGAAGCTTGTACGTCCTTCAACCAGTTCCAGCTTTGTCTGTTCCACTTGGTTTCTCAGCGTTAGCCTTTTTTAAATATAGTTTGTGTGAGGCACCGGGGCGTGTTTCTTGTGTAATAGAGCGTTTCAGATCATTTGAGGCTCACCAGCAAAGAAGAATGCTGTTCAGTTTGTTGCTGCTGAATATTATTAACAAGTGAAAGGGAGTGTACGATAGGTTAAAAGGCTGATTGTTTTCCCTTTTTGACATTTGGGAAACCAATGGTGTAGAATCCTGTCCCAATGCACTGTCAAAAGATGGTTCCTGTGGTCCAAAACTCTCATGAACCACAACAGAAAATGTTCCCCACATAATTCCACAAATTGTACGAGCTGTTTTGTATTTGGACACTGTAAATGGAAAAAGCACACTATATAAAATATATATAAATATAAAAGGTTTCCCAACGACACTCAAAGGCGGCAATTTTGAGTGATGATTTAGGATTGAGTTGAGTTTCAATATTTGTCGGATGATTTGTTCCCATAAACACAATTTTTCATGGCTGCTTTGGTGTGCACTGGCTGAACCTAAATTGCAGGTCTTCGGTGTCCAGCGGATTGTGGTCGTGACCAAACAGATGGTCGGGCAAAACGCGCATGTAAACCAAACCAGAAGGAGCCCATTTGAATTACAGGAGCACATTTAGAGGCAAACACAGGCATTCTGAAATGAGCATATCTTATATTCAATTTTAGAATTTTAAGAAAAGGCCCGGTTAGAACCATGAGGCCGTCCTTCTGTGGACCCACCACCTGCAGGAGGAGCCATAGGGGCTAGTGCAATGTGATTTGGGCAACTCCAACGACTGCCCCCACGACCTGGCAACGGACAAGTGGAAGAAAATGGATGGATGATTTCCAGTACATGCTGTTACTTGAATAATACTGTAAAGTAACTTTCTTGTATGTCAATTATATTGTCATACTTTGTACATTCAAAGGGGGGAAAAGTGGCACAGTTAGCGAAGCACTTGCATTTCAATGAGGGTTTCCAATTAAAGCCCTAGATAGTGTTTGCAGTACCACTTCATTCATTCAAACCCTTAGTTAACCAGGAAAAAAACGATATAATTGAGATAAAAACATCTCTTTTACAAGAGCGCCCTGGGACTCTTTCTGACCTTACTTTAATGATTGTAAAGTCAGCACATACTTAAAGGGGGGGGGTATTATGAGCCAAATCCACTTTTTAAAGCTTTTTATCGTGTTACATCATGTGTTTCGAGCTGCTAAAAGATTATTCAAAGATGCACATCTTTGAATAATCTTTGGTTCTTCCCTGTTTGGCTTATCTCAGCATCACAGTGGTAGCTCCTCCCCTTCCCAAAAGACTCCTCCTGAAGTCCTGCCTGGCCTACATTTCCAGTCTAGAGGTGCTTTCCCCACCAATCTTTTAATGGCTAAGTAAAATCACTCACCATAGCTTCATTCCAGCCACATGGGCTTTTCCTATTGAAACAGGAGTGCAAGAGGAGGGAAGTGGGGTTTATCATGTGGAAATAAAGCAAAACTACTGCATATTTTTTATTCAGCTGTTTTAGATCAATATTCTAACCAACAAAGTGTAAGATCGTGACAAAGATGTATTTGAGATTATTGCCAAATATCTGCAAAAAGCTTAATACACCCTCTTTATATTGTAGAATAACTGGTGAATTTAGCTTAAAGATGAATCTGATAAATCTATCAACTATATTATTTTCCAATCAGTGATGGGTTTCCACATGACCGGGTTGTCCCCCATGACGTCTCTCTATGGACCATTCTGATGGTGCTAATTATAGCACGTCGCGTCCTGAGCCAAACCATTTATTTGAACTCGTTGAACTGTGCGCTTGAAGTCGCTCCTGTCGCTGGAACATAATGGTTTAATAACAGTTATAGATTGATAATCACTGTCATCTGCGGCAGTGGCTGTTCATTTGAATTCGCCACTCGCCACCCGACAGAGCAAAGTACCACCTGCAGAAGAGGTCATAACCAGGAATGTGCAAAGAAATGTGTGAAAATCCTTGACCTCTGTTGATTCCACGGGGGAGCATTTATAATTCTGGGGTGTGTACACAACCACCAAAAATAATCAGCAGCAAAACAAACAAACAAACAAAACATATACAATCAGCAAATGCTCTGGTCGCATAACTGGTCAACACATTTGTTGAATCTCTCCCTCTCCACTCTACGCCCCATTTAATACTATAATGTCCTGTTAAAGAAAAGGATACGGGTCAGATTATTTATTTTAAGAAACAGTTTGTGTAAGCTGTCGGTCATACCATTGAGCCATCTTCTGTACTTCACACAGATGATGGTTCAAGAGCCTTTATCTACCAGTGAGTATGCATCTGTACATCAAGTAAAGGGTCAGAGTATAGCACTTACTCAAAACCACGCGACTGTGGTGCAGTTGGTAGAGCGGGCCGTCTCATGACCGGGAGGTCGGGGGGTTCAAATCCCGGCACACTGTTCTTGACAAAGGCTTGTCGGAGCCGATACGTGAGGGAAGAAAACAGCAATATGTTCTAAAGATTTCAAGATTCATCAGCCCAGCACAAGAGAGGCTTTTTAAGTGTAAATAGAGAATTAACTCACCTCCAGTGTCTGCATGCACTGGTGTATGGACGAGAGTGTGAATGGGTTAGTGGTTCCTCGAAAAAATTGAGATCATTTACCATTTACAATGAAAATCAGTCCTTCGAATAACAATGTATCCCTGTACACTGCAGATACACTATGTAGCTGCTACACATAGGGCATCTTTCTTCACTGTGTTGCTGGTTTGCCGTGGTTTTCCTAGCAAAAAGAAAAAGACCATTCAGTTCACACATTAACTAATGAGTTTTTAATTTCAAAACAATTAATTAATAAAGCACTTTTAGTTATACGTACTAAAAGCTTTGCAAATGACATAACATAATCAACAAAAACATTGTCGTGTAAGCCATTGCTCACGACATAGACACGGCTTGTTGTGGTGGGACGTGGCGAGTGCAGCAGTGTAAAGACGCGCCAAAGCAAAACAGTAGAAGCAATGTAAAACAGATTCATCTTTCAAACCTTTGCACAGCACATTCTTGTGGAACTCGCTGCAACTGTATTATATCAAATTGCAACTCATTACTGGTCCATTTGGGGTAGAAAGTCCCGCTTAACTTGTAAAACAAAGCAACTTTAGCAAAGTAATGCGCCAGCGAGCACATTACCGGCTGGACATTTCATGATTAATTGAATTCCCTGGAATGTAGACGAACAACCACTGAATAGGCTTTCCCTGTTCTGCTCGCCGGGTAACTTCTGTAGCTATTTGCAGCAGCTTTCTGCTATGAAAATGCGCGTTAATCCTGTTTGCTTTACAACTCCACGCGCTGAGTTGGACGATGTGTTCGGCGTGACATCCAGGCAGTTCCAACTCTCGCAGTCGCCCCCAAATTCGAAATACTGGTGTCTGCCTTTGATACGCCTAACTTCTTCTCAGATAGCATCCAGGGAGCATTCCTCGGTTTTATATTGATAACCTTAAAAGGTGCATTATGCAATTTTAATGTGGGAAAGAAAGTTGATATTTGTGCGTATTTGACCTTGTAGTGAGTGACCCGACCACTCCTACACTCCTTTTTTTGCATAAAAAGATCGATCATAGCTCCAAAGAACTACATTCCGTAAGATACTTTCTATCCACCACTTTCAGCTCCGGTTGTGTACCTATAGACACTTAATTTTCACTTCCTGTTTCGGGCATAGGCGCTCCGCACGTCCCATCACACCAATTGTACATTTCAACAATGCTGTGATTGATAATGATTATTTTATCATTTAGCCAGCGTACATATACTCGAGTTGACCGTGTAGTCCGCTTACTTAACATTTTCCAAATTTGTTCCATTTTGTTTCCCAAATTGGCAACACTTTTGCTGCAACCCAGCAACTCCAAGTAAAGTCCACATCTTTCCTGATAGGTAGTGCTAACTCTATTTCTAATCTATTACTAAAAAGTCTGTTTTAAAGGTATTTTGTGGTCATAAACCGAGCGCTCATATTTATGCGGTAACTGCCTACGCGCTTCCACCTCAAAATTATCCCCCACCACTTTGTGATTAGCTCTTTCCCAGCCTCTTAACGCCTCTTACAAGACTCGTAGCTGACTAATCCTGTTTACATTTTTTACTCTTGACAATTTAAGCAAGGTACAGTGGCAACTCAGTGGGCCCTACATTAGTAATATGCTGTCGCTGGTTGCAGTGCGATGGCCACATTCCTTCACATGTTTGACTGCCTGTTGGCTAATGGCACACAGAACTCGGAGTGTCCTGGTCATTAACTTCCATTAACTGTTCTCCCGCCTCATTGAGTCCGGTGTTAATTGTACAAGATAAAGGCATCCAGGTCCCCAACACAACAAATCATCTGCCGGATTCTGCGCACGACCTTTGGTGAAGAACTTTTACAATCCCCTGAAAATGGAGAATCCGTCACATACGAAGTCAACAATAACGGAAAGCTGGAATATTGAATGTCAGATGTAATGTATGTAAAATGCAGAATGTTCCCCCACGGTAATTGCCATTGGTAATCACTAGGCCTGATGATAACGGAACTAGAAGTTCAACATATTGAGCCATGGAAATATTGCAATAAACAATATTATTGAATACCTTTTAATGCTACACTACTTCATCTTAAAGCAGAACTAAGTAACTTGTTTACCTTAATAAATCCTTTCCGTAGTCCCTCTGGGGGTAATACAAGTGTTCATGGGATGATTGGGGGGGTCCTTCATCTCCCCCTGGTGTCTCTGGCCAGAAAACCACAATTGCAACTTTCCCTGGACACTAGTGGAATCACGGAAAAGAAGCTAACAGGCGAACGGGCAAAGCTAACTGCGGGCTAGCGCCACTTAAACAGTATTTACAGCCAAGTTTGAGTGAAAAAAATGATCTCTATTGTGTAATTGGATGTACAATATCCCTCTGTCCCTTTGTCTTTTCTGTCAGCGTAGTATTTACGCGGCAACATGCTACGCAACATGCTACGACACCTGCAGTGGCACTTATGGCCTCTAGGGGCATGAGTTACTTAGTTCTGCTTTTAAAATATCCCACTATAAACATAAAATACAATGAAATACAACCTACCTAGGGTGAAAAATAGAGCACGGCTTTAGAAAAATATGTCAAGAGTGAGAAGAATCTTTTGAAGTGTAATGTATGTTTTATTGTGAAACTCACACCTGCATTATGTGCTTTGCTACTACCCGTACTTCCGGCTTGTGGAGTTGAATAAACACAGGTAAAAGCTACACCCGTCTTATCCATGTCTCCCTGTACTCTCAACAAATAAGTACATTACATGAAGAAAGTTAACGAAACATCCTCAACTTAATCAACCCCGTCCAAAGATACTGTAGAAACATAAATCTCGAGTGCAATACTTTTTATTGCATGTTTGACATTGTATTGTCACAGCCTGCCTGCGCTGCCATCATTAACCCTCTCACACCTGCCTGCCGCTCATTAGAAACAATCAAGTATTAAAGCAACTGCCTGTAAACAGCTCATAATGATGCCTATGGTTCAACTCACATAAATTGGATATGTTTAATGTGTGACTTCACCGCAGCACAAGTTTGCATCGTTAAAAAAGTCATTATTTGTCATATACGTCAGATTCACTATACAAGAAATGTGCTGCTCGCAGGCAGTTGAAAGCTGGCAAAAACAAAGTTATTCCAGCACGCGAGATTGGGCAAGGTTAAGATAAGATAGAGCCAAAATCATTCATGTCATATTTGCAATTCCTGAGACACGTCACCCAAGACATTTAAATGAAATGTCTTCAGCTTTCACTTTTTTTTTTTATTAAAGTGAGCGAGAGAGAACTGGGAGCACGTCCTAGTCCTGCAGCATGTCACTTGTTTTAAATAATGAACATACACATTTGCCACGTCACAGGTGTAAAACTACACCACCTTTAAGTAGATCAATCTTTATCATGTCACAGAAAAGTGGAAACTCTAGAAAACCTATAATGGTGGAAAATGTTATGATTGAATTCAACATAAGAATCTGGTAACAATCGAGTGCGTTTCCCTCTTGTTTGTTTACCGCGTTCGCTGGCAACACCAAAACAGTGGTGGATCGTTCAAAAAATACATAATTAAAACCCAGCGATTAAAATTCCAAATGCGCCGTGTTTCCCCCCTTCCCCCCCCACACACTTTTTAATAATTGTGTGTCAGACAAAAAGCGACCGCGCCAGTGTAAAATCAGCCTTCAAACTGTCGAGAACCGAACTCAGGGGCCTCTGGATAGAAATGAACCATTTTACAAGTCATTTCTTCCAACTAATTTCCCAATAGAGTTTAATGGGAAAAAATTAATAGAGGGAACAGCTGATAAGGGGATCCATGTATGAAGTGGCACGCCAGGAGGGCCGGGGCGGCAGCTGATTTGGTGCCCCTTTTTCTTTCGGTTTGACAATCATTTAGTCAATCATTAATTTCAAATGGTAGCAATAATCAAGAGCAGGGCTTTGTTAGAATGCACCGAGCGATATTAGATTTTCAGAGATTTAAAGCGGCGATAGGAGCTGGCTTATAGGATTACCCCAATAGAGCGTGAAGAAGACCAAGAAGATGGATAAATAATATTATGTTGACAATTTACAAAGGTTATGCATTTGGATATGTGTTTATTGTGTCACCGTGTTTAAATAAAGTTAAGGTACATGCTTTACTGTCTCCATAGGGTCATTTTCCCTCTGCATTTGCCCATCCTTCAGTGACGTTGCAGCTCACACCGGGTGACTAAAGAGCAGCACCTATTTTTTTTCTTTTTAGCTATCCGCATATAAGAATACCTAAGATGAAGGATTAGCTCAGATGTCACGGCCGTCCAGCGCACAGACCCTGGATTCACATAAAGAAATACAGAAAATACTGCTTCCACTAGAGAGGATAAAAGAAAAAAAAAAGGTCACGGGGTCACTCACAGCATATAGGCGAGGAGGTAGCTGCTCTTCAAAGGCCTCTGCAGTAAATAACACCGTCCTATGTTTTTTTGTTTTTTTTACGACGGAGATCAAACTCTACGCTATGAAGACGCTCTACAGCTCTCTCTGACCTCCATCGCCAAAAAACATGGGCTACGGCGTCCCCTGGAAACCGAAGAACAAGCCGGCGCCAGAGATACCGCACTTCACAGCATCACGCCCCGGTGGTCCGTCGGGCACGTCGACGACAGGGGCGTGAGGAACCAACGGTACTTCTCAGAGTAATAGAGCTTGTATCTGTGAAGAAGCTCCCTCTGAAATGGACGGACCAAGGTTATCATTTGTGAGGAAGGTAGAATAAAATGTCCTTTCAGTCGCTGGGAGGTCGCATAGCAACTCATTTTAATGCACACCGCAGCAAAAACACGAATAATGTCCATAAAGAAACTGATGAAATATTATTCACATACACCACACATTTTCGATGCAATGTCGGTGGCTCTTAATTTGCATGTTGTGACATCTGCCTATAGGTGGCAAGCAACGACACAAATTCAAATGTTACAGTTCATTAAAAACAGGATTGAGAACAAATTCAGCGGACTTATTCCATAGCTTTCATGCCTTAAAGAGGTCACACAAAACTGACTTTTCAGATTTTGTTATGGGCTATATGGATCCTCCGAAGTCTCTTCCTGTCCTTGTAATTTACTTATGAGTTAGTAGCGGTGCCTTGTCCAAAAAAGTAAATAGCTCAGGATTATATGGCAGGCAGTGAGTTACAGACGGACAGTCACGAGCATCATGCTAAAATCATCACGTCAGGAGCAAAGAATCCACCGGAGGACACTTCTGTGCTGATCATGATGTGTTTCTCTCGAAGCTAAAGGCTAACGCTAAATAAAAATAAAAATGGAAAGAGCAGGTCTTGGACGAGCCTGCTCAAATAATAATCGGCCCGTCTTTAGTATGAAATACTGCTTAGTTGTTTCATTTTTGTGGTGGTGTTTTATGATACTAGCCTCTGAGATAAAAAAAAAAAGTCTGACCTCAATAAACACAGACGTTTCCTGTGTCAAGTATTTTCATCCAACGTTATGTTTTTAACACGTAGCCAGTGACTTTCCCCCCTCCGTTTTCAGGCACGTAAAGGTGGCGGTTTGAATGTCAGAATGATTCTGGGCGCTCTGTTGTCGGGGGCTTCGTGCCCCTGGTAGGGTCTCCCATGGCAAACAGGTCCTAGGTGACGGGTCAGACAAAGAGCGGTTCAGAAGCCCCTTATGAGAGACCAACAGGCCCGGGTAGAACCATGAGGCCGTCCTTCTGTGGACCCACCACCTGCAGGGGGCGCCATAGGGGCTGGTGCAGCTCCAACAGCTGCCCCCAAGACCCGGCAACGGACAAGTGGAAGAAAATGGATGGATGGGCCAGTGACTTCCCATTAGTATCTCGCTGTCCGTGATCGCACTCGGAGTCAATGGATACAGAGCCTATTGGACTTGATACATACAAGTTCAAGAAATCCTGTTTATCAAGGCTGCTTTTTCACCATGAAGTCCATCCCCAAGTGTTCCTGTTTGTTTTTTTTGCTGCGTAATA
The DNA here is from genome assembly GCA_021464625.1 of Proterorhinus semilunaris. NCBI lineage: Eukaryota > Metazoa > Chordata > Actinopteri > Gobiiformes > Gobiidae > Proterorhinus > Proterorhinus semilunaris. The sequence continues at coordinate 25,748,646 of CM038358.1, read as the reverse complement.
GGAATGGGCCTTTACATTTCCTATTATTAGTCCATAAATCATCATCGGTTTATCTATCCACCGCCCGAGCCGTGGTAATGATCCCACAGTTTGAGAACCACACTCTCCCGCCGCATTTATGAGATAACTAGTGTGAATGTGATCAGCAGCAGGTTCTGAAGGTGTGGCAGGAACAGGCTGCAGTTCAGTGGGGGACCTGCCAGCTGGATTGATCCCAGAGAGGTGAGAGGAGAGGGGGCGCTTGTCAAATCTTAAACATATTCAGCTCCTTAGTCCCGGGGTCAGCGAGCCTTTGCCCTTAGACGCTTGAGCGCTCCAACTGCTTCGTAAGCACCGTCCCCTCCGTCCCGCGGGGGGTCGGGAGGCTGAATCTCCCAAATTGTCCCCATAATTGATTGAAGAAGGGCCCATTTCCCGCGTTAGCAGGAATGACACGTTTCAAAATTAAAAATGCGCTTCCCCCACGAGAGGCGGCGTGCGTGGTTTAATAATCCGGGACAGTTTCTGGTTCACAATATTTCCCCCATTCCTCCCACGGCTGTATTAAAAAAACAATTTCCACGTTTTTTTTTGGAGACAGAAAGTTGGCCCGCGCACATCAATTATAAATTACAACCTTGTCTTGAGCGTCCACACGGGGAGAGGGGAGTGGGGAGGACGCGCTCGCTAAGCTAAGGGCTGTTTGTGTAAGCTAGCTCAAACAGTACTTCTAAAAAACTGACAAAAACAGGCAAATGTCCATCCATCCATCTTCTTCCACTTGTCCGTCTCTGGGTCGTGGGGGCAGCTGTTGCACCAGTCCCCTATGGCTCCTCCTGCAGGTGGTGGGTCCACAGAAGGACGGCCTCATGGTTCTAACCGGGCCTGTCGGTCTCTAAATGATCAATATTAAAGTGGTAATCTGGAAGTCTAAATATGTTTTGGGTCTTGCATTGGGCGGCACGGTAGTACAGTGGTTAGCGCTTGTGCTTCACAGCTAGAAGGTCCCGGGTTCGATTCCCACCTGGACGGGGCCTTTCTGTGTGGAGTTTGCATGTTCTCCCCGTGTCTGCGTAGGTTTCCTCCGGGTACTCCGGTTTCCCCTACCACCAAAAACATGTACAATAGGCCGGGATGAATGATGTGAGTGAGTGGTTGGTGGTGGTCGGAGGGGCCGATGGCGCAGATTGGCTGCCTCGCTTCCGTCAGTCTACCCCAGGGCAGCTGTGGCTACAATAGTAGCTTACCACCACCAAGTATGGAGTGAATGAATAGTGCAATGTAAAGCGTCTTTGAGTGTCCAGAAAAGCGCTATATAAAACTGATGCATTATTATTATTTATTATTAAAGTAAGCGATAATATATATGTATTATTTTTTGTTAATCCTCCCGTGCTGACCAATGAGACGAGCTTTTCTTGTGAACCAGCCTGTCCTTGCATTTAGCAAACTACGGAGGGCGTTGTGGTTAAAGAGGGGGGGATTTGATTGTTTCCTTTCAAATTTCACTCTATCTCTCCCAACTTTGCAAACTTACACACTATCCCTTTAAGGCAGGGGCATCCAAAGTGAGATATTCCTTTCTATTTGAAATGTAATCATTCTACACAATTCTAAATCTAACAACTAACATTGTATTGTGAGACAGAGCTGGCATGAAGGTTTTGAGCGTGAATAAAAGGTGTGGGGCACAATTTGAACCTGTGCCGATCTGTGGCCCTTCATCCCGCGTACACTTCCATATGCAACCCCTCATGAAAAACACGGCTGCTCAATAGTTTCAGCTAGCTCAACATGGGTCCCCACACAGCCCGACATTTCAAAGGTTTTCCCCATACCGCTTACCTTAGCTTTTCAATGTGTGACACCCCCACTGAACCAGACTTCAAACTGATTTCCCCAATGTCAGAATGCACCTGTTCACAGTAGCCACATTGTGCTTGAATGACCCGAGTTCGCCAAAGTGCTGGAATATCAAAACAGGGCAGTTTGAGGATCACAATTCCTCTGGGCTGCGGATCGGGACCGTGATACAGCCTTCATAGGACCTCCAGACGAGGAGATCTCGGATACTTGAACAACCAAGTCCAGTCGACAGCTCTGGACAGCTCTACACGCTAACCCCGTTTCTTTTCTTCGGATACAAAAGAAAAAGGTGGAATGAGACCCTTCTATCGTGATTCACAACTTTGCTCCTTTACCGGGCTGTTGTCCTGCAGCTGTAGGACCTCGTGTCCACCTCATGGAAGAGATGCTACAGCAGTGTTTATGTGTTCCGCACGTGGCACTGCCCACGTGTTCACCCACACAATAGGCTCCCGTTTCTTTTTCTGACAAGTGTCATTTGCAGCCACGTCGCAGGTGCATTCACGGCACATACAAACAGAAAGAAAATAACCTCCATTTCCAAACTGAAATCATCGGCTCCTGTTTGGGGAGAGGGCAACAGTGTGCGCCTGGGGGGGGCGAGGGAAGGAATGAATGGACATCACAGCCGAGGCGGAGCGCCCAGTGCGTCCCCTTCACTGTAGGCACCCACAGGGAGAAGAAGCGTGACCGCGGAGGGAGAGAAGACGCGACTCCCTGTCTGTCCTCCTCCTCCTCCTGCAGCCCCGCGCTGTGCACGCGGGCACACGGACTTACTTCCACTTTTACACATTTAACTTGGACGTCTTGGAGTATACATCGTCCTTCCGGATAGGGACCCTCGTCGCTGTGCCTCCTTTGCGGTCGGGGAACACGACTTGAACGGGGAGCAGCTGACGCACGGTGTACGGGAGTCTAAGCACCACCACCGACGCGGAGAGAGACCCGGCAGCACGCGAGCCTCTCCGGACGGGATAAGACCTCGTGCGTTCGCGGAGCTCCTGTCTTTCTTTACGTCGCGCCTTTGGCTTGGACACTCGGCGCTTTTTCCTTTTTGTATTTTTTATTTGGTGGGGCTTCTGGAAGTGGATTTCTGCGCTTGTTACCAAACTAAAGAAGACAGGCGGAGGGACAAACGAATACATACATTAAAAACACGGGAGTGCAGCGGAAGACGGAGAGAAATGCCAACAGCGGTGACAAAGGGGAGCTTCAGTAAGTGCCGTCCTTTTTTTTTTTATATATATATTTTTTTTCTTAATCTCCACGCAGTGCCAGTAGACCAGTGAACTTGAGACGCTGCGTGTGTGTGTGTGTGTGTGTGTGTGTGTTGGCTAACACTTGCATTAACATTTGTTTTTTTTCCCGATCGTTTGAATGTATCTGTCTGGTTCGTCCGCTGCACTTTACGGACTGTGTACAGACCTACTTTGTGGTGGTCGGAGAGCGCGCGCGCGCGTGTGTGTGTGTGTGCGCGCGAGTCTCCAGCCAGGCTTTTATACCGGGAGGTGGGAAACGTGCACCGCCAGGCGACCGTCGTGTCTCTGATCCGGGTGCTAACCTCAGACACGGCGCATGTTGGTTTGGTTGGACGCAGGTTTAGCGTCGCGGAGTTCACAACTTTACCCGCGTTTGCACGTAAAGCTCGCGGATGCTTTTTTATTTTATTTTATTTTTTTATAAACATAACAGCTTGGACGCGCCCCCCCCCTCCCCTCCTTGGACGTTTGTTTAGGGTAAGTGCACACAAACAATGTACCTTTTTTTGACTGACTTAGTTCTGAGGTGAATCGACGTCAGAGTCGGTGTGCTCCTGAGCTCGCGGAGATGAAAGCTTAAACCAAGCGGAAAATCTGTCGAGAATTGCTAATGAATTTGAACATTTGAAAGTAATGGTGTTCAGCGGCGCGTAATGCCCCCCCCCCCCCTCCCTTTATAATTCCAAACTACTCGCATATTCGCCTGGCTTCATGTTTGACAGCGTGCGAGTGCGCATAAAAGTGTTTCATCTGCAAGGTGCACAGGATCCCCCCCCCCCCCCTTTACTTCATGTGTGCGCGTACACGAGAGGGTGCGCGGACGCCCCCCCCCCCCCCCCCCCCCCCCGCATAAAGAAATATGTGCTCGGTCCTTATGTGTGGAGGCTCAGCCCGGGCACAGGTGTCGGGAGTTGTTGTTCACCCATCACTTCTGTCATGTATCTGCCATTCACCTGACATTAGCATCCGCGCTGTTGCAGGGAGGGGGGGCTGCAGTCAGGTGAAGCATTTCTGTAGGGGGGGGCTGATAGAATGCAAAGAACGATATGGAGTTGAACTGTTGTTGGTCTGTGATACCATGGCGCACTATGCCATAAATGCAGCTCAATACCAGATTGAAATGTGCAGCTTTACTTGAGTCTATGTTCTGACTTTCTCTCTATGATCATACCACGTTTCCTAATTGCATGTGTTGGCAAACACGTGCACAGCTTTACACAGATGTAGACTGCTGTAGTGACGAGGGCCCCGCACGTGGGAGTAACCTTGTCATGTAAGGTTGTCCTCAGCGTTTGTTGTTGCTTACTTTCCAGTTACATTCCCGGGTCATGCTTGGAAAAAAAAATGAGCACACAAAGCTGTATTTCACTAAAGGAGCTGAAGCTGAGCGTAACCTTCAGTGTCTATCGCTTTGTCATTTCGTACAAATACAATTGTGACATTGGGCTTGCATTTTTTGGAATGCAAGCCTTGTTTTTCAGGTTTTTTGTGAAAAATTAATTAACCCAGTCTTTACTAAGCCAGGTGGTTCTCCCCTTTTCCCCCTGTGAATGTTTGTTTTGCTAATGCTTTGGGAATACTTGAGTTACCCTGGACAGTTACTGATATGTAAATAAAAAGAAAGAAAATGCACATAGGAGGAAACTTACTATTGTGCAGATTGTCCCCAACATGTTCACAACTCAGTCAAAATTGGTTCCCATTAATTCATTTTTCGAATGTTACAAATAGTTTGACAATAATCAAATTCTGTTCAACGAGCTTATGTAGAAATGAAGGAGGGAAATGGAGAGCTTCCTGGAAAGCGGTGAAGAGCTGCTTGAACAGTGGCTCACAAGAGGACTGTACACGTCCGAGACCCCGGCTCAAATGTAAAGCCACATATCCAATCAGAGAAAAAAACATTGAATGAACAATTAGTCGATATTTCCCCCTCAAAATGTGCAATATCAGTGTTGTGAAATGTGTGTTGCTTTTTCATTATTCATATTGAAAACCCACGCCTCCTGACCATGCAATCCCATCACTCTACTCATTCCCCGTCTCTCGCAGGAGTGGGGGCCGACACAATGGTCTGTAAGCCTCTTGTGCTCAAACAGAACTCCGAAATAGCGCGTGCTTCGTGGGGGTGGATGCACCAGAGCGGCTCTCGACAGCGCTCCATGCCCGCGGCCCTCTCTGGTTTATTTAAAGACACGATTGGCAGCACTTTTGCAGCGAGGGCGACGTGCCGGAGTAGCCCCATGGTCATCCTTTATCAATACTCCGATCCGCTTACAGCTGTCGGACGCAGAATGAAGGGGTCCTGACCCGGAGCCAAGTGGAACGCGGGATTGTTTCGTCCAGTTGCGTCAGGGTTTATTTTTTGTTGTTGCTGTGTCTGAATCTATGGCCGGTTCCTCTGACTCATAAAGAAGCTAGTTTATACTATGTTTGCGTAATGTCAGAGTCATGGTGAACGCATAGTCTTGTATGTAAGACCCTCAATGCGGGATTTGCTGTTTTCATAAATGCAGGCTGTGAAGTGCATTCTTTCGAGGATTTGAATGTGAATCTTAGTATGACCAGAAAGCATGTTAAATTGCAATATCTGCAATAAGTGCAGATTTACTCATTATTGTCTTGATTTAGTTCAACATTAGCATTTCTTTTTTTCTTTTTAGGATTTCGTGCACATTTAATGAAACCTATGGTGTCTAAATGGTTTGTTACCCATTCGGATTGGCCTGAGCTGTGTTCAACATCCCACTGGTCAATGCTGTAGAGAGAAAAAAAGACTGAATGACTGGACAAGCTCGTGATTTAGCTTCAAACTGGCCTCAGCCTTGGAGCGTATTCCTGTATAAGGCCAGGGGGACTCGGCCTTCAGTAAAACCTTATAGAGGTAGTTTTATTGGCTCTGGGAGATACCTGTCGATTAGCAAAGACTGACAATCCGTTATTTTTTTACAACAGACCGACTCCCGCTGCTGTGGCTCAGGAGTAGACGCCGTGATGTAGTGGATGGGTATTTTATCATGGAAACCCTGGTTGACAGTGCTATTAGGTGTCTTGCTGCTGGAGCATTAAGGTTTTCTTCAATCATTCTGACCAGCATGGTCGCTCGGTTTTTCAACTTATTATCACCCCCGATGCCCTCTGGGAGACATTTTCTCCTTTGTGAGTCACTCTGCACATGCTCTAATAACTTAGTGGTGCTGTTTACATTGGGCCCACTTTCCTGGGAAAACCACAAAACAAACACATTTCACGGTTCACAATGGCACATGGAGATGGTCTGGTTGATCGTATCGACGTCTGAATTCTAGTCAATTGGGGCCTTGTCAAACTCCTTCAAATCTTCACGCTTGCTCATTTATGTCCTGCTTCTATGTTCACGTTCTGCCTTATACGTCACACCTGCAGAGTACGATGCTTTACTTTATTATTGCAAGCAGACATCGACGTAGGGAATACAGTGGAAATATATGGGAACGCTTTGGACTTTCTCACATTTCTGCCTGAATTGGTCATAATGGGGTTGAGAAGCACAGATGGAAACAGTGTCCTAGAATATATGTCGACCCTTCTAGTTTGCACTTTGTTTGGTATAAGGTGTTAATATTGAATGTCAGAAGTTCAATACATTTCAATTAAAATAGTTGCTTACAGTTTTCTTTTTATCGCCTACAGTATTTGCCTTATACTCAATATTATCGTTTATGGCGATATTTTCTGAGACGATGTATCGCCCTCACATTTTTTTTTTATCGTGGCAAGCCTACAGTCGACTGATGAACCCAAAGTTGAATTGTTTGGGAGGAACACACAGCGTCATGTGTGGAGGAAAAATGGAACAGCAACAGAAATGTGGGAAACACCAAAGCGTTCACATACATTTTCCTCCCACTGTACATGTTTGTGCATTTGTTGTACCAACTTTCAGATGCCATGAATATTGTTAGTCGTCCCATTACGTACCATTTATGCCATGGATACAGTCATGGATGAAAAGTGAAATATTATTTCCTTAAAATCTCACGTTCAAACGTTGACAGGGAGTCAATGTACCATGAACCTGCAGGACACCTTGAATTCTGAAGTTGTTTGAGGCTGCTTATCCACCATCTAGACTATCATGCATGCAGGATAGTCCGTCCACGTCCAGGGGGGTTATCTGTAGTGATATTGGGTGCACACTGTGGATATTAAGATCTCTGGAGATAGACTTGTAACCTTAGTTGATGGTGTTGATGTTTTTTCCACAATTTGGGTTCTCAAGTCCTCTGACAGTTCTCTTCTCCTCTTTGTGTTCTCCATGCTTAGTATGGCAGGCACAGACACACACAGCAAAGATTCAACTCCTCTTTATCTGCATGCAGGTGTGCTTTTAGGTTGCCCACACCTGTTACCACAGGAGGGTTTAAACGATGCTTGAAAGTTTTATGTGAAATGTTGCCTTTTTTTTTTTTTTTCTCTGATTTTTTTTTTTTTTTCAGTTGTTCCTATTGGGAATAAACAGTTTTATGTGTAATTGTATGAACTTTCTGGGAGACATTTACCCGAAGGCTAATGCATTTACACATAAACATTTGAGGGGTGCTAACACTTTCGCCCATGACTGCAACTTAAGACTACCTAAGAGCTACCATCTACAGACACATTTATTAATGCCTCAAAAACAACACTGCGTACAAAATATTTTGCTCTTCTGGATACACTCTAAATATGTATCTTTGCTGTCATCCGCTCTTTGTTTTCTGTCTCATTAAATCTGCCGTCCTCCTGTTACTCACTGCCTGCGAGTTTTATAGATATTTTCTTTTTCTTTTTCAAAACCTCGCCACACAGCCTCTATAATTTTACTATTAGAGCTTACAGTCATTTCCTCTTCAAATGATACCTTTTATGTCTTTATTGAATAGCCAAGATGAGAGTGGGGAAGAAGATATAAGCTGTAGTATGTTCTTCTGTGATATAAAATCCGCAGCAGTATTGGAGAGATGGTGGAAAATGTGTGAGGTCATTCATTTTATGTCGGTAATGCTTTATGGAATGTGATTGTAGGTTATGTTTTGCTTCCAGTTTTTAGCATATAACCCCAGTATGATCAAGTGCTCCCTCTCTCCATACTAATATTTTACTAGTTTAAACTTGCTGTAGTGTGGCAGCTGAAGCCATCATAGAAGTACTAAACCAATATGTTTTCTTTTTTTTATGTGTTGCCTTTTGGCTTTGTGAACGTCAAACTAATTCAAGGTTGTTTTTTTTTTAGAACAAGATTGTAACTGTAAAATGACAATTAAGTGAAAAATGCTCTTGCTTTTTCTCCCAAAATTGGCAAAGTGGTGTTGGAAGCTCCTCTGTTGCGCATTCCAAAACTGTTTTTTTTTCTCCCAGCTTTCTCTCAATAATCTGGAACCAAATATTATTCTCCCATTCCTAAACACGAGTGTGTTGGGACTGGTCTGCATAGAAGAGACCGCTAATTCAACGGCCGTAATTTCCAAATACTGATACAAAACCAGCAGTTATTTTAATGTTCTCCAAGAACAATATAATGTGCCATCTTCTCAAGAGTCATATAAAACATGTTAACACTATAAAGGCTAGGAGCATTATGTCATGACAATCCGCCAGGAGTGGCACTGTTAAGTTTTTTGTGTGGCGCAATGAGGGCTTTAGGGCAAGGCGATATGGCCTAAAATCTATATCACGATGTAAAAAAAGAAATATCACAATAACGATATATTTGATGGACACATTTTTAACAGGACACTAATTTCCTTGCAAATATGATCTACTCAAAAAATTATATCGCAATAACGATATGCGATACTTCTATGGCCCACTCCTAGAGGGCTTTACAATAGAAATGTAAGTGAAAACCCTATATATCAGATTTCTATAAGCATGCTCTGTAATAATGCATGTGATTCATTACTGTTTCAGTTTGACCTTGATTTGAACAGATAAATCTATTTACACAAAAAACAAAAGCTATTAGATACACCTTCACTTTTTGAAATACAACTATTGACTTAATGGCCCTCCTCTGCTGCACTATACCTGCTGCTCGGCTCCAGCTTCTGCCTGTCATGTTGACTCACCGCCATCCACCTGCGGTTTGTGTTGGGAATATTTCCTAGCATGCTTGGGTCTGGGGCTTCTGTCCAGAGCATCTGCCTGCGTTCCCCCCACATCATCACTGCCTCTGCTGCCTGTGCTTGAGTGGCACCGTTAAAGAGCTCCCGCCTTTTCTTTCTGTGGCCACCTGCGGAACAAACCACTCAGCACAGAGCTCTCGCCGGCTGACGCTCTCTCATGTTTTCCATATGGGCCCGATGCTGCTAATTTCAGGGCCTAGGAGCCGTAATGAGAGGTTGTATGTGGAGAGTGATGGTTTGCGGTGGGCGGGATCGACGCTGCTTGACTTTATACGGGGGAGTGTAACTACTTCGAGATGCCTCAGTGGCCCACTGTCTGGGCGTTGGCACAACGGAAAACCAAAGGAACCCTTTTTAAGACGAGCCAACGGCATTAAACTGGTTGGGAATGGATTCTTTTATTTCTTGCATAAAGTTATGGACATGGTATCAGGAAAAGTTTACGTTCAGTGGTGCATTTTCGGTGAAAAAGTGCACGGTGTGTGCGTTTCCTTGTGAGCTATTGGCCCGGAAGAATTATTTGTCTTCCGCATTTGACCCATGCAGCCTTCAACAAATGTCCAGAGGTCAGAAATAAGTCGACCATAGTCTGTTCTGAAGCCTTGAATTTGTACCATTTTGGATGTTAAACAAAAAGGGTTATTATTACCACTGCATTGCATTACATTTTGAACTGAAATGGCTGACTAAAGCTGATGCATTTCATTTTTGTTTTCTCAGACTACATTGGAAGTCAAACTTAAACGACTCATCCCTCTAGTTATAAATCTGTATGCGTTTTCAGACGGCACAATGGTGTTTATGATGGAGTAAATTGTTTAATACGATGCTTTGTGTCCCACAAATTGCTTCTTTTATAACGGACGAAGTGCGAGGAAAAGCTCAGGCACAGTGACTTCAAAGTCCTACTACATCAGGAGGAATCGAGACACAACCTGTTCCAAGCTTGGACTCCGGAGTTGGGCTTATTAGGTCCTCAGTCAGGCAGCAATAGTTGAAGACCCCATCTCTATAGAGCCATCAGCGCCTGCTATTGTCCTCCCACCCACAGCGAGAGAAGACAGTGCACTCAGTCGGACGCACAGCAGAGCCTTAACTGTGCCTGTTCCCCCCCCCTGTCAGCAGCATCCAGCCACAGTGATTTACTGCTCCTCCTGCCAGGGGTAATGTAAGAGCAATCTGACTGCTGATTGAAACCAGGTCCGCCATTTCAGAGTCCACTGGTGGCATTATAAAGCATTTACACTGATGTTTTACAGGGCACGCGCGCGCTCCTTGGGCAAAGTGGAAACAGACACGCCGTCTAAAAATGTCCGCCACAGCGCCCGCAAACCAGCCTATTTTTACCCTTTTTTTTTTTTTTCTCAGTACTTCACAGGAGTTGAAGTAGTTAATATGGATGACATTGGGAGGTCAGATGTTAGGTTAATTGGTTTTGTCTGCTTTTCATTTAGGCACGTGGACCTTCTAGATATAGGCGCCGCTTGCTTTGAATTATGCAGCCCCCTCTCTCGCCAGGCCATTATATCTGAACATAGGGAGGATTTTATATTTAGTGAGAGAAGGAACTGGACTTTCTGCCCTCATTTGGTATCAACATGTGTTTAAAAGCTCCCTATTAGCCTCTGTCACCCTTGTCTACTACTATTAGGTAAATGTGTTGCTTGGAAGCAGGTGGACTTGCGGCGGACTTTTGCTCGTAAAGGACAAGGAGGACATTGAGATTTAATGGCTGACACTTCCAAAGCAATTGTTTTTTTATTGCTGAGCATCTACCATGTGTTAAGGTGCAGCCAATAGGGACATGGCATTAAATTGAACACAGAAAGTCTCTCCTCTGCCTGCGCACTGTGGTATAGGTCAGTATGGGGAGGTTACCATTAGCAAGGCTATGAAGGAATTACCTGGAAAGCTTACGTTTGAATCTCATGCTGGTCTGACGTCGACATGCAGTCGTGCTCAAACGTTTACATACCCTGGGAGAATTTATTTATTTTTTTGACTATTTTTCCAAGAATATGAAAGATAACACAAAACTTAATTTTTTTCTTCACTCAAAGTGGTTGTGTTAAGCCATTTGTAGTGAATTTTTTTTGCTATTTTTAAATCATAATAAGAAAAAAGTACCAAAAATGACCCTGATCAAGAGGAATGGGCGGCTTTACCATTAGATTATAAACAGAACCTTCTCCACAACGACCACAAAAGACTCCAAGCTGTCATTGGTGCTAAAGGGGGCGATACACAGAACGGGGTATGTAAACTTTCTTTTTTCATTATGATTTGAAGCAGAACTAAGTAACTCATGCCCCCACAGGCCATTAGCGCCACTGCAGGTGTCGTAGCATGTTGCGTTTTTTAAATGTATTTATTGTCCGTGAGAGTAAATACAACACTGACAGAAAAAGCAAAGGGAGAGAAGGATATTGTACATCCAAATACACAAGGGAGATATTTTTTAACTCTGCTTTAAATACTGCTCAAGTGGTGCTAGCCCGCAGTTAGCTTTGTCCGTTAGCCTGTTAGCTGCTTCTTCGTAATTCTATAAGTTTGTGTATAGCGCCTCCGACCCGGTGCAGGCAAGTTGCAATGGTGGTTTTTTCTGGCCAGAGACACTAGGGGGAGATGAAAATATCTCCCCATTAACACTTGTATTACTTTATTAAGGTGAACAAGTAACTTAGTACTGCTTTAAAAAGAGCAAACTCTGTTTTTTCACCACAAATGGCTTCACACAACCACTAACTATGAGTGAAAAAAATTCTTGGTCAAAATTTTTTCTAAAATTCAGTATGTAAACCTTTGAGCACAACTGTATAGGAGGTTAATACACGGGTTTGCTGATTTGATGATGAAAATAATGTCAATTCAACTTCTATTCTGGTGTTGTTTATGTGCTATAAATGAAGCTAATGTTTCAAAAAATGATGGTGGTAATGTACGAGTTGTCTGTGTTCCTGACTCGCTACTCACAGCTAAATGAATGTTGCAAATCATAAATAGCTTGATACGAGGCCATTCGGCGTCAAACCGGACTTGTCATGCAGCGACTATTTAGAAGTAAAGCGCAAAATGGGTCAAGGTTCGGAGCCTGTTTATGAGTTTCGCCTACAGCGGCCAAATATCAGTGCTCTTTCCGCAGCGGCAGAAAGCGTTTGAAGTTTGAATTGGACGCGTAAGACGGCATGAGGAAGTTGGCCGTCCATTTGTATGCAGAGCGGAGTGCGGCGCGAGATGTACGGAGCGTTGCCATTCATCTGCCGCTTCTGTGATCTCGGATGGTCCCAGATGGCTTTGTTTCTCAGCACGCAGCCCAGTCAACTCAAAACTTTTTCAGCACCGACATGAAAGCGCTTTGTTTATTCTTATCGTATTGGATTTTTACGGCTCGGAGGCCTTTTGTGTTTAGTATAAATCAGAGAAATGTTGATGCGGTTGACGCCTCTTTTCAACGCGTTTGTGTTGAAACAGAACGGCAATATTACAATATGATGGAGTAGATGTCACCAAATCCTACGCAATAATGGACTTTCCAAAAAACTTCGCAGTAGCAGTGTATGATTATGATGTATGATTTATAGTAAATATAATGTCTAATTTAAAGGTTTAAGCATGTAAAGTTCCTTGTCTTGTATAATGGCACTACACACATACAAAACAAACTGGGCTACCTTGTAATGATCGAAACTTGCATTTGATTTACGGTGCTGCGCAATGGCGACACTGAATACATCACTTTGCTTCTCTCTCCGATTTATATACTGTACAGTCGTGCAACTCGAGCCTGTGCGTTAATTATTAATGTGATGGCAGGTGTAGATTGATGTCTTACAGTCGCTGTACACACTGAGTGATCTGCTGCTCTATGTAAAAGAATCGCACGCTTGAGGCTCAACCGTGCGACACAGGATCCCTGGGGCGAAACGGTATCAAAATCCAGTGCAAAGTGAAATCTTTTACTTTTGGCCTTGCATTTGTTTGATTGTCTCGGGATAGTTGCGGCGCTCTTTCCGTCTTTTGTGGGAGGACTTTTTATTCTCCACCTCTCCTAGCATCAGAGCAAGAAGGATCCTTTCATTCTCTCATCACGTTGGGCCTTTCAGTGCGGAGCTCGCAAGGTCTCCTTATACAGTACGACTATCGGATGCATGCAAACCTTTTTAATTATGTTTCTAATGCAATTCTTCCTGCCGTTTCCTATTAAGCATCAAGGATGACTATTCTGACAACTATGGACCTTAGGCGGTGTACCCCTTGAACAGTGGCCCGTCAAAACAGCTGACACATTACATAGACAGACAACCATTTACTCCCACATTCATTCACCAGCGGCAATTTAGATCCACCGATTCAGTTCTGATTAAATCTCGCGTGACGTTATGTCCTGTAGAGGTGACACTGGCGCTGCAGTAATTCCTCTCCTCGTATCCCTGATCCTGATTGGATGCTTCACTCGCAGCTCCATCACCTCGGGAGCACTGGTGAATGTCCCGGGACAGTGGCAGGACGGCGGCAGGCGTGTTAGACCCCGGTGGCTCCGCCGCACGTTCGCCCAGTCAGCAAAAGTGCACGGATCACATACTCCGTCATCACCCACAATGCTCCGGTGGGGACAGATGGAGCGACTACAGGTGTCATTCATTTGCCCTGCACGATAGGAGACCTGCTATGGGATTCTGCTATGGTCTGCACTAACAATAAACCAAGGCCCAATCGCTCTAACATTCAAAGTCACTTCACAGGTTCATGGATTTCATTCACTTTGCACACTTGGTGGTGGTAAACTGCCGTCTTGTCTCATGGCTCATCCAACCACTGCCAATCTAAGACTCGCACATCAAATTTACACATAGTCAGGCTCCATGAAGTGTCTCACCTACGGACACAAACGGAATGAAGTACCCAAATCTAAACAAGACCCATACAAAGACTAAACCAGGAATGCTTAGGTAAGGATTAAACAACAAGGTTTACAGTTCTAATGCACGACGTGGGGTCAAGAACTCCTCGAAGTGCATTAAAACTGCACGGCTTCGAGTTGTTTAATCCGCTTATACCATGGTCTCTTTAAAGGGATATTTCAGGATTTTTGACACAGGGCCTAATTTCCTAGTTATCCAGAGTGTTGTTGATTTCTGGAGATATTTTTTTCTTAAATTCACGCAGTTCTTATATTTGAAGAGTCTAGTGACGCTAGGCTAGGGCACGGCTAAAGCATTTGTATGGTATCAGTTAGCCTGCATTAAAAACAGTCTGACCCGCTCCACAGTGCACCTGAGGTAAATCACTTATAACGCCAGACTACTGATATAAATGTCTGTGTTAATAGAATAATAATTATTTTCTCGCAGATCACCCTGCTGCGTTAGCTTACAGCCACGAAGCTGATGCTGCTCAAATATAAGTTATTTTAAATGCAAAATGGTTAAAATGATTCTATCGACACAGACATTTATATAGTTAGGCTGGCAGTAAAAGTGATTTACCTCAGGTGCACTGTGGAGTGCGCCACACTAGGCTAGCTTTTACCGTAGAAATGCTTTAGCCTTGCCCTAGCCTAGCGCCACTAGACTCTTGAATTTAAGAAAATCTCCAGACAATACTCTAGGAAATGAGGCCCTATGTCAAAAATCCTGAAATATCCCTTTAAGTCCTAGGCTTGAGTTATTTAACTTTTTAAGCTGTTTTACTTATAGCTAGTTGCAGCTCAATTCTTTGTCGTTATTATGGAAACAGCTGCAGTGGAGTGATATAGAACGTGATTTAACTGTCGCCGGACTAACTGTTTGGTTATATGAAAATAACTCGCGACACTGGGCATTCGAGTTCTCACCGACTCTGGTGTTAATCTATATTAAACCAGGACTAAATTGGTTCTAGGCCATTTTGAAAATGTTTGACCCGTCGACTAGTTTGTTAATGAAAGTGTAAATTTCGGGGAAAAAAAATTATGAATCACAAAACACTGCAAAACATTCAGTTCCTCCTAATGGAGATAATTACAATGATGATTTGCCATGAATAGATTTATTGTTCCGCCTCATCACTCGTCATTGTCGGGCCTATTCTTTCCAGCTCCTGTTCTAATTAGACACACGGTTTCTCTTTCCACACCAAACACACAACGGGACTTCCTCTAAATTGATGCAGAACATTTACATGAAGGTCAAACCGACGGCCATTTTATCAGCTCGCCTTTAAATGCCACACATCCCATCCCTTCACGGAGGCGCGCCATGTGACGGATTCAAACAGGTTATGCAGATTAAACACTGACTGTAGAGAACAACGAACCACGTTTTCACACAACGGTTTAATTTTTCATTTTCTGGCGTGACGCGTGCCCTACATTATTATTTAGCACTGACATTTAGCTGCAAGGAAACAAAAGGAGAGAGAAGGAAAGACTCTGTGACCGAGTCGAAAATCATTATCGAAATCCTTTATCGTGTCCTATTATCGAGCACAAGCCATCATTTGATTAAGGTTTATCCAGAAACGTAAAGAAAAATATCTAATAGATGTCTCCTTCCTCGCAAGTATATCACAATTCCTCATACGATCCTTTAACCGAGTGTCCATCTTCACTCAACACGCCTTATGACTTTCACTGTATATTTCAATACCTTGGCGTGATTGCTGTTTCATCTGCAAAATATACTCTACACTTTTCGACAGAGGGTTTGCAAGATCTTAGTTACAGCCTTTACCACTAGATCATTACTTCCATGACAAAGGCTACATGGGAAGTCATAACCACAAACCACAAAAAAGATTGAGACACAAATTGACGTACTAGTGTTATTGCGATGCCTACTTTATGCTCTATAAATTGAGACAAAGCTTGCTTCATGTTATTTACTTGGGTTTCTTTATATTTTATTGGTTGCAATGCTGCAAAAGGCCCAGACAAAATCTGTCATCAGATAGATTAAACATCTCACCTCAAAGACAATGAAATGATGGCCCATTGACTATTGCGATTATTCTCATTGTGAGTTATTGAAGGCTGTCGTTTGATTCTTTTAGACTTGTTTCAATGATATGGAGTTTGGCTATACGCTACTTGTTGAGGTATGTTGGTCTCTGTTTGCTGCATTTGACAAACAGTAAATTATGCTAATGGCGCACGCTGAACAGTATGTGTTGATGTCGTCTTAAAGGGCATCCCAGAGACGGCGCTCTTGTGGTGGTAATTTGCAGAAGGCTGTCATGTTGCGTTCCGTCAAAGTAGCGGTGTATAAAAGCGTATTCAAAGGGTTTGTTTCAAAACGCAACTCCATATTTTAGCTGACGTCGAGGAAAAATATAAAATAATTGATCTTGTGTGTTGATTGCGGAAAGTCTCTCAAACAGAAATCTTAAGCGTGCATACATAGACCAGCGTGCCACAGCATAGCGACAAATGAAAAGAAAGTCTGAAAAACTGCATTGCTTGCAGCCGCCGTGCCCCGCTGCTCCGGCAGATGGATGGGATGGATTTTTGGGAGGCGCGGGAGGAGGGTTTTTCTTGCCGATGAGTGAACGACGGAGAGGGACTGAGATGACAGGTCCCGGTCCGTGGAGAGATGCTCAGTCCTTGGCTCTGAGCACCTTATGTCTCGCAGTGTCAGAACCTTGATGCCATAAGAGACTATTAGTGATGACAGCGTGTTGCCCTGTAAGTACGAACTCAATAAATAAAGATGCTGTTGGTAAGCAGATTTGGCTACTGCTTCGTCTGAAGAATCCCTGCCTTGCTTCAGTTTGAACATATCAACTGGACCTTCTGGGATCACGTGTGGACGAGACTCGTGAGGGTACACTTAAAATGACTACCTTGAAGTCGGCTCATTTGGCTGCAGGCCTCTGGAAATCCTCCACAAGTAGATTGGGAGATGTTTTCCCAGAAAGTTGATTTGATTAAACTGAAATATCTGACCCAAGAGACTGCATGTGACTTCAATAAAGCCGCGTGATGTAATATTGACGGGCTGAATAAAGGGCATGATGAAGCTTTAAAGGCCGGCTTGAGTGACGTGAAAACGACGCATATAAATGGGACGACTGTAGCTGGAGTTCAACAGGTTTATATTGTGCTGCGACAAGTGACGTACTTGGCAGACCCGTAAATTGGCCTGATGGCGCATAATAGCTACTACTGTTCTGGTGCTGTCCAAATGTCTGTTGAGCTGAAAGTTTTCTCTCTCTGGCTATGTCCTAGTATGAAAGCTAAAATATTAAAACGGGTTAAAAGGAAGGTGTTTTGGCTTTTAAAGGGATAGACCACTGTTTTTTACATACTGAGATATGTTCTTACCTTTTTTAGATGAGTTGATGAGTACCTGTCTGGTCTTTGTGCGTGCGCTTGTTCAGCGTTTAGCCTCTCCCGGCAAAAGGTATAGCTCCAAACTGGGGTGAAGTTAGAAGCGACCAAGCTGTTCCACGTTTCCCCTCTTTAAATACAGTTACGTGAGCCTTCAAACGATCGAAGTCTAGTTACACAAAATTAAACACGTCGATTTTTTAAGCGGATACAAAGGGGTACTATATTGTGAGGCGTAATAACACCTGGAGTACTTCGGCGCATTATCGTCAAAGTCCTCTAGGTGGGGAAAACGTGGAACGGCTTGGTAGCTTCTAACTTCACCCCAGTTTGGAGCGATACCTTTGCTAGGAGAGGCTAAATGCTAACAACATTTGTGTGACTGAGCGCACGCACAAAAAACCAGACCGTTACGCATCATCAACACATCTAAGCTAAGGTAAGAACATATCTCCGTATGGAAAAACGGTGGCCTATTCCTTTAACCCTGATCAAAATGGGTGCGTAGTGCAAATCTAGCTGTCCACACGTGTGTAGGAAACATTTAATAGCTAATCCTAGTAATTATTTGTAATTATTAGAACTGTCGCAGCAGAATTTGAAGTTTGATATTATGGCTGAACGCTATTGAAGTGACTGTGATACGGCTGTGCATATGCAATATTTCACAATATGTTCCATTCTAATTTAAACACTGATCGTAACTACTTTTTCAGCAAAGTGTGAAAAAAATGGTTACGCTACTTTTAAAAAAGAAGACCACACCAGGACCAAAACAAGTGTAATTTAACTAAGTAAATGTTTGTCAATGTCAATTTTATTTGTGTAGCACATTTACAGCAACGTTGGGTGCCCGAAGTGCTTCACATGTAAGGCAAAAAGATACAATATTAACGATACAGAATAGAGCGTAAACGAAAGCATGTAATAAGAGTGAAAATGCAGCAGAAGAACTCTGTGTTTACATTTGGGTGTCCATTAGGTAAGAGGTTCTTGTCTGAGGAGTCTGTTTATGCTTTGAAAATTTGCAATTTTCTCACCTGTCGAAGATGAGTAGTAAAATGAATTAAGCCTTGATTAACACCAGCTCGCTGCAAATAGCTTGTGCTGTTCCACTATGCGAATAAGATGGATATAAATGTTGCGTAATATGGTACACACTTAGTGGTGTCCTAAATTGCAATTGGTGTGTTTTATGTAGGCCACTCAGCCAGTAGATTAATAGTGGTTGCATATTTTGCATTATCACAAGCACCTTTTTTCTCTCTCTGCTGTTCTTTGATGTACTTCCCATTGTAATCAATTCATCTCAGTTACTTAGAATGTGGTCGCACATACGGTTTGAATGCAATACTCTTTCATCATCATACACCGGTCTCGTATCTCGTGCACATCTGCGCAGCTAAATGAAGTGCACAGCAGAGAGGCCCTGGGACTTTAGTATTCGCTTTTAATGAAATGTCTGCGCAGTAACGGAAATGATAAGTTGTTTCCTGCCCTGTGTTTCTATATAAATATGTGCTTTGATAATATAAATGACCCAATACGTGGTCGTGTGCAACATTCATCACGCCATAAGTACACTCAACAAAAATATAAACGCAACACCTTTGTTTCTGCTCCCATTTTTCATGAGATGGACTTAAAGATCTAACATTCATTCCAGATACACAATATTACCATTTCTCTCAAACATTGTTCACAAATCAGTCCAAATGTGTGATAGTGAGCACTTCTGCTTTGCTGAGATAATCCATCCCACCTCACAGGTGTGCCACATCAAGATGCTGATCTGACATTAGTGCACAGGTGTACCTTATACTGCCCACAATAAAAGGCCACAATGAAATGTGCATTTTTGTCTCACAGCAAAATGTCACAGATGCCACAAGCATTGAGGGAGCATGCACTTGGCATGCTGACAGCAGGAATGTCAACCAGATCTGTTGCTCGTGCATTGAATGTTCATTTCTCCACCATAAGCCGTCTCCAAAGGCATTTCAGAGAATATGGCAGTACATCCAACCGGCCTCACAACCGCAGACCACGTGTAACCACACCAGCCCAGGACCTCCACATCCAGCAGATTCACCTCCAAGATCGTCTGAGACCAGCCACTCAGACAGCTGCTGAAACAATTGGTTTGCATAACCAAACTATTTCTGCACAAACTGTCAGAAACCGTCTCAGGGAAGCTCAACTGCATGCTCGTCGTCCTCATCGGGGTCTTGACCTGACTCCAGCTCGTCGTCCTCATCGGGGTCTTGACCTGACTCCAGCTCGTCGCCGTAACAGACTTGAGTGGGCAAATGCTCACGTTCGCACTTTATTGATGGCATTTTGAATGCACAGAGATACCGTGATGAGATCCTGAGGCCCATTGTTGTGCCATACATCCATGAACATCAGCTCATGTTTCAGCAAGATAATGCACGGCCCCATGTTGCAAGGATCTGTACACAATTCTTGGAAGCTGAAAATGTCCCAGTTCTTGCATGGCCAGCATACTCACCGGACATGTCACCCATTGAGCATGTTTGTGATGTGCACCAGTTCCCATTAATATCCAGCAACTTCGCACAGCCATTGAAGAGGAGTGGACCAACATTCCACAGGCCACAATTGACAATCTGATAAACTCTATGGAAGAAGATGTGTTGCACTGCATGAGGCAAATGGTGGTCACACCAGATACTGACTGGTTCTGAGTCCCCAGACCCCCAATAAAGCAAAAAACTGCACATTTCAGGGTGGCCTTTTATTGTGAGCAGTATAAGGTACACCTGTGCACTAATCATGATGTCAGATCAGCATCTTGATGTGGCGCACCTGTGAGGTGGGATGGATTATCTCAGCAAAGCAGAAGTGCTCACTATCACACATTTGGACTGATTTGTGAACAATGTTTGAGAGAAATGGTAATATTGTGTATCTGGAATGAACTTTAGATCTTTAAGTCCATCTCATGAAAAATGGGAGCAGAAACAAAGGTGTTGCGTTTATATTTTTGTTGAGTGTACGTTTCAAGGTTAGGGGCGGGGGCCATGGGGAATTTCTCTCTCCTACCCAGAGACTGTAATAGAATACAACAGAGTGCTTTGGGTGGAGAATGGGAGGGGAAGTCATTTAGAGCTATTGGTATTAAATGGAATTTACTGTATATTTAATATTTATGGACAATGGAAAAGAGGCTGCTTTCCGTTTCGCCATGTTATTGCGTATATGCTTCAGTGCGTGCAACCCTGGGTGTGGCAGCAAATATTTATTTATTCATCTAAATGGGACAGATGGATCAGCATTGGATATTCACTAAATGAGCTAAGCGTGTGTCGAGGCTTTTACGGCTTGAGCTAATTTAAAATGTCTCCTTGACATTTATCGACTTGATATGAAATGTTACGAGTCACATGAATGTGCACAGATATTAAATCCATAATCTGGATCTGTTCATATTGTGTTTTGTCACAGCCAGAGAATTGAAGTAATAATTTTGTTGGATGACTTCCTTTGTCGTTAAACCTGTATTTGAAGACATTAAACTTGGAGCGCTCATTTCACTCTGCTGTGTTGGAACAAAAAATGGAAAGCCTTTCAATGTGCTGTGTTGGATCCATTAGGGCATAACTGCGTATTTCCGTAGTAGAACGGCAAAGGCCCAAGATAATTTATTAGTTGGACAGTGCACATTTGGGATGTTTGTTATAGGACTGCACAAGTACATTCAGTAAAAATGAAATCACAATTTGAATGGCCGCAATTATTCAAGCAAATAAATTAACAAATTAACCCTGCATACAAAAAAAAACCCAATCCTGTTTCCATTTTTCATGAAAAATGGCAGGTTCTTGTTGTAGTCATGCAACTAAGGATGGGTGATCTTGACAAAGGACTTTCTCAATAATGATGATGAAGCGATATTTTTGCAAAACATCAGAAATAAGCAAAATGTGCTGGCACACATCTAAATTCAGGATGCTTTGTTACTCAAACTATTTGTCTTGAACAAATGAAAGAAGTTAATTCCCTTTTTTGAGGGACGATAAACGATAATCTCGTTAATCGCTATATCCATCAGACAACTAGTGGCGGTAACTTTACCGGGACTGGGTACGTCTCCATGGTGATGTGACTAAAGTCAGCAGTATTTAAGATTTCAGTGGGTTAGTTCCTCATCCAAATCCATTCTTTGATTACCCACTGCAGGAATAGCATTTTCTGTGTCGAGCAGCTCATTAGCTGCATGTTTTGTATTGATGAACAGTATAGTCCAAAATGTTACACAATGTGCCTTTAAATACTTACTTTATGTCTCACTCAATATAGCATTTACAGCAGACGATGAAGAGGAATATTTAATAATTGCCCAATCCCCATCATTTTTGCAGTTTCAGTGATTTATTTATTTATTTTTAAACCATAGGCATCTTGACCCCAAATCGTCCCATCCCTATTCTAGACATTGTGGAAATACTTTATATGTTTAAATTTGCTTATATCTTCCAAACAGCAGTGTCGATATTACCTTGTAGACGACATACGTGTAACCCATTTCAAACGGCATGAGCTGGACCTCCCGGTGTCGCCTTCCTTTACAGGACATGCGGCCTGCAGAATGCTGCGTTGCCATTACGCACTCGAGCTGCTCTCAACATGGCCGCTCTTGTAGTGGTTTTCATCTCTTTATAGATTTTCCTTCGCCGTACACAGCGGACACAGTGAAATACACCCAGCTGACAGCCAATTGCTCTGTCCGTGGCTCCGTGGGCTGCACATGTTCAGGGGGCCGGTGCCAATAACTGTTTACATGAGCAAAGATGTTGGGTTTTCACGCTATCAAACGACGACATCACAATTCCTCTGAATCTGCATGAAATACTGGCATTCTATATGAATCATAGGAATAAAATGGAACAATTCTGGGTAGCTGTTGACATTCAATCCTAAAATGTTGCCTATAGGCTATTAATAAAGTTGCTCTATTTGTAAGGAAGAAAATACAGCGTCTCCTCAACCACTTTGTTTTTAATCCTAATGTGCTAGTTTGTCTATTTAAGACCCATGCTTAACTGCAGCCTCCTTAAACCTCTCTGTTTAAGTCTTTCCCCACTGTTCTTGCCCAGGCGCACTTTATAGAAAAGTCCCCCTTTCTTCTGAAACTCCAGCTGCCAACAGGCAACACGCCAGGCTCTCGGCTTCAAAATGGTGCTCCCAAAGCCAGTGACGTCACGCTACTTTTCGCTTTTTTCTTTATCCGAGATTTGGCGGGCGCCCAGCGCAATTCACTGTAGATGTGCCACAGTTCCTCTCATCCTGTTGAGTTTGTTTCTTGTCTGTCGTGAGGCGGTGCATCTTTCAAACTGGATTGTGGAGCTCCTTGGCCTCAGTTCAACCATTTCCCTTCAGAGCTACTCCTGGTTTGTTACCGACCAATAAAAGCCCACATGAACCCGGCGGGGTACGCCAGGAGATGGACCTGCTACTGTTCCCTCAGAAGTCGTTAGTGTTTTGGTGTCGGTCCAGAACGCAGGATGGGGCTGCTTTTTTTTTCCCCTCCTTAAGCAACATAAACTCCCCATGTAAGAGCCTCTTCTAGGTTAAATGGTTTGGAAATTAAATTAGAAGTAGTGTGATCTCACTCATCAATACGTAGCCCACACAGTGGCGGATCATTCCTGACACATTTCTGGAAACTTTAGCCCAGAATTTTGGGGGAATAAAAAATAAATAAAAACTGTTCTTTTTTTTGGTGAACTATTAGCAACCTGTTCATGTGTTTTCGAACCATAAAACATGCATTTGAGTGATGACCATTATACCAAAACAACGCGACTTTCCTAAGCCCACATTCTGCTTAATACTCTGTCCAATCTGTCTAGTGAGCCGTAAGACAAACGGCAAAGTTTCATACAATGATTTTGTTTTATCACTCTGTGAATGGCTAAATTCTCCGACTCTTGACAAATGCTGACCAACACTGTATGACGAGTGTCTGACACAGAGCTTGATTAAACAGAACAGATCTATATTACAGTCTTTTAAAACAATATAATATTGTAATACTGCACACACTTGATGAATAAACACAAGATGGATACAAATATGGATTGAGTCCATTACATTTCCAAAACACTGTTCTCTCCAAACGCTGGTGTCAGGAAAATCTAAGATTTCTTTGAGACTTTTCATCCCTGTTGTGACAGATATTTCGATGCATAATTATCAAATAACATTGTTGTTTACAGTTTATATCTGTCTGTTAATTCCCATATATTCCTGTTAATTCCCCTGGATCATTTCCAACGTTAAAAATTCCCAATATACGTAGTTTGCATAGATTTGTCCAAAGCTTGAAGTTTATCGTCTCCACAGATGTGAGTCTTTCATTGCACAACAAAAGCATTTGCACCTTTTTTAATGCAATGAAGTCCGCGTTCATTAAATGAATGAAAGAGGACTTCATGAATTCATTAAGTTTTATTTCAAAATTGTGCCCTGAGCTTACTCACAGTTTAACACTGCACTGGAAGTTTTCTGCCCTTAACGTGATTTTGTAACTTTCCGGCCTCAGTCTGCCCATTCCCCCCCTGTGCCACTCCTTGTTTGTTGCCTACCAGGAAGAGTCAACAGGACCCTATGGACTGAGCGAGGTGATATCCGCGCCGCAGCACCTCTAAAAGGGCAATGATTCATGAGGCCGGCCGCCCTGTCCCTGGGGCTGGAGCAATGGCTGGCATTATCTTCTGCAAATGGGTTTGAAAATGCTTTCGGCCAGGTTGACCAGGGCGCTGATTTATTGCTCAAGATACGCTGAACCATTGGCCTTTTTTTCCCCGCGCTCTTTAGTGTATACGAGCCCCCCCCCCCCAGGTACACGCTTACACTGCCTTTTCATCAAGCTGTAATATATTTGCCCAAAGTTGCGGCGTGAGAGAAGTTGGCTATTGTTCTTAATACATCACACACACCAGGATAAGCATTTCTCCGCTTTTATCTTTCTTTGTCACGGCCTATATATAGATATGAAGCTTATCCTTGACTTGAAGTAGGAACCACTGTCAGAAAAATAGGAATTGCTTCTTGGAAATTGCGCTTGGTAATCTAGTATCTGGAGATAAATGATGCAACAAAAAGTGCACGTAAGCCCTTTCCAGTAACACTCTGGGATTTTTCCTTTTTCATAATTAATAGTCTATATATACCGCGCCAAGAAGTTTGTGTTTACAGGCATTGTTTGGCAAAAGTTCTGGCTGGAGTAATAATAACATATTCAGGAAAGGTCAGGAACAGGCTAAAGTAAAAAATGTTTTTGTCTGCGAGCAACATGGCTCACAATGTTACAAATGGATTTTCATAACTTTTTGAGGATTTGGGGATTTAAATCTTTTTCTTTTTTTTCTACCATTTTGTTAGA
Organism: Proterorhinus semilunaris; assembly: GCA_021464625.1. Classification (NCBI taxonomy): domain Eukaryota; kingdom Metazoa; phylum Chordata; class Actinopteri; order Gobiiformes; family Gobiidae; genus Proterorhinus; species Proterorhinus semilunaris. The sequence goes on along the minus strand of CM038358.1, from coordinate 25,723,680 downwards.
AGTCAGCTATGCACGTCTGCTCCTACGTGAGATTTCAGTCTTGTATTTGCCAGATGCTGTGCCCAAACCACGTATCAATACAGGTGCATAAGATTTCAGACTGACTGACCATTTTCCATCCACATTTATATTTACTATATTTAATATTTTCTTTGATACCGGTACTTTAGTGATACTTGGTTGGGTTAGGATTAGGGCCCGACCAATATGGATTTTTTTGGGTCCGATACCGATATGAAGGGGATTGGCATGGCCGATAGCCGATATAATGGCCGATATTTTAAGTAATTTATTTTTATGTTTTTTAGTTTTTTTTAATCTTTCAAATAGTCTATAGGTAAACATTTAGTATTATATCAAAGGTTTAAATCATAAAAAATGCACCACAGATATTTTTGGCTAATATAAAAAAAAAAGAAAATCTGGTTTATAAACCTGTAATATGAAGCTTCTGAATGTGTCAGTGTTGAACTGTTACAGCAGGGGGCGCTGTAAATGTATGTTTAGAAGGTACTTCAGAGGGAGCTTGTTTGAAAGACAAAAATCTGTAGATTCCAAAACAAAAAACATCTCTTATGGGTCGGAAATTCCACACAAAAGTCTACAACATAAATTATGAAAAATCGGTGAACAAACTGGTGACAGGTAGTCTCTATCACTTCCTCTAAATACCCGAATATCGGCCTGATAGATCGGCCAGGCAATATATCGGCCCAGCCCTATTTAGGATGCAGATATCTGAATTATACTTTTTTTTTTCGATACCTGAAATGATAACCATCTAAAACCAGAACAATAATGTGAATTTATTGCATAAAAAAAAAACTATTTCTTTTCTTTTGCCTCATTTATTTGAGCTGAAACAACCAAGTAACTGCCTTTTAATGTTGTCGATGGACCCAACAAACGGGCATCAAAACTTATAATTTTTTTGGTAACCCAGCCCTACCCTTGAGCATTCCTTACCATTGTTCGCACTGTAGCTGAACAGATAAAGTATTTTACTCCTAAACTTTAAAGTTGGTCTGGGCACAATATCCAATTACGTAGTTTTAACAATGTACCACAGGTTTCCCAGTCTCCCTGAGTACTATGTCCTGGTCCATTCTCACGGCTCACCAATAATGGCCTTAACGCTTCACACGCAAGCGGCATTACTCCTATTATTAAGTCAACACGGATTAGCGCATGGCGGAGTGTAAGTGATAGTAATGACTGAACAGCCAACAGCGTTCCCACATCAGGCATGTCCTCTCCTGACGATGGTGTTTTGGGCCCTCTCGTTATTAACTGTTGGGAAGAAAGAAGCGAAGAAAAAGGAAAAAAACGGAGGCTGGGAAAGTCTGACTGCAAACAGGACGTGCGCAAAGTGGATTTGACTGAGTTTGTGAAGCGTTGAAAATGTAAACCGACAGATCCAGCATCACCTGCTGCAACTATCAACCCCATTAGGAAATTCCCAGTGCGTTCCCCCGCCGTTCCTACATAAGCCCAGCGTAACGGTACACACTGCAAAACCCTCTAGTGCATCGTGGTTAATGTTAATTACGTGGTTTTCTCTGTATTTTGTAATGTAAAATAGAGATTTGTTTATTAAGGATTGCCATTTTCCACATTGTCCAACTATGTTTTATCACCTGGCCTACTGAAATATCATCAAGGCATAGATGTGTTATTGGACTTAGTAGTAGAAGTTCAAGCAGTCATTTAAAAACCTTACACGTTGATTTGGACTTTCTCTGCCTGTTATGTATCGATGTCAAATGTAACGGAAAGGGATTTCCTGGTGGCAAGACATCGAGTTGTCGCTGAAAATTCTCGGCACCCATCTAATTTAAGGAGGTCTTGATATTTGCTCTATTTTCCTCTGCCCCTGCCAAAAAGAAATGTAATAAGACCACATGTAAAATGAAAGGAAATTGTCAATCTCGTGCAGAAATTGCAATATTTAAAACAAACTCCCTGACCCTCCCGACCCCCCCCAAAAAAATTTAATAAATAAAAACACCTGATCTGATCTGGGCTTGCTGCAGTTGGCTGGGTCTTTGTTCAGCAACACTATGTGCCCAGAGAATGAGATCAGCTGACTTCCTGAATGACCAGGTTATTCCATGATGGGCGTATTCCTCCCAAGATGAATTATGCCAGGATTCATCGGGCTCACACTGTTCTGTGAAAGAGTCGTCCGGGGATCATGAAACACCATTTTTCACACGAGTTCATGAGCTTAACCTCACTGAGAAGCAAAACGTTACTTCTGGTGGGGCAGTATATGTAAATCCTAAAGAAGGCTGTAGTTTTGATGTTGTGACGAGACTAGTGTGATGTTTCTGAGACGTCTGAGGTCAAACCTGATTCCAAAAGCGCGATTTTGCTGGAATTAACCCGCTTTATCGGCGCGTGAGGAGGGCCTCGCGCCGGTTTCCTCCCGAGGATCCTCACTCTCGGCCCCGGCGAGGATCGACAACAGTTGCGGCTGCTCTTCATAATTAACATCCACGCTCTGCACGGCTCATAGGTCCCACATGTCTATATTCCTGCTCCGTCATCCATCTTCCCCAGCACGGCTCGCCCTCTCCTGTCACCAGCCCAACCCCCGGCTCCCCCACCCCGCTGCTCTGCCTCTCTCTCAATGTGTGCCCACCACTGGATTATTGCAAAGGGCTACATGTCAGCGAGATACTTATCGAGTCCCAGCCGTAGTCTCCCGCTCCGCTGAATCTTGATTAGCTGTTGTCTTTCCCCACTTCATTTGCTTTACTGTGTGGTCCTCCCCCCCCCCCCCCCCCCCTCGCCGCTCATGTGATGCCAGAGACGGGTTAACCCACGTATTGAACCCGGCCCCGGCCAGTAATGCCATAAGCGTTCGATGTCAATAAGGAGTGAGGGGTGCTTTTTATTGGAGCCTCGGGATATTGGGAGCGGCACCCAATCTGCAGTAATGGTGAGCAATGTGATGACGATGTGACAGATATGACTTGCAGTGTCTGGGTTTTTCTCTTCGAGTCTAAAAAGTGGGGAATTGAATTAGTAGAGAAGAGGGCATTTTTGTGTGTGTGGTGGTAATGGATTTTTGATTTGCTTCATGGGGGTTTTAATGCACAGTGTGAAAGCATTGGAAATGGGATGACGCAACGTTTATTGGAGTTGAAGTGGACTTTGAAGTGTCAGGAAATGCTTTGGGAAGTAAAAGTATCTAATATTTCACAGAATATGCATGGTGGGGATTTTTAGGCATTTTTATGTATTATTTAGGTGGCCACTGCATTCAAAATATAAACTGCATATCACTTTAGACCATGACACACCGCACATTTAGGCCTTAAAGACTGTTCAGCACATTTTTCTATATCATAGAACTATTTTCAGTTGACTTTTATGCTTGGTTTCAGATTATTTAACACCTTTTCTGATCAACTACTAATCTGGAACACCAACATGTTTTTTTTTTTTTCTTCAATGATTGTATGAATTCACAAGAACAAAATTGTAGATACTGTCTTTAAAGGACCAGGCCACCGTTTTCCCATAGTGAGACATGTTCTTACCCGAGGTTAGACGAGTTGATGCGTACCTGTCTGGTCTTTGTGCGTTCAGTCACTCACAAAGACCAAAGATGTTGTTAGCATTTAGCCTCTCCTCCTTTCCAGACGCTGAGTGGCATTTGTGTGCTCTATTATAAATGGTCAAAAAACAGCCTCATTTTAGAGAGCGTTGTGGGTTGGGTCACAAGATATTTCTTAGCTCTACTGCTAACATTTCAACATTTTGCCAAGATACATAAATATGCAAACTCTCCAGAACAATGAGTAGATCGTATACCTCCTAAATGATTTAATATTCAATAGAAACAGGGTCACTAGGTTGAAACATTTGCATTTATCTTATGGCATTTATACTGTTTATTTGGTTAAAATTGTAATATTGAAACAAGAAACGGGTGCTTCACATACAAAAAATGGTAAACCGTAGTGTTCATTATTATTAAACTTGAATTGCTGAACTTGATGATCACTAAGATCTACAGGAGACATAATAGATCAAGCAGGAACGGTCAGAGAAAGGGGGACCCTGTAATAGAGTCTCTGAATTAATAAGTTCTTTGTCTTCCTTGTATCCACAATAACAGACCATGCACCACTTCTTTTAATCACTGGATCAAAGCAGATACCTATATTTTTTCCCATTATACTTCACCAACACAGGTACAGTATACCAGGTGTCAAGGATGAAAGGCTTGGGACATCAGTAACTTCTGTGCGACCCAACCCTCCTCACAAAAATCGACCCAATTCCCCCCAGTCGGCCATTTTAGATTTGTTCACCTCCAAACAAACAGCACATTGCATTTAGTCTTTAGATCACGACTATACATCCGGGAAACTTTGATAAATGAAAGCTGACTCACACTTGCCAACCAAAAGTATACAGAAGTTGGTCTGGTTTACGTTTGCTCACCTTTCAGGCAGCTCTAGCCTCCATAAACAGTAAGTGCCATCACACTCTGTGACCGTGACCTCTCAGTTTCGCCTGGTCTCTCTTATTAGCTATAAAACACGGCGAGACCCAGCCCTCCCGTGACCCAACCCACACCTCTCTCCCCCACTGTAATTGGCTATAGGGCTTAGCATTGTAGTCCATAATACAGTACACTATAAATTATCCTATAGGCGCACTAAATGAAGGGTTTTATCAAGCTCAGCAAGTTCACCCTTATATTGCTGCGTGTTGTGATATGTTCTGAATAATGCCTGGAGTTAAACAAGAAAATGGAATCTATTTTTTTTTTTTTATCACGATACAGGGGCCTTGATACGATACGTTTGCTGTAAATGGTGGTTTATTATTTGGGCAATAAACAGAAACACGTAGTGCGCTTTTGAAAAGAGTCCAAATGGAGATGTGCGTGATTGTTCTTTCAGTCCAAATAGCATGCTTCGGCACTATGAAACATAAGCGTTGAAAAAGCTACTTTTGTTGTCAAGCAAAACGTCTTTTATTCTGCTCTTGGCTGGTCAAATACTGTGTTTAAGAGCAGTCATTTAGTTTGATTGTGGGACCCCATTTCATCTCCCAGTCAATTTTTTTTTTTTTTTGAGAGTACAGTGTGAAAACCTTCTCTATCATCTGTGCCTCTTTGTCCAGTCAAATGAAGTTGAACATTGGAACTTCACGCCACGTTTTTGTGGGCCACTTCTGTTCCCCGGGCCACCGGTTGAGAACCACTGTTTTTTGAGGGAGTAGTTCTGTGTTGGTCTAAATTCATTCGTTTGGTTTTGGGTTCACATAGCTGCCTTCTGGTCTTACATACACAGTGGAGAATCGTAGCTTTGTGGAAATGCCTGGAGGCAAATTCTTGTAAAAACAGAGCAATATCCCGTTTTGGGGGTGAGGACAGGCTCCCTCCTTGTAGTTTGCTTTGTGTCTTGGCGCACACCATGACAACCTCAGAAGCAACAGGAATCTAGTGGTTTGGTTCAAATTGTGTATATAACACTGTCTGGTTCGCTGTCCTGCATTGGATATTTCTCAGGTTTTGCTTTCGGTTGTATTTGAGCTTTATTCATTCATTCATTCATGTTGCCTTGAACTAAAGCTATATTTGAGTCCACACCTCCCTGCAAACTATAAGAGGAATGGATGGGAAAAGTAGTACGAGTTCATGCTATTCTTCAGGTATTCTATTCTAATAGAGGTACGTGTATTTTTCCCTCTTTTAAGAGCCTATACAAAAAGTCGTAGCAACTTACATTTTCAAAGAGTCCGGTATTTTATTACGATTTTTCCAACAACTGGGTGTCTAGTTGGTTATGAACAATTGCTTTAGTTTAATTTCCTCGTCAAAATGGTTTACTGAAATGGAAACCATATCACAAACAATCATTAAATTGCATATGCCACGTTTTAATGCTTTTGAAAAAAATGACTTATTTAGAAAGATAACGTCAAAATCGTAAAATTATGTATTTTTCTCCCCCGACATGTTCCAGCAATGTCCTAATGTGTAGAATGAGTCCAGACCTGTTCACCACAACTGCCTCTACAATCCTGCCCTGTCACTCAAAAAGGTGTTAAGTGCCGTCATGCACAAGCTTAATATAGAGACTGCAGTTACGCGTAAGACCTGAGGTGGCAGTAGTGAGTATAAAAATGAAAAAAACTAGGATCCGGACACTTGACAAATGGTTACACAGCAACAGATTCAAATCACATATAAACATAACAACCTTTCCAAACTCATCAGGGTAAGATTGCTTTGTGTCACCCTTCTTTATTTGGATAACTCTCACAGCAGTCACCAGTTCACTGTAAAGCAAAATACTTTGGTTCACAGTCCTCCAAAATTTCTCCCCACACACAAAAGTGATTTATAGCACAAGCAACAACAACAAGAAATGTGGAGCTCTGCATATTCACTGCTGACTTGCCCCATTATTCACTGGCTCATTTGCATTTTAAGCAGCGGATCATGGTCAAGGACTGTGTGTACTTCCTGGTGGGGCTCTCCGGAGAATCCAGATGAGTTTTCCTATAAAGCGGCCGAGATGGGCGGGATCGATTGGATACGGAGCGATCCATGTGCGGCTCAACCTCTTCGTGAAAAGCCTCTGACCCGCGTCAACGCAAATTACGACACGACATCATCATTTGTCTTGTAATCTTGGCCTAATTTGCTTTAATAACTTAATGTGGGCAATGTCAGCTTGGGTTTAAGCCTCGCCAATTTTCATGCTTCCACAGATGTTAAGCGCAAATGTTTGTCGATAATGTGTCCGGCCCGTCTGGCTGCTTTGCGAGTGTGACCACCTAGAAATTAGCAACAGGCGTGACACGGGTGAGGAAATGTGAGATCACACCAGAGTTGTTCTGCAGCCAAGCAAAAATGTGTACAACAACACTGGCTTTTTTCTACATGGAACTGACGGAGACGATTATGAAGATCGCTTCTCGGCACCTTCTAATGGGGTCATTCCAAGTCAAGTCGTCAACTTTCGGACAACCCTTGAGCAAGCGTGACCGGCTCAGATTTGCTTCAAACTTGAAATAATTAGGTTTAAATTCTAAATGAATGCCTTTTCAGGGTTTGCCCTTACACATTGTTGAGTTCTGAAGGTTTTAAGCTTATTCAATGTTCAATCATTTTACAGTTAGAGATACAAACAGCATCTTTGGAGTTGCCCATTATGGTCATGTTCGAAGCTGCCAAAAAAGAAAAAAATGTAACTTTCTCCCATTTCTCAACAATTATTTTACCAAATGATGAATTAGGAATATGTTTCTTACTAAATAAAGACACTACAGAGAGATGGAGAGGATCAAAGTGGTTCAACGGCCCATAAATACTTTAAAAACGGACAATGCTAACCAGCAAGCTAACATCAGGCTTCATGCTACATATGCTAACGTTGGCGACAAGTGCTGTTTCTCGATTTTTGAACAATTTGTTGTGAAAAAACATCCATTTTGTCTTTACTTTATTGGTGTGTGATAAATATGTTTTATAGAAAACGACTAGACTGATCAAATGTGATTCCCATGAGAGGCTTCTTTCCCCTCGGCCACGCCCCCTTGTATGACGTGTTGCCGACCAAACATATTAAGATATATACCGCACGAATTTACAATGCAAAAGTACTTCTCTAAATAATGAAAGAATGCAACAGTGACTGTATAGTTTCTGTTGAGACTATAACGTTTGTTTAACTTAAATGGACATGTTTTCTCTTGTCACTCATTACTTTTAGGTGTAAACCTCGGTACAATATGAAAGTAAAAATTCAACGTGGGAAACGAGGGAGGAATAGGTTAGTTTTGCTTCCCCGGATAATTCTGACTCCAGATGGGCTCAGTGATAATTATATTTAGTTAGTTAAGGTAACTTTGTTTACTCTTGGCCTATGCTGAAGGGAGTTGGAGCTTCTTCTTTGATTACATGGCTTTATATAAAAGCTGTTTGCAATCATTTTGACGTATGACATGTATTTTAGAAAAGTGTTGTTAATGCTTCCAGTGTATTAACGTTTGGCTTTCGCTGTCCTATTACTCTGCAAATTAGAAAGTTGTTTACGGCCATATTTCAGGGAAACATCTCGGTGTTTACCTTCATAAACTCAAAATTGCATTCACCAGTTTATTACGACCCAGCTAGCCCAATTTGAGCCGCTCATCTCTCATGCCCCTGGCCCCGCGCTGTAGCATATTAATCTTTCTAGCCCTTTTTAGCACGCTGTATTTTTCATGGGAACTTGCCATACCAGTGTGGTGCGCAACATATTTGTGCCAGTGCTTTGTGTTTATACCCGTGTCTGTTGTTGGGGCGAAGGACCGCGGGCGATGAAATGATAAATTCACTGTTGCTCCCTCTTCTGCACTGTTGGATGTGGTGTCCTTTATGTCCTCCGCTAGTGGTGTTGCATGTCCAAGGCGTTTAAAGTGGCCTCTGTGGCAGCCTGTTTGTTTTTTTCTATTCGTTATTATGGCTGGGTGAGCATGATATAGGCTCTGTTGCTTGGGCCATATGCACTCTGTTGCAAAAAGATTTCTAATAATAGAGATTACTTGGACATATCTGGTCATTTTACAGTTTATTTGATCAGAAAAGGGTACCTGATATAAAGACTAGATTCTTTTCAATTAATTCTATCGAAGGACTGGTGCTACTCTTCTGACTTGGATATGGACAAATCGCCCATACCCAAATTGGAGACCGACGTGTCTGAAATGAATAGTGTCCCCTTTGTGTGTGATATATTCCAAGGTTATCTGGATCATTAAACAGAGGGGACGTGATGCTGCGGGGCTCACACAGAGATCTTAAAGACCACAGTATGACACCGCTCGGCGGGAGCCTGTCCCGGGGCGCTGCCTCCCATCCGGCCCCGCCACCGAGAGCTCAGCGCATTAGCAAAAAAACACCCACTCGACCCACATCTTAAAGAGGCCACTGCAATGTCAGCGTGTGGCGCTGACGCAGGAGAACTATGGTCTATGAAAGAGGAGGCTGTCTGCCCCAGCCTGTCAATCTCCGAGCGGGATACTGCATTACATTTAACACCAGGAATGGAATTATGAATTGCTTTTGTTAAAATCCATAACCGTCCTAATATAAAACACCTCGCTCTGGTTCGATACAAACTGCAAAGGCTTCATGTGAGATTTTTTTTTAAGCAGAATCAAATCCACTGTCAGGTTTCTTGGGGCCTGGCTCACATCCCCACTTTAATAATAAAATACTGATTCCTGAACTATGTGGGACCCTTTCTGTGTGGAGTTTGTACGGTCGTCCTTGGTCTCAGAGGATTTCAGCTGCTCCTGATGTGTTGCTTCGACGGCATTGACGGATGGGTCATGAACTCTCTATCAATGGACTGTCAAACGCATGCCGTCCTGTCTGTGTAAAATACAATCACAGGATAGTCTCAACATTCTGATTGAGTCAGAGTCATGTTCGAGAATAGAGCTGGCTTCTGCACGTCAACAGTCCTGTCAAACACGGGGTTTACATCGCGCTGTCGATCAGGACGTCTCGCAGGTAAGTGACAGCTTTGCTTGAGGACAGTTCTTAATAACGAGAGAGAGAGTCTATCCAATTTGTCTCTGTGAATGTGATTACGCTCGGTCCTCGCAGGCCTCTCCTGGACCAGTGCCATTTGATCAGAACTAAAATAATTTGGATATTTACGCTTCCACTTCAGTCAGGAACGGTGTGCCAAGTTGAAATGAAAGGGGAAATGAGCCATATGCTCACGTCTCTGCTAACAAGGCTGGTCGGAATCAAATGTTGGCGCTGTAACAAAAAACACTGCATATAGCACTAGTTAGTTGTATTTCAATTTCGACCGCGCTGTGATGAAATAATGTGGGTGGTCGTTCGTTTTCTATTCATTGCATTAAGCTTTGGTTTTATCTTCAAAGTCAACTTGTATATTGGACAGTGGGCAAACTTTGGCAGTTTAACATTATGTCTGCTCGGTGTACAAAAGTATATTCATTTAGGAAATATTTCATACATTACTAGTTTCATGGCCACCTATTCACCTGCAACGTTACTTTCAACACCAATCCAAAAATGTTTTACGTTGCAACTTTAACTGAATGAATAGTAGTTATACTTTCCATTACACGTCGCGCTCATTAATTTCTAATTCGATCCCGTGATGCATGTTAAATGTTAAAATTCTTGCTTCTTTATTACTTTCTTGAATCACAGTTTCCTTAAAACCCCCTCTATGGCCTGACCTTATGGAAAAATGACGTCCATTAAGTAGGGAAGGGGATGTTTTAGTGCAGCACATTTCTCACGACACCGGTCGCACACGACACATTTTCATTCACTCTTGAAAGATTTCTTCACCTGACTACTCCTGGGAGACGGTGTTGGCGCCCAAAATACTGCCTGAAATGTCTCATTATGTGTCCAGAATAATGAGCACGCACCCATTTATGAATTCCCAAATTGTTATCATTAAATCTGTATTACAAAGACCTATTTTGAAAGTAAAATCTCAGATAAAGCATCTCAAGCTGCTTTGGACTTTCCCTAACTTTTTGATGCTTGAAAGCACAGCATAATGAATATTTCATTATTTATAAATAATATGATTTTTTCTGAACAATGCATGAGAGGAGGCTGTGTGATGTATTTTATATTCAGGTTTAAATTATGACGCTCTAGTTCAGTTTATTCTGAGGAGGGAGAGCCAAGAGGGAGGCGGTGACATTTTTGGCAAACTCGCGATGTACATAATGAATGATAATGAAAACTGGGTTTAATGCCATACAGGGCACAACATATACACGCATAAGAATGTATTCAGTGCTAAAACAAATGAGAATGTGTGGAAATGGAGGCCATCATCGAGGAAGAAACTTCAGTCTGTTTTTATTTTCACTAACCATAGGGTCGATGCTTACTGCTGTGTGTCCTTTGGCTGGACACTCCAACAGTCCCGGTGTGTTGCCGTTAGCAACACAAAGCCCTGTCCTGCGGAAGAAAATAAACAAAATCAGTAAAATCATTTTTGATATTTTTATTTTAGAATCTCTATCAGGTTAGTCCTGGCCTCCAGAGGGAACTGTAATGTTTTTAGTGGCAGGGGAAACCAAAGCACCCTGAGGAAACCTATATTCAGACTCAGAGAGGGCAGGAAAAACGCGTCATTGTATTTTCATCCGCAATATATACATCCGCACTCATCATTTTATTGCTATCTACACATTATGTTTTAAGCAAAAATTGATTCTTCAAAGTGGGCCCCCGTTTTGGTTTGTCTTGCATTTTTGACTTTTCCTCCAATGAGTTTCATGATCGTCACCAGAAATGGTTTTCACTTCACACAGACCGTTAAACTATTTCCTTTATTATATGAAGCCCATTGAGAAAATGCCAAGAATGTTTCCTACAATGTGTGATTCTCATTGAAGACAGCCAACAATAAATAAACAGAGTAAATAATGTCGGAAATAAAGAAAAGCCGATACATGAAAAGCGCCTCCAAACTTTGGACCGGTAGTGTAGATCGCATAATGGTTACCGTACTTTCTGGACTATAAGTCACACTTTTTTTCCATAGTTTGCCTTTGGGGTGTGACTTATACTAAGGTGTGACTTGTATATCTTGTCAACGGGGCAGTTACGCCTCCAGGCCCAGGTAGTGCGACTTATACTCCGGAGCGACTTACAGTTTGTAAAATACGGTACTTAATTACTGCAAGGTACAACTTTAATGTGATATTGTTGAAATTGTATCACTTTTATTAGACTCTTGGGGGTCCTTCTACTGGAAAATCTGGACATATAATTAGTCAGAGCCTGTGCATAGTGGTTAATTTTAGCAGCTCATCACTCATTTTTACATGTTTACTTTTTTCTACCAAAGCCCACACCGAGCCGCACCAGCGCTTGTGCTTCTTCAGATAGCGGTTGCGTCTGCCTGCCTCGGCTGTTGTGTCAGCTCTATCCACTGATGAAGTGTGTGATTTATTTATTTTTGTTTCGTCCCGTCCCTCCATCACGTACTCCGCGTCCGGACTGTTGTGGCCCTGTGGCGCTCTGACACCCCACATCACATCCCATTAAAGCTCCGGCAAAACACTCTACCCGGCCCCGTTCACAGCGATACTCCGTGTTTCAGCTGATTACATTCAACACAGCTGGGTACAGGGCTTACTCATAAATACTAAATGCGCAACTCGGCCCAATTAATATTATGAAGCTGTTAAAAATAATACACTGTAAATTATTCATAGTTCGGTAAAAGGAGCTCTAAGGGGTTTTCCCTGTGATTTCCCCAGAAGGCGGCGGCCAACCCTGTAGAACAGAAAGGAGAACATGGCGCACTAATTATAATCTGGTCAAAAATAATGAATTTACTTTGTTGCCTGACCGACCGAAATCCCCAGTCTCACTTTAATTGAAAATGCTTGTCCATGTCTCCCGCCGTCCACTTTCAAGAGTCATATAAACGCGGGGAAAAAAACAACCTCTGCCAGCAGGGGTTTAAAACTATTGACAGTGCAGTATAACAAGGCCGATGTGGAGTTTGTGTCTAGAGACGGAAGATCGCAGGGTTTGTTCCTTTGCTATCGAAATCAAGGACCAGCCACAATGACTTATTCAGAGTTTCCTCAGGGCATTAAAAAGCATTAAACTGGATTCAAACTGGCAGTAAATCTAAATTTATTGGAAACTTGCGACATTGCTCAAGGATTTTAAGTTCTTCGAAAATACCAAAATTGTGGTCTAAAACAGGGGTGTCCAATCTACGGCCCGCGGGTTAATTGCGGCCCGCGGCCCACTTTTAAATGGCCCGCTGCAAATAAAATAAAATAAAATAATAAAAAAAAAAATGTGTATGTAATTGCATATGTCCCACATATGAAACAAGTGCTTGACTGCATGTATTTCTCAGTCTTAACGCTCGTTGGCACGGCTGTCTTGAACAAGGCAGTGGCGCCCGCCATATCAGAGCAATCAAAGAAAAAATCCAAAAGACAAACAAAAGATGGCGGAGAAAAAGCAACAGTGGGGCAATCATTATTTCTTCACAGAGGTAAATGGGAGATGTGTTTGTTTTAATCTGCAAAGATACTGTTGCAGTAATGAACACAGTGTTAATAATCACAATTCCTAATAAATTCAATCAGTTGGTGTTAATATTTTTGTTGAAGGGATTCATGTGAAGTTACTTTGGGATATACATCTCACTCTGTGCTGGTGAGTAATTGTTTTATTTAGCTGTGGATTACCTTTTTTCTTTAGTTAATTAATGCAAATCCATTAATAGAAACTGTGATGAATGTGATGAATTTTTTTTTTTACTTTAAGCATATTCTGGGCGTGAAATTGCGACAATTTTATTTGCATACACACCCAAATGTATGCCTTTGCGATCTAAAAATAGGATTACTCGCATGTTTGCAACTCCCATCCGACTCCCAAATGCTCCGGTCCACGTTACAAGAAAGCCTTCTCGTGCTGCTTTAAACAAACCTCGTGTCATTGTTTCACGAACGCTGCCTGTCGGCAATAGCAAACTTTCTGTTCTAAAATAGTTCGTTCCTGTGACTGGTCACATATAGTAAACTACGATCTGTCCTCTCTTTTGGCTCAGCGCCGCCCTCAGTCCTCTCAGTCACACGGGCCGGGCCGACCTGCACCAGCCCAGGGCCTGTGCTCCGCTCTCATTCATCTGCCTGTTTTCATTGAAGGAGCCAATGTTTTTACGCAACTGTCGTCTCTTTATCAGCAAACGAGGAATATATATATATATAATTTATAAACTCATTGGGACTGGGAGCGACTCTCAAATGACCCTCAATGTCAGGAGGAGAAGCAGCGCAAACTTCAATCCAACCCGCTCGCCCCCTCGTGCAGCGCTGAATCATCGCCGTTCTGTAATACACAAAACGTAAAGTCACAAACGCAATGTCAAACACGTCTTCAGAAGATTTCCCCGCGTGTAGCGCGATCTATGGAGCTGTTACGGCAGCACAGCGTGAGGAGAGTGAAGGTGCAGAGTGAGGAGATGCAGTGAGTGCTTGAAGCAGGGGCGGAGCAGAGAAAGCCAGGGGTGGGGAGGCACAAAGTCAATGTAGACGGCAAAAATAATCCAAATGCAACAGAAGGCTGGAGGTGGCATGTGATATGTTTAAATTCCCCTCTTCCTTTTTAAAAGCTTCCCCGTTTGTTATTCTTGTTTTTTTTGGTTGTGCCCCTAAATTTTTGACTGTGCTCCTAAATTTTAGAATGATAGGAGCACAAGTGCTACCAAGAAAAAAAGTTAATTTCGAGCCCTGCCTATTCAATTAAAAAGCACAGTTAACATTTGATCGAATTTGCTAACTTTAATACAATAGAGGTAAAGTTATATATTCGACCGCTACTGGGTCAGTTGTTCGTATATTTTTCTGTATTTGGCCCTCAGTGAAAAAGGTTTGCCCCCCCCCCCCCCCCCCCCGGTCTAAAACGTATACCGTTGCAGTATATTCCCCTTTTGTCCAAATCTCTTTCTTCTGTTTGATGAAATGTTTGCCCCCGGGGTTTCTATGCGATGACATCATCTGCATACCCAGTATACTGTTAATTCATAAATACTCTCTCCCAGTCCGCAGCACAATATAGTCGACTGCTTTGAGGATTCTGTACAACCTCCCCGGGTCATACTGACAGGTCGCTAGTCGCTATTCTGTGTTCTTGGCCTCACCGCCAGTCAGAGTCACACCAACACAATGATGAGGTGGGGGGAAATTGACTCGCCCCCGGGAGGAGTACAATAAGTGCAGGCAGAGAGGCAGCCCCTGTAAGCCTCTGGGTTAGTGGTTGGTAGCACATCTCTGCCCTTTAAAGTCAGTCAGCCAATGTGAAAACTCCGGGCCAAGGGGGCTTTCTTTTTTTTGGTGATTCTTATTGTTTTGCTAACTTGAAAATGGAATCTTGGGTCTCCATCCTGTCCAAATAAAAAAAAAAAGTATGCTGCTCTAACGAGCTCTAGCACTTCCTTTCAATTAGTCCAGCTGCGTTACAGTTCCTGTTCAGTAATCCACTCTGATATTCGTCTGTAACATAATGCTTCGTTCAAATCACTCTTCTCACACATTCGAATGAGCATTTATTCCAGCGTTGAAGACGGTGCCAAAGTTTGTGTTGGAGTGCCTTTATCTTTTGTGCTCATGTCATGTTGCCCCCGCATTGGCGCCGCTGCTTGTGGAGAAGGGGTCTGTTTTGGTGCATTAAACACAAGAAAATGAGTGCGATCCGCTGGGGACAAATAAGACCGCGGCTCCTGACACTTCCTAATGGCTTTCCTACGCTCGAACGGCCCAGATACCCCCCCTAACAAAACATGCTTTTTTGACAACAAGGTGGCGTCGCAAACGTAGTGAATGAGGTGAGCGCTCGGGTGTTTTTTTATTTTGTCCCGGCAGAGGCGGAGTGGTTTTTATGGCATGTTCTCCTCCGATACGGGACGCCTCATGAACCAGGCAGAGAGACTACTGTAGTGCCATCAATTTTTTTTTGGAGGCGAGAGGGGAGTGGGCTTTCGTCTTCACGGGCCGCCTGCCATTCTTTCATTCAGGCCCTGTTGGGAATGGTGATTGGATCCCAGTCAAGCAGCGGTAGATGGATGGGGGCCGGTCCGGCGATGATTGAGTGGCGCTGCTGCTCTATGCTCCCGTATACGGCTCTGTGCGGGGCGGGGTGTTACTGTGTTGTGCAGGCGGCGACTCGACAACAGCACATCTGTTTCACTCCGTCTCCTCGCTCCCATTTGAATTTTGGAGTTCTCTCAATCACGGCCGGGGGCAGCGGGACCGCGCTCCTCCTCCTCCTCCTTCACGAGTGTTCTCGACTCGAGCCGTCCAATCAATACGATGAAGCGGCGCCGTTTAATCCCAGCAGAAATGACGGTTTAAATGGCGCCATTGTAGAAGCAATCTGTCAATACGGCGAAAGTTTGTGTTTTTTGTTTCTCATCCGTGGACGTCTGTTTCCACGTTAAGTCAACCCGCACTGTTTCCCATTACGTGCGAATAGCCTCAAGACCGTGACATGAAAAATTAGGAACGAACCTTTGAGACGAGATAACGACATCCGGAGGAAACGTACCATGTCCCATCAGAGGTATAGAATGTGCACAGAAAAATACCCATTTATCTAACCTTTGGACTAACACTGGTTGGGTCTAGTCACCAACATAGTTATCTTTATCTTTATCAATTGCTGGGTTGCAGGTGACGTCACAGCGCTCTAAAGGCCAACACTATTATATGGAGGAAAAATTATTTTGTTTTTGAGGAAATTTTTGGTCTTGTACAGAGAGACCCTTGGACCCAGTGACTGATACTAATGATATTTTTTGTAATTCTTTTGAGCTATGACTTGTGAAAGTGTAATGCTGTTAATAGGGAAAACTGGCTCCTGCCCCCCCTGGGTCCGGTGACGACATCGCATTCATTCAGCAATTTATCTATAAAGCTCTGTGCGACATTCAACTTGTATACAAAAACATATTAAAACAATATGAAGTCAATACAAATCTAACTTTTTACCTAACCAGAACCCCCCCAAAATCATGAAAACAATATTAATAAAGGGAGAATTAGTGCGTTACAAATGAATTAAGAATTTCACAGGTGTGCGCTGGGGCACGGGTGACCTTTAGCAGATGGAGGACACAGTTTGGTCGCCGCAGTGGTGTAAAAATGTCATGAATCGCAGAGTGACAGCGGCCCGTCTCGACGCGTGTCACTCACGGTGTGTTGTATTAGTCCGTTCCTTTTTTAATGAGTTGGTAATTGCTTTGTCCCTGGTTATTGAGATGACTGCCATGCACTATTACGCCCGTTTAATGGCGTGTAACTCCTCCTCTTAACAAAGCCATCAATCACAGGTGTTCCTATGGTAACAACATTAGCCATTATGCAGATGTTTTCATCAAATGTCGTCAGTGCGGCGTTAGAAAGTCCCGCTCGACTTTCTGTCCTCCAGAGGTGTGGAGTAATGACGGTGACAAATACTTTTACTTGATTTGCTTTTTAAAAGGCTTTACAAGTTTACAAATGACGTATGAACCACTGTTTATACCTAGAGCTGGAGACTGTTAGACGATACCAGTATGGTGTTAAAAAAAAAAAAAAAAGGTTAGGTAGTACTGGTATTGAAAAACCAAAAGTATCAAAAGCAGGTACTACATTTATTTTTTAGATCTTTGGAGACCAAGTTTTGAGGCCTGTTGGGTCCAGGGACAGTGTTAAAGGTTCAAGTTGGTTGTTTTACCTCAAATAAATGATACAAATTTAAAATAAATAATCCATTCATACGTCTTCTGCATCTGCATCGCTTTGGTTTATGACAATATTTGATTGACCATTGTATTAGAGTCAAAGCTTCTTTAATTGCCACCTTCTTTTTTCAGTCACTTATTGTTTCTTTGTGACTTTTTCTCATTTACATTGCCTGGTGCAGTCATGAAACGTGTCACAATCAGGGGTGGGAACCTCACGAGTCGATTCGATACGATACATGGCTTACGATAACGGTAATCTCACGATACGCCAATACTGCGATAATCGATATATTGCACAAAAATAATCTCCAATACATCATGATTTTTAACCTTTATTTTAACATACTACATTATTGTTCATCATATACATTTGTTTCCATTTGCTTTGTACCCCTTTTTCCAAAATAAATAAATGATCCCTGGCCTATAGATCTGTCTATGTCTGTGACTTTATTTACATTTAAATAAAGAAAATAAAGAAACCACAGTCCTATTTCAAAAGGAATAAATTGACCCCAAATGAATCATGTTTATAGTTATAAAACTATCTTAAAAAGCTTACACTTAATAAAAAGTAATATATGTGACAGTGTTTGGTCCAAGTGCTTAAATGTGTACTTCTGTCCTCTATTGGCAGCACTACTGAATTCTTGATCATTATTGGCCTCTATTCACTGAAAACTGTGGAGCACTGCTACCTCATCAATATGCATGACATCATCAAAAGTATCGATATCGTGTCCTGCAAAATATTGCGATATATCGAAAAATAGATATATTGTCACACTCCTAGTCACAATTGCTGTGAACTTAGTCTCGGTATTGTAGTTCTTGGACCCCACGCTGATACATGTTACTAGGTCTACTGGAGTCCAGGTCTACTGGAGTCCAGGTCTACTGGAGTCCAGGTCTACTGGAGTCTAAGTCTACTGGAGTCCAGGTCTACTGGAGTCCAGGTCTACTGGAGTCCAGGTCTACTGGAGTCCAGGTCTACTGGAGTCCAGGTCTACTGGAGTCCAGGTCTACTGGAGTCCAGGTCTACTGGAGTCCAGGTCTACTGGAGTCCAGGTCTACTGGAGTCCAGGTCTACTGGAGTCCAGGTCTACTGGAGTCCAGGTCTACTGGAGTCCAGGTCTACTGGAGTCCAGGTCTACTGGAGTCTAAGTCTACTGGAGTCCAGGTCTACTGGAGTCCAGGTCTACTGGAGTCCAGGTCTACTGGAGTCCAGGTCTACTGGAGTCCAGGTCTACTGGAGTCCAGGTCTACTGGAGTCTAAGTCTACTGGAGTCTAAGTCTACTGGAGTCTAAGTCTACTGGAGTCTAAGTCTACTGGAGTCTAAGTCTACTGGAGTCCAGGTCTACTGGAGTCCAGGTCTACTGGAGTCCAGGTCTACTGGAGTCCAGGTCTACTGGAGTCCAGGTCTACTGGAGTAATATAGGGTTTTATATTAAGATTTTTCCATTCCAAGTGGTCGCCTGAAGCTGAAGGATCTGAAAGCCTCATTGTGTGGGAGCAGTCAGTCTGCAGATGCAAACACTAAAATCTGAAAATCAATACTCGAGTTGCTTTAAAATATACAGAGAAAGTGCAAATGAAATGGATGCGTTTCCATTAAGTATAAGGCTGAACTTGTTGTGACCCAAGAGAGTTTTAAATGTGTTTCGCCGAATCGTCGAGAGAATGAAAAATCGCTTTTCAGGAGTTTCATTTGGAGAATAGTTGCACTTTCATTTTACTTTCAAAAGCCGCACCATTACATGATTTCAAAGCAAGGCGGCGAGGACCACACCCCAATAGCAAGACAGAGCATCACCAGACAATAAATCAATCTTTGTGAATATTGGTGGCGTAAGCCTAGGCCTTGCAAATGTCAACTTAGCATCGTGTCCTTGGGCAAGAAACTTCATCCGCTTTGCTGCTATGAAGGACTGGCAGCTGGGCTTACATTCTTAGGGATCTCAAAGCTTTGAGTTTGTCTTCATAAAATGTTCCTGTACATTTCTACAGAGAATGATAATGCCCCTAGCATGTAAATGTTTTATTTGAAGTACTTACCTTGGACAAGTGCAGTTGTTGTAGAATTGTGTAATGACTGAGCTTCTATTATTTATTTCTAATACACCCACTTTAAGTCGGCTTCAAAGGAGACAATGCAAGCGTTTCATAGTGTTTTGTAAAGTTTTCTGTTCGTATTTCAGAGTTGCGTCTTTTCTCTCACAATTCAAAGTCGTGTCTCTTCCTTTGATTGAAACGTACTTCTTGCATAAAAGGTGAATGCCGTTTTCAGTGTTCAGTGAGTTTGGCTACGTTGTACCTTTCCAATGCCCTTGATCTGCTGAAATGAAGAGCTTGAAAATGAACTTCAACCGAATTGATTTCGTGTTTTCGACTGGTTGATTTTCTGTAATGATTTCAACAAAAGCCTCTCCGGTCTCCAGCTGACGTCTGCAGTTGGTTTGTGTACACTTTGTCGATTTGCATGGCTTTTTATGGCGCGGACAAAGACATGAAGTTGCACCTGTCGCAGGGATTTAGTGGAGCATTTCGCCATGTCCGTCGTTACGAGGCATGGAGGAACGGGCGACAGCTGCAAGATCCTCTGATGTCCACGAACGCTACTTGCTTACCGCACAGGCCACTACGATAGTGAGCTGTTAAAGTGAAAGTGAAAAAATGATGCACGCTGCATGGCTCGTCACAGCATTGAAAAGCTATGCACTTCCTGTTTTGTCAGTCTCTCATGGTCTGAGAGAGAGAGACACTCAAGTGTGAACTTTCAGACCCCTGTCCACACGAAATCAAGCTCAGCACTAAACGCAAAATTATCTGATCAATCCAGCGTGTCATCCACACGAACATGGCATTTTGGGTCTGTGAACAAACGTTTTCCTAAAACAAGGTCCCAGAGTGGAAAAAATCTCTAAACGCCTTTTAGGTGACACCATCGTTACGGCGTCTCCGCAACTTTTACTAAAACGACATAATTTATCCATAATTTACTGAGTTTTACTTCACTCCCCCGTGAGCCACAGGTGACGAGGAGAAACACAGTCCACAAACAGTCTGAATGGAGGCTAACACTGTCACTGACCATATTTCTGCTTTAGCCCCATGAGTCTGAGGAATCGTTTGTTTGCAAAGGCTTGATTAATAAGTCTTTTGAAATGTTTTTATCGTTTTGATGGCGGAGGTCTGCTCTTATGGTTACTGAAAAACAACTATTGCGATTACTATAATAAACTAACATGTTGGCCCGCCTTTCAGTCCACAGTGCATTGTGTTGGGACAGTCTGGTGTTGATGGACAGCACATGGCCATAAGCCTTCTGTGAGAACCACTACACAAAGCCCCCTCTTATCCCCTCTCCCACAGTTTAAACATTTCTTTTTCTGTATGGTAAAAAAGCGCATGTGATATCAGGTGTCTTTCAGCAGTCTGGACATTTAGCAGATGCTGTTTTTCTCACTTGCCGTGGTTAACTTAAAGTGATTGGTCACACTCTGCACCAGGCCAGCGCTCCTATGTGTACGCACTAACATGGGACTGCCATTTCTCACGTCTTCATGCATTCCTCTGCGGATTTAGACGCATCGCGAGCGCTATTGGCCCCGGGTACCAGTCGCGCAGCTGATGTCTTCAGCACTTCCCCTCCACTTTCTCATCGAGAGCGTCGACGTGATTCATAATTTTGATATGATTCCAGTTTCCCCTCGTCATTTCGCAGCCGCGGTTGCAAATCTGTCAAGTCTTTGAATGGACGGGAGACAAAATTGTATCAACACCAAATAAGATGCCGTTTCATGACATTTCTATTGGAGAAATTAATACATCGACATCTCTTTTCATTCCCAATACAAATGTACTCAAAGATATAGAAGCCGTTCGCCATCATAGGTACCGTGAGCACGTCGGAGAAACGAGCAAGCAAGTGTTCGGCAAATGACAAATCAAAATGTGGCGTTTCCTGGAAGATGTTTCCTGATCAGACGAAATGTACCAAAACACTTACTGTTAGTCATGTCCTTTTGGTGCGAGCGTGGTAACGTGTGGACATCATTATCACAAGAAACACTGTTTCAGCAAGTGACACTTCAAATCATTGTTTGGTAAAGTTTGATCTAGTTCTAACACAACAGACCAGGCCGGAGGCTATTTGCTTGGACGGATAACAAATTCCTGACATTTTAAGGAAGATTAGTCATATTGTAAATGGTCCGTAGTCTCTTGGAGGTTGCCCCGGGGCTCCTCCTGGTCAGACTTCACAAACACCTCTGGAGAGGCATCGAGGACAAAGCAGGACACAGATGCACAAATGTTTAAAGTGGAGCCAGTGTGTGAACCTCACCGTTTCTTACGACTATTCCCCCCCCAGTGTCAGAAAGTATTGTATACCGTATTACTTATCACACTTTCTTCCTTGTATTTCGTCGAACATGCGCTGCACTTTGGGGCAGTATTATGTTTCTATCTACCAACAACTTGATCTTAACCGTGGGGCGGAATGACGGACACACTGTAGCTGCCTATCTGTGCCGGTTGCTTTTGCCAAATGCCATCTATCACACAGTCACGCAAACACATTCACACAGGCAAGAAGGGGAAGTATAAATGTATGTATACTACAGCTGGTTTTGGATTGTTAAATATCTGGTTATAGGATGACCGCGCATTAGGAATTAGGAAACTCTACATGTATACCTATTTGAATCACTGCTGGGTGTATTTGCCCACTTTACGAATTTCTCCAGTAACTAATGTTGTGTGTTTTTGTCTCTACAGCTTGGAGAACACAGGAGCAGTGAAGTCCATGGTGTAATGTGTAGTTGCTAATGAGGTAAGGAAAAGCACTTTTGAAAATATCGAAAACAGTACAACTTTGCAGCAAAGGCTCTGCATTCTCTGGCTTGTTTTTTGCTATTGTTTTCTAAGTCTGCGCTGGTTTAGCACACTATTAGGATCATAACTATGGCCAAATGCACATGTATTCAGCTTCTGTTCCTTCCCATCACTTCTGTGGCTGTCTACACCGAAGCTTGTTCCATTTCAACGCAATATAATAGTCTCAATGGAGCGCTGACCTACATGGGCTTTTAAATAGTGCTCTGTCTTCAATTACATTTTAATGTGCTCCTCTTAAAACAGATATTCTCCAATCTACTAATGTAAATAACTTTCTTGCCCTGCCTGCACAGTGGACGCAACTTTATTACCAACGAATCAGTTTTTAGCCTGGACTATTGAAACTGACTGTTTGGAGGTGTATTCAATCTTTTTGATGATATTGTCAAACGTATTTTACTTCAGGCTTGAGTGAGCATTAGCAGAAACGCTAAATTGATTCAGTGCTAAATTGATTCACGTGATATTTGTAGAAAAACGCCAAGTAGGGCCTCTTATTTTGTGATGGTCCCGAAGCGAAAAGCATTTTATCAGCAGTTCTTTCCTAAACTATGTGAGGCTATCCATCAGCAGACAAATCCTGTGTGGCACAGTGAAAAGTACTTTAACTGCAGCATAGCCACTATATTTTAATGTCCATGTGCATAGTGTCTGGTCTGCTTGGCTCGGGCCGTAACTCCCGAGGCCCCGCTCCACACGCCACTTGTCATTATGTGGACGTTTCAATGTAGAGGAGCGTTTTTACAGATGTTTTTAAATGAGCTGTGGAAACGAGGTCCAAAAAATGACATTGATCAAACAAATCTGTGTCTTTGTACTTTGGGAAGCAAATGTTTGGTCAATTTGGTAACAACTTGCCCTCTTAGCGACTTAACACTGTTTACAATCAAAAGAATTTGCCTCCTGAAATGGCAGATTTATAGCTTCTAATCAAACAATAGACTACAGCGAGGACTACAGCGGGGAATGGGCCACAGCTAAGCCTGCAGTCGGTCAGGTCTAGGTTCAGCAACACTATGTCCTCAAAGACCTGGACATCCTGGTTATTCCATCAATGGATTTCTTCTTCCCGGATGACTTGGGCATATGCCAAGATGTCAATGCCAGCATCGGGTTCAGGGAGCATGAGTCGTCTTTTTCACACACGGATTGGCCTCCACAGAGTCCGGATCTGAGTATTTTGCGAGTCGGCGCACTTCTACTCAACTAGGCTCGGCTCAGCAACAACTAATGCTGTGGAGAAAGAAAAGGGAATTAATAATCAAAGGTCAAGAGATGCATGGCAGGTCGGTGTTATTCCTGCCCTGGAGTCGTCAACCATAGGGCGCAAGTTGAAGCCACACTGCGCAGCACTTTACCTAATGGATCTGTGTCTTACTGAGCAATAGAAGAACTGTGTTACCTCTGTCTTTTTTTCTAACCAGGTTTCCTTAAATATGAACCTTACCAAATGCGATTTCTGCTCATTGTATAATTCCTATTGCTTTGTAGAGGAATGTCCCTCCCCCTCCTCCGCTTTCCCCCTTTCTCTGTTGGGACGGGGCAGGTTGACAGCACTGGCCTGAGGGAGACGCTCGTTTCGCGCTCGCGTCTGATGTCCTATCTCCTCTGTCCAGCTCCTCGTTCCTCAATTCCTCTCCCCCCGAAAACCCCTTTAGGCCCAACTTTGATCTCCTCTAACAACCGGGGAACGTCGGGGCTGAAGCATCTTGTAACTGAATGTTTAATCCATCAAATGTGTTTGTCTCAGCAATGAACTAATGAACATCTCTGTTGAGATCTTTTGATGTAGGACACATTTGTATCACGGGCATATTTCTGAACAATAATAGTCCGTGAAATGCCTGTTTTTCGATCTCAGGGGTTGGCAAAACAATGTAGGTCCCACTGGTTGCACAAACTGCGTCCTCCTCCAAATTATATATGGCACTTGATGGTAGGCCTGTCTCGATAACAAATTTGAAGTTCGATATATTGGGGCAGGAAAGTATCGCGATAAACGATATTATTGACTCTGACGCTGCAAGATATTGTCAACTCTCATAAAAATGACAGTAAACCTTTGTTCTAAAAGTGCATCATCATCAAACATGAAATATAACTAAACTGAATTTGCTTCAGTTAGAAATCAAAGTTTTACAAAGAAAAAATGGCGGGGGGAACGCTTTTAAATGTACAGACGATAAATATCGAGCCCAAAAATGTATCGTTTGTCTGTAATTTATTGAACGATAAGGTGATATAGTAATTATCGTGACAGCCCTACTTGAAGGTAAGGAAATATGAAGTAGAGGGGATGAGTGGGTAGGAAACATTCACCAGACATTGTCCTGCTCATGTTAAGCTCTGTTTTGCTAACTTGCTAAGTTATTTTTGGGGGTTTATGACGATATTGTGTACCTTTTTTTTAAAGTCGGGCCTTTTGAAAGTGAACAACTGAGTGCAAACTTCCGAAAATCGCTATCCCGTGAAACAAAGTGGTCTGTCCTCTCTTTTGACTGCTACTGTGTTTTAATTACCCTCCTGTCACCGAGCCTTTTAGCAGCCCCTCCACCATTTTTTCCCCGCAGAAAACTCCCTGGCACTTTCTCCCACTCCAGTGATCTGAATTTGCTAAATATCAGCGGAGCGGTGCTTCCAGGTCCCTGATTCAGCCATTCGTGTGGCGTGTCCTTCTGCTAGCATGTCCAATACGATTCACTGTATCAGCCCCCCTGTGGCCAAAATGCCAAGCCACTAAGCAAAATGTCCGAACTAATTAGGCGCTACGGCGTGAAAGTGCGAGAAAAATATCGTAGCGTGTTTCTTCGCCTTTCTGTGGCTGTGAGTCGGGTTTCCTACGGGCGGCTGCGTGCATTGATTACACGTCATGTACTACACGAAAGACGGGTAAAGGCAGCTGAAGGTCAGGCGATGTGGGAAGGTCTGTCAGGAATATCGCCATGGCCACCACTTTGTCATTCTGTGCTGTCTTGCTCTATCTGTTTATGAACCGTCTATTCATAAGAGACGGGGCAAACGTCAGCATCGGTTTTACGGCAAATTAATTAGCTGGTGTCAAACAAAACAAAGTCAGATTAAAGAAATGATCCATCTCGCCTGCCTCCCCGATTTAAGCGTCTAAATATTAATGCAACGAAGATGTGGAAATTCTCTCTTGTAATAAGTCTTTGTGTGAGTCGCTTTTTAAAAGGAGGTGTCATGATCAAGGAATGGAAATGTGGGTTCCATTGTGGAATAGTGCAAAAAGACGCGAAGTCTAGCCACAAGAGGTCACTAAAGGGTCATTATCTTTTCTATTGTAACATCAGAGATCTTTGTAACATATGGATTGGCCAGGTCATTGTCACTAGAATTGACTTGTGGACATCTATGCATGGCTGCTTGATGTGCTGCTAGATGAAGATAGAATAAAATAACACATTCTCTTGAATTTTCTGCTTTATTTACCACATCAAAAAAATATTTCCATTTTTGACTACAGCTTTGAAAACAGTGTATTCTTAATAATACAGACACAGTGGACCTTATGTGCCCTTGTGCTGTCGTCGGCCCTCAGGCTATACTTTGGACAGAACTTAATAAGCTAGAATTTCGAATGTAGCTAATTTGATGATAGACCCGCTGCATATTCATGATTCTAAAACAGCTGAGTGTTCCCTTTTTTTTTTTTTTTTTTTCTTAAGCGAGGAAGGCTTTGATGTGAATTTTCGCTCCAATTATACAAATAGGTAGATCCTAATGAATGAATTCATGCATGGCGCACTCCTGGGAGGTGTGAGGACCGGCCAAAAACCTTTTAATTGTTACATTTTGTTCTTCAAATTACATTACTCCAAGTCCCACGTGGCTTTTTAATGTTTTTCTTTACCCCATTCTTGATTAGTTATACTCTCTACGGACCAGTCTTAACATTCCTTCTATCCAGCTGCACAGTCAATGTCATTTCCTAAGGTACTGAGAGAGTAAAAATTAGGGCTGCACAGTAAATCACACATTTTCATTGAATGGGCACGTAACGAAGATTGCAATCATTTTTATTGTAAAATATAAACTCCTTGGGGTCTTACTGTGTATAAACCCTGCTAACTGTGGTTTAAACCAGTGGTTCCCAACGTTTTCCTCTGAGAGTGCGAGTGGGGGACAACTTTGGAAATTAGCCTAATATATAAGAGACCCATGTGTGTTCATTAACAGGCACTGGCCCGACCAAATAAACCAATAAATATATATATATATTTTTTATTATTATTATTTTTATCATTTATTTTGCTCAAGTAGTACCCTGACAGACCCTCAGACCAGACAAGGCATCAGGGTAACGCTCCTGATGTGATCTGATGAGTTGCAAATCTAATTCTAATTTGAACACTTATAGAAATCACATAGATACTTTAACCTCTTTCTCTGTTAACTGAAAAGCAAACTTGTATGGATATGCTTTGTCATTGTATTCGCTTTTTATTTAATTTATTTACCTTTTCTTTTTGTTAAAGAGACTAGATGCAAGTTTGGTCATTGTATGCTCACTACTGCCACCTCAGGTCTTATGCGTAACTGCAGTCTCTATATTAAGCTCGTGCATGACGGCACTTCTGACCCGAAGTAACACCTTTCTGAGCGACAGTGTAGGATTTTAGAGGCAGTTGTGGTGAACAGGTCTGGGCTCATTCTACACATTAGGACATGGCTAACATTTTTAAACTCTGTATAGTCCCTTTAATGTCTACATGTACTGGTACGTGTATATATATAATACATTTGTAAGAGCAACACAATTGCGCTCAGCTTGGGGATTGTGGGTGGAGGGTGTTTTTGTCATCCAGCTGTTCAGGAATGAAATTTTGTAAAATGTAAAAAATGAAAATGTGTTTTGAAAAAGAAATCGCATAGACGTTGTTAATTGTGCAGCCCTAATAAAAAATGACACGGATTTGATTATTAGACCGTGCTGAGATCCACTCTCTGCCAGTAACACAATCTCCAGTCTCGCATGTGCACGTTTTGAGCTCCTGCAGGGACTTCTCACTGCGTCCTATTCTCGTCGCTCTGTGCACCTCATAGTCTACACTGTCACTTTAAATGTTAGACATTTTCACAGTGAACCTACAATTAAGGGCACACTATTTGTATCCATCTCGGGGATTGTTGCCTTTTGTCTGTGGACACAAAGCCACCTGGGTATTGTGTGTGTGAATCTATAGGAGCGCTTCGGGGGGAGAGGATGTGTTCCGTTCATGAGGATATATGGACTATCACACGGATTGTCACTTCTCATTTGTTTATTTCACGGGCGACGCAAACTGACTGGCTCTCCTTGAAGAGTGTCTTGCGCACGTCAGACTGCGTTATTGATGCACGGGACCATGTAGAAAGGAGAGGCCTCAAGGATGTCTGTCTTTCTTTGTGGACAGAAAAAAAGAAAAAAAAAAAGGAAAAATCCCTTCTTTTCCAGCCTTTCTGAACCTGGTGGATTTGCATGGCCATTACAAGTTTCCATAGACGGTTACACGCAGTGACAACAGCAAACGCACCGTGCCATGCCCTAATGTTTTCTCTCGGTGCCGTTTAAAAAAAAAAAAAAAAATTTACATGTATAATCCTATTGCTTTTCTCAGTGCAGAGGCTTTTTTTTTTAGAACGCACAGCCCCTTTGAGAAAACTGTCATAAATATTTTAGTTTTAACTAATTTCTCACTCCAGAAGTTGCTAGCATTAGTGCTCCTACCATTTAGTTTGTTCAAAGAAACGTTTTCCTGGTCCAAATTGATCAGTGCTGAAGTCACATTTATCCATCCCATCTTGGCTGAATGATTGACTACATTTGCAGTTTTATCGCGATGTTACACGATAATGCGATTTCGCAGAGGCACGCAGGTCAGGTCCAGGTCAGCTGATGGCGCCAACAAACTTAACTCTGGCACCGCGGATAGAAACTCGCTAAAACTAAATCTTCTGTAAAGCGCCTTAATTAGAGAGGGGCCGACGGAGCCGATGCTGGAAAAAAATACGATATCGGGTATCGGCTACAGATATACGATATCGGGTATCGGCTACAGATATCCGATACTGAACCGATACCAGTTTTGGCTCTCACCGCTTTAAAAACACGACTTTCACCGAGTAAACCGAAGTCCATATAGACATGCCAGTTAGTTTTAACCTCCGCACACGTATTTTTGATCGCCGCGTAAAATGAAATGGCTAGCAACAGCATGCTAAAGCTAGCGGGAGCATGCTAATGGGAATGGAAAATAATCAAGGCTGGGTCAGAAACTATGATAGAAATATCTAAAGTAGTCTAATAAAATAAAATTGTTGTAATGATCAGATCGCTGTATGTGAGCAGTTAATGTAAAATAGCCTGTCCCTATGATAGTGTAAAAAAAATACAGTGTAAAAAGAAAATGTACTTTATTGATCTCACAATGACAATAAGAGGACCATTCGCTTTTTCACTCAGAGAAAGCTACTATTAAGAAAGTCTCTTGGTATCGTTGTATCGGATATCAGCAGATACTCAAACCCCAGTATCGGTATCGGAAGCAAAAGAAGCTGGATCGGTGCCTCTCTAGTCTTAATGCTTAATATGTTTCCCCCCTCCTTTCTCTTTTTGCACTTTAATATGTGTTTTTATTATTTTTATATAAATGAGTAGACAAGTTCTTCTCATCTAGTGCATTTCATTGCATTGTTGGCTGTGTGTTAACCTGCATATGACTGACGAATCTAAATCAGATCTATGTTTTTAGGATAAGAGAGGACTTTATGGAGAAATTCACTTGTTACAGCAGCTCGCAAAAACACTCGGGTAATGGGTAAGTGTACAACCAAAGAACACATTGCACGTTGTCCTTGCTAAACTAATAAACTAAAATAACCATATCCTAAAACAGTACTCGTAAAGATGAAAGCATCTTCTTTTTCCATTTGCCCACATTCTAAATATTACATGACCGGTTAGAGAGACAGTGGCGTTGGATTTATAGCTGTTGTAAAAAGAGGCATTTACAGCTAACAATCCCTGATTCATTCTCAAAGTCAACATTTTCTGACTAAATGTTTGTTGTGCTCCAACAGTCTAGTGGGGCTTTGTTTGCCGTGCTGTTGAAGTCTGTTTGTCGCCATTCCAGACTGAAATGTTGTATTTTTCCAACCGAGCCTGGGAGCATTGTTTCTTACCAGCTGTTTTCTGTTGGTTTGACCCTTTTAGCCACACTCTCAGCTGGCATTCAAAGCGGGCCAGTGCTGCCCTCTGATATACAGCATGTGTTTGCTTCTTTAGCTGCTTTCGCTGTGTGTCAAGTGCCTATTAAATCCAGCGCTGAGAGACGGTGCTTGTGAAGGCCAGTGTGCATGCATAGTTATCTTTTAATGTGCCTCGTTGTTTCTCCGCTGCCCAAAGTCATGTTGCGAGGTGCTGTCTTTGCAGGAAGACAATGGAGAATCAAAGAAAAGCATTTTTTATTTTTTTTTCATTCATTGTTTTTTTATTATTTTTTTATTTCTTAGAACACCCCAAGTGGACAAACGAAACAAGACAAACAAAACCAAAACAGCACCGTGATAATGGTAAAATATTACTAAAGTAGCACCAATTGTATATTGTTTTGGGGTATGTAAAATGTTTTTTTTTTATACATATATATATATACACGCATACACACACATTATGTATATGCACATTTACATACACAAATACATACATACAAACATATGCATATGTATATGTACACATACATGTCTACACATACATATACATGGATACATATACGCATATATATATGCATATACACCTATACCTATTTTCAGATTTCACACATTTACCATAATTCCTGAAAATATGCATTTAATTTTAATTCAATTTAACAACAATACATTCTCATGATAAATTCCTGAAGTATTTTAATCATTTTCATCTGATAACCCTATACAAATCACTTTTTCCCATTCCTCTTTAAAGTAGAGGGCTAAAGGCGACCACGCCCTTTAAGGACAGATGACAGCCTTTCTAAAGGTATTACTGACATTATCTTTTCCCGCCACATCAAAAGATGCGGTGGTTCTTCATCTAACCATCTTTGTAAGATAGGAGAGCGGGCAGCAAAGAGTAGGATTGTCAGAATGTATTTATGTTTGTGTAATATTTGTTAAGAAAAGCATTTTAAGCGTTTTGTTTTGAGAGCGAGGTGAGCCTGACTACTTTGCTACACTGGATTTCCTTCACTTTAGGTAAAGACATCTCAATCCTCCGTAGGCCTCCCGCTGAGTAACTGTTATAGTGGGATTGCTTTGCACCTTTTCAGTTTGCATGGAAGTTTGATACCCCTGACGCCTGGAGACAATTTCAGGCCCAGCACGCTCAGCACAGTGAAGGGGAGTTAGAGCGTGGCGAATGCATGAGCTGCAGAAGGGCAGGTAGGGCTTTTGTGCAGGTGTCGGTCCCGGAGCCCCGTCGTACTCTCCGCTACTACGCTAACGGCCGTGCAGCGCGGGCTAACACCGCTCTCAGCCTCGGGTTTCACACTGCTTCCCTCTGTGCTCATTAGTCACACTGCAATTTCTGAGATGGGATTTCTTTACCGCGGCCTCACATTTGGAGGACATATTCCCCTCAGGCTTGAAAGGCCGCTGTATGTTTTTTGTGCACTGTGATTATTTTTGCACAAGTCAAGTGGTGAGCTCATGTCATTTAGCTTTGAGTTTCTGAAAAGATGCTGCGCACACAGCTTGGGCTGTGAAGGATAAAGGATTTGCAGAGGGGTGGACAGGAAATGTTCATTTCAGACTTGGAGTTAAACAACCTGACTTCAAAGGAATTCCCTTTGGTCCAGTGCTTTGCTTTCTTACAAATCCGACCGCCGCTGAGCCAATAATGTGTATTGATTGGATTTTACTGGCCTGTTTACACTTTCAAATGGAAGGCCATGTTATTTTACCAAGAGAGAGCTACTGGGTTTAGTTGGTCAGAATATTAAGAAAGCGAAATGTAGGGAATATGTTTCAGTGATTGAAGTCAAGCGGCAGCATGGGCGGGCAGTGTGCTTTAATTATATTAACTTAAAGTGGCAGGTGATATTTAACACAGCACACCATGTTTCTCCAAATTCAAGCCATATTTCACCCAAGAGAACATTGGCTTATTCCCCCTCTTGTAATTTTTAAATACTGTTTAGCTACCTAATTTAAATTGCCATTTGAGTTTAGCGAGTTTGACGTGCAAGCTCATTTGCATCTCCACATAAGGAGAGCCTGGTTATTTTAATTCAGCAGTGAACATATTTTGCTGCCATGGCTTGTCCGCCCACAAGTATTGGCCATCTGGTGACACAAATTTGAAACCTCTCCCCAGAAAAGGGCTCAGCATTTCCATAAGCCTTCCTCTCCACAAGAGTCCATTTTTACCACCGCTGCGATGTACAGGTGCCGGACACGACCACATAAACACCAGCACAATGTCACGCCACATGACTAACGGCTCTGCCGCCAACACGCGCTCAGGGAAAGTGAGAATGTCTTAGTTCGGCTTTAGTGAAACAATATCCTCTCGCTGTGGGATGAGCTCGGTTCAGTGTCCCTTGGCAGGACAAAGAGTAGTTGGCGCAAGCATGGACCCTATTACAGATTGTAATAAATTGCTGGATGCCTTCAAACACATGGCTCACCTTTATTAACCTTTTAACTGCCCTGTCTATCCCGTTGTGGGCTTTATATTCTGCACATAGCCCTCCAGCACTGGCCTAGCCTAGTTATGGTCATAATTTTTCGAACATTAATCATGCAACTAAATTTAGTTTTTGTTTGTCTTATTTGGTGCAACCTTCTCACCCCAGTCCATATACATTTCTCTGGTAGGTCTAGTGTGAGAAGAGTAGAGGAAAAAAGATCCACACAACTGAACAATGCTCACCAGTTTATTTGCTCACACCAGAGTTACGTTTCGGGTCTAACCCTTCATCAGACTCAGAAAACTAAGAGTAAAAATATAATATTCGTGCCATTTCAGTCACGAACACGGCTCTGAGGCAGTGGCTTGTTTAGTCACTAAATGTCAGCTTTATGTATTAAGTTCATCCATGCATACATGCAACTTGATATTACGTTTCTGCAACCATTTTTAGTTTTATATTCTCATCTGCGGTGAAAGCAGTCCTTGATACTTCCTCAAATTTTTTCTACCCAGGAACTCTTGCTGAAGTGCCTCCTACAGAAAGTGTCTGCACGAGCATGAGGTGTTGAGTTGCTCTGAACAAAGGTCACACAGAGAAGACGAGTGTAGCCGCGATGGTCCGTGGCAGTAGAAGTGCTATTTGTCTGCCGCACTGCCTCGCCTTTAATACTGTCAGAGATACAAGCGCGGTGGCAAAACTCATTACAGGGATGTTGAGGGAGATGGACATTTCCCTAGCGGGAGGCCTGCGGGTCGCTAACACCAGGCCAAAGGGAGGAGGGAGACGCTAGGGGGGCATCACGGCACGGTTCACCTGGCATTGGAGTCCGGGGCTGTCCCATGGGATCAGCTGAGGGGAGCTGAGCAGCAGTCAGGAGAGTTGTACCCAGAGAGAGATGTGGTTGACTCCAGGCTTCATTAGCAAAGTTATTATAATCACCATCATGTATATGCATCCCATATGAGTAAAGTAGAAAACAAGGCTCCAATTAAACCAGCTTCAAACTAATGTAGACATTATCAAGTACTTTGGCCTAGATGTGAATGTGAAAGAATGCTTTATGGAAACAATGTGGTCAGAAATGTTGGTCTTTGGAAATTTGCAACCAACCCAGTCAAGACTATTCTCCACTTTGATGGACAAATTTCTCCCACATTTCTGTCTTTTTTTCCTGTCCGTTTTTATAATTTGCTCGTGCTTCTGTGTTACCTTTGCTTGACTAACTTGTTTCGATGCAGCACTGGTTCAGCCTGCACCGCATTATCCACAGGTGCCACTTCAATTCCGAGGAATGACCACCACTAAGTCACTAAGGCATTGAAATTCATGCATAACTCGTCAAATTGTTAAAATGTAGAAAGATTGCTTCTATCTGGAAAGACGACTCGAGCTCGGGCACGTTGGAGTGTGACTGTACCCTTTTTTCCACGCTCTAAGTTTAACCAAGGCTACAGCTCCTAAACCTCTGCTCCGCGTCCATGATGGCATGCAGTGTTTGCTATGCAGCAGCACCCGCGGCGCGACCTCCACATTGCACGGCTTTGACCCTGGGCCGAAATATTGGATTATCGTGGCTTCATGGGACTACCCGTTTCTGTGTGAGCCGTTCCGGAGCAGCGTGGTGGCCCTGTGTTAACGCTGTGTTTGTGGGGTCGCCTGTGGGGAGCCGGCCAGGAATTTATTTACTCAAGAATAACGCTGATGCCTTCGCCGTGCCCGGGACAACCAACGCACACCACTCAGCAGGAGGTCTGTTTGGCTAAATAATCC
Organism: Proterorhinus semilunaris; assembly: GCA_021464625.1. Taxonomy (NCBI): domain Eukaryota; kingdom Metazoa; phylum Chordata; class Actinopteri; order Gobiiformes; family Gobiidae; genus Proterorhinus; species Proterorhinus semilunaris. Next base: position 25,690,051 of record CM038358.1, on the reverse strand, counting down.
ATTTTGAGTGGCTGGGGCCGAGACTAACAATTAGGCCCCTGTAAACTATAGTTAATTATTTGTTTATGGTGTGAGAGGATCCGATTATTGCCATGACTTTGAGTCTCCAATTGTGAAGGAAGGGACACACAAACAGTATATTTAAGTTGTAAACGTTTGCCGCTTGAGGTTGCAATCTAGAACACGTTGTTCTCGCCCCCTGCCAAGATAAATAGGACTGCGACGGAGCTCGCCGCTATTGTAGGCCAACCTGACCCACATGTTTTTGGAGGTAGAGGAAATCTGAGTACTGGGGCAGTGCTCCTCTGAAACGGTGCACCACCTCCTGAGTTTGTTCCTGTTTCAGAGCATGGTGTCCTGCACTGGTCAGCTCCACCTTCCTCTTCCTCTGGCGCAGCGCCCTCCACTGTGTTTGCTGTAGCGCCTCTTATGACCTCTCCACTGTGCTGCAGGTGTGGGGGTGGGGCCTCTTGGTGCGTCTTCAGTGTTTCAGAAGAAATTTGTAGGTCTTTAGCTCATAAGCTCGCCGTTTGTTTACTTTTGACAAGCTGGGTCTTTCATTGCCAGTAAAGACTCTCTGCTGTGTTTTTGTGGAGGTTCAGTGGAATTTTTTTTTTACTGCAAAGATGTACAAACGTTTTCAGTAAAACAATGTGGAACACCGAAACTACAAATGCAGTTCTCAGAAAAAGGCAAAACACACCCTGCTGTAGGCCTACCAAGAGGTTGCTGCTCCAGGAAAGAAAAGCCAAATTCGAAAGGGGGAAATGGGTTCCCGGATTGCACGAGAGAGAAGCTGGTACTGTTTGTAATCAGTAATGTTTGACATTGTGTGGCCCAAGACTTGTAATGCCCATGCATCACCGATGTTTAGGGTGACCATTCAGCCAAGAACACTTTGAGGCATGGAAGCAAGAAGGGAATTGGCCATTAAATGATGTATGCGACGTGTCAATGGACGTCATCAGATGCATCGGTGTGCGTGAAATATGTGTTTATAATGTTCTTTGGAACGCACATCCAGAGCTCAGGGCCATAAGAAATCACTTATCTTTCTAACTTGGATTCAGATGTGGTTCGCACTGCCTCTTTCCACTTTAACTTGTTTTGGCATTTTTCACATGACATACAACTGCTTTGTCCACTGGGAATTTTTACAGGCCCGATACCAGATTTGTTTCTAGTTGTAAAATGATTGTTTTTTTTTGTGTGTGTCATAAAAGTGGGGACAAAAGACCTTTTTACAAATCCTTTTTATCAACCGTGAACAAACAGCCAGTTGGTGTTTACATTGCCGTGACCGTATTGCTCTTTTGAAAGTCATCACCGTGAAGAACTGGGATGTTAAAAATGCATTCAGGAAAATAAGAATGAATTGAGTCGCAACTACTAATAATATAATATATAAAATGCGCTTCTTGTATTCGGCCTTAAAAATCTGATATTTTCTTTAGCCAATGTGTGAAATAAAAAAGATTTTTGTCATAGCCCATTTAAAAATCGCTCATAAACTAACATGAACATTTGGGATTTTGGGATTTGGACCATATGCTTTAGCTTTAGTGACTTTTGAGCGACTTTCCTGGTTTGATTTCTGTCTAGAGTCAAAAAAACAAAAGTACATTCTCTTTTATTAGCTTTTCCATCACCCCAACTGTCTCAAGGGTGCGATATAGTTTTCCCCCCCCCTCTTCTTCAAAAAGCAATGCACTTAAGCACTTAAACCCAACTTGCCCTGCACCGAGAAGTAAAAATGACACTGGGGGGCTGGGGTTACGGCTAATGCACTAATTGGAACTGTGCAGCCTTTCCCATTCGGAGCACTTAAAGCCAAGATCTTTGTCATGATTCGCTTTTCACCGCTCGGTTCAAGACCATCTTGCTTGGATGTGCTACGAGCCAGCAGCCCAAGAGACGCACGCAGAAGTAGGTGGTGCAAAACTGCTAAATGCTAAATGAAGCTGCGTAGGAGATTACCGGGTTTTTCTCCCCCCCATTAGCGCTCAAATTAATCCACTCATTTCATCTCTGCGAATTTATGAGGCGCTGATGCTATAATAAGAGGTTTTATGTTGAATATTTCATTTGCGTAATTATTTTTGCGGGGCAAGACTTCTGGGTTGAAGCCGGCTTGATGCCCCGAATGGGGGAAGGAGGAGAAAAGCGCTTCCTTTCACAATCTATTGGGTCAGATTGCGCATTAACACCAGTCAATCATTTACTGTGGTCACAAGTAATTGGCCGACCATCCCTTCACGTCCATTGTTTTTCGGCTTGTTGTTGATACAGGTTTAGATAGTTTGACAACCGTTTCTTGGCCAGCAAGGCACCATAGCTGGGTCGTTTTCCTGTTTCTGGACTTCAAGGGACGACAAATGAATCGAGATGGTAATTAATGCAAAGATATTACGCCCCAAAAAAAATCTCTCCTAATGTGCCGCTCTGTTGCTCGGCAGTGATGACTATGCAGTTGTTTTCCCATGTGCTGTTGGGTTTTGGTCAACAGAGGGCCCTTATCTTTGGCTGTCACTCAAGCCATTGTTGAGGAGAGGGGCCCGGCAAACTCCAAATGGCACCAGTGATGGATTACTCTTTTATTCAGCGGACTTTTCATCATCTGTCAGGTCGCTGTGTGCGCCGGTCCAAACTCATGCCTCTGCGATGGGGATAAATGGGAGTTTTTATGAGACTGGTTTTGGATTTGCTCAGGATGGTGGATGAACAACAGAAAACATTGAACCATTTGAACAGCTATGTTCACAGAGATTTGATTGGAAATAGTTTGATCGGCGTTTTTTTAACAAATTGAATTATCCCTTGTGTGTGTGTGTGTGTGTGTGTGTGTGAACATGCAGGCCAAAATGATATAATGAAGATAATGATAATTTTATCTGTTTGCTTTGCTGGTACAATCTGCTATCAGCCAGATTCAGAGGATGCAGGCAAATGAACTCACACAAAACTAGCCTTAAATGTTATTCAAAGGTTTACTGAAATTGAAATTTGAAGCCTAAAAAGAGCCTGAGATTTGCACATCGAGTTATGGCTGATCATTTTCTCCATTACTACAGCAGCAGCTCCCTCTCCAGCAGGAGGAATAATTTAATGCCTGTGTGTTTTGAGTCCAACCAATGTTGTACTCTCTTTTGCAAAGCTCTGGGAGCTTTTATAATGACTGCCATTAACAAAGCTGGAGTAGAGTTGTGTTTTTGAACGCCATCTTCTAGAGTAGTTTTTTGCTGCATGCCAATGATCATTAGCCATATGAAATGCTTTATTCGGTCAAAGCTTGTTTTTTCACTGAAGAAAGATTTGAAAGCTTCACAAAATGGCTCTGAGACAAAGACGGTGAAATTGCGTGTGGTTATTGAGTAGTAGAAATACGCTCCGGCTGTGGACGTTCACAAAGCGTGGAGAGCTATTTTGAAGCGCAGTTGACACTTTCAGTGCAGCCAGTCAGACTACTCATCTTGTTGAGTGCTAGCGCCTTATCCACGGTGTGAGGCAGAAATTTATTGAGGGAAAGCATCTGGAAGGCTCTGCTGTCAGAGACAAAGTGTAGCCTCCTGGCGCTGGGAGACGCTGCTCTGCAGGGCTTTTATTAGGTACCTATCACTGAAATTTTTTCAGATTTATCAGACTGTGTGCATGGCACTCCCCACATCAAAGAGTGGCGAGATGTCATTTTCTTCAAGGCTTTTTCAATACACTCTTCAGGTGAACACGCTTTGAAAGCATCCCTTTTTAGACACAAACTGTACATGTCTATTCTGACTATTGTTGCACTATTGCTTGGTCTCATCTAAAACCATGAGAGACAAGACTTTAAAGGCACATTTTGTGATGGGGTTTAATTAAAGAGAATGGACGATACTTATAATCCATAGATTTGATATGGTCACCTGTCCTCCAGTGGAAAGTCTAACATCTCTATTTTATTTCTGTATTTGTATTTATTTCAACAGTGCAATATTTATTTATTTTTAAATAATTGATATGACATTAAAAAAAATACCTCAAATCGTAAAAGCATTTTGATTATATTTTTTTCTTGTCGTTCTGAAAGCAGTCCTCCTTCAAGATGCAAAAAAAAAAAGACTTATTCTATTGTCATGTAAATCTCATTTCCCCGTCCTCGCTAAGATTACTAGTGACATGTTAAATGATAGACTTCTGTTTGCTGCTTCTCGCCAAAGCTGCAGCTCGTAGGCGGCTATTTTAAACACGAGCTTAAAAACACGGTTTCAAATCATCAGGCGAAACCCTAAAAGATGCCGAGGTATCAATTTCTCCTGACAATAGCCAGCGCCTAAACAGAATGCAGTGCAGAAAACTGCTTGAATCTTTGCGGATCTGTTAACGGGGGCTTGTGAAATGTAACACTTGGAGGCAGCTGGTCCCGGCACACATCAGCATTGCTATTTGTCCACACTTCCATTCTGTTGATTGAAAAGCTGCTGATGCCTACCTACACAGAGGTGAGGCTTCTTAGGTTACCCCAATTGGAACAGGGCTATTTTTCACATGTCCGAAACTGTGTCCCCTAAAAGGCGCCTAGTGGAGTTCTCAGCGGACCAACTATTTACCAAAAGAGACAGGCAGAGGTCTAATAATTGTGGCAGGGCGAGGTAAAGTGTCTTGGCGATAACATTTGGTGACATTGAAGATCACTTGCTAAGACACTTTAGAACAAATGTAGCTAGCATCGATTGCCGGCTGATCCTTTGAGGTTTCACAGCGTTGCATCAAATCCTAAGTCCTGCAGGCCGCTCCTGACCCCGCCGTGTACTTCTAGTTGCCCACCGGGGACGTCTGGAAGTCTGGAACAGCAACAGACAGAACTTGTCAAGTGGGACAGCAACACAGTGTGCCATATAGTCTCTCGTGTTCGCTTTGAATACAGTGCATATATTTCAGATCTATAAAACTTGAACCACTCTGGGATCTACTTTGTTCATGTGCACACACTTAGTCATAAGTTTCAGTCAGGACGTTTTCCTGTCATCAAGGCCGTTCGTAGGACTTCGACCATATTGTTTTGAGTTGTTAATTAATGGCAGCGGTATTCGTTTGTCATTTGAGACTAGAGATGCACCGATACATCATTTTTGCTACCGATACTGGGGTTTGAGTAGCTGCCGATATCTGATATTTACCGATACCACTTTCTTAAAAGTGGCCTTCTCTGAGTGAAAATATGAATTGACTTTTTTCTCCAATTTAAGATCAATAACGTCATATTTTATTGTCATGATGTTATAGATCAATTATCAATTATATCTATGGATAAACTCTTGGATAAACATTTAACATTTTCTACACTAATTATCCTTGGGTATGACAGGCTTTAGGTTACATTAATATAAACAACTCACATGAAGTGATCTGATCATTACAAATATGTTAGACCAGTTATTTCTTAAACTAAAATACAAGCACTTGGCTTCAGCAGTGGTTATTTTATTGTATTAGGCGTCTTTAGGTATTTCTATCATAGTTTCTGATCCAGCCTTGATTAGTTTTGGTTAGCATTAGCATGCTCCTGCTAGATTTAGTACTGATGCTAACCCTGGCATTTTGCGCAGCGATCAAAAATACTTTTGTGAAGGTTAAAACTAACTCAGCGTTCTCCTGGTTCTTAGCTTAACAATGACATACAACATGCCCATATTCACTTAGATTTAGATCTAAGATTTAGAGCCAAAACTGGTATCGGTTCAGTATCGGCTATTAGTAGCCAATACCCGATATCGTATTTTTTCTGATATTGGCTCCGATATTACCAGCATCGGATCGGTGGATCCCTATTGGAGAACCATGGACGGTATAAACAAGAATGGTTGACATAGAAACAAAAGGTGAGTCAAAATGTTCAACCAATGTACACTTGTACACAACCGGTCAACATTGATCATCCCCTGAAATGGTTCTGGTGAAACAGATCATCACCAGAATCACTATTTCTGTACCTGACTTTCTATTTTTCCTTAGTCTTGTTGGGTAAAATCACTTGCTCCGTTGAGTATAATTTTGAAGAAGTAGTTTGTGAAACACGATTGCTGCCTGCAGCGTATGTGGATGTTGTGGGTATACGCTGTCAGATTTTGACACCAATAGACAACCACAACGGTGAAAATCACTTTTTGTTAGATTTTGTCAAGAAAGTACAAACTTATTGTCTAATAAGAAAATAAAAAAAGTTTGAAAAAAGGGGGAAACAGAATAGGGCTTGTAACCATCATTTTTGGGGTGACGGTGGCGCAGTTGGTGGAGTTGGGTTGTCTCATGATCAGAAGGTTGGGGGTTTGAATCCCGGCTCCTGAAGATGCACACTGTCGTTGGTGTCCTTGGGCAAGACACTTCACCCACCTTGCCTCCAGTGTCTGCGCACATTGGTGTATGAATGAGAGTGTAAATGGGGTGACTGGTTCCTTGCTCTAAAGCGCTTTGGGCCTAATGAAGGTAGAAAAGCGATATTTAAGTTAAGACCATTTACCATTTTGTTTTCAGTTCATCCTTGGTATTTATGGGTAATACTGTAATGTTAAATAAGTACATTTAGTAAACTAAAACATGCAGGAGTGCTACTTGGATATACTGGTTCTTTTAAAAGATCTTACTTTGGTGCTCTTCAGTGCAGGGATCTGCATTTGACTTTAAAAAGATACAAAACTGAGGCACTCAAAGAAAAGTCATGTTAAAAGGCCTTTATTGCAGCATGGCCACAGAATGGCACACAATAAAGGCCTTTTACCATTAAATTTCTTTGAGTGCCTCAGTTTAGTATCTTTTTAAATTCAAGTACATTTAGTGTTTATATGAAGTGCAAGGTTGGGTCTCTCTGTCTGCCGTGCTTCTACTTGACCATTGTCCAAGGCTCCCAGTTTTACCGTCCCGAAGCCTCGCCTAGTCTCGGCCACACCAGCAAAACAACATTACATCACCTCGCCTGATTCCCTTTGAAAATGTTGTGTATTTCATCTCAAGCCGCTTGTCTGTGCGCCACCCGCAGCCTTTGCTTTCACACCACCCCCGGACCCTGACTGCGCGCGAGGAGGACCGGGGTCTCCCGAGAGGTGCCGGGGAGCGCGGGGGCCAGAGGGCAGAGAGGGGCCGCGCTGCTGTAAAGTGCCTCGACGTCGCTTCATTTCCCCGTTTTAATTGGGCTATCTAAATGCATCTCTGGTTTGTCAATACCCGCCGGGCTCCCAGATAAAAATGATTTGTCTCATGCATTCGCCAGCATGCTCCGCTGTTCCCCTCCGAGAGCCTGCCCTGGATGTTGTCAGAAGCACAGTGTAATGAAGAGGAGCCCCATTTCAATTTAAGTCAAAGGAAACAAAATAGTCAAGTCCAAATTAAACATTCCCCTGCTAAATTTAAGTCCATGTTTACTTGGCTAATATGTGTGTTCAGTCTAGAAATGATAAGTTACATTAACATTAAGGTCAAACAAGATTTTTTGTGTGCAGAATTATGGCTTATTTTTTTAATTTTTATAATGAACTCATTCTACTATTTGCTTTACCTTAAGCTACACATTCAAGGTTTAATGTTGCTATATAAAATAACAGAAGGAAAATACTGTCCTAATAGTTTTCAAACTAAAGAGAGGACTTAATGCATTTAAAAGTAATGTTTTGCTTACTGTTGAAAAGATTTGATCGCAGTAAAGTTAGGTCTTCAGAGGCGCGAGTTAATCACCGTGAAAACATGATGAAGGAAATGTTTGTATTTTATTTGATTCTATTGTGTAAAACGTTACGCAATATGGTTTAAAGTACGTAAACGTCAGGCTTTGCTACAGCGAATGTACTGTATCTTACTTTGTGTAACAATAGGTGCTTTCCAAATCTTCACTTCTGTACCTGTCACGATAAAAGAACCAAACCATATCTCTCTTGTTAAAGATGCCTCGTAATTATTTCACTAAGTGTCTTCTTCACCCCACTGAAATGTCATATTTCATCGGTATTCCCATTGACCTTTGACAAGGGCTCTTCTAATGATGTCATGTTGTCTTCTGCCGCGCTGTAATTGCAGCTAAATTGAGAATTAGTGCCGCCAAGTATTCATCATGAGCTCGGAGTCAAATGCAGGGAACCTTCTTTTAAACAGAAAATTGCTTTTGTATTAGAAATGTTTCGTAAGATATTCATGACCACAATACGGTGCTTTTGTTGCCATTACACAGTTGTACAATGAAATTGCGTAGATCACATGGTGGGTCAGTCCTGAGCCGCTGCCATTATGGGCCAACATGAACAGCATGTTTGGAGGTAGTACCTGGAGAAAACCTCTGGAAAGGAAACATGAGGAGGACATGCAAACTCCAACCCAAAAGGCCCTGATCGGTCTTAAATTCAAACCCTGGAACTTCGCCCACACATTTGCCTTGAGTTTTGACCGGTTCTTTCCGACACCTCTTGGACTTTGCTGCTATTAAAAACCAGAGCCCAATCCATCATCTTTATGTTGACATTTTGGACGGTTTAGAGTTGGCATTTTGTAAATAAAATTCTGCACATAAGTTGTATCAAGTTGCATGCATGCGGTCATCATTTCTTGTCACATTGCTGGACTGTGACTGGATACTATTCATTTGAAGGCCACCTCTTACACAGTTGCTACTCTCATTGAGATGGATGAGGCGGTGATGTTGAGTGGCATCAACGAGAGACGAGGCTTACACTGTCGTCAAGGCGAACATGACTTTCCCCGAGCCTTGCAGGTTGTGGAGAGGTGTGACTTAGCCTTTATATTTGTGCAATATTACCCTTTGGACCCTTATGGAGCTCATCGCAAGAAGATCTGAGTTTCAATACAGGGCCGGGTGGGGTCTTTTTTGAGAAGTTTGCATATTCTTGTAGGTTTTCTCCGAATGCCTCCTGACTCTGGAGCACCCGACAAATGGGAAGCTTAGGGTTTTGATGTAGTGGGTTTAAAAAGAAGTTGAAGAATATGTCTTTGTGTCCTAAATTAGAACATTTGGCCAGAGTGAATGCTGTGTCATCAAGGGCAATTCGTTTGTACTGGTAACCCTGGATGAAAAAAGGAACATCTGAGTGTATTTATTGTTCTGAGAAGGCCAACACCAAACATGTCTAACCCTACCACCTATGACCCATCTCATCTTTAATATCCATGTTAAAAATTTTGCTTCACGGCTTTCAATATACGCCATACTGCAGGCGCTATCCCTCCATCACTCATCTTGTGTGATCTGTTGCGCCCTGTTTTAAACATTCGAGCCCATGGGCCCCTTTCGTGACACATGTTCTTCTGGTCACTCGGGCCCCGGCGCACATGCTCACTTTCTCATGCGGCGGACGCAACGCCGCATAGAGGCACGTCCACGTCGCCGAAGGTCAAACACGGAAGGGCCAATCTTATCAGTGTTTATGTGCGCTCGCTTTCCCGCTGCCCTTGTCGTCTGTGCGCCTCCCGTCCCGTCGCCGTGTGCCACCGGCTGCACTCTCTCTCTCTCTCTGTAAACCGAGCCGGCGTTATCTCGAGACTGTCCCGAGTAAGAAATATCCACTGCCACATGTAGTGCCCTTGGGATTTTTAAGATGATCAAAGAGGTTCTGGAGGTGTTTAAAGTCTGTAGCGGAGTATTGGGACTCGAGTTGTAAAAAGGATGCCTGAGACTACTGTCTACGAAACAACAATTACAATATACACATGATCTTTTTTACTACCACTATATATTGTAAATACTACTGCTTTACCACTTAGAGTTGTAACTACTTTTGAAACCACAGATGCCAAAAGGTCAAAAACTGGTAGTAGCCGTATGTTTAAAGTATGTTTTTAGGAGACCGTATCATGGAGGTTGTGGTCCATATTTGTTGATACTTAAAGCAGTACTAAGTAACGTGTTTACCTTAATAAATCCTTTTCGTAGTCCCTCTGGGGGTAATACAAGTGTTAATGGGATGATTTGGGGGTCTTTCATCTCCTCCTGTCTCTGGCCAGAAAACCACAATTGCAACTTGCTTGCCTCCGGGTCAGAGCCACCAATACACACTAATGGAATCACGAAGAAGAAGCTAACAGGCCAACGAGCAAAGCTAACTGCTAGTATTTACTCTCACGGACAATTAATGAGTAAAAAAACGCAACATACTACAACACCTTCAGTGGCGCTTATGGCCTCTAGGGGCATGAGGTAATTAGTTCTGCTTTAATGTACTTTTTCCTCTAAGCCAATTTATTAATTTGCATGTCTTACACAACACCATAAAATCAAGTCTCAACAAAACAAGGACATCCATTCTTTTGCAGAAGAAGAAGAGAAACTTGATACACTTAAATTATGTATTTTCCTCCCCCTACATCAGAATCAGAATAGGTTTTATTGTCATTGTTATGAACAGGTTCACAACTAGGAATTTTACTCGGTGCGTTTGCGCACATGCGCTAAACGCACCAGGGCAGCCGTTACATTACGCCCCTTTTGTTCCAGCAATGTCCTAATGTGTAGAATGAGCCCAGACCTGTTCACCACAACTGCCTCTAAAATCCTGCACTGTGACTCAAAAAGATGTTACTTCGGATCCCAATTGCCGTCATGCACGAGCTTAATATAGAGACGGCAGTTGCGCGTATGACCTGAGATGGCAGTAGTGAGTATAAAAATGACCAACTTGCGTCTAATCCCTTTAAAGGTGCGTTATGCAACTTTTGGATGGCCTGAAAAATGTTGAATCCCCTTACCATATACCCAAGTTAAACTAGTCAGATTACAGTAATGAAAGTTGTTCTTTGTAAAAGCACTTTTGATAGACCTGTAGAGTCTTAACATTGGCTGGACAAAGTACCCATATAGTCCCTCATAATTGAATCATGAGACTTCAAACACAACCACATGCTTCCAGCTTAACCAGAGCCGTCTCGCGTCTCGTATCGTGCCTTGAGATCACAGGCTACATGGTTATTTTGGTAATCGGAAAACTCTGCTTGACCCGTGTTTGACTTTCTTTACATATGACGGCGATGACAAGATGCTCATAATCTCTGGATGAATTGCGAGCGGGCAGACCCAGCGCCAGGAGCAAAGCCTGTGTTTAGATATTGTGAATGAGTTTGGGAATAGGGGGCTAACAGGTGTGGCCCAGCTGTGCTCTCGGACATAATGACACAGTGCTACAGCCGCAGCCCATCAGCAGCAGTACTCTGACTTTCACAGCTCCATGTTTACGACGCAGGTCAGCAGTTTTTTCACCACCGGCACGCTGCCAATATTGTCCCGTTGTCAAGATCGCACATATGCGGGGCCAAATTTAGTGCCAGAAATGAAAGCATAAATTGGATACACGGACAGTTTTATAATGTGCAAAATGTACATTCGATTGCTTTCAGGGCGCAGAGTCCAGTTGGGGTGTTATTATGATTGAGAGGTGTCAAATAATGTGCTAATGATGAACGTGTACAGGCTCACACACTGCCTTGTCCTCCAAAAGAACAACATATTCCTTCATTGTGGGTAAAGCATCCGACAATGTAGTTTAAACCTCCACTGACTATGCATATGATTCTTGTATTAGTTTAATAGTAAACATTACTCCTCCCTCTCTCAAAGCTTAATGCCCTCTGATTGGCAGGTAATGTATACCTCTTCACTCAGCGTTACTATAGCCTCCAAATGCCTGCGTCTCACCTTTCCTTAATGGGTTGTAAAACATTGTAACTCCATACTCTCGCCACAAAACCTCAACAATATTGGAAATGCAAGGTCTGCTCAAAACCGAAGCCGCATTTCGTCTATATGGGCACATATTTTGCAAAATGTGAACCTCAGATTTCTTTGATCGCATCACCAACCTGCATTGGCTACATGTCTGGCCGTCATCTTCTTTGAACTTTGAACTTAAAAAAAAAAAAAAAAAAAAAAAACTCCTCGCTCCATTAACTGTATCCTGCTGACTTGCATCTTCCCACCCGCCCACATAACATGTTTATACGGACTGCTGTTTTCCACCCCATTAATCCCTCCTGTTTATGATCTGATATTGTCCATGTAGCCGGTAGCAGCATTAACGGCAAACTTTTCTTTAAAAAAGGCTTTCTTGTCCGGGCATTTTTAGGTGTTTGTTTATTCATTACCGAAAGGCTTGAAGTGATACCCAAGCCTGCTGACCCGTGACACTTCTTTCCTCAGCCGCGGACTGCACCTTGTTAAAATGTTTGGGCCGACTTTGTTGATGCGGCAGACAGTGGTATTGATAAAACTCTCCGGGTTGCTGTGATGCCTCCCGCTCCCTCTAGCAGCGAGCACAGTTTCCTATCAGATGATGAGGCGAGATACTGCGAGTCCAGTTGTTTGGCCCGATCCAGGCGTTTTGAACCCGCAGATAACCTCCGCTGTTTTAGCCGCATGCTAACATTCTGGAAGTCGGGGCTTTTGTCTCGCTCCGACTGGGCAAAGGGGCTGTGTCACACTTTAAGATTTTGTCTGGCAGCTTTTTTGAAATGTGTTACGGTTCAAAGTTCAGGGCTTACACCCACTTGGGTATTGTAACAAATAAACTGCCCACAAACTCTCCTTTCTATTAACAATATTGTCTATATTAAAGAGTAAAGCAAAAAACTTAGACACACAGTATATCATCTGAAAGGTTTGCATATAAGCAACTATGTGTTATGGTGATCACCTCAAGTAGTAGTTAGAGTGGGACAGGTTTGGTGATGCGACGGGACATGGAGGGACAGAGAAATAAAATACTTAGACTAGACTACATGAAGACCATCGTTGTAGCGTTTAATTTGCTATTTTAGCCAATGAAAAAAGCATATGCATAGAGAAGCAATCGGTCACATAATATTCTAATCCGGAAAGTTAGGACACCTAATATTGTACCTTTGATCAAAGAGTCAAATTGAAGGCGCTTTAAAGCAGTTTCAATGGCCAAAAACATTTCTAATGCCAGAAATCTGAGCATTTACCATTCCCAAAGATTTGGACATATTGGATTAGCAAATGTAACATGGATATTTTAAAGGGACTAGATGGAAGTTGTCATTTTTATACTCGCTACTGCCACCTCAGGTCTAACGCGTAACTGCAGTTTCTACATTACGCTCGTGCACTTCGGACCCGAATGAACACCTCTTTGAGTGACAGTGCAGGATTTTAGAGGCAGTTGTGGTGAATCGGTCTGGGTTCATTCTACACATTAGGACATGTTTGGAACATGTAGGGAGAGGAAAATACTTTATTTTAACATTTTTTTAACTCTATATAGTCCCTTTAAAGTAAATTTGATCACTTTGTAAAAGGTTAATGCTGTTCATACTTTTTTTTTTTTTTTTTTAAGTAAGTGCTTTATTGTCATTGTACAAGCGTACAACTAAATAGTGTTCAGGTGTTAGTCCTGAGCTGCTGCAGCTGAGCTGCGCTGCCACTGTGTCAATCTGACCCACATAACCTTGGAGGACGGGGAAACTAGCACTTGGAAGAAACCTGGCTGGATGCCCTCTGTCTCCTCTGATCCTCTGAAACGGTATACTTCAAATGGACTATTACTGTTTTGTTCTTTTAGTGAGACAGAAGGTTTGTTTACCTGCTTTACTAGTATGAGCTCTTCCTGTGTAAAGCAGGTAAACAAACCTTCTGTCTCACTAAAAGAACACATCTGATTTGAAAGTGTTGATGTGTGATGAAATCATAACATAAAAAAACAGAGAATATCATTATTTTCAGAGAATTTGACTACATCGTCACCATCTACCATAGTCTATGATAGATGGGAAGGCTGGATGATATGTCATAGAAATATTTCCCTTTTTTTCATTTGTTTCTGCCAAAAAATGGCCCATGACGAGTATTGTAAAGTAAAACTTGCACTTCCAAAGTCGAAATTTGATTGCCCAGCCCTCGTAGATGGATTCTTATATGAAGCCTTTGAGAATGTTAAAAACTTGTCTCACAATTGGACCGTCTCAACCCTGCCTGTGACGACCTTTTCAGAGTGTATTGAAATAAGCGGGGGATGGGTCGTCCTCGTCGCCGGCTTAGAAATTGTCCGCCCTAGCAGGGGGCGTGTCTAAGTCTTTTCAAGCCTTAAGCGTGGGGGAAGTTTAGTCTTAAAACTCGTCCCTTGCCCGGAGGTTACTGCGAGTCCATTTACGTTCCCCCTAAAAATAAAAATAAAGATACGAGACGAGAGCAAGCAGAGATGAGTCATGTGGTCCAAACGACAGACACTGCATTCCCTCGGCTCTCCCAATTAATACTCAGTGACTGCGGGGAGATTGTCTTCTCTGCAGCCTCTTACCACTCTGCAGCATTCAGCATTTTGATCTGTTGTGACATTTCAGCTGGCACACGCTGCCTACTCTCACTAAAGGAGTTTCTCAGACGCGTGTAGGTGTAACGATTGGTTTATACAAATTCACAAGCAAGCTGTTGAGTTAATTGTTCATTTCAGCTCTATAACAATTCATTAGATATATGTTTGTCCTTAATGCTAGTTTAGACTCACTATCTCCTTCCTTGTGCAGTGATTCATACTGGAGTGGCCCGTTGCCCTTCCTCATGCGACCTCGTGTATCTGTGTTTGGGACGTTTCCGGGTTCGGCGTGACGTCTGGACGCAGCTACAACTGAAGGAGCGGACATTTTAAGATGAGGTGCTGGTGTCGACTCGGCCTTTGCACCCCCAGTCCGAGCCGGGCCTGCCTGCAGAGAGCGTCAGCTGGAAGTTTGATCATCCGTAATGCAGTGGATTTACAATGAAATGGTTACCAACTTGGCTCTACGATTTCTATTGCTTTGTAAATCAGACGACCTAGATTTCATTTGTGGAATACCAGAAGGGAAGAGTTGAATATATGAAACAACGGCACTTCTTGCTGAAAAGTGTTGCTGTATGCAGATCTAGAGCCTGCAGTTAAATCACGCTGTCTCTCATTGTTAACAACAAAGGGAATGGAGAACGCGCTGCAGTTCGCCATTTTCAGCAGGAGACGAATCCAGCGTCTTTGAGAGAACGCTTCTGTAATGACGGCGTGTAAAAGGCTCCAACTCCAGTCCGTCCGACGCGGGTTTCCCATTGGTTTCGCAACCCACTATTACAATAACCCAGGCCCGTTTGATTTATTGGGCTCACACAAAGCAATAACATTGCCATTCCTGAAAGCTCATTTTCCCTTTGAGCGGGCACAAACATATGATGAAATAGATGTTATGTATAATTTAATTACTAACGCTTTGCCCATACACATAACTCAGGGTTTAATGCGCTCTGATTCAAACCTCTACATGTGTTCCTGTAGCCCGCAGCACCGGCCGGATCATAGGCAGGAGAGAATAGTGGACATAATAAGTGTGACTCCTCGCTGCTCTCCGCTCAGAGCCCGGCAAGCCTATTTGACTGGAAATGTATTGAGTTTATGGAGCAAGAAGTGGTTGTGTAGTTAAAGAGTATGCATAAGAAAGAAGAAAATGGAAATAAGGATGATACAAACCTGGATGATGAAACGGCTGATAGCAGTTAGAAATAGTGAAAGAGATCTTAATAACGATTTTGATTTAATGTTTTAAATTGACTGTTGCCATAGAAGTTCTACATACATAAGGGGAACTAGCAAACATTTCTCATAGACTAACATGACAAAACAACATAGTAGTGAAACAAACAAACTGTTAGCTGCCATGTCAATACTGATGAATAGTGTTTTCCATTTTGAAATCTCTTTTGGTTTATCATTATGAAATGCAATGGGAATCGCAATAATTCTAGCAGTTTGAATGATACATTCGTTAGCGGTGTCAAAAATATATATTTGAATGTTAAAGAAGAACTAAGTAACTTGTTTACCTTAATAAATCCTTTCCGTAGTCCCTCTGGGGGTAATACAAGTGTTCATGGGATGATTGGGGGCTCTTTCATCTCCCCCGGTGTCTCTAGCTCCGGGTCGGAGGCGCAATACACACTAATGGAACCACGAAGAAGAAGCTAACAGGCTAACGGGAAAAGCTAACTGCGTGCTAGCGCCACTTAAACAGTGTTTACAGCCACGTTTAAGGGGGAAAAAATATCTCCATTGTGTTATTGGATGAACAATATCCCTCTCTCCCTTTGTCTTTCCTGTCAGCGTAGTATTTACTCTCACGGACAATTAATGAGTAAAAAAAAACATGCTACGACACCTGCAGTGGCGCTTATGGCCTCCAGGGGCACGAGTGACTTAGTTCTGCTTTAAAATATAATCTTATAATGTGACCGTAAACCGTTGTTTGTCTCAGCTCCTCCAGGCCTGTTACATTGTTGCAAAAAAAGAACGCGAAGCAACTCGACACTTTTTGAAATCCTTTGTGACAATTTGTAAGATCGTCGAGGCTAATCATAACATTGTTTCTGATTGCAAACATTGATGCACCTCAGTGTATTCTCAAGGCACATTTCTCCTGTTTATTGTCACGGGCCAAAGCAGCAAGCAGAGTAAAATAATAGCCTACATTAAAATTAAGAAAGCGAAGACAACATATTCTGTGTTATCTTTGTGATGTTGGGGATCTGTTGCTGCAAGTCTCTTTTGTTTTCTCTTTCCCCCCCGGGCCAATCACTTTCCCCAAAGAGCTCATTGACTTGCATTGATTCAGCTTGGTTCAGGTCACTCTTTTTTGCTCTCATTTATCCAGGCAGGAACTGGTGCAAAGTGCCTTCATGTGAAATTTCAACGAAACTTTCATAAAACGATGAGACGATGAGACTTCAAAGAAACCAAAGGCTGACTCTGCTGATGTTCTCTACTTATTTCCAGAGCCTTTGAGTTGTTGCCAGATCTGTTGAAGGTCAACTCGTCCTTAAGCGTGAGACTTAACCCTCGTATTCTATGCCCATCAATCCCCGAAGTTCACAGCATAAACAATAAACCAATGCTAGCGGTGGTCTGAGAAAGCACTACGAAGGTATATCTGAACAAATGGCGCTCCGGTGCACGCATTAATATCACGATAAATGACCAAACCTCTCCCCAGGGTCCAGCGCCGCGTGATCTATTGTGTCTCTCTCTCTCGGACGGCGACTCTTTGAGTTGTTTTTTGGCGTCGGGGAGGGCGGTTGTGCTGACATGCTCCCCCCCCCCCCTCTCTCTCTCTCTGTGCAATCCCTTGTCCTTGTGGAGACAGAGGAGAAAAAGTGCACCAGGGGCTGACTTGGCTGTTCCTCTGAGCGCCGTCATAAATCCGAGAGAACATTTCTGAACATCTGTTGTGGATGATTAGCTCCGTGGCTAGCAGAGTCTGACCGCAGGGACTGAGGAAACCATTGTGTCGGAGTTTGTGTGCGTTAGCGCGCCTCAAAACTCAAAGCTCTACCCGTTTGAAGCTGTTTGAGGATTGTGAAATATTTACTTTTAACTCGACTGCGTTTTGATTCCCGTTTTAATATCCTGTATTAATGGAAGTCCCCTGATAATGTTCTCTGCAGGGCATATTTAATTAACGCTTTTGAAACCACATTTCCAAATCGGTACATTTCTTATTTGACAGTCACGGCAAATCATAATTGCCTCATTGGAAGAATGTCCCGGGTTTGATTCCTGGGCCGCTTTTCTGCGTGGAGTTTCCATCTCCAACTCTTGTCTGTGTAGGTTTCCTCTACCACTAAAACATGTACAATAGCGTGCCCAAACCTCTGATAAAGAGATGGTAAAACCCAATAGTGTCTTGTGTCTTTCAGTACCAATTATTTATACCTTGCTTCATCGCTTTCACACGCTTTTAACCTTTTAACCCCCACTTGAACCGAGCACATTTTCTCCAGTTCGGCTTTGCCCAAATCTGAACGCTTCTTGGAAAAAGCGTCAAAATAGCGACGAAAACGAGGATGAAACCGCAAAAGAAATGTGACAAAAAATAAATTAAAAAAAAAGACGCAAAAAGGCGACAAAAACGTTCCAGAAAAGCAACAATAATACAACAAAAAAGCAATGAAATAAATGATGGAAAAGCAACAAAAACATGACAAAAAACTACAAAATGGCTTCCAAAATGTGACAACGACAAAAAAGGATCAGTTTAGGCCTTGGCTTTCAAATGAGGCGTTACACTGTTGTTCTCCAGTCAAGAAGCTTTTAGAATTTGGGTAAAGCCGAACTGGAGAACATTCACTCCGAGGGGGGGGGCTCTCAAAATTAAAGCTTTAATTCACGATTAACCAAATTTTTTTTTTAAAATAATAATAATAATAATCGCGATTCATTTGATTAATCGTGATTAATCGCATCATATGTTTTGACCAAACACACTTCTGTATCTGAGCACACACTTGACCACAAAGACAAAGCACTTGTAATAATTATATTTTGTAAGCCAGGGGTCTCCAACCTTTTTACATAAGGTACTTTTATGTAACAAAAGCGACAGAGAGCTACTAATGTGTCACAGGGGCTTATCTAATTATGCTTTTTCCACAAAGATGACTTTCATTTTGTCCCTATACTCTACTCTATGTAACTTAAAAGTCTTACCAAGCGCATGTAGAAATGTAGAACGCCTTGGACGAGTGAGAGCCCCGTTATATTTTCCCCTTATAAAACTATAAAACTGTGAATATTTGGTCAATAAAATGTGAGAAAACGCTTTTAAATTTGAGTGTTTATGTCGGCCATGACGGCACTATTTTTAAACATTACCTTCAAAAACATTAAACCAAAACTCACCTTTACAAACTGATTTCTCGTTAAATCCACAGTCCACAGTCTCGGGTTCTTTAGTCCCACTTCTCACCACCTTCTACTTAGCTCCACATTCTTTACTTGAACAAACAGCACAGATAACGCATAATGGATTCTCTAAGCCTCAACAAGAACACCCATCACGTGTGCTCCTATAGCTTTTCTCCCTCTCTCTGCCCATTTCAGGTGTGCCCCGTATGTCGCCTGTGATTGGTCAAAGTTCAAAAGGTAAATCCCTCGATGCCTCCTCCCTGCACCCCTCCCTCCTCCCTCCCTCCCTCCTGCTCTCTCCCAGTTTGAAATCCTACACCTCTGACATCACGCGGTGGGTTGGCTTCTCCCAGGCCATCCCCGGGAACGGCTGCTCAGTGTGGGAACCAGCGCAGCCAGGGAAGGACCTCGCTCGTGAGCCGCTGCGCTACTGGGAACGTATTTTGTAGCGGAGACTGAGGACTTCTTTATTTGTATTTTTTTATTTTTTTTTTAACCGAAGTGCTAACTGGACTGAAGGCGAAACAAAGGGGGAGTGTACCATTTTTTTTTTTTTATATTTCTTTCATAAAACATCATACAGGGATTTTGTGGATACTGCTGGATTTTCTTGTGAAGGATTTGGATTGTCCGACTTTGTGATAGAAGGAAATAAAGACTGGGATTTATTCTTCGAGCGGACCTAATTGACATGCATTGGTAAGTGCGAACTCCAACACTGCCGCTGTACAACTTTTTGTGTTGAGTGGCTCCATGCTGCTGCACTGTTCAACTTCACGGCACAGGTGCATGTTTGCAAACTGAACTCGTAGACACAAACTCTTGTGTTTCTCATTAACCCCATAAAATCCCTTCGACCATTCAAATCAAATAACCATGACATGTTGACTTTCCCCCACACATCACTAAATATATAAGATGTGAGAACTGTTCCATTATATTTGAGAAAATATATGTATTTTTTAGTCTGTCATTGCGTAAAATTTCAATCTCAATTTTGGCTTTAACATAACCTAAGGTGTATTTTCTTAAAAAAAAAAAAGTTTGTACATTCATTATCTAACAAATGGTATTTCCTTTTAGATGTCTACTCAAAGTTAATGTGTTTTTAATAGCTTTAGCTAGAACATATGTTACAGAACATTATATTTAACAGATCAACCTCTTCAGAGACAAAGAAATGGCTGATAATGTTTTTACACCCAGCTTTTTGAGAATTACAATCAAAATTGATAGTCCATACAAAGTTTCGCAAATGTTTTTTATGTCTTTTCAAACTCGGTCGTGGCTTGGACTTAGCTTCCCTTCAGGACAAAAAAAAAAAAAAGTATTCTCTCAATCAAAACATACCTTAACAAATTGACTCTTCCCACAAAAGTTACCAAATAAGTTGATGTGCTACACTTCAATGGTCAGGTATTTTCTTACGATTCTTTTGTCCGCTTTCCCCTTTGTCCTTGCTCACTCTTGCTTGTTAAGCCAAAACAATAGTTAACCTCGTCTTGGCTTAGCTCTATTGGCTGGCCCTCTGGCAAATTGCCCTGTCTGGTGCGAACCCTCCCCTTCTTTATTCAGAGCATTTTGAATAGAAGGGCCATAGAATGTCCCCTAGCTACCGCTGCTAAGGTGAGGCGCCATGCTGCTATACCGCATTATAGGCCTAGGCCGGGGCCAAAGCAACCTGTTTTTCCAGTTGTCTCTATCTCCCTGGGCAATCTGGAGGCTAACGTTTCAGCAACAAGAATTCAGGAGCAGACACAGAAAGGCTTTGAAATCCCGGATAATTGTGGTGAACTTTCCAAAGTCACAAATTATGATCCGTCGACAAGATCCTCTGAAGTTTTAAAGAAGATGGATTTTGACTTTAAAGTTGCATTAAGACATTACAGAGTCATGTCTCACAACAATGTCTCCAGATGTCTGTTGCAATGTATTATGTTCTGAGTTCAGAGAGTAATAAAAAGTTTACAAGCTGAGTTTTGAAACTTTGGGATGAGCCGAACTTTGCCTGTGTCTTGTAGGTCATAATAACGTACCAGCAGTTGCACAGCAGGTTTGTTGCTCAAAAAAAGGAGCTGTTGTCAGTGGGAGAAAAGTGCTTTTGCTACTTTTTGATCAAAGCTGTAATAAGTTTTGAGTAAGTAGAGTGCAGACACGACTGCACTGGTTTTCCTTATTGAAGCCAACTTCCTCAGGGCTTCACCTTGCAGCATCAACAAACTGAACTGTGTGTTCCTCATGGCTGGAGAATCTGAACTTGATCCATTATTTACATGAAATGTATGATTATTTCATTTGATGATTCAGCACTGTGACTTTCCGAGAAACTCTGCCCCACTCGTGTTGAAGTGGGAGTGAACCTGATTTATGAGGGTGACCTTGGAGCGAAACTTAAGCTGGACTTGTACTGGACTACTGCTGCTAAAATGTCCTCTCAGCTGCTCAGGAGCATCAACAAACAAGACACAGTGAATTGGCTCTCGTTCCTAGTTTAAACAACCTCAGCGCTCATTGGGCGACCCGCAGGTCGCCAGGCCTCACCTTCGACATTGGGCCATCGACCCTGAATTCCTCATTCACGACAGTCATTCTGCCTCTGCTAATGTCCCAGAGACACATCAAGACCTGCCCAGGAAGTGACCTGAGGAAGCAGCACTGTCCATCTGGGCCTTATTAGATTTAGAGAAAATGTACAAAATATCGGTTAGAGGCGGCCTCGCCTCCAGCCTTTCCTTCTGTAGAAAACACTGTTCGCTCCAGTCAATCACTCAATCTCCTCCCTTCCGGATTCTTCTAAAGTAATTATGGGCTAAGCATATAGATTTTCCCATAGAACCTGATTTCTCATCATTGGTGAATTGGATCATGTGTAATGGTCTGTTAACGCATGATGGATTTGCTTAATCACTCTTGTCCCTGTTGGGACATGAAAGAGGCTGCTTACAATCACAGATCAATGACTGTGAAGTCGCTGGTGTCAGAGCCAGACATTTGCCTCTGTTGCATACTGTATGAGTAGTAAAACTACACCCGCTCCAGTCGGGTCACTAAAGTTCAGTGCACGGTTGCTAAAGCTGCCACTGAGCTTTGTTTATGATCGGTTCTGGAAATTAAAAATGTCAGCGCATGGAAGATTTTTCATTTGTCTAGTGTCAGGCTTGTAGCTGTGTTGGTGACAAGGTCAGAAGTGTTTTATGATGACAAGGCGTAATTGTCAATCTCCCGTTCTTTACCGAATAACATGTTTATGCAGCGATGGATGAGAGCGGCGATAGGGGTCTGCTCTGCGCAATGTCAATCAGTGGGACCTCCGCCGGATGTGTTTGTGATTGGCACGCTCTGCTCCCGTTCTGACACCTTCTTTCCTGACTCTCCCTTATTCATAGTGACAACAAGCTGAGGAAAAGGTTTAGAGAAATCACCCTTTTACCACTAAAATCATCAATGTTATGACACGAAAGCTTTTCCTCTTGAAACCCCAAGCACCACCCATTTGAAGAAATAACCTTTGCTTTTGTCTGTGTAAACGCACACCTCAAGGCTCTGGCATTGGATCATTTTAGATAGGACGTCTTTTTTACGAAATGTAGTGGAAATTCTGTAGCATGTTATGAATATGCCTCTCTTACAAACTTGAACCCTTTAGCTTGTCATGGTATTACATCAGCTTTATTGTTGGGCATAAGAGACCTTCTCGTACATTTGGCCTGAATGAATGAAACCCCTGCATTATGCAGCCGGTCTCCTCAATGGGAACATAAATTTCCTTCTTGCTAAAACGTCTTTCCATTACCTACCCAGACTCGTTCAAACAGCCTCCATTTGCAGGCGAAGTGCTGTGCACATTTTCAGCTACTTTCAAGCAA
The DNA here is from genome assembly GCA_021464625.1 of Proterorhinus semilunaris. NCBI lineage: Eukaryota > Metazoa > Chordata > Actinopteri > Gobiiformes > Gobiidae > Proterorhinus > Proterorhinus semilunaris. The sequence goes on along the minus strand of CM038358.1, from coordinate 25,667,508 downwards.
GTAATGGGAGGTTTGAGTGTGTGTTTTGTTACGTGATGCGAGTCATTAACTATTATAACACCTAGACATATTGTTATATAAGAGCTTTATACTTGGTGTGGAGCTGGATCCCCAGGTTTGTCGGATATTTGTCCTCACAAATTCTTATTCTGAACTTGTGTATTCATGACATACTTACTGTTCATATACAGTATGTGGATAATAATGTAAGCAAGTGGTTTGACAGTGATATTGTTTGCTTAACGAAAACATTAAATGCAACGGAACTTAGGAAAAGTGTAGATGAGTCAAAGAGACCGAGCTGATGATATTTTTTTGGAGAGGGATATATGAAGAAAGAGAAAAGTCTAACGACCTAATGTCTATAAAGTTTCAGTATGGCAGGCAAGCTATTCTAGGGACATACTATCAAACCAGGCATGTGTTATGTTTGAAGGAGCATTGTGGCACATAGCATCCAGCGTTCTCCGTTTAAAAATTTTTAAACGGTACTGTATGCGAGTTGTTAAACTAGTATTCCATTGTTTGCAGAATATACTTTGCATGTAGTAACACTTTCTTTTTCACCTTGCGTCTCAACCTCTAAAGTGGATATTACTCTTCTTCCTGCCAAACTCCGGGGCCCTCGCCTTGTTTTGGGGGAAGATGGATGGAGATTCATTTGGTTTCATTATAACGTCTGATTTATTTATAGTGTGGCTGGGGCTGTCGGATCTCCGCGGCCCTGTGAGGATGCCGGGGGGCTGAGGCGTTGATGAAACATTCCTGTGTCCGGGGGGTATTCTCTGAGGAGAGCTCGGCTTGTTTAAACCAGGGCCAGCGAGGTGACAATGGAGAGGAGCTGCAGCCAAGGCTTCTACAATGCAATTCTGCCTCTGTGCAATTGAGACGCACTGCTCCTCTATTACGCTACGTGGAATGCCATCACTTTGTAAATATCTTCATTTTGCAAAGACAAAGGTAAAACAATGCATGAATTCAAAATAAGATATCAAACTTTCGGAGGGATAGGACAGAGCCTATAAATATTTGATTGTGAGTGTGGAGTTTGGAGTACCCACTGCACCAGTCCCAAAACCGTTATCTGGATCTCTTCCTTCAGCCTCGCCGATTACGCAGCACAACCTCTGAGCAGGGATGCTGTCTGCCTAGTAATTTGATGGCTAATCCCCTGCCTCTTCCCTACAAATCTCTTTCCTGATAAAGGGGTTGCCTCTACATTACTAAACATGGAAGACTCGGCTGCCGGTGCTGCCAGTCAGACTAGGGAACTGGTTGAAATTTTGTGAAATAGCGGAAGTGGGTTTAAGTAGTTTTGTCAAGTGAGACTTGCGTAAAAGTCAAATATTCAGATCAAATTGTGTCAAGAGAAATTACTGCGAGTCTGAGCCAAGTCTGCAGGGTCGTTGCAGATGTGACTGAAAATGGGGAAGGAAAAAGTAAAAAAAAAAAAAGCCTTGCTCCGATTAAAATCCCGATGACAAATTAAAATGCACCCAATGTAGTTTTACATAATAGAGAATGCATCAGTGGTACAAAGAAATGGCTATTATAGTTTGTCTTCCAAAAAGCCCGTAGTTTTGTAGAATCATTACTGCCCATGATCCTGCATTTTACTGAACAAAGCTAATTTTCAGGCGAAATTGATTACGCCAATCTACTAAATGGCAAAGTGGTACACAAAAGGCTGGATTTAATGCCCTGTGTAAATAATGTATTTTCCGAAGGCGTCGGTCAAAGCTGAAAGAACGACTTAATGGTTTTCTGGTGAGCTGCGAGCGTCTCAGGAGCCTTTAGTCTCACGGAGAGTGCTACATACAGTCCATTATTAATGCACATTCATTAGCTTTTTGACCCGTATACGTTATCCTAATGATCACAGCCATGCTGCCACGGCGAGACGCGATGGCTCACTTAAAAGGATTGCACTTCCTCAGATCCTCCTCGACAGGTTAGCTCAGAGCTGACCGGACAGACTTGTAAGGCCAAGCCCTGATAGATTGTAGGCTGCAGCAACATGAGTGTTTTATAATATAGGAAATGACAGGATGTCTGCATCTCGGTGTTTCTTACCTCCACTGACGGTACGCCGTGACTTTGAATGGAAGCGCACAGTCGCCATCATAACAATTACGCTTGTTTGACTGCAGCCCGGAGGGGGAGAAATCCAACGAGTTTAGAGTAGACTTCAGACGGAATGTATTTGGAAAACTGCTGTATTTTGAATTGTCAACGAAACCTATGAGTGTGACATCTTCCGTATCACAGCCGTGAAATCGGGTGTCAAAAGTGATGCACAGATATTCTTCAACAATGTGGATTTGAAAGACGTTACAAGCAAGTTTGTGACTAAAGACATGGGAGACGGTGAGTGACTTGTTTGCCATATAAAGATAATTGGCTTCAAATTCTACTGCCAGAATCATGTGGAAGGAAACAAGGCAAATGAAGTTAGAAAGAGTTCTTTGATTAAATCAAAGTCTATGCTACAGACAACTGTTGAGGTTTACCAACTCCTTTGCTAGTTCAAGTAATGCAGATGTGATTCAACAATACCTTTACCAGTATGACCCACACAAAAACTAGATCTTATGAAGGTAACTCGTCCGTGCCAGTGTCTTGACTAGTCAAGGCTACAACCTCCTTTTGTCTTCTTTCACCTTTCACCATCCCGGTTGCTGGTTCCTGAAAGAAGCACTAAAAAGCTCTCAAGTAAATGGAATGCGACTTGTTGTGCCTAAATATGCTCCGCTTTCCCTAACCGGAGCTGGCAAGACGGCATTATCGCAGTCCACTGAGTGAGCGGGGCTTTATGACTGGTGCATTGGCGGTGATGGCTTTTCATCCGCGGACCTGACAGAAGCACTTTGGACGTCCGGGCGGATGCGGGGCGCTGAGTGACACGTCCTGTCCAGGGCCGCCTCTCTGTACGCGATGGGGACCGGTGCTCCCTCTAATCGCTGTCACACACTTAGATGACACGTCAGGAGGAATTTAGGGACATCTCCATTTTGAGCACATCGACAGTCATGGCGGCGCAAATGGACTGAAGAGGAGAGGGATTCCAAGATATGGGCGGATAGGTGGGCTTTTAGTGATATTTGACAAACTGTTTTGGAAATTCTCACTCCATCCTTCTTGATATAGCCTTTCTTTGAGCGAGTCCGTGCTCTCACTAAAATGTTAGCATTTGACATGTCTTTTGAATGAGAACATTTTTGTTTCACTTTGTTACTTCTTGAGAAGACGCTCTACCTTTCAGTTGCCATGTCTGATTGAATTTGAGGCCCCAACTAGTAACTAATTATAATGTTTTCAAATGTTGGATTTCTTGGCTACTGATTTGTTTTGCAGGAGTATAAAGTGTTCTACACAACAGCTGATTATTATTTCCACTGTAGTATAAAGGAATGAGAGATTTGATGAGTATTTTCTGGTTGAAGGATGTATATATTACAAAGTGCAACAGCCTGTATTTGAAGATGATTCTATTGATAAGTGCGTCAAATGCCTCTAAGAGAAGTACTCGTATCACTTTTTTCTCCACCCACATATTTTCCGGCGTTCTAAGTGGAAAATAAATCTTTGCTTATTAAATATTGACCTATTTTGTCAACGATTTTCTTTGCCTGACTGTGACATCTGTCGCCTTGACTAATAAGGCAGACTTCCTTTTAAGAGTTGCTTCTGTTTGACAGTTGCACCCACACCTACAATATAACCAGTCGTGTTAATAATCCATGCTGAAGCTTTGCAGGTGGCCCGAACTGGGTATTTCCCAACGGATACAGTATGTATATGTGTCCAGTGTCCGGCAGTGCCACAGTGGCTCTACACCAGCGGTAATTGATAGTCTGGAGGTTGTCTTGGCTGCAGGTAAATCCTATCTGCTGCTATACATCGTGAGGGGGGATAGGGTATAAATAAGTCTTCCAAGGACTACGCATTTCAGAATAACTAGGCGGATGCTGTGGGGGGAAAGGACAAGCTGACGAGATAACACTGCATGGAGACAGTAGGCAAGCAATCTGGAACAGGCTAGCTTTAATATGGATGGTATAATCAGGGACAGACTGGAAATGGACTGAATATTAGCCAAATTTAGACTGAATTACACCTTGAAATTGCCTCTTTTTTTTTCATTTCACTTTGTCAGATGTTGTTTGTTCCTGTTGCCAAGTACGCTTTAGGTTTGCTTTTTGAAGCAGACTGACTAATATGCTGTGCCCCCAGGAAGCGGTAAAAATAGTGCTGGACATCTAATGGTAGGAGATTTTGATGTGAGATAATCAAGATGAAAAACCACCTGGAATGATTGTATTACAGATAAGACAAGAAAAGTAAGTTTCAGCCACATCTATTGAAAAAGAATGCAAGCAGTTGCTTTAATTTTATATTTTAATCAATACTGTATATGGTATATTAGATACCTTTAGTTACTATTACTGGATTGCACACTTCCTGTCCGCTTTGCAGCCCCTGAGTGTTGAGAGCTGATGGAACAAGTGAATTTCTCCATTGTGAGATCAATAAAGTCCTGCCTTATCTCTCTTATGTCATTTTCCTGTCTCATTTGCAAAAAACAAAGGCATCAAGGGTTCCTGTTTTGACAATGTACTGTAGAGCAGTGCTTCTCAAGTGGTATGGCTTCGGGACCCACCATTACCCTATAGGATTACAAGCCGTGACCCAAATAGAAAGATAATTTGTCAGATATTGTAAAAAATATTTTATTGAGCAAGCAGTAGCTATGCCTTTAAGACTGAAACTATGATCAAAACAACCCAGTAACTATAACATCCATGCAGCTTCAGATGGAAATTATTGGTTCCGTGACCCACTGCTGTAGAGAGGGATGTTACCGTATTTTAGCATTTACTCTATGCCCTTTTAACATTTGTCCATAACAGCCACACAGCAACCTATGTCTACATGGCGGCAGGTAGAGTGATTCTTTGTTAGTTTACTTACATTTCCCTCCAAGTGGTTTATCAGGTGTTTGTTTGGCCAGGTAGAAAATCATCCGTGGTCCAATGGTTCAAACCTGCTGATTTGGACCATTCATAGTTGGGCACCATCAAAAACAATTTTCAGTTCGATTCAGTGAACTGCAGCTTAAATGATGTGTTTTAGTGGAAAAACTGTTTGGTTATTGTCATTATTCATCCATAATGTTGCGCAATATGAGTAATGTCAACAGGACCATTACTTAATCCCCAAACAGAATAACTGGAAACTTCACCCGATTGCCTGGAGAATTCCCATACAGAGATTGGTCCCAGCGAGGGGGGCAAAGGTAGTAATGAGGGCGTCTGAGGAGTGCAGGTGTGTCTCCGGCCTGTCAGTTGGAATGGATCCCGGTAGTAGGCTGGGAAAAAAAAATCGATTTTTGTCTCTCACAGCCTTGTCGAGCCGTTGTTCCTCACTCTTCCTGTCCATCAGTCTGCCACTTCCAAGATGGAGGACAAGGCAGAATCGTCGCAAGGACCCCCCCCCCCCCCCCCCCTCCCCCCTACTGTCCAGTTACTTTCTCATTACCTGCGAGGTGGCCTGAGGTGAAGGCAGCCAAGAAAGAACTGAGGGAAGAAAAAAAAAGAAAAAACCTGCCCTGACTCTGCACTTCTGGTCAAGATAACTTCACAAGAAAAAATGGCTCGGCTAATTTAACACAAACAAAACAAATTGCTTTTTCGTCCACAACAGGATTAAGAACTTTGAAGGTGTTTCTGCTCAACTGGCTTTTGGGGTGGGTGCGCAGTTGGCTATTGTTTGTAAAGAGGGCAATATAGAAATTATTCTGGAGCTTTAATTGACTCGGAATAAAAGTGTTGACACAGGAAATTAATAAACTATGGGACCAAGGGAGAAGAGGTTTATGCTCCTTTTTAATGAGTCTCATGCAAAAGCAATGGGTAGACCACAAGTGCCTAGAACTCCTAATAGAACGTGTCACATGAAACTGAGGTTTGAGTTGTCTTTCGTAACATTTATGCCAGTGCAGGTATGGAATAACGGATCAATGCTAGTGTTATTTTGAAGAAGGTCAGACCTAGGGCTGTCACGATGACTAATACTATATCGACTCATCGTTCAATACGTAACAGATAAACGATTCATTTGTGGACTTGATATTTATCGTCTGTGCATTTATTAGCATTCCCCCCTATTTTTTTCTTTGTAACACTTTTTTTCTAACTGAAGCAATTTGTGTGGTATTTTAGGATATGCACTTTTAGAACAAAGGTGTACTGTCATTTTTATGCCTGAGAGGTGACAGTATCTAGGATCGTTGGAGTCAATAATATCGTTTATCGCGATACTTTCCTGCCTCGATATATCGAACTTCAAATGTGTTATCGTGACAGCCCTAGTCAGACCTATACCGTTGATTTGAAAGTACCATAGCTTCATTTCCCTAAGTTAACAGATTCCTTAGCTCTTGCTCCCACAGCATTTGGCCAGCCTCCATTTCGGTGTCAAGATCCCCCCGTGCGCAGTATATCCACCTCTTGTACCGCCTTTGAAATATGGCCGCCTGCGTGGATGACCAGGGATCACTCTAATTTATCGCTCCATAGATAGTGATAGCTTTACGGCCACACTACACTTGTTTAATGAACAGCAGCTAAAATGGGAGTTTTGCTGCCCTTTATCAGTGTTGGCCTATCTCCCCGCCGCCGGTCTCTTTTACATTTTAAATCCTCGGGCCCTCCTGAGAGCCATGGGGGGATATATGGTTCCATCTGCTCCGACAGACCGGCCCGCGAGATAGAGCCGCGGCGAGAGAGGGGTAGACTGGCGGCTTATTAGACGAAGCTGCCTCCTTTTTACCGGTTAGTCTGGGCTGAGAGGATCGGCGTCTGGATCCGACGAAAGAAGGGCTGGGGAAGCGCCAGGATTAGGACCTCAGGGACCCGCCTCCTCCTCCACATTTGCAATGGTAACTAACCCCCGTGCTAAAGCTCTGCAGTCTTAGGCACTCAGGTAGAGCGGGAGCCGCCGGGGTTTCTCTCCGCAGCCAACCTCCCTTTGCTAAAAGGTAGATTCCCAGAATAGTCCGCTGTTTTGTGTGGGCTGTTATACAATTCACTCCCTGCTCACAAGGATACTGCCCTTATACATCGAGTCAGCTGGTGTTTGCTGGCTCTATAAGTATATAAACGGGCTACTTCATGTTTTAATTAAACAACAGATGCCTCCTCCTTATCTCTAATCACTTGTCTAATTTATTTTAATGCCGTTATTGTAAATTTTTAGATTAAATTAAACATGTTGGGCATTGTAAGAGCCAAATGCAGATTGCGGTTTAGCGAAGTCACGCGATGTATTACAAAAGCAATGTTCTAGCTCTGTTGTGGCTGATTTCATTGGCAGTAGTTGCCACACGTCGATATCCAGTATGTCTGCTGCACTGATATGATGATGGAAAACAATGACACGTGTGTAATCATTGTGACTAATTGTTGTTTAATGCTTTCAGTCTCATGGTACTTAGTAAAACACATGTCCTGACTTTATTCTAACATTGATCCAACTTAATTTCCCCAAAGGTACTTTCCTGGATTAGTATATTTCTGTGTGGCATTTTTAAAATTCAAATGCAAATCTTGCCTGGGTTTTGCCTTTCTAAATGGAGCCCTATGCTTTGTCTCCGCCGCCCGCAGGTACAGTGTTTTAGTTTCCCACCACAAATGCGTGATTACATAGGCGGTGCTTTTCTAGGCCCTCTGTTAGTTAGTGTAACCCTCCCTGTGTCAACACCGCTCTCTGTACCTCGGACTCCCATGTTATTATTATGCCTGGGACTTGAACATGCCTGCCACTGAAATACCCTCCAAGGTATCGCAGTAAAACGCTGTCTGTGAAAGCGACGTTTGTCTTCAATCTTTTGGGAATACAGTAAAGCTGCTGGTGAGCGTAATAGATGTGATAAGAACCATGTGCGAGCATGCAGACTGACACGTAGAGATCATTCACACAGTGAGCAATTACACGTTGTTGACCGAAAGCCAACGGTTGCATTTTAACTAAAACCTCCCACTGCCAAAGCAACTGCTGCCAGAATAAGTAAGCGGAAAGTAATTAGTCTAAAACTGCTTGAATATTAATGTGGACTTTTGAACTCCAAAGTGGCAGTCGAAAAGCCGCGTTCAAGTCTGTGTTTTTGGGTCACATTTGTTTGCGTTTAAAGAAAGGTAATTTAGTGCAGCAAGGCCAGATCTGATTAGCTGAATTCTCTTTATATTCAGTTTCATGCTGAGAGAACAACATGAACATGCGACTCCGTGAAGAACACATGGACCCAATGCAAACGTGTCCAATATGTATCTAATCGTATGTGGGTCACTTTGTCTGGCGTGTGAACATCACTGCAGTACTACACTGTGGTCATGTGGGCCTCGGAAGACTCTATAGTAGCCTCTTCTGCGCTGATCCGTGGTCCCAGCCCGTTACAGTGACTAATCCAGCCCGACACCAAGCAGATTTACAATACCCTCCTACCCTTCGCACCAACTCACTGCAGTTAATTGATTTAGAACAGTGGAGACACCTGCTGAATGGAAGCAAGCCTCCGAAGCCCAATCTCCGTTACACGCCACAGTCTTTCCACTGCACATTTCAAAACACTCGCTCGATATCAAGGTATCGTAAGGTCCATGTGTGCTATGCAAATATGGCTCAGTGGAATATTTGAATTTTGACCTGGGCGTAGTAAAAGCTCTCGTGCCATTTAGTAGTTGAATAGATTGTTGATCAAGCCTTGTATAAAGGTTTTAGAAGTAGTCATCTGGACTAGTGTAGGGGCTTGTCTCTTATAGGTCTGTTATTATAAATCATCCCTTTTCAAAATTCTGTGCGTCCCGGTCCCCCCAACAATAATTCACTAGAAAAACTGAAAAAAGTGAGTGCATCAGTAGGTCCAAAAAAAGGTAGGTGCAGGTGCTCTTTAAAGATCAGGTATAAAACTTGATAAACACGGGGCATATGCCCTGAGGAAGACCATTTCTAGGTCGACACGCGTCGGCATGTCCATTTAATAAAGGACTTATAATTGTAAGTCGGACTGCCTCAGATCCTTTTTTCTCCGTATTTATGAATGCACTCAAAATTCACAATGTGACCGTCAGGCTAACTACTGATTATCCGTAAACAAATACTCATCAACCTTTATGTAAACGATGACCTTGGACGTGCTTGGACCACTGAAAGCCTACGCAGCATGTAGCTTTATTGCATTATAAAGGATACAACTACCTGGCAATGTGATAAAAAAACAAAAAACACACACATCTTTTTGGTGTGTCATCAAAATGAATTTCCGGAATCAACTTTGTAGTTCACATTTTTACTGAAACCTGTATTGTTTTACTATTTTGGCAATGACACTGGTCCTTTATAAGTGATCTGAAAGCTTAGTGCCTATTTAGATTTTACTTTGCTTACACATTAGACATTTTGAAATCTAAATATTGCATATGCCTCATTTGTTACTGTAACTGCACCCTCATTCATAATTCATGTGTTTCCCCATCTCCCCAACAGCAGCACTGATGGAAAAGTCCCACACAGCAGTTGCGCGTTTGTCCTATTGATCTGCTGCAGCCTTTTGCATGCCTTCACTGTGTTTGCCTTTGCACTGGCTGAGACTCGGCTTTTCTTTCCCCAAGTGCTGGGTGCTGAAAGAGGGGTAGGGGAGGGTGGTTTAAGAAGCCCTCTGCGTGCTGTACAGGGCTGGTGTGTGTGTGTGTGTGTGTGTGTGTGTGTGTGTGTGTGTGTGTGTAGGGGGGGGGCCCTTGCCTTCTGTGCCGCCTGCGTAGTCATTTTATGGCACCATCTGTCCGCAAGTAAACCGTCAAGTGGCGACGTCGCAGCTCATCTTTCCTCGCCTTGCCTGCGCGTTTCCATTTTATATATGTGAGCGCATCTGCCGTCGAGAAAGAGCCGCAGTTGACAATTTAATGTTTGGGCTTTGTTGCAAAATCAAACCTAATTATCCTGTAATTTATATAAAACACTGCAACAAAAAAAAAAGGGCAAACAAACGACTATTCCGACTTTTGAAATTAGGACAAGGCTATTCGCTGCTTGGGGACAGCTTTTAGTGTGGCAAAAAGCGCTGTGTTTTTTTATCAGTCTTTGTTTTATCTCGCGCGGGAGCTGTTGGAAATTGCAGCTTGGCCCAATTGTAACAATGACAGTATTATTACCATTTTTCAAAGGGAATAAAAGCAAGGAAAGGCAAGCCAGAAATCAGAACAGTGAAGGAAAATCAGCCACGAGCACTAGCAAAATAAGAATGAATCATCTTTAGGAGGTTTTAAACATGGCATAGTCGGACAAGCCCCGGAGACGGGGGATTGTGTTTTGTTCTTAAATCAGGTGGTTGTATTTTGGAACTATTTCTTTCTACGCTTTTTATGACTGGATAGAAAGAAACAAAATAGTCGCGCTGACGCCACATGTGAGGGCCGCGAGAAGAAAAACACTGGAAGGAATGAAAAGAGAGGTCCAAGCTCTCCTCCCCGAACTCAAATAAACTCTTAATAAATCCTTTTCGTAGTCCCCCTGGGGGTAATGTAAGTGTTAATGGGTGTCTCTGGCCAGAGAACCACAATTGCAACTTTCCTGGCTCTGGGTCGGAGCCACCAATACACACTAATGGAATCACGAAGAAGAAGCTAACAGGCAAAGCTAACTGCGGGCTAGCGCCACTTAAACGGTATTTACAGCCAAAGATTATCTCTATTGGGTAACTGGATGTACAATAGCCCTCCCTCCCTTTGTCTTTCCTGTCAGCGTTGTATTTAGTCTCACGGACAACATGCTACGAGACCTGCAGTGGTATTTTTGGCCTCTAGGGGCATGAGTTACTTAATTCTGTTTTAAAGGGTTAAGATGAGAAATGTGACCTTTTAAACCTCCCAAACACATTTTAGTTAAGGCTTTCATTAGCTTCGTCAATCACGATGGTACCCATTTTCTCCTTCAAATATATTTTTCAGTTTCTCACGATGAGGATGGCCTTGGTCGTCTTGATGCACTCTCTTCAAAGTACCAAACACAGATGAAAAAAGTTTATTTTATAAAGTGGGTGCTTTAGAGTGATTTTGAGACGAGGCCGAGCTCTGTGCGACACTACAGCGAGCACTGCTACGCGGGGGAAACGGGGGCTCGCTTCAATAATATCCCGTTTCTATTTTCCATAGGCTTTATATTCAGGTGATTGGTCGGGGTATAGGCCGCACGCTGCTTTTATGTGATGAATGTCTGTTTAACATTGACTGTGCTGTTTTGATTTATCGTCAGGCCGTTGCCCAGCAGTTTGTAGCGGGAACCATTTTCTCCCCGCGCTGCAACTCGACAACGCCAATAATCACTCCCCGATAAATTCAAATGGAAGTGGCACTCTGCTATGTCTCCCCCATACTCCGCCGTAATACATGCCCCCGTAATACAGATCACCTTTCATTCCCCCGGATTGATTTGCAACCGGAATGATTGGTAGCCCCTCCCAGCGGTGACTGTAAATCCCTCTTTAGCTTCGGCACCAATTTATGACCCCGGCCCCTGGTTTGTTAAATGTTCAGTCGAGCGAGCTAAATGCTAATCGACGTCCGTGTGATGTGAGCCGCTAATCTATGGAGATGTTGGCCGTCGATGGCGTCAGAACGTCGGCTCCTCGCGTCAGCGTTTGCGTCACAGTGACGTCAGTCTTATTTCGGGATGCTGTTGGTGTCCGCCGCGACATTAGACCGGACTGTTTAGATTTATGCCCTCGTGAGTCACCCCCCCCCCCTCCCCCCGGCGCCTGACACTGTGTGATTCACGACCTGCATGCGCGCTCCCATTCTATAGGTCATAATAACAAGGATCCTGCTCAAGGCGAAGATTTTATTTTATTTTTTTCAGGTTGTAAAGTGTTAACAATTAACTCCACAGAATCAGCTTGTAAACCCAACCCGCTGTAAAACCCCGATAGGTCACGGGACATTACTCTTTGTTAGCCGGGGCGCCCGGAACGGAGACATGCGCCATCAGGTCTCCAGGTACAGCAAGCCCTGAAAACCTCATTTGGTTACTTTACACTTTCATTTTTACAACGCTGGCCCAGAAAGCCAAAGAGCAGAAACGGGGCCAACACTGGGACCTTTACGAGCTCGTCCCGTCTTGGACGACCCGGCTCTGTATATTCTCCTTCATTTCGAGACACTGTTGTCCCGAGGTATATTAGGCGTTACTGTACAGTAAAGCGAACAATGAAGTGTCTTTATCCTCTAGCCCAGTTCCAGCTCTTTGAGTCTATAAATAACACTGTCATCCTCACGTGATGAACGCTGAAACCACAAATTTGTATTCAGCGTGCTTTGAATGCTCGGCAGGCAATAAAATGCCTCTAACCAGAGCGGCCCGTTTGAAGGCTTCACTCTATGCGATTCACAATAGCGTTATTAAACGTCGATAACATTTCTGATCGCTCGTAAAAGTGAAACTTGAAAGCTTTCTACGACAAAGACAGCAGTGTTATTACGCCGTCCCCTTGACCAAAGTCTTCACTGTGCATCATTTTGCCGCCAGATGAAGGCCAGGGGCGTGCCATAAATGCGCCGAAAGGCTGCCGGTCTCCCATTTGTTGTGAAAAGCGCGTTTGCAGTCCCTTCCCTGCTAACTTCGTCTGACATCAATCTTGGGCCTAAAGTGGGACAGTGTTGGTTAATGTAAGGCGCTATTGTGTGTTGGATGTTGCGTTAAGCAGTGCGCGTTGGTTGGTGCAGCCCTCTGGAAATTGAATCTAAATGGCGCTTGTGGCAAAATCTATATTTCATCTTGTAAATGTAGCCTTGTATAATTAGTCACAGACACATTAGTTTTTGGAGCAGTTGTATGTTCTATTATAAACACTAATACAACAAAAAAAATATCAAGACTCTCCTCTGTGTTTCTCCTGGCTCACTTCTGGCCTGAAACCCATTAGGGCCAAATGTGTTGATGCTGCACTTTGGCTTTGTAGGGCAGAATATGAGTCTCCCTAGCTCTCAGCCCCTCCTCTCCTGGGACCCTGTGGTATAATGGTCACCGCTGGAGTAGAGAAAGTGTCAGGGTTCGCTTTCTGGGCGGCTCCGGTGAAGACTAATCAGCGGCCGAAAGGCGTCTGTCGAAATGCAGCTCCTAACTGTGTTTATAGGCCCTTTGCCTGCCCAGCTATACAAACCCCCCTTCCCCTTCAGTGTTGAGAATTGGTCCATGATTAGCCCCCCCCCCTATACTCTGACTGCCATATATCTCTCTGTCCCGCCTCGAACACCACCTCCCTTGGCTTTAAGGGGACGACCCTGTAAAATGGAGAGGGAGTAGGAACGATGGGGACAGAGCAGTCGGGGAGATGCTACATGTAGTTAGTGTAATGGTAGTGTTTACTCGGCCTATGCTCTTTGTAGCCCTGCTGAAAGGCTCATCCACTACATGGATGTTCAAAGAGCCTGAAAGTATTTCAAATATTAACCTGGATAGTGTCATTCATTATAGGGCTGGTTGTTATAACAGCAAATGTATCTATTTTGTATTTATTTTTTTACTTTGAAAAGAAAATGTGTCCACTCCAGAACATTATTCCATACAAAACTTAAACACTTGTGTGAAATAAAATAGTGGAAATGTGGATTCTGTACATATTAGTGGTGGTTTGTAGGGATGGGTACCGTTCGTTTTTTTTCGATACCACTACTTTAACGGTACCTGCTTTTCGGTGCCGGTTCCTTAACGGTACTTTTTTCGGTACCTATGTCATTTTAATTCAATTAAAATAACGTGTATAAAAGGAAAAAGTCCTAAAACCGCAAAACAGAAGCTCCACAGGTCGCAGCAGCGTCACCTGTAACTTCATGTTTTGAGCACAATTTCCACTTAAGCAGTGATAAAAAGAAATAAAGGACGTTATTACCTCCTGAGCTGCAGAGACAGATCCACATCAGGACACGGGTTTCTTTCGGATAAACTTTTCTAAACACACTGCGCTTTGACGAAGCACTTTCCCGCCAAAGATCCTTACATGGTGTGAGCGCTCACTCTGCCACTAATAATGTACAACAACTGTACCAAAAATGTCTAATACAGAGTGAGCGCTCACTTTTCCACAAACAATCTTTGATATTCCTCTCGCTGCAGCTGCTTGTAAAGTTGTAAACAACAGCCCGTAAACTCAGCCTCCGGGTCTGTCGCTAAAGGTAAACACGTCTTTCTTGTTGTCACTGCTCTGTTTTGTTTTTCAATTTGCCTAAAAACTCAAATTTCTTATTCAGTCCTGGTTCATAATAACTGGTTTAGTTTGACTCTGGGTTTTACAACCGGTGTAAGTCCTGGACCTGGTTTAGTCCTGGCGCAGACCGCGGCTGAGCCGTCTCTATTACAAATGTTTAGCTTTGCTTCTCTTTAAGTTATAGTTTTAAGTTATAGTTTTGCTTCGCTCCATTTGCGCTGAAGCGGCTCATTATCTGCGCACACGTTCATGTTTTTTTTAGACTCGCTGCGGGTCATATATTGACTTCTGGAGAGAAAAAGAACCGAAAGTTGGCACCGAAAGAATTTTAGTTTTTCGATACCACCCCCGACCGGAGCTTTTCGGTCGGTTCCAAGTAGGCACCGTTTAACGGTACCCATCCCTAGTGGTTTGTGAGGCAGATATTCACCTTAAACCGCCGGACATTGTGTAAAATGTCTAATGTTCATTTGCCACCAACAAGTCGCCGCTGCACTGTTTCTGTTCCTGGAAACAGCTTTGTGTGGAATAACTCATGTTCTCTTGACGTCTGCAGCCCTATGTAAACTAAAATAGCGAGAGCCGTTGTCCACACGAACTTTGGAATAAGGTGAATGGAGTGAGTAATGCATACGGTGCATTGATTGTGGAACGTTTTGCAGTGTATTATTAGATATAAGTATTAGCAAAACAAGTTTCAAGCCCTCCTTGTAAAAAAAAACAAAAAACACAGACCACTTGAATGGCCTATTTTCACAAACAATGAGCTGCATGGGGGGGGGGAGGCACTGAGCGGGAGTGGTTGTCGGGGGCGATACTACCTGTAGCTGATGTAATAGCATTGTTTACTCGGCCTATGCTCTCTCCCCGTCTGTTTTAAGGCGTATTGTCGGTTTGAGACTTCTGTATGGGTGGCCGCTCCTTTCCCACACAGACACTATAGAGTAGACGCACAACGACAGCTAGCAGCACCTACCAAGATAGGTGCACTGTTAGCAAGCCCCCCCCCCCCCCTCTCCCCACAATATGAAGCTTTGTCCTCTGCAGTTAGCCGACTTTACTGTTTACATCCCATTGTTCTCATGTTAATTACCTCGCCAAAGCTCTTAAGCCCCGGCCTCCCTGACAGAACACAGTGTATGGGTACAGTACTGTCATGGTTAGGAATTAGCTGCTCCTCCCCAGACCCCTGCAGCACGGCTTTAACAGTCTGTCAAGTGCACGGCCGTCGTAATGGATGGATAGGGAGCCCAGGTAGCAGAGAGAGATGTGGGCAAGTCAGCTTTGTTGTGGCGTCGCAATTACAACTCCTATAACAATAAGATTTGAGAGCAGCTCGGTTTAAGAACAGAGAGGCACATGTTTCCTACTAGCTTTAACTTTGCAAAACCAACCGAATACACACGCACTTATCACACAGTTCCCCATATGCAAACAAAGCTCCCTATTGTCTACAGACTACATTTCGGTTTCCTATTGTTTATATCAAACGATTAGTATATATATTTTTTTTTGGCGGAAAGGGGAACTTGGTAGTTGGTGCTGTGGAAGTCCTCGTCTTTCTACTGGCTGTATTAGTCACGCTCATCAGCTTAGCAAATCAGATTTTCAAAGAATCAATACGTGGAGTTCTGTAATCTCTACTTTGTGCGAGCCGGCATGCTGAGAACCATTAGGAAGTGGTTAGTGCGTAAAAGCCTTAAAGAACAAAGGAGCAATTGAGTTAGCGCTAGCTCATTGTGTCTGGCCAATGACGCAACTGTCCTGCACAATATGGCGGAGTTATGAACTTCGTCATACTTGTTCATAGACTATTAGATTAGTTGTCGCTGTAGGTTCGATGTATTAATTAAGATGGTGCATTTGAGACGGGTAATTGACCATGATGAATTATTGCGATTGCTAATTGGGACTTCTGGCTGTAATGTGCGGGAGCATTGTAGCCATAATTGACCAACTCTTTCTTCCCGCTTTCTTGTCTTCGTCAGAAATAACACTACGGCAATTACGCCACTACAGAGATGGAGGACGGCTCATACACAAGGCTCTCTGTGTTACAAGGGCAGCTGAATAGAATAAAACTAGGAAAGAACGGAGCTCATTCCCATTCAGTGACCCAACAAGCTTCTCATCTTTCTCCTAGACCAATTATTCCAGTTCATTTCGAGTTCATGTCAAAGCCATATATGCATTTCCACTGAGCAAACTAAGGAAACGCTGCATATCATTTGAATATATAATGGTAGAATACTGATCAAGTAGTTGTGACCATTTAAAAAAAACACCATGTAACTTCACTATTGCGCCTGTTATTGGTATTACTACTTCTATTGCTAATATGTTATGAACTAAAACTTTACATACAATGTGTGATTGTATGGGAATACTTTGATCAATGCAGGATTTGTCCGCTTGGTGCATATTGGGACACCATACTACTTTATAAGATACAGTACATGGTAGCGCAGCAGTTAGCGCCTCCGCTTCACAGCTAGAAGGTCCCGGGTTCGAGTCCCACCAGGACGGGGCCTTCCTGTGTTCTCCCCGTGTCTGCGTAGGTTTCCTCCGGGTACTCCGGTTTCCCCTACCACAAAAAAACATGCGCAATAGGTGAATCCTCCAGCCAGGTGATTCTGACCATCAGCCTGGCTCTCCACATAATATGGAGATGGGTCCCCGGGCGCGGCACTGCCGTCGCCCACTGCTCCTTACGGGTTGCCTCAGCAGCATCGAACAATGGGTTAAATGCTGAGGACAAATTTCCCTACGGGGACAATAAAGTAAACAAACAAACAGTATTTGACAAGTCCCTCCACGCCCAGGTCAAAAATCAAATCGGGACTAAAGCGGGTCTAAATTTGTTTAAATGTGGACAGTATTATGTCTGAACTGGGTGTAAACCTCATCGAGACCAGGAAAACACTCACTTAAATGCATTAACAAAGCACCTGAAGAAGCACTACTATATTACTACTACTACTACTACTACTACTACTACTACTGCTACTATATTATAGAAATGTTCAGGGGAGCTTTTTGTGTCATTGAAATAGACTTTCCAAAAGGGCTGATTCTTCATCTGTTTCCAAATATGTTCATAATAAAAATAAACTCGAGGCCTAAGCATTGACCCCTGTAGATCAACAGTTTTGTGAACAAATAATTCTAGGAAAAAGACAGTTCCTCATTCCATACCAAATCCGTGGTCAAAATCTGAACCCTTGCACATCTTTATTTTATTTTATCAGGACAGTTTTCTACAACGGCGCACTCCGCTTGTCCTCTTGTAGCGTCTTACAGCGGCTGTACACGTGCGTTCGCCACTGCTCCCGTTTTCATCAACCCGAGAGCGCATACAGTGTCTGCTGAGAGGCGCCGCTCTGTACCGAGAAAAATAAGTCGCCAAAATAAATAAAGAATAAAGCTCTGCCTCCTGAATTTGTCTCATTGAAGATGAAAAGCATCTGCCTCTCGCCGGCATCTGCTGTGAAAGATATCCCTGCGCCGCCACGGGTAGGGAGGGCAGCGACTCGCCAACTCCAACTCCTCCTCCCGTTCTCTAATCACTGACAGCCAAACAAACTAGATATGACTTCTCATTTGGGGCAATAACTCTAAATAAAACTAGGGTGCCGTTTCTTCTTCCTCCCGTTTTGTTCCAGAAGCTGTGGGCTGGTGGATAATTCGTTTGGCACCCTGAGCAATGTACTCTTAACTTGTTTTTCTTACTAACTGCGAGAAGCTTAAAACGACAATGAAACGGCGTTCTCATTATCAGCAGAAGGAGGCAGCGCAGTGGGCCGCCCGAGGTTCAGCTATGATTTTGATGCCGCGTGTTTTTCAAGGGCGTGCGCGGCGGGGGGGGCGGGTGGGGGGGGGATACCGTGATGCAGCGGCTGGAACTTTCACTCGCGACAATCGAAAGGTGCGCCGTTTGGAAAGCCCTCGTGCGCACGGCTAGTTGTAGCAGCATGTTTTGATTGCGACGTGAGGCCTCGAGGGCAATTCCAGAAAGTGACAATATGATGACGGGAATGAGCCGGCGTTGACACCTGTTTGCCGATTGCGCAGGTGAGCCGTCACTCCTTTTTACTGCGGTGACTCACTCGTCCACGGCTCATCGTCTTTCGAGGCGAGGGAAAAACTAGGCTACGGAGGATGTTGAAATCCTTAAAAAGTAGGACAAAGATTCTGCATCATGTTTATTACTATGTACGAGCGTTCAATCTGCCTTTTAAACACCGGGTGCTCGGGTCCTGCGTGGAAAGAGTTGATGGAGGATGTTGTTGACATTCTCTCGTTTCGAAACGCTTAATATCATTACACGGTCATAAACAAATATGTCAATACGATTCCAGTGTTACGCACGGCTTGGCTTCAATACACGTGCAATTATGAATGTGATGATAAACTAGTGGTAGATGAGGAATAAGATTAAAAATGATTAACCTGTGATCTGCTTTCTTAGGGTTAGAGTTAGGGTTAGCAAAAATCTCAAAGCGACTGGAGAGTTTACAGCATATATGGGCTCATATTACTCCCATTCTAAAAGCCCTTCATCGGCCATTTTAAAATCCTGGCGTTGACCTTCAGAGCCTCGCATGGCCGGGCTCCCTCCTAAACGTGAGACTTGTTGTGTCATTATACCCCCTCTCGGAGGCTGAGATCTCAGGATCAGAACCTTCTCGTGGTCCCTCGTACTCGTTTCAGGACCAGAGGGGATCGCTCCCTCCAGGTGGTCGCGCCGATGCTCTGGAAAGGAGCTTCCGCTTTCCTCGCGCTTACTTAATTGTGTTGATGTTTTTAAGCGCAGACTGAAAACCTACATGTTTCAGAAAGTGTTTTAATTCCAGTGGATATGGGTTGTCTTATGACCACCATGTGTTGTGACTGTAAATGTGCTTTGTGAAGCACTTTGTGACCTCTGTCTGTGAAGGGTGCTACTGTATATAAATAAACATCACTTACTTACTTATGTCGGTATAATACCTCATTTGAGACCTTCTAGTTTCTAAAACTATGTGTAATATCTGTGCGAGTGAAACAGAACTTGCTTCACACTTGCCGTTCCTAATCATAACCCCAACTCCCTGATCCGGAGGACGGCAGTAACCGGTTAATTATCATTCTGTCTTCCTTTTGCATACTTTTCATACATCTTCTATCTACAACACAATGCAGTGATAGCTCGCACGCTAACACAAGCTAAAAGGTTAACAAGAGCTTCCATTTGACCGGCACTGTATTTCTGAGCAGTTCTCCTTTCAACCCAGTCGCCGCTGTACATCTGATTGTAATCAAATATTACACATTGATTGAAGAATTGATCCAATTAACTTTGCTCGTTTCGATAAAGCACTGGCAGAAACTTGATAAGCTCCTGACAGCGCTGCATTTTCCACATACGTCACCCGGACAGTTATTGGCCTAATGAATAAATGAATCGCATTAATGTTGACAAATAGACGCGGGACCCAAAATTAATAGCGGCTTAATGGAAGGTCGAATCATACAGCAAGTCTAATTCCGCCCCATTTCTGTTTTCCTTTGCAGCCGTGATGTGATGGAAAAGTGGGAATTAAGTTGGCCGGCGGGTCCATATTTAGATTTTTACAACCGCACGTTTTCAAATCGCGTACTTTTTCCCCGAGCTTCACAAAAGTTTCTGCCGTCTCAGATCTCGGGCCTAATGTTTTCCTTGGTCATATTTTGCAGAGAGGGTGGTCTGAGAAGGTGCCGGAGCATGCTTTTTTTTGTTTTTCTTTTTTTCTTCTTTTTTTTCTACAGTTACCACACTATGAGTAATGGGCAGCTGCACACCTCCATAGACTTGAGGATGGAAGTTTTTCTGCTCTAGATACTGGGGGCATTGTGTTGCTGACAGTCTGACTTATAAAGCCGGACTTGAAAATACCAAATCTGACCGGCCACCCAACATGCCGCTAGATATTTATGCACACTTCCATGAGAGAGAGTGTGTGTTTGTGTGTGTGTGTGTGTGTGTGTGTGTGTGTGTGTGTGTGTCTCCTTAAATATCAGCAATCGCTTTTGTTCATCCAAACTGTGCGCACTGGCTTGAGAATTTTGCTTTCTTCCTCGTACAAGCTTTGCACGGAATCGACCCCCGAAAAAAAAAAAGGTCCTGAACACGGAACAAACTGTCATATGTCAAAAGCAGCCTTTTTTTTTTTTTTTTTTTGTTCTCGTCGTCTTAACTTTTCCTGGAGTCGTTGTTTAATTCCATCAACAGAGATGTCTGGCCTTAACCATGCTGCGATTACTCACCACAGATGGCCATTGGGCACGGGCGTAAGGATAAGCAATGCGGTTAGCGGTTCATGTGGATACTCATTTTGTTTGTAATGGCTTTAGACATTGCGACTGCGGGCTACGGCAGACATGAGGCTGTATATCAAAGGCCTTATCACTGCGGCTTAGTCATTTCCTAAACAAAATCCCATTTGTGCCAAGAGATCATTTTGAGTTGGGGAGTTTGTTTTTGCAGCATATGTTCAACAATTTCTTATCAGGCAATGGGATTTCCGATGGAGATGTACTCGCTCTGTTAGTAGGACATTAGCATATTGGTTGCTTAAGGTTAGACCTCGTTTTTAGTGGCAATCCTAAAATCACTGTTGTTGTAGCTTTGGACAGGCTTTCGTTATATAAAAGTGTAGTTTAACATCGGTTCTTCATTCTGAAACAGCTCATTGTGTATGACTAGACATAGCTTTAGAGAAGAACTCATTAATTTCCCCCTGCCCTAATCCGGAAAGGTCATGGGTGGCAAGTGTCCAGCCCAGTAACTATGGGCCTGGGGCGGTGTCCGTCCTGGACAACTGCCAGTATTATGACGAGCAAAGACAGACAACCATTCACTCTCACTTTTTAGGATTTCCCAAAAAAATTTGGTTCCATCAGCAACTTGAATAGCTAATTTGAAGAAATAGCTCATGTTTGCTCCCAGTTGTCCATGTTTTCCGGACTATAAGTCACTCTGGAGTATAAGTCGCACAAGCCAAAAAAATGCATAATGAAGAAGACCTGGGCACGGAGGCGTAACTGCACCTTTTACAAGCCTCTCCCGGCATCGCGTTGTTCAAGCTCTCATTTGCGAACTCGCTCCTTTAGCTGTGGCCATCAAGCTTTTAGCCCACGATTAGCTTATTTTTGTTTTCTTCATCGCAGTAAGAGTAACCTCCGCTTTTTGCCAGTCCCTCACAAGTTTCTCGCTCACTCCAAACTTTCTTTCTGCTGCTCGATTACCGTTTTTTTTCAGTGGTCCAGGAGTAGCAGATACTGCTACTCAAGCCTAGAGCGCCCTCTAGCGACTGTCAGTGTGAAAATAACAAACATGAAATTATATATTTTGATATATAAGTCGCACCTGAGTGTAAGTCACACCCCAGCCAAACTATGAACAAAAGTGCGACTTATAGGTACTTGGATGAGGGGTAAATTGTCTTCAACTCAAAAAGATTTATATATATAACATATGACCCCTTTCTGAAAATGTTTGCTTCCATTTTGGGAGTATCGTCGTAGGTTTTGGCCTGAATAGCGGTAGTAATTTAGGGTTTGTGATTCAATATGAAATGTTTACTGCTTTAACTGTGGTAAAAAGAAGTTGAACCGACAAACAAAACATGATATTTAACCCACACAACGATATCTAGAAACTAGAGAATACAAAGAGCAGAGGATAAAAGACCTCAATGTGTTCAAAGATAAGATTGGATTAAAAAGTCTGCTCTAATACCATTATCATTGGCTCTTGGTCTTCACTTTTGTGGCCCTCGGCCAATTTGCGCTTGACTCCTCTTTTCAAGTGTTTCTATCCGCCGCCTCCGACAATGAAGCCCTCCTCTCCTCTATTCATGGCCATTTCTGCTTAATTTGTGGGGCACCTGCTACGTCGCTGTCGCGGGTGAGGGACTGGTGATGTAAAAAAATAAATAAAGGGGGGAGACGGGGGTGCTACTACTTAACTGTTTATCCATTCATATGTGTCATCCGTGTATGAGATCACAGCACTTTGGCTAATTTGTACCCATCTGGAAGACGCCGTTTCAATTTCTTAATGGGGCGACATTTGTAAAAGGGGGGGGGGGGGGGGGGGGGGTCCGTTGGGAGTTGAGTCGGTCCTTTGGGGGTTTTTGAACTCATCCCCATTGTTTAAGGCTTAATCCACTGCTGCGCTGACCTCCTCTTTGTTCTCGGTCTTTTCTGGGGGGCAGTGTACTCCTTTGGTCTCCCTGTGTTGTCTGCTTTGACTTCCAAGAGCCCCAAGAAAGCTTTTGTTCATGGCATTTATATACATATACAAGCAGGAATTTCAGAATCTACAATGGTAATGGGTAGACTGACATACCTGTTGCTTAAAAAAGATAAATCAAATCTCAAGTCAGTGTAGGTTTCCGTGGAAATAATACCAGCGGCAGCACATAAGCCTTTTCGCATGGTACCCTGGATTGAATTTTAAGCCAATTAATTCATAAATTGTCGGCTATGGATTATTATAGACCTGGTTTTGATTTGGTTTTCTTTTCAAGTGTGGGTATCCTATAGCCACATTCACACATGCACTCCCAGGAGGCTAAAGTCCGGGTTTTCGGAGGAAGACCCTGACTTTAGAAGGACTTTATTTAGCATGCTGGGGGGCGCATGTGTGAACGTGGCTCATGACTAGACTCTAGATCTTGCAGGTTTGATTCCAAAATGGGTTCATGTGTTAAACCTGGACGACCTTTACTGATTTAATTTCTTTTCATGTCTTCTACCCATTGCTTTGCGGGATTTTCACTGTCTATAATTTCTCCAACCTGGAGCCTATAGCCATAGAGTCTCACAAACACCACCCCGGAGACATAGACCGACGAGCAGGGTTTTGTTTATGAAATGACGACCAAAGCTGTTCTTTAGTTTTGTTGGCGCTTTCTTCTTTGTGTACAAAACCCCAGCATCTCCTCTGGCTTCCCTTTTGCAACTGTGCGTTTTTGATATTTTTCCGCCGTACCGCGCGTGCGATATAGCTGCTTCAAATATGCAAATGCACGTCGTGTTTGAATGCTAATGCCTCCGCTCTCTTCTGTTTTGTTTGCTCCGGCAGGTGTTAGTCTTTGATCCTCTCCGAGTGGGACGTGTCTAGCAGGGGACCGCGGAGGAAGTCGTGCCAACATGGTGCCTAATATTCGCCCCGTCGCAGCGCCCCCAGTGACCAGGGGGGCGGCGCTGCTCCCGCTGCTTCTGCTCAGCTGCATGGTGCTCTCCTCTTTGGCAGACAGTAAGTAATCGTCCAGAGTGCTGCTCTCTTTACAAATGCGTGGCGATAAAACATTTGCCACGTTGATGGACCTATTGTGACAAGTTAATGTGGTCCTGCTGTCACGGAACATCTACTGATCGCGGGGGCCTTCAAGTTCATGTTTCGAGTCTAGAAATCATCTTTGGAAATCTGGATTTGAATGCGGAGAGTAATATTGGGAGTAATAGGAGTCACTTCAAACTGGACTCAGAATTGCAGCTCCCAGTCACTTAATTACAATAAAACGAATTGTCTGTTAAAAATAAGTTAAGTTTCAAACCATTTTAAAAGTAGGTCGCGAGCAACAACGTGACAAAGGAGACTTTTGCCTTCTTAAGTTGTCACTCATATTGAACAGACGGCTCTATGCAATATGCACTTTCTAAAGCTTGGAGACTTCCCGACATTTGTTGCAGTGATTTTGGTTCTGCTGGCGTGATCATTACAAACACAACAAAGACTTCATAGTTAGACGTTATTAATGTGTTTTGATGAGGCGTCTTGGAAAATGGAAAGGTTATTTGAGGGTAATTTTGAGCTTGGCATTCACATAAGCAGTTTGCAGATAAGTCCCTCCCTTTGAAAGCGCTGCCATTATTGTTGTGTGATGCTTAATTTAACTCATTCAAATGTTGCACATAATTAATTGTGCAGTTGATGGTAAGCACCGCCGCCGCCGCTTCTTGCTCTGTTTATTTATCTGAAGCATAATGCCTTTTATTGAACTCGGCTTGTGAATGCAAAGCCAGAATAGCTGTAATGCTACTATTTAGGCCCATACACAATAAAGCTGTGTGCTTTATTCTTTTCTATGATGACTATTCGTTTTTTAAGTTTAAAGGTTAATTAAGCAACGTTTGATGCAAAAAAAAAAAAAAGTGGCTTACCATGGTGCCTTTTACTTTCGATCATGGCGGCCTCTACAACGCTCAAGATCAATTTTGTTGTAGCGTTTGACCACTGTGATGGAAAGTAAAAGGCTGACCACTCACACGGCCGTGGATCGCTGTCAAATACTCTCAACGTTTTTTTTTGCATAAAAAGTTACATAATCCATCTTCAACCATGTTATATTGTTTTCACGGCATACACAGTTATGAGTAATTGTGTTCGCTTTGGTCCGCTCTTCTTCTACTGTTGAAGCGCTCCAATCCGCGGATGGAACGCGAAACTGTCCTCCGCATTTTTAAAGATCGTGAACCATCATCACACCTGGATGAGCTGTTCAAGTGTGTTGGTTACGGCATCACCGGCTTGCCAGCACGCTGTTAGCAGACAGTGAAAGCCTGTTTTCACTGGTATACAACGTGTCATTCCCAGTACTGCCTGCAGAGGCCAATTCAAAATCCTGACCTGGCTGCCCAGACTCACCCCTTGAGGTGATTTGTTTACTTATAATATCACGATTTTTAAACATTACATTTCCTTCTTTTTTTTTCTAAACCTCAATTATGCATGATACGCCCACTTTAAGTCAAAATAAACGCCGTGTGAGCAACTCTGCCTCGTTTCTCAATTTCCCATTTAGGCAAAATCATGAAATCTGAAAAAAGAGTTATTAATAATGTATCAGTATGTAAATTGGATGCCGTTTTCAGTGGTAGAACAGGTTGTTTCAAAAGGCTGGGTCGACTAATTTGTGAAAACCTTTGCAACAATAGGCGACCCCCGTGTGACTGTGGCTTACACACACGTGTAACTTCCAAAATACAAATGAAAGACATTTCCATATTCCTCACCACAAATTGGTCTCAGTTTCCACAGGTTTAGAATGCACTGGACTCCTCCATGCCACAAAAGCGAACATCCTCGGGCCCTTTGCTGTCCCGGTGAGTGACGGGACCGTCCCGTGTAGAAAAGGCTTTCAGACAAATGATGGGTCGCTGTCTCTGCCTCTGGGACCGGAAGGGGGGGGGCAGTGGAGTCACCCCTGCCCCGCTGTGTGAGAGGGTCACGGACAGCATTAATTCAACTCATGACCTCACCTATGGTGCTGTCGTAGGGTCACTGTAATTCAATTATGGCCCACTCCGCCCACCGACGGCGACACGCGCCCCAGTAGGATTGTTCCATCTAAACCTTTGCCTTCACTCTATCGCGTCTATGTGATCATCCCTATGTGAGGTGTCCAGGCTTCGGGACGTTGTCATTTGCGGGACATGACCTTGTTGAAAAAATATAAAAAGTTTTGGCTTGGATCGGACAGACAGTTGGAGCTGAATGGACTTCAAGCCACCTGTTCATTTCTTTCAGTTCTTTCAACTGGTGATGAAAGACGATGATTGTTTTTGTTATTTGACAAATGGGCAGAATCATGCGACCAATTGTGTTGAACTATTTAACATTTTGAATCATTTTTATTTTTTCATACCTTCTCATCAGTCATGCCCACTTTCAGTCTTTTGATAATATTTTGGCCTAAGGACCCCTTTTCTTTGGCCTGAAGCATCTTCCCATGTAAAATTCATCAACTAAACCCCGTCATTAGCATCTTTTAAAAATTCAAAACAATACTAAATAATGCATTCTTCGTGCAACCACCAATGACTCAAAGAACAATACTCAAATGAAAGTGTTCTTGTCATTTCACGGTTCTCTGTGACGTGTAAAGAGACAGGAAGTAACGTTATTCTAACATGAGACATGGACATGAGATCTCAAGCACTTACCAACTAATTACACGCGCCATTGAATTGGAAGGTGCTGTTAAAAGAGTTCTTGTACTACTTAATAATTACCCACAATTGTTTTTCTTAAAATGAGTGGTGTCCCATTAAACTGCCATTTGCCTTCTTTCTTTTTAAGAGTGAATTAAGTGGGTTTTTCTTATGTGATTTTGCTAGTTTGCACAAAAGGGTGTTGGAAGTCCAGGCAAAGATATACATACTTTGTTACTTAACCCCTGAACTGAACTGAGCGCATTTTCTCCAGTTAGGCTTTACCCAAATCGGAAAGCTTAAAAAAAAACAGCATCAAAATAGCGACGAAAACGAGGATGAAAACGCCACAGAAAAGCAATTAAAAAAAGCAATGAAAGGGCAACAAAAACATGAGTCTAAAACGCTTCAAAAATGTGACCAAAACGCAGCGACGATGTGATAAAAAGGTTACTATCACTTTTGTCGGTCTTTCAAATGAGGCGTTACACTGTTGCTCTTAGCTTTTAGATTTGGGTAAAGCC
This sequence comes from Proterorhinus semilunaris, assembly GCA_021464625.1. NCBI lineage: Eukaryota > Metazoa > Chordata > Actinopteri > Gobiiformes > Gobiidae > Proterorhinus > Proterorhinus semilunaris. The sequence continues at coordinate 25,640,769 of CM038358.1, read as the reverse complement.
GAAGTTCAGAAAATGCACTCGGTTTAGGTGAGAGGTTAATTAGAAGAGATTCAACCGTTTATTTTAAAGAGCCATGCAATGGGTCAACTGTTAGATCTCTATGAACTTCTGCTTCAGCAGCATTTGCCCAATTCCAGCGTCCTTACCCAGGAAGTGACATCACCAACAGCTGTTCTTCTTCTTTAAGGTCATTGGCAGGCAAACAAAAGCGCATGTCGCCACCTACTGTATTGCATATGCAACAACAGTGTCCAAATATACACGTTTAAAGAGAAGAAAGAAAATCTAAATGATTCATCACATTTCCCTTTAGTGTTATTTTATCTCAACAGCTGTTTCATAAAGCTGCAGTATGTAAATTAGCCATGAGGCTTAAGTTTCTACAAAATGAAAACAAAAACACAAACTGCCTCCATTTAAGCAGTTTACTGAGGAGGCTTTTAACACACTGTCATGTGACTGTGCTGTGGTGACATCAACATGTATTTTGTCACTTTTATAAAGTTTGGCTATATACTTTTTTTATTTCGTGTGCGCCTGTCAATCAACAGTGGGTGGGGCCGAGGGGGTGGGGGATTTCCCACAGGTGCTTATGGGATGGTACATCACCGGTTAGTTAGCACCAGAGGTCCCTATGCTAAAGTGGCTATGATAGTTAGCATTGAGGCTCCTTTCCTAACTCCTTCCTAACTGACGGCCCAATTCGGACGCTTCTTATCATGGCGGACGCACATGCGGTTTGGCGTAAGACCTCTTACCAATCTGCTCATTTCGGATGGGGGCCACAGATTGAGAACTGAACAGTGTTCTACCATGTTTTCTGCTGCATCTTAACCTCTAGAAGATTATGGGCTGCACAAGGCGACGCCTTCTCGCTACAACACGTGCCTTTTTGGAGTTGATTCTTCTGCCACGCCACACCTACCCACACTGCATGGCACTTCTAGATGACGTGGCTAAACCGAGACAAGATCCCGTTGCTTTCTCACTCACGCGTTTAATCTTCTCGCTCTGTCGCCACGAAAGCGAACGTACCCCTGGCCTCTAATTTCAGGAGATCGTATCATTTTCAGATAAAAGCCGCTTAATTAAAAGACAACCATTTCTCTGCTGTGACATGTCTCGCCCAAGCCTTTAAACCCCTCATACAAAAAGGTCGAAAAAGTGAAATCTGATCCCTAAAAAACCACTATAGGGGGAAGAAAATAGTTTTTTAAAAAGTCTGTCTCCCCGGTGCAAGGTTAACCTATATTTGCAGTTAGTTGGGGGTTAGTCCTAGACATGGCTATTACAGACAGTAAAGCAAACAGACATAGAAGGCAGTTTAGGGGGGCAGGAATAACACCTACCACTAATTGCCGGGTTGTGCACATGGGCTGCCTGTAATTTGTATGCGTTTGGTGAACTTGATAGCGCTGCTCGGGATTTGCTGTATTACAGGGCAGACGGCAGCAGACACACATTACGGGGCGGGGTGCGAGAGAGGAGATTCTGATTACACAGGACTCCCCGATGAACAGTAAAGCGCCAAAGCAATCACAGGTGCTGCAGACGCTATTGGCATTCCCCGTCGTAAAACGTCTATCTGGATTTTATTTTATGTTTTTTACTTTTGACTTCTGAGCCATTAAAATGCGGAAGGGCCACTTTGAAAGCTCGAAAAATAAAAGTCTCCCCTCAGATGTTGATAATAACAACTTTAGGATCTCTGTTAAGAAACTAAGGAGCGCTTTTCAAGTGCGGTTACTGACTTCCTGTTTAGTTTTGCTTTGAATTTATTTTATCATCATTACCGCTCATAAGGACATGTCTGTGTAAGCTCTCAGTCGTACAGGAGTTGTCCATCTTCAATGAAGGTACTTGAGTCATCTTCTGTACTCAGTAGAAGGACATGTATGGAAAGTTGAAGAGTTATATTCTAAAGCCAATAACAAACCATTATGCCGTCAAATTGAATTGAGCAAACCAAGAATGAATATAGATTGGATACTTAACACTGAATACTCAAACTATAAAGCGGTTAACATGGCTTCTTCTGCTTGACTCGACAGGCCTCATTTTATTTTCTTGGCAAATTGAAGAAGCCCATTTCTTAGCATATAGGAGAAGTAAATCGTTTACACTGTTTTCATTATAGAAAATACATTTGTTTGAGTGTTACCTCTTAACCGAGCACATTTTCTCCAGTTCGGCTTTACCCATAACTAAACCTTTTTTCGACTGGAGAGCAACAGTGTAAGGCCTCATTTGAAAGCTAAGACCTACAAAATTGACTGTTTTTTTCCTTGTGTTGTTGCCCAGTTGTCGTCACTTTTTCATAGTATTTTTGACATTTTTTTCGTAGCTTTTTTGTTGCTTTTTTATATTTTTTTTGTCATTCTATTGTTGTTTTTGTGTCAATTTTTTTGTTGTTGCTTTTTGTCATTTTTTTATTTCTTTTTTGTTGTTGTAATTTCTTATAGCTTTTTTTGTGCAATTTTTTCGTTTTATTTGTATTTTTTTGTTGCCTCTTTTTGCTTTTTTGTGTGCTTTTATTTTGTTTTACTTTTTTTATTTATTTAAGTAAAGCCGAACGGGAGAAAATGTCCTCGGTTCAAGTGGTTTTCAAATATTTTCAAAGACTGTTTCTTTCGATTACCACTTCTTCAAAATGAACATACTTTCTATTTCCGTACAGCTGTTCGGAATGTTAAGTGTCCTCCCCTTTTCTCGAACACCCGTTTGAGAAAGTCCTTTTCGTAAGTTGTTGCCGTCTCTCTGGCGATGTTATGCCGTTACATAATGAAACCCAACCTGTCCATAAAAACCCGATCCCTGCCCTTGTTCGGCCCTGGGGCCACACTTTCCCTCTTTTTTTTTCATCGGGTGTACATTACTCTCATCACATTTGTATTAGCCATTGTCCCGTTGTTGTCCTCTCGCTGCTGTTGTTAGCTTACATTTCAGCCCCCCCCCCACCGCGTGCTCTCGGCATTCAAACTGGGTGACATCATTCATCTCGCATTGAGTATAGGCACACAATACAGCGTGATTACCCCGAGTACAGCATCGATCCCCAGGGGGCCCAAGTCTAATCAGCCCGCGCAGCAAACAATAGTCCACCGCGCCCCCCCTGATACGCAAGGTCATGCTCAAAGTCGCGCATTGGCAGCACTTAAATGTAATGGTTATCTTTTTGTACCGCTGTCATTGTGAGTTATACCATTGGCCTTAATAAGCTTTTGATGTATGTGTGAGTCCACTCTCTCCTGTGCAGTAATCCTGGGTGGCTATTCTTCTGGGGTGTACGTCCCATACGACCCTCCCTTTGTAGCCTCATTTTTACATGGGGGCGTAATTAACTAAGTGACTTTATCTGCCGCTGGTCCCACGTGTTTGTGTTCAATCACTGATCGTTTTTCTTTTTTTCAGCAAAGACAGGTATTGTGTGCCATTCCTATTCTCCAAAGACGGGGGTCTAATGTTGGGTTTATGCGTAATTAACCAAACACCGTCTTTGTGAATGGGGAACCATTTTTACACAATATGGGAGGCATGTTTTTCTCATTACAAAAAGCCTAAATACGAAGACTATTTAACTTCCGAGGTTCATTTAGTCGGACACTAGGACTGTCTAAATAATATGTGGAAGTTTTACTAGTAACAAGTAGACACAGTGAAAGTTACTAAGCTCATACAAAAACTGTATATACATGTATTAAACAGGATGCAAAGCTTTTACTCATAATATATCACTCGGTTATTGTTATGGCAATTGTTGGTGATGTTGTAAGAAGCCACTCGAAAGTCACTGAGGTTTTTTTTTGGGTAAATTATAGCTTTGTTTTGGTCTGATTTTGACAATTACATGAAAAATGGGAATTGCGTTAGACATTTTCCTTTTACACAGTGCAAAAATACCGTGTTGAAAGGGTTCTGTGAATTTGTTTTTGACATACTCGATAGTGAATGACAATAGTTTCTGCCTCTAGCCACTATGGGGGCTGTAGCAGTTTCCTTATTAAACACATTTCGTGATAGTTTCCCTGTTTATCCCCCTGAACATCATGAGACAGACGATCAGGGGTGCAATGGGGACGCTGCTACGAAGGGTACACTGTACAACGGACTAAAATGAACAGACTGCGTCACGTCCATGTGGGCTGGCAGCGCTATTCTCGTGCAACAATTGGCCAAAATGTTGCGGAATCGGTCCATTGTGGCGGTGGCTCACAATTTTTATATCTAAAATTGGAAAGAGTTTTCATTGTAGGGGAGTGAGAGCTATAATATGTGACGCCTGCCCGGGACGCATACTAAAAATAGTCCAACTTGAGTGACTGGTCCGTACAGCGCTCGGCTTAGACACAAACGGGCCATCCCGTTAATAAGAAGGCATCGCTTCTTGTTTTAGTTTTTGACAGCAATGTCTCATGTCACGCCGTGCCCTGGCTCAATGTAATTTTTTGCACGAATTGTGTCTGTTTACACACACACACACACACCCACACACACACACCTACGTGGTTTTATGGTTTATGTTGACCTTTTGGAAAAACCAACCCTGGTGTGGTTTAAGAGGACTATGGTTTCCCAAGGTCCTAGAGAGATAAGCTCTGGATAGACTAACTGTAAAAAATCTGAAAAAAATTTAGGTCTATTTAACATCCTTGTATCAGCTACGGTTGTCTATACACAGCCACCGACCAGAAGGTGGTTCATGAGGACCAAAGATGAATTATGAGGACTTTAAACATAACTGAACCACAATTCCCCTATGAGAGACCAACAGGCCCGTTTGGAACCATGAGGCCGTCCTTCCGTGGACCCACCACCTGCAGGAGGAGCCATAGGGGACTGGTGCTATGTGATTTGGGCAGCTCCAACGGCTGCCTCCACGACCCGGCAACGGACAAGTGGGAGAAAATGGATGGATGGATGAACCACAATTAGAGGCTGGAAAAGTTTTAATGTTCTTCATACATACACTCCATGCTTATCCATCTTTTACCTTTAGTTGTCTTTTATGTGCTAGTCCACGATTTCTCACAAAGTCTCTTATATTCTGCAGTGTTCTCTGACTTAAGGCCATTTCTGCTTGCTTACACTGAGTTACTTCATTTTTTGTGGCCAGTTTTCCTCTCTTGATGTGTTTTTTAAAATGCCGCATTACAGCTGCTTCTTCAGTCTTTGACCATGCTCTTTTTGTCACTCTGCGTTTTGGTCCAGGTTGCTTTGCAGGCCTCTGTGCTGCCTCTGAAAAGGAAAATTAGGAATTAATTTAAACAAAACAATGTGAATAAGTCAGAGCAAGACTACTACAAGAGTAAACAGAAGAACTTGCCTTCAAAATCAGAGGTATCTCCATCAGCTATGTCGATCGGGTCATCATCTATAACCACAGTTGCCGCTTGTTTCTCAGCAGAGTCCCCCGAGTCACTGTGACTCTCCTCTTCGGCCTCATCTGCACTGATGGGAATTTCATCTAAAAACAAAAGGGGGATTCAATTCAATCAGCCCGCTCCTAAAGCCACCAGGCCTGGGAAAACTCACCAAGGCTGGGGCTAAGATCCCCAGCCGGCTCCTAAAGCTACCAGCCCCGCACCGACATCCACCACAATGACCCACCCTCTACTCCACTTACACTACCCGGCTCAGGGCACTCCTACCCCGGCCTACGTGCACACACTCGCCCCCCTGGCTCCTCTGGACCTCCTCTGACCAGCCTGCTCCTAAAGCTACCAGCTCCGCACCGACATCCACCACAATGACCCACCCTCTACTCCACTTACACTACCCGGCTCAGGGCACTCCTACCCCGGCCCTACATGCACACCCAGATAAGAGATACATTTAACAAACCTTCAAGTTCAATCTCCTCCAGCGTCTTTCCTTTTAGCGAGGAAATGGATCCCTTCTCCATTAAAAGCAATACTTTGGATATCTTTGCAAGTTGTGTTGTTGGAACAGGCAGTCTGTAGAATTCCCTGTGTACGCGGATATCATGTCCAAGGAAGTCTGCCACCTGATCCAGCTCATTCTCCTGGAGGTTTAAGACTTGAGATAGCGTGGCCACATGTTTCCTGAGACCCGTCGACCGGAGGTGCTCGGGGTACTTTGTGTCGCACTGTGTGGAGAAACGTCTCAGGCAGTCACTTCCTCTATAATGGGTTGGTGCTTTGGGTCGTGCAAATAAGAATGGGTTTGAGGGAGACACACCACATTCTTTCCTCTTATTTGTGAGTAGTGTAAGACCATTGACAACAGGTCGGGGGAGAAGAACTGCAACTTTTCTCCCTCTTTTACCCATAATTTCCACGCGACTTAGATACCGGCAGAGCTTCTTTTCTGTGTCCGATAAACCAAGGCTTACATCCGCATGAAGTTGTTGATTATCCCTCTCCAGAAAATGTTTCAGAGGCATTTTGGAAACCTCTCCAGCTCGCCGACGGTTGAACACAATGATTTGTGTGAGCAACACCATGGCAAGACGGGCATAAGTTTGAGCATCATCTGTTTCTTGCAGTTTGCTTGTGGCCTCTTCTGCTGCCTTTTCCAAAAACTTGTGAAGTTTCACAACATCTTCAGTGAATGGTAAGGTTAACGGTTTATTAAACTTGGCATCACTCAGTGTGTTAAGGGCATTGTGAGATACATATTCTTTCCACTTGGTACTGAGCAACTTCTTAAATGTTTCAGTATACTTCACCAGCTTCTCATCTTCTGCCATCAAGCCCCGGCAGTGGATGATGTCGCAGATCTTATTCAGTGTGTGGCCGAGTTTAAGAGCAAGGCTCGGGGTTTTGTACGAAAGATTGTCATCATTAAAACCTGCTACCTTTTTGACCGCTTGTACCACTTTCTCAAAGTTTGCAGGCCTAACAGCATCTTCCAGGGTCGGCACAGAGAAATCTGTCCGCAAGCACAGCAGCAGACGTCCCACTTCTCTCAGTTTTTGTCTTATGTATTCATACTTTGTTGTATCCTGTCCATGAATGTTGTAAAGTGACTGGGCAAACTGGAGAATACAGAAGTCATTTCGCACAACTGATCCAACTTCATCCACGTTCATAACACTGAGAAGCTTCCAAACCCCACCCGAGATTTGCGCACATAAGGCGGCATCCTGAGCTGATGCAGAGCCGAGGATCCTTCTCCTTCCAGACGTCTCTTCTTGGTTTGCATCTTCGGGTTTGTGAGGGCACCTGCGAGTATGCCTCCATAGTTCTTTGCGGAGAAACATGCCTTGACAATACATGCAGTGAATAAACTTTCCATCCAAAGCTTTTTTTTTGCATCGTCGCTTCACTTTCAATTGCCCTTTCCCACTTTGTAATACTGCTTGATTATGTAAAAAGTTCCCTTTATTCCTAATTTTTTCAATCCGTTTGTTGCGCTCCTTGACATCAGTAAGGGAAAAGACTTGTACAATCTCTGCATTGGTCTTGTGTGTTTTAAGATGTCTCGATATTTTCTTCTGGGGCTTACCGCAGACAAAGCAGTAATTTATGGAACTTGTCCGCTGTGGGTCTCCTCTTCGTGGACCATTCTCTGAATGCAACTCTGAGGTGTATGAAGAACTACCTTGCTGGCTGGTTCCCGGTGCACTAGAAGCAGGAGCAAGACTTGTATCCGACTTTTGTGTCAGCCATATATTTGGATGGGGGAGCTCATCTAAATCTTCATCACCCACATAGTCTGGGTCTGAGTCTGGGTTGTTTTTTTCTTGTGCCATCTCCTGCCTTTGGTCCTTCCCAGTGTCACTCTGAAAGATAAACAGACAATACTTGAACCTACAAAGAACCACCCAGGCTGGGGCTAAGTTCCACAGCCAGCTCCTAAACCCAATACCCCGGTCCCCAACTCATCAGGGCCGGGGAAAACTCACCAAGGCTGGGGCTAAGTTCCACAGCCTGCTCCTAAAGCTACCAGCCCCGCACCGACATCCACCACAATGACCCACCCTCTACTCCACTTACACTACCCGGCTCAGGGCACTCCTACCCCGGCCTACGTGCACACACTCGCCCCCCTGGCTCCTCTGGACCTCCTCTGACCAGCCTGCTCCTAAAGCTACCAGCTCCGCACCGACATCCACCACAATGACCCACCCTCTACTCCACTTACACTACCCGGCTCAGGGCACTCCTACCCCGGCCTACGTGCACACACTCGCCCCCCTGGCTCCTCTGGACCTCCTCTGACCAGCCTGCTCCTAAAGCTACCAGCTCCGCACCGACATCCACCACAATGACCCACCCTCTACTCCACTTACACTACCCGGCTCAGGGCACTCCTACCCCGGCCTACGTGCACACACTCGCCCCCCTGGCTCCTCTGGACCTCCTCTGACCAGCCTGCTCCTAAAGCTACCAGCTCCGCACCGACATCCACCACAATGACCCACCCTCTACTCCACTTACACTACCCGGCTCAGGGCACTCCTACCCCGGCCTACGTGCACACACTCGCCCCCCTGGCTCCTCTGGACCTCCTCTGACCAGCCTGCTCCTAAAGCTACCAGCTCCGCACCGACATCCACCACAATGACCCACCCTCTACTCCACTTACACTACCCGGCTCAGGGCACTCCTACCCCGGCCTACGTGCACACACTCGCCCCCCTGGCTCCTCTGGACCTCCTCTGACCAGCCTGCTCCTAAAGCTACCAGCTCCGCACCGACATCCACCACAATGACCCACCCTCTACTCCACTTACACTACCCGGCTCAGGGCACTCCTACCCCGGCCTACGTGCACACACTCGCCCCCCTGGCTCCTCTGGACCTCCTCTGACCAGCCTGCTCCTAAAGCTACCAGCTCCGCACCGACATCCACCACAATGACCCACCCTCTACTCCACTTACACTACCCGGCTCAGGGCACTCCTACCCCGGCCTACGTGCACACACTCGCCCCCCTGGCTCCTCTGGACCTCCTCTGACCAGCCTGCTCCTAAAGCTACCAGCTCCGCACCGACATCCACCACAATGACCCACCCTCTACTCCACTTACACTACCCGGCTCAGGGCACTCCTACCCCGGCCTACGTGCACACACTCGCCCCCCTGGCTCCTCTGGACCTCCTCTGACCAGCCTGCTCCTAAAGCTACCAGCTCCGCACCGACATCCACCACAATGACCCACCCTCTACTCCACTTACACTACCCGGCTCAGGGCACTCCTACCCCGGCCTACGTGCACACACTCGCCCCCCTGGCTCCTCTGGACCTCCTCTGACCAGCCTGCTCCTAAAGCTACCAGCTCCGCACCGACATCCACCACAATGACCCACCCTCTACTCCACTTACACTACCCGGCTCAGGGCACTCCTACCCCGGCCCTACTTGCACACACTCGCCCCCCTGACTCCTCTGGACCTCCGGGGACACACAGCCCACATCTCGGACCCACTCTTAAGCACCCCTCCTCGGACTACACCCCCCAACTCATCCAGGCCGGGGAAAACTCACCAAGGCTGGGGCTAAGTTCCACAGCCAGCTCCAAAACCCAATAGCCCGGTCCCCATATCATCCAGCCCGGGGATAAATCCTCCAGGCCGGGGCTAAGTTCCATTCAGAAAATACTTGATAACGTATATTTAACAAGGACTAGATACTTACCAATATATTTTCTTGTCTTCTTTGGAGTGAACTTTCTCTTGGTCCTTCTTCTTCGCATTACCATTAGATGTCTTCCGAAATCACTCAACATGCCCGGACACATATCCCGCACGTGTCCCCATAAAGAACCAATCACAATGGAGCCTTCAATACCGCCAGAGTAGGGTAGGGGGAGCACATCATACACTCCATACACAAGAAGTCAGGTTGGGGTATTATATGGACGTCAAATAAACTTTCAATTTATGGTCTTTAAAAGCTAAGAATTTAAAAAAACTTGATATGTGCATGATATATTATCATTGAGCATTAAAAGGACTTCAGAAAAACAATGAAATTATGCTCTTTATATGCTAAAAATTAAAATACAAAATCTTGGTTTATGAGGACCGTAGCATAGTCCTGCTAATCCCCTTAGGTTCTCGTAGTGCTGGTGAGTAGTCAGGTCAATTGGCTCCATAAACCATATATACAGACACACACCCACACACACACACACACACACACACACACACACACACACACACACACACACACACACAGAGCATTGAACAAAACCTACATTTCTATATATATCATGGATTTTGGAGGAAAGATTTAGAAAACATTTTAACCAGGTATAATGCGTAGTTGCTGGAGCTGGTCTGGCATTGTAGAGGAGTTGTTTTAATATCAATGACAATATTGTTGAAGATAAATGTCTTTATTGTACTTTTAGCTTCACTTACAATCCATTTACTGCATGTCAAATATTGGTCTATATAGAAGACAGTGGGATTTGTGAGGGGAGGGGGAAGTGTTTCAAACCCTCTTCCTATCCACTTAAATGGCCCCGTTCTGCGACAAACCAAGAGATAAGCCTCACACAGACCGCTATGACAGCTTTTTTTTAAATCTCCTACTACAGCACAATTTGATGGAAGGGTCTAAAGTGCTTTGGAGTGGGCTGGTCAGTCTGGGACAAGGGGAGACACAGACACGGAGAGAGCGAGGAAGAGGGTGGGTGGGGGGATGGGGGGGGGGGGGGTGCGACTGTAAATTGGATAGTGTTTTAAGTGCCCCATATGGTCAGCCCAGTCTGAATATCTGACAGGGGCCAATATGGATTCTTTCTGTAATTAAATGTAACCGTATCCACCGAGGAGAGCCTGTGGAGAGTAATGCAGTTAACACCAGCTGTGGTTTGGCTATGGCACGGCTGGCAGAAGACAAATCAATAAAGGGGGGGGGGGGGGGACGACTCGTATGCATTTTATTTATTTCTTTAGATTGAGTTTTAGACATTTTCCCCGTCACTAATGCCATTACTGTAGTGGAAACAACAGAAATACTATACAAAAAAACTTGATGCAAAAAACACTTTTTTACACCGGCTAAAGGTCATTTATTTCAGTTCCCCTGGACTTCCATGTCTTATTGTGTGTAACCAGAGAAAGGCACGTCTTCTCCTGAATGCGCGAATATACTTTTTGGACATTTTGTCGACGGCGCCAGCGCAGCAATCCCAATTCAGAAAGTTGTTATATTCATGAAAATAATTAGGGCAGCGCAATTTCGGGAAATGACTGGTTTTGTCTAATGAGTTTTTTTTTTTTTACGATTAGATGCGGGATTCCTGTCTTGGAAATCAAGATTCAGTGCATTTATTTGAGACGACACCGGAGTATGTCTGAAACTACCGGTTTAGCAAGTTTCAAACGCGCCGTTTGTTTATTTATTTCAGTTTAAACTTGGCCACTGTTTGATTTTCTCTCGCGCGTCCAATCAGGAAAACAAGAAATAAGGGAATGAAGAGGTTCGAAGGCTTAATCGTGTCAACAAGTACAGTTCAAACTGGGCGGGCGCGGGAAGCTAAGCGTTTGACTGAGAGGCGCAGATTTGAGGAGAAGTGGTGTTATAAGTCAGGCCGGCCATGTTGGGACAGAGGGAGAGCGGGTCTTCAGAGGTTAATGATGTGAGATTAATAGTTTAATTAGCAGGCTCAATAGCAGAGCCGGTGGCAGTCACCCAAACCCCGACCGCCCCCCTCTTCCTCCTCCTCCTCCTCGGCTGCTCTGTCCCGGATTCTGCTGCAGGGGTGACATCCAGCGGCGTCCTTCACCAGAAAAGGACACGAGGAGGAAAGACGCATTTACATTTTATCTCTCAACACAGTGGTATAAAGACGTCACTTCTTACATCCAGACTCCTCCAATATTTATAAAGGCAGAAGTAGGTTATAGGATGAAATGAAGGTTAAATCGCTTTTATTTAAGCAGATTTGTGTGGGATATTTGGATTGTGACAGAAGTCATTAAACGGCGATATTTGGGTATTATGTGAAAGCCTTCCACTATCCGATCAAAAGTATTCGTAGTGTTTTATGTGTATTTAAACCAAGTGAATAAATCATAACACCGCTACGTTTCTTTTGTGCTTTGCCAGTGTAGATGTTAGATCTAGAGGTCGGCCCGATATTTGGGCATTTTACAATATCGGCTATTGGCCGATCTAACGCCGATTAAAGCCGATATCTCCGAAAGTGAAAGAGACTTCCCGTTTTTTTGCATTGGATAGAGCTTTAAAAGTCAGGGCTTTAAAATGAGTTCCACCTCAACTTCCCAGGTTTCAGGTGAAAATGGTTGGCTACGAGTTTGTTAAACACCATTTTCACCAACTAAACCTCAATGAATATGGACATGCTGTATGTCATTTTGAAGCACAGACCCTGGAGAATTCAAGCGCTGAGTTAGTGTTAATATCCATTTGTATTTTTGATCGCAACAGTATGCTAAACTAGCAACAGTATGCTAAACTAGCAAAAGTATGCTAAACCTAGCAGCAGCTTGCTAATGCTAATCGTAACTAATCAAGGCTGGGACAGAAACTATGATTGGATCACCTAAAAAAAAAATATATATATATATATATAAAATAAAATAAATCTGCTACTGCTGGAGTGGCCAAGTATTTGTTTTTCAGTTTATGAAATAATTGATCTACCATATGTGTAATGATCAGATCACTTTATGTGAGTTGTTTATATTACTGCAACCTAAAAGCCATAATGTAGCCATAGTTAGTGTAGAAAAGTTCAGTGATCCTTGTTTAATGTTTTTACATTTAGTTTATCAATTGATATAATTTTGTTGGAAGACTGTATTGATGTATTGAGGACCATTCACGTTTTCAGTCTGAGAAAGACACTTGGTATTTGTTAATATGGAAAGATATTCAAACCCCCAGTGTCGGTATCGGAAGCAGAACACTTGGGTCGGTGCATCTCTGGTAGGGTTCCCTAAAAACATAATAAAGCCGTGTGCCCCTAATAAAGCGCCCCTGCTGTCACAGTTCAATACGGACATAGTTTACAGTTTAGAAGCTTCATACACAGGATCATAGACCAGATATTTGGAAAAATCATCCAAAAATATATAATTGGCATCGGCTCTAGAAAAACCACGGCGCTCGACCTCTAGTTAGATCGCAGTGACATCATAGTTTCTCACTGAGATTTACTGATTTTTGTTTGGTAACAGAACAAAGTTTGTCGTTTTAGTGAACGGAATAAAAACACAGTTCGCTTTTTGTGTGGATCAAACTTTTGGAGCACGTGGGTAGTCCTCTGCGGGGGGTCTCACCGTTCCAAGCTCGGGTCCCTCACGCACTCTGTCTTTGTTTGGTGACTGCGTTTGAAGAGTGACTCATATCTCGCACGCCATTGTTTTCTGATCGGAGGCGACGCGCCATTTTAAAGCAACCGTCCCCTGGTCTGACATGCATTGTACACATCGATGATGAACACACGGCACTGAACATCGTGATTAGCAGACCGTCAACTCGGGAGACTAAACAGACCAGTGCTGACGGCGGCCACGAAGCAACATGTGAAAAATGCTGAATTGGAAACAACGAATCGATACAGTCAGTGAAGACCTCTACGTACAGAGTTTGAGTCGAGACACTGCCGGCAAAACGTATCTCTTTTAGATGTTCATATTTCGGGCCAGTTTGTTCCCTTCACATGGAAACTTTCCCTTGGAGACAAGAAATTGCCTATTTTCACAATAAGTTGTTAAATGACACCGTTTCGCCATAGATTTTCATAGGAAATTGTATTTTCAAAGACTGTTTTCTCAAAATAGGCGCTTCTCTCAGTCCGGCAACGTCATCTGCACTTAAAATGGCAGATTTTGTACATTTATGCCAGTAATCAATACAGAAAATCTATATAGGTTTGACTATTCCCCACCATTGCCGTGTGTGCAATCAAACCAAGTATAAGCCATGTTCTTTTGACACTGGCCTTGCTACCGGAAAGTCCTTATGATGATTATGACCCCTATACCTACTAGATATAATATATTTTTTCTTTAATACTTGCTTTTGATCAGTATTATGAGCAATTTGTTAAAGGAATGAATGCCAGTCTTATATGACTGTTTTGTGTCCTCCAGAAATATTGCATCCTAATCTCCTCACAGCCAGCCTTGCACTGCATTGTTTAGCCCTCTCTTAACTCCATTATAAAATCCTAGGCCTTGCCAGGAGCCCGGGGATAAGCAGCCATGTAAAAGTGTTTGATCTCAATTGGGACCTGTTTCATGGCTAAACGGTCACCTTAAACAATAACTGCCCGCAACAAAAGAGTCTGTTGTCGGCCATAAACGGCGTATCTCGTCTTTCCCCCCGCTGGAAGATAATTTAATTTCCTCTCCATTTTTTTTTAGCAAGTGGAGAACTGCATTACTTAAAACCTCCAGGGCATGTGGGCGCAGTTGAACAATGGCCGGGTCGCTTTGTGGTCTCACTGGGAAGGCTAATCTGGGGGAGGCAAATTAATGAGTGGAGTGGAGAGGTGAGGGGGGAGGGGGGGGGGGGGGATCCGCTGGGGGACACGCATAGTGATGGATGATGAGCTAACCCCAAAATACGATCTTTGTAAAAAAGCTAGGAGCCATCTCGGCCACTAAAGGGCCTCGCGGGACCTGTTAGCACGGTTAACATTTTACACACACTGCGGTCCGTTGATGCCAGGGAGCGCCAAGGTGACCAGCGGCTGCTAACAAGGTGCACGCCACAACTCCTCTACTCAAAGACGTGGTTCAAAATGATTTCCAAATAGTTATTAGAGAACAACACAGAGGGTCTAAGTGGGATGAACTTTATAGATTTGGAGAGATTAGGCCCCCCTGAAAGTGACAACATCTTCGACTCCCGCGTCTAGCAACCTGAAAGGACATTATAAGAATGTAAATTACGATTAAAGTTACACGGGTAAGGGCCGAACATGTAACAAAGGATTTCCATTTGTCTCATATAACACACAGTACAGATTAGGGCTGCACAAAATATCGGCAAAAAAGCATATTGCGATATTAGGTGATGCAATATCCGTATAGCCAAAAACAACATTGAACTTATAAATGTCTAAAAGTTTAGTCTTAGTTAAACATGTCCTAATTTAGTTAAATATTAATCTGGTTTTGATCCTAATGTAGTGTTTGATGTCTTGTTTTTGCATAATTTTCAATTTGTGTTTGATTAGAGTGGAACATATCATGAAATATCGCGATATTGCCCAGCGATATTGCAAGTCACTTCGATATCGTTCAGCCCAAATACGGATGTAACCTGGAAGATTCTGCCTACACTGCACCATGTGTTTTAGCCGTTTTTATATAGACCTCTCTCAAGGAGAGTAAAGGTCCTGTCCTCGTCAGACTGGTATACACTGGGGTTTTTCCATTACAACACTTATTAACTAAATCTTATCCTTTTACCACAAAACAAAACCATACAATTCGACAGCTCGTTTTATTTGTTAATCACCTTGTCCAACAGATATTGCTTCTACTAATACTAATACTACATTCTTCACCCTGATTTGGAATCTATTAACACCTGATTGTTATCAAAGAATGCACTTCATTCTTCCAAAAAAGCAAAAATAATGTATTCACATGATTTTCCTATTCATTTAACTCTCCCTCCAAATTATGTTAAAATATTTCAAGACCAAATGCTCATCAAGTTGCCGTCCATATTTACATGAAGGAATAATGTGGCCGAATGTTCTTCATGGAAACCCCGTTTCCATCGCAGACACAATAATTCATATTCAGCATGCGTCCACACAGCCCACTGTATTTCTCTGTAATGTCCTCGGCTTGACTCCTTCTCCCGCCCACGCCTCCCTTTTAGACGAACAGCCAGTCGTCCTTCGGAGCCCGCCAATGGGAGAAAAGGCTTTCGGTTCACGACAAATGACAGCGTTTCATCAAGAGAATGAAGTGAACAGCGGGGGCGCCGTTGCCGCCGGGCTGTGCTAATCGCTAATCGGTGTGTGTGTGTGTGTGTGTGTGTGTGTGTGTGTGTGTGTGCGCGCGTGTGTGCGTGGAAGACATTAGCGGGCCTCTCGCGGCGTGAGTTTTGGGGCTTTGTGAAAGAGCGTCCCAAAACAGTGCCACTCTTTGCACGTCTGACTTGGAGAAGCTGAAAATGAAGCACCCACAACTTGTCAGTGCACGCAGGAATCATCGCATTGGAGTAACAACTTTTATTTGAGTTTTTTATGAATTAACTGGATTTCTACACTGCAAAAAGCATTGGCTTAAATAAATCTTGTTTCATTCACTTTTTTTCCTGATCTGACCAAGTTTACTTTGCTAGTTTGATCACGTTTCAGACTACAGTTACGGTAAATCCTGCTTGAAATAATAAAGTAAAACTGCCAATGGGATAAGACCAATTTTCTTACCCCATTGGCAAAGAAAATTACCTGATATAAAGACGAAATGTATTGAGAAGAGTCGGTAACATCTCAGAACAAACAAGATCTAGTTAAAATGCCCAACTACATCTTACCTAGTCAAAACAACTCGCATTTAGATTATAAAACTACTTAATGACTTTTTGCAGTGTATTTTGCATACCCCTTTCTTTCTGTTTTATATTACGTGTTTCCTTTTTAAGATCTTTTGGATATCCCTTCACATTCAGTCGAGATCATCACAGCAAACCGTGTTCATTTAGCTTTTCTCGTCACATCTAGCCAAATGTCTGACTGTTGGATGTTGGGTGTGAAGTTTCTTGCCTAAGGACACCGCGCTTTGAACCTTTGATCCCATTGTCGTTTGGTTTTTGCTCCACCAAACAAAAGTTTTACGTTGAGGAAAATACCTCGTCACTTTGAAGAATACTTGGAATGACTGTTTTTGCTTCTGCTTGATATCATTTTGAAGTGACACTCCTCTCAGTGGAGTACAATCTCTGGCTACTCCACCTACCTGTCTGTATAAAGGCACTTGTTAATGCAGGCGTGGAGTAACAAATAAATCTCACACAGCAGAGCGAGGGATTTTTTTTTTCTTCTCCTGATGTCGGATATGAATCAGGTGAGAGAGAAGACAGCAGAATATGAGTCATCCCAGTCCAGATGCAGATCGGGCGCCGTGAGCAAAGCCACAGGTAACGCAAAACTTTTAGCGCCATATCAGAACACCCACGTCCTCACCTTCACACCGAACACGATACCGCAATTATTCAAGCATATTTTAATGTGCTTTCCTGTCAGTGGCCACCTCGGGCAATAGGCTAAGCACAGACATAGGCTAGACAAGTAGTTTAATAGACTCAACAATAACACAAGTGTCTACGCTGCCAAAGTGAGGGTGTGGAGTTCACTGAAACTCCGTAACAAATCGACTCCAACAGTTACTACTGCTAATGTTCTTACTACTGCTACTGCAACTACCCTAACCCTACTATCAGTGATGTTATATGTGCAATCCACCCCCCCACCCCCCAGGAGATAAGCACTTAAATTATAGTTCCAGTGTCTTTCTTCTTGAGCAGGAAGGGCATCTGAAGCGGTGTAAACTGATTATAAGTTCTAGTGAACTTTAAATGGAAATAATAGTCATAATAATGATGCATTGTTTTTTAAATTTCATATAGCGCTTTTCTGGCCACTCAAAGACGCCTTACATTGCATTACTCATACTCTCCATACTTGGACATACACTATTGTAGCCGCAGCTGCCCTGGGGTAGACTGATGGAGGCGAGGCTGTCAATCAGCGCCATCGGCCCCTCCGACCACCGCCAATCACTCACTACATTCACCCAGGTGTTCCCAAACGGTCTCCCATCCCTGCTTAGCTTCCAAGGTCTTACGGGATTGGGCCGAGCAAAGGATACGATAGAAAACAATGGTGACCTCAATGCATCAGTCACTATAGAAGAGCATACACTGTTGACAGCTTAGAGAACAGAGGCGCACAGATGCTTCCTATCGTCCCGATGTGTTGCAGGAGATGAAAGCTATTACATTAACGTTGCTCACACTGGGAGGAGAAAAGCCACGGCTAATTGCGCTTTTAGCTCTTGTTCTTCTGGCTTGTCTTGAATAATTCACCAAAGACTGGACAGACTGGTAGGAGTCTCTTCCTGTGGTCACTGACGTTGCTACTAAAATGTTTATGTTTTGATGTTGTATATAAGTTGGCTGTAAGTACAGTAGCTCAATGTCTGTTTTTTAAATAGTTTTTTTTACTCACTATTTCAGGTTCTACTGCTCTGTTACTATGTGTAATCGAACCACTTCCAGTACTGCCACCGCTACTATTACCACAACTACTACTGGTACTACTGCTCCAATCATGTATTCAGACAAATCCAGTGTGTCTGTGAAGCATGCAGAGAATTGCAAAAAGTTGGCTGTTTTGTTTCCTAAAGGTCTGAACACTCGTAGTGGGTGCTAGAGTGATGAATTGCTTTGCTCTTATGATTGCAGAGAAATATTTGATAGGGCCTTAAAAAAAAAAAAACCTCCATCAATCTCTACCCACTGGGCCATCACTTTTGAAGGGAAAAAAATCTCGGCTTATGCGTTATCACAAGTGGATGCTGTGTGTGGACTGACTTTGAATGAGTGGGAGTGGGAAGTGCCGCAGAATGGAGCAGTCAAACAAACACAGTGGAAGGATTAAGAGTAAGGAGATTGAGTGAATGTGTCTTGGAGGGGTTACAGTATGTAGGTTAAACACAATTATAAGGCACCATTGTTATACTCAAGCGTGTCGTTTGCAGTTGCCATGAGAGATGGGAGTGCACAATAAATATTTGGAAATTGCTACAATGAAATGAGTGAGTTTCCCGCAGAGTATAATTAATGTGAATGAACTGGATATATATATGTAGGAGGCACTGTCAAAATTCAGTTTTAGTAAATACTGAGCATATTCCTGTGGGATGTTGTTGTGTTCATTGCATCCTTTTTAGTCTCAAATGTGCAAGTCTTCTTACGATTCTAAACAAAATGGAGGAACTCTAAGCCAAACATTAGTTTAGTCAACAGAGAGCATTTTAGGAAGGCTCTGGTCTTGCTGATGCATTAGAGGTTCAGAGTAAATCTCCTAAACAGATGAAAATGTGCAGCCATACGACTGTAATGGAAACTCTGCTTAATGGTGTTGAAGCGTGGGCTCCGATTAAATGAATGCAACTCTGTAAATTGAAAACAATAAAGAAGCACAATGGTGCTTTGTGGTAAAAGACATAGGAACATGCTGTTTATTGGTTTTAACAAACTGCCTGAAGTGCAGTTGGCTCTATCGGGGTAAATAACTTACAGGAGACTCAGCTTTATATGGAATTAATTGCAAACAAGTTGCTGCTAATGGCCTAAAAAGGCACTAATGGAAGAGTTCCATTAAAAAAAGCTGAGCTGATGCGTCAGACAAATTTCCACTAAGTGTCGCCCCATGAAAAGGATAACTTGCTAATCCATTATTAATAAGAATGAATGGTTTTCAGTGCGCTGTGTGTATCGATTCCTGATACTCCACACTGGAGGAGCTCTCTGGCAGACTGGGAATACACTAATTGTGAAGCGCACAAGTGCCATTACGCCACTCTCCTGCTGCACGGTTACAGCCGGTCTGTGGCACCAGTGAGAGGAGACTGGCTGTTAAAAAAGCTGTAACAATAACAAATCCTCACTGAGGAGGAATGAGTGGCTGTGCTTCAATTGTGTAAAATCATATGAAAAAGCCCACATCAGACCACTCGGGTTGGTGCTCTGTGGCGGGGGGAGCTTAGGTGAGTGTGAAACATTAGGACAGTAGACCCTCATATACATTGCTCCAGGCGTTAGCGCCCTCTTTCCCTCCATCCTCTGGCTCCTGCACTGGTTTTCCAACTAGAATCTGTGTGGATGTGTCCGTATCTTGCCGCGAGGCTTCATTTAAACTTGACTTCAGCAGCCATAGCTCCTTCTCTTCCTATTTCTCCCTATACCGTCTGCCTCATGTGCACTAAAGCCAAAGGTTTAGGGGGTCTGTATTTCCTCCGTTAACAAGAGGAGTTGCAGGGCTGCACAAATGTTTAGCTCTGGTTTTATCAAGGAGGTACATAATGTCACCTGCTTTCAAACTACACATGCTGATTATATTGTTGCCATACATTATATTGTATTGCAAATTGTAGCCTATCCAAAACGTAGTATTTCATCCAATGCTAAATGGTAAAAAAACGATGCTTAGTTAACAGCAGAATTAATGACAAAACGATGTGTCGCTAGCAGTACTTTATGAAGCTGACTTTAAATTACATATCTTTTTCTTTCTTTTTTTGCTAAGTGCCAGTTAGCATACCTGAAATATGGCCCACAATCAAAGTGTAATGAGAACAAAGCGAATGAATTGGAAGGTTTTCACAGCGTTTTGCTTTGATTAGTTCCTTTTATTCTCTCCAGTAGTTGGCACATAAAAGTCTAACAAATGCTGGTGTTTTCCGCTTGTCTTTGTGTCCACAGTAATGCACTCATTTAGACCTTCTGTGATGTTTTAATCGAGCGATTACAGTAGCCATTCCACAATCTGACGGATTTGTAATACTTTGTTCGGTAAATACAACATTGTCCTATTTATGGCACCAGGTTCCAAAAAAAATGTGTTGACAGAGGAGTGTTCTTCAGTCTACTTAAGTTAATAATGTTTTTTTGGAAACATCTCAGAAAGGCTAATCCAGTTTAAAGTGGTAGTGGGGTTAGTTGTTAGTAGTGGGTGTAGGAAGTAGTAGTTTACATTTACAAACATTGTGTGGTAAATTTCACAATACTAGACTGTTTCCCCCTTTCTCCAATACTCATGCAAATTACAATTTTGGAAAAGCATTTTTTTTTTTAAATAGGAGTGTCCAAGTTAAGCCCCAGTGTGTCAGATAGGACTTCTTTCTTTTTTCCTCCAATGTGACGCCTCAAAGCGTTGGGGAAGTCACAAGCTCCGAGCTCACAGCCATTGGCAGAGGGGCGGATTTGCATAGGTAGGCTTATGTGTTTTTCCACCTTTGTTTTCAAGTGACAAGTGCCTGACAGGCAAGAAAATGGGACACCGGCGCAGAAAAGAGGGTCGCGCTCGGATTTTGTCTGTCTAAGAAAAGAAGCCAAACAGTTTGATAGTCTTACTGTGCTAGCGCAGTGATGGAGGAGCACAAAAAGCCTGTCTCCCACCAGCAGGTACGGGTGGGGTACATTTCTGTTGTTGAAAAATAAATGAATAAAAGGGTTTTGCGAAGGTTTCCAAAATGTTCTTCTGCCCACTCCCCCCCCCCCCGCGTTGATGTGGAAATGGCCGCTAAAAGGTGCAGCCAAACACATTGCAGCGTGTGCACCGGAGGCCAGAGGAGCTGCAGTCAGGTGGAAACTAGGATGAAAGAGAAAAACACAAAACGGCACAAAATGTTCAAGGGGTTTTGTTTTTTGTTTTTGTGCATGTCGAGCGGGCACAATGGCAAACACGCCGGACTGAAAAGGAAAAATCAAACTTTACCGGCCACAAACCTGCCCCGAACCGACCCCTCTCGGATTCGGTTCAAAAATATTATTTAAAGGCGGGACGCTGCTGTAGGATGTGTTGTAGTGGAAACACTTGCTGGATTTGAGTTTAGCCAGTGGTGACCGAATAAAGATATAAAGAGCAGGAAGACTCGGACACTCATTTCGGCTCGTAATAACAGCAAGTCCAGTTAGTTTACATGGTCATTTTTTTGCAGAGAAGCATTACATCATTTTGGGTTAGACTCTTAAACCAAAATAAGAGTCTATTATTTTGGATATTATCAAAAATATCTGTGGATTTTTTTGACCCACAAATATCTTGGATCAAAATATCTGTGGAGATGACAATGTTTTGGTGTGCGACCTGATTTGGGCCAATTCACCAAGAAGCCTTAGCACCAACTAAAAGAATCAGTGGGCCACGTATAGTTTTGGACAACCCCCACGTAACCACGTAAGCCTTCCACTGCCTACAATGGTCGTCAAGCTAGTATTTTTCATTGACTTGACTTGCGATTCCCTTTCGCATTACTGCTATTTTCAGATTGATTGACAGACAATGCCACTGTACCTGAAATGTATGTTCTGAACCACACCACACGTTTTTTTTTGTATTGCGCCATTAAAGAAAATAAAGGTCGCTCAAAAGAATTTCCACCTTTCTTAAAAGACGCTCCTTTGTCCATTCTGGAGAATGTCAAGGCCGCCTATTAACCCTGTCCATGAGCCTGTGCATCGGGGTCAGTGCAGATCTTATTGAGATGTTGGTGATTGGATTTTCTTTCCGGGCGCGGATTACCAGTGGAACTGCAGGGACCTGGCCGGCCCTCGGGTCATGAGGCAGCCCTCAAAATTCAGGCAAGCTCGTCTTAAGAGGATTAATCTGAGAGAAAGCGCAGTGAGGTCCAGTTGTCGCTCTATTAAAATGTTTACAGCCAAACCCGGACACTTGGCTCTCCTTCCCTTAATTCTAACCGGAGTGGTGCTTAATTCTGCCTGATCCTCCCTCTTAGCAAACAAAGTGAAAACTCCTCACGTCAACTCAAATCGAAGCGCTCCTAGACAGACGGCGAGCTGTGAATGCAAACTAGCGATAATCAGGTCTTGAGGATTGCAGGCCTGCCGCCTCCTGCACGCCCCAGTGCACGCTACGGCACATACTCTTAAAAGCTTATCAGGTTCCAATCATTGAACGTTTTTCCCCCCACCCATCCGCTCTGTCACTCACACTTGCGTCACAATATTTTGCGGAGAAGGATTTATAGCATCTAAGAAGGGTGTGGAAGAGATTCAAATGTCAGGTGGGTTTAGGGAGTACGGAGGGTCACGGATGGGAGAGCGCGTCGGATTAGGGCGGACCAGAAAACATGCGCAACAATACGCAATTCTGTGCAATGCAACGGGATGAAAAATTAAGTGGCAGAAGAATTGTATTGTGTGTCTATTGGTGGGTTGCAGGTGACATCACAGCAGTCCAAAGGCCAATACTATTATATGGATGAAAAAATATTAGTTTTTTGAGGACATTTTTGGTCTTGTACAGAGAGATCATGGACCCAGTGACTGATATTAATGATGATTTTTGTAATTCATACTCTTTCTTTTGAGCTACGACTTGTGAAAGTGTAATGTTGTTAATAGGACAAACCGGGTCCGGTGACATCATCACATCCTAGAACCTGCAACCCAGCAATAGTCATTTTTGGGGCTGTGAGATTTCTGTTTTTATATTAGCAATTATTCCATAAGCTTTGAATGATGTCACTTGTTATACTTTGCAACCATAATTCTATCGTTTTAACTTTTACATCCAAGCTTTCATATCCATTCATCCCCCCCCCCCCCCCCCCCACAATCTCTGGCCCACTTACAACTACTACTATTGTCATCCAAACACGCTGGCACCTGTCGGCCAAGCGTTGTGGAAACTTCCATGTGATTGGCATGGAGCACGCGGAGGACAGACCCCGCTCTGTTTTGCTTGAGATTTGGTGCTCAAACAGAAGCGCGTGTGTATTTGCACTTGGAGACCGAGGCGGCGAGATCTCCTCCCAAGTGGACACGACAGAGAGAACACGAGCAGGAAAATCCCAAATCTCGCTCCAGGTGTCAGCCACACACTTAGGCCCCGCCGCACCTGTGCACCGCATCTGCCGAGTCTGACGGCATTGTCTCAGCTCTGGGGGAAAGGCGCTGAAATGGGACTGCCGAGAGCCGCAGAGTATTAGGGAAATGGCATTGAAGATTACAAATGGAAAAGTAAGCGAACTGCGTCGGATATCATATGACAAAATTAACTTTGTCTAGTATGAACCTTTTCCTCCCCAGTCATTTCTATATCCACTCAGTCCATATGTGTTGATGTAGTTTTGTATATTTAATGTCCACTATTTTAAAGCCATGTTCTACAATATTTGAAGGGTTTTGGTCTGTGAGAGATGGAAACCCGATACTGGCATTGACTGATGACCCTGCCCCAAAGAGACTCAGAAAGCACTTCAATGTAACCCAATATAAGCCCGTCTTTGCCCCCCCCCCCACCCTTCCTTTGTGTTTTCACATTAATACGAGTTGGCGAGGGTCAGTGTCTTGTTAGCACAACCTTGTCCTCCTCTTCAACATGGCAGAATCCTTCACTGAAGGCAATCTCGGCGTGTCTGCTTGTTATATCACCAGCTCATGGCCCGCCGTGGCTTTAAAAGCACCGGTGTTGGCCGTCCTTGTTCCAGGACATCTCTTGAGCTTTAACTCGGTGCTGCACAATGAAAATGAAATGGACCGGAGGGCTATCGATGAACGCTACGCTGCCTCTTTTTCACGGTTTTGCATTTGTTGCTTTTAAAACGCATTCCGTATCATTTATTCGGAACAATTCAAAATCCATTCATTACTTTGGCTTTATCGAACACGCTACAGAAGCCTTGCACTTTCTTCAAAGATGATGAAGCATTTTTTTTTTTGGTTCACTTTCATTGTGTTTTTATAGCTCTTTTAAAAGCACGCCTTGACAAAAGTATTTCAAGCTTTAAATCAGAATGAAACGAAACAAACGTGACCCCTTGTCATGCATTTCTTAAGATTGTTGTGTTGACACTGAAAGACGATGTCAAGGGAAGACGGAGAAGGAAGAAAAGCATGTTCTCCTGTGAACAGTGTGCTCCGATATTATGGCCACGGGCGCCCCGGAATGGCAGCTTTTTTTTTTTCTTTGTTTACCTCCGCGTCGTAATAGACATCTCCGCGTCTCTGCTAATAACACCCGGCTTCAGATCCGGTGCAGAAGGGGCAGGGAGTGTCATGTTGTCAAACGCAGACAGGTGTCATGTACTTCTGAAGGCAGTAACCAAAGCCTGGTGGATCGTACACACTGCAGCGGTGTAGACTTTGACGGCCTGTCATTGAAACAAACGCTGATTTGTTTCCGCGCACAAAAGTCAAGGGTGTGGCGGCCTGTCCAATCCGCCCGCGAGGCAAACGAGGGGGGGGGGGGGCGGCTTCTCAGGTGATCGTCGAGCGAGTCTTCTCTGTGTTTGTGTAAACGCGCATTATCCGAGAGGTCGAGAGGGACATGGCACGAAATGAAAATGATAATCCGCTTTTATTTATGGGGAACGACACAACAGCGGTTTGTGTCGGATAGAATGTGTTTCACACCATTTGTTGTGTCTACTGTGTAATTAAATGGTAGAATGTTTTACTGGCCCGATCTTTAGAGACTCCCGAATGTTGTCAGTGAGTAGTGTTGCATAATTTGAAGACAAGATTGTGTTGCATAGTAAGCGTAGTTTATTTATTTGAACAGGGACAGTGTACAATATACATTAGCCTCAGAAAGGAGAGATGCATTGTACCAGGTTATAGCACTTGTGCTAATTTCCACCTGCAGTCCCTGGGCCTATTGTACATGTTTTTAGTGGTAGGGGAAACCGGAGGAAACCTACGGGGAGAACATGCAAACTCTACACAGAAAGGCCCCGTCCAGGTGGGAATCGAACCCGGGACCTTCTAGCTATGAAGCACGAGCGCTAACCGCTGTGCTACCGTGCCGCCCTGTTGCTAGCTGCTGTTATTATAAATAGGATTTCTAAAAAGGTCCGGGTTTTTTGTTGCTACTCGGACATTTTGAACATCGTTTTGCACAGATGGCTCAACCAAAAGAGTTGTATTAGGGCTACCTTGGTGAATCATTTACCCCTGAACCTGGCGGACCTTGGATTGACGATTTGCAAAGTATGGCTACGGCCTTGTTTGCGTGATCCTCCGCTGCTGCTGAAGTTTCAAATACTCTGTGCTTCTTTTACCGCTGTTTGAGAACCCCCTCCTTGTGTCAGATGAAAAGTAAAGTATCAAGTTTCAGAGTGAATGTCAACAGAGAGATGGAAAAAGTGGGACGTGACGGACCCAAGACACGCCGAGCTAACATAGATGTGTGTTTGTTTTTTGTCTTTAGTCTTTGGTTTTGTGGCTCGGCTTCTAAAAACCCCAAATTAAAAATCTCATCAAATTAGAATATTTTGAAAATGCACTGTAAGCCATAATCATCAAAATTATAACAAATATAAAGGCTTGACTTATGCCACTTTGCATGTCATGAGTCTATATCATAAATTAGTTTCACCTTTTAAGTTGAATTACAGAAATGAATGAACGTTTGAACAATATATTCAAATTTTTCACCTGTACAGTACAGCTGAGCTTTGTCATGTCATGGATACTAACCAACATCCCCCCTCTCTCATAAGAATACATTTAATTTACAAACTTTATCAACAATCAACAGAAGTGCCGGAATATCACTGTATGTCTTTGTTTGAAACTTTCTGCAAATACTTTTATTGATTTATTGTTTTGTATACTCAATATAGTAAAGTGTCATTTTCACAAAATTCAACACAATCTTATAGACCAGGGGTAGGCAACGTCAGGTCCGGGGGCCAAATCTGACCCTCAACAAGCATAAAACCTCTGGCCCCTTAGGATGATTTGAAGACATATTATTACACAATTAAGAGCTCAAATATCTGGGAAAGTACTCAAAAAAATGTGGAAAATACTGTCAAATCCTTAAGTGTCCTGGCATAACACCCCATTTAGTCACATTTGATGTTCAGCACGGGCTCTTGTGGAAAGTGGTGCTTTACTTTGGGCTACAAGTGGGAGGTCCGGCCCTCGGTATTTTGACGACAAAAAACATTGGCCCTCCACCAAGCAAACTGATGGATCGGGTTAGTGGACTGGATTGTGAGCATTGGAGTATTTATTCTCCTCAGTATGCAGGACATACTGTATTTACCATTAGATATAAAACAGACTGCCAAAAGCTTGGAATGATTTAATATTGGTCACGGCTTGTCCTCCTTGGCTGGCGTATGAGCTGTGAAACGCTGTTGTGGACTCTGTATTGTCCCCCTCGACTCCCTCCGCATTTTTCACGTTGTTCCTAATCACTTCCCATCTTCCTCTGATCCCTCTCCTTTTCAGGCGTGCCAAGTTTCGTCAAGTCCCCGGAGGACCAGACGGGCATCTCTGGCGGAGTTGCGTCATTCGTGTGCCAGGCCACGGGGGAGCCCAAGCCCAGAATCACCTGGATGAAGAAAGGCAAGAAAGTCAGCTCGCAGCGCTTTGAGGTGAGCACTGAGCCGTGACGCCACATCTGAGAACACTAAAAACCAAACAAACAAAAACCAGGCGCGTCCTCGAAGCAGCCGGGCAGAACATGAGAGAAGACGTTCGCACAAACTCACGAAGCGCTTTCATTTGCAAAACAGATTCTTCTCCTGTCATAATAACGCGCACAATCCTAACATCATTTCTGTTACTGCTTTTATGTTGAATTTTCTTAACTAGAGCATAGCTAAGCCTAGATTACAGCACTACTAAACCAAGCCGAAAACAGAGCTGAGCCAGGACTAAAGCAGTAAAAAAACAGTGTTATACCAGGACATAAGAAATTAACCATGACTAACCCAGGTCAAAAATTGCTATAGCTCATCCATTTAATCAGGATTTGAAGCGCAAGCGCAAATCATGTCACCCACTGGATTAGAACAGTATTGCACCAGTGGTACCTTTGCCTTCAGCAGTTTGAATGGTAAAAGCATTCAAAGCAATTTGAACCTAAGCAGACCCTATCTTTCTTATTCAGCTGATTTGTTGAAATGGTTTGCGTGCATAGGCTTTTCTATTTCGAAACCTTCACGAACGATGATGACATTTCTGACACAGGAATCTGTCGCAGCCTGTAATTTGCCCACATATGAAATGATATAGTAATTACTAACGGCTAATGGGAAGTGTGAAGCATGGATCCAAGACCAGGCTCATTTTAAAATCTACATGATACAATAAAATGTGACGAGTCACTAGAATCAGGGACTCAAGTCGGTTCTGGGGCATTTTGAGCTTTTCACAGATTGTTAACGGGCAGTCTCCAAGCTTTCCAACAATGTGTAACACATGGAAATCTGATCATATTTGGAGACGTAGCGGCGATTTGAAGTCCACAACTCCAAATAGCCCAAAGGGCAGAAAAAGCTCTCCAAACATTCTGGCAGTTCTCACCTCTCTCTGCTGTTGAGAATAACAATAGGGCTCATTTACATCTCATTTAAATGAGATAAATTAAAATCTCCCCATTGTTATGTGTATGTTGTATGTGTACAGTATATTGACATTTCGGCCTGTTTGTAATCATAAGACTAATATGCATAAACATTCAATAACCCTGTGGTAAGGGAACTGCAGTACCCCTCTTACTTCTACGTTAGTGGACACGGACTCGATTATTGCTGACTTTTAGCCACAGATATCCCCCATGTGAGCTTTAATCACCCGCCGCGTGATGATCAGTTAACATACAGTATAAAGCGTCTTTCCCTTCACCAGTTCAGTCATTTGGCCATTACAGAGCTCCACACACCTCTCCTCTGTCTCACTCTCTTCTCCCGTGCCAGACCAGACAGACTGCCATCCCTTTAATCTGCAGCCTCCATCTTGATTTACACAGTCCGCTTCATCTCCTTCACACTCTTCACAGCCTCATCTTTCTGCTCCTCACTCCCACCATCTTTGGCCATACATTCTCTTGATGTATGTCTCCGCCGCCTTTTGAACTCCGGAGGAACAGGAGAGGAGTGGCTGCTGCTCCTGACCACGGAGGCCTTTGTTTTGACATCGTGCCACAGGAATCCCCTCGATATTAAAACTGTGTGATGTTTGTTTAAGTATTAGGTTGTATGCGTTAATGATCAACATGCAGGACCATTTTTGAGCCTGGAAAGAATATAATTTTTATTAAGGGGAGACACTGTTGGCGAATTTGTTTTAAAATGACAGACTTCGGGCCATCTTGCATGGACACGTTATCTGGAAACAAATTAAATGTTCTAGTCTACATAATAAGCCATATAGTCATTTTTCTTCTTCTCAAAATGCAATTTTCCTCAGAAAATTTGAAGATTCCTCCTTTTTGAAGATTGATCTTTGAACCCCCCAGAACAAGCTCCAATTTGTATGTTTACAAATAATTACTAGTTTATTTGAGGACTAAATAAAATCCTCTCTAGCCTCTTTAACCTGCTGTGCGTATTAATTCCCCCCTCCAAAAAAGGTCATTTTCTTTCTGTTTCTATGGTAATTACAGTGCAAGCTGATTAAACGATTACTTGCAGAAAACCTTTTATACGTTTAGAGAACCTCGGCACTTAGCCTTCACTTAGGTCTTGTACAGATTCATATTGAAAATAAAGAATAACAAGGTATTAAGGCGATTCAAACCTGTGGAGCCACTTCACTCATAGAGTCGTATGGACTCAGCTGTGCTTCTCTTTGCATAATATATTCAGGCCTGTACAGTTCCTTTGAAATGTGTAAAATGACCATGACTCATCTTCGAAAGAACATTCACTCCAGGTAATGTGTCTGATGAACTTGTGTCTGTAATTTTCAATCTGTTTGCTCCCGAAGTACTGGCTTGTTTCATTGCATCATGTTCTGACCTGTAGTAGCTCAACTGGTTAGGTTTGCTCCAGGGGTAAAGCCTGAAGTGTGCGTTAGTTTTGTTTGTCGAAATGTTGAAACTTTAACTCCTAAATTCAAAGGAAAGGGGTCGTGCCTAAAGATTAGTCCAAACTGGAACTGTGAAAATGTTTTGTGCCATTTGCCCTGAAAATGGGAACTTAAAGGAACAGGCCACCGTTTTTCCATACTGAGATATGTTCTTCCCCGAGTTTAGACGAGTTGAGCAAAAGACCAAAGATGTTGTTAGCATTTAGCCTCTCCCCCTCTCCCCTATGGGTCCAAACGGGGGTGAAGTTGGAAGCGACCAAGCACGTCCACGTTATCCCCATTTAAATACGGTTACGTGAGTAGTTACACAATCCAAGCCTAGTCGCACAAAATCAAACATGTCGACGTCCGCCCAGTAAAATGAAGATATTACTGCACGGACGTCGAAGTGCTCCTAAGGTGTTATTACGCCTTACAATATAGTACCCCTTTTTATCCGTCCTAGAAAATCGACATGTTTAACGCGGAACATGGACGAGCATGGTCGCTTCTAACTTCTCCCCCGTTTGGCCCCATAGAGGAGAGGAGGAGAGGCTAAATGCTAACAACATCTTTGGTCTTCGTGCGTGACTGAGCGCACGCACAAAGACCAGACAGGTACGCATCAACTCGTCCAAGCTCAGGTAAGAACATTTCTCAGTATGGAAAAAGGGTGGCCTGTTCCTTTAAGGGCCCCGACCCACCAGTTTAAAACCACTGAGCCACTATGCAACCTTAGTCACAACAGCATGAAAACCCGGCTATTTATCCAACCACTTCTCCAAATTCCCTGACGGTGCAATGTTGTGATATTATCCAAAATCAAATCAAATGCTCGCTAGGATTGTTTCAAATGTAATTTATTTGGGCCAGAAATCCCATTGAGATCGCAATCTCATTCCTGAATAATTTACAATCTTGAAGACCTTTCCAAATCAATTTGAATTAACAGCAGTCCGGTGTGGCCGGACTTTAACCCCTTTCAGCTCTTTCCGCTCATTCCGCGTTTTGCTGCAGGTGATCGAGTTCGACGACGGCTCGGGCTCCGTGCTGAGAATCCAGCCTCTGCGCACGCACCGAGACGAAGCCATCTACGAGTGCACGGCCACCAACAGCGCCGGCGAGATCAACACCAGCGCCAAACTCACTGTGCTCGAAGGTACTGCAGTCTTTCCCCCATCACTCGGTCTTACCTTTCCTTCCTCGGGCGCCGCCTCCCCTTTTCTCCCTGATGCGCAGATATCCGAAAGCAAATATGAGCATTTACCTTAATAATTCATGCATAAACATTCGGCCAGCTCTGAGGATTTGAAGCGTTGGCTGTGTTACGGAGGAGCAGCAGCAGCGAAATCTCAACGCAAACTTTCCACAAGGCGAGGGAGGCCTTTTGAAACGGGAAAGATGTTTTCGCCCGACCTTCAACACTTGCATATTTGCCTTTCTATACCTCTAATTGTGTGCTTAGCCTTCCTGTCTGACCCAGTCCTTGTAGTAATGTTTCTCTAAGGCCAAAAAATGAATTCAGTAGATGCTCCAGTCAAGCACCAGGTGTAATAGTCCCGAAAACGACCTGCCTGTGTGGATATATCAAACACACAGGCTTTGTGTTGCTATGCGTTACAATGTCCTGCTCGTACTTTAAAAACAACACAACATCTATCAGAGCTGTCAAGGGAGGATGTAAAGTGGAGTGGATCTTATCACAATAAAGGGCCCACCTATGAGCTTGTTAGTCTCCGTGTCAATAAGTTCTTGGGTTTAGAATAAGAAAAGCTGAATTAATTGCCAACAGTGCGTGTGTTGTTCAGTTAATTTGTTTGATTTTCTTCTCTATTAGAACTGTTTGACCTCTCATCCCTCCCATCTGAAGTGCTGGACGGGCATTGTGCCATTGTGTTGTCATTTCTGTGCCTGAACCTCTTACCCCCCCCTGCCTTAACCAAGCACACGTTCTCCATTTCGGCTTTACCCAAATCTAAAAGCTCCTCGACGGGAGCTGACAGCCTATAGGCCATTGTAACGGCACATTCGAAAGACTTACAAAACTGGTCAAAGATTTTTTCCTTGCGTTGTCGTCACCTTTTCATAATTTTTCTTGACATTTTATTGTGTGCTTTACCATCACTTTTTAAGTTGTGTTTTAGTCGCGTTTTGATTCCGTTTTTGTTCCTTTTATGCCTCGTTTTTGTCTCCATTCTGACACCGTTTTTTTCAAGATGCTTTTAGATTTTGGGTGAAGCCAAACTGGAGAAAACGGGCTGGGTTCAGGCGGGGGTTAAGAGGTTAGATTACAGCAATTTCTCTTGTACTGACGACAGAATGCGAAAGAATAAGTCTTCTGATATCTCGCGGTTAAATACATTTCCTAATTGACTGCAATGCTATCCTGTGGGTGATATTCATTGCCGGAGCCGTTTCATTAAGACCTAAAAACGTCTCCTGGGCCATCCATGAGTGGGATTACGACCATTGCTCCAGTATACAGCCAGATCCCCTCTCATTCAACAAACGGCTCCCTCCACAGACCGCCCGAGTCTCGTCCTCCTCACACCCACACTCTCCTCTCTCCTCTGTCCATGCTGATTTGGTGATATCATCGGTGGGGCTTGCGTAATCGACCCAAAGGGACTTTTTTTCTTTTCTTTTTTTTCCCCTCTCTCCCGCACAGATAAAGCACTTCTGTTCTCCTCCTTTATCCCGCGTCACGAGAGATGTTGTGTTTTTCCAGCGCAAAGCAACAGTAGGGACATGACAAGGAACGCACATTAACGTGATGAGATTAATCCCGGCGCAGAAATAGGACGCGGAGTTTGCGTTTTTTTTTTTTTTTTTTTCTCGGTTGGAGAAATAAAGACAGACAACAGTCTTACTCAACACTGAGCAACTGTTCCCGCGGCAGACGTGCCTCGCATCAGGTCGTGAGGCGGCTCTAACCTCACCGTCAACTTCTATCAGAAGACATACTGTTTGATTCAGAAGCTACGCAGCACGCGCGGCAGTAGAGTCTTGGTGACACTATAAGCAACATTGTTTGGAGTCATTTCTTTCACTGCCTTTTGATGTGTTAATGCCATTGTAAGCCTTTAATAGATATTCATGATTTTAGATGTACAGCAAATGGAGGAAGAAACGCAAAATGGGAGGTATTTGTCATGGATGTGTGGGAATGATGACCCAAAACGCAGAGCAGTTCCAAACAAAACTCAAATTTAATGGAACAAGCAGAATCCGAGGAACAGAACAGACAGAGAATGACTACGATGACGAACGACAATGATCCAGCAAAGACAAGGGAAAACACAGGGGTATAAATACACAGGGAACCAGGGCACAGGTGAAACACATCAGGGCGGGGCAGGCAATCAACAGGAGGAAGGGAAAGCAGGACGACACAGACACAGACACAGACCAAGACTATCAAAATAAACACAAGACAGAGACACAGACTAGGACAGGGGAGAAACTAACCAAAACCAGGACAAAACCAACAACCAAAAACCCACATCATAACAGTACCCCCCCTCCAAGGGACGGCTACCAGACGTCCAAACCTAAAAAAAACAAAAAGGCCCAAAAGTCCGACGGGCCCGGGCGGGCGGAGGGGGCCCGGAGGCGGGAACCACGAACCCCAACCCCGGGGGGCACGGAGAGTCCTGGGGGCTACCCTGGAGGCAGCGGGTCTGGGGGCTCCGGCGGAGGCCGCGGATCCGGGGGTCTCCACGGGGGCGACGGGTCTGGTGGCTTAGGCGGGTCAGGGGGCTCCGGGTCAGGCGGATCCGGGTCAGGCGGCCCAGGCGGATCCGGAGACTGGTCAGGCGGCTCCGGGTCAGGCGGATCCGTGTCAGGCGGATCCGGAGACTGGTCAGGCGGCTCCGGGTCAGGCGGATCCGGGTCAGGCGGATCCGGAGACTGGTCAGGCGGCTCCGGGTCAGGCGGATCCGGAGACTGGTCAGGCGGCTCCGGGTCAGGCGGCCCAGGCGGATCCGGAGACTGGTCAGGAGGGTCAGGCGGCTCCGGGTCAGGCGGCCCAGGCGGATCCGGAGACTGGTCAGGCGGCTCCGGGTCAGGCGGCCCAGGCGGATCCGGAGACTGGTCAGGGGCCTCCGGCCGAGACGGGTCAGGGGTCTCCGGGTCAGGTGTCTCCGGCCGAGACGGGTCAGGGGTCTCCGGGTCAGGGGTCTCCGGCCGAGACGGGTCAGGGGCCTCCGGCCGAGGCAGAGGCGGGTCAGGGGTCTCCGAAGGAGGCAGGTCCGGATCCTCCGCAGCGGGCCAAGGCGGAGGAGGCAGGTCCGGATCCTCCGCAGCGGGCCAAGGCGGAGGAGGCAGGTCCGGATCCTCCGCAGCGGGCCAAGGCGGCGGAGGCAGGTCCGCGAAGTCCGGCGGCGGCGGGAACAGGGCCGGGTCCGCGAAGTCCGGCGGCGGCGGGAGCAGGGCCGGGTCCGCGAAGTCCGGCGGCGGCAGGTATGCACCCACCTCCGCCGGCCACGGAGGAGGAGGCAGGTCCGGGAGCTCTGCGGGCCCCGGCGGCGGACGGGTGGAGCTCCGACGAGGAGCGGGGACAGGCGGCGACCTGGCGGGGCGCAGCCGAGGAGCGGGGACAGGCGGCGGCCGGGCGGAGCGCAGCCGAGGAACGGGAACAGGCGGCGGCCGGGCGGGGCGCAGCCGAGGAGCGGGGACAGGCGGAGTGCACTCCGGACGGGGGTCTGGGCTTGGTGGTGGCCCCAGGACAGGAGGAGCCCACCCTGGACGGAGCAAGATGTCCAGCGGTGGCTCTGGGACAGAAGGGGCCCACCCCAAGCCCAGGTCGGTGTCCGGCAGTGGCTTCACCGGGGACAACCCACCTTGCCACAGCTCCAGAACAAAAAAAGGACTGTCTGCTGGGTCTTCGTTTGGCTGGATCATTCTGTCATGGATGTGTGGGAATGATGACCCAAAACGCAGAGCAGTTCCAAACAAAACTCAAATTTAATGGAACAAGCAGAATCCGAGGAACAGAACAGACAGAGAATGACTACGATGACGAACGACAATGATCCAGCAAAGACAAGGGAAAACACAGGGGTATAAATACACAGGGAACCAGGGCACAGGTGAAACACATCAGGGCGGGGCAGGCAATCAACAGGAGGAAGGGAAAGCAGGACGACACAGACACAGACACAGACCAAGACTATCAAAATAAACACAAGACAGAGACACAGACTAGGACAGGGGAGAAACTAACCAAAACCAGGACAAAACCAACAACCAAAAACCCACATCATAACAGTATTGCTTTAATGAAAGTGCCTTTCAAGGATTTACTGTGCATAGACTCATCCCATGTTCAAAAGTACGCTAGGCCCCCCATTGTTTACGTATTATCTTCTGCTAAGCCCCTGTACATTTGAAGATCCTATTTGTGAAGTAACATGACAAATCTTCTGCTATTTTAACCACTGATAACCTCCTTTTTAAACATTATAAAGTAGGTCGATATAGGGCAGGGCGATATGGTGTAAAATCTATATCACGATATATATTTGACAATAGACAAATTACTTAAAAATCCCAGCCTTATGCCTATTGGCATAGATTAATTCAGTGATATTTTATTCATTTTTTTTAATGGCACACTAATTTCCTCACAAATATGATCTACTCAAGCAGTTTACATCCTTCATTTACTTTTTAGGCACCTGTCCCCGTCTTCTACAGTCAGAGCTTATGCTGCTCTGATGGAGCTGAGCGTAACATGAATTGTATAAAAAAAAAAATTTCGCGATAACAATATGCGATATGACCCACCCCTAGGTCGATATGTGATTGTGGTCAATTGCCAAAAAGTGTTAATATAGTGCTTTTGCAACGGACGTACAACTTATTGTGTAAATAAAATGCAGCTTGTAGTGTGCGGTGGAGCCGTCTTAATTCTGGTTTCTTTTGAGGAGTTAACTTGGGAATATTTTGTGATCTACTTTAAGAATAACTTAATGTTGGCATATGGCGTCGCAGTCGTGAACCCACAGAGCATCTTAACATCTTCAAATTACCCACGTCGACTTAATTATCTTTTCACAAACAGCTCTCCCTTCCCCATTATCTCCTATCTTTGTATAGAGGACATAGAGCAGACAAGCGTTGAATACTGGTAGATCGCATTTCTTCAAATCTGGAAAAATGCCTTGAGTGCACCGTGTAGTCATGCTTTACTGACACATCCGTCTGCACTTGTCTGGTAAGATGAGCCACCTGAAAGTGCGTTGTTGTGCCGTCATGAACCCAAACAATGTGGGTTCACTTGGAAAATACATTGGAGCGGCAGCTGCTTTTCGGCGCTACAAGAGCCGGCAAGTGCTCCTCTACCTGCTTCAGAGAGGGGGGGTGATGGCACCGGGCCAAGGTAAACGCCAGGGCTGTTGGTTCAAATCCATCGCGAACCAAGATACAGACAGGCAAAGATAGACAGGTATTTCTTGTCAGATTGCCAAGATGGTTCGTTCCAGCGAGACACGTACGCTTGTTTTGCGGCACTGACGAAAGCTTCAATAATGTGAGATGGTGGTTTCTGTCTGGAGGCAATTTTCCTTTTGTTGTTTGTCATTAATAATTAGCATTATTGTTTAAACCATAATAAATCCTTTTCGTGTGGGATGAATGGGGGGTATTTCATCTCCCCCTGGTGTCCCTGGCCAGAAAACCACACTTGCAACTTTCCCTGCCCCGACCCAGCAGCCCCAACACGCACTAATGGAATCAGAAGCTAACAGGCTAACGGGCAAAGCTAACTGTGAGCATGCGCCACTTTACCAGTATTTAGCCAAGTTTGAGTGAAAAAAAGATATCTCCATTGTGTAATTGGGTTTTGGCACAATGTACAATATCCCTCTCTCCCTTTGTCTTTTCTGTCAGCGAAGTATTTTACTGTCAGGGACAATAAATGAGTAAAATATGCTACGACACCTGCAGAGGCGCTTATGGCCTGTAGGAGTTTTGCTTTAAAACCCTCTTGCCGAAACCCCGTATAGTGAAAGTCCCTGCCTGTGTTTCATTTAACTGAATTAATCCGATTGCTCTCCTATTCTTATTAAATCCACTGAAATACGTCCCGCTTCTTCGTGTCGCCGACTTTTATCTCCATTTGAAAGAACTATAGCCAAGTTGAAGGCTTCGTAGCAGCAGTAGCCTTGCACTGCGATGTTGTGACGTTGTTGACACCGTTGACCAATCGGGACACCCACACAAACACAGGCCTATCTTTGCGGATTTGGGGTCAGTTTTGTGAAGCGGTAGAGAGGACAGTCGCGCTGTGTTATAAACATCAGCTGTTTGACAGAATCGTGCAGTGTGTTCGCTCTTACGATTCTCAGTCATTATGTGTGAACCCCCAGACGTTCTATAATCGCACTAAATCCCATTCTATATAAAATCGTTTAAGGCTAGAACAATTGTGTAGTGTGTGCTGACCTTACTTGTAAAGTATAAAGTCAAATATGGTCTTTTCCTCAAATATTGGCGTTGAATAAGCATTAATTTGGCAACAACAAAACAAGAAGAAGCTGGAATTATGATTAAAAACAATACAATAACAGTCATTTTAAACTCTTAACCCCCTCCTGAACCAAGCACAGTTTCTACAGTTTTGCGGCAAAAACAAATAAGCCACAAAAGAGCCACATAAAAGCTACCCAAAAAAAAAGTCAAAAAAGTGACGACAACGTGAGGAAAAATATCCATTTAGATGGTTTTCTGTAGGTCTGAGCTTTCAAATAAGGCGTTACACTGGCCTTTAGGCTGTGACCTTTTAGGGGTAAAGTTGTGGGTGAAGCTGATGCGAAGATCAGAGAGAAAGGGCACTTTGTGA
Organism: Proterorhinus semilunaris; assembly: GCA_021464625.1. Lineage (NCBI taxonomy): Eukaryota > Metazoa > Chordata > Actinopteri > Gobiiformes > Gobiidae > Proterorhinus > Proterorhinus semilunaris. Next base: position 25,603,458 of record CM038358.1, on the reverse strand, counting down.
AGGCGGGGGTTAAGAGGTTAACAAACTCAAGTAGTGAAGTAGTGAGTCTATCCTTTTCTGTACACACTAAATATTAAGATAAATGTTTTCTGGGAAAGGCTCGCGACCCAAGGCAAGGCATGTTTATTCATACATTTCGTACACAAGGCAACTCTTACTGCTTTAAAATATAATTCCTTAACTTGACCCGTCAGAGTAGGCTGTAGTTTTCAAAGCAAACTTGTGTATGTCTAAGCATTCCCTCAAAATGCCAACAACAACCGGGGCAACTGTTATGCAAATGAATATGTTTTGTTGGTTGAAAAACAACACGGCGCTTTTAACCTCAAATGCACATCATCCTTTTATTTCCACATCCATAGCTTTTCCCTTCTACCCCCAAGCTGTCGTAGGTGCTGATCCAATCCCTGGCTGCAAAAGAAGCTAAATTAAATCACTGGCAGCAAATTTTATTCCGAATTTTCTGTCTGCCCCTCCAAAAAATCGGAGTGAAGAGCCCTGTGAACAGCTGTGCCACACTTGGAGCGTGCTTAAACAAGCCTTATTGGACACACTGCCTATAGACGTCTTCATGCATATTCTCCACCCTCATCCAGGAGCAATGTCGTCACCCGGGGACTATTTTTAGACCATTGTTTGCCGCGTAGCGATGGATCAAGTTTGTATCAGCAGCGTTATACGCGAAAACAGCGGGGCAGCACCAAGCGGACGGAGACTAATGATGCTGAGCGCTAATGGTGCTAGCCTGCAGGCCTGAGGAGTGCGAATCCCATCAGACTGTAGCCATGTCGAATCACAGACAACCAGAAAACATGCCGGACAAATAACATTGCATTGAACTGTGAGCCGTAAACTACAAAGCACTGTTATTGTAGCGCTGTAATGGGGAGCAATACTAGAAGAAGCCGGCATGGCCTTCAAAATGTAAATGAAAATATTAAATCAACGTTATGTGGACGCCATTTGGATACATAGTGTAAGAAAAGTGTCGACTTTAGTGATTTGCCAGTGGCCTAAAACATTAAAAACTGCACAATATGCTCATACTTCATCTAGTTTCTCCCCCTGCACTACCAATTATATCCCATAGACGGTAAAAAAATAATTGACAGCTCCTCCTCACTCCTCCCGGTTTGCCGTAATAACCACGTCCGAGGGGGAAATCATGGTGGATTTACAGACTCCTCCTACCCTGCTGTGAAGGAGCATGCTCCTAAAAAGGACATAAAGGCGGGGTCTTCCCTGTAGTCTCGGCCCTCGCGGGGGGCCTAGTTCGGTCGTAGCCACGCCCGTGCCATTAGCTCTAATGCTAACGACCTAACAATCAAAGTCCGGCCCTCATTAGTATACAACAGTTCCAAAATGTTTCATACGAAAACCAGCCTGGTTTCTTTAATTGTAACTAACCCAGCGTTATCACGGGATAACGCTGTAGAAAGTTTAGGAAAATTAGAAACCAGGCTTTAAAGTTGTTTTTAACGCGTCTAAAGTGCAATGCTTTCTAATGGGAGACTAGCAACTATATGGCGGTACTACAGTATTGGGCGGACTAATGGCGCTGGTGTCGCGGTCACAAAGCGGAGCAGCCAGCGGCCATTGAATTATCCGCTACAGGTCGCATACAGTGGACACATTTCCTTTTTTATCAGAATAAAGTACCCAACCTACCCCATCGTGACCTGGTGAAAGTTTCTACAATTTAATAATTAGCGAAACGGTTCCATCCCACATTGTTAGCGATCGCCTCAACACCAGGCACACAGTGGGGTTCGATCCCTGAGCCGCGTCGGGCCTTTCTGTGTGGAGTTGTTTCCCGCATTTCTACGGCGGTTTCCTCCGGTTGCTCCGGATTCCCCCACCACTAAAACAGCCCCAGTAAAAGCTGTAAAATAAAACGATGAATGCTCCCTCAACTTTAACACGGTTACGAAATATTTACAATCCACTTTTAACTCCGAACCCACCGGTTATAAAACCATAGCCTGAAATTGTCTTTGCATTGACTTGTTATCATGATATACTATGGAGGATCAGTAAGACCAGAGAAACAGCACTAAGTTGATTTGGATTCTAGCTTTTATCATTTTTTTTTTCATTTTTTTTTTTATCCTAGGAAAAATGCACTAGCACGGATAATGGCAAGCTTTCTGTCTACCTTGCCATTATGTCTGTGTACATATGGTAACAATAAATTAATAGCTTTTATCAATAAGCTACTACATCGTAATACTTTCATTGTAATGCAAAGTTGCTAAACTGAGAAATTGGTTTTATGGTGTACAAATATTTATAAGGAATAAACAAAGTCACTCATCAGTGTTTCACAGTTGTCAACATTACCACATTTAAATATTAATTGCTTTTTGCAGGCGTAGCAGCAATATATTGTTCAAATGTAATATAGTTGACAGAGATAACATATTCATAGCGAACCTCCACAACCCACGATAAACCCGGAAATTGTTTATCGCCCCAAAAACTCAATTTGACTTATCACCTGTTGAATTCACCTGCTCCGACTCGCACAATTTCGCAGCCGCTAAAAAATGAAGTCTGGCTCTTTAAGCCCGTGCACCCACGGGTCTCCATGTCTCTATGTAACCGTGTCACGCTTGTAGACTCTTTTGTTCGTGGTTGTTCTCACGGCTTTTGAGGTCAGACCGCCGGGACCCGCGCACCGCCCCGACGCCGGCTCTCCATGTCTAAATTGCGGGCTCGTATTGTGTCTGCGTTGCTGTTTCGAATGGCCAAATTACGATAACAATGTCAAAAGTCATCCTGCTGTTTATCATAGTGAAGAGAGGAGTGCGGAGCAGGCGCTGAAAGAAATGCGGCGGCCGTCCCTCCCTGCACTTCCTTATGGTGTAACCTTAGATTTTGTTTGCTCGATCTTTTGGACTTCGGAGGCCACATTTCCCCACGTGGCTGCTGAGGAAGTCTAAAGTTCATTCAAATACACGGTTATGCTTTTCGTAGCACTCAAATCGAGGTAACTTACTACTTTGGAGGTCTTGCTCTGACAATTTGCTGGTCTGAAACTTTTTAAATGTATATCGTACATCATTATGTCATTTTTCGGTATTGAGAGCTTGGGGCCGACAACTGAGAAGGCCCGGCTCCCCGCTGGTTTTCATGGTTCGTCTTAGGAACCACGAGCTGGAGCTGGTTTGCAAATTTCAGTGAGGTCCGTGATATGTCGCGGGACCAGTCCATTCAAAGCTTTATAAAGAAACAATAAAGTCTTCAAATCAACTCTAAAACGGGACCGGGAGCCAGTTCTAAAATCATCCATCCATCTTCTTCCACTTGTCCGTTGCTGTTGGAGCTGCCCAAATCACATTGCACCAGCCCCTATGGCGCCCCCTGCAGGTGGTGGGTCCACAGAAATACGGCCTCACGGTTCTAACCGGGCCTGTTGGTCTCTCATAAGGGGCTTCTGGCTAAAATCGTCTCCCAGTTAAAAGTCGAATTTTGGACTAACTGTAAGCGGCAAAGTGTGAAGCGCATTACAGCGGTCAAGTCGAGGAAAAAAATCAAAGCGGGAACGGCCCGCTCAAAGGTTCATCCATCCATCCATTTTCTCCCACTTGTCCGTTGCCGGGTCGTGGGGGCAGCTGTTGGAGCTGCCCAAGTCACATAGCACCATGCCCCTATGGCTCCTCCTGCAGGTGGTGGGTCCACGGGAGGACGGCCTCATGGTTCCAAACGGTTCCAAACGGGCCTGTTGGTCTCTCATAGGGGGCCCATTCACACTCTCATTCATACACCAGTGTACGCAGACACTGGAGGCAAGGAGGGTGAAGTGTCTTGCCCAAGGACACAACGACAATGTGCACCTTCAGGAAGCGGGATTCGAACCCCCGACCTTCCGATCATGAGCCGACCCGCTCTACCATCTGCGCCACCGTCGCCCCTACCGCTCAAAGGTTCTTCGGGATAAAAAAAATAAAATAAAAAAAAGGTTTGGATAAAAGCCAGATTTGGCAGTCGCGTGTATTTGCTTGTCTGGTTTAAAATCATTGTCAATAGTGACGCCAAGGTTGGTGACCGAGCGTTTAACAAAAGAATTAAAAGTACCCAAATCCAGAAGGGAGTGAGCGTAACCCAACACGACAACCCTCTCATATTGCACCCTGTTTGTCTGACGCATGACGAGCTCTTTGCCTCCATAGTGTCGTTACAAAGCGAAAGATTTTAAGGTCGGCATGAACACAAAGTACTCCATAATTTACCAGCAGCCCTCGTGTTGTATTGTGTTCCTGTGAGCAGCATAAAGGCATCGGCGCCGCCTCTCTCGCTCCGTTTCGCGCAGATGACCACAGGGAGAGAGAGAGGGAGAGCAGTGACTCATTACTGGGCTAACCACGCTGTCCCCCTGACCTTGAGTAGCCCTGTTGGAAGCGACCCGCCTCACTAAATGTCCAGGTAAATGGCGCGTGCCCCGCTGATGTATGAAATAAACTTACCGCGGCCCGGGAAAAGACACCTTGCCCTCACAACATCATTCTTCCTCCCGCCCCGGTCCCGCCGCCACTTCCACGAGTCAAGGCCATATTTCATTCTTTTTTTTTGCATTAACATTCGCAATGAGTTGTGTTCGGAGTCCAGCCGAGCCTGTGCCATGTCAAGCTGATGAGGTCTCGTGGAGCCTTAACATTGATCAGGCTCACTCAAACGTCTTCAATGTTCATGTCGTAGCCTTCAGCGGCGCCATTAAAGACGCAGTGTTTTTTAATTGGCCTATATCAGCTCCTCTGCACACGAGAGCCCAGGGAGAGGCTTATCAGGGCTGCGCGAGAATAATAATAATAATCCATATTTTTCTTGTTGGAACAAATCGTGCCGAGATTCAGTAAAAACATGGCGCTGGTACGGTATCGCTGTGAAAACATAAACCGGCCTGGTTTACTTCCATTTACGGTGGAAAAGTGCACTAGATCTTTGCCCATTTTGATTAAAGAACATGAAAACAAAGCTTTCCGACTTTAGGGCCGCTATTCATTCACATGACGTTATCCATTTTTTTTAATGGCTTACCTTTTTAAGGATTTATTTTGTATTGATTGGTTTGTTTCTATGACAATGGTCCAAATTTGACCTCACTGTAACTGATGGATAATACGAAATACACAATTGTTAATCTCTCTGCCAAAGTTTCACGCAATGCTCATGAGTTTAATGCATGGCCCTGTAGTTAAGGAATAATTTTAGATTCTTTAGACATTTGTGTCCTTCCCCTTGAGTTTGTATCTTTGGCTCTTGGTGGGGCTGCACATATTTTTTGCTTATCATTTTCGATTAATCCGTTTTATACAAACTTTTTACCACGTGAAGCCAAAGTGAGGACATTTTATATTACAGATAAAGTAAATGTTTGTAAAATGCTCTTATCCCCCGCCTTAACCGAGTGCGTTTTCTCCATTTTCGGCTTTTCCCAAATCTAAAAGGTCACCACCTATAGGCCGGTGTAACGCCTCATTTGAAAGCTAAGACCTGCAAAACTCATCTAAGGTGGTTTTTGCTTTTTTGTTGCGTCACTTTTCAATCACCTTTGATCACTTTTCTGTCACTCTTTTGTTGCATTTTCATCCTTGTTTTCATCAAATGTTTGTAGTTATTGTTTTTTCAAGGAGATTTTAGATTTGGGTAAAGCCAAACTGGAGAAAATGGGCTCGATTCAGGTGGGGGTTAAAAAAAAACGACTACAACTACAATGTTCCTCATTTGAAAGTTGGAAACCTCCAGTATTCAGTAACTGGGCTTTAACTACTCGAGGCCGCACTAGCACTTTTCAAGACCTGCTTGGGGACAGGCTGTGGCTGTGGCGTCTTTGTCTCCAGTCTGTACCCGCGATGGTCTGCCCGAAGAAACGCTTGTTCCACCTGTATTCCCATGCAAAACACAGCTGTAGTTACAAGTCTGTGTGAAAATAATTCATGAATGGACTCGGGGTTCATGTGCGCGAGCTGCCTCTCTCATGAATACCTCGGCATATGAAGCAGGCCTCGGAACAAACTTATCTCCAAATGTCTATGTGGAGATAAGATTGTCCAAGGATGTTAGCTGAATGTCAAAAACCCCGGCTACAGACTGCGTGACTTTTCCTACTGGGTCCGAATGCATTGTCTTGTCCTTGGGGAGGGACGGCGGTGGACAGGTCTATAGAACGGAGGAATGTTATCTAATGGTAGCAGATCAAAAGCCCCATCATTACAGGAATCCTTCGCTGTCAGAGCTCGGATTTTCAGACTGGACGCACACCTTTGCTTTTTTTTTCTTCTCCCAAACGTATCCCGGCAACTCACTTTTCAACACGTCGCGCCGAGAAAAATCTGATTTTCTTACTTTTTTTTTTTAAAGTAAAAGGTCAGCTGAGAAATATGCCCTGATTCAGAGGAGTAGAGAATAGTCTTGTAGAATAGAAAAGTAGGAAATGTTAGGATGTGAATGAAAAGAGATACTTCAAGGGAAAAAGTACATAGGCGATATATACGCCGAGCTTACACGTTCACCTCGCAGTATTTTTTTAGGATAGTAGCAGTAGTAGGGATGGCAAAAGCAGTATGCAAAACATTTCTAAGAGGGATGGCTGTACAAAGCCGTGGTGGTGGAAGAACAGGTGGTGTTTTCAGTTAAAAGAATAGGAATCATTGTATTGTAGCAACAGAAATTGTAAAAAGACCAAGATTGTCTTATTCATGACCACAATAAGTGTTTGTAATCTTGGTGGGAGTAGAAATTGCAATGATATACAGAGAGCAGTGAAAGTTAATAGTAGTTGAATAGTTTTATATTGTGACCTGGCTTGAAAAACGCCATTTCTACTTTGATAATTGTGTATTGTCAGACTATCCCTAAATATAGATATTTGGTAATCATGGCCTGTATGAATTGTTTGCCGAGACAATGTACGCGCGCCGCCAAAAGGGGCCCCAATATGGGATCCCTGGGTTTACCGCGCTCGCCCCCGTGTGTGCTCGCGGTAAACAAATTACCGCCTCATCGCTTAGAAAAGGGCCTTTATTTACCTGCCGTGCGTCCTCGGCCCCGGCGCACGGGCGGAAAATGACTGCGACACAATGGCACTAATAAATATCTCGTTGGAGCCGGGCGAGTGCGGACAACAAACCTGACTGGATAAACAGCGGCCAAATCTCATTGCACCCCTTCCCAAGCAAGATAAATACATGCAGCGGCTGTATCGGAATGATTTAATGCCAGGCACTGCTCCTCCGACAACTTAATCCTGCCTCTACTTTGCTCTATTCAAATCAGCCACAATGGCCGGAATGAAGTGTGTTGTGTAACCGTGGAGGCTCCCACATTAGGTTTCAAGCTCTGAGAGTTTTCCCTTTTCAACGTGGCCGGGATTCTCAAATGCTTAATACCCACTTGTGCCATTTAGGGACGTGTTATGCATTTTATATGGAATTTTACATGGCACCGTGGATTCTCGAGGAGCAAATACTGTATGATCTGACATGTTGAAAGAGGATGGTCATGGTACTTACTTTCCGTGAGATAAGGCATTTGGCAGATGTGTTTGGAAGGCATGCAAGAAAGCCATTACAGCCGATCGAGCAGTTGTGCAAAATCATGCTTCTGTTTAAGGGATACCAGCAACGGCTCTGCTGAGCCTGGGGAGTTTACAATCGATACTTGTCTCTGTGGATGTGGAGAAAGTTGTTGATATGGTAAGATGTTCTCATATAAGATGGTGACTCACTCCATAAAATGCAGTCTGAGAGCATATCAATAATGTTCGACTTTCCCGTCCGCCTTAGAAAACAGTTGCAATACATGCAACTTTATTTTATTGCAGACGTCCTGGGGAGAGGAAGACGTGATGGATTGAAATGTACCACTGATAATAAACTTTAACGTTAATCAAAAATGTTGCCATGTCCATCCAAATGCCAGGGTTAACTGAATGAAAGCTTTTTCCGTCATGGAACGTTATTTGGTGTAATTCGCCCAACGAAACATTTGGCACATGGCAGAACAAAGTGGTCCGGTCTTGGAGAGGTCTTTCGGGTGTAAAATCCCCTCCAGCCGGGGCCGTTTGACAGTTGTTGTGGTTGAAGATGGCTGTTAAACGATGGTGCCGCCGGTTTGTTTTCCCTTTTTGAAGGCGCGGCCCGTATTTGTCATGCTGCGGGGGTTTACGCATGACACGCACGGGGACGCTGTCCTTGTACAGGTGTGTGGACCACTGTACCCTGTCCTGTTGTGTGTGTGTGTGTGTGTGTGTGGGTGTGCGTGTGCTCGCCGGTGTCACAGATTTAATTTCTCCACCATCTGCCGGCGCCCGGCCTGGCCTCGTACATCATACAGGTGTGACACATACACAGTGTTGCTGCTCGAGGATTCACACAATACGGCAGCGCAGACTCACTCTCCTGACCACCTAGACGGGCTGTTTTTAATCTAACCCGCTCTGTGCACCGGGATGGGGGGGGGGGGGGGTGCAGCCATAGTGACGTTTAATATAGTGTGTTTACGTGCTATAGGTGATGTCTGGGCTACTGCAGACCTCACGGTGACTCTGCATGTTTATAGTTGATGGAAGAAACCCACCCAAAGACGGGGAGCTTAAGTACATTTTCCATAGTTAGAACTAGGCCTATCACGAGAACAAATTTGAAGTTTAATATATATAGGCAGGAAAGTATCGCGATAAACGATATTATTGACTCTAGCGATACTAGATACTGTCAACTCTCAGGCATAGAAAGGACAGTAAACCTTTGTTCTAAAAGTGCATCATCATATCCTGAACATGAAATATAATGTCAACTCAATTGGCTTCAGTTAGAAATCAAAGTTTTGCAAAGAAAAAAAAAGGGGGGGGGGAATGCTAATAAATGTAGAGACGATAAATATCGAGCCCAAAAATGTATAGTTTATCTGTCATTTGTTGATAAGTCGATATAGTAATTATTGTGACAGCCATAACAAGGAAACCAGGCACTAAAAGATGAGATGAATCTCCATTGAGGTGCGTCTGTTTTGGGCGTCTGTTTGCATGTATTTACTGTAAACATGTATTTACTGTAAACAGACCGACTGCAAGTCGTCGCGCCGTATTGCACATGCGTCGGGCTAAAGCAAACCTATTCGACAAATTGCATCATCTTTTGTTACTGGATGCCACCTGCAGTGTTATGGTGGACATGACGGGATTTATAAACTTCCCATGAACGCGTGCGGAAATAGCCTTACTCCGCAAAGCAAGCCAAGTTACTTTAGTCACAGCTGTCCACTAACTTCTAGAAGACTGAAAATCTTCGGACATTCAAGACGCCAGATCTTGCCCATAAAGCTCTTCTTGGCAATGGCCAGGCTTTAAGCTATTTAAGGAATGCACCGAGAAGGCGGGCGAAAACCATTCCTTGTAAACATAGTCATAAATGTTGTTTGCTGGAGGCGCTACTTTAGAAATATAGCCCTCTCATTTTGAATTACCTCTCCAATTGTTCCCGGATTGACGATGACCATGATTTTAGCCTGACACACGGCTGCATTCGTATTAGATTTTGGACATCTGGATGGAGTGGATGTGGCTTTGAGGCAGTATTTTATCATCCGCACTTGTCCATCAATTACATTATGCATTTGTCGAGCCGTATCTGCCATGTCTGGTATGTGTGCTCTGTCGCTGTTCATCATACTTATGGCCTAAAGGGATGCGCTGAGGAGAGCAGGCAGCCGAGGCAAGAGTAGCAAGCTGAGGTCAACGAGTTACAAAAACAAGAAAGCGCCATTAATTATAAAAGGCGGTGGGTAAAGTAAATAAAAAAGTACTTAAGGCTGTTGCTCTTTGAAAATAGGTAGTCGAACAGTCACTGAATTATGCATTGTATTAAGTGTAGTATAGTTAGATGAAGAAGACGTACCCTTATCCAAACAAGTGAAACGGGTAACAACAAAGTGGAGCTCATGTCAAGTACATTTGGCACTACGGATGCACCGATACGACACTGGTATCGGATATCGGAGCCGATACCAGTTTTGGCTCTCAGCGCTTCACTTTCACCGACTAAGTCTGAGTGGATATGGACATGCTGTACCCCATTGGGAATTCAATCGCTGAGTTGGTCTTAACATTCGCAAACTTATTTTGGATCGCCGCGCAATATGCCGCGACTAGCAATAGCATGCTAAAGCTAGCGGCTGTATGCTAATGCTCACATCAACTAATCAAGGCTTGGACAGAAACTATGATTGGGTCACCTAAAGTAGCCTAATAGAATTAAATCGGCCACTGCAGTCAGTGGACAAGTGTTAGTGTTTTAGTTTCTGAAATGCTGTTAAAGAATAACGGATCTCACATGAGTTATGCACAAGTTGTAATGATCAGATCAATGTATGTGAGTTGTTCATATAAATGTTACCTAAATAGAAGGTCATATATTTAGTGTAGAAAGTCCAGTTATTCTTGTTTAATCCATCAGTTTTTTTCTTGGTATCGGTTAATATCGGATATCAGCAGGTACTCAAACCCCAGTATCAGAATCGGAAGCAAAAAAGTTGGATCGGTGCATCTCTGTTAGGGGCCATATCAAGAGATTTTTGCTAGGCAAGGCAAGGCAAGGCAAGTTTATTTGTAGAGCACAATTCATACACAAGGCAATTCAAAGTGCTTCACAGTTGCATAAAATTACAAGAAAACAGATCAAATCAATCATTAAAACATCCAACATAAAAAATTATCAATGACAGTAAAAGGCAAGAGTGCAGATAAAATACTTTCAGTTTTCATCTGCTCGGGTAAAAAGAGCTGTTTTCAGCCTGGATTTGAACATTGTCAGAGTTGAGGCCTGTCTCACATCCTCATGAAGACTGTTCCAGATTTTAGCTGCATGAAACTGAAACGCAGCCTCACCGTGTTTAGTCCTGACTCTGGGAACCACCAGGAGACCCCTCCCTGAAGTTCTCAGGGCCCGAGATGGTTCATACGGCTCTGACATGTCAGAGATGGACTTTGGTGCTAAACCATGAAACGACTTGTACACAAGCAGAGCTGTTTTAAATTCTATTCTCTGAGTGACAGGAAGCCAGTGCAGAGACCGGAGCACTGGACTAATATGGTCATATTTCCTGGTTCTTGTCAGGACTCGAGCAGCAGCGTTCTGGATGTTCTGCAGCTGTCTAACAGCTCGTTTAGAAAGGCCAGTGAGCAGGCCGTTACAGTAGTCTAACCTGCTGGAGACAAATGCATGGATGAGTGTCTCCAAGTCTGGTTTTGACACTATTCCTCTGATCTTAGCAATGTTTTTCAGATGGTAAAAAGCTGATGATGTTATTGCTTTAATGTGGCTGTTTAAGTTCAGGTCTGAGTCCATGATTACTCCTAGATTTCTAACCTGATTTTTTGGTTTTAGAGAGAGAGACTCAAGGTGACTGATAACACTTTGTCTTTGTGTCTGTGGGCCAAAAACAATGATCTCAGTTTTGTCTGAGTTTAGTTGGAGAAAGTTGTTTTGCATCCACAAACTGATCTGTTCGATGCAGTGACAGAGTGTATCTACAGGCCCATGTTCACCTGCCGTCAGTGACACGTAGATCTGAGTGTCATCTGCGTAGTTGTGGTACGACACATTGTTGCTGTTTATTAGCTGACCCAATGGAAGCATGTACAAGTTGAATAAGAGGGGTCCCAAGATTGACCCCTGGGGGACTCCACAGGTCATGGAAATTTTGTCTGAGACACAGTTGCCAATTTCGACAAAATACGTCCTATCCTCCAGATAGGACTTGAACCAGTTTAGCGCAGTACCAGAGATTCCCACCCAGTTTTCTAACCTGTGAAGTAAGATCCCGTGGTCCACTGTGTCAAAGGCAGCGCTCAGGTCCAGCAGAACTAAAACTGAGACCTTACCTGCGTTGGTGTTCATACGGATATCATTTGTCACCTTGATCAGAGCTGTCTCAGTGCTGTGGTGGGGCCTAAAACCTGATTGGAAAGTATCAAACACATTGTTAATGGTAGGTTTGATATGGGCCGGTAGTTGTTCAGTATCTTGGGATCAAGGCTGCTCTTCTTTAGAAGAGGCTTAATGACCGCGGTTTTCAGAGCCTTTGGAAATGCTCCAGTCTCAAATGAAATGTTGACTAACTGAACAAGTTGTGGTAACAAGCTGGTCAGCACAGACTTCAGAAATCAAGGCAGCATGTGCATGAACTCAGACCGGAGATAACCTCTTCCATTGTTTTGTCAGTAACAGGTGTGAAATGTGTCAGCTCAAGGTGTTTATCTGGTGGCAGGGTTGCTATTTGTGTTGCTGAAATTATGGCATTTTTAATGCCTTGGACTTTGTCATAAAAAAATATTGCAAACTCATTGCACTTAGATGTAGAGATTAGTTCTAAGGGCAGTGAAACTGGAGGGTTAGTTAATCTGTTTACTGTGGAAAACAGAACGCGAGAATTGTTTCTGCAGTTTGCGATGATTTTAGAGAAGTACTTCTCCCTTTCTCCACGCAAAATCTGGTTGAACTCACAAAGCACTTCTTTGTATATCTCAAAATGAACCTGTCACTGCCTGACTAAAACAAAAGTTAACCACCTGGATTTAACTAACTGCCATGATCTGGGGTTGCGCCGGTTAGTCCGGTCTAAGTTCAGCTCACACTCCCCCGTCATCAATACAAGATCTTCGTGAAACAATAATGCAAAACCGGATCTTTTGACGTTGCAGAAGCTCGGTGACCTAATCAAAGCTAAAGGCTGTCCCCCGGAACATTAAAGCATGTGACCTTTTTTTATGTTTTACAACTTTTTCCCTCGGTCACGAAGCGGAAGAAAAGCTACACAGAAGGGTTAGAAACACTTTGCGTATTTTCATAAGTTCAATTATTCAAAAAGTCCACCACCCGCCTCTGCTCCTGTGACAAATGACATAAAGGCGCGCTTGTTTACCCACAGGTGGTGCGTTTCTCCTCATCCGTCATTATGGAACTTGGCGGCGCCGCCTCCATCTGCGGCCCGTCGTAATGAGTCAAAAGTGGGTTTACATTGGTCTAATTGATCCACTCTGAAAGGTGTTAACGTAATGTTGTAAGTCCATTTGTGCTGATAAAGAAAAGTGATTCTGAGGGCGCTTTAGTGTTTTGCAAATCGGAGCCATACACTTTTTTTAAGTAACACATTTTGTAAATGAATGTGGAAGGGAAATGCAAATTCAGTTCTTCTCATTAGCGCCGTCTGGCATGGTTTTTTTTTGTGTCAGCGTTTGCAAAAATTATTAGAAGAGCCTTTTCCATTCCATTCCATTTTATAATCTAGACTCAGGGTTTCCATGAGTCTTTAAACAGCAGTAAAAGTCATTATATTTACTTTTAACCAATATCAAGGCCTTACATTTCATTAGAAAGCATTTCATTGGATTCAAACTGGCATTAAATCTAAATTTATTGGAAAATGATGACATTGCAAGTTCATCGAAAATACCACATTTTTGGTCAAACATATTCAGCTGCAGTTTTGGCTGTAATTGACCATATGTTTTTGCTAAACAGTTTGACGTTTTGTCCCATTCTCTTTTCCCAGATTGGTGAAATGTCTGCAAATCTTAAGATATGAAATATTCCCTTTTTTTTTTACTGAATTTGTGGCATTGACATATTGTATTTTGCTGCTACCTGTATAAACCCTATAGACTGGTGCTGGGGATTCGCTTGGGACAAAAAAAAATTCCAAATGTCCTTCGGCATTTTTATATAATGCTCCTTTAGTAAAAAGTTCAGATCTTTTTGCATTTTTTCCCACAACACATACACACATTTGATCATTTAGCTATAAATCCCTAAATGTCTTGATCACTTTGATCACAGCGTTTATACGTTCATGCCATTTTCACACCGTTCCACTTGCAATCCTCACACTCTTAATGGCTTGTAACGGGGCCAAATGCTATAGAACTCAATTGCTTTCCAAAGTTTCAACGCTTTCGTCCAATCTGCGCATTAAATATGAAACACAGACACTGGAGACAGGCACGGTCTGCGCTGCTATTCCATAGAGCCTTGTAATAAATAATTCATAGCATTGCGGAGATATTCCCGTTAATTTGACCACCCCATACGCAGGTCGCAGCTGCGTATTACAATGGCTGTGTCTGCCCATTGGGATCCATTTATTTACATCAGCTCTTGCACCTGTGAGCCCCCGGTTGTTGCTCCTGTCGGGGAATATCAATAGATCCGAATGTCATCTCTGCAGAAATGTATTGGCGATGTGACAGGACTTGCACTTTGGTTAATATCGGGCGGGCGAACCATATCCAGCCATTGGCGTGCTGTGTTAAAAATGTCACAAAGCGCTTTGGCGGGCTCTCATTATTCAATTACAGATCGAGCTTGTTTGCGGCAGCGTGACCGATGAGATTATCAATAGCGTTGTGTGAAGCGTGAACCCCCGGCCCGCCCGCTGCATCCGAACATTGAAGTGTGACTCAATGTTGAACCAGCTGCGGTCAAGCTACTGTTTCACTACGTGTATCTGAGGGTTTATTTCAGGGGTAAGATGATAAAAACCTGAGCTACTCGTGTCAGCCCCATGTCTGGGCGAATCTGGCCCGATGACAAATCAATATGCTAATTTCTGCATGTAAGAAGTGGATTGTGATCAATCAGTTGAGTGTAGTGATAACTGGCATGTAACTTATTTATTCCTAAACCTGTTTTGGTGTCATAGGGACATGACTTTGTAAAAAAGGCATTTTCTTTTTGACCTCCGCAATCTTTACAAGTAATAATTCCATCAATGTGTGAATAAAAGGTCACCGTGTGATCTTGGTTGGTTTGAAGCCTGGTATTTCAGATGGTGAAAAGTTTGACATTTGGACAAACAGGCTGCGGTTGTACATTTTCTCCCATTCGTCAACAATGATTAAGTGCCTTTGGTTCAATCATTAACTCTTCTCTGCCAGGAAAGCAGACCAGGGCAGAGTGCAAAGTTTGTCCCCAAAGTCAGAGTGGTTTGAAAAGGCAGAAACTTTCAAACATTGTTTGTAGACGCACTGCATTTTAGTCCAGGTTTATAGGAAAGCAAAGTTATAAATTGTCTGTAGTTCATTGCAGCCAGTGTTTTCCCTTTTGTCTAATAAAATAACTAGCTGACGTTTGCACTCTGTCAACTTGCTTTATTCCATTTTTAGATTAAAAAGTGAATATCTATTTTAGCAACAAAAACTATAGGCTACTTCTGCCCATCAGAAGAAAGGTTGACATTTTCACTAGTTTAGGAATTCCTCAGTTAAACAACGTAAGTTTTCTTGCTGAAACGTCTGATGGATCCTTTAATCTTATCTAAAAGATTGTGCAAGTGAAAACCGTGACGTAACACATTGAATGGTTTCAAATCCAGCGTTGACCGAGTTAGCCGGTGGAGGAAATGAAGACAGGCATTTTGGCCAGTGGTGAAATGTCAGGCTCAGGGCGAGTTATGAGACAGAGTCAAACAGTGCCCCCCTGCCTTCTGTGGGCTGTTGGGTTGGGCCCCGGGACGGTCCCACTGTGTGAATATGATGGGAAGTAGGTTAGGGTGACGGCGCTGACATTAACCGCCTCATCGGGTGGACATGAGGGCCCCCATGGCACGCTGTTGGGTCATTTATCTGTAGCGCGTACAGGTTTGCAATGGGCATTCATTTATGGATAAAGCAGTAGCACTGTAGCACAGCGGTTAGCGCTCGTGCTTCGCAGCTAGAAGGTCCCGGGTTCGATTCCCACCTGGACGTGACCTTTCTGTGTGGAGTTTACACGTTCTCTCCGGGTACTCTGGTTTCCCCGACCACTAAAAACATGTATAATAGGCGAATCCTCCAGCCAGGTGATTCTGCCGTCACCAACTGCACCCAGCGGTGTAAAAGAATGGGTCAAATGCAGAGGACTAATTTCTTTGTACAGTTGTTGCATAATGACAAATAAAGCGCCTTAGTATTGCAGTTTACCATCAACAACAAACGCTGCACATTTCTCAGCCTCGTCAATTGACTGTGAAGAATTTCAAATCATAATGACACCGCCCATGAAGTGACTTCCTGTTTCGATCCAGCACGCCAAAATAAAAGCACACAGCTCGTATCATTGATTAGTTCAGCAGGTACTGGCAACATTACAAGAACATAATTAAATACAGACATTTTAAATGTTTTATCTGTTAATAGTTAGGCAGAAAGAAAGTTGGAACTAATGAACTGCTGAACTAATGAATAAGTTCAGCTCGGATACAAACAAACAATGATGTGAACGTGTGAAGTGAGAGGACGCTGGCGCGTTTTGGCTGCCGCTTCTCACTTCGGTTCGGTTGGAAAAGTTTGTTTGAAACAAAAGGTTTTACGTACCGATCCTGCCTGGTACCGGTGGTATCCGAGCCTGCCTCACCATCTGGACTGTGTCTTTGCCTGGCCGCCCGCATCTGCCGCCTGTCACGGTGGGACTCCGCAGTGTCCATCAAGCTAGCTCCCGGGGCTGCCTACGGCCCGACCCCGCTGTGTTCTGCTCGAGTAGCGGACTACAACCCGGTCATTGGCCGACCTGCACTCCGGAGCAGCCTGTCAGCAATGCGGCTACTGTTCGTGGCTTTCCTGCTGGCCTCTCCACCATTCCCGGCTCCGTCCATGGCGCTTCGATACACGTCCTCGCAGCTCCTCAGATTTAACCACCGCGCACCTTCCTCACTGGATATCACAACAACTCTGCAACAACACTGTCTTCTCCGGCGTCGCCCCTACATCCACCGAGGCTCCCGTCGCAGTCTTCTCTACAACTTCAGTGGCGAAAACAGTATTCCATCTCTCTGGTCCGCCCGCAGTTCACTCCCGCTCGCACACCTGCTCAACAACATCTGCCTACGTCATCTGCGCACTCACCATGTGACTTCATCTAACCTCCTGCCCGTCTCAACTTCCGCCACATGGACTTCACAACAAAAGCCTCTTAAGACAGCACTCTTCAATACAAGATCACTCAACAATAAAAGCCTGCTCCTCTGTGAATTCATCATTGACAATAAACTGGATCTACTCTGTCTCACTGAAACCTGGCACAAACCCATGGACTACATTGCACTAAATCAGACCACCCCACCTGGATACTCCTACATCGACAACCCTCGTCTGGACCAGCGAGGAGGCGGCATTGCAGTAATCCATCGCAGTGACATCCTCCTCCGCCCCCTCTCCATCCCGGCTGTATCCTCCTTTGAACACTTGGCTTTCAGACTTCCCGGTTCCCAATCACTCACCGCTGCAGTCATCTACCGCCCCCCAAAAAACTGCCCATCATTTCTTTCAGATTTCACAGATTTTGTAACTCAGCTGTCCTCCATTTCCCCGTCCGTTCTTCTCCTTGGTGACTTCAACATCCATATTGACTCCCCTACAGTTAAATCCACATCTGACTTTCTGGACATTTTAAACTGCCTCAACCTCACCCAGCACGTCACTTCTCCCACACACAATCATGGACACATCCTGGACCTGGTCTGTTCCACACCCTCCCTAACCATACATAACCTGTCATTGACCGACCTCACAATTTCTGATCATCTGGCCATCACCCTGGACATCACTACCCCCTCCCCCACTGCCAAACACTCAAGAACAATTACATTCCGCAACCTGAAATCCGTCAGTCCCATCTCTCTCTCTGCCTCCATATCCCATGCCATCACCAGCTCTTCGCTTCCCTCAGATCCAACTGCCACGGATCTTGTCAACTTCTACAACCACACACTCTCCTCCTGCCTCAACCAAATAGCCCCCCTCAAAACTGCCTCGGTCTCCTTCTCCACCTCCGCCCCTTGGTTCACCCCAGATCTCCACAATCTCAAAAAACAAAAAAGACAACTTGAAAGACTCCATAAAAAATCCGGTCTCATTGTCCATGCCCAAGCCTACAAACAAGCTGTAACCACATATAACTCCGCCCTCAAAACTGCCCGGTCCAACTTCTACTCACAACTCATCCACTCAAACTCTTCCAACCCCCGCACACTGTTTTCTACATTTGCAAAACTGACCAAACCCAAGGACAATATAACCTCCACATTCACCACTGACAAATGCAATAATTTCCTGTCATCCTACCATACTAAAATCCATACCATACACTGTTCACTTGCATCCACTTCCTCCGCTTCTCCTCCCTCTGAACATGAACTCGCTCCACTCACACTCCATAGCCTTCCCTCCTTCTCTCCTCTGTCCCCCTCCGACACCACCAAACTCCTCTCATTAATGAAATTTCCCAGTTGCCAGCTTGACCCGATCCCATCTCCCCTCCTCAAAACCTGCATTCCAACTCTCATCCCTCTCATCACCAGCATCATCAACACTTCCCTTTCCTCTGGATCTGTCCCATCCCCGCTCAAACTTGCCTCCATCTCACCCCTCCTGAAAAAACCCGGCCTCAACCCTGACAACCTGGACAACTTCAGACCCATCTCCAATCTCCCGCTGCTTTCAAAAATTCTGGAACGCGCCGTCATAACCCAACTCCACCAACATCTCCACTCCTCCCATCTCTTCGAAACATTTCAGTCCGGATTCCGTTCACACCACAGCACAGAAACAGCACTTCTAAAAGTTACAAACGATCTCCTCCTCGCCGCCGACTCTGGTTCCATATCCATCCTCCTCCTCCTCGACCTCTCCGCAGCTTTTGACACAATAAACCATACCATCCTCCTCCACCGTCTACAATCAATCGGCATCTCCGGCACAGCACTCCTCTGGTTCACCTCCTACCTCTCCGACCGTCACCACTTTGTCTCTGTCAACAACTGCAACTCCCACATTTCCCCCGTCACCCATGGTGTCCCCCAAGGTTCCGTGCTCGGCCCCCTCCTCTTTACCATCTACATGCTTCCCCTCGGTCAGATCATCCGTCACCATGGACTCAACTTTCACTGCTACGCCGACGATACCCAACTCTACATCTCCACCAAATCCATCACCCCGGTTATCCTCTCCACCATCACTGCCTGTATCTCTGACATCAAAACCTGGATGGACAATAACTTTCTCAAACTCAACAGCAATAAAACAGAACTCCTCATCACCGGCCCCAAATCTCTCCTCCCTTCTGTCCAGAACTTTACCCTCCTCATCGACGGTCACATTGTCACCCCCTCCACCTCCGTACGCAACCTCGGCATCATAATGGACTCCACCCTCTCATACAAAACACACATCAATAACATCACTAAAACATCCTTCTTCCACCTACGCAACATTGCCCGCCTCCGCCCCTCCCTTACCCAGGCAACAGCTGAAATCCTCATCCACGCTTTCATCACTTCCAGACTCGACTACTGCAATAGCCTCCTCTACGGACTTCCCACCACTCATCTCCAAAAACTGCAATACATCCAGAACTCTGCTGCCCGCCTCCTCACTCACACCCGGTCCAGAGAACACATCACCCCCGTCCTCCAACAGCTCCACTGGCTCCCCGTTCAATATCGCATTCAATACAAGCTCCTCCTCCTCACCTACAAGTCCCTCCATAACCTGGCCCCACCCTACCTCACCGAGCTCTTGCAACAACACCAGCCCCCCCGCCACCTCCGCTCAGCCGGCACCAACCGCCTCACCCCCATCACCCGCACTAACCGCCGGACCTTGGGGGACCGAGCCTTTGCCATCGCCGCCCCCGCCCTCTGGAACTCACTCCCACTGCCCATTAGAAACTCGGACTCACTTCCAACCTTCAAATCAGTACTCAAAACCCATCTGTTCAAACTAGCTTTTCTTTAAACCCCCTTTTTTTGTTTTGTTTTATTTTTCCCCATGTGAAGCGTCTTTGAGTGTCCAAAAAAGCGCTATACAAGTTTGATGTATTATTATTATTATTATTATTAAGATGGTGCTTTTATTTTGGTGTGCTGCTTCGAAACAGGAAGTCACTTCTTGGGCGGTGGTGGTGATTTGAAGTTATGCACAGAGTCAATTACCCCAGAGGTAGCAGGTTTTGCGTTGTCTTTTAATCAATTTAGGTTGATATTTGGTAATAAAAATTGTATTACCAAATATCAAATATCAATAGAGATGTTAACTTAGTCTGACTTATTACCTGAAACGGAGCAAGAGCTCAGTTTGAATGATTGAGTTCATAAACAGCTTTAACTATGACAAAAAGGACAGGGAGATTTGAGCAATCATAAATATGAGGTGATGGCTCTGTAGGTTCTCAAAGGCGATATCCAGAACCTAATTGCAGATGAATTGTAATTAAATCAACAGTGTGATTTCGGCCAAAGAAAATCGTGATATGTTTTGCTACGTCGCCCACCCCTAATGACCGCGATGGATGAAAATGAATACAAGTTGATTGAATATGCTCCCACAACATAATTTTAATTCATAAAACATAAATGTTATTCATCTAAAAAAAATATATACAGCATCCCCAAGAAAGACGCCTCAGAATGATCGTTGAGTCACATGATTTCTGAAACAAAGAGAAAAATAACGTCCCAAGTCATTTCACATTATCATCTCAAACAAGTTAATTTAATGGCTCTTGTTCTATTACCCGTGACTGAATGAGATAAATGCAGCGCTCCCCCAGATTGGAGACAGGTGAAATCCTTTCTGAGAATGAAATGTTTTAACGGAGAATTACCGTGACGCTATGAGCAAATTGATTGGAGCGGGGTTTGCCTTCAGGCTTCAGAGCGCCGAGCTGTAAGAGGGCGTTTGACTCGTGATTGACCCTTGAAATATCAAATTGACTTACTGGCACTTTGCTGACTGACGGGCTATGAATTAGCCTGCTTGTTTTTTTGTACACGGGGATATCAGCTCATGGTATTTCCGTCATAATTTGGCACCCACGGATAAACTGTGGCTAAACTGGACTCAACCAACATGGCTGAAATCTGCTTCACCTCTGTTTTATAGATACGTCATTAATCTCCCAATAAGGCAATTCAAGTTGGCCAGTCCAGAGGTCAAAACCAAATGCGTCTTCCTCCCCTCTGCAACGTCCAAACCGGAGCCGGGGTTGTCATGGCGCCTCGTAGCCTGTGTATTATTCATTTATGTGCCACTAAGGGAAGAGCTGCCAGTGCATCGCCGTCAGTGAGGATTTAATTAAGAAAAGCTGTCACATCCTTCCACCGCCTATGCCTCTCCCGATCAAAGCCATCGATATCTGGACATAATTACACTAAACACGTCATAATAAAGCCGTACCGGCGATTAATTTGAGTTTCCAAGAGGCTCAATTCATTAATTCATTTGACAAACCTGTGCGACGCTTCTTTATTATCATTTTTTCTCTGTCGAGCGATTCTTATTAACCGTCACGCTCTTTTGGCGAGGTCCTTGTCTTATTAACCACATCGATTTTCCCTTTTATTTTTTTACGACCCCCAGATTATGCTGTTCTCGCGTTTGTTTGTTTGTTTTGTTCTTTATTTCATATTTACAGCCTGGAAAAAAATTTAGAAGTAATTGGCCCTTCTGTCAGAGCATACAGAAATCCTCTCCTGCTGCAGAAGGAGGCAAATCGAAATGAGTCCGATGAAGCTGGATGCGGTCTTTTAAAACATAGCAGAGTGACTTAGCAGAATTACTCAAACATGGGTAAATTAAACAAAACTCAGCTCCAGGATGTGGGGTCGAAAAAAGTAGATTTAGACCTCGTGTCGCTTCCTCAAAGTACAGTATAGCGGGAATCCACGAACCGTAACGCCATGATCTCAAGGGTCCTCGATCAAACGCGTGTTAGTAGGTCCACAAGGCAAGAGGACAGAGCGGTAATCTCCGAATGAATGCCGACAGCCGAGGCGCTGCAGACGGAGAATGGAGGATGTGATTTTGCGCGGCGCCCGTCCCGCACGGTGACACTCGGCCAGGAGCGTAACCAGTTCACAAGACCAACCTTTGGGTTTGCACGAGGGGGCGAAGTTCACGGTTACGGACTAAGCGGGGCATTAATAACCGGCGCGGGGCAGATGTGGCGGTGGCCGTACATCACCGTGACGACAGTGGAAGTATGATGGAGAGGGGGGGGGGGGGGGGGGGACAAAGAGAGGGGGGTGGTCGAGATTTGACTTAAATATAAGATACATTTATTCATCTATTTGTTCAAACGCTAACTTTATCACATCGAGCAATCTGCAATCGACTACAAAGCAGAACCTAAGAGTCTCACTTCCCTCTGCCCCCTCCAGGCAGGAAGAGAGAGGGTGAGGCAGGGGGAGGCAGAGAGGGAGAGAGAGAGTCGAGGATGAAGGGAGGAAGAGGAGCCGTTGAATAGGAAAATAGAGACATGATAGAGCGGGGTAAGGGCGCACAGTATGAAGAAGTTATGGAGGAACTGGATGACTGGTATTGATTATCTGCCCGTAGGCGAAGGAAATGGGGCCGAATGTGCTCCTCAGCCAGACAAAAAAGGGTATTATTTCAAAGGTCACTGTGTCCATTACAAGGCTTTTATTCTTCTGAGTGCACTTGTATAAACAGCAGGTAAACACTGGAGGTGGAGAGAGAATCCTAAATGTCTTCAGAATGTGTTGTGAGTAATGTTCAAATGAGTCGAGTAGTACACCAAGTTCTTGTCACTTGCATTAGTGCAGCCAGTGACCGGCTGCGGCCTCTGTCTGATCCACGAACCAGCTCAGGAAGTCATTAATCCCACAGGCTGTTTGGCTGTAGAATTCATCTTTGTGAGAAGTGACATAGAATGCACTAATGCTCACTTTGTTTGTTTATTCTCTATCTATGTATCTATCTATCTCACCAAAAAAGGGTTTCTGAAGGGTCTATCTTATTGCTCCTGGATATTAATTGGCTCTTTCATTATACCCATCCTCTTCTAGTACCGTATATTCCGGAGTATAGGTCTCACTCCAAACTTTACAGTTTTTTTAATTTTCAGTGGTACAGTAAGTAAATAAGTGCTTTATTTGTCCTTGTACAACTGTACAGGAGTAGCAGATACTGGAACAAAAGCCTAGGGCGCCCTCTAGCAGCTGTCCGTGTGAAAATGCCAAACGTGTAATTATATATTTTGATATACAAGTCGCACCTGAGTGTAAGTTGCACCCCCAGCCAAACTATGAAAAAAAGTGTGACTTATAGTCTGGAAAATAAGGTATGAAGCTGTGTGATTTGTATTCAAATGAACCCATTTAAACTCATTCGTAATTCACACAAAGTCAAGTTGAGAAGTCAAGTGTTTATGTCTCATAAGTAAAGTTTAATTGGTGCTTCTAGTTTATAAACTAGTTTATAGAAGCAGCTCTTCACGTTTATACAATTCATCTTTATATTTTCTTTAAATGTACGATCGTCTAATTTGCCACGATCTCTGTACTTCAATCACTTATTGTCGGCTCTGTGAAAACAACAACTCTCTCTGACTTGATCCTCCTCTGAAAGCGTGTTTTGTTATGGCTTTGGTCCTGCGCCGGTCGGTTGGACGTGCGCAGGTGTGGCTTCAGTGCGTGCGTGCTTCTCTATAGGCGAGTGTTTGTTCCACGTTTTCTCCTATCTCCATGGCCACAGCCGTAACACCTGGTCGGCCAGATAACGTGCCAGAGACAACAGGCTCAACGAGATGTACTGATGTGTTTCAATGCACATTTCAATACACATTTGCATTCATTTCCTCGCCGGCTAATCCCCACTGTAGTAAACGCACGTATCGAGCTCGATTGAAAAAAGACAAATACTGTTCACCCAACACGACACCGACTTAGTTTGCCTAAATCAAACGGCTCTCAACTTCCCTAGGACTGAATCAGAATTGTGCCAGCACTAAACCCGGACTAAACCTAGACTTAATCAGCGCTTAACAAGGACTGAACCAGAACTAAACCAGAGCCGTTCTAATTCATAAATATTGAATGTATGTGTTATGTATAAGCCTGAATGGCCTCCACGCATTGTACAAGCTCTAAACTAGTGCTTCTAAAACTTTTCACACCGAGCTTGTGGTTAGCATTTGGAGGCTAAAGATGCAGTTACATAAGTCTGTATGTAGTGTGGTCAAGGCATACGCAACACGGTTATGTAAAAGAATATGTGGTAAATGATTCAGATTTCTATAACTGTACCATCTCATAAAATATTTGACCACGAGGTGTAGAAATAGACTGGCCTAAACCACGGCTGAACCTGAAAACTTCAATGCATTACTAAAGCACCACTTGAAATGTCTCTAATTAAAGTGAATCGAGGCTGAAACGGTCCCACAGTTTGAGAACCATTGCGCTAAGCTAAGCACTTTACCAGGACTAAACAATGGTATATAGGTCGCTGTACATTCTTCCCCTGGTCCTTAAAGCAGCCTCGTCTCTGCCGCTCACTCCCACTCGTTGTCTTGTGTGGAGATTTTCATCTCATTACAGCACGATTACATCAACGGCACGCCGCCCATCTTTGATGTCGCTGCGTGCCGTGTTGTGAGGGGACCCTAGCGCCGGGGCTGTGTACCTCCACCGAGCGGAGCAGAGGGTCGCGCTAACAATGCCCCCTGTGGCAGAACATGCGCCCAAACATGTCGCCCTTCTTCACTTTGCAAGTCAAAGTGTCAAAGCGGCGGCGGGAATACACCAGCGACCTGCCCAACTTTTTCACTCTGCTAAAATCCTTCTATTCTTTCCAGCAAAGCTCTGGGTGAAATGTTAAAGCTACTAGTAAGTACTTGCCGTTCTTGTTTTTACTAAGTGGAATAATACAGTTTTGTACTTTTTTGTGAAATACAAATTATACTTTTAGTTTTCCCCTCGGCTGGCTGGGTAATAGACAAGAGTGAACTTAAAGAGGAATCCTTTGAAAACCAGCCTCACAGTGGATAAGAATATACGATGTAATGATAGTTCTGACTATTATTATCTTTATTATTATTATTATAGATTATGTCTCGGCCCACAACCATTCCAGATTTGTATCGCGATAACAAGCTTCAAAGCTTTTTATTTTTTATCAAAGCCGTCTCGTTTCTAACTCCATTTTCTGCTCTGAGACGTCTACTACTCCGCAGGGCGTCAAGGTCTCGCTCACGTGCCCTCGGTGGCAGAACATGTGAGAGAACACCTGACTCCTGGATGTTTTGGAAGTCACGGTGGCAGAGCAGTTACATGAATTCCCCGTCGTCAGCCTGTCTACCCTTTTTGAGAGGGTTATTACGGCGTGGCACAGGCTTTGAGGTAGAAAAACACATTAATGGCGCGGCGCATACTGAACATACGTCTGCACTGAGAGTCCGTGCTTCCTTACACCGTCATAGCCATTACGGTTGTCCCAATCAAGGTCTACACCATGACTGAAGAGACTAGAATTGAGCTTCACATTTTCAAAACTAAACCCGGTCTTAAAGATATTGTCTAAATGCCCCCACATGCAGCCCCGGTTCCCGTCGGCAGAGGCTTGCGTGTTGTACCACCTGTTGTACGTGCAGCGCATCTTGAGAACCCGTATCAGCCCTTCCAACTCTTCAGGGATCTCCGAACAGATATTAGCTTTGGCTACACACCTCTCGCACACTTCCTGTGCTGTTGGCAGATTTGAATGTGAATGTTAGCGATGTTCTTGGCCACACAACGCCCCGGGCCCTGCGCTTTGTCTCCGCAGACAGCTTGTCTACTGCAGCGTGCCAGACGGTTATAGACGCACACAGCAGATTTTACTCTTTATTTAGTTTTACACAGAGCACAAGGGGGGAGTAATTAACAGCACTCTGGTCATGTAATATCGGCGCGTTCACATGCAGGGATTTAGGCTTCCATCTCCCTGGTGATTCAGGGGAGCTATAAAAAAATAAAAAAGATGCTTCCTCAAATGTTTTGTGTATTTCGGTGATGAGCTTTTACCGTGTCATAATGCCGTGCTTACGGTGCACACAGAGCTGCGCTTTGTGGCTTCGTCGAATGCTAAGGTGTTCAGAGTATTCTAAAGATCAAGCGTTTTGCATTAGTACATATTTGGGTCATTTTCTGCGTTTCAAGACGAACATACATTTACCCTCGGGAGCTCAGCCAAAAAATAAATACATTGATGTAAATGATTAACGGAGTAAATCAAATTAGAATGAATTGTCCAAACAGATTGTTGAATATCGTTCAATATTAGGGCTGCACAATTGTTCGCAAAGAATATTGTATCGCAATATTGGGGGACGCAAATAACCTCTAAAGTTTGATCCAAGTCGTCCTCCATCCGACTGAGAATGACACATCTTGAACTACTGTTATCTAATTACTATTATTATTATATTTCTTTCTTTCGTTCTTTTTCACCTGCTCCCTTTAGTCCCGTTTGCTGAACATTTCCAACAGTGAGTGGAACACACAATTTAGTGAGATGTGGCGGTAATTTATCGCACATCCCCATATCACAATTCTTTCCAATATCGTGCAGCCCTATTCCATAGCAACATTCCGTTCAAAACCCTCGACCCTAATAGCTCCAGGTTGCGCTCACATTACAGAGTTCAAGGTGCTCCAATCTCCAGTAGACACAGGTCACAGTCGGAGTAGAAGGAAGATTTTGAAAAAAATAATGGAATAGAATTTATGGTCCATCGAGTCGTTGATAGAAATTCCTTGTGTTACTTACGCCCACAAAATAGCAGGTAAACGGCAATGCTCCCCCTGACTCTTTTCACACGTCTCTCTTCCCACCACCCCCCCCCCCCCTTTTACCTCTAAAGACAGAGCACTGATGTATGAATAAAAGGGAGGATTTTAGAGCAGTAATATTTCATGAGGCGAGTGGCCCCCGCTGCTGCCACTGTGGTCCTCCGGTTCACGCCATCAAAGAGACATCACCTTTAATTGTTATCATCCATCACTCTGCAACGGGAGATCATAGAGCGTTTTATTTCTCACCGACGGACGAGATCACAGATATGTGCGCACACGGAAGCGGAGGGAGGGCGGGGGGGTAGGGAATGACAGTAATATCGCCTTCATTTTTAATCACATATCTCCGAGCATTGACACCGACAGTTCCTACATGGTACACCGTTGTTTTCCCATAAATATTCGAGTGAGGGCAATTGATGTAAGAAGAAAAGAGTACCGTTTGATATTCTCTGGCACTTGTCACATTGATCGAGATTCATTCCAGCTACAGAGGTCTGCCACAGGAGGCTCTCGGAACGATAACCGGCCTCTTACCAGCGCTCGCTTATGTGGGCGGCTCTGAAAACACCACGCTAAGATGCGGTGCCATGTGACCAAGTGTAGTCGTGCCGCTAATACTGCATTTTGAACATCACCCCGTCACTCCTCTCGTTTGAGCTCATCTTAATTTTATTTGAATACAGCTTGCTGAATGGGTGTGAGCGTCTGTCCCGATGACACGAGGCACCGGTTGGAGTTCGTGGGACTCTCAAAATCCCATTTTCAGTCCAAATGCAGTCTTTGCTTTTCCTCTTATTCAGAACCAAAGCAGCCATGCAATAACAATTAGGAACGGCTCAAGGCTATTTCTATGTTATTTGAACATTGTTTCTATGGTGACAATGGCCAAACTGCCGGGCATTTAAGAAGTTCCTTGGGTTCATTTGAGTAAATGCTCTGACTACCAAGCCGCTGTTGCTTATGATCATATTTTTTTCCATATTGCTTTGCAGGCTTAATATCTATATTTGTTTGGTATGTTTTTGGTGATGTAGTGAGGCCACGATGTCCTATTAGTCATGCAAGCATCTCTCGTATCCATTAGTGACACATTGGACACCTGAGTGCTGCTGCAGTGACACAAGCACACAATGGGCCGGCTCAAACTTGGTTATTTATTACTTTGTGGCGAGGACATGCTCTTTTATCTTGGATGTTCTTGGACACATTAACACGGCGTGTGCGTCGTGTCCTCTCTTGCGTAACCGTCTTGCGAAACGGCGATTCGGGACTGCGCGACGGGGCACCGATGTCGCAATGCCGCCATTGTGGGTCGCGGGGGTCTGCAGCGTTACCCCTCGTCCGGGAGACATGCCGGGTTGCACTTGACGTCGCCTGGTATGGGGCTCCTGCCTGCCTGGTCCCAAGCGGATCCCAGCGGGGCGGCGGGACCGGGACGGCTCCTTGCGGCGGGGATCTGACTAGAGCCGTCGCCCCTGCTCCACGCCGCAACACTGGTAATTGGAGCTGGCAGGGCGCTGGCACTTGGGCCCCCCCCTCCTCCTGCCCCCCTCCTCTCACCTTGCTTTGGTGTTTCTCTCTCATCTACTTGTACAGCAACCACAGCTGCATGACACAAACATGACTAATGTATATCTGCAGGTGAACGTGCTCAGAGTGTAAGTAAACACTCGCAGCACATTCAGAAGTGCAACCAGAAGACTAAAATTGAGAACAAATTGTGCTGCCAGATTTTTTTCATAACAAATATTTATATTAATGTACCTGTCCTTTAATCAACTACTGCTGTTACTCCCACAGTTATCAAATGTAGCATCCTTATTACAACGATTACTTTTTAAACATGCCAGTGCGAGGCCAATAGCTACAAGGTTAAAACTGCTGAGATCACACATTGCATTCACTACAGCTACTACAGTGCCTTGCGAAAGTATTCGGCCCCCTTGAACTTTTCGACCTTCTGCCACATTTCAGGCTTTAAACATAAAGATATAAAACTGTAATTTTTTGTGAAGAACCAACAACAAGTGGGACACAATCATGAAGTGAAACGAAATTTATTGGATATTTCAAACATTTTTAACAAATAAACAACTGAAAAATTGGGCGTGCAAAATTATTCAGCCCCCTTAAGTTAACACTTTGTAGCGCCACCTTTTGCTGCGATTACTGCTGTAAGTCGCTTGGGGTTTGTCTCTATCAGTTTTGCACATTGAGAGACTGAAATATTTGCCCATTCCTCCTTGCAAAACAGCTGGAGCTCAGTGAAGTTGGATGGACAGCGTTTGTGAACAGCAGTTTTCAGTTCTTTCCACAGATTCTCGATTGGATTCAGGTCTGGACTTTGACTTGGCCATTCTAACACCTGGATATGTTTATTTGTGAACCACTCTATTGTAGATGTTGCTTTATGTTTTGGATCATTGTCTTGTTGGAAGACACATCTCCGTCCCAGTCTCAGGTCTTTTGCAGACTCCATCAGGTTTTCTTCCAGAATGGTCCTGTATTTGGCTCCATCCATCTTCCCATCAATTTGAACCATCTTCCCTGTCCCTGCTGAAGAAAAGCAGGCCCAAACCATGATGCTGCCACCACCATGTTTGACAGTGGGGATGGTGTGTTCAGGGTGATGAGCTGTGTTGCTTTTACGCCAAACATAACGTTTTGCATTGTTGCCAAAAAGTTTGATTTTGGTTTCATCTGACCAGAGCACCTTCTTCCACATGTTTGGTGTGTCTCCCAGGTGGCTTGTGACAAACTTTAAACAACACTTTTTATGGATATCTTTAAGAAATGGCTTTCTTCTTGCCACTCTTCCATCTTTGTGTATCCAAATCCGGCTTTAAACTTCTCCACAACAGTATCTCGGACCTGCCTGGTGTGTTCCTTGTTCTTCATGATGCTCTCTGCGCTTTAAACTAACCTCTGAGACTATCACAGAGAAGGTGCATTTTATATCTTTATGTTTGAAGCCTGAAATGTGGCAAAAGGTCGGAAGGTTCAAGGGGGCCGAATACTTTTGCAAGGCACTGTTTCTATGTCAAATACCATAAGCACTTACGGCTACCTCCTGTTATCTTGACATTGCTGTATTACATTCAGTAAATACTACTGCTAAGCATTTTAATAATCTAAAAAGCTCTCCCCGAACCATTAACTCCATTATATCACATCGTCTTAATCATCGCAGCTGCACTTCTCACTGGTTTTGCTGCCAGCGCCTCTCCACGCCTGTTGTGTACCTGCGCATACCCCACTGTTCTCCTAATTGAGTGGTACAGCCGCAGAACCCACATTAGTCCTTCCCCTCGCAACCCTCCCCGCCCGGCCCGTCCCGCTCCGAATCCCCGGCGAAAAATGCCTTCATCTTTCTCGCTAAGCTGCTCATATTGCAGCGTGACTGTGGGTGCGTGATGAAAGGCTATTGAGAGAACAATGGGCCCGTTTTATTTTCGCAGCACGGAGGAACCACCTCACCCCGAGCGTCCGACGGCTTCCCGGCACCTCTGTTTTGGTCATTTGCAACGTCGGCTCGTTCCAGGACAAAGTAAAACACAAAGCCGTATGCATGGGGAGAGATCTAGTGCCGCGTTTTCTCGGGAACCCGCTGCAAAAGTGGTGTCACGGCCGACTACTCCCGGTTGTTCGCTTTGTTTTTCTAATTTAAAGATATAACCTATGACGCAATACAGGTCTATGGCAGGTCAATGATACGAGATAAAGTCGCTATGGAGAGCATTAAACCGGGACAAATCCAGGTCTAAACAAATGCAGGACTAAGTCGAGACTGAGAATCATGGACGACGGGGGTCTGAAACCTTCAAAAGGTTTCAAACCAAATGAAAGTTGTAAAGCGCGACATTATCATTTATATTCAAACAGCAAAGCTCTGTTTTTTTTTATTCAATTCAATTAATAAACAACAGATTTCATGTTAAATCTTGAAATTGTATTGCTTTCATTAGGAGGAACTATGTAGTACTAGTAGTGGTGGTCTCAGGTAGTCCTTCCTTAAGAAATGAATGTCGCTACATCATTGTGGTCTATTTCCGATGAAATATTATAGCAGCAAATTACTAATTTCTTTGTATCAATGCTTTAATGGAAGACGCTACAGGCAAAACTATTTTTTTTTTCAGGTTTGGGACCAAATTGGTCTCTGAATGTAGGCTTTCACCTGAAAAAATAAATAAATCAAACCTAATCATCACAATAACATGTTTAGATATTGCACTAATTCAATGTTTGTCCATAGATTTATTTAGGAAATTGTAATTTCAAGGACCTTTTTCTCACATTTTGGCAACAATATCTGCACGCAAGTAGCACCTACAGATTTCATTTTTTTAAATAAAATATTTTGAAAATTTTTTCAAAGAGATTTTACAAATACCTAATTCCTAGCCTGATTTATTGAGTTTTGAATTATATATATTTTTTTTAAACATACAAGGAGAAATTTCTATTTTTTTTACAGATTTTTCCACTAAAAACACAGTTTATTATAAAACTAAACAAGATATCCAAAATCCACTCTGAAAAAGTCTTTGTAGCTTTGTCAACAAAATAAAACCATACATTTGAATCTGGCTCAGATGTTGATGCTGTAAAAGGCCTATTTTTTATATGAACACAACATCACAGATATCTTGCAATATGGTTTTTTCTCATATTTATGCCAGTAATCTACACCGTTGATATCTTAAATTGATATCTTAAAAAAAAAAATAATAATAATAATGTATATATAAGGGATAAAACCAGGACTAAACCAGACTGCTCTAGACTAAACCGGGACTAAGCAAGGACAAAATGTCTAAACAAGGCCTAAAGAATACCTGTCAAAACTCAACAAGACTGAACTTTGGACGAACCAGACACAATTGAAGGAATAAAATAACTAAATGATCTATAAACCTTGTCTAAATCAGGTTAAGCTTGGGACAAACCTTGCATATTGGCTCATTGAGTTTCCATTTTGATTCCAAAGATACTACCCCCATAGTTTGAACAAAAGACGGACATTTCTCAACACAGATTCGTCAACCACCTGCATCGCCTTCACTCTTCCATCGGATTGTTGCTTCTCGTCCAGAAACCTCGAGCCCCCTTTCTTTTCCTGCCAAATTAAAGCAGACTGAACAAAGCCCCGTCTTTGTCTTACTGGGATGACAACTTGGCAGACGGGGCCGGCCACAAGAGACGAGACATACATCACCTAATACTCACCCAAATATCTCCCGAGATCTACAACAGGCAGGTTTTATCCAACGCCAAGGACATGGAAGAAGTGCTTTCGAGATGCAGAGTTTTATCAAAGCTCTCAGAATGGGCTACACAGGTGTAACACTGGGGAAAATGTTCTTTTTCTAGTTAAAAATGTCTCTAGTTATTTAGTCTTTGTTTAGCTGGTTTTGATTATGTAACCGTTCAATACCTTGCATTTTAACCACGGAAATCAATGCTTTGGTGGCTTTTTCCTTTTAAATAGTCCCCAAAGTGGTTTTCTTTCATTCAGCTTGAGAAGCGAGCTGGTGAAAGTCTGGAGCTTTTAAGGCGTGGAGCTGAAGGGATGTCAAAAAGGCAGAAGTTGATAGTTTCGTAACAGTTGTGCCCTTTGGACCTGGTGCCACAGAGTGAGAAGATCCCGCTAAAAAGGTGGAACTTCCAGGCTGTTAAAATGATGTGGTTCACTTTCATGTCCTTTTGAGTTTCCATCGGCAGCACGGAGCCGAGTCAGTGTTTTGGATTCTGAGGAAAAATAACCCAATCAGAGAAGCCATTGGTCCAATTTACATCAGCTTTGATCGCCGCTTGAGGCTTTTTATTGACTTGTCAATAAGCAGTACATGCGCTGGCTTCAAGATTGTGCAGGTATTGAGATGTAGAGAAGGGATTCCAGACCCTTTCCCCTAGTTATTAAAAATGAATAACTTGGGGGAACTAAACACCTGGATGTCTGAGGATTTGCACCATTTCTTGAAGGAACACAGCCATATATATATATATATATATATATATATATACATAAAATAAAAATAAAAACTTGTATTTCGGCTGACATTTTGGCATCAAAGATGATCAATTCAGACGTAACTTAATCCCCCAATATAACAATGTTTTTGCATCACCCTAGACATTTGTTTCCTTTCCCCTTTTTCTGTCAAACAGTAAAGGATTTCTTTGTAAACTAGGGCTCCTTTGCACCATTTCTTTAGCTCTCTGAAAAATTCTCCAAACGCGTATTTATAAGTAATGCATCCTCCATGTGTATAAAGCCGTCCCGCGCCGCGTACGGGTTAAGCTCATGTGAAGGTTTGCTGCAGCTGTTTGCCTTTTAAATTATTCCCTGTTTGAGTTCCCTGATATGACGGAGCCGCTGACTCGTGTAATAACTCCTTTGGGCTCTTTTACCGCGTTTCACCGATGGTTAGCATTTTTCACATCCCAGGAACACTTCGCCGATAACTTAATAAATATTCCATAGGCGGGAAATGGGAGTGCGGTGGGCCGAGAGCTGGGGAGATTTGTGTAGTTCTTTGGGTTTTCTGCCTCAAAATATATTAAAGATTCGCAGTCACAGGTGCAGGAGACCAGTAGTAGCCGTAGTAGTAAAACAATATACAGCAAATGTAAAGTAGAAGTAGCAGTGGGAGTAAATTATTTAAATGAAATGGGCTACTTTGTGTGCGATGATACTGCATCCTATTTCCTGACTATTATTGCATTTTTCGCGAAGCAGCAACACCTGACTACAGATCTCTTCTTTTTTTTTTTTTTTTTACTCGCTCAACTTGTTTTTCCGAATTTCAGTTTTCTTGTTATTGATAATTATACATTTCTCGCACGTCTTACTGTTTCTCCCCGCATGTCGCCGGCACGTTTGACAAGCGATACTTTTTAATTTTGAGTAAACCTATGATTGTCGTGGCGGTTGCAAAGCGGCGTGTTGAGTCAAAGTCGAATGAGACGACACTTCTGCAGAGGTGTTTTGTTTTTTTTGTGTTTTTTTTATGTTTCTGCTGTAGGGAACTCGAGGAAGACTGACAGGCTGATTTCAATGTACGTATTCTTTTCTTTGCGGGGACGTCATTCACAGCCTGCCACCTGCGTCAAGTCTCTTCAGCTTTAGAAACGTTGAAGAACCAAACACAATGGTCCCCTCACTTGAACATTCTCAAGGTTATGCTTTTGACATTATGCGCACAGCCTATTAGCATGACAAGCTTATTTTGTGTTAACACTGAAGTTTAAGGTGTTAGGTGACATTCATTCATTGGGCATTTGTGAAATCCCAAGGCTGCAATTATTTAGGTGTTGTGTGTTTTATAAAACCCACTAACTCGATGTCTGCCAGGGCTTGAAAAGATTTTTCCTTGGATAGTTGGTACATCAACCAGTCACAAGTCCTGAGAGGGGAACGTCCTACATACATCAACCAATCAGCTTAACCCTGACCCTACCCTAGCCACTAACCTTAAGGATATAATACATCTCACACTGGATGATAAATGTACACTGTAAACCGACTATCCATGGAAAAAATATTTTCGCTGCCAGGGCCGTTGACAGTCCTACAGGGACCCCGGGCATGTTTCACATGGGCCCTCCATCCCAATTTTTCCATTATTTTTCATTGATGCCCCTTTTCTTGGTTGCACTTTGAGAATGCTTGTGCACATGGGAAATTACTTTTTCACAGCTTCTGTAGAGCACGATTTAAAAGTATTAAAGTTTGTAACATAGTTTCACAGACGTTTAAAGTTGAACTAAGTAACTCATGCCCCTAGAGGCCATAAGCGCCACTGCAGGTGTCGTAGCAAGTTGCATTTTTTTTTACTAATAATTGTCCGTGAGAGTAAATACTACGCTGACAGAAAAGACAAAGGGAGAGAGGGATATTGTACATCCAATTACACAATGGAGATCATTTTTTTCACTCAAACTGGTAAATTCTGTTTAAGTGGTACTAGCCCGCAGTTAGCCTTGCCCTTTAGCCTGTTAGCTTCTTCTTCATGATTCCTTTAGTGTGTGTTGGGGGCTCCGACCCGGAGGCAGGTAAGTTGCAATTGTGGTTTTCTGGCCAGAGACACCCCAATCATCCCATTAACACTTGGGGGGACTATGAAAAAGATATATTAACGGTAAACAAGTTGCTTAGTTCTTATTTAATATGCTGCAATAGTTATATTTCTAAAATCCTCGTAAACGTGCAAAGATTGCAGTCAACGATAAAGAAAAGTTACCAAACTGTATAGCACACGCCGTGTCCATGACACGCAGAGAGCTGTAATTCCGCATGGCTGCACAGACAAGCTCACACAACATAATTTAGTTTTATTTTAGGGTCCCTAAACGCAGCAGTGAGTCCCAAAACACATCCACCTGAAGCTGCACCAGCTGTAGCGCTCCTCTCCCGTCTGCGCGCACATGGAAAACAGGCCTGTGTTCTCCGGTGTCCTGGGACTTTCTCTCTGGTGATTTGTGGCCATTATAAACGTGTTCTAAGTGAATTTTAGCAGGTGGGGTTGCAGTTTAGCTCCCATTGCGTATGACATAATTTAATAGGCAAAAAAAGAAAGAAAAGAAAAGCGTGTATGTGCTTGACTTTTGCCGCAGTTCTATTTGCATGAAATTGTTTTAAGACTGTTCTCAAACTGTGGTACTCGGGCTTCTTCAGCTGGTATGGTCCGTTGCAATTTTAAACTTTACACAAAGTTCAACATAGATATTTTTAGACCCAGTTCAGTCCTGATTTCATCTTAATCTTGGCAGAAGGTCATATGTTTTATGAAATACTGTACTCAAGTGCTCACTTATACTGTCTTTAATGCTTGTCAAACAGTGGTGTGTGGTCATGTATATTTCCAGCTACAGTAGGCCATTAACAACACTTGTAGCTGAATGAGGCAAGGCAAGTTTATTTGTAGAGCACAAGGGGGGGCGACGGTGGCGCAGATGGTAGAGCGGGTCGTCTCGTGATCGGAAGGTCAGGGGTTCGAATCCCGCCTCCTGAAGGTGCACATTGTCGTTGTGTCCTTGGGCAAGACACTTCACCCTCCTTGCCTCCAGTGTCTGCGTACCCTGGTGTATGAGTGAGTGGCAGGTGGTGGGCCGATGGCGCAGACTGGCTGCCCCAGGGCAGCTGTGGCTGCAACAGCAGCTCACCACCAAGTATGGAGTGAATGAATAATGACGACAGTGTAGCGCTTTGAGAAACTTGGTAATACAGGCTTGTAAAGCGCAATATAAGTGTAAGGCATTATTATTATTATTATTATTAATTCATACACACAACAATTCAAAGTGCTTCACAGTTGCATAAAATTACAAGAAAACAGATCAAATCAATCATTATAACATAAAAATTAATCAATTACAGTAAAAGGCAAGAGTGCAGATAAAATGCTTTCAGTTTTCATCTGCTCGGGTAAAAAGAGCTGTTTTCAGCCTGGATTTGAACATTGTCAGAGTTGAGGCCTGTCTCACATTCTCATGAAGACTGTTCCAGATTTTAGCTGCATGAAACTGAAACGCAGCCTCACCGTGTTTAGTCCTGACTCTGGGAACCACCAGGAGACCCCTCCCTGAAGTTCTCAGGGCCCGAGATGGTTCATACGGCTCTAACATGTCAGAGATGTACTTTGGTGCTAAACCATGAAACAACTTGTACACAAGCAGAGCTGTTTTAAATTCTATTCTCTGAGTGACAGGAAGCCAGTGCAGAGACCGGAGCACTGGACTAATATGGTGGTATTTCCTGGTTCTTGTCAGGACTCGAGCAGCAGCGTTCTGGATGTTCTGCAGCTCTAACAGCTCGTTTAGAAAGGCCAGTCCGTTACAGTAGTCTACGGCACGGTAGCACAGCGGTTAGCGCTCGTGCTTCACAGCTAGAAGGTCCGGGTTCGATTCCCACCTGGACGGGGCCTTTCTGTGTGGAGTTTGCATGTTCTCCCCGTGTCTGCGTAGGTTTCCTCCGGGTACTCCGGTTTCCCCTACCACTAAAAACATGTACAATAGGCCCAGGGACTGCAGGTGGAAATTAGCACAAGTGCTATAACCTGGTACAATGCATCTCTCCTTTCTGAGGCTAATGTATATTGTACACTGTCCCTGTTCAAATAAATAAATAAATAATAATAACCTGCTGGAGACAAACGCATGGATGAGTGTCTCCAAGTCTGGTTTTGACACTATTCCTCTGATCTTAATGTTTTTCAGATGGTAAAAAGCTGATGATGTCATTGCTTTGATGTGGCTGTTTAAGTTCAGGTCTGAGTCCATGATTACTCCTACATTTCCAACCTGATTTCTTTGGTTTTAGCGAGAGAGACTCAAGAACCACTCCGATGAGCCACTCTTGCCTTAGACCTAGTTTGATTCTGGTTTGGTCCTGGTGCAGTCCAGATTTTTTTCAAACTTGAGATTTCTAAACGTAGTCCTTGTTCACATCTGCGTTGTCCACTCTTTTGTCCTGGTAAATGCCTTTTTAATTGGGTATAGCACATTTTGACCATGTCCTACACCCGTTTTAGTCTAGACTTTGCCCAGTTCAGCCCGCTTCGAAAACCAAATATCTTCCGTTGTCGTAGACTGTCGTTTTGGTCTCCTCCCTCCCTCTCGCTCACTCTCCTTGCCTGCCTCTTTGAAGGTTAGACCGAACAAACCGCACAGGAACACACAGACCGCTACTGTTACCATTACTCATTCAGTGACAAATTGGAGCGTATTATTTCATTGTCGGGCAGGTTGTCTGTTTTGCAAAGGGTATCCAGATGCTCCTCCTCTGGTTTTGTCTCAAATGAATGCAGTGTCTTTAGACGGGAAGAAAGGCCCGCTGCGAAGATAAGGCGGCTGTGCAGAGATCTGTCAGCCACATCTGAATTTGAGATGATCCAGGCTACCGGCCAGAGCCAAGTGCAGGAAGAAGCACTCAAAAGTTCAGAGTTTGAACAATCCGCTAACACCCCTTTTCATTTTCCTGTGAGATCTTCCACAAACATTAAAAGCTCTTGTACTTTTCTCCAAGTGGTTAGCAAGAAGTATGATTCATTTCCTTTTAGTTTGAGTGAGACAGTACGCAACTGTAGTAGAAATGGTAGGTTGCAGCAGTTCAGCAACATTGTGAGCCCAAAGAATGATGTCCGTGAACATACCAGGTTATTTCACACATTGTTTTCCCTCCCCGGTGGCATGGGCGTGTTCCAAGATAACAAGAT
The DNA here is from genome assembly GCA_021464625.1 of Proterorhinus semilunaris. NCBI lineage: Eukaryota > Metazoa > Chordata > Actinopteri > Gobiiformes > Gobiidae > Proterorhinus > Proterorhinus semilunaris. The sequence goes on along the minus strand of CM038358.1, from coordinate 25,565,632 downwards.
GAGGATTCATCGAGCTCACATTGTGAAAGAGTGGTTCAGGGAGCGTGAGACATCGCTTTCACACATGGAGTCCCGATCTTAACAATCTTTGGGATGTGCTGGAGGAGGCTTTTCGCAATGGTCCCGCTCTCCCATCAATAGTACAAGATTTTTTTATTTTTTTTTGTGCTGAACGGAAATGCTAAAATCTTGTAAAAGGGGCATAAAATTTGTATGATCATTTTTTTTTTTTTTTGACTCTCACAACTTTATAATTAGATTAAATTAGCAAGTACTTATTGGGTAATGTTAGGAAGTGTACTGTTGAAACTGAACGCCGACTTTAGCTGTCATAACCTGATATGAAACGGGTCCAAATTTAGACACAATAGAAACAAGTATATCTTCTGACAAGTGCACACAAATGCAAACGCGCAGTTGTCCGGGGACTTTTCTATCACGTATTCTTTTCTCACGGCGCCTGTGAGATTAGCCCTCGTCGCATTGTGGCATCTCACAAAGCGGATAAGGTATTTGTTTGTTGTCTAAACCTTAACTTGACACAGGCAATTACATCTATTGCAGTGGGAGTTTTGATTGTCCTCGTGTTTTCATGAGGACTCATTCCCAGTGGTCTCATTGGGAATGAACGCCCAATGAGACCGTAGCATTGACCATTATCTCGCAATTATTAACACTTACTGCACAAACCTGTTTAATTTTTATTTTAAACAAAAAAAAAACTTGACTCTCGCATTAGTCAGACAACTTCATGAGGAAAACTGGAGAAATGCGAGGAAAAAATAATAATAATTTAACAGAATAGCCATTTTTGAACAGATAAAGGTAAAGTTTGTCCTCCCCAGCCCTTGTCGTTTTATTAAAAAAGACCATTACTTAAATTTAGACCTACTTTGGCTAAAACCTCCAATCCAGCGATGCCCATTATGTTCATACTCTCCTAATTCATGCATTATTTTATCCTCCCTGCTTTAATCTTGCTTAAGTTTAACTCCCGAGTATAGTTATTTCATCTTAACATTGTAGGCCCCGAGGACACATAGCCGTATGAGTAGAGATAAAAAAGATTACTGGTCGGAGAGAACTGATCTTTTTTTTTTAATAACGCTGTCCACTGGTTGAATGAGGATTTATTATGGGGCCTGTCTGCAACAAATTATTTCTGGAAATGCAGCAGTGAGGGCTCCTGGTAGTATTCTCTAAGGGCGCGTGCCACCTTGATGCCAATGCCTTTAGCAGAAGAGAAGAGGTAAACATTATAATACATTTCTTAAAATCTTTTGGTTGTACAAAATCATTTACAGAGATTCTCGTAAATAGGCCTATAGGTCGAAATAAAAAGGCGTAAATTCTACATGGGGGACCAATTTAGCATCATCTACTTCTGACCAATGGTCGTGTCTGCGAGGGTCACACCTCCACCTCAGCCTATCCGCGCAGAGCCACACCTTCGTAGCAGCCAGTCATAAGCTCTCGGTTCTGCTTTTAAGCCTCTGGCATTCGTGACCGTTCGCTTCCCAGCTGTGCTGCGTCCCACCTCCACCCTTCACCGCCTCTTCAATCTACGGCTCTCCCTGCTGCACCCTGTCAGCCCTCCCATACCACCACCAGTGTCCAGGCTCCAACTCTAACCTGCCCATCCATTCTTAATTCAATTCATATATCTGATGTCTACTGCCTAGGGTCTGATCACCAAAAATATACATATGTCAATAAATGTATCTAATCGTCGCTTTTGTGTGTTTGGGTCTGTCCAGGTTGAAATGTGTATTAGCTCTATATAAATGTAGTTGTTTCGTGGAAATCTGTCATGTGCAATTGACCCATCCTTAAACCAGTGCCTCAGGGAAACTTGTCATGAGTGGTGGTTGACCGCAGAGCTGCACCTGGCGACCCATCTCCAGAGTCTTGTGTCAGAATCTTGGTCAGGATGACTTATCTGGAGGAAATGGCAGATTAGAAAATGCTCATATTGATCAATCACATCACATTTAAAGCATTTTAAATAAACCTCACCTTAAACAAAAAAGTCCTCCACAAAAATATGACTTCATATTCCACAGAATTGGTTATAGACCTAACGATTAAAAAACCCCATACCGACAATTGAGAACAAGATTGTGATTACATTAAATTCCCATTATTTCCTGAGACAATGTCATGAAACAGAATATTAAATTGAGTGACAAAGTGCTGGGCCTTGCTGTATTGTCAGCTTGGGAATATGATCGTTTGTTTGCATGATACTGGGATATGGTGTTATGAAGAAATGATGTTAAAAATATGGAACCAGCGCCCATTCTAACACACCATGAGCATAATAATAATAATACATTGGCAGTGTTCACGGCTGTCAAATGTCATGATTTCAGCATAAATTTTCATCCGGTTTACTTCAGATCTGCATATTGTGTTTCCTGCAGGATGCTGGTTGTCATGGATATGTGGTACTTGCATCACGATGAGTTGGATTATTCAAATAGGTTTGTTTAGCTTGCTAAGCCTAAGGTGGCTCATTTATGCATGGGCGCCCAAAGGCAGATTGTGACTATCGTCCTCTTCTCTAAGCCTCGTGTGGGGTAATAACGCGGCTATGATAATCAGACGCCATCTCCATCTGAAAACCAAATCAGGGTTTCGCTCTGGTCGTGCTATTTATGTGCTCTGCACTTGTTGGTAATGGCATCTTCTACCTGAAATTCTGTTCATTTTGCTCGGTCTGCTCTGTTGTCAGTCCTTGCCAACTCACCCCCAGCTTAAATGCACTTCAGAAAAGGGCAGTCGAAAGCCCTTATGACACTTCAGAACACGCTGTTATTTTTCTGTCTCTCGCTGTGTTTTTGTGGAGTGACCGGCATTTCTCATTTTTCCTGCTCTATACCAATACATAGTCTTTGTAATGTAAGAGCCATTTAGAGCACTCAAGTTCTAGAAACATATACTTTTTTTGCACTAATTTGCGCTGTTAGTGCTTTACGGCCCGTTTATTGTGCATTGTCTTATATTTTTTGTGCTGTAGACCTTTTTTGTGAAGCACTTTGGTCGATGAGAGTTGTTTTTTGAATGGGCTCTTTTCATCTAGCCTTCTAATGTCCCTCAAATTGACTCAAATGCCGGCTCTCTTCTTTTTGCAGAGGACCAGATACCCCACGGCTTCCCCACCATCGACATGGGCCCCCAGCTCCGGGTGGTGGAGAAGACTCGGACGGCCACCATGTTGTGCGCCGCCAGCGGAAACCCGGACCCGGAGATCTCCTGGTACAAAGACATGCTGCCCGTGGACATCAACAGCAGCAACGGGCGCATCAAACAGCTCCGCTCGGGTAATTAAGCACATGAAAAACCGCAAAGATGTTCTGAAATGTTCATTTTTGACAAAGTAATTTAATTTGGTTTTAGCCTTTTGATGTAAATGTTGTCTAGTTTTAGTCAAGACTTACTTCCACGTAGTTTGAATCTATGCGTATGTGAATGTAGTCGACTAAAGTGGAAATTGATTCAACTTTGCATGTATAATATTGCATTCAACAAAGTTTAATCATAGTCACTGCTTCGTGGAGCTTCTCCCACATGAACAAAGCACAGACCTGTTCCTTTGGCAGTGAATTTAAATGATACGAGCCTCTTTCAAACTGTCACTCACTGGAAGTTCGTATGTTTTAGTCCCGTTTTCCCCCATTTTTAATTTCATCTTTGTTAGTCGATTAAAAAAATCTGGACATTTTAGTTGTAGCTTTAATGAAATGTTTATGCTAAATATACCTTTGACAAAAATTATGGCAGAACATGTTGGTCTGAAAGGCACATATGAGCAGTTCTGAGTCGTCGTCTCTTAAAAGGTTATGCTCCTGGGGATAGTTAACCTTAACCTAACCGGGCACTTTTTCTACAGTTCTACCCACATCTAAAATGTTCTCGACTGAAGCTTTACAGCCTATAGGCAAGTGAAGCGCCTCAATTGAAAGCTAAGACCTACAAAACTCATCTCAGTTTCTTCCTTGTTTTTGTTATCACGTTTTAGTCATTTTCTTTGCGTTTTTATCATGTTTTTGACACATTTTTGCGATGTTTTCACAGTTTTTTTCCAAATTTTTGTCACTTTTTTTGTTACGTTTTTGTCACTTTTTCACTGCTCTTTTTGTAGCGTTTTAGCCACACAATGTGACCAAAACCAGCAACAAAAACGGGACGAAAAAGCACAAACAAAGCAGGACGGAAACGAAACTGTAACACTCAACTGGAGGAAAATGCAGTCGGTTAAGGCGGGGGTTAAGAGGTTAAAAAGCGCCCGGTCAGCTTCGTTTGGATTACACAAACGCCAATCTAATCGCAATTTGCAACTGTCGGAAAACACAATTACACCCACCCCCGTCCCCCTCCAAAATGGATCAGCCCTGTTCAAATTGCTCGTTTCCGCGTCATATTAGGCCAACCGCCGCTGACAGTCGCGAGACAATGTGGGAAAAGCCAATAGAAATAGGCCTTTGTTGTCGCGGCTGCTTTGCCTAGTCTTTGATCAGAATGAATCATGAACATTTCCCTACAGCTTGTCACCGCCATCTTTATTAGCCAGCTCAGCCGTGGCACACATAGGCAGCGACTGAAGCGATGACAGGCGACGGCTACATCCAAACTCCTGCAACCTTTTGATAGTGACGCACGGGTTCACAACCTTGTAAAAGTACAAAGAGTCGCGCTTTTTTTTTTAACCGTAAATCCTTTAAAGTGTGAATCTGGGTTAGCGAAAGGGCAGCCGGTGATGCATTAGCCCGGTAAAAAATAACAATACAAAAATCAATGGAGCGCTTTTTTTTTTTGGTATCACAGCGTTTGTCGTTTTGATAAATAAACATCGCCTGGATTATATGGGGGAGGCTGCGTCGCTTCTTTTTTGCTTGCCTGTTCACTATATTGAAATGAGCTCTGCAAATATAGCCAAATATTAGACGCTTTGAGCAACACTCTCTAATTACCTTTTCACACGTATGATAACTGTGCCTGGCGACGTGTTGATATGTAATGCCCTCAAACTAACAACTGTTATTCCAGCATATTTTTTTGACAGCTGGTGTCGTATCAAAGCATGCAGAAAGTGTAAAAGGATGTCGCCATACTTTTTATTCCTATTAATTGGCTTCCCAAGGTACAGCGATACAAATTTGTCTTAGTAGTCATTAAGAGAGGGTACCGCTTCTTTCGTGACCTAAATAAGTTTTGATAAATGTCACTGTGCTTACCTTGCGTGACTTTGATGTGTTTTATTTACCGACTGTGAAGAGTGGGAGTTATCCCAATTTGGAAGTTCTATTTAAAAATCTGCCGCGTGAAGCTGATGTGTACAATGACAAACGGGGATTAAGTTGTCATTAAAATGTAGAACAACATAAAGTTTTTGCCCAAAGTCTAAAGTGTATTGGTGCTGTAAGCCGTGACACGAAATGAGCTTTGTAAACATACAGCAGTGATTCTCAAATGTAGATGATAAACTGTACACAAAAATGACTGTGCAATAGAAGCAGGAGCAAACCAGCTCAAACCCAAAGCAGAAATCAAAACCTTACAACTGAACTTTGTCCCATATACAGTATGCCTCTGTGTTCAATTGTTTACCACTAGCACAGTGGCGTGTTTAGGGGGTGCCTGCTGGGCCCACCCATCTCAGGGAGGCTGAGGAAGCATGAGGAAGAATATTTGTGGCAGTGTTTCCTCATTAGCACACCCTTCCCCCAGCGGCACGATCATCAGAAGAAGCCTTTTGTTATGCAGTGCTAATCACTGATTGTTAAGGCTATAGCTTCTTTATAGAATACAAAATACAATTAATTGTAATGCTTTATTGAACATTATTATTACTAAGCAAAAAATTTTGATTTTTGTTGGTTAGTTTAGCGAGGAGATTTTACCTCACTAATATTTAATGGCATTTTTTCCAAACTTTGTTGTGCTGCTTCTCTGCTTTTTGTTGTTTCAAGTTTTTATTCAGCACATAACATACCATTTATGAAATTAGACCAAAAGCTGTAAAATAACCAGATTTTTCTTTTTAATTTGGTATTCCATCAAAACCACAAACCCCCCCCTTGGACCTGGTGCCACCCCAGAAAAACCAAGCGCCACCCCCGGGCCACCCAAGAAAAAAAAAAAAAGTCTGGACACGCCACTGCACTAGCACAAGCCTCTGTATTAATCACCACAGTTTGAGAACCGCTGCTCTATAGCTCTGGTCTTAAGTCTTGTATTTGCCGAGTGTGGATTACTAACTCTATCTCTCCACCCTGTTTGCATTGAAATGTCTCGCGCCTATAGGTGGTACCCCAATTAGAGGTAAGGAGGATGTGTTGGAAAATGTCACGTCTTCACCATTTCCCCCCCACAACATCACGTCCGACCTGTGCATCTCCCAGCTCCAACATCAGCCCCTCCCCGTGTCCAGTCCACAACCAAATGTTTATGTCTGCCATTTCTTTACAAACAGATGCTCACCAACCTTCGATATGATCACGTTCAGAGACATTAAGTGATAGCTGCGAAGTGTTTATTTTATTAATAGATATATTGTTGTGAAATTGTACTTGAGTGGTGCAAGTGATTGCCATGCACAGCCATACAGATCCCTGACATTTGGATTTGTTTGGTTTTCAGAGTAGTCTTTTCCCTTTCGAAGTTGTCATATGACGTCAACAGCCTTCAAATTGCATTTTACTGCATGTTGAGTTGACGTGCCTGGAAGCTGAATTCTCGCGGCATTTGTGAATTCATAAACGCACAAGGATCCATCTCCAAAAAGCCCAAACATATACAAACGTACATAATCAAGGCGATACAAAGTAAGGCCTTTGTGTAATTAGTATCTACTATCGGAGATGAGTTTCCCGAAATTGCACCCCATGCAAAATTCTTTGACAAACTCTGCAAAATTCAAGTTCTTCATCCTGTAAAATGGTCACCTCGTACTGGGAAAAATAGCTACAAACAAACACAAAAGCATATTTCAACAAAAAACGGCAACCAAAAAAACCACTTCTCTGGCTTTTCAACACTGCGAGGCAAAGAGATGCAATTTAAACAAAAGACCCGTGCATAGCCACCGGAGAGATCCCACCGCCGCCTGGATGTAAATGGGGGCGGCCGCATTTGCATACGCCACGTACAGCGGTGGTCCTCCTTGTGCCGGCAAGTGATTGTTAGTCCAAGTTTCTAAACCCTTTTTATGGAAATCATTGTCTTTTTTTCCCCCTCAAGCCAAAGCATGATTTGCACTGAACAACATTGAGGTAAATAGTGGACGTCTGGAGCAGGCGGAATACATTTGGAGCCGCTGCCTCTTAGACCTTCAGATTTACCAAAGAACTCCATTTAGACTTGGCTGCGCATACAGTCTCTTCTGCTACGTTATAGTAATTGGGCCATCACATGTGCACTGAAAGTACCCATGCACATCATACTGTAAGTGTCCGATGCACCCAGAGTAATACTTTGTGGATTCTAAATGTATAGGGAATTTGTATATATGAAGCAACACCCATGCATGGGAACGCCTACATCTGGAATAGAATCATTTACAGCCTGATTTTACATGGCACACTTCAGTTTACCTTTGCATAGATTTAGCATTTTTCTCACTCCCTTAACCACCCTTAAATGATGCTTTGAACTTACCTAGCTGGTCTGCTAATGACGGGCAGGTATTGCATACACTAGACGGGCCTCTGAGCTTGCACGTTCGAAGAGTTGCTGCAATGTGTACACTCCGGTGCAACCTTTTATTAGCCCGGATGTGTTCAGGGGGGCTCTAACCGTTGCTCTCTGTGTATTTAATATTCCGCCGTTGTCTTTTATATCTGTGTACCTTCCTTTTAAAGCCCCACACAGTTGGCTTAATGTAATGTTGGTGTCATAAAACTTTCAAATGACCTTGGATCCACCTGCGCCAAAGTAGTTTGACTAATGCGTTGCATCTGCCGTATAGGAGTAACCTTCTGTGCCCCTTTTTACTTTTGCTGTAGTGGCGCGCCCGCCGCGTTCTCCTATGGGAAAACGGGCAGATTGACAGATTGGTGACATCGACATTAGTATGCAAGGATTCACTGCGGGAGTAGACGGTCGCGAGCTCAACACTTTGCTGCATGTCAGGAGATGCGACGTCATCGTCCTGCCCTGTTGATCTACTGTATTATCACTATATTGTCTCTATACCGTTCCCTCAATGGTTTCCTTTGGTTGGTGATGAACCTGTTTGTTGCTCTCATCTCATACTGCATGAAATGTGGAGAAATATACTGTGACATTATATCTGTCGTTCTCAAACTGCATGGTGGCTGGCTGTCTTTCATGCAAGCACCATGCTGTTTCGGAAAACCGTTCTCGACTGTTATCACTGCCTGTCATATGCATACCCTGAAATGTCAAAGTAAAAAAAAAGAAAAAAAACATGCATTTTTTAGATCCAATGTCGCAGGTAAGTTTATTTCCCCTCGAACTTTCTCCCGTCATCGCAATTTGCAATTCAGTAGCAATGATGAGTACACGGTGGCTATAGACAGTGTGTCAAAACGGTCACACCCAGACGTGTTCCCCCGGGGCTCCGATGCTTTGTTCGAAACAGCATGTTAGCTTTTGGGTTTGATGACTGCGGCTACTTGGGATGTGAATACTAATCTGAGCCATCTGTCTGAGGAGCCGCTCCCCGAGGCCTGCACCGAGTCATGGTCAAATAGTGTTTAATGAAGGAAAGCAGTAATGACCTCGCAGCTCATACCGAGAGAACACAGCCATGCGGCCGCGTGACAGGAGCGCCATTCGTCACACGGACTTCACACTCCCGGACACGCTGTAACCCTGTCAAAATATGTCAAAATAACGAATATTGTTGCTCTCGGCGCTCGGGCCCCAGTTGTAGCTACACTCCTGAAGATTCGAGGACATGGTGTTCTTTCCCATACCCTGCAGATGGAAAACAAATTCCGCCCAGGAAAGACCGTGTGTCCGATCTCTTGTGAACCAGCAAATCGACGTCTGCTGCCCGTGATCATCCTGTTTGAGCAACCTGCCGGGACCCCCGTCCACCTTGACTCCATCGAAGCAGCAGAGCCTTCAACCGCCTCATACTCACTCGCTCAAGAGTCCTGTCGCTGTCAGGCCATTGACCAATCTCCGTCAGCTCAATCTCCGTCAGCTCAAGTTCTCCTCAATCCGTTCATTATGTACTCTCGCTCACATTCTTCATAATCCTGTGTTGTGTTATGTTGTGTTGTGTTATGTTGTGCCACCCTCAACCGCCGCCGCCTCTCCAAGTTCACCACCGCCTGACTCTAGGCCCATGCAGGGAAGAATGGTTATTTTCTCCAACAATACTTTCGCGCTCGTCTATCATTGCAAATCATTTTGTTGACGTCACTGGCTTGTTATTGCATTATTAGCAGTTATTACATCTCTCCCTGCTGGGGTTTTGAAGCCAAGGTGTATCCGTTCAATAAATCATCCTCAAAATCACTCATTTGTCCGTGTCCGAGTCTCTCCTGGTTGAAATGAATGTGTAAATGTTTTCACTGCATATTTGATACTGATACCGCGCAACTTAATATTCGCAGGAACTCCATTGTAAGTCGCGTTCATGACATGTTCTTGACATTAATTGACCCCTCACGGCCCTTTTTGAGAAAGCGCAGGAATAGGCAAATTCGCGCACTCCCTCAAACTTGCCAAATCATCTAAATTCTTTTCTTGCCCTAAGCATTTTCCCGCAAAACTGTGTCCCGCGCCCGAGTGATCGCGCATGACCCGACCCGCTCGCGTCACGTCACTTCACACATGCTGCAATTCGGGTCTTTACGTTTGGCCTCGTCCCGCCTCGTCAGACGGCTAAACTTGTTCATTCTCTTCCACAGGAGCGCTACAAATCGAGAACAGCGAGGAGTCCGACCAGGGGAAGTACGAATGTGTGGCCATGAACAGCGCCGGGACCCGCTACTCCGCACCCGCCAATCTCTACGTGCGAGGTAAGGTCTCGCTCTTTCTCAGCACGGATACATCTGTGTTAAATGACTTTCTCTCCTGAGCCTCCAGCACAATACAAAGCTATTCTTCAGGGTTTCTGCACCTTGATTTTTAGTAGTGATTTCTATACAAAACACCCAACGTGGAGTAAGAATGCCTGAAGAATATACGATTGGAAACCGAAACAAAAGAAGACGCGATAAAATCAAGAAGTTTGGCTCTAATCTCTTGTAGCTGTGTTTTTGAGGATTTTGCAAACCCAAAATGCTCTATCTTCCCGGTCAAAATACCTTCAGCATCACTTTTGACTCTTATGACTTTGTGCAGAAACCCTGACTGTTGTCCTTCCTGTCATCTCTCTGTAGTGTCAATAAGATGAACGATCTTGTTGGTGCGGCATGGGTCTGTCCGAGCTGATTGTACTTGATGGATGTCTTGTTCCATTAACCGCTCGATGACCTTAAACCAATAATCCCTGGCATACCTTGCTCCGCCCAGCCGGCTACTGACGGGGCGGAGTGTGAATAGGTATTGTGTGGGATCTCCAAATGATCTCACCCATTGCTCTCTTTTTGTCTGTCGGCTAACCAGTTTTCTCAGTCATTACCACGGCTGTGGCCTCCCTCCAGCAGCAATGACTAACCACGGCGTCTCATTTGGATGCGACCGGGTGTGGCTTCAAACGGCTGCGCGGAAAAGCAAGTCTGCGTGTATGAAAATCCGTCTGTATTTTTATGTTATTCAGCTGTATCAAAAGGCTCCATTATCCTCTGGCGAAACTTGCTGAAAGGCACAGAAGACTTTGGGGATTTGTTTTGTTGTGCTGTCTCCGTGAGCAGACTAATGCAGGCCAAGGGCAGTGTAGCACCCATCCCGGATCAGGCTGGGTCAGCTTTACAGAAAGACCACTATGTCCCACGATGAATAGCAGAGAGAGAGGGGGGGAGTGAGAGAGATAGAGGGGGGAGGTAGTCGAGGTGTGAGGGAGTGAAATTGCTCTACCCAGGTGTCATATTGGAAGTTTGTTAACATGTTACCTGCCGTCCTCCCTAGTGAGGGGCAAATGTGATGCAAGTTGTGTGTCGCTCACACAGATCTTGCACATATTTTTTAGAAACTAGAAGGTCTTGGCTTTCAAATGAGGCATCACATTGGCATACAGGCACCTGGAAATAAGTTTTAGGATTTGGATATGCATCATTGTAGACAATAACTCTAACCCTAAACCTAACCCGAAGATGGCAGATGACAGGTTAACAGAGGGAAGGTCACAATTTCCAAAGTTTCAAAGTTTTTGAGTCACGATTGGTGGGAGATTTTTCTTTTTCCAAATTTGAACCAAAACACCAGAAATGCAGGCCTACCTGTTTAGGCTACTAAACTTAGTTTTAGTATAAAATCCAGACTGAGGGGGTCATACATCAAAACAAGAGCTAAATAGTTCTTGTTTTGATGTATGACATCTGATATGTAAATGAGAGAACGCTGCGTGAGTTAAAAGAAAAAAGTACAAATGACTCGGATCCACTTTTGCACAGGAGCAAACGCTTGCTAAATGATCCCCTGAATGTGTTTCTAGTTCAAATACATTTGGCCGTAGCTCCAAGGTATAATTGTCAATCCCTGACGACAAACTGATACCACAGCAATTTCACATTTAATTATTAACTTTTAACTTCATCAGCATTTCCTCTGTTAACGGTTAACATTGTTATTTTCAATGTCCTAGAAAAATAGTTTTGCAACAACAAACAGTCTGCATTAGGAGAAGCACAGTTCCAATGATCCGCAGTGGATCAAGTTTACAGATTAAACATCACAGGCTCCGGGCGGTTCAGAGAAAACTCAAATTAATGATTAACTGGTAAATAAAAGCCATATGAGGCCCGGAGATGGTGGAAATTGAATAGACTTTTTCAGGAAATTAAATGGCTTTGGGAACAATGTTGTAAAATGCAATTAGAGTAAGATGTATTTTTATATACAGGTACTAATACTGTATGCATTTTGTTGATGAAAGATGACTGATTTTCAAGATTTGTTTAAAACCTTATTCTTTCTTAGTCACTGCAGTCGACTTGTCTTTGACATCTCTGCCAGTATTTAGATTTTTTTCCACGTTTAGTTTTTTCAACAGCAGCTGTTTCTTTAGAGTCGCATTACATTTTGCTTGTACTGCCTGGTGTTATTTTAATGCTCAATAGAGACATTTTTGTGTGTGTGGTCTTATTTCAGCGATGATGTATTACCCACATTGATGGTTTGCTGGAAAGGCTTTGCTAAAGACATATTGGACCCACCACGCACTTTAAAGCTCACAGGTTTTGAGATTGCAGCCACCGACGGCAGAGTGAGGAGTCTCATCTATTAATCAGCGTCTGTCTGTCACGAGCACAGACAGCCTTTCCCCTCACAGGTAATTACAGTGGTGTGTGGCGCGGCGCCAGTGGAGCCCCTCAGGCCCAGCCACTGTGTAACACCACCCAGGTAGCTGTCAACCCAGTGGCCCCTGCTCCATCCTTTCCACCAGCCTCGCCACGCCGCTCCGCAGATAGAAATCAAGCCAAGCGTGACCTTTTAAAAGTCTGCTTGGCTGCAGCGGAGAACAAAAGGCCCCAGCCATGTTTTGAGTCTGCCTGTGTTCCGGCTCCAACGCTGGGGCGCGGAGACCCGGGGCTGTGCTATCACCCAACTGGTTGATTGGGTTTTAAACATGTGGGACTCAACCCAAGTGGCCCCTGACACGCCTGCCGGTTTTTCTCTACGCTTGTTATGTGTTTTTGATACCCCTGAGAGGAGATTAAGGCGCTTCAAGGAGAAGCTATATCCATCTACAAACAACAGTCTAGATTACTTTTTTTTTTCTTTCTTATGGCTGCAGAGTAAAGAAAAAGTGCCAACAACCCAGTCTGATAATGAGACGCATTAAAGGAAACATAAAATTCAGCGTTCCTGGTAATTTTACAGTTAATTATTCCCGATGACGCGCACTTTGATTGCAGACTTCCCTTACTCGGGGCCGCCTTTTGGAATGCACTTTTTATCTTCCAACGGCAATCGCACGATACTCAAGGTGACACCGAAAGGAGATTTCGTAAGCACCTTGTTTTGTGCCCTTACTCTTGTCAGACCACCATTCTCTGTGCTTGTTATGGCTCGGCGTGTGCGGAGACCTGTTTGTTTGGGATATTTTTTTCTTTTTGTCTTTTTTTTTTGTCTTTTCACTTACGCCATCGCCACCTGATCCAATTCCTGTCTGCAGCTACACAAACACGCTGCCGGCGCCTCTGTCAACCACCTTTTGTCTTGACATTTCAGCGAGCATATTCCTCCCTCGCTGTAGGTAAATGGGCGGGTCAGACTTTTTTCTTTTTTGGTGTACGTGGGCAATGTACGCGCTCCCACCGGAGTGCTTTGCTTTCACCCTGTCTGGTCTGTCTGCATATCCAATTTACGGCGGATTCAGAAAGTATTCATAACCCTCTGTTTATTTCTATTTTATTGTGCTACTGTCAGGTTTATATAGATGCTACATTTCTGCACGGGCGATGTTCAAGAGCAACACCACTTTGATTAAGAGCAATGGAAGGTGTCTTATAGGATGTGGATATTTGTCAGTGTACATTTCCCCACATTCTTTTCTGTTTTTAAGGTATCCGGTATATGATTTCAGTATCGGACGGTCAGTGACAATGAAATAGAATGATTAACGGAAGGGTCCGAACACTTCCTGAACCTGCTGCACGTGCTTCTTCTGTCCCATCTATTAAAAGCCGGCGCGCCTGTTCTTTCGGAGGTGCGCAGGTGGCGGCTCGTACCTGTTTGCCGGGGGTCACTTTTCTCGCCCCGGCGTCGGAGGGAGGACTCCATCAGACGTGGGCAGAATGGCGAACGTCCCCCTCTTGTATGTGCGATTGTGCAGCAGCGCTCATTTGTCAAACTCTTATCCCCCCCCCCCCTTCGCATCGGAGCAGAGATGTCAGCTCCTGTCGGCCGCCACTCCTTCATATATCCCGGTGACATGCCAATACGTCACCGGTGTTACTGCCGCCGCGGAGGGGCTGTGCTCAAAATAACTTCATGCTGTTCTCTGTATGTCTCTGTCTGTGTGAGTGTCACAGAGGGAAACTCAATCATTGGAGCGTAAAGTTATGAAAGACCGCAGCCATGTATTTAAGAATCTCTGGTTAAGAGGAGTCGGGATCCTTTAGTGGCATGGATAAGAGCACCCAGAAGGAAACGTACTCGGACATGCAAACTCCTCACATGTCTGCGTTTTCATGATACTTATCTTTTGAGTCGTCTTACGAAAAAAAATCCCGATTTTTAACTAAATTAATATGACTCCTCTTGTAAACAAAAGATGTTTCTCTTTACAATAACTGTAACTGTTGTCTTAGTAAGAGAACTTCACATTACAAAAAAATACATTTTTAACATCTGCATTTTTGTCCTTTCTTTGTCCATTCTTTTAATTTTTCATCGATTCACATTTTAAACAGTTCAAATCAATTGTAAATTGATTTTTGATAACTCATTTTGGCTCCTACACTCAATCTATTCTCAATCCTTCTCAATATACCCACTGTATAAGAGTCAAAATAAATGCTACTCTAAAAGGCTTTTACCTTTACCTTGTCTTTTTCACTGTTGAAGTAAGTATTGTAATTGTAAATGGTAATCAAAACAAACCTTCTAGAACTTACATCATACTCTTCCTCATCAAAATTCCAACTCTTTGGGTTTGAAGCTAATCATAATCATTCTAATGGTTCAATGATACAGTTTCTCTCCTTGACACACAACATTGAAGCATCTGTATACCATCTCACTAACCCTCATGTATCTGTGTAAAAGAAAAACTGTCATTTTTCACTGTCCTGTCTTCCTTATCCATCGCTCTCCCTCATCAAATCACTCCATCCACAAATCAGATCAGCGCGAAGGTTGGTCACTTTCACTTTTAATCTCTTCCCTCCCATAGAAGCCGATACAGATTGTCGGTGAATTTACTCCCCGGTTTCTTTTCGAGTACGTCCTCGAAACTCCCTCCCTGGAAACCTTAAGCGTTATCTTAACCTCCCCCCCCCCCCCCCCCCCCCCCCCGCAGTGCTCCCTGATAGTGGTCAGCTTGTCTTTTGGCATTAGTGCATGAATCCCTGTGTAGTCAATGCATGCCTTCCATTACCGCTCCCAACGTGTTTGAACCATATAGGTCAAGAGTCACCTTTTAGTTTACTTAAGATGTGTGTGTGTGTGTGTGTGTGTGTGTGTGTGTGTGTGTGTGTGTGTGTGTGTGTGTGTGTGTGTTTGTGTGTGTGTTATGTTAGGCTGAATTCCTGGCAACCGCACCTATCGACGAAGGCAAGTCTACAATACACACGAATCGGGTGTAGCGCGGTGACTGTTGAATGGCACGGACAATTTCTTGAAGCGCTGAGTAAACTTCCAATCTCGTCCTCAATTTTGAGACGTCAAAGTAAGACACGGACGAGTGGAAGTCATTTGGGCAAGTTGGACAAAAGCCTAATTATGATCGTTAAAGGAATGTCAAAGCGTGTCAAAGTCTGCGGCTCCCGTCCCCCGTCCGCCGTGGCCAGTATCTGTCGAAAGCAGTTCACCAGCCGAAAGAAGATTTGTGGAAAGACCGTAGGATGGAAATGTTGGGCAAATCCAATAGACGGGGAGGCGGAAATGGCTGAAGTTAATGCTGGTTCTTAGAGCTTTGCGGTTTGTTGTGGTTGAGCCTGTATATTTGATAAATGGCCATAACACAAAACAATCTAACGACACATTTTGTCTCTACTATGTCTCACCAGTACTCTAAAATACCACGTCTTGCACAATATAGTATTTCAAGTGGATTTTTCCTGGTATGTGATCTATACCGGCCCACCTTCTCACTGAGAGAAGTGTCGAGTTCCTCTTTTAGGCTCTTTGCCGCCAAAGACACCCTCTGCCCACACAGTAGACATTCGCTGGCAGCTTTGATAGACTCCTGTTTGTCAGGACGAATCGTGACGGATATTGCAGTGTTTTCTACAGTACAATCTACGGAAATTATTCTTCGCCATCTGCTGGCCATCAAGTGTCACTTATCAGCCGTTCTTCCTTCAGAGGCGTGACCAGTCTGACGGTCCTGACAGGTCCATCAGACTGGCCATGCCCCCTGCCGCCCGGTGGTCCCAGGGCGACAGGGGGCGAGGCGCGGCTCATCTGATCTGACCCCAAAAAATTCTAGCGCTGGATAAAGGAAGCCATCAAAGTCCGGAAACGGAGCTCCGACGCCATCAGCCGCGAGGAGCGTTTCCCCTGTCCCACACCTGGGACACCCTTCCCCAGAGAAGCCACTATGATCTGAAATGTGATGTGATCGTGTGGGTAATTTTGTGCTAAAGCGTGTATATATGTCAGCGCTATGTTTTTTGTGACTTACCTCCTCAGCAGCTGCACACTATGCTGAAAACAGCCGACCTGCAGAATATTTAAGAATGGGCAGCCAGTGTGCTGACAGAGGGGATCATCGGGCATCATGGTTGCCCTGCGTAGCTGCCAGGAAGCCCTGGAGCTTGCTGACTGGGTTCCATTTTGCTTTCCATATTGATGGTCTGAACAGGTTGTGCTATCCTTGGGCACGGTCGAGGCAGTTAAATTTATAGATATCCAGCGATGGGGCAGGCAGAGTGGAGACGGGGCTTATTTTGTGGTTTTGATAGAGTCCCGGAGCCCGTCTCTCAACAGGAGTGAGGCTTCAGGGGGAATCAATAACAATTACCTCCCCTCAAGTCATTTTGTTCCACAGCACCTCTCCAAACTTAACCGCACGCCATGAATTATTCACAGCATTAAGTGTTCAATATACACGGGGCCCATTGACTGACTGCTCTTAGCTCTGTGTTGTCTATGGAGTCATGAAGGAGGAGCAGACACTTGGAAACTAATGGTCTTACATTAGTCCGTCTCTTCTCAGCGTTTGTGTTTACATAACAACAACCAAAATGTGGGTGCCAAAAAAAAAAAAAAAAAAAAAAAAACAGAAAAGAAAAGGAAAAAAAACTCTTCATTTGGTGGACTTCAGTGAAGGAAAAATACATGAGTAGATACATTTGTTTAGGGGGAAATGATTTCGGAGACATTTTATACTAACCATACTCCAGGTTAAAACGGATGCAATATCAAGGCAGGTTCTAAAGTCCTCCACCTCATTATTAAACTTAAGCCACTTCAGAATTTTTTTGTCACAGCCAAGCAATTCATCGATTAATCGTAAAAATAATCGATAGCTGAATCGATTACAAAATCATCGTTTGGTGCAGCCCTACTCTGGTGGCCACTGCCCAAAAAATTAGCGCTGCGTTTCTGAGATGTGATTTTCCTTTTGAAATATGACATTCAACCACTTTCAAAGATAAGAAAATTGGTCCAAGTTCCTTCTTTATCAGGTCTCCCCCGTGTCCAGGCTTATGATCCCACCCTATATCTGCCCTCCACTCCTCTGCATGCCCTGCTTGAGAATGTCATCCCTGCTCTGTTCCCAGACTGCTACCAGCCTATTAATCTCGGCTCATAAAAAACACACTTATGGAGTATAATCACTGTATATTATGTGCAATATAATACAACATTGATGAGTTATGTTTTTTTTTAAGTCTTTTGATGAGCATTAGCTATTGTTTTTTGAAAAGCATGCACCTGAAATGAACACCTTATGATTATGTCCAGTGAAAGTGTTTATCATTTCATTATAACATTAACATTACATTATCCCTATATTGGAAATGGCATTGTGAGTGACAGTCAGTTAGTGTTTATATTATAATCTGCCTGATTTCAAGTTGCTGCAGTTGGCCAGGTCTAGGTTCAGCAATGTGTCCAGAGAATGAGATCAGTTTAACATCCTGAATGACCAGGTTATTCCATCATTTCTTCTTCCCTGGTGGCACGGGCATCTTCCAAGATGACAAAGCCAGGATTCATCGGATTCACATCCTGAAAGAGTGGTTCAGGGAGCATGAGACATCATTTTCACACCTGGACTGGTCACCACAGAGTCCACATCTTGACCCCATTGAGAATCTTTGGGATGTGAAGGAGAAGGCTTTGCACAGTGGTCACACTCTTCCATCACTGCAAGATCTTGGTGAAAAATTAACCAAACACCGGATTTTTTGCCATTGCAGAAGCTTATTTTAACAATGACACAGCAGAGTTTTGCCCTAATTAAAGCTAAAGCGAATGAAATATCAGAGCATCTGACCTTTTATCTGTCATAGCAGTGCATTTTGTTTGTTTATTCCTCCAACACATGGCGTTTTTGATCTCAGTAGACTTTGAATTTATGTCGACCTCTGTCAGGTAGTTTTATAGGAGCTCTGTATTATTGGACTTTTGCTAAATAATCTCTACTTCTCTTCTAATCTACTTTAACACCAGACTCTGACAGGTGCAGTGAGTAACGCATTAAAAACTGCCATTGGTCATTTGCTTTAGTTCTGTTTACTTTTGTCAGAAAATCCAGTCCTATTTGATTTCTGGCCTGCTTTGTTAGAAAAGGCTAGCACTGGAGTATCGAGGGAAATTAGGCGCAACAAGAAAAGCTTTAAAAACGCACAAGTCAAAGATTTCAGCTCTTAATACTTTCATGATATCGAGCCAAGAAGTTTAAGCCCAGGTGATTGTATTGATTTGGAAACGGCTCTCAATTATTCCGGCATACATTTTTCGGAGATGGGAAAGTGAACACTGGGGCCAGATTTCCTATTGGTACTGCCCGGTGAACCAGCCGTTTCCCTGACTAGAATCTCAAATTGTTGCTTTTGTGTTTTTTTTTCTTTTTCTTCCATTTCAGCACATAATGAGGGGAATAACAAGCATGGCTGTAACGGCGTTCCGGTTCAAATTAGAGCCAGGCGGGAGAGAGGGAGGGAGGGAGGGATTGGGGAGGGAAAATGAGGGACAGCCGTGGAGGACGAGAGACTCACATTTGAAAATCCATTTGCACAGGGACAAGTGAAAAAGTCCAATTACAGTCGAGGGGGTTTTCTTATACTGGAGTACGCCGGTGATGTTGCAGCGCATTAGGGAGATAGAAGAAGGGATACAAGCTGCACTGTTTTGAATTCAGCTGCAGTAAGATCGCTTTAATTGGTCAGGACGAAGGAAAATAATGTAGGCTGCTTTCAGTGGTGGAATAATAGCACGAAAATACTGTACTCTACAAGGTTAAATCGAGAGTAGTTCCAGCGCCGATGATGGCAGTAGTAGTAGTTGGAGCAGAAGGATATTAGCACTAGCAGTCGTCAGTGGTGGTCACAGTACTTGATTATTAGCTTGTGTAAAAGTACAGATCCCTCTGGTCAAATTACCTCAGTGAAAGTATTGAAATATTCACTATTCAAACAAAAAGTTGTATGACTATGTCTTATGAATAATACTTTTAAGGCTTAAAATAATAATAATTGGAACTAACCTAACATAATCAGAGGAGCAATATCTAGCTGTAGAAAGTTTAAAAAATTAGAAACTATGAAAAACCAGGCTTTACAGTTGCTTAAAACGTGTGTAAAGTGCAATACTATCTAAGATCTGCAGCAATGCCTTAGCGTCGCGGTCATAAAGCAGTGCAACCAGTGGCCATTGGATCAAACCATCGTCTTTGTTCATGAGTCTGTGGCATTGACGGTGCATCTGCACAGTGCCTCCTACAGTTCCGGAGTGTCCTCACACTCTTAAAGGGGACAAAACATACAGCCAACTTTATACTTTTTTCTTTGGAACCTTGAGAGAAATGTTGTGGTCTAGGAAATATAATATTTATCTTCCAAATGGAGTGGAGTAAAAGCAATACGTTTTAAAAAACAATCCTCAATACCACTACTACAGTAAGTAAATGTACTTTGTCACTGACCGCAGTAGTACCAGCAGCAGCAGCAACCATTTGACATGCAAATGAGCTTGGAGCCGTTGCCATTAACTGTCAGCAAATCTCCTCTGCATTTTCGGGAACTTCATTAAGACAGAAACGCAGTGGTATGTAAATGCTGTTTACTCAAGGCCCCTGGCATTTGGTATGGCGCGAATCCTCGGCCGCATCCGTGTTTGCCTTGTCCCTGGTGACGCGCCTGGGCCCTTCTGCACGCTATGGGAACCCCTTTTTTAATGTCAGCCTATCTGCATAAATCACAACATCACCACTTGCACAAAGAGAGAGAGAGGGAGAGAGACGCTGAGTGAGAAATCCAACAATGCCATCACCACAGGGTCCCTTCATGACGTAACTCGCGCCACTGTTTGACACTCGGACAAAAGACAGGCAGGGACAGTCCCGGGCAGGCTATTTTTAATACAATTCTCATTGTTGGCATGAGGCTAGAATCCCCCCCTTAAAAATCCTCGTTTGAATTCCCAGAGCCATTTTTGTGACAGGCCTATTATGCCCATTGTGTCATACTGTTACATTCAGGTTATTCAGTGGAACCTTTTTATTTCATTTTTTTACCATAATAATATTAATCTAAAACATTTTACTAATACAAATTGTAAGTAGGTCTATGCCCAGATTCATTTTAACTTACTTAGTAACTTTATTTTATGTTTTTTAAGTCCTGGCAATTATGTATGTTACCTATGCTTCATTTTACAAAGTTTGTGTTGACTATATTTTGTTGTACTAATTTTATTTTTTTCTTCTTTTTTTATCTGTCTAAATACAAACAAACGTAACCAAGTTCTTTCTCTATACATGCCACTATGTTTTGTTCTCTTTCTTCTTCATTGATATTATTTGGACAATGCAAAACATATTTTTAGCTACTGCCCATAGTTGCGTTCAAATTCTAACTGTTCCTGCCTTGGCTTTCGCTTTCCCCAGTGCGAAGAGTGCCGCCCCGATTCTCCATCCCTCCCACGAACCAGGAGGTGATGCCCGGCGGCAGCGTGAATCTGACCTGCGTGGCCGTGGGGTCGCCCATGCCCTACGTGAAGTGGACCATGGGCACGGAGGACCTGACCAGAGAGGAGGAGATGCCTTTGGGACGAAACGTGCTGGAGGTGACCAACATCAAGGAGTCCGCGAACTACACCTGCGTGGCCATGTCCTCCCTGGGCATGATCGAGGCTACTGCTCAGGTCACAGTCAAAGGTGAGAGGGTACAGTGGGTTGGTAGACAGAAAAGGGCGATCATTTTACACTTCTCATTCATACACAGAGGTGGGAAGCCAAAATATTGACCGTATTTTCCGGACTATAAGTCTCTTCTTGGGGTGCGACTTATACTCAGGTGCGACTTATATATCAAAATATATAATCGCACAATGTTTGTTATTTTCACACTGACAGCCGCTAGAGGGCGGTCTAAGCTTGTGTACGAGTATCTCCTGTACCACTGAGGATTCAAAAAACGGTAATGAGCAGAAAGAAAGTTTGAAGTGAGAGAGAAACTTGTGTGGACTGGCGAAAAGCGGAGGTTACTGCAATGAAGAAAACAAAAAAAAGCTAATTGTGAGCTAACGCTAGATGGCCACAGCTAGAAGAACAAGTTCGCAAATAAGAACTTGAAAAATGTGCTGCCGGGAGAGGCTTGTCAACGGTGCAGTTACACCTCCATGCCAAGGTAGTTACCGAGGCTGGTGCAACTTATACTCCACAGCGACTTATAGTCTGGAAAATACGGTATCCAAGTAAGACTACATTTAAAAGTGTAATGCTTCTTGAAAATTGACTACTACGCACCTCTGTTCATACACTGGAGGCAAGGTGGAAGTGTTTTGCCCAAGGACACAATGACAGTATGATGAGACTGAACTCAACCTTGGGTCAGTGGGCGAACGCTCTGCTCTGAGGCCACTGTTGCTCCAAACTAATTTGCTAGAAACTGCATTGTAAAATTTGAGATTTGGAGAAAAATAATAACAAATGTTTGCACAAAAAGAAGAAGAGGCTCAAAGACGAGCTGATAGTAATTTATTATGTGTATTATGTTCAAAGAATTGCATTTTTACAATGCGGTTACTTGCAAATTAGGTCTTGCATGAAAAGTCCGAAAAGTTGTTTTCTGCTCTTAAAGGAGAGCTAAAAAGTTGTTGATGCGTCTTTCTATTGTCTTCTTGTATAGCCACCCACTTTTACAGTTTTTCATTCTATCTATAGGAACTCTGTACATGGATGTATTAAAAGATCCAGTTTACCCTTGTCCTTTTCCATCAGTTCTACTATAGACAGAACTATATCTACAATGCCCCCCAAAATGTTGTAAAGTAAAAAGGTGCACATTTGAGGCGCTTTTACCCACATTTTGTGATGAATATGTTTTACTTTTACTCCACTGCATTTTGAATTGTAGTTTAATTCAATTCAATTCAAGTTTATTTGTATAGCACATTTAAAACAACTGCGGTTGACCAAAGTGCTTCACAGTAATAGCAGGTCACATAGAAATAAAATACAAGTAAAAGATAACATGCCAAGATACACTCAACTAGCCAGGGAGAAGAGGTGTGTTTTCAGTAAATGCATTTACTTTTGCAGTGGCCTCTTTGTAGACCTGCCAAAGGTGAATCTAAAGTTGCACTATAATCGTTTTGATCAGAAACATCACAATGATAAAGTCAGAAAACCTTCAAAAGTAGGAACGTTTGTGCTTAAACGTTTCATCTGGCACTTCATTACGTTTTAGTACTTCCGAGTACTTCTTACTCCGCTGAGCATTTTGTTGTTTCGGCTACTTAACTTTCATGCTAGTAGCCACATGACCAAAAAAGGCTGAAATATTCCTCTTTGCCATCAAGCCCATTCATAAAAATGTGTAGCAGTTTTGATAGATTGAGTTATTCCTGATCTTATAATACATCTATGGCCATTTCACAAACATCCACTTTCTGTGAAGTCATTTCACTGTGTTGTCTTCCTGTCCACTTCCCCGTCCACCATCCATCGCTCACCATCAAATCAGTCCATGTTGAAGGTTGGTCTGAATTCTCCTCCTCATGTTGATCTCTCATTTTACGTGACCCCTCCCTGCCCCTTTGAGAAACTCCCTGGTATTTCCTTAATCTTAATCCCGTGTTTAGTTTACCTATTGTACTTTTCGCATGCCTTCCATGGCCACTCCCCGCCTGTTTGACTCAGTCCTCCAAAACAACTTAAGTTTCACTGTGCAGTTCCTTTAGTATTATTAGACTTTTGTTATGCGTTTGTGCATTTTGTAAAAACCCCACCCATGTTTTGATCCACCTGCACCTGTTTTGTCCTTTCAGCCTCATACTTTATGTACTTCGAAGGATTATATGGATTATGTTCATGATACGTATGACTATGCAGCCCACACCTATTTATATCTATTTTTATCCATTATGTCTCTTTGTTCTGTTGGTACTGTAGATAAATATTGAACCACACATTAAAGAATCAAGGGAGCTGCGTTTCAACCACTCATTGTTGGTTGGCCTGTCAATCAAGAAATACTTGACTCTCTAAACCTTTTGATAACTTCTCTTTACAATTACTGTTAAACAAAAGGAAGGAAATGAGATAACAAAATGCCCCTTTTTGAATAAGACATTGATGGAAATTTTTTGTTTTGTTTGTGGATATTGTCAGAAAACAAAAAGGGCACGTACGAGTAATGGTGACAATTTGTATATATTATTAATTATATTGATTATGAGCTGCAAAATCTATTGTACATGGATTTTTGTCTCTTTTTGCCAAAGCTCAGTGACTTCTGTAGAAATTCTCAGCTTTTGGGCGTAAACAGTAAACTACTTTCCTTTTGATAGTTATTATAACTAAGTACAATCAAATGTCACTGTATCATTATTAGAGATAAACTACTCTATCCTTGAATTCCATATGGATTCTTGGTGTGTCTCCTGTTCTGAAAATCAATTCAGTAAACTTTAGCATGTAAATAATGCTAAAGATAATAAATGCCACTATGGACAGTACTCATCGATGCTAATTACTCATTTTGAACAAGTGAAAATAATGGCACTGGTCAATTGTGCGTATATGCTTTTGTCTTTGAGCTGTATGGATTCCGAGATTGAAACCAACTATTATTTGCCAACTTCCCTTAAGTAACAATAGTTTTTTTTTATGCACACTGAATCTGCAGGTGTTAGCCGCTAATTCCCCGCACCAGCATGCCCTCACATGATTGCGCGTGTATTGGCTCTTATCTGTTGTTGACTGTATTGATTCCAGTCTCCACTACACTCGGTCGATGCTCGAATGTCACTGCTATTTAGAGGGACCGCACCAGCATGGACCCCCCCCCCACACACATACACACACAAGAAAAGCCGTAATGAAGACACTCTCCTCCGCTTTTGTTTGCTTTTCTCATTCGCTCTCAACAGGAATCATTCTGGCAATTTTCGAGCGTTTCACTGTAATGGTCTGGCCAGATTTCTAAAGCAACAAAAAAGAAGTGTATTCAAGAGAGAATAGTGGTGGCTGTCTGTGGAGTAATGATTGTGAAACAACCTTTTAGCTTTCGTTACTGTGCAAGAATGGCAAGAGTAACCCAATGTGGGATTTGAATGAGTTAAAGTATAACAAATTGGCTTGGTAGCCATTGTAGTTTATTTACAACTGTGTAAAATTGGTCCTTTCGGTGACCATGAGAGTCTTCTATCCTGTAAATGCATATGAACATCTAGACAACAACTAGTCAAACTGTGTTTTGGTTACATTGTGAATCTTACCCTTGCAAATGAGTTTGAGAGCGAACTAATCCGTTTTTGTTTGTTGGCTCTGTCAGCCATGTTGTTCACTGCCCAAACAAATCCAGCATAATGATACAAACCAACATTCATTTTGTTTATAGTTTTTAAACATCATAGCATTACAACTAACATTCAACAAATCCTATTTAGACACTTAATAGTGTGTGTTTCGACTAAAACAGTTTGTGGCTAAAGTTATTGTAGTGGAGACAACTTCATTTGTAAAATGAATAAGCAAACGAGGCTATGTTAAAAAATAAAATATTTTCTTCCGCTAACTAATTTTGTTTTGTTTTGTTTATTTTAGCAGCTTACATTTTCCAAATTTACAAAATACACATTTAAACAGATGACCGATGCTCAAAGGGAGTAGGCTGAAGCAAGAAGTTTATGAGCACCTACCCCACATTCTGCTGGACTGGGAGGGGGGGCCTCTCAGACCAGCAGATCCACATCTTGCCTACCCTAGTTTCCTTCTAATTATATTGAGCAGCAATATCAATGACAACATGAACAAGGTCCGTTACAATTTGACACATCTCCACTTGAAGTAATTCAAAAGAAAATTCAGTTGTCAACCATCAGCGTAAATCTCAAAGAAACTTTAAGTTCTCTTTTAAAATGGTTTAGGCTTTTAGCGCTTAGTGTCATCTAGATCATTCCATAGGGTCATTGTACAGTATGCTGATGATTGTTTTGTAATAATTCATGCCACAATGCAGCAGCATAAAAAAAAAAAAATTAATTCATAGCAACATCATACTAATAAAATCTCTTTTCCTCAGCCTTGCCAAAGCCACCCACCTCCCTCACTGTTACCGAGACAACAGCCACCAGCGTCACTTTGACCTGGGACTCTGGGAACCCCGAGCCCGTCTCCTACTACATGATACAGTACAAGGCCAAAACCTCGGACAACGGCTTCCAGGAAGTGGAGGGCGTGGCCACCACCCGCTACAGCATCGGGGGTCTCAGTCCTTACTCTGAGTACGAATTCAGAGTCATGGCGGTGAACAATATCGGACGCGGACCCCCCAGCGACCCCGTGGAAACGAGGACCGGAGAACAGGCGCCCTCCTCCCCACCACTGCACGTACAAGCCCGCATGCTGAGCGCCAGTACCATGTTGGTGCAGTGGGAACCGCCAGAGGAGCCAAACGGACAGATAAGAGGATACAGGGTCTACTACAGCGCGGATCTGACTGCGCCCCTCAGTGCGTGGCAGAAGCACAACACAGACGACAGCAGCCTCACCACCATCTCAGGCCTGATTCCCGACATCACCTACAGCCTGAGGGTTCTGGGCTTCACCTCTGTGGGGGACGGACCGCCCTCCGACATCCTGCAAGTGAAGACACAGCTGGGAGGTGAGCAGACTGCATGCAATATGAGAATCGATGTGGAGTGCACAGTTGTACCTGCTTTTTCAGTCAAGTTCAGGTTTCTATTTCAAGTATATAAACTACCACAGCTAAAACATGGGAAAGTACAAAATGGCATTTGTTAACTAACCTTATATTGAGTCAAAACAAAGATTTGTTTTGTTGTTGCTGATAATCTAATTATTTAGCAACACTCCCATACAAAAATATTAGGGCTGGGACTTTTTTTAATTAATTCCGATGAATTAATGACTAAAGGTTTAATGCAATTAAAAATATTAATCTAAATGAATCACACTTTACTTTAGCGGCACAGACACTTTTTGTTTCCTTTTTTTCCTACAAGACGTTGCTTACGGGCGAAAAGCCAAAAACAATGTTACTGTCAAACTTGTTTATTCACACAGTAAAGCTGACATAGACTTATTTAAGAAGATCATCCTCCCATATCTGCTATTGTCTTTGAAATGTTTGAAATGATCACACAGTCCTCACATCTCCACGTAAAATAAGTTGAAATGTAGGACATAGAATATATCCCTAAAAAATAAATACAACCCATATATAAATTATGCTTAAATGCAGTTAATTGCGATTAAGGCCATAATTAACTCGATTTAAAAATGTTATCGAGTCCCACCACTAAAATAATGCTTAATGGGCTTACATTATCAGTATTATATTTTTTTAAATGATTAAAATCTACAGTAGTGAATTTCAGAGGAAAGAAATGTAGGTATGTTTGGGAAAGAAATCACAAGACGTACTTTGAACAAAACAACTCAATTTTGTTTTGATAATTGTGATTGGTTGGGAATTGAAACACCCCAACACACTTTGTACTTATTATCAGAAATTAGAAAAGCACGGCGAGTAAACTCTGGATTAACTGTATTCAAGATGAGTCCTATTCCTGTTCTTTATGCACAAGAGAGTCTCTAATGCTATTAATCTGAATAGCACATTTGTGGCTTCTCTTTAACCAATATTACTTTGTCCTGCCCTATTCTGGACACTGACCTTTTCCAAAATTATTCTCACTTTAGAATGCTTAAATCTACCCCCAGGCACTGTCTTCTGCAGAGCCATTGCAAATTTATATATTGGTTACATAATCGTCCATTGCCCCATTAAAGTTCAGCTTTTGTGTTAAGATAAAATTTCCCATTAGTAAGTGCTTGAACACACATTGTAAAGATTACGGTTATTACAGCGGACAGTGTTACAGCCATTCGGTGTAAGTAATGTGTGCTCTCGGGCCTTTGTTTCTGTGTTCGTGTTTTCAGTCCCTGCTCAGCCGTCAAGTTTTGATGCCGAGGCGGAACAGGACGACCGCATCATGCTAACGTGGCTGTGGCCCGTACAGGACCCCATTACCAAATACGAGCTGCAGTACTGGGAGGCTAGCTCCGAGAACAAGGTTAGCAAAACAACACCAATTGTATAATAGGGCTGCATGATAGAGGTGAAATATGCAGTAATTCATCTTGCATGTGTATGGCTGTAGTGTGTCGGAGAGGCTGTAGGCGTAGATTAGGCGCCATATTTCCGTCAGTCAGCAGCTTTGGTTACACGTATTTAGTGGCACCAACATGTGTGTGTAAAGGTTCATACTTAGTACTAGTCAGAACCTTTTTACAACTTCTTCTTGATAACACTTTTTGTTGCTCTGTTATAGTTTCTGGTCTGATTAGATAAGATTATTGAACTATGACACATTGTATTTGCAGATATTACAAATCCAACATAGTCCACCGTATTTTCCTGACCATAAGTCGCTCCGGAGAATAAATTACGCCAGCCAAAAAAAAAAAGCTTAATGAAGAAGAAAAAAACATATATAAGTCGCACCGGCCTTGGCGACCTGGGCACGGAGGCGTAACTGCACCGTTTTACAAGCCTTTCCCGGCATCACGTTGCTCAAGATCTCATTTCCGAGCGTATTTCTCTAGCTGTGGCCATCTAGCGTTTAGCTCGCGATTAGCTTTTTTAGCGTTTTCTTCATTGCAGTAAGAGTAACCTCCCTCACAAGTTTCTAGCTCACTCAAAACGGTCTTTCTGCTGCTCGATTACCGTTTTTAAAATCTTCAGTGGTCCAGGAGTAGCAGATACTGGTACACCAGCCTCGAGCGCCCTCTAGCCGCTGTCAGTGTGAAAATGTGAAATGATATAATTTTATATATAAGTCGCACCTGAGTATAAGTCGCGCCCCCAGCCCAAACTATGAAAAAAAGTGTGACTTATAGTCCAGAAAATACGGTAATTGTTTGTAACTCTTCCATGGCCTGGTTTTCTCCTCTATCTTGGCCTTCTTTTTTTTTTGTGTGTGTGTGTGTGTGCCTCTCTCTGTCTCCTCAACGGCACGCTGCTTTCAAACCCGAATAAATTTAGCCTTTTATGATGCAATTGCGGCGTTGTTACAGTAATGCAGTGCGCTCCCGAGCCAATGCGGAGACATACAGTACCCATTTGACAGGGCTGTGTTCGCTTCTCGTTGGCATGGCACCTCATTAAATCCGGCCAGACGACCACTTGTAAACCCCAATGTGTCATATAGAAATTCTAAGTCCACAGCGGAGGGTTTGCGTCATCCCGGTCAAGAAATAACTTTGGGGTTTTGTGTAATTCGACAACAATTTACAATGCAGTGAACAGTGAAATCTCAAAATTGCTGGTATAGGCTCTCAAAAACTGCAAAAAAAATACTTTAAAAACTATTCTTTAAACTTGTTCCTAATTGCTAATTAAAATTTTTTTCCCCCCAGATCCACAAAGTGATTGAGCCTGCGAAATTCTATGTGGTGGACGGACTCAAACCGGACACGCTTTACCGCTTTACCCTCGCGGCCCGCTCCGAGTTCGGTCTCGGCGTCTACACACAGCCCATTGAAGCTCGCACCGCCCAGTCAAGTAAGTCCCCCTCACTCTTCTCTTCTCCCCGCTAACTAACCGGTTGATCAGAGGAACACAGGGGCCCGGAAGCACTAGGTCACCGACGTTTTAGTTCCCGAAGCTCCTTATTAGCGTGGG
The DNA here is from genome assembly GCA_021464625.1 of Proterorhinus semilunaris. Lineage (NCBI taxonomy): Eukaryota > Metazoa > Chordata > Actinopteri > Gobiiformes > Gobiidae > Proterorhinus > Proterorhinus semilunaris. The sequence continues at coordinate 25,536,497 of CM038358.1, read as the reverse complement.
ACTTTTCGAATGTCAAGTCAATATCGGCATAGGAAAGTGCTGACGGAGCAACCATCCCCGGTCAGCTCCCCACCCCGCCCGTCTCCGACACTAACCCTCCCCTCCTCCCCGTCTGCCTAACTGGGGGCAGGGCGAGCCAAAGGTACGTTTAATGTGTCCCGCTTCCCACATTTGTCAACCGTGCCGTGTTATTTCGCCTTATATCATCATGTGCTTTTACAGTGCCAGCTCTCAAAATGTCATTCTCTGCCAGTGGACTGCTGACTTTTCTCCGCCGCTGTTAAATCGCGCTCTTTCAAGCTCACCTCCAGGGGCTTAGCTTGTGTGCTGTAGATGTATAGCTTCAAACTTGCCAAGTTCAAAGTTAAGCTTGAAATTTAACTGTGTGCCGTCAATAGTGGCCGCCTTTGTCATTTTTGTAATGCGACAGGGGTTTGGCGATAGAATAGGGTGGAATTGTTTTAAAATTAACATGGAAACTCTTTCTGGCACACAATGTCCATAGCATATTAGCTTTAAACAATATTAAAAAGTAGAGCTGTGGAAACAAGTCCACTAGCTGCTTGGGCACTGCTGGTAAATACACTGTATCCAAATAGTTTCATGTGTACAGGAACTCCAGTATTTTATATTTTTTAAATCTACATCGGTTTAATATTATGGAATGCAACAGGAATAGATACAGACGGCATCTCGGGGAACCCATATGGTCATGTTTGAAAGGGACAACAAAGAACGTAAATGAGTAAACTTTGCCCCTTTGCTCCAAAACTACTTTAACAAATGCTGACTTACGAATGTATTTTTCTACCAAATAAAGATTCAGAGACGTGGAGAGGCGCAAAGTGGTTCAACAGCCCATAAATACAGAAGAAACGCTAACCGCTAACGTCAGCCTCATGCTACATGCTAACGCCAGCTCCGATCGCCTTTTTCTTTTTTTTGTGCTTCTGCTGGACAATGTGCTGTGAAAAAAAACATCCATACAGGCGGACCATTTATTATATTTGCACATTGCATAGGCTTTTGCTGTTACCGATTCATTACAATCCCTATTATGTTTATGTCCCTATAAGTTCCACACAAAATTACTTCTTTGATTTTGTAGTGGTGAATATCAAAACGAAACAAAACATCGCCTTCGAAGCGGCATTGGCTCTTCCATTACGTGCGTCTCGTTCATGACGTGGTTAGTAGGGCTGCATCATTAGAAAAGCGGATGGATAGCTCTTCCTCTTTTTGAAGCGCAGCCCTATTAGAAACGACAGAATGGCTGGTTCTCTTTCACCTCTGACGAGCCCAGACTTCTAGAAGTGTCACTTTGGCTGCCGATGACCATGTGACTGTAGCTGGTTAGTAATAGGCACTAGCACGTTTCACTCAGCCTCGCGATGGAGGCGGTGGTGGGTCTGTGAGGAGTGGGAGATAATCAGCAGACAATGGCAGAGTCTGGCCGTGCGTCTTCCCTCATTTAAATGTGACGTTTTTGTGGGTTAGTTTTGATTTGTCTTGTTTCAGTCATTCAGAGCAATAAACAGCACTGACCATGCGAAAACTCTGCTACCTTATTGGCTTTTTTGTTCCACAGAGCCCATAGAAACCTGGACTGGGCTTTACACATTATGTTTAGGGAGTACTTGCTAATGTTCTCTATCCATTCACTACTTAAAAAGAAAATACAGGCTCTCATGAATCTATTGAGAAACTATTATTAGGCAAACACTAAATATCAGCATTTACAATTAAACATAGACGCTAAAACGAGTAGACATATCTGTGTGCATTACGACCAACTTTCTCAAACTCCGTAAATGATGAGCTTGTTTTTTTATTTTAGCCCGATCCCGAGTTTAAATGCATACATCATTGTCAAGGCTGTGAATCACTTCACGCTTTGCTGTGAGTCACACCGCACTTTTAATAGACACTTTTCTCTGGCTACCCTTTCATATTTTGAACTTGGACGTGCTGTCCCGGCCCCGGCGTATTGAGTTCTTCTTTCGGCTCGCTGTTCATTGCTCTGCTTATTAAAAGACACATTTCCCAGGCATGCCTCGTAGGAGCGTCTTGCTTTGATTTTCTTTTTGGTTTGGTTCATATATTAAATTTTGCAAAGGTCTTCTTTTTTTTTTTTATTGAGTTTAAGTAGTTATTTGTCTTGATGCATGAACAATATGTATGCTACTGTGTTAAATGTGTTTTAGTTACTGTTTATGTTGTTTGATTTGTCACTCCGGACCTCGAGAGCTGAAACTTGCTGCTGCTGTTGCTTTTTAGATCCAAGCATCTTGTCTTCTCCCTTGGTAATATTGATTGAGTGTTACATGTGCTGCTAACTCCGAGCTCAGATTGAAATGCCAGTCTTACAGCTATGATGCAAACCAAAAAATATGTGCTAAATATGTCTCTGGACAAATCTTTGTTCAGAGTTTTGAAAGAATAACCAGTGTCGTGAAGCTTGTACAAATAAAGTTGAGTTACAGCCACCAGTCCATGATAAGCTGGCAGATCTTTTACAGACGGCCTGAGAGGGGCCGTCTGAGGACAATATTGACCTTTACAAAACCAGCATGTTGTAAAATCTAGATCTATTTATTATTCCGTGCACCCTCTTGTGGTGGTTTTATGACCCTATACATAAATATGGAGGCAGCAGCAGCAGCCTCTCAGTCCGGAGGCAGAATGAAGCTTTTTGTATTCAGTGCAAGGAATACTGTATAAACACAAAGTGTGAAATCAATTACATTGTGTATATTAGATATAATTACTGTAGTATCAACATAAATTATATTGCTATATATATAGTAGGTGTTACATTCATATTTCATCTTTATTAACGAGCCTCCTGTGGTGACTTGGTCTGGATATTTCTATTACAGACAGAACTTGAACTGCAAGTAATTAAGATTGAGGGCAACTTTCTTGAGAATGTTTATGAATCAGAAAATGTTAAGCTCAGTTCACACAAATTAATTAAAAGATAAAAGTTCTTCAGAGATTAAAGCACTGTACATAAAACCAGCATTATGGTCTGTGTTTTGGACAGATAACAATGAACTGCTTCTGAATGAGTCTTTAGTCGGCCGATTATTCTACACTCATGATACATTTGATTAGTCGTTGCAATAAAGGAATTGGATTCTAAATAAAACCAACTCAAGGAGGACTTCAAATGATTTCTCCTCCACTCTGTACAAAAAGCTTCATGGTCACGTTATTATAATTTTTTGCTTGAGTTTTAGTTGTTTTTTTCGTTTGCTTGATCGTGCCCCTGGTGGTGTCCTCCCTCCCCTCCCACAGCCCCATCAGCCCCCCCTCAGAACGTGCACCTGCTCAGCCTCAGCTCCACCAGCCTCAAGGTGAGTTGGGTGCCCCCTCCCGCCGCCAGTCGCCATGGCGACATCGTCCGCTACACCGTGAGCTACCAGGCGCTGTCCGGAGAAGACACGGAGCGGCACGAGGTGACGGGCATTGGGGCGGACGCCAGTAGCTACGTGCTGGACAGCCTGGAGAAGTGGACAGAGTATCAGGTGTGGGTGAGGGCGCACACTGATGTGGGCCCAGGCCCCGAGAGCGTCCCCGTCAGGATGAAAACCAAAGAAGATGGTAGGTCCATCCTGGAGAACAGCCCCATGCTGCCTAACTCCACTTTCTAACGGGACCTCGGGCTGTGTCTTCTTACACATACTCAACTAAAACATAATGCTTTGCTCTGTTTTTTTCTTAATTGAAGATGTCAAATTTTCCGTGTTTAATAATCAAATTACCTCAAATAATGTAACATTTTATATAATCACATGTAGTATCTAAATAATCAAAACCAATTCTTAACTAAATCACACAATGTGGCACCAAGTACGTCGCAGATACCGAATCTATGGATGGATTAAATGTGAAAATGAGTTGAGAATTCACTGGATACTGACAGGATATGGCTATTAATCAATTATTATTAATAAAAGCATAATCACATACTGCATATCTTTTATTGCGGTTTTCTAACAGCCAATTTGAGACAATACCGTCAACTTTACATGCCGCTTATACCGGTAAGTTTTACATCTTCTTGGGTTGATGGAGAAAAAAGGGAGCAAAGTGCATTTCCTTGTCCTTTTTTCCCTTCCTGCTTTACTGAATGTGTGCCGTTGATCAACTGTTCTTAATGAGGGGGGGACGTTAGCAGTCACCTCCTCACCTCGCCCCCCTCCTCAGCATGTCCTGAGTGGCTCTGACATTTCACACCAATGCCAGGTTACGGCTCTGCACCCTCTGGGCACAGCCTCTCCAGCTCTAGCTCAGCTGTAGCTGCGAAAATGACTTCTCGCCTCTGTCTTGTCTCGACTCCCCTCTCTTTCCTGTCCTTTCTCCATCACACTTTTTTATTTTTTTTTGTTTGCTGTGTGATATAGAGCGGCTCCTCCTCAGAGAGAGAGAGTCGTCTATAATTAATGTGTTTGAAGTTTGCTGCAACACGGCTAATTTCATAGCAGAATTAAGGGCATTACAGAAATTGCTAGACCTCATGCTGTCGCTGCTGAGGGTGTTTCGGGGACACGGTGGAGAAAGTCCAGGGGATGGGAGCGGATTTTGACTCGATGCCAGCTCAAATACCGCTTCCTTAACCAGTGCGGAGTCTGTAAAATAACTCCCTGGTCATTATTTTTAGTTTTGAGTTTTTTTGGCTTCACTTCATAAAAAACCCAGTAAAGTGAGTGAAATCCAACGTCAGCATTTTTCCAACTCTCTCCAATCTCCTCTCTGCCAGTGTCTGTCTTTCCATATCCCATATATTCCCTTGGCGATTAATTAATTAATTATCCCCCTCCCCCCCCCCACCCCTTGGTCCGCTGCAGTGCCCGGAGCGCCCCCCAGGAAGCTGGAAGTTGAAGCGCTGAACTCCACTGCCATCCGGGTGACCTGGAAGCCACCCCTGCAGCAGAAGCAGCACGGGCAGATCCGGGGCTACCAAGTCATCTTCTCCCGCCTGGAAAACGGAGAACCGCGAGGCCAGCCCAACATCATGGACGTGGCTCTGCCGGAGGCTCAGGTACCGCTCCCACACCTGCCCCTCCCCTCTCTCACCCCCTCTACCTCACTGTCGCTCTCTGTAGCCGTCTTCTGCTCATTTCCCATTATTTTCATTCTCCACCGCTCCCCTGCTACCTCCCATACTTCACACTTCATCTCCCACAATCCCCGGACACGCGTGGGACCGGCCCCTCCGCCCCACGCGCTCCTTCTTACATGTGACATTTGGCTCGCTCCCACCGCTCCGGATTAGCCGTCCTAACAAGACACATTCTAATTCGGCGGTAATGGCTGTTAAATATTTGATAGGTGCTGCATCAGGACGGGGCTTAGTGGGATCAATGCGCCCCCCCCTGTCTTTTTTAGCAGCCGTGCATATGCGCTGCCTTGTTGCTGTGTTTACAAATGAAACTTATTTCACCGCCATCGCCCTTGACGCGTTCATACAGCCGGCTACAAGATCGCCCACAGCTTTGCGACACGACGAGATGGATGAAAGATTGTAATCCGTAAGAGGGATTTGAAAATTCATGAATATCTTTCAAACTTTCAAACTCCCACTATCACTGCGACTGTCTCTGGGACCTGCTTAAGAGGCCGCTGAGATTGTTTGCCTTGAGTAACACTTGCGCGAACACGCTTTGACTCACCCCCTCGATGGCCTCCAACAAAAACATTGGATTTGAGCGAGTAAGCGCTCCCTGGCGTGTTTTCTCTCTCTGATAAACGCTCAGCCGCAGTTTGTTTGGGGGCGAGAACAGCGGGGTTGCCGGTTCGGTCTGATCTTTGGTTCCGTCGCCTTGAAATCCCATGTCGGACGTGTTTGGTCCCCGGATACTGGGCGTGAGCTGCCGGCGCCGCTTGTGCAAAAGGGCGCTCGGTGATGAACGCCGGGGGAACAGTTCTGATGCGCCGCACGGACCGAATATCAGTCTCAAGCATAAAATTAACCTTCTGTTTATTTAAAGTCTGTCGGCTCAGATACATTTAAGTGGGGAGCCTTCTGTGGCAAATAGCCCCTTCAAAGCCTTTTGTTTTACACCGCACACTCTGGCAGCTTTCTCTGGACCGTCCCGTTATCCTCGCCCTCGATAGTGTGGCTGACAGTTGAGACAGGGCTGTTTGGTGCTATAATGAAAGAAATCAAACCTCGAGGTGACTTGCTTGTCCGCACCACTGAGTGTTTTTTTTCCTCTCGGTTGGATGTGTTGAATGCAACGACGATGGGTTTGGAAAAAGTGAACTGAACATGACCCCGACCTGTTGTGCGCACACAATACCCTCTGCCATGTCCCGATTGAGGACGTTCACACAATAAGCACGAAGACGCGCCGCAGGTTTGGAGCTCGGGATGAGGCTCGAGTTGCAGTCGGCTGTCCAGGATGCCACTCCCCCGGCACCAGCCTCAACCTCTCCATCAGGATTGTTTCTCATGGCCTTTTCTGCACCTTTGTAACAGCAACAGCAGGATTTTTTAGTTAAGGTAGTGCTTTCATAGTTTAGTTGTGCTGCCAGTTTTTGTCATACTGTTTGCAATACAAAACATGTACAATAACAAAATGTGGCTGTAAATTACATCTGAAACCTCAGTGGAACTAGCCAAATTAAAGTAAAGTAGACTAGTGTGTACTAGTAGACCATGTACTAGTACACCATGTACTAGTTTATGCTTACTTTCACAAAGTTCTTCATAGTGCTCTTAAAATATACTTCTTAATACTAACTCTCACAGTTCTTAATCAAGTACCAGCATCACACGCTGTAGACTTGCGTGCGGGACGGTAAGCCTTGATTGAGTCATCTCTGTCAGATTGCTTTCTATGAGATGTCCCGAACCTGCCCAAACCTGCCCTGGACGCCATAAAAAACAAAAAAAGAGACCACACAGTTAGCCTCTCGCCCCGCCTTTACCCTCCTCTGCCCGGGCTATCCCAACCGCTTCCACCCCGGCCCCGCCTCTCTTCTCTTCTCACACTTCTCCTCATTCACGTAATCCACACAACAAGTGGAAAAAAACACGGGCTGACACGCACTGGGATCGGCCGCGTCGGGAAAAGGTCGTGACTCATCGCCGACGCTCGCAAATCCCTCACCTGTAATACTAGTAATGCACAAACAAAACAATGGGGCTTTATGCTCGAATTTTCTAAACGATTTCCTTAATGTGTTGTGAAATCTGAACCTGGGTAACCTTTTCACCTCGACAAATACCACTGAGAAAGGGGAGGGAAATCTGTGTTTTTCGGAACAGTGTAATTGTTTAGCCACTAGTTTTATTGGTATTTAGTTCGTAATTTTAAACGGTGGCGTGAAGTGAAGTAACTTGTTTACCTTAATAAATGAGGGTGACCAGTCTTTTCCCATGCTGAATGGTAAAACTGTTCTCACGACATGCGCCGATTGGCATTGAGGAGATGCTAGATTTGACATTTTTAATTGGTTTACACTTGGTAATTGATAATCACATGGGCCAAAAACATTCATTTTCAAGTGAAGTCTGTTACTTTGGGGACTATATTGGCCCAAAACCAGGACAACTGGGACAGAGACTGAGTCAAACTGGGACAAATCGATGGTTTTTGGGAAATCTATTGGGACGTGGGACAAAGAACTCAAAACTGGGACGGTCCTGGGTAAACTGGGACATCTGGTCACCCTATAATTCCTTTTTGTAGTCCCTCTGTAGCCCCAATACACACTAATGATATCACGATCAGAAGAAGCTAACAGGCTAGCAGGCAAAGCTAACTGTGGGCTAGTGCCACTTTAGCAGTATTTACAGCCAAGTTTAAGTAAAAAAAAAAACATCTACTTTGTATAATTTGGTTGTGGCACAATATCTCTCTCTCCCTTTGTCTTTTCTATCAACATAGTATTTACTTTTACGGACAATAAATGAGTTAAAAAAAACGCAACACTATGGCATGGCCTCTAGGGGCATGAGTTACTTAGTAAACAAAAAGTACTATTACTGTTAAATACCAGGAAACATTGTTAGCATTTCAATATAGAAACCGGACTGTAAAATGCGTTATCCCCATTTACCATCTTACTTCGAATTATTATTAGTCGAGCGGAGGTGAAAAGTATGTTGCAATGATTTCAAGCGGTTACTTCAGTTCAGTGCTACTTGGCAAATTCTCCTTACTGTTACGCTAACCTACTGCCACAGCCTCACCCCGTATCACCTCACGGCAGCCGAATGGGCGCTTGGATTTGATCAGCCCAAGAGCTATCGCCTCTCTCCAGGCTTTTTATTTATTTATTTATAAACTTTTTTTTTTTTTTTGCTTCGACGCCTTTTTGTTTTGTTTTCGATGCATTTCCAGCGTCTGTGCTTGCTTGGAAGAGAGAGAGAGAGTGAGGAGAGCTCCAGGAAGCGTGGGCCGACTAAGCGCCTCTCCTCTTTTGAAGCCCATTCCCACACAGCGCCCTCATTTCCTGCTAAATTTAAAAACGAGAGGCCACGCTAACAATGCGATGATATCAAACCCTCACCCGGCCGTATTTTTTACCCTGAAAACTTGCCTAGACCTGAGTGGGCAAGTCAATTTGACAAAGTTTGCACTCAACAGACCTCTCGACCTTTCAGAGCAGGAGTTTGAGAGTCTTACTTAAGTTGTTGCACTCGGTGAAGAACTATATTGTAAATCTGCCTAAAACTTGCGCGATAGGCTAATCCTCCCAATGTGTACTCCGGATCAGGACACCAGATCTGGGTAAGGGTCCCTGGGGGCCGCACTGTGGCTGCTCTCTGCTTCCTGTCTGTTACCAAATACAGGCAATAATTTACATACAAAACATGGGGGTACGCTAGCCTGCTAGATTTCACTTTCACAGCCCTGCAACATTGTTATTTTTTTTTTATATATGTTAACAACCAAAACTAACATGGAGATGTGCTTTGGGAACTAAGTCAAGTTTTTGAGGATCTTTATTTAAATTCAATGCTATTTGCGAACTTATTACTTTTACTCCACTTCATTTGAAAGCCAAATATGATAATTTTTACTCCACTACATTTCTAAAAAGGCTTCCAAGTGAAAACGTATAAAGTATAATGCACACTCCAGAGCAGTAGGTGGCACTATGCAGGCGTACTGCCAATGCCAATGTCTCACTATACAGGAGAAAGTTTGTCCTCGCTGTTGCTGTTGAGGGGGTAAATGTGGGCTTGATCTTTATGATTTATTAGGGATGTACCTTTTATGTTTAAAACATTATACAAGTACAATATAAGTATTTTCTACAGCAAATAGAAGTAGAGTAGTATTTGTCCAGTAGTATCTGTACTTTTACTCAAGTACTAGATTCACTGAAAATCACACATTTATTTATAAATATATGAATCTACCTTAAGAATCAGCTAATGTTATACGGCTTTGTTAGCTGCTTTGATGCAATACAAGTTCTCTCAAAGTTTTCCCCTGAGACAAGTTCTTACAGGACTTTTCCAGGTTCATCTTGTTTGACCGCTCACGCGTTGTAGCTTTCATGTGCACGGGCGTGTGTGTGTGTGTGTGTGCGTCTGTGTGTGTGTGTGTGTGTGTGCATGCGTGTGTGTGCGTATGTATGTGTGTGTGTGTGTGTGTGTGTCTGCGTCTGTGTGTGTTCGAAAGAGCAAGCCAGCACCGCGCCGCTTCACTGCCTCTGTGGCCTTCGCTGCCTCAGATTGAACTTGAATGAAAAGCGGTAAAAAACAGTAAAGCAAGTACCTCAGCACGTTTCGATCCATCAATCACAACTTTCTCCCCCCCCCCCCCCCCTCTTTTCCCCTCATTTTCTCAGCCACACAGCTCGGCCCGTGCCTCTGCATTTGCATGCACCCGCCCGCAAATGACACCGGCGCGTGGCCACAAATGACTCCTTATCAGCGGTGATGTGTTTTCAGCTTGCATCGGCATTCGACGCATAAATGGAGGGGATAATTTATAATTCTGACGTGGATTTAAACAGAAAGCCAGAGAGGTCGTGATAGAGGGGGGGATTAAGCTCGAGACGCGACTCTGGCAAACCGTAATGTGTGTGTTGACACGCGGGAGACGGCGGTAAACAAATTGAGCAATATGCAACGTCGCCGGCTGTTATTCACAGGGTTAAAAAGCAGCTGTTCTTTAATGCCTCTTTAGCGCCGCGCTAACTCCAAACGCCATATGCTTTCAAACGCTATGTGCCTTAACCACTCGCAGCGGGGATCGATGAGGCCACTGCTCACTTCACGAAGAGATCAATAAAGATCTATCCAGGGTTGGGGTTAAGGAGCGATGGCTTCTATGCTTTATTTAGTTTAGTTTATTTGTTAAGGAATGGGCCGAAGCAAAGGGCTTATAAGCGCCCACCCCCAAAATAAAAACAATAACATTTTCCTTTAACAATCCAAGCATACAAAACACAACAACAGCTGTTTCATTTCTTGTACAATGTTTATGAATCTCTTTGTTGTCCTTAAAAGGGCATTAAAGTGCTGACAAATGGCGCGGGTCATTGTTTTGCTCCCTTTAATTCAAAAGCTAAGCATCAAAGTTACATTCAGTAGTTCTGTTTTCGTGAGATCGTCTAGAAATCTCACGCTGCAAAAGTTGATTGAAACAGCAGATGTGTGCCAAAATCAAGGTTAAAGTTTAGTTTTTTTTTTAAACTAAATATACCGTATACATAACTCATGAAGGAAATACATTGGAATACTTGTATGGGCTACATTTGTTTGCAGCTAGCTTGTCGTCGTAGTTCGGGATCTGGTTCCTCGGTATTTTCTCCTCTTAAATTCAAAAGCCCCGTTGCATCAGCATTCTTTTCTTTTACACTTCTCCCCTCTCACCAGTCTCCTACTCCAGACACCCAGGCCACCCATGGGTGAAAAACTCCGCGGCACCCAAGTGTGAAGCAGGTTGCCGGTTGAATTTCTGAGGTGGTGTTTATGCATCGGCGGTTTTGGGTGTCACTGGGCTAGCATGGCGGCATCATTGTAATAGGATTTTATGCTCAGTTCCTCGCCGGCACGAAATAGGCTTTCACTTACCCCGGGAATCACTCGGCCAAGCACAGCCGGCAATGGGAACATTTTCCAAGACATATTGAAATATGATGAATAAAATCTGCCCTCCCCTTCATTTCTGCACGGAATCCGAGAAATGGTTCTGAGGGTATTGTTTAGTGATTCTCGACAGCCCTAAACGCAGCTCAGTAGGAGACTAAAAATATGTTTTCATTATTCAACAGGTAAATGAATGACACGCTAATGGCACACGTCATAAAATCAGACGTTATGAGAAAGTGCATTCATTTTAGTCACTCTAATAAGTAAGTCAAAGTTAAATATTTGAGACTTTATTCACTGTTTGCTTGATTTCCTTCATTTAAATCTGTACTCACTCCATCACTTATAATTGAACTAAACTGATTTTTTTCCTCATGTTGGTGTTCTAAGTACAGTCTACAGTCCTCTCCCTGGTGGCAGGAGTCAAAAGGCTGTCAAACGGGCCCTGTCCAAATCACTGTTGTTGAGCCAACAGTCTAACGCAGAGCGTGATCCAGTTTGACGTGCATGTGGATTTTGAGCGATATACTTAATCCATCCCCAGAAAATTGAAAACAAGGCAGTGCGTTAGCAACGGCCCCCCACTACCCCTCCAATTGTTCCACGAAGACGACGCCACATCCTTTCTATAAATGCCACTCAAACTGTCCCACTCCTCCTCCTCCTCCTCACCCATTTCCATTTCTACGCTCTTCTCTCAGAGTTTAAATGCATGACTGTGTCCACACCTACATTCATCTATCTTTGTCCGAAAAAAAGACCAGTAGAGATCTTTTTTTCCAGTTTTGTGTTGTCTGTGACTCACCTCTCCTCCCCACCCTATGCCCCGTCTCTCTCTCTCTCTCTCTCTCTCTCTCTCTCTCTCCATCAGTGGAATATTGACGAGTCCACCGAGCATGTGAGTAAATGCCTGCTGTGTGCCACTGTGGTTGGGTTGTTCTGTTTTTGTTTTTTACTGTTTGCAATTTTTTTTTTTTTTTTTTTGGGGTGCAATTTAAAAGTGTGTTCTCAATAAGTTTTTGCGTGTGTGTGTGCGTTTGGGTTTGCAGTTTTGTATTTATACGCTCGCCGGCCATTTTAATAGGTACACCGCGTTATGAAATGCTAATAATATATCACATCGGGTGTAGCTGGATGTATTTAGACATGAAGCGCTAAAAGCAGGCCCACTGAAGTTCAAACTGTATCTAGTGGGGTTGTTTATTCCCCAAATGTCAAAAAATACAGTACAGGAGCTCTTTTAACAACTTGCCCGTATGTCTAAATGCATTGACTCGCGTCCATGTGACTTATGTTGTGCTAGGACCGTACCTAATAATGTGGCCGGTGAATGTTTGTAATTCTTGTAATCCACACTGTGTGACGAAATCTTAACCGCATCACATCTGCAGTGAGAGGTTTAACAGTGAGTGCTCCTTTTTTTTATTTTATTTTTTATTTTTATCTTTCTGTGCAACGCTTTCCAGGAAAACTAACCACGGAGCTTGAGAATGATGTGGTTTAATGGTGTGAGTCTAGCAGCAGTTCACTTCGCAGTCAAATCCACGGGGATGTTAAATTCTCGAGACAGTTTCTAACTCAGCCAAAAGAATAACATAAGATAATTTTATAGAGACATGCTCGCGTTATGGAGCCCTGGTAGTCACCGGCGATATGCTGAAAGTGCTGTATTCTGCGTGTGTTGTAATTGGGCTGCAGATTGGGAGACATGCGGGTCCCGAAAACCGGCGGCTAGCATTTGAGCTCGTTGAGTTTTTGAGTAGGCTTCAGGAAAAATAGCAGATGACAATTGACTTTATCTGTTAAGACCAAATGACTCATTATGAGCCCATAACAGGGGCCACTTTTACATCCTCCACCTTTCCAAAATATTCTATAACTGTTCAAATAGAAATCCCTCTGATGCGAGTTAAAAATAAGGTCATTTTAGGTTCAGTTATCTTCTTATATGGTATGATTGAGCCTAAATTATGCAGATCACATAAACTAGCGTGTTTATTATTAGGCCCGAGCGGCCTGCCGTAGCAAGGGCCTATTGTAATCGCAACGCAGTGCGCGCAGCGCACTGTACCTAGGTGCGCGGAGCGCACGAAAACAGCGCGAAGCGCTGTCCCCATGTCAAACGTAAACTCACCGTGTAAAACAGTGACTGCCCACACCTCTGGTGTGGGCCCTTATACTTATAATTGCAGCAAAATGAATGGGGGAATATGGCCAACTGTCATACGGAGGTGGATGACGAGCGCTTCGCGCTCGTCATCCACCTCCGAGCCCCACGGGTGTGTGGGGGAAGTCGAAAGCTTTAAAAAAATGCATAATATGTTGTAGTCGCGAAAGCGACTATATTGTTTTTGCAAGAAATATTATTATTCTTCTTTATTCTTCTTTCTTTCTTCTGCTCTTTGAGCAGGAATTTGACCCCCTGAACATAGTCAAAAACTCACCAAACTTTGCCCAAAATTCAGGTCCGGTGAAAAATTTATTAAAATGTGTGTTTCGTTTTGGGGAAATAAAAAATGGCGCGACAGCGCCACCTACAAAAGTGAAAATACATTGCGCCTATGGGGAGGGGGCCAACATAAACTTTGTCATAGAGCGACGGGATTCGGTACAGACATTCGTCATGTGACGACAACCAAAAAACATTATTGTGGCCACGCCCCCTGACAAACCGGAAGTCCGCCATTTTGACAGGAAGTCTGGAAAATGGTGAGTCAGCGTTTTCGCTGACGTCGCATTTTAACGAACTCCTCCTAGGGCGTTTCACCAAATGAGCCCAAAATCGCTCCAGCTCATCCCGAGATGTGGGGCATCAAAAGTTATCCAAATTTTTTGGCTACGTTTTACGGTTTGTTTGCGGCGAAGCCGCAATCTTTACGAAGAATTTTGTGACTTACCGAAAACAACAAAATGCTCCCATTTGCACAAATGAACTTCGATTAAAAATCGGAAATATACATTTTATTGACCTTTCACCCCCGGACACAACAAATGTGAAAAAGTGAGATTTGGCGCGATAGCGCCCCCTCTAGGCCGACAACAAAAAATGCATTATGGGAAAAAAATTAGTTTCTCGGAAATTGATAAAATTCGGCACAATAATAGCTGATGGCATCCCGATCCAAAAAGCCAATAAGACCCATACCGTATTTTGTACGGTGTTGCCATGGAGACGATCAAGGCTCCCCATGTTAATCCAATAGGACTGACACACAAATATCACATTATACACAATTACAGCGCGCTAGCGCCCTCTGTCAGGAGCTTGTGGACAGTAGTAATTGAAGTACGGCCCGTCAAGGCCGTCCGATGCTGCTTGTGAAATAAAAAAGATTTGGGGCGCGCTAGCGCCCTCTGCAGGTTGGAGCCATCATTCACATGGAGACGCTAAAAATCTCATTTTGACGTTTACTCACAAAGATTAATGGCTCATCAGGGCAATACAATGTAGTGTGGCCACGTTGGCGCACTCGGTGGGTTATGGCGCGGCAATGGAGGCACTAAGGGAGCCTCCATTACATGGTTGCTAGGCGACCAACAGGTGGTCGGCCATTTTGGGAAAAATCGAGTAATCAGCGCCGAAGGCGCCATTTCTCGCCTTTGCCTCTTTTATAATCTCGACCTAGGGTGGCAGCGACATTATAACCACGTAGGGCGCGGCAGCGCCTCCCGGTTATTGCGGCGGCGTGCGGCAACCGGCGTCAACCGGCCACCGCGTCCCGCGAGGGCCTCTCGATGCCGCTTGCGGCTTTAATTCTTCTTCTTCTTCTTCTTTCTTCTTCTGCTCTTTCAGCAGGAATTTGACCCCCTGAACATAATCAAAAACTCACCAAACTTTGCCCAAAATTCAGATCCGGCGAAAAATTTATTAAAATGTGTGTTTCGTTTTGGGGAAATAAAAAATGGCGCGACAGCGCCACCTACAAAAGTGAAAATACATTGCGCCTATGGGGAGGGGGCCAACATAAACTTTGTCGCAGAGCGACGGGATTCGGTACAGACCTTCGTCCTGTGAGGACAAACAAAATATATTATTGTGGCCACGCCCCCAGACAAACCGGAAGTCCGCCATTTTGACAGGAAGTCGGGAAAATGGTGAGTCAGCGTTTTCGCTGACGTCGCATTTTAACGAACTCCTCCTAGGGCGTTTCACCAAATGAGCTCCAAATCGCTCCAGCTCATCTCGAGATATGGGGCATCAAAAGTTATCCAAATTTTTTGGCTAAGTTTTACGGTTTGTTTGCGGCGAAGCCGCAATCTTTACGAAGAATTTTGCGACTTACCGAAAACAACAAAATGCTCCCATTTGCACAAACGAACTCCGATTAAAAATCGGAAATATACATTTTATTGACCTTTCACCCCCGGACACAACAAATGTGAAAAAGTGAGATTTGGCGCGATAGCGCCCCCTCTAGGCCGAGAACAAAAAATGCATTATGGGAAAAAAATTAGTTTCTCGGAAATGAATAAAATTTGGCACAATATTAGCTGATGGCATCCCGATCCAAAAAGCCAATGAGACCCATACCGTATTTTGTACGGTGTTGCCATGGAGACGACCGAGGCTCGCCATGTTATTCCAATGGGACTGACCCGCATATCACACATTATACACATTACAGCGCGTTAGCGCCCTCTGTGAGGAGCTTGTGGACAGTGGTCATGGAAGTACGGCCCGTCCGATGCTGCTTGTGAAATAAAAAAGATTTGGGGCGCGCTAGCGCCCTCTGCAGGCTGGAGCCATCATTCACATGAAGACGCTAAAAATGTCGTTTTGATGTTTACTCAAAGATTAATGGCTCATCAGGGCAATACAATGTAGTGTGGCCACGTTGGCGCCCCCGGTAGGGTTATGGCACGGCAATGGAGTCACTAAGGGAGGCCTCCATTACATGGTTGCTAGGCGACCAACAGGTGGTCGGCCATTTTGGGAAAAATCGAGTAATCAGCGCCGAAGGCGCCATTTCTCGCCTTTGCTCTTTTATAATCTCGACCTAGGGTGGCAGCGACATTATATGAACGTAGGGCGCGGCAGCGCCTCCCGGTTATTGCGGCGGCGTGCGGCAACCGGCGTCAACCGGCCACCGCGTCCCGCGAGGGCCTCTCGATGCCGCTTGCGGCTTTAATTATTCTTTCTTTCTTTCTTTCTTCTTTCTTTCTTCTGCTCTTTGAGCAGGAATTTGACCCCCTGAACATAGTCGAAAACTCACCAAACTTTGCCTAAAATTCAGATCCGGCGAAAAATTAATTAAAATATGTGTTTCGTTTTGGGGAAATAAAAAATGGCGCGACAGCGCCACCTACAAAAGTGAAAATACATTGCGCCTATGGGGAGGGGGCTAACATAAACTTTGTCATAGAGCGACGAGATTCGGTACAGACATTCGTCATGTGACGACAACCAAAAAACATTATTGTGGCCACGCCCCCAAACAAACCGGAAGTCCGCCATTTTGACAGGAAGTCGGGAAAATGGTGAGTCAGCGTTTTCGCTGACGTCGCATTTTAACGAACTCCTCCGAGGGCGTTTCACCAAATGAGCCCAAAATCGCTCCAGCTCATCTCGAGATGTGGGGCATCAAAAGTTATCCAAATTTTTTGGCTAGGTTTTACGGTTTGTTTGCGGCGAAGCCGCAATCTTTACGAAGAATTTTTCGACTTATCGTAAACAACAAATTGCTCCCATTCGCACAAACGAAGTCCGATTAAAAATCGGAAATATACATTTTATTGATCTTTCGCCCCCGGACACAACCAATGTGAAAAAGTGACATTTGGCGCGATAGCGCCCCCTCTAGGCTGAGAAGAAAAAATGCATTATGGGAAAAAAATTTGTTTCTCGGAAATGGATAAAATTCGGCACAAAAATAGCTGATGGCATCCCGGTCCAAAAAGCCAATGAGACCCATACCGTATTTTGTACGGTGTTGCCATGGTGACGCCCGAGGTCCACCATGTTAATCTAATGGGACTGACACACAAATCTCACATTATACACAATTACAGCGCGTTAGCGCCATCTGTCAGGAGCTTGTGGACAGTAGTCATTGAAGTACGGCCCGTCAGGGCCGTCCGATGCTGCTTGTGAAATAAAAAAGATTTGGGGCGCGCTAGCGCCCTCTGCAGGTTGGAGCCATTATTCACATGGAGACGCAAAAAATCTTGTTTTGACGTTTACTCACAAAGATTAATGGCTCATCAGGGCAATAAAATGTAGTGTGGCCACGTTGGCGCCCTCGGTAGGGTTATGGCGCGGCAATGGAGGCACTAAGGGAGGCCTCCATTACATGGTTGCTAGGCGACCAACAGGAGGTCGGCCATTTTGGGAAAAATAGAGTAATCCGCGCCGAAGGCGCCATTTCTTGCCTTCTCCTCTTTCATAAACTCGACCTAGGGTGGCAGCGACATTATAACCACGTAGGGCACGGCAGCGCCTCCCGGTTATTGCGGCGGCGTGCGACAACCGGCGTCAACCGGCCAACGAACCCCCGCGAGGGCCTCTCGATGCCGCTTGCGGCTTTAATTAATGTTGTTTATTAATGAAGTCGTCTAGCCTTGAACCATATGCATTTAAATGAATCCATGTCTTTAATCATAGCGTTTATTTTGACCATACCACCGCAGCATAATGCTTGGTCAGGAAAAGCCGCATTTGTTTCACTTTGTTCAGCATTTGTCCTAAATATAAGTAGAAGCCCCCAAAATGGATGGACTAACCGTAAATATAATGCAGGAAAAACCTACTCGGTCATCAGTCCTTTGACTATCGGCTTAATATGGGTTAGTCTCATACCCAAGTGTATAGGGTACAGTGTAGTAGAGAGCGGCTGTCCCTGTGCGCCTGTGACATTAATCAGGCTCCTTTAACCTGCTGTCTCCTGCTGTTCCCTCTGACATGTCAATCTGAGGGGAGGAGCTGAGGGTTTTATCTGCTCCACTCATCTCCAGGATTGCCACCAGCCTTTCATGTTCCTTTCATTTGCGTCGAATGGCAGCTCACTGTTCCGTGCCTGTCACCGGGCCCTTTGTTATGCCTTATTACCTCCTCCGTGTCATCCTGCACTGGCAGAAATGTGCAGCCGCTTACTGTTCCTCGTCAGAAATTCAATCTAAAACTGCCAGGCAAAGGGAAAAGCGTTTTTCCAGATTCACAAAGAGGAGTTAAACGCAGATGAGAAGCCTGGTGTGTCTGTTTTAATTGAGGTAAGCAGTTCCTTCATAGCTGCTTGAAAGATTATACAAAATGTCTATTCAAAATCAATTGGGATATGATTATAAATTCTGCACATACCAGGATAGGACTAAATACACAAGACATTTGGCTACTAATACCCTGTAAATGTTTTCATCTTGATCATAGTAAACAATCAAATTCCTCTTAGACCAGGAAGCCACCCCTGGTTTGGAAAATGAGGAGAGCAGGAACACAATTTTCAAAAGCAAACGACCATGCTCCCTCCCCCTCCCCTCCTGATTGGACCTGATAGGCCGCTTCACAGGAAAAGCTCGTCTCATTGGTCAAAGTGATATCCCAGGGTTTCTGATTAGAGGCTGAAATCAGCGAAGTCAGGGACTCTAGAAAAATATGATTATGTAATATTACTCATGTTACCTCAAATTTCAGACCCAGGCGGTCAATTATACACAATCTATTAAACTTACAGACTATCACTTTAAATGGTTTAAAACGCAGCTGTATATGAGAGTAACAATATAACTAAATAATACTTAATTTAGTTTGCCTTTTCATGGCACAAATTGACCTTTTATAGTGAAGAAAAGAAAGAGCAGATAAATGCACGGTCCCAAAGCCACCGCCTCACACCTCCTGCAGCAGATGCTCTCCTTAACTACTGCGCTTTTCCAATTTCCCATGCAGATGCGAGTAGAATTCTTGGATTAAGTTTAAAAAATGTGACGCATCAACACGCGCTTCCCAGTGCACCCACACGCCATGAGTCAGTCTGGCCCCCTCGCTTTGCTCTTAATGTTGTTTTATTAAAGCAGACATTCTCACGTGTGTGACCTATAGCGCACTTGCTTACCCCCAGCACCCACCCACCCACCCACAGCGCGAACAGCGGAGTATGAAGCCCTGCAGAAGGAGAAGAATCCATTTCTGTAACGAGTTGACTTGATAATCTGTGTAATGCCCTTTGGTGCTGCTCTAAGCATTCGCTAAGAAGGAAACTTTGAAGCCGCGCTTTCCCCCCATTTTCTGCTGAGTCTCTAAAGTGGCACTAGACCCAATTCGACCTTGCCAGAATAAGAGAAAGAGATCGCCTTGTCTGCCTGCGCTTAGACTCTCAAAGCCATTTTGTATGATTAAAGTAATGAGACTTTTTTTCCTTCTCCATATAAAAGCTAAAACGGTTTTATGATACTGTAATTTAGCATTTTTCTCCTCTGTCTCTCTAAAGGAAAAGCTCCAAATGTCCCTTCGCACACACAAAAAAAGGAAGAGGCAGACAGGAAGCATTGTCGAAATGGCTTATGCAGAAGTGTGCTTATATGGAATGCAATTAAAAGTTCATTAGTTGGAGAAGCAGTATCAGTCGTCGCCGCGTATAACACTGCGTGGTTATTTTTTTTTGTTTTTTTTTTCTTTGCGGGGAGGAGATCCAGCAGGAAGGCTGGCAGGCATCGGCGAGTTTGTCCTCTGTACGGCCCCAGACAACAGCAGCGTGTGTGCATAAGCCGCGGGCCCCAATTTGTCCTCCGTATCGAATCATTGTGGTGTGTGTGTGTGTGTGCGCGCGCGCTCGGTCTACATGGTAAATCACTGTACACGGGGGTGAGTATGCATCAGTGTGTTAGCATATCGTGTTATTAATTATTAGTGAGTGCGAACGCTGCAGCAGGTTCAAAATAACAGCTGTGTGAAGTTTTTGGGGGCTGTTGTTGTGTTGTTCAGTCCTGACTGTTCTGTTCAGGATTGTTCACAAACCATGTGTGTCTGTGTTTACACTTAGCGATAATATCAAACCTAGCCTGGCCAGTCATGCCCACTCATTGTGTTTCGGCGGTATATGCCATACGTTTTCCATCTACAGAGGAGGCATTGAATGTTAAAAATTTAACTTCATGGCCTAAATCTGTCTTTTTGTTGGGAAAAAGGCAACAATGTCAATAGAGTAAGCCAAAACAATTCTGTATGCACTTTTTCCCGTACATGTACACAAAATGAGATTCAACATCAGGACTTGGGCCAAAATTGGGCCCTCTAGCATAGAACCTCTGGGTTTCAAGATGATTTTTACATCACTGAAGCCATCAACATAGAAGTATTTACAAAATATATTGTGTGGCTAGAGTTTGCACCTTCTTGGATAAACAAAATCTTGAAATGATCCAAATCTTGCTTTTTTATTTACCGACAAATGCAAAACCATAACCAGCTTGGCTTAGATCAATGGCTGGGCAGGCTAATGTAAATCATGGATTTGAGAAAACGTTAAACTCACCTGATGTTTTCTGTACTGTTAGATCCATTTAACAGTATATCCTTCCTATTTGGAGGCTTTTGCAGTCTAATCTCTTAAGCATTACATGGAGCATTACATAAACACGGGCACACTGGTGATGTTCTGGTTCAGTTTGATGGTTCACGGGTTTGAGACGCAGGAGTTTTTCTTCAGGAGAAAAACCCCTGCTCCATTTTCTGTGCCGTTTGTTTCATTTGTTTTGGTTTTGATTTGTGTCACTCTTAGGTGCTTTTTGGCTTGGGCTCCCACTTTTTGCGAGTAACACCCGTGACTTTTCAAATATTTCTGTTAAATCTTGCAGGAGGCCATCATTGCTGGGCTGCATTCGGAAACCACGTACTCTGTGACAGTGGCGGCCTATACGACCAAGGGAGACGGGGCTCGTAGCAAGGCCAAAGTCATCACCACAACCGGGGCAGGTCAGTGTCGTCTTCTCGCACATACTGTCACCGTGTAGCACTTATTACAGTGGATACTCTTTATCTTGAAGCTCTTGTGACGGTATGGGCCACATGTGGAGCACTAGACTGTTATCTCTATTAGCTGACATTGACAGAGAGGCCCCTGTTGAGCTCGTCATGTGAATTTAGCCACTGCCAATGAGTTGAGGGTAACATTAAGTCTCAACCGGTGGGTTTAAATCTGAAAGATATTGTTTAGAGTCTGTGGAGGGATTTGTTTGTTTATTTATTCGTAAATATTGCACTTGATTGATGAAGGCGAGGTTAAATTGTTGACAATAAACCCTGGAAAGGTGGGCTGGTTCTAACCGGGCCTGTTGGTCTCTCATAAGTGGCTTCTGAAAGAGCGGATCTGCAAATCGTCAGCATAAAAATAATAACCAACTTGGTGCTTCTCTTCAATCAGTCCAAGGGGTAGAAGATGCAGAGCAAATACCAAAGGGCCTAAAATGGACCCTTGAGGCGCTCCACAATGAAGAGGTGACACAGATGAGAAGCATTGGGCCAACATTAACTGAAAAATGTCTGTCTTCTAAATACAAATCAAATCATTTCAGAGCAGTGCCTTTGATTTTTGAAAGTTCCATAAGATACCTTTAACAAGGTGATATTACTTTTCGATATTGAATCTAAATAGAACCTTCAACATTGCAATTAAGTGGCAAATCAATGAATAACAACGCAGACTTTCCATTCAATTTGCTGCGGTTGCCGTGATGTAATGCTAAATGTTGCGACGTCACACACACGACCTCAAATGTGTGTTATTGTCAAACCTCTGCATTGTACCATGTTTCCTTTGGCACTTTAGTTGCTCCCATGTTAGGTATCCATTGTACACATAAAAAAAAATTAAGGCCCTAAATATACAAATTACTGCACACTGGAAAGGTTAAAAGGAGCAATGCAGTGTAGCTCAAGGATTAATAAAAAAGTAATAAAGAGTACATTTTGTAATTAGGAATGAATGTAAAATTTAATTAATTCAGTGCAAAATGAGATATTTCTGACATGTATTTAATGATTTCAGTGCCTGGAAAGCCTACCATGATGATCAGCACTACTATGGGGAACACCGCCCTCATCCAATGGCAGCCGCCTAAAGAAATGGTGGGCGATCTGATTGGGTACCAGCTTCAATACAAACGCACGGAAGAGGAAAACTTCACATCGCGAGAGCTCCGGAGGACCGACGACCACTACACCGTCACCGGGCTGCACAAGGGCGCCACCTACATCTTCCGCCTGAGCGCCCGTAACCGCGCCGGGATTGGAGAGGCCTATACTAAAGAAATAAGCACCACAGAAGACGTGCCCTCCGGTTACCCCATCAACCTACAGGTGACCGGGCTGACCCAATCCAGTACGCAGCTGACCTGGGAGCCCCCCCTGCTGGCGGAGAGGAATGGGAGGATTGTCTACTACACGGTGGTGTACAGGGACATCAACAGCCAGCAAAACAGCACCAATAAAACCACGGAGACACACATGACCATTCAAGGCCTAAGTCCGGATACCACCTACGACATCAGGGTGCAGGCCTACACCAGTAAAGGAGCCGGTCCACTGAGTCCCAGCATCCAGAGCAGGACTATGTCGAATGGTATGTCGCCCTTTGCTATCATGACTTTCATTATTATTCAACTGCATCATAGTTGAATAATTAGGCCCAAATCAAGGACCCTAATGTAATTTAAGAACATTAAACCTACATTTATTGGAAAATTCTGACATTGCTCAACAATTGCTACTGTGTACGTTTTTTGTATTGGTTTATTTTGGTCGGGACAGTACATGTTAATGAACATGCATGTAAACAAGCCACACCGGATTATAGCCTTGGGCTAATTTTCATCCGTCGTCCCCCATGCGCACTCGCAAACACACTCACATTCATCCTGGCCTATTGCACCAGCCCCTATGGCTCCCCCTGCAGGTGGTGGGTCCACAGGAGGACGGCCTCATGGTTCTAACCGGGCCTGTTGGTCTCTCATAAGGGGCTTCTGAACCGCTCTTTGTCTGACCCATCACCTAGGACCTGTTTGCCATGGGAGACCCTACCAGGGGCACGAAGCCCCCGACAACAAAGCTCCCAGGATCATTGGGGCTCAAACCCCTCCACCACGTTAAGGTGGCGGTTCCAGGAGGGGGATTATTTATTTGTGACACAACCTATTTTAATCCTTAGTGTTGGCGCCCCCACGTTTCCTGGTAATCGCTACCGTCTCGCATACGTCTAGTGAAGATTAAATGATATACTGCATAATAAATAGAACAAGCTTGGGGAGGTGTTGGCAATTTTCAAACGCTTTTAAAATGAAGCATGACGCCGATTTTTGATGTTTGGTACCACTCGTGAATGGTCTGGTTGTTTCCCAAAGGGGCCAGTCGGTGTACAGTACAGGGGAGTGAAATGGGGATTTTACTCACCGGATTACACGCTGGGCCGTGCAAAAATGGCTTCGGTTACGATGCTAATCAAAGAACTTTCTCTTCTGCAGATTTTCCCACCCTAAACTTTGGTGTCAAGGCAGTCATGAAGACATCTGTTCTCCTCACGTGGGATTTGCCTCCAAACTACAAGTCCCAAGTGCCTTTTAAGGTGAGTGTCAAATTCTAGAAGACCATTAAAAGGATAAGATTTAGTTTCAAATTGTATTGCCCCCCTTTTAGTATAACCAATAGATAATAGATACAATAATTACACACGTTAGCCTATTAGTGTTTCTATGGAATTACAGTTGCTTTAGTCACTAAATGAATGATTTATCAATGAAAGGGACTCCCGGTGTGCTGCCGGACACCTGTGAGTGTGCTGACACTTTCAATTAATGTAGCAATTTGCATGTGGAGAAACGTGTGCTCAGAGAAAGGATCTCCTTTTGAAGCGATTCATTCAAAAGGATAAAAGGTAGAAGGTAGTTCTAGACCCTTTTTGGTGCAACCAGTGCATCTGTGCGGAAAAAAATCCAACAACCAAAAACATTACTACATGTTATGCCGGTCATATTTTCTTACCACCAAAATCAGTTAACTATGTCAACTACATGCGGTGAAACTCGGAAAATTAGAATATTGTTGAAAAGTGCATTCACTTCTGTTATTCAACTTAAACTGTGAAACTAATGTAGACTCATTCCATGCAAACTGAGATATGTACAGCCTTTATTTGTTATAATTTTGATTATTATGGCTCATCTTGTAAAAACCCAAATTAAAAATCTCATAAAATTTAGAAAATGGACTGCAAGCCATAATCACATAATCATCAAAGTTATAACAAATAAAGGCTTGACATATGTCACTTTGCATGTAATGAGTCTATATTATCAGTTTCACATTCTAAGTTGAATTGCAGAAATAAATGAACTTTTGAACAATATTCAAATTTTCTGAGTTTCACCTGTATTGTCATCTTAGTCAAGAAGCAACAATGAACCTATTGTTAATGTTTATATTAGCGCACATTGCTTGTTTCACACACAATGACAATTACAGTAGAAGATGTGCAGACATTAAAGCAGGTGAACATCTATTAACGCATTTATTGGCATGTTCATTTGTTCCAGAAGCTGTCATTATTTTCAAACAGTTATACGCAACGGCTTCAAGTGTGTGTATGAGGTGTCACAGGGATGTGACAGTTTCACTGCAATAATTTTCACACTTTGATTTCCCAAGAAAAACAGATCTGTTGCTGGATTTCAGGTGACATCACAACATTCCAAAGGCCTGCAGTGATCTCTGTATTTTTATTAGAGATTGTTAGTGTTGCACAGATCGTGGACCCAAGTTACTGATATAAATATTCAGAATCTGTGCATTGTCTATTTTAAGGCAGCTGTATGATATTATTAGATAGGATCAGTGCCAAGTACCTTCTCACTAATGATGTTTTCGATGCTCCGTAGTCTTCCTTTAACAACAATGATTGATTGTGTACTTGCCCAGATTTTGTACAACCAGCAAAGCGTGGAAGTGGAGGGAAACCTCAAGAGGAAGCTGATCACCTCCCTGCAGCCCGACACCGACTACTCGTTTGTGCTGACCAGCCGCGGGAACATCGCCGGGGGTCTCCAACAGCAGGTGTCCATACGCACCGCCCCGGACCTGATCCAGACCCAGCCCATCAACAAGCAGCAGGCAGAGGGCGGCAAAATGACCATAATCCTGCCCAAGGTCCAGACCAACGCTCGGATAAGGTCAGTAATTAGCCCCGCGGGATCGGATCGCTCGCAGTCTGGGCACACTTCCCCTCCCCCGATAAGTGATGACTGCTGTCAGCCTCCCGACGCCATTATTTTACATTAGCATCCAGGCTAATAGCTTTGTTTGTGCTTTGGATCTCGGCTGCGGTAATAGCCAAGAACTCCATCAGTGAACTAGTGCGACGGGAGCGAATTCGCAAAGTGGAAGCACATAAAAAAAAAAAAAAACACACTCGATGTCAACACATGCAGCGTGTCACCAAGGACAATGGACCCAATGCTACTTTGCATACTTCCGCGATTGTGAGGAAGGCAGCCAACCTTGGGGTAATCCTTGAGTCATGTTCAATTTGTGTTGGCCCATTTAAAGGACAGTGGAAGTTGTATTTCGCTTCGCGTTGAGAAACATTTATGCCGCATCTTTGGTACAAGTCCTTTTGCAGCGAATCGAGACGAGGGCGAGTACCGCGAGAGCTTTAAAACATGCGCACACTCTAGTTTACAAAGTGATCGAAAATGTGCAATGAATAAACATGCAGGTTTAAAGGTAATGTCTGTGGGAATGCGTGCTTTGTGGTTTTAAAGGCTCTAAAAATGAACTTGTGATCCCGTACGCAAATGAGCTGATGATGCTATTCCTCATTTGACGACGTTAAGAGTCACTGAGCTTTAACTTTTGAGGCTACGTTAGTGCTCATCACATCTTGATTAAAGATTCACTATGCAACTTTTTATGTAAAATATTATGTGAGTGCATATTTGACTGTTCAGTGACCCAGCGGCTGTATGGGCGGTTAGCTTTGGGGCCTTAGCTTTCCATCCCAGTGGCTCCTACGGTGCTCCACGATCAATTTAATTCAGGTTTTGGGGGGATTTCTTGTAGGTTTTTCGGAGTGGATTGCATACGTAACCATGGATACGGTTCAGTCAGCAGTGAAAACCTGGAAAAACAATTGATCCTGGAACGTCCTACATGCTACGCTAACCACCCATGCATCCGCTGGGTGACCGAAAGGTCAAATACGTATTAATATCAGCTTCTTCTTTTTTTTTACATAAAAAGTTGCATAATGCACCATTAAGGATTGATGTTTTCTTCAGACTGTATCTAACATGTTTATAAAACCAAGATGTCAACATAAACAACTTTTTCATCATGGAAAATGTTACTGTAATTGTGAACAAATCACCCTTATAATTGCTATCTATAAAACTATTTAGTTTGTACATGTTGACCTCATGACCTGGAGTGTTTACAAGTCAAACCCTGACTCCTCAAGACTACAGCCTATTACTATTTTATAGCCATGTCTTTCTTCTACACACTTCCCATACAACTTTTTGCAAGTTGCAAACACTCAAGTGGGTCCCTAAGTTTTGAAGCTGGCATACCTTATCCCATCAATGAAACACTGTTAGTCTCAGAGCTGCACTTTTAACCCTTTGCCGACTTGACGCACCTCACGGCTGATGATAATTGCATCTTTTAGCATCAGCTCGAGCCGCATTATCTTGACTTCGGAGATTGTTGGAGCAGAAACGGCCATGACCCTTTCTTTCCGAAAGTCTTCCCTGTCTTTCGTAGACCCACACACACAAAGTAGAGCTGCGGCCGACGCAGGAGAGGAGACGCTGATTGGTAAAAAGATTACAGGGCTGTCGGGCCTGGCTGAGCTCCACGACTGAGATTGACAGGCAGAGGGTGCAGGTGATCGGGGGGGGTGGGGGCTTGTGATGGGAGGGAGGTGGAGGAATCTTGTTATACATGTCTTCTGCCGCTTGGAAAGTGGACTGACTGGTGAATCACAGAGTCGGGGCCCGGGGGGAGAGAGGGAAGGAGGTAGAGAGCGAGCATTAGGGAGAGGAGAGAGAGTCTGACGCCTTTCTGTGGAGGTAAAAACTGACATGGCCGAAAACAATGCTGCGCCCACAACCTGTGTCGTTTTGCAGTCAGTTGCATGATGTTGCAAAGACTGAGCGTCGCATATTTTACTGGAAAGGTGGCCTCAAACCATTAAAGATGGACATTTATGCACTAATTTACAGACTTTAATCAAGAAACATGAAACTTTTAATCACTTTGGTGGTCATTTATGTTGCACCAGCCCAGGGCCTGGAATCGCAATCTACGGCTTCACCACCAGATGTCACTAAATCCTCAACAACAACAAAAAGAGCACCATCACATAGACTTGGTGTGAGTTTTGCAAAAACTTAAAGTACGCTGACACACGTGTGTAACCTAATTGGTACACACGGCCTGTTTAAGTTCGATACATCACAGGCAGCCTCCCTCGAGTAGCACACACGCAGTCTCAAACTCGTGTCCTTTTAACGCCTCCTTCTCCCTTCTATTCTTAGCTTTTTGAATGATATGCGCACGCCGGAGTTTAGCGACACAGTGGTTTCTATTAACCTAAGCATTCCTGCGGGGATCACTATTAGCCCAAAGCCCGTCTCGATGGGACGGTGTTTGTTCCTGTCCGCGCGGCAGATGTTCTTAGTGATTAGCCATTAATTGGAGAACGCGGTGCCAATCTGCCGGTGTCCGCCCTTTGCTTAACACTCAAATTTAGCATTCATCCCGGCGCTAAACTCTGCCGTTAAAGGGTGAATGTTTGTACTTTTTTGTTAGGGCACCCATGGTTATCCTTCCATGGCATTTGAGTTTGGGGAGAGAGTAGACATGATTCAGCTTCTGAGCTTTGTATACTTAAAGGTTATGGTGTATTCACCTCTTTTTTACTTTTTCTACTGTGTTTTTGTGATTTTTTTGTAGTTGCATTTTTGCCACTTTTTCATTGTTTTATTTTTTTTTTGGATTTGGGTAATACAGAACTGGAGAAAATGCGCTCAGTTCAGGCGGGGGTTAAGAGGTTATTTTACAGCTTATTTACTAATAAAGTGTTTCCAGGGGTCTAAACCACAAGATTCGTATGTTTTATGCATAAATAGATCAGGGAGAACGACCACAATAAGTGCGGATGGTTCTGATTGATTGTGCTCTCCTACTAAATTCCTAATTCCACAGTAAAATACTAAATAAATAAATAGAGCAGCTTCCCCTCGACTAAACGGCCGCCTGTCTAGCTAATACACCGTTTGGATCTCAGCATGCGTGTCTGACTTTTCTGCGCCTTTGCAGGTGGTACTACATCGTGGTGGTCCCTGGGTCTCAGTCGACTCGGCGGTGGGCAACTCCGGATGAGATGGACCTGGATGAGGTGAGTGCCAGCTGGCGTCTGATTGGCTAATGCAGCGCGGGGGTCAGAGGCCGGCCGTGGCATCTTCCGCTCCAACTGGGAAGGAAGTGGCTGCGTGTAGCTCTAATTAGCTCGACAGTATACGCGCGCGGGGTATGGGGGGCAGACAGGTTTAAGCAATGACGCAAACCGAACAGGTGGGAGACGAGACGGGGGTAGCGGTGTAAGCCAACTCCATCTGCCGCCATAGACAATACTGGGAGAAATAACAGAGATTTGTATTGTACCTGTGTTACTAATTGTATCCAAATTATGTTTAAATTCATTTATTTTGCTCTACAAATGAAGTCCTACTGCGAAATCATTCCCAAAACAAAAGCTTAACTTAACTGTACGAAGAAAATTATGATGATATGATTTCATTTTTTTTTTTGAAAACTTGGCACGGCAAGTTGAGCATTTGCAAAAATATGTTCTTGATTACAGACCTCTAATGAAAATACCAATTACGTATTGAAAGGCTTGCTTCAAAGTGTCAATCAAATTTTAATGAATTGTTGTTTACTTTCCTGTCAACCTTACCCAGTCCTTTTATTCATTCCTTTGTATTGCCCTGAAGGACCTTAAAGTTTATATGACAGGTTTTAGTGCTTTTGAAAATGTGACTTATTTAGAAGGGTAACATCAGTTGCAAGTTCAACAGTTAATAATTATCTTTTTTATTTTATTTTTTGAAGCAGCAATTTTGATGAAGAAATGTTGGACAGAAAAGTTATTTTTATTTGAATTTTTAAGCTGCTAAAAGGAATTGACATAGATAGAGGTAAAGTTCCAAAGCAATTTGACTCATTTCCCATTGACTGGAAGAGTTATTTCATGATTTTTGACATAGAGCCTCATTTCCCAGTTATCCAGAGTGTTGTTGATTTCTGGAGATATATTTTTAATTCATGCAGGTCTTATATTTGAAGAGTTTAGTGGCGCTAGGCTAGTGCTAGGCTAGCACATTTCTACGGCATTAAAAACAGTCTGACCCGCTCTACAGTGCACCTGAGGCAAATCACTTATAACACCAGACTAAAGCTATCAATGTCTGTGTCGATGGAGTAATTTTTGAAATATAACTGACCTTGCATCACATGAATTATCGCATTTTGAGGGACTATTTTCTTGCAGATCACGTAGCCACTGCGTAGTTTACAACCACGAAGCTGATGCTGCTCAAATATAAGTTATTTTAAATGCAAAATGGTTAAAATTATTCTATCGAATAAGCGAATTATTCTATTATTCTATCTATGGTGTTATAAGTGATTTGCCTCAGGTGCACTGTAGAGTGGGTCAGATTGTTTTTAATGCTAGCTACTAGTTACCATAGAAATGCACTAGCCTAGCGCCACTAAACTCTTCAAATATAAGGACTGCATGAATTAAAAAAATAATAATAATCTGCAGAAATCAACAACACTCTGGATAACTAGGAAATGAGGCCCTATGTCAAAAATCCGGAAATATCCCTTTAACATGGTTGGCACGGCAACAGTTTAAAATTGCCTTCATCTATGTCGCTTCCTGTCGATGTCCAATAAGGAAGTGAAACTATAAATATCACAAAAATGGCCAAACTAATGAAAGCTGGGTACAATATTTAGCAAAATCTAAAATATAATTGTGTTAACTTTGTTTAAGCAAAAATTGTGTCATATGCACTTTAAAATGATATCATATGATATTTTTTTATCACGTATAAATCCAGTGTTGGTAAACTCCTTTGGCACATTGTTTAAGGATGGAGACTAATGTACCTCTGTTTCAGTTAATAACATATATGGTTTAGTTTGGTACGTTTAAATTTCAGTCAGCAATATCTTATTGCTTCAATTTTGAGCAATTTCTCCGTGCCTTTGCAGAGACTAATAAAATGTGTGCCCCGTTTATGTCAAAAATATTGGAATTGCAAATTTGGCGAAAACCCAAATTAAATTTCCCCAGTGAGACTCTGTCGGGACCTGCTCCACTATTTTGAAAACTTACCAGTCCCTTTCAAACAAAGTAGGGCTCCATAATGCATGCAAATGACAATGACAATCCAGATTTATGGGCTTATCATTCCTCCGCTCAATAACGGCCCGTGTCGCCGCCGGGGACTGGGCGCTAAATGACGGGCCTAAATATTAATAACATCATTTTTAAGTATACTCCTCCGCCGCTTGAACGGATCTCTTTTGTGCACGGCCTCTGTAGAAATAAAAGGCAGAAAGCCGGGAGTCCCTGCGCCATTAAGCAGTGAGCGGACGATTGTCTCCGCCTCCCTTCCGACATGATGATTTAATAAAGCCACATCTGGAGACGGGCGTGCCACACAAACAAAACGCCGGTGGATCCTCGCTGCCGCAGTGCTGTGTAATGGGTACGGGTCTGCTCGTTTATTAGGCAGCCTGGCAGTCCTGCTGAGAGGGGTAGACTGCGGGAGAAAGAGGCACTAATTGCTCTCTCCGTTACTGCGGCTTCACTGTTTGCAAAAGTTGTGTCACTGAGCAAAAGGGCATTAAGTTTGGGAGGAAACCGTCGCCGCTTATTTGGGTAATAACTAACCCGCGGGCGTTTGGGGAAAGTTTGGCTGGCCTGGCAGATCAAGTGATTTTATTTACTCGTCATATTCAGTTCATTCGCAGTTTATGCAGAAATAGCACAGTGGAGGTGTTAAGATGAATAACGTTGCAAAAATTACACGTTCAGATTTGGATCCTGGAACAAGTGATTGAAGTCATTTTTGCTGTGACATTAACATAATTTCCATGTTCCAGATATGTAATTCTGCAATCAATGTCAAACCACAATAACTTGCAGCACCTCTTTTTGAAAGGTCTTTCAAACATTTTAGGTAAGAAAATAGTATGTAGATCTGTATTTGGCACCTGTTACTGGGTGGATATTCAGAGATGGATTTACTCAAGTTCAAGATCAGTCAATTTGATCTAAGATAACTTTGTCGGTGCCGGGCCAAGGTCAACTTTGAGAGCGGGGGGGGGGGGGGGGGGGGGATCATTTGTTTCACCACAGTTAATGCTACAACATTGTCACTGAAGCCCTGCTGTATTTGAACAAACCCTTCGATATACTTTAGCCTCTTACATACATGCATGTTCAGATGGACCCCAGGCGGCTCATGCCAGAAGTATCCACACGCCCCCGCGGCACTCGGATGCTCTCTTCTTTTGTTCATATGCATAAGATCTGAAGTACCATAAACTATTTTTGTTATGTAGGTGCTTCTCAGAGCAGGATGAGAGCCGTCCACAGCAGCCGCAGATCAGCCATGTTTGTAAAGTGCTTCTGGTCGATAACTTGGCTAACTAAAACTGTCCTTATAAAGCATTTTATTGATTTCCGCTATATAATTTAAGTTTGCAGCAAAAATATGCCTCATTACACTGAACCCAAAAGGTGTTGGATAAAAGGCAAACCTACTCCTACACACCCACATATGCAGTACGTTGTATAATGGGTTTGTTACCTCAGTGCGCATTAATGCAGTATTGTTCCCTATGGAACAATATTGTTATGGGGCAGAGGTGAAGCCCGTAATTACATTTACTATTCAAAAGCCCGTGTATAAAATGCACCATCCACTGTCATTGCTTAAATACATATAGCGCGGTTTATTATCTTACATGTATGCTGTCTCTTTCCCTATATCTAACTCTTTACCCCCACTTGATTTTGATTAGAGTTTTGTGTTAGTTTAGCAGTTAATTACTTGGTCTTCTTTCAATTGTCAGGGCTCTAAAACTCTTGTAAAAGTGATTAAATTGTCTTGATATCTTGTGTTTCCAGTTGGTGCAGTCCAGCGAGGGCCCGGTGCTGAGGCGGCGGCGGCACTTGGACTCACTAAAGCCATACATCGCTGCCAAACTGGCCTCTCTGCCCCCGACCTTCACTCTGGGTGACGAGCAGAAGTACAACGGCTATTACAACCGGCCCCTGACCAGCCAGCAGGATTATCGCTGCTTTGTCCTGGCTGCGCTCCGCGACGATCACCAAGACCAGGCCGATAAATATGTAAGACACACGCTCACTGTTATTGATTCTAAACGAGTCAAATCAGGCCTTCTGCAGCGGGCTTTAATCTATTGCGGTGGAGAAACATGATGGAGATGGGATTCAATGCTATGGGGGAAATCCGCCATGTTTGTCATCAGTAGAGATGCATTACTCCAAAGTATTTTATTTTTTGTTGAATGCAGAACATCTCGGTCCTTCTTGTAACCCAAAATCGAGCATTTTATATTTCTAACTCTCTATTGGTTTTCATCTTACCTGCTCATATCAATAAGAATACATCAGACTAGAATGGTGCTTTTCAAAGGAACTCAACAACTCAACAAACACATAAACAGCAACGACTCTGTATTCATTTTCTAAAACGTAAACTAAATCTTGTTGTTCGCATGCCTATTTTTGACACAGCAGGGCCGTTCAGATGTCAAGCCTCTGCACGTTGAAGTCAAAACTGTCAAAATATTTAACTCAATAACAACCTTTTTGATACTGAATGTTTTTAAGATTTCGAACTAAACTGAAATTTTGATTCCTTTAAATCCTTGCAGTATAGTGTTATATTTGCAGAACGCCGTGTAGCCTCACTTTGAAGCGTGTTTTGTCAGGTTTCTTCCTCTCCCTGGAACCCATTTAAATTTATCAGCCTGTCGTCAGCCTCCAAGTGCATCTCCTCTCAAGTGTTTGTAAAATGGGAGACTCAGGCCAAATAGTTGTTTTTGTCTTTACTGCCACTTACCCTTTAAAGCAACCTCTAAAAGTCATTGCGGCGAGCTCTGATAAGTCTTTTATCAGTCCGAGTGACGTTAGAGATGTAGCTTTTCTATTAAGTTTTCACGTTGCGCTCCATGCAGATCCACTCACAACAACTCTCCCCCCCCCAGACAGGGAGTTCTCTACAGTCTCCCGAAGTAACCTTTTCAGTCGTTTGTGTCTTCAATACAGGAAGCTTGGCCATGTGGATATACCAATGGCAGCGGCGTGTGAAGATGGAACGCCTTAGTGTCAGTGAAGTTGCATTACAAGTCTCAAAACTAGCCATACACAAAATATATATGATAACTTCAGATCTGCAATGCTCCCCACAGACGTGACAAAGGTGCTAATCTACTACATGCACTACTGTATTCCTGCAAACTCTATTCCCTTTGCATTTATGTAAATGCAATAGCCCCGGCCCATCTCTTAACTGGCCATTTGGAGCTTCTTACAGCCGTCCAACGACGCTTCCTCCTTGCCCCAGTCCTCTGTGGACGAGTCCGGAGTAAACTCTGCTTCTGGACGAGCTGGTCTCTTCAATTGCTCTGGGCCTTTACACCACCCTGGACATGCATATTCAATAGCCCTTTGGCCGCAAGTCCTTGAAATCCACAGCTTTTCGCTTTTTTTCCCCCCCCAGTCTTATTTCGACTATTTCCTTTTCTCTACTTCCCCCGTTTTTTTTTTCTTTTCGTTTTTTTCTTTTTGCCCCGTCTTTGCCTCCATGTTCGCACACCATGAAGAGGGCTAGAGGAGATTGATTAGCGCTGCGGTAGTTAAGAGGGAGAGTCCACGGTCTGGTCACAGGGCCCGGGGAGTACGGAAAGCAAGACTCGATTCCCTTGAAACTCCTGGTCTTAAAAATCCCCCACGCCCGACGTCCTGCAGTAATCCCTGCCGCTCGGGCTGCGCACACATCTGCAAGAGGGGAGGTGTGAAGGAGAGGGGAGTGGGCAGCCATGATACTCTCCACTTCAAAGAGGCGATGCTAAAACCCCAACAACACACTCTGCTCTTGCCAGATGCACAAGGTGGATCCGCAGTGCTCAAGATCAGTCCGTGTGCTCTTCGTTTATAGACTAAGCAGGCTTCAATTGCACGATGCGTCACTTGCACTGCTGGCTAATCTGCTAGCTTGATTAGCCTGACCACAAGACTTAAGATCTCTTGGTGTAATGCACTGCTCCTGACGTGTTGGCCTCATTCACTGGTTTAAGACGGGTAAAATACAGTGCACGAAGAATAAAATAAAGTCCACATATATGCACAGAAATTTATGATCATTGATACAGACGGCAACTTTGCAAATGCCCCTATATATGGCCATGTTTGGGGCAGCCCGAGGGGGAAAACAAGGAAGCGATAAAATGAACTTTTCCCGTTTCTCCACCATTGCTTCAACAAATGCTGATGTATATGTTTTTCTACCAAATAAAGACACGGAGACGTGGAGAGGAGCAGAGTGATTCAACAGCCCATAAATACTTCAAAAACTGACCGTGCAAACCGGGAAGCTATGCAATGTATGCTAATGTTAGCGAAGCGATGCTAACGAGTGCCGTTTTCTGCTTCTACTGAGCCATTTTCAGTGGAAAAAAACATCCATATGGACCCTGTTTTGGCTTGACTTTATTGATGTGTGATATATATATATGTTATAGTCCACCAGAAAACAGCTAAAAAGAGTGAAAAATTGTGATTCCCGTGAGAGGTTTTCTTCCCCTTTGGCTAGGCCACGCCCGGTTGTATGACAGGTTGCCGTCTGTATCTATGGTGCTAATTTACACTAGAGATGGCTAATATTAAAACATTTGTTACATTTAGATGCAATTACTGCAACATTGATGCAGAAATAA
This sequence comes from Proterorhinus semilunaris, assembly GCA_021464625.1. Lineage (NCBI taxonomy): Eukaryota > Metazoa > Chordata > Actinopteri > Gobiiformes > Gobiidae > Proterorhinus > Proterorhinus semilunaris. The sequence continues at coordinate 25,501,398 of CM038358.1, read as the reverse complement.
AAAGGTCTGAGTCACCAAGGGGAAATGATAGCTGTACAAAGAGTTATACAAACAAGATGGCAAACACTTTTTCTCTTTGTTACAAAATAGGGACACTTAGCCTAACCACTGTATGGATAATTGCTGCTTTCATACCGGTAATTCAAACTCCTATTTTATCCGACTGTAGTACCTCTACATCTACTTTAACATAATCATGTCCAAATTGTAGCAAATGTCAGAAAAGGCCGTTGTAAATGTCCTCATTCGAACAGTGGCCCTTTTTTCCCTAAATGAGACGCAGAAGCGGTAAGTCGGAGCTGGTTTTCATCCTTCAGTGACTGTCCCCTCACTGACCCATCCACTCTGTGCTCTCTCCCTCTACAGGCGGCACAATCTATATCTCCAACTCATTTCAAAAACAGTTTACCAAAAAGCAGAGGATTTACATTCCCCTAGATAAGCACCTCTGCTCTCTCCTATACATTTTTAATTTCAACTGCTTTGAATAGCTTTCTGTTGTGCGCATGTACCCGCCGAAAACGCTGAGGTAGCCACTGACTTCCATTGATTGAAACCCCAAGTGCCTAAATATTCCTTGTGAAACTTTCATACCGTTTTCCGTGTTTGTTTTTACGACCCCCTCAGTTACTGTACAGCAAGGTAACTTCAAGCACCCAGATTGAGCAGTTTGCAGAAGTGGCCTGAAGCGTGATACTTGAAGTAAACCCAAGGGAATAAGACAACAGTGCACTTGAAGAAATTACTTGTGTTGGAGCTATGGCTTCTCCCTGGGTGGATCAAACATGGCAGCCAAGCCATTCTACTGTTTTATGTTGTTGTTTTGGTTTGAAATTAGTCTTAAAGTGATAGTCTGTAAGTTTATTGGTGTTGCAAATTTGTGTATAATTGATGCTCCGGGCCTACAGATGATATTTTTTCTAAAGTCTCTCTGTTAGCTTGACTGTTGGCTTTTGTAATTTCTCTCTCCTATTTAATATTCTATATAATTTTACAATATCTTTCTAAAATGTGATTTCATCAAATTGTGTCAAAACAAGACCCAATAAATAGTATCTCAGAACCACAACAGTATTGCGTCACCTACAATAGTTAACAATAATGTAAAAATTGAAATCACAGTAAGTAGGATTTGGGCGACCCTAAATAATTTATTGCTCAGACTCCATAACTAAAGTCTCCAGTCTCATCTGTTCAAGAGTCGAGATTTCTTTATTTGTCCCAAAGGAAATTTTGTCTTGGGCACGCCGGCAGCCACGTTGATAAAATACACCCACCATACATTACGCAGGCCGTTGACCCATACATCTCAATACAAATCACAGTCACACACCACCGCTAAGCTTAGGACATTCACGGATTCATGATTAGATTCTACTTCATCAATATAGCATATTATAACCAACAAAAAGTGTATGAAATACCTGAGAAAATACCCTTTAAAAAGCTATGGCCTGTTTCTACAGCGTAATAGCAATGTGCTCTAAACCAGCTTTATTTCCATATCCGATATCAACAGCGTACATTTCGCAGCACACTGTACACATCAATGGCTGCGAGCGTCAAGCAGTGGCTGGCTATAAGGCGTAAGGCTATAAGAGACTATCTAAGTAGAGAGGGTGCCTTCATGTCTCCCCAGCACCTACGGCAAAATAAACAGGCCGGGGGAAGTGTGAAATGGGATGAGAGATGCACCGAGAGTATAAACAGTATCATTTAAGACCAAGGGATGGAGGTAGCATCAGTGAAGCCGCGTTTTCCTTGTGTGCTCGGTCCAGCTTGTGAAGAGCGGATAAGAGGACCGGGTTTTGGGCGTTTTGGGCGTGTGCGCTTCTTTTGATAAGACAGTGGTGCGCTAGTGGTGAACCAAAACATGTTTACGGAATTTGTTATTTGTATTCGACATCAAGGAATCGGCTTTTCTCGCGCTAATTCTGTCTACGCTCCAGGCTTCCCGTAACATCTAGAGACTTTGGTGCCTTTTTTGAAAACTTATAAACCTCGACAAACAGAAGGAGGGGGGGGGGGGGGGGGGGGGGAAGTTTCACAAAAGGTTTCCAATTTGCATGATTTGCTACGAGATAGAAATTACCCACATTCTTCATGGGTTTCGGTAGTAATTGCTGTGTGTCACCTTCTCCTTCAGGCTTCACCCTCAAGCCATGCCTAAAGATATCGGGGTAATTGCTATGCGCCAGGTAGAAGGTGAGGTTTCTCGGTGAATTTGAAATGCATGGCTATAATTGCAAAGAACAGGCGTAAGTACAGTAGAAAGAAGGTTAGCGCCCACCCTGCAGCTACTTCTGTGTTTTGCATAGATAAAGACATAACCCGATATATTCCAATTTCTTGTATTTTTTTGTGTGTGTCTCTCAAGTGCATCCCGCTTGCCCTTCCTCGCTGTGTCAAGCAGCAGGGGAGGCGGGGCGCGAGGGTTTCTCAGCTTCCCAGAGGAGGCGACAGCAGCAGCAGCAGATATAAGGCGCAGATGTTTACTTGTCTGCCTCTTTCGGTTTGTTTTAGACGGAGAATGGCAGCTGGTAGGGTCAACAGCACGCTGGAAACACAAGCGTATATGCAGGGCAAATGTGACTTCTCTTCAGGAGAATGTAGTTTGTTATTGTTGCTCAGAATGGTTGTAAATTGTCTACAGCCGTAATACTAAACTTGTGATAGTTGCAGTGAGGAGCTAGGCTCATTGTGGTATTTGAGGTACCATATGTTGAATTACTGTGTTTTTGGAAGCACCTCAGTATCTGCCGTTATTTGACCACTAGAATTAGAAGGTTGGCAGGTCCTCATCCTTCCATTTGATGTCTTTGTGTCCTTTACCCGGCATAGTTTACCAACTTAGCCCCTGTATTTGTGGTTTATATTTCCATCTTAAAGCAGAACTGAGTAACTTGTTTACCTTAATAAATCCTTTCCGTAGTCCCTCTGGGGGTAATACAAGTGTTAATGGGATGATTTGGGGGTCTTTCATCTCCCCCTGGTGTCTCTGGCCAGAAAACCACCCTTGCAACTTTCCCTGCATCGAGCCGGGGCACCAATACACACTAATGGAATCACGAGGAAAAAGCTAACAGGCTAACGGGCAAAGCTAGCTGTGAGCCAGCGCCAGTTTAGCTGTATTTGCAGTTTGAGTGACAAAAAATATCTCCATTGTGCAATTGGCGTGTGGCACAATGTACAATATCCCTCTCTCCTCTGTAGAATTTACTCTCACGGACAATTAATGAGTAAAAAAACGCAACATGCTACGACACCTGCAGTGGTGCTTAGGAGCAGGAGTTACTTAGTTCTGCTTTAATAGTAAATATTATACTTGTGTACTCTGGGCAAAGCCGTTAGTGGTGGCACTGTGGCTGACTGGTTAGTACTCTGGCCTCACAGGAAGAAGGTTCTGGCTTTGAGTATGTGTGGAAGTGCCTGGGTGGTTTTCCTTTGGGTGCTTTGGTTTTCCCCATCAACCCTAGTCATGCACGATAGGCTAATCCTCCAGGTAGGTGATTCTGACCATGAGCCTGGCTCAAGAACTGGAGATGGGTCCCCATGGAGCAATTAATCTTATCTGACCCTTAGTTCATAGTAGTGCTCGTGTTCTTTCAAAGCACATCAGAGTTTGAAAGACTTCTTTGGTTGACGCTTTATTTCTTGGTAATTTAAAAATAGTTTAAGTTGCAAATAGTGAGTGGATTGTTCATTTGTCAAAATCAAGTTTATTTATTATAAAGCACATTTAAAACAACATTGCTGCCCAAAGTGCTGTACACAAATGTACTACATAAAAATGCAATTGATAGTACTTCCCTTTATAGTAATTGTAGTAGTTTGCAGCACCAGTCGTAGTTGTAATGGTAGCAGTAGTAGAGGCAGTGGTGGTGGCAGTAGTCTCTTAATAGTAGAGTGCATATTCAGCTTGCGCACTTGCAATGCCGAAGGGCCACATAACAGTTTCCCCGTGGTGCGACTTCCTTAGCACTCGCACTGTCTGTCTGTCATCTGGTGTCACCCTCTGCCTTTCTCTTACTGCGGGAGCCTGTGACCCAGACAAACACTGAGAGATTGTGAGGAGGAAAGGCTGAGGAGTCTGCGCTGTACTCCGCCAAGCTACTACACATATTTGTTTACACTCTTTTCACACAGTTTGTATCGCTGACAGATGCTGAACCGGAGGCAACACAAGGAAAGGGCTTTCAAGGCATGCTACCACTGCGTCATACAGCCAAGCAAAATGGAAATGCTCCGCTGTAGTGTGGAATTATTCTGTGAAACCATCTGGATGCACATTGTAAGGAGAGGATCTACAGTCTCTCTAAAGGGTTTTGGTCTGGCGCATTGACCTCCATTAAAAGTGGCGCCAAAAAAAGGGTAAAACAAAAAGTGAAAAGGCTTTTGAGCTGTGTATAGCAAGTATAGATAGTAGTAGTGTATGCTCTGCACATAACCAGTTCCTAAAATGGACTATAGGTGATGCTCTAAACCTGGATTAGATTATTATTTAACCACTATACGGTGTTCAAACCAGCGATGCCCCCGCCTTTACTTTACAGCAGGTCAAAAAAGATCTCAGTTAAAGACGCACTGCGTAACATTTTGGACTATACACAAAACATGCTCCTAATGACCAGCTCGACGCAGAAAATGCTATTACTCCAGTGGGTAATAAAGATTTGGATGAGAACCTAACCTATTTACTGTAAATCTCAAATTCTGCTGATTTTAGTCCACATCTCCATGGAGACGAGCTGGAGACGTACCCACTCACGGTAAAGTTACAGTCATGTCCAAGGAGAGGTGAGCCGATCACAGCAAAAGCACATTTTATATACGTTTATACACTTATGAGGTATTTATCAATGATGAAAATATCTGTCATAAAATAAATGCTTGTATTTCAATTCTATTTATTATTTATGTATTTAGCTATGCAGTGCGGCTTTAAGTTTCTGAACACAAATGTAAAACTACATTCTAGATCTGACAAAGGCCCAAAGTACCTCCAGAATAAGGCATCTCTGTGGCGTTGTTTCAAAAAGCTTTTGCAATGTAAAAATCCAGTGTTGCATTCATTTATTAACAAGACCTTGTATTGATGAGGGGAGAGTGAAACCACTGGGGAAAGCCTTCTCCAGCACCTCTGGACTCTGTGGTGCCCAATCCATGTGCGAAAATGACGTTTCATGCTCCCTGAACCACTCTTTTCACAACATGAGATGAAGCTGCATCCTGGCATTCTCATCTTGGAATATGCCCGCGCCATCAGGGAAAAAGAAATCCTTTGATGGAGTAACCTGGTCATTCAGGATGTTCAGGTAGTTAGCGGACACTTGTTTTGGGGGTCAGGCAGCGTAGTACATCGAGATAGTAGCACTTCTTCATGTGCTTGGTAGCTTGCACATTGATTCATACATTAGAGTGAACCTGCATTTGGAGCCTCAGCATTCATATTTCATATTTCTTTTCATAGCTCTTGTGTGTTTCAGCCCGGGGGAAATTACCTATGCTAAAAACGGGTACTTTACAAAAAACAAGGTACTTTTACCTTCCTCTGCCCCCTGACTAACTGCCCCCTCTCTCCTACATCGCTCCATTGTGATTCAGAGATGGGGCATTAGGCTGCGTGACGGAGCTTTTATCAGATATTAGCCCCCGTTCAAATGGATGATTCCAGGACTGTGCCGTGACTGAAAGACAGAAAGCCTCTCTCTCATTCCTCCCGCTTATCCACCTCTCCAAAGCACAGCTGCAGTCATTTGTTACAGCACGGCGAATAGAGGAGGTTTTTTTTTTCCCCCTTCCCAGGATTCCCCGCGGGGCCACATCCTCTGGTTTTGTGTTTGGGCCCGTCCCGGTGGAGCAGGAAGCCTCGCGGTGTCGTCACTTCGCCACTGGACAACCGCTGTGCCCAATCTCTTTGTTCATAGATAATAACTAGCTCTCAATGGTACACGAGAAGCAACTTTCGAGTACAAATGGGGAAAAACAGGGTAAACCGCCGGCGCGAACATAAGGATTTGCATACCCCATTTTCCCTCGAGTCTGCATGAGGTCCCTTTGATTTTGGCGTGTATTGTGTCCCGTCCACATGAGACTGGAAAGATTTAGAAAGGTCCGTCGAGTAAATTTAGCTAGGGGTGTGGTAGAATAGATCAAAGGTTGTATGTGAATAAATAATTATAATTACTTTTGTTTGCACAATCCGGCATTGGCACGTTGGTTTGCCAAATTCAACAAGAAAGATGGTATTCATGGTATTCTATTAAACAATGCCAAACTGTCCAAGTGAATGGCTTGATTTAACACTGACAATTTGCTTCCTCAAACAGCACCTGTCCTTCCAAATTGAGACACACTTTCTACACACTATACCCGTACTGTAAATTCCTCCCGAGTGCGGGACCGATAACGCAAGTGGATGACAGAGCGCCGCACTCTTTGAGCTCATCTCCGCTTATCTTTCCAATTAATATGAGCCTCCGCTGCCTGCGAGTGGGCCGCTGTGTGTCTAATGATGCGGATTACTGCTGCCACTCCCGCTGCATGCTGGGAGCCCAATTCCCCTTTGAGGCCGCGCGATCTGTCACCCCTGCCTCTCCGCGTCTCCAACCTGCGAATCATCATCGCGCCGCTCAATGGGCGCCAAGCTGAGCGGTAATGGCGCCCGCCTCTCTCCTCCTCATGTGACTCCTGTTATTTTCAAACTCCGCTCCAGACACTCGGGGGAAGACGCTGGTGTCTTTGCTTTGCTATCCGTAAGAATATCTCAGTGCTGAAGGAAAAAAAAAAAACTGGCTGGCACTAATGAAGAGGCGTTGACGGGGTGTAGGCTGGGAATCCGCTGTCCTCACTCGGCCGTCTCACACCTGCGCCAACACACAGCCGCCTAACTGTATCCTTTATAGGTCAGAGGATCCCAACCAGGTTATGTTCAAATATGCTGATTCAGTACTGGTTTAAGCCTGTTTAGAGCTGCTGCAGTCCTTATCTTATGATAATAATAATGCATCAGTTTTACATAGCACCCTTCTGGACACTCAAAGACGCTTTACATTGCACTATTCATTCACTCCATACCTGGTGGTAGTAAGCTACTATTGTAGCCACAGCTGCCCTGGGGTAGACTGACGGAAGCGAGGCAACCAGTCTGCGCCATCGGCCCCTCCGACCACCACCAACCACTCACTCACTCACTACATTCGCCGGGCTTCCTGGTGTTACCAAACGGTCTCCCATCCAAGTACCGACCAGGCCCTTCCCTGCTTAGCTTCCAAGGTCTGACGGGATCGGGCAAAGGCGGTATTTACCTCTTGCATCTTGCTTATCCATCCATTTTCTTCCACTTTTCTTCCACTTTTCCGTTGCTGGGTCGTGGGGGCAGCCGTTGGAACTGCCCAAATCACATTGCACCAGCTCCCATGGCTCCCCCTGCAGGTGGTGGGTCCACAGAAGGACGGCCTCATGGTTCTAACCGGGCCTGTTGGTCTCTCATAAGGGGCTTCTGAACCGCTCTCTGTCTGACCCGTCACCTAGGACCTGTTTGCCATGGAAGCCCCTACCAGGGGCACGAAGCCCCCGACAACAGAGCTCCAGGATCATTCGGATGCTCAAACCCTCCACCACGTTAAGGTGGCGGTTCCAGGAAGGGGGCATCTTGCTTAAAATACATATATTCTGAGTTTAAAACACAAAGACTAGCATTGGTTTCTCTTGGTGTTCCAATATTGTAAAAACAGAACAGGATGCTCTTGGAAAAGGGATCAAATATTGCAACATCAACAACAAAAACTCCATATTTTGGGCCAAGCAAACATGTTTTGACTATGATCACGGTTTGTGCGTGTGAATTATAATATTAACACTCTTATTATATGCGTCTGTGTGTCTTTGTGAATGTTTTTATTGTTCATATTGTACCTCACCTGTGAACTATCGTAGCTGATCTCAAGCCTGTAACGCAAGATATTTAGCCTCAGTCTGTGGCTTCCCTGCTGCTGATACCGTATCCCTAAGTGTGTTTATCAAAGTAGTTGGGACAAATAACAGGAGGCAGCAGTCACATGAGGTCACCTTCACTGGAAACAAGATGAATAGAAGTTGCATGTTTTTTTTTGTTTTATGGCTGTTGTGAAATGGTGCCACAAAATCATTTCCACAGCTGCCTATTACCAAAGGGCTCCCTGTTGGATTGTAAAATTATCTTAATGGCGTGCTGACAGTCTATTATTGCAGCACTGTTCCCTGCTATGTTTTTGAAGTCCTCCAGGAAAAGACAAAGAAAAAAACGTACTCATAGGTTCTGTTATAAGTCAACTGAAGTCTGATGCAGTTGGCCTTTGATTGCAGGTGATATTTTCGGCGAGTCCATACTCGGAGCTAATCCAAGTGGCTCCGAGCAGAATGGCCACTGGGATGGAGAAGCCTGAGATGTTGTGGGTGATGGGCCCTGTGCTGGCTGTGGTCCTTATCATCAGCATCGTCATCGCCATCCTGCTGTTTAAGAAGTAAGGCTGCATCACACATCACTCTGAGACCGTAGTCCAACCTGACATCTGCCGGCACCTGTGATTGTGTTTCTTTTGGTTGCATCAGGAATGGAAATAAGACATGCCCCCTCTGCCACTTGCACAGCTTGCTTACACACCAAACTGTAACATCCGATTTCAGTAGCGGTGGAGGTACAGTGGAGGTAACGGCAGATTTGGTTTATCTTTGAGAAAAGCCTCTTTTCCACGCAAAGATTTTGGCCCCGTTAGACACTTTAACAATAGCATGTGAAATGTCAGTTGAAATGGCAGCTGACATGGCCTCCCTAATGAAACACACAGCTTGGCTGTCAGAAACTCTTAGTTAGGGCTGAGAAATGGCTTTGGCCAACTCTGTTGGCCATTTCAAATAGGAAACACAAGGCTCAACTGAGGCTTAGCTCAAAGCTCAGCCGGTATCTCTTAAAAGCACTTCAGCTGCCCCTGCTGCATACTGTGGGCGCACAGGCCAACTCACAGCCTCTCACCAATATTATATTGGAATATTAAGAAGCATCACTGCTGCTAAACTCTTATGCAGCCAATTAAAGTGAATGTGCCTCTCCTCTTGTTTACAGGCTTTATATTTATAGGTATACATTCATTTCCTATCCTCAGATTATAAAGCCGTGGAACTTTATTATGATAATCAAAACCCCTCTTTCATTCAGTGTCTGAATAGTGAAATATGGTGACGGTGAGATTTGACTAATAAACTTACTCTTTAGGCAGATCCTCTGCATTTCCTGTATCTCATTTGGTTTAATTGGGTTTTTCAGTGACAAAGTGGCAGCGCACTGTGTTAGTTTGATAACACCGACGCTTCCTGGTGATACCTGTTATTCACAGTCTGTATCTATGGCAGACTGTGAGACGACTGGTTAATAATAGGCCTTGAGACAGCTCACTGCCGAGAAGCACATCCTGCACTGAGGCCTTTCCGTGTACGTTCAGACTGACAGGAGGCTGTGTGCCCTTTTCACTGAGCAATGAAATAACTACACTGTATTGCACTTTGTTACTCAACCTGCGTGTTCACCAGTACTGACACCGGCACTAACTACTGATAGAGCTATTTCTAAAGATTCTCCTTGGCTGGCTGAAATAGTGATGAGTTTACGCTAATTTGGGCCAAAGCAGTTTAGGTGCATGTGATAAAACCTGCTTATTAATCCTGCACTCTCTTCCCCTTTGCTTCTGTTGCTGCAGCAAACAGGAAAGGTGGGTACTGCCCCTGTCTCATTAGCTGTGACTCGATCTCCTCCATCTCCTAAGTCCCTTTCATCTGTGCTAGTGAATTAGACCTATTCATGAAAGCCACAGGTTGTATAGCCAGCTACCTCTCAGCACCACAGACTTTGTGCCAAAGCAAAAAAAAAAAAAACTTCCTCTGAAGCTAGTTCCAAGTCCAACATATTTCAAATTGGTGTCTGTAATATCACATATAGTCTGAGAGACAGCCGACTGTGCAGCCCTTGATATTCGGGGTCAGTGGCGCCCTGGGTCACTCCTGTGTTAGCATGTCCTGTCCAACCCTTTCACCGTTTCATTATCCCGCCCGTGTCAATGTGCCCCATCCAAGACCGGCCAAAGCATCCACGGCTGCAGCTGAATGGGCCATTGTGGAGTAAAATGCCAGACGAGAAGGAAGCCAGCGGAAAAGAAGCGCTCCCGATCTTTAAAGCTGACATTTTCCAGCGGGACCTGTTCTGCCACTTTTAGCCTTTTTTCCCTGTTGCGCTGCTGCTTCGTGGCAGGAGTCTTGGCAAAGGTTTCTGCTCTATCCTCATTAAGTGCAACCCGTCCAGGCCACACATTTAACTCTGGAACAGTGGATCTTTCTGTACTAACATTGTCACACATCCTATTAGGGCTGTACAATAATACACATATACTATACAGAAAGTACAGTTCCAAATTCCCCAATATAATGGAATAAAAATTGGAAAAAGTTGCTACATTTACATCTTAATATTTTTTACATTAAAAAGAGTCTTTTTGTTGCATATTCATCCCTAGTTCTATTAAAACAGCCTTATGGAGCTTGCTGTCTTGTTTACTGTAGCTCTGCACTGGAGTGTCATGTAGACTGTGATCTATTGGGTCAGTCAGAGACATGTGGTTTGTGGGGAACACATCACAGATGCTCAGCCTGGTCCCAGTGAAGATGTGTGGAGGAAGCGCTACAGTCTGGCTCCTCTCCTGGCTGCAGGGGAGAGATACATGTCATAGATTAGCTGTCACACCGCTAGCATTAGCCCATGCCCCCTGCAGCGTGCGATAACAGGTGGCGCAGAGACCAGGAGGCTGCATACTGTTGTGGCCCGGGTTAAAGCTTGGTATTCTCCACACAGCAGCCCAGACAGAAGGCCCTGCTCCTGCCTCAGACCCATGCTCGGCACTTGCAAATGGAGTGCAATGAGATGTGAAATTTCCACAGGACGCCCTGATGCTTCCTTCCGCCCCTCTCCTTGTGCAGTGGGCATCAGAGAAGAGTGTGCAGCTGTAGAGAGAGATGCAAATGTGTGAGCGGAGGACAGATGCTGCCTGTCTAACACCGGCTCTGACAGCAGTGTTGTGTTTCTGTTCGCCTGATGGTGTTTCTCCTGGCCGGATGGACAGTGCTTTGGTCCAGTGAGCTCCTCTGTACAGTGCTGCGCTCAGCTCTGGCGGTGCAGGTGCTGCTGCAGAACCACTCTAATTACCCAGTGTTGTGCCACCCAGCTGATGAGCTAATTACAGCAGGCGCCTGTTTTCCTCGCATTCTGGGGCCAGTAAACACAGCGTGGTGTGAGCGCACACTCGTGCACAGCCCAAAGTCACACATCTGAATCTCTCGAACTTATTCTCACATACACATCCAAACATGTATGCACTACAGCAGCTGTCTCCCATCCAGCAGCAAACAACCCAACCTAGGCCACTCCAGGAAATGATGGCGTTTCTTCAAACACATTTGACTCCAGTTGGCAAACTAATGGGGGTAATGCCCTGGTACCTTCTGCCTCTTAAATTGCCAGTTCTCAGAACTAGTTTAGAACACTCTTAACTCCACCATTAACCTCATTACTGCTGTTTTTCTTTATCCACACCACAATCATCTCTGTTTATTCTGTCAGTCCAGGAAGCTAGTTAACCATGTAAAAGGTGTCTAGGTTTAATCTCTCTGTGTTTTTGCCTCCATAGGAAGCGGGCATCTCCTCTGCCCAAAGACGAGCACTCTGGTGGGGTGAAAGACTCGCTGCTGGCCAACTCCTCCGACCCTGTCGAGATGAGACGCCTCAACTACCAGACCCCAGGTAAAAGACTAGTGTCAAAAGTTCAGTGAGTCTTCAGCCTTTGTTTGGGAACAGTATGTTCTATCCTGTGGTTGGATTGATCATTCATTTTATTCAAAGAGGGTAAAATCTCCTTAAAATTTTAGCCATTTTTTTCAAAGCAGAAATGATCCTATCCCTTAAACCTGAAAACATCAAAGCACACCTCGCACGCTTAATAAACAACCTTTAACGTCTTTTCTTTCAAACTCACAGTGGCAGATATTACACCTTCAATTTCTTCCTTCACTAATAACAAGCATCTACCTCTGTCTTGTTTTATTCTCCTGACGTACTCTTGATTATTTGTGCAGCAGGTGTTCTCGGATAATTCTCCCGCCCACCTCTTGCATATTGTTCTAATTCATCCTGGAGCCCCCCGCTACAGTTCAATATGAAGAAAATAAACAATCGTTATCAAAACCCCTGCCTGGACTGCATCACGGGCGGATTGCGATGCTGTCCACGTTTTTGTGCTCGCGTAGCTCATGGATGTGCCTTGGTGGGGGCTTGTATATCAGGCAGGCTGTTCCCTCACCCTCCCCGGCCACACCACCACCACCAAAAGCCCCTTTCTTTCTTTCTTTCTCTCCTCCCCCCGTCAGCTGGTAATGAGTCCTGCTGCCTCTGATGTCAAGGTGAGCCAGGCTGAGGGAACAATACAGCGGGGAGAAAATGTCAACGTTACACACATACAGGCAACTGGTGTGTGCGCGCCCGGTCCCTCTCACGGGTTATTAAAGAGCCCATTGGCTCCACACACACGCACAGCCTCTTTGAACCACATGCAGAGGAATTAAGCAGCATTACTAAAGCAGTTCCCAGCCTCCTACTCACTCCACATATTCTTGTCTTTTGTCTAGCATTTACCCCCTATAGGCTATAGTGCCAGCTCACTCCTTTATTTCGGCGCACTCCTCTGCGTATCTTTTGCTGTAGACTCTGTGAAAGCTTCTTTTTTTTTGGGGGGGGGGGGGGGGGGGGGGGTTTCCTTCCGGCCAGTGTGACCACGCACAGAAAACACGATTTAAGAAAGTGAGACAGCAGAAAGATGATGTCAAGGGAGATTCTCATGCGCATAACAGAGCAATCTTAGACTAATAACCAAAGGCCAAATGTTTTTTTGTTTTGTTTTTTTCCAAGAGAAACCTCATTTTGATTTTACTCGCCTATGTTTCAATATTATATTAGGAGCTCCTTATTGTGCTCAGTTTGCCACCAATAAAATAACGATGCCTATTGCTACCATGCTGTGACACCTTCTACTGTATATGCCGATACCTACAGGCCTCAAAACAGAGATCGATGAAGAAAATAGACTGTTGACTTTAAGTGAGTTAGCGAATTTGCAATTACAAGTTGATTAATGAGGGTAAACAGTCATATTTTAGACTGTTTTTCAGCTAAAATCATTGCCAAACATATTAATAGTACTTCAATGATACATGCAGGGGAGAGTAAACACGATTTATCATCTCTGAAATGATGCATATTTATGTTACTAATTTGTGGATTTATTACAAACGCTCTTAGCATCTTATCAGTTCTTTATACAGTAGTGCCCTCAGTATTTAGATTTGCATACTGAACATATGACTAGTTTGCACAAGTATTCTTATTTTTAGAGTTTAGTCTCACCCTCTTCACCCCAACCTCGACCGAGGTGGGCATTACCCAAATCTTAAAGCTTCTTGAAAAAGTGTAAAAATAGTGACGAAAACAAGGATGAAAAGCCAACCATAGAGCGACAGAAACGTGCCGGTAAAGCAACAGTAACAGGGATGAAAAAGCCACAAAAGAAACAATTGCAAATGCAACAACAAAAAAGTGCCCAAAAACAGGAGAAAAAAATAAATAAAAAACGCTTCAAAAATGTCTTTCCCCATCTATGCCACCGTCTTACTGTGAACATTTTTATTTGTATTTTTTTTTCTCCACACGTCACACCGGTCTAAAAATACCCGATCTATTTTCTAAACATGTATAGTACATTTTATGCGAGCTCATTTCTCCATCCACTTTTGAGTGTGATTGGCTCACAGCACAACGTTCCTGCTCTGATTGTTAAGTGCTTCGGCCGATCGTAATCTCCGGCCCGTGAGTTTGTTTAACACACCACCTCCATGGCAGCGGCTTGAGCAATAGGATTGGACCGACAGCCCCGGCCTTACCCTTGGCCATGCCTGCCTCCCGGCGTATTTACCTTAGAGATAGCGCCACAGGTGGAGTGCCGCAATTTAAAGCAAGTAGTCACCTGGGAGCACTTGGAAGCTTGAGCTTGGATTGTCCCCCCCGTAAAAGCAAACACCGCCCGCTGTGCTCTCCCGGCGCGCTTGAGGTTATTTGCAGACGCTGTTTGGTCTAGGTCTGATCCACAGCTATCTCCCTATTGATCGAAGTCAATTTTTTCTTCTTCTTTTCTTTTCCTTCACTCTCCTTTCTCTCGTCCACAGGTCCCAGCTCCAACCGTTGCCCCAACACTCAAAGTTAGTTTGCTCTCCACTGCCTCCTACTGTGTATTTCTCCCACACGTGCAGTCTTCACTCTGTTCACCCACTGCCATTGCATTTGTCAGACATCACCATTCTGTGACTGGTATTGAGAAAGCAGTTTGTGTGCCAGACGGTTGTCCTCCTAGCCGCTGAACTATTGGCTCAAATGTGGGTTTTATAGTTCGCGTATCGAGTATATGCGGTCTTCATACTGTGTAAAAGGAGAGAACAGTTGAACAGTCTGCAAAACAGGGGTGTCTACTCTAGCATAAAAGGTGACACATTTGTTATCGTTAATTGCTTTGAGAGCAATAGTGAAGAAACTGCTCTTTACCACATAGGAAGAGAAAAGCAACATATTGCCATTTTACATTGTTATAAAAGAACAGAGGCTTTTTGTCTATTCATTTCAGCCAACGCTAGATACTTGTATAATCCCCTCTTCTTGCGTGCTATCATAAACTGCCTCTTAAATATACATATTGCAACGATTGTCCGTCCCTGTGGAGAAAACTGGATGTAGATGGTCATAATGAACCTGTTGGAAGTGCATTGTTTGAACGCGACCTTGTGTTATTGTGGCTGTCTTCAATTGTGGTTCGTGTAGGAGCGGGCTAATTCTGTAAACTCGTTTACCACTAAGTATGTAGCTCACAGTGCATTTTCTGGAAGTGCACTTTGTGAGCGCAATTTGAGACGCAGCTGAAGGCTTTACTGTCCATTTAACAAACAACATGTCCACAAACGACCTGGTCACGCGTGCTCAGGCACACACAGACACTGATGTTAACGCGTTCATAGGAAGCCCCCCTGCGTGTATTAGATTAGTGCAATTGGTCCGGGCTAAATTTGTGCAGTGACCATAGTAACCAGCCATTAGCCATTAACATTTCTGCAATAATGAGGCTGCAGCACCCTCTCGTTTCACCCATGACTCCGCAGCCTGGCTTGGCTACAGGCTACCATGGTGTAAATGTGCACATTTTATGATCTTATCATGAAGGTTACGCTTTATTTCAGAGTTATATGCACTAATCTGGCTTTTTGAAGCGAGTTTAAACATCTAAGCCTTGGTATTTCGTATTTTATAACTTAAAGAAGAACTAAGTAACTTGTTTACCTTGAAAAATCCTTTCCGTAGTCCCTCTGGGGGTAATGCAAGTGTTAATGGGATGATTGGGGGGTCTTTCATCTCCCCCTGGTGTCTCTGGCCAGAAAACTACCCTTGCAACTTCCCTGCCTCCTGGTCGGAGGCGCAATACACACTAATGGAACCATGAAAAAGAAGCTAACAGGCTAACGGGCAAAGCTAACTGCGGGCTAGCACCACTTTAGGAAAAAACATGTCTCCATTGTGTCATTGAGTTGTGGCACAATGTACAATATCCCTCGCTCCCTTTGTCTTTTCTGTCAGTGTAGTATTTACTCTCACGGACAATTAATGCGTAAAAAAACCCCGCAACATGCTACGACACCTGCAGTGCTGCTTATGGCCTCTAGGGGCATAAGTTACTTAGTTCTGCATTAAAGCCACTCTGCAGAACATTCTAGTTATGCATTGTGATGTCTGAGGAGTAAATACTTCACTGATAAACAAACAAATATGTCAGCTATACTCATGGAAAGGCAAGCAACACGGTTATTATTGCAGTAGCTTTTCAAAATGAAGCATTTAGAAGCCGACCAAACCTTATTTGGCTACATGTTGTCAAAGCAACACCGCAGCGTCTTCCAGCAAAATTATGAGTCAAGTCTGTGGAGTATGTATCACGGCAGATACAGATCACCACCTGTAATTGAATTTCATTGAGTAAAAAAGTTACACCGTCTAGCTTTAAATCAATGTGAATGTATGGAAACCAACAAAAGCTATTCAGTTCTAATCTCAGACAGAGACAGAGGGGCATTGTTCATTGTTGCCTGCAGAGGACTGGCGTGACGCGGGTTAAATCGGGCTAAAAACTGTACCTGTTAGCTATTACCAGGATGTGTGCTTTTGTTGTGAAGGCAATTTCTCTCTTTCTGCTCAGTGTGCCGGAGCGGCTTCATGCGTCAAATACAGTCAACTTTGAGCACACACTAGTTTCCCGGCAATCCTTTTAAGCGCAGAGCCTTTTTGCCAAGTTCACAGGCACAGGGGGAATTTGTGTCGGTAGATTAGCAATAAATCATCCAATAACACCACGATGAGAAATCTAGGGAGCGGCGTGGGGGTTGTTTGAAATTAATCCAAAGCCAAGTGCTCCAGGCTGGGGACACGAAAGATTGTCTATTGTAAGGGTTTTCAAAGGAGTGCAGGTTTTTTCTTTTTTTTTTTCTTCGCCCGGTGACCATTCGGATTTCCCCCTCCGTGAAGTGACCGTGTGACGGATAGAGAGTGACTGGTGGGGTCCTGTAGTGATCTCACCTCTGCCCCAGTCGGGAGTGGTGTGTCCGAGATCTGTGCATGCCCCGCGTCATTCAAGCCTCTCGGCATCGCCGCCCCGGCTCCACACCTGTGTCCCCCTCTCACGAAAGACACATTTCCACAGAGACGCGCTGTGTGGTTCAGTTCAGTACGGCACGTTTTGTCAGGCCCAACCTCTGATCTGGATTCCCACTGGGAGGCTGAAAGAGGAGGGTTGACAGCAGCAGTAGTGGTTTCCGAAATAAAAATACTCTTTCGACACAAATAATTAGAATAGCTCGGATTTGTATTACAATGGCAGTAAGAGGTACAGTATAATGCATGAGGCCACAGAACTATAAAAAACACACATGTGCTGAACCAGACTGAACCGTACCTGTTGGAACATGTGCTTTTGAGCATGACGACATCTCCAGCGCCACCGGCCTGTGCTCTGTTCTCCCGTGTGTCATACATTGTTCAACACAGCGCTCTGCTCTCCTCACTGTCCACAGCCACCTCATGGTCCCACCAGCAACCTCACTCCGTGTGTTCTCCTGTTGCAAGTCATTCCATGTCAAATCCTAATGTTTTTTGTTTTGTTTTGTTTTTCACAATCAGGAATGAGGGAGCACCCGCCCATCACGGTGGCAGATCTGGCCGACCACATCGAGAGGCTGAAGGCAAATGATGGACTCAGATTCTCCCAGGAGTATGAGGTGCGTGCTATGCTATAGAGTGGCATATTTTCATGTTCATTAACGTGCATTGAATATTGATTGAATATTTTTGCTGGAGTCGCGAAGGTGTCCACTGATGTATGTGTTTACATTATTAGCTGATGAGCTTTATTCCAGATAGCATGAGATGACTGCTGGCTGTAATTGGTGCTGTTTTGTACACAGCATGATGTGAAATAGAACTGTTGCCACTGTTATTTTGGTGAAGGAGCAAAAAGCAACTTTGGCAGTAATCCTTGCATTTCAGCAACAACCGCAAATGTAGCGCGTGTTTAAAAATATGGTCCAAAAAGCCAACAGCTAAAATACTGTACGTTTCTGGGGACTTGACTATGGCTACACTGCCACAATGAAACCACCAAATGATCTTTGCCTGCAAGCGGGAGTAAACTTAAGAGAGTAAGCTGCTGTGTTATGCATTTAAATGCTCTACTTGGTAAATTTGGTAAGTCTAAGTTTAAAACTGATGATTGTATCGTTAAATCGTCTGCATCTGTTCAGCTCAGGGATGTAAATGTAATTGAATATGGGGTAGGCACTTATAAGCTTATTGCTTCAGCCTACTCCATTTTGAGCATCCACAACTGTATGAATTTTGAAAGACATAATGAATGTAAAACTAAACAAAAACTAAATGTAAAATCTGCAATCAAAAGTTTGGAAAGGTCGGTCATACAGTAGCCTACGTTGTACAAATAATTACAATCAAAAAGAAGATTTAAACTTTGACCTGAGTGACTGAGAATGTTCACAGACCTTTATTATGAAACTTTTAAAAGCCATTTTCCCCAAGTCATAAATTCAATTACCATCTCACGATATCGGCTTATTGTTTTTCACTCTCCATCTCGAAATGTCATTATTTTTTGGCACATTTTCATAACCCACTATTAGATGAATTTAGATCGTTGCAACATTTTAAATTTGCGTTTGTGTTTTCTAATGATGTTATTCATTGACATCCCTTGCAACTCTATTACCAAACCCACCAGGAAGCCCACTCTTAAACCCACGGGGCTCTTTTTCCCCAAAACTAGCAGGTGGTGGTGAGTCGCTGAAGTAATCAGCTTGTGTCTTGATGCCTCCCTTGAATGTTATTTTGCTTTGGCTCTTTCCAACGCTTTCTCTGTGAGGGATTATGCCTTGTCGCTGCTCTCCTCCGCTAAAGAAAAGAGAAAGCATTTGCATTTAAAGTGGCAAATGGCTGTTTTGGTTTTTTTTTTCTTAAGGAGCGCGTCCCGATGAGTAGGGGACATGTTTCCTTGAACACAGAGAAAGAAAAGGAGTCGTCCAAATGTTATTGTGATTGTTGGATCAGACTCGCCTAATAAGCCCCATTCAATGAAACCAATGGATTTAGCAAAGAATCGCCTAGAAGGATGTTTGCAAACACTTGTTGGGTCACTCTGCAATTTATTCAGGGACTATGGCACCGACAAAACACACGAGCAGAAAGTGAGCAGCGAGTTTGTTTGTTTTTCTAGTTAGTTTAGGTGCAATGTTAAAGAAAATATATGTTCTGAGTGCAGTTTTCAGAGCATTCAGAGGGAAAGGGAAGAGATTTTATTTGTATCGCGCTTATCCCTTGAACTGGTCACCCAAAGCGCTTCACAAGGGACAATTATTCGTCCACCATAAGCCAGAGATGGGCACTTGAGATTCAGACTGGGATTCGAGTCACACTCACTCGCCGTTGTGTTATACTGGAACTCGGACTCTTTATTTGGAATATTACATACATTATTGGGACGTGGCCTAAACCTGTGACCAAAAAACTTGAGGCTTGGCTTGGACTTCACTTCAGAGACTTCATTTCTGTGATAAGCTACATATATATAGTCAAAACTCTCGTCTCATCCAGGTAATAGCCAGGCCTACCCCTGCTTCGCTTGTAAAGATTGGCCTTTTCACAGACGTCGAATCAAATGGTACATTCCAATGTCCAAATGAGAAACAGAAGGATTGTGTTGGTGGCTAAATTGTACCATAATGGTAGTAGTAATAGTGACAATAGAAGTAATACTACAAGAGGCATAAGTAGTACTAACATTGGTTTTCTGAATGAATGATCTAATTTACCAGTTCTGCTTTGAAACTTTTACCCATTATGCATTTCCAACTTAACTTTTAAGGCCATTTCGAAAAGCAATTTGGATTATAATTAAAAGTTCTCCAGCACTATACCAGCCCATTTATATCAATTAAATCTGAAAATAAATGAAATTTTAAAACAATAGGGGAAGCCATTACGATTGACAATAAACATGCAATGTGAAAGTAACTTTACTTTTGCACTGCTGGCTATTTGTCATGAATCAACAAACTTGTCATCTGCTTTCGACTTACTTTTGTAACTCTATTATTTAAAGTTAATTGAATGGTCTGTTGTAATAGCAGCAGTTTGAAATAATTGCTTGAACCATCGTTGTTCAGAAACACAATCTGCCAAGTCTTGTAGATAGACTATTATCTTGAGATGACAGGTACCACTTTTCTATGTTATGCCAGCTCTACTTTGAAACTGTTCTACATAGATCTGTATTTCGTATCAAATATGAACAATGTTATGAGAAACTATAAGCATTTTAAAACAGCTTTAAGCTCACTGTGTGGTGGGAGACCGTGTAAACAAAGCTGTATGTCTTACCAACATATGGTATAAAATGTTGATGCATTTCCGGAGATTTAATGCAAATTAAATGCTATCTGGAGGCATAATTAGCCCCTTATGAAACGTCTGCGCTCAATTAAGTGTTGTTTTTCGTGGGCTGCTCAGTGCCTTTCGAGCACCGCCTTCCTGCCTGTTGAGTTAGTGTAACATATCAAGCCAGAAATGCTGCTCGTCTGGCTGCAGGCACATAGGCCCTTCTCTGCCGCAGCGTGCAGAACTGGGAAGACCCCCTCCGCGCCCCGGCAGATGGCGGCCGGTCCCGGTGCCAGCTGGGACACTATGCCGTGGCTCATGGTGCTTTGTCACAGTCACGTTCCTCGACTGCTCCCGGCGTGTCTGGGCCCCTAAGGCTCGCCATTCGTGCAGTCTTTTCCACTTCCCCTCCGGTGGTGGGACGAGTGACGAAATGTGTACTCTAGTAATCATCATCATGTTGAATAATTATATTTGTCTATAAGAATGTGCACAATTTGGGTCGTAAAGAAAATACTCAGTGATCAAATACCTCTGCCAAGGCATTGGTCATACATTTGGCTATAAAGGGTTGTATCTTACCTTGTAGTTTGGTGGTAAAAGCCGTTACCACAACTGTACTGCATATTTATAAATAGTTCTAAACATTCAATCCTTCTCATCTTCAGATTTTTATCAACTATTCATCAAGGTTTAGACATTTAAAATATGTGTAAAATCTATTAGAAAAAGTGGAAATGTATCTTTAGTCGTCTGTCCAAGTAAAACACATTTAGGAAAGCCGTAACAAAGCACATGTATCTTCTGTTGTTCTTCTCAATATCCATCACCTCTCCCGCCTCTACCGCCGGCGCCACACTGAGCACAAGGCATGCTGGGTAATGAGGAGTATTTGTCAATCAGGCGCGCTGTAGCTTCCCTCCCCTGACAGTCTTTTTATCGCGCACCGCACTCATCATAGGTCTATCATTACTCTCATTTGTAAGCCCATCCACCGCGTGTCAGCATTCAGGCTGCCTTGGACACTCGTAGCTCGCGCCTTTTTCGCCGGCGCTCCCAAACTTATTTACCGGTTGTCATCAGGTAAGACGCTGTGTTCCCGGAGCACCGGAATGGGCTTGGCATGTTTTGACTGCGAAGGAAAGTAGGTGCGGACATAAAAATTGGCTATTAGATTCAAAAGCGTGGAGGGTATTGCACAACATATTGACATTTCTGGCACATCATTTCAGTAACGTATTGCTTTTGAATTAATGTTTTAAAATCAAAAGAACTCTATGGCGCCCTTAATGACACGAGGAAATGGGTTATCTGGAGTCTTGTAGCCACATCCCTGGGCAAAAGATGATGAAACTGCGAAGCTTCTCACCGTTTTTGTGTTTATTACAATAGCGTAGCTCAGTAGAAACATGCCTTTACCTGTGGTGGAAAATACATTTTGTTTGTACAATTTTGATTTTGAAACCACATAGACGATAGCTCATAATTTCCAATCAATGAAATGTGTCCACTTTGGGCGCCTGTAGTGATGATAAAAGGAAGTGATGCTACACTACTCTACTCTGGGGTATTAAACCTTCTATTATTTCAAAGTCCTCTATTAAGAAATGTTTTTGGATCAAGTCATGATTTGCTCGATGTTGTGTTTTTGACTCACATTAACAAGACAACAGTATATTATCAAGAATGCAAATGCACTATATTGATTTCCATTCTCCATATTTTCTGGACTGCAAGTCGCTCCGGAGTATAAGTCGCACCAGCCTTGGCAACTACCTAGGCATCGAGGCGTAACTGCACCGTTTACAAACCTCTCCCGGCATCGCATTGTTCGGGCTCTCATTTGCAAATTATATATTTTGCAAATTATATATTTTGACATATAAGTCGCACCCGAGTATAAGTCACACCCCCAGCCAAACTATGAAAAAAAGTGCGACCTATAGTCTGGAAAATACAGTAATTGGAAATGGTCAATCTAAGTGATGCAAAACATACACTGCAAATTTGGATCATACTGTTTTTTTTTGTCTTCATTGTCCAGTGGCAAACTCTCTGCGCTCATTATTTGCCAGTTTTCCGTCAGTATTAATTGCCACTGTTTGATCCACATTACTTTTCACTGCAGTTGGTTGTGCGCCCTCTGCTGCTGTTTTGTATAACTACATATTATAGCATCTGACATGATAGGGATATTTTCTGGACACATACTCAATTTTAAGTTATACTTACAAAATATCAACGCTAATGTGTCCAAAACTGAATAATACACCCTTAATTGAAACTCATCGGCGGCCCCATGTCAGCGTTCCATAAAGACACCGATAATCCGCTCCTTATTCCGTTCGTCCCGTTTGACACAACACAGACGGACCCTTCTAATTAAATGACTGCTTGAGCCAGGGTTAAGTAAGTGCAAGAATGTCCAAGGTCTGTCTTCGGATTTGTTGAAGGCGAAAAAAGGTCCCGGGGAATTAGTGGACAAGGTTTCTGGTGTGCGCCGGGATCGATAACGAAATAACAAGAGACTTTGTGACATTATCGAGCCAAAGGGGGATGGGACACCGTCACATATCCGCGCCGATCGATACGTATGCAGCCTGCTGTCGTCTGCCCCGGAGACGAATGACAAGGGAGAGGAGAGAGAGACACCGAAATCTAACGGGAATGGAAAAAATAGTCGCCATAAATTGTCAGCCGCTTCTGAGAATGAGGTAATGCAATAGGGGAGGTTCATTTAGTGAACGGAGGAGAGTGATAGTTTAGCAAAGTGATATCCATGCGGTGGTTTTGCCAGATATTGTGTATTGGCTTCTAAATGTCAGAATGTAGTTGTAGTCCAAGTTCATTCCATGTTTTTATCCTGATTACGTCCATGCTTTACCCTTTACCCATGGTTTAAATGTATAGTCTTTTTGCTCGTCTTCAAATATGGGCTCAGAGTTTTGTGCATAAGAATAACTTTTACTCACCTGTACTCCTTATCATCCAGATTAGGCATGGGAGATTATAGTGTTGGTCATTTCCTTCGCAGTACATGATAAATCCAGTGTTTTTAAGGTTGTTTTTTGTAAATGCTCCAAACCACTGGAGACGTTTAGCGCAGGTAGCGTTACGAGAGAAATATGCTGTTCTTTGTTGTTCTCTCTTTGACCGCTTGTAACTTTGAAGCCGTTGCAAAAGTCGCCACATGTTGCCACGTTTCCGCTTTTGTCTAAACCAAAAAGTCCTACTTTGAAAACCCGGCGTACTCCAGTCCCATTCAGCCGTTTGATCGCTGACAGCTCGCTGCAGGAACAGTCTGTCCCCTCAGCTCTTTAGTCTTGGCTTCTTTTCATCCAGGAAGCACTTCCAACCTCGATGTATGCGAGTGTTTTTTTTCCATTCACTGCACAGTCCTTTTTGTAGCACAGTTTCTGACTATTGGCCTTTGGTGTTCTGCTCTCTCTCTCTCACAGTCCATTGATCCGGGCCAGCAGTTTACCTGGGAGAACTCCAACATGGAAGTGAACAAGCCAAAGAACCGCTATGCAAACGTCATCGCCTACGACCACTCGAGAGTAGTGCTCACCTCTGTCGATGGTAAGTGCCGCCACAGCCACTTCACCCCCAAACACTCACCCTTCAACTCGCTGACATAAAGATAGGCCGGGAAACTGGACAAAAACTTTTAGCCTCTCGAGCACACGCCTCTATTTCTTAAAGTGTATTCAAGTACAGGGGAAAGCAATTGTCCCTTAGTTCGATTTTCTGAACTTTTTGTGTAGCAGGTTTTCCCTGGGTATTCTAGTTTCCCATTTAAAAAAATATGCACAGGAATCTAATCCTCCAGCTGGACATACTCCTAGCCTGTGGCATTGAAGAATAAGTCAAATGCAGACGATACATTTTCCTGGACCCGTTCTTTCAATCTATCAAACTTTCAATTCAGTGTTTGTGACAGGCCTAAATAGAACAAGAATTCGACTCGTTTTTGTGTGTTATCTATCCATCCATCCATCCATTTTCTCCCACTTGTCCGTTGCCGGGTCGTGGGGGCAGCTGTTGGAGCTGCCCAAGTCACATGGCACCTGTCCCCTATGGCTCCTCCTGCAGGTGGTGGGTCCACGGAAGGACGGCCTCATGGCTCCAAACGGGCCTGTTGGTCTCTCATAGGGGCTTCACCCATTCACACTCACATTCATACACCAGTGTAGACACTGGAGGCAAGGAGGGTGAAGTGTCTTGCCCAAGGACACAACGACAATGTGCACCTTCAGGAGGCGGGATTCGAACCCCTGACCTTCCGATCATGAGACGACCCGCTCTACCATCTGCGCCACCGCCCCTACGTGTGTTATCTAGTTAACCCTTTTTAGGGCACTCATTGAAATAAATAATTAAAATTTAAGAGTGTTATTGGGGGACATAACACAAGTTTATTTCTAATATAACGTACTGTAAGTATGACTAATAGGTGCAACGGGCATGTCCGAATATGGACAAAACGACTTCACTTTAAGTGAACCGGGCGTATGATCAAATATGGTGCCTGCATTTTTTTATGCTGTAATTTCACTTATTTCACTATGTCACATATATCATCACGTAGCACAATTATTCACCAATACAATGTGTGAGTTTCATCAACTTACCGTGGTTAGTTTTGAAGTTATGTAAAGAAACGTTCCATGAATTTAGCCAGACTAGGGTCTTTTTCAGACTAAAGAGAAAACAAGTTGAGAGCGTGACCGGTCTCTGCTGATGGGTCAAATGCCCCTATAGTGGGATGTAGGGTGATCTCCTCTGATTGGCTGAGTGAGGACTACATGCTGCTTTACCTCACTGATGTGCAGCAGGGAGGCCATATGTAAACTGTGTGGAAAGGACCAAAAATAGTCACTTGCCCTATAATGGGTTAAATTTGAGCAAATATTGACAGAAAGACAAAACGTGCTCATTATTATAAAGATGAAAGTTGAAACATAGTAAGAAAAACACTAAAGTGCATGTTGGATTGGAACCAAACCGTTACTACTGCATTAAATAAACAAGCCTGTATTGAACAAACAGTATCTCGTAGCACTATTTACACTTGCCCACATTAAAATTCTCCGTTGGCAGCCTCTTAGATGTAAACATGGGGCTCACAGCCTCAGTATAGGTTCGTAAATTAACAGATGCCAATGTTGTAGTCGCTTGGCAAAGTGACAACGCTCTGTTGTCAACATATGCACAAAAATGGCGGAAAAGATTAAGATGGCTAAAGGCTATAAATGTAGAATACCACAAACCGTTTCCCAGACTGAGCTCTTGGCACATTTTAAATGACGGTGCCTTTGTTTACGTCATGTTTGTTTTGTATAGTAAATTAACATTAAAAGTTTATATTATAATACGTATCGGCATTTTCAAGATATAATGAAGGCTTTCTTTTTTTTTATCATGGGGCGCACAAAAAGTCATACAATTAAAAATGCTTTAATCTACTTGTGAAGCAACCATTGGCAAGGATATACACCGTATGTGCTGACTGCCTGACCTTCCTGTGTGGAAAGTTTAAGCAGCACTGCATTAAAAGGAATAAAGGAAGGTGATACAAAGTTCTATGTTTAAGAATCCTCTGAAGCTCCACAAAAACCTTTCTAAATACATTTAATTGTACTAATCTCTCCGTTCTTGTAAATACCTCTTTCATTTCCTTTCGGCAGCTGTTCCAGGCAGTGACTACATTAACGCCAACTACATCGACGGGTACAGAAAGCAAAACGCGTACATCGCTACGCAAGGGCCGCTGCCCGAGACGCTCAGCGACTTCTGGCGGATGGTGTGGGAGCAGCGGTCCAACACCATTGTGATGATGACCCGACTGGAGGAGAAATCGCGGGTACGTACGGGAGAGAGCGCGGCAAGCGGTTTTAATTATGTTCATGCCTCGCCGGTTAATATTTAATGACGTATTGGTTTATTGAGTCCTTGGAAATTAAACTGCATGCATTATACAAGATATTAATTAGAAACAGCACAGCCACGCAATTAGTCTGAATTATTTTGTGCTCACTAATTAAGTGGTGGATGAAAATAGAATGTGTTTTGGCATCACAACATGTCATGAACTAGTTATTCTCGACTAGTGGGCTGGGTTCCATAAGCAGGGCTCCAAAGAGGTTGACTATAGTGCCTGTGTGAGCTTGTTTACTCTTTGTATCAGCCGATTCTGGTTACTCGGGCCTCCTTTGAATTCTGGGTAATGCAAGTTGCAGGGCACATACTGGAATACATACACACATACCCATTTGAACTGGACATGTGTTTAAGTGACGATAAAGCACGTAAAGATTTAAGAGTACAGCAGTATATTGTAACAATGGCTGAATGACGTGTGGGGAAAAATACCCACTATACGGAGTTTACAAATGTTAAAATTAAGTATTTTCCTCCCCCTACATGTACCAGCAGTGTGTTAATGCGTAGAATGAGCCCAGAACTATTCACCGCGACTGCCTCTGCACTGCCACTCATAAAGGTGTTCATTCGGGTCCAAATTGCCGTCATGCGTAATATAGAAGCTGCAGTTACGCGTTAGACCTGAGGTGGCAGTAGTGAGTATAAAAATGACCAACTCGCATCCAGTCCCTTTTAACTCGCATGCACAGTTGCATTTCAATTTGGGGGAAGACAGAAATATGAACCCGTAAACTAATAAAAGGAACTCGGTCATTAAACGCCAAGGTTAGCAGACTGTAGGACCCCTTGAAGATTGGACCGTTTGTTGTTTTACATTAACTAAATGATGAGTTTTGCTAATTATTTACATTGCAATTTTGATTTGATTGAGATTAATCCAGCAATCCTTGTTATATTAACTTCTGGCGACACAGTAAAAGGTGATAGTGAGTGGAATGTCAATATTACTTCCAAAGAAAGGATGTTTCTCTGTTAAAGATTTGACTTTGAGAGTATATTTTTGAACATAACACTCTGCTAAATACTGGATACTGGATGTTTAGTCGCTCACTTCCTGGATCCTGGAGTTAGGGAATGCTCGGAGTATAAATTAATGCCTCAAAACAAACAACACTGTCACTACACTGAGCTGCCAGCAGGGGGTCTCAGTGTGAAGAAAGGACCGGGGGCAAAACAAAACACAAGAAAGGCCGTCCAGGTTGACTTTTCAGACACTTTTGTGGAAGCTGAATATTATTACTGACACTTATATATATATATATTTATGTTGTGTGTCTTGACATATTATAACAGAAAACAAAGCCCGGGGCAAAGAGGTCTGCTCCTGGGCTGAAGCGGGATTTGTCAGGCTGATCAAAGTCCCGAATACTTCAAAGAGTACTTTCAATGGACACCATCTCGCCATGTCGTCTCGGTTCTTCAGAATTTCACCAAACTTTCACTCCTCTCTGTTTGTGCCTTCAAGGTTTTACCGTTCAAGCCTGCCACCCACCAAACGCATTTGAGGTTAGATATGTATCTAACCTCAAATGATGCATATCTAAAAAGTATGTATTAGTCCCCTCTAATGCGAACCCGGACAGATGTTCGATCACTTCGGAGTCATCTCAAAGGAGACAAGGCCATTATCATTCGTTCATCGTTTAGTCAGACACTCTGCACACCGCAACAATCTAAAGAGCCTTTAGTTTAAAGCTGAGGTGGAGGGCAGCTGAGAATGCCATGCTGGTAACTATGGCAACCGTCAAAATGCAGATTTCCAGTCTTAGTTTATTGCTAATATCTCCGTAATTCCTGGCACAATTCACATGAAACAAAAACTGTCACAAAGTTTAGAGTCGTCTCTTTCAGAACTATGGTCTTATTGGCAGTTGTGGTGAACAGGGGCGGCACGGTAGCACAGCGGTTAGCGCTCATGCGTCACAGCTAGAAGGTCCGGGTTCGATTCCCACCTGGACGGGGCCTTTCTGTGTGGAGTTTGCATGTTCTCCCCGTGTCTGCGTAGGTTTCCTCCGGGTACTCCGGTTTCCCCTACCACTAAAAACATGTACAATAGGCCCAGGGACTGCAGGTGGAAATTAGCACAAGTGCTATAACCTGGAACAATGCATCTCTCTTTTCTGAGGCTAATGTATATTGTACACTGTCCCTGTTCAAATAAATAAATAAAATAAAAAAAATAAAAAATAAGGTCTGGGCTCATTTTACACATGGAACACGTAGGGGGAGGAAAACACTTGATTTGAACCTTTTTAACGCCCCTTTAACTCAGAAAAACAAACATGCTCACATAAACACTAATAAACCAGATTTAAATGTTTTTGCACCTGAAAGAAGTGAAAAGAGTTTGTGAACCCTGTGTTAACAGCACACGCACACACACACACACACACACACACATACTTGTTTCCATGCTTTTTGGGGACCATGTTTCAAATCATCACTTATGGGGACCACTCTTTCTGGCGGTTATGGAGTCATGAAAAAAATTGGAGTTACTTAACATGACATTGCAAGCTTATACACACCTTGAGATTTCTAAATTGATTGATATTGAGGAAATAATGTCCTGACCGTGTGGTGTGGGGACCATAAGAAAAACGAGTCAACGTCACTTATAAGGACCATATTTGCATAAAATTTACATAATTCACACAATTTTGTATTTGACTCATGGGGACCTTTTAAAAGAATTGCTACATTACTAACGACAAATAATGCAAAGACTGCCTTTGTAAATGTGCCTTTATTCACTTATTTTATGTTGTAAGGCAAACCAATCAAATCAACACTTAAAACAAAACTTGACTATTAGTATTATTTTTACTCTTTGAACAATAAAGCCGAATAATAAATAAATAACTGTTATTCTCACTGGGGCGACAGTGGCGCATCTGGTCGAGTGGGACGTCTCGTGATCGGAAGGTTGGGCGTTCGAATCCCAGCTCCTGCAAAAATGCACACTGTCGTTGTGTCCTTGGGGAAGACATTTTACCGTCAGAGTCGAGATGATTAGTGTATTTCATCTGAAAGGCATTTTTTCCCTAACGATGTTCTCAGGCTGGTCAGAATGATCACGGACACCTGGAGTAGTGCCATCTGCTGTCACGTGGGTCATCTGTGGGAGACAGAAGGTTTACAACTTTACAGGAGAACTTGACCAAAATAATATCTGTCTAAAACAGTGCTCCTTCAACTTTCAGACCAACTACCATGTTACAAAATACTGAAATGTACCACCAAGCCTGGATCACAATCAA
Organism: Proterorhinus semilunaris; assembly: GCA_021464625.1. NCBI lineage: Eukaryota > Metazoa > Chordata > Actinopteri > Gobiiformes > Gobiidae > Proterorhinus > Proterorhinus semilunaris. The sequence goes on along the minus strand of CM038358.1, from coordinate 25,472,088 downwards.
ATCAGGGCTTAAAAGGGTCTAAACTAGACTTCCTTTGGACTAAAGTTTGTCTGAATTTGTCTAAGCCATGTCTACTGCAGAAAACACCTAATTACCGGCCATTACTAAAGCATGATTATAATGATCACAAATGAAAATCAATAGAACCACCTGAAGAGTACCACCAGTGGTGCACAAAGTACCACCAGTGGTGCACAAAGTACCACCAGTGGTGCACAAAGTACCACCAGTGGTGCACAAAGTACCACCAGTGGTGCCCAATGCATAGTTTGACAACTACAGATATTAAATTAAAAAACAAACTTCTGTTTGCACTCACACACATCTAAAGTCAGGACAGACCTCACGAGGACCTTAACACGCACACTATTCAATTCCTTCTTCGTGGGGACCAATCAAATGAACTGTCACACAAGATTCTACTCGACAGCATTCACTGGCATTAGCTTAAAGTGTGTTATGGGGACATCGTGAGTGTAAATTTGAATTACACATTTGAGTAAAAGTCCTCCCCTGTGGTGACCCAAAAAGGCTCCAAATAGTCTACCTGCACTACCCCACTCACTGAATATAGTTAAATGAGTTATAAATACAAATCTGATGTGATAATTGTCAACAAATGTCTAAAATCTCTTCTAGACCTGACCAGGAGAGCCTCTGGTGTTTTAACATGAGTGATAAATGTGATCCTACCTGTTTCAGAAAGGCATTTTTGCCCAATGATGTATTAACGTAGGACTCAGGCTGGTCAGAATGATCACGGACACCTGGAGTAGTGCCATCTGCTGTCACGTGGGTCATCTGTGGGAGACAGAAGGTTTACAACTTTACAGGAGAACTTGACCAAAATAATATCTGTCTAAAACAGTGCTCCTTCAACTTTCAGACCAACTACCATGTTACAAAATACTGAAATGTACCACCAAGCCTGGATCACAATCAAATCAGGGCTTAAAAGGGTCTAAACTAGACTTCCTTTGGACTAAAGTTTGTCTGAATTTGTCTAAGCCATGTCTACTGCAGAAAACACCTAATTACCGGCCATTACTAAAGCATGATTATAATGATCACAAATGAAAATCAATAGAACCACCTGAAGAGTACCACCAGTGGTGCACAAAGTACCACCAGTGGTGCACAAAGTACCACCAGTGGTGCACAAAGTACCACCAGTGGTGCACAAAGTACCACCAGTGGTGCCCAATGCATAGTTTGACAACTACAGATATTAAATTAAAAAACAAACTTCTGTTTTCACTCACACACATCTAAAGTCAGGACAGACCTCACGAGGACCTTAACACGCACACTATTCAATTCCTTCTTCGTGGGGACCAATCAAATGAACTGTCACACAAGATTCTACTCGACAGCATTCACTGGCATTAGCTTAAAGTGTGTTATGGGGACATCGTGAGTGTAAATTTGAAAGACACATTTGAGTAAAAAGTCCTCCCCTGTGGTGACCCAAAAAGGCTCCAAATAGTATACCTGCACTACCCCACTCACTGAATATAGTTTAATGAGTTATAAATACAAATCTGATGTGATAATTGTCAACAAATGTCTAAAATCTCTTCTAGACCTGACCAAGAGAGCCTCTGGTGTTTTAACATGAGTGATAAATGTGATCCTACCTGTTTCAGAAAGGCATTTTTGCCCAATGATGTATTAACCTAGGACTCAGGCTGGTCAGAATGATCACGGACACCTGGAGTAGTGCCATCTGCTGTCACGTGGGTCATCTGTGGGAGACAGAAGGTTTACAACTTTACAGTAGAACTTGACCAAAATAATATCTGTCTAAAACAGTGCTCCTTCAACTTTCAGACCAACTCCCATGTTACAAAATACTGAAATGTACCACCAAGCCTGGATCACAATCAAATCAGGGCTTAAAAGGGTCTAAACTAAACTTCCTTTGGACTAAAGTTTGTCTGAATTTGTCTAAGCCATGTCTACTGCAGAAAACACCTAATTAACAGCCATTACTAAAGCATGATTATAATGATCACAAATGAAAATCAATAGAACCACCTGAAGAGTACCACCAGTGGTGCACAAAGTACCACCAGTGGTGCACAAAGTACCACCAGTGGTGCACAAAGTACCACCAGTGGTGCACAAAGTACCACCAGTGGTGCCCAATGCATAGTTTGACAACTACAGATATTAAATTAAAAAACAAACTTCTGTTTGCACTCACACACATCTAAAGTCAGGGACAGACCTCACGAGGACCTTAACACGCACACTATTCAATTCCTTCTTCGTGGGGACCAATCAAATGAACTGTCACACAAGATTCTACTCGACAGCATTTACTGGCATTAGCTTAAAGTGTGTTATGGGGACATCGTGAGTGTAAATTTGAATTACACATTTGAGTAAAAAGTCCTCCCCTGTGGTGACCTAAAAAGGCTCCAAAGAGTATACCTGCACTACCCCACTCACTGAATATAATTTAATGAGTTATAAATACAAATCTGATGTGATAATTGTCAACAAATGTCTAAAATCTCTTCTAGACCTGACCAGGAGAGCCTCTGGTGTTTTAACATGAGTGATAAATGTGATCCTACCTGTTTCAGAAAGGCATTTTTGCCCAATGATGTATTAACGTAGGACTCAGGCTGGTCAGAATGATCACGGACACCTGGAGTAGTGCCATCTGCTGTCACGTGGGTCATCTGTGGGAGACAGAAGGTTTACAACTTTACAGTAGAACTTGACCAAAATAATATCTGTCTAAAACAGTGCTCCTTCAACTTTCAGACCAACTACCATGTTACAAAATACTGAAATGTACCACCAAGCCTGGATCACAATCAAATCAGGGCTTAAAAGGGTCTAAACTAAACTTCCTTTGGACTAAAGTTTGTCTGAATTTGTCTAAGCCATGTCTACTGCAGAAAACACCTAATTAACAGCCATTACTAAAGCATGATTATAATGATCACAAATGAAAATCAATAGAACCACCTGAAGAGTACCACCAGTGGTGCACAAAGTACCACCAGTGGTGCACAAAGTACCACCAGTGGTGCACAAAGTACCACCAGTGGTGCACAAAGTACCACCAGTGGTGCACAAAGTACCACCAGTGGTGCCCAATGCATAGTTTGACAACTACAGATATTAAATTAAAAAACAAACTTCTGTTTGCACTCACACACATCTAAAGTCAGGACAGACCTCACAAGGACCTTAACACGCACACTATTCAATTCCTTCTTCGTGGGGACCAATCAAATGAACTGTCACACAAGATTCTACTCGACAGCATTCACTGGCATTAGCTTAAAGTGTGTTATGGGGACATCGTGAGTGTAAATTTGAAAGACACATTTGAGTAAAAAGTCCTCCCCTGTGGTGACCCAAAAAGGCTCCAAATAGTCTACCTGCACTACCCCACTCACTGAATATAGTTTAATGAGTTATAAATACAAATCTGATGTGATAATTGTCAACAAATGTCTAAAATCTCTTCTAGACCTGACCAGGAGAGCCTCTGGTGTTTTAACATGAGTGATAAATGTGATCCTACCTGTTTCAGAAAGGCATTTTTGCCCAATGATGTATTAACGTAGGACTCAGGCTGGTCAGAATGATCACGGACACCTGGAGTAGTGCCATCTGCTGTCACGTGGGTCATCTGTGGGAGACAGAAGGTTTACAACTTTACAGGAGAACTTGACCAAAATAATATCTGTCTAAAACAGTGCTCCTTCAACTTTCAGACCAACTACCATGTTACAAAATACTGAAATGTACCACCAAGCCTGGATCACAATCAAATCAGGGCTTAAAAGGGTCTAAACTAGACTTCCTTTGGACTAAAGTTTGTCTGAATTTGTCTAAGCCATGTCTACTGCAGAAAACACCTAATTACCGGCCATTACTAAAGCATGATTATAATGATCACAAATGAAAATCAATAGAACCACCTGAAGAGTACCACCAGTGGTGCACAAAGTACCACCAGTGGTGCACAAAGTACCACCAGTGGTGCCCAATGCATAGTTTGACAACTACAGATATTAAATTAAAAAACAAACTTCTGTTTGCACTCACACACATCTAAAGTCAGGACAGACCTCACGAGGACCTTAACACGCACACTATTCAATTCCTTCTTCGTGGGGACCAATCAAATGAACTGTCACACAAGATTCTACTCGACAGCATTCACTGGCATTAGCTTAAAGTGTGTTATGGGGACATCGTGAGTGTAAATTTGAATTACACATTTGAGTAAAAGTCCTCCCCTGTGGTGACCCAAAAAGGCTCCAAATAGTCTACCTGCACTACCCCACTCACTGAATATAGTTAAATGAGTTATAAATACAAATCTGATGTGATAATTGTCAACAAATGTCTAAAATCTCTTCTAGACCTGACCAGGAGAGCCTCTGGTGTTTTAACATGAGTGATAAATGTGATCCTACCTGTTTCAGAAAGGCATTTTTGCCCAATGATGTATTAACGTAGGACTCAGGCTGGTCAGAATGATCACGGACACCTGGAGTAGTGCCATCTGCTGTCACGTGGGTCATCTGTGGGAGACAGAAGGTTTACAACTTTACAGGAGAACTTGACCAAAATAATATCTGTCTAAAACAGTGCTCCTTCAACTTTCAGACCAACTACCATGTTACAAAATACTGAAATGTACCACCAAGCCTGGATCACAATCAAATCAGGGTTTAAAAGGGTCTAAACTAGACTTCCTTTGGACTAAAGTTTGTCTGAATTTGTCTAAGCCATGTCTACTGCAGAAAACACCTAATTACCGGCCATTACTAAAGCATGATTATAATGATCACAAATGAAAATCAATAGAACCACCTGAAGAGTACCACCAGTGGTGCACAAAGTACCACCAGTGGTGCACAAAGTACCTCCAGTGGTGCACAAAGTACCACCAGTGGTGCACAAAGTACCACCAGTGGTGCACAAAGTACCACCAGTGGTGCCCAATGCATAGTTTGACAACTACAGATATTAAATTAAAAAACAAACTTCTGTTTTCACTCACACACATCTAAAGTCAGGGACAGACCTCACGAGGACCTTAACACGCACACTATTCAATTCCTTCTTCGTGGGGACCAATCAAATGAACTGTCACACAAGATTCTACTCGACAGCATTCACTGGCATTAGCTTAAAGTGTGTTATGGGGACATCGTGAGTGTAAATTTGAAAGACACATTTGAGTAAAAAGTCCTCCCCTGTGGTGACCCAAAAAGGCTCCAAATAGTCTACCTGCACTACCCCACTCACTGAATATAGTTTAATGAGTTATAAATACAAATCTGATGTGATAATTGTCAACAAATGTCTAAAATCTCTTCTAGACCTGACCAAGAGAGCCTCTGGTGTTTTAACATGAGTGATAAATGTGATCCTACCTGTTTCAGAAAGGCATTTTTGCCCAATGATGTATTAACCTAGGACTCAGGCTGGTCAGAATGATCACGGACACCTGGAGTAGTGCCATCTGCTGTCACGTGGGTCATCTGTGGGAGACAGAAGGTTTACAACTTTACAGTAGAACTTGACCAAAATAATATCTGTCTAAAACAGTGCTCCTTCAACTTTCAGACCAACTACCATGTTACAAAATACTGAAATGTACCACCAAGCCTGGATCACAATCAAATCAGGGCTTAAAAGGGTCTAAACTAGACTTCCTTTGAACTAAAGTTTGTCTGAATTTGTCTAAGCCATGTCTACTGCAGAAAACACCTAATTAACAGCCATTACTAAAGCATGATTATAATGATCACAAATGAAAATCAATAGAACCACCTGAAGAGTACCACCAGTGGTGCACAAAGTACCACCAGTGGTGCACAAAGTACCACCAGTGGTGCACAAAGTACCACCAGTGGTGCCCAATGCATAGTTTGACAACTACAGATATTAAATTAAAAAACAAACTTCTGTTTGCACTCACACACATCTAAAGTCAGGGACAGACCTCACGAGGACCTTAACACGCACACTATTCAATTCCTTCTTCGTGGGGACCAATCAAATGAACTGTCACACAAGATTCTACTCGACAGCATTCACTGGCATTAGCTTAAAGTGTGTTATGGGGACATCGTGAGTGTAAATTTGAAAGACACATTTGAGTAAAAAGTCCTCCCCTGTGGTGACCCAAAAAGGCTCCAAATAGTCTACCTGCACTACCCCACTCACGGAATATAGTTTAATGAGTTATAAATACAAATCTGATGTGATAATTGTCAACAAATGTCTAAAATCTCTTCTAGACCTGACCAGGAGAGCCTCTGGTGTTTTAACATGAGTGATAAATGTGATCCTACCTGTTTCAGAAAGGCATTTTTGCCCAATGATGTATTAACGTAGGACTCAGGCTGGTCAGAATGATCACGGACACCTGGAGTAGTGCCATCTGCTGTCACGTGGGTCATCTGTGGGAGACAGAAGGTTTACAACTTTACAGTAGAACTTGACCAAAATAATATCTGTCTAAAACAGTGTTCCTTCAACTTTCAGACCAACTACCATGTTACAAAATACTGAAATGTACCACCAAGCCTGGATCACAATCAAATCAGGGCTTAAAAGGGTCTAAACTAAACTTCCTTTGGACTAAAGTTTGTCTGAATTTGTCTAAGCCATGTCTACTGCAGAAAACACCTAATTAACAGCCATTACTAAAGCATGATTATAATGATCACAAATGAAAATCAATAGAACCACCTGAAGAGTACCACCAGTGGTGCACAAAGTACCACCAGTGGTGCACAAAGTACCACCAGTGGTGCACAAAGTACCACCAGTGGTGCACAAAGTACCACCAGTGGTGCACAAAGTACCACCAGTGGTGCCCAATGCATAGTTTGACAACTACAGATATTAAATTAAAAAACAAACTTCTGTTTGCACTCACACACATCTAAAGTCAGGGACAGACCTCACGAGGACCTTAACACGCACACTATTCAATTCCTTCTTCGTGGGGACCAATCAAATGAACTGTCACACAAGATTCTACTCGACAGCATTCACTGGCATTAGCTTAAAGTGTGTTATGGGGACATCGTGAGTGTAAATTTGAAAGACACATTTGAGTAAAAAGTCCTCCCCTGTGGTGACCCAAAAAGGCTCCAAATAGTCTACCTGCACTACCCCACTCACTGAATATAGTTTAATGAGTTATAAATACAAATCTGATGTGATAATTGTCAACAAATGTCTAAAATCTCTTCTAGACCTGACCAGGAGAGCCTCTGGTGTTTTAACATGAGTGATAAATGTGATCTTACCTTTTTCTGAGAGGCATTTTCTCCAAACGATGTATTACGATGACTCAGGCTGGTCAGAATAATCAAGGAAACCTGGAGTAGTGTCATCTGCTGTCAGGTGGGTCATCTGTGGGAGACAAATGGTTCACGACTTTACAATAGAACCTTACTAAAATAATATCAGTCTAAAACAGTGCTCCTTCAACTTTTCATACCAACTACCATGTTACAAATTAACTACAGATGTAAAACTAAAAATCAAAGTCCTGTTTGCACTCACACTATAGTATTAGTGTTTTCTTGCATGATTTTGTCAGCAATATACAAGTCAAACCTTTACACTCAACAGTTAGTAAGTACACAAGTAAGATAGTAGTTCAGTAACTTTTGTTTTCCCTTTCTACTTAAGTTAATTGCTTGAGTAAATATGTCTGCCATTTGACCCACTTCTGAATGTACTGACATCACATTCTTAAACCAATAAAACTTAACGGCAAACTACTTTTTAAAAAGTATAGCTGCTTCTAGTACATAGAATGTTCTAATTATATATGTATTGAGAATACTTTTTTACGCTAGCTGAAAGTACAATTAGCTGGTAACATTAACCAATGTGCTGTTGAATCTGCCTCATAAGCTAGTTGATAGTGCCAACATTGAACAGATACAGCCCTCTAGTTTACCAGCAAAGAGTCACCAGATTCTTTAGCCTGTTAGCTCCGACGTTAGCCTGTTAGCAGTGATCGGCGCTAACAAGCTAACTCTAATCAACGCTACTTTAAAGCTCACATAAAGGCTAGAGGCTACTTCTAGTACATAGAAAGCTCTAATTATATAATTCAGTCCCTACATGTGTACTGAGAAGACATTTGTTCGCAAGCTGAAAGTACCATTAGCTGGTAACATGAATCATGCTGTTTGGTCAAATCTGCCCCCCGAGCTAGTTGCTAATGCTAACAGTGTACATTAAAACCACAGCTATAACCTTGCTTTATAGGAACACTGTGCAAAGTAAACCTCAGAACCTTTACTAATTACATGTTTGATTCGTTTTGCATGAGCATTGAACAGATGCAGCCCTCTAGTTTACCAGTAAAAGAGTCACCAGATTCCGAAATTAGCCTGTTAGCAGTCATCGGCGCTAACAAACGATCTAATTACAGCTACTTTAAAGCACACAAATAGGCTATAGGCCACTTCTAGAACATAGAAAGCTCTAGTTATATAATTAAATATTATTTATATGTATCACTAATATTTAAACATTATTGTTATTGTGGAAATGCACTAAACATTGTGCTGTTTAGCCTTGATAGCTTAAGTACTAAGCTAGCTAGCTAGTTAAAAAAAACAATGTTTTAATACAATTCGCTCTAATATTCTGATCAGGTTATAATAAAAAAGACAATTACAAAACGTTTCAGGCCACATAAGTTAATTAGCACTAACTTGGTTGCTGTTAAATAACATACATACAATATTTACTCTAAAATTATGCTTACCTGCCTGTTGCACTTTATCTTGTAGCTGAACTCAGTAGATTGTAAAATCATTCCTCATGGGGACCAGGAAGTGGGCGGTACTTGACCGTATTTGGAAAAAGTGTGTGTGGAAACCAATGTGCCTTACCAGTCGTTACCACCAGGGGTGCCAATGAGCAACTCCTACACACACATTAAACGTGACTTGTGGGCCAATGCTGAAACTTCGCCCAGCACCTTGAAAACAGTTCCTCCATTCATCTAAATGGTTTTCCTTATGGGGACCTGCTTTTTGGTCCCCATAAGGAAAGAGGTCCCCATGACGTGACTGTGTATACAGATGCAGGTCCCCACAACGTGATGATTACAAACACACACGCACACACACACACACACACACACACACACCCGCTATAGATAATAAAGCCAAAAGATCAAAATGAAACCTTTACACGGCCGCCTTTCCCGGGAACAAAACATAAGTTAGGGACGTAAATAAAGCGGATTTAGCTCCAATAACACACTGTTGCACTCCCGCTCTGGCTTTATTTTCTCTCATTTGTGCTCGTTTTCTCTGCGAACGCAGCCCTTTAAAAGTCACAGCTGCACAATAAAAACGCGTGAAGTCAGAGTTAAGAGGTTCGTCACCAAAGCGGCATCGGCGCGCTCCTAAAAAAAACGATCAAACTCATATACGAGATAAAAACACGAGCGCGTCGCCATAGCTGGATTCAAACTTGGGACGGCTTTATTTAATCAAATCAAATCAAATCAAACTTTATTTATAGAGCGCTTTTCATACAAAATGTAACACAAAGTGCTTTACAGTGCTTAAAAATCATTAAAAATAATAAAAATCGTCCCCACCAGTAAATATACATAAATAACTACAACCCCACCACCCACCACCCGCACACACAGACACACAGACGTACAGACAGCCCAGCAGTTAAAAGTCTTAAATAAAAATGGACATAGAGTTGAGTACGTAAGGCTGGGTACAGATGGACCGAAAGAGGAAACAAGAGGAAACATCATCCAAGGAGCCGTCTGCACCAGGAGCAGCCCATCGCCCACAGCCACAGAGCGCCAACCCAGGGGGCCCGGAGTAGGTGTAGGAGAGACGTCCTACCTCCATCCAGGCACCCCCAGGAGAGCGCCCGCACGGCCACAGCCAACCAGCACTCCCGGGGCAGAGGGCTCCCTCAGAGGAACCACTAGGAGAACATAAAAAATAAATGAATAAAATAAATAAAAATAAATAAATAAATATTTAATAAGAGATACATTAAAAACAGCTAAAACTGTGCGTGAAATAGCACAGGATAAAAGAGGGAAAATAAAGAAATAATAGAACTAAAACCGGTAAATAAGGTTAATATAAGTAAATATTAATTAAAAGCTAAACTAAAAAGGTGGGTCTTGAGCCTGCTCTTAAAAACATGAACGTTCTCTGCGGTCCTGAGCTCCTCTGGCAGGTCGTTCCAGAGGCGAGGGCCATAGTATTGGAAAGACGCCTCGCCGTGAGTCTTTCTGTTGACTTTAGGAATAACTAGGAGACCCCTGCCAGAGGAGCGAAGGGACCGCGAAGGCTCATATGGTAAAATCAATTCTGAAAGATAAGAAGGACCAAGACCATTAAGACATTTAAAAACCATTAAAAGAACTTTAAAATGGATCCTGAAACACACGGGGAGCCAATGCAGTGACTCTAATGCTGCGTTTACACATAAGCACGATGCGTTACGAATGCCACAAATGCACATTCGTGGCCAAGGATCACGAATTTGATGATTCGGGGTCGAGGTTTCACGCGCCGCCACTAACTGTTGCGACCTGTTACTACGCGTTACGATTAATGGCACGAATTATTACGCACGGTCACGAATATGCGTCCCGCGCTGCTGCGTGGTGTTGCGCGCTGCTGCGTGGTGATGCGCGCTGCCACGGGCTGTTACGGGTCACTAGGAATATTCGCGTTCTGTCCGAAATCTGTCAAGAATTGGGCGAATGTGGAGTGATCTTCTTCCACCGGGTTGGAGGCGGAGCAGAGGCCGTGCTCTCCCCTGAGTCATTGGGCTCGTCTGGCTCCAACTCCCGAACATCAGGTACGACCCAGGAGGAAGAAACACTATCAGCACCTCGAGGAGCGGCAGTGGCTCGGGGTGCTGAAAGTGTTTCTTCAGGTGCTGTCCGTGACTTGGAGCGCGGATTGGCCGACTTTGTGACACTTTTCCTTGACATAGCTACTGCAGGTACCAACATTTACTTTGGGCGTAGCGTGGGTTTCTGTCAATTTTGAGCGTGAAAACAGTGATTCTGCTCCACGAATGCTCCACGAATGCTCTACGAATGATCTACGAATGCTCTCACGCTGAATTACGAAGCGCCACTCCTCCTCACGAAAGGACACGCTCCGTTGCGAACTCCACGAACAGAGGGTGATTCGTGACATTCGTGGAAGATTTTTTGACAGACAAAAACTTTCTCCACGAACGTCACGAATGTCACGAACTGTTGCGTTCTGTTAAGAATCCCATTGAGATGCGTTAAGTCACGTCACGAACGTCACGAATGACGGAAAAATGACATTCGTAACGCATCGTGCTTATGTGTAAACGCAGCATAAAACCGGTGTAATGTGGTCCCGCCTCCTGGTCTTCGTCAGGACACGAGCTGCTGAATTTTGTAAAAGTTGTAAACCTGAGATACTCTTTTTGGGAAGACCAGAAAGCAGGGCATTACAGTAGTCGATACGACTGGTGATAAAAGCATGCATTAGCGTCTCCGTGTTGGCCCGAGAGAGAATGGGGCGGACTCTGGCTATGTTCTTTAGATGGTAAAAACCTATCTTTGTGATATTCTTAATGTGTGGAATTAAAGTCAGCTCAGAGTCAAAAATCACACCCAGGTTCTTCACCTGTGAGGAAGGATTAAAAGACAATGACTGTAGTTTGGGTAAAAGTTTCTCTCTCTGGGCCTGAGGACCGATGACTAAAACTTCAGTTTTGTCCTGGTTAAGCTGGAGAAAGTTTTCTGCCATCCAGGATTTGATATCTAAAATGCAGTTAAAAAGTGCATCCATTGGCCTGGTGTCCTCAGGAGACATGGAGATGTACAACTGTGTATCGTCAGCGTAACTATGAAAGTTGACTCCATGTCTCCTGATGACATCACCAAGAGGGAGCATATACAGGTTAAAAAGCACTGGGCCTAAAATCGAACCTTGAGGCACACCACATGTAATATTTTTTTTAATTACCTTCACAAACATGCGCTGATAAATCTGTCGGGGGAGATGAATCACCGGGGGAGATCCCGCCCTGTAGTTGCAGCTAAGTTACACCCGACAAAATGAAACTTATTTTCAAAGCTCGTCATTAAAAATCACGGCTTCATCATCTCGTGTCTACGGAGACTCGATGCAAAAAGGAAATTGCTTAGACGAGACACAGACTCGATTCGAAGCACTGGTTCGGTAAATAATTTGGCAACGCTCGACACCAGAGTTTCAATAGGGAACAAAGCTCATTGCCTTGTGTGCAGAGGGGATTTTTTTTTTTTTAGAAAAGTGGCTTTTAAGGCATTCGGCTACTCCTCTTTCGTACCATTAACGCCTTCACGTGTGTTTTCTCCAGTTCAGCTTTACTTCACTTTATTGTCAACTTTTCTGATGCTGTTTTGTGGATTTTTGTGCCTTTTTCGTCACTTTTCTTTTGCTGTTTTGTGAATTTTTCTTAACTTTTTCATCACATTTTTTGTCACTTTTTCGTCCGTTTTTTTATCACATTTTTGTCACATTTCTGTTGCTGTTTTGTGCCTTTTTTGTCACTCTTTCGTCACATTTATGTTTCCTCCATGCCGAACTGGAGAAAATGTGCCCGGTTCAGGTGGGGGTTAGGAGGTTAATTCTCTTTTCTCACCTCTCTCTGCATGGCGCCACATAACATCTTTTTATCGTTTTTTCTTTCATTCAGATTATTTTAGTCACTGGACCATTTCAGTACTTTTAGTCACATTAAAGTTGAAGTTACTTGATTTTTGCATAACTTTCCTCCCACACAAGACAAACTGGACTCATTATGGTTATGGTTGCTGATTAGCCACCTACAAATGGTTCCAGTAATGGGGTGTAAAAGTCAATGGAGAGCCTAATGATCCGTCTGTTCAATATTTCCAAATTTTTGACCTTTCCCTAAAATGCAAGCAATTTTATATTTTATGATTTTCTTTTCCTTTTGTTGCCTCGGAGTAGAACAAATGTTATATAGGCACCTCTCCTCATACCATTGCCTATAGTTGTGATTTCAATTTGCCAGTCAATGGCACAAAAACCGCCGTCTTGCATGACAACATTTCATTGGCGTTTCATTACTTGATGCCAATTTACATTCATAGCGCATAGGCACAATTGTAATGTTATTTCTTCTCCAGCATAAACACATGTGCCTTATGTGCCATTTCCCCCATTCAAACATAGAAAGACTACATATAGAGTGCGTGAGTCAACCTCCCACTACCTCAGCCAGGCTCCTGTCTCCTGCCAAACACAAATGACGTGATGCAGCCGTTGCCGGATTTATCATTAGCCTGGAGTAAAAAGCCTTAAAGGTCAGGATTTGATGAGCCCAAAGGCATTAGAGTCTTTGTGTGCTCACAGATCAGAGAGAGGGCCGTGTCCTCTGTAAAGGCTGAGGTGACTGCATGAGGGAGCAGGGTTCAAAGCATCAGCACATCACAGCGGTTCCGAACTCTGGGGACCCGGGCTACTCTTTATCACGCCGTCAAGACAGCGGAACCAAAAGGCGACAAACAATTCTAGCCTGGTTATTTTTTTGGTTTTATGAATGCTTAAATTTTAGACAAATGTACTGGATGAACGAGAAACACTCCTCTGCATTCGTACAGCCCTGACTGTTCGTCCCTCTTCCAGCAGCAGGGCTTATATTCGCGATAACACCAGACGGCTAAATCCATAATGTCTATTCTGCCGGCTCCGCTCGGTGCATTTTGCCGCGTCCCCCCCCCCCCCCCCCCCCCTGTCCCGGTGCGTCTGAATAGGACCTGTCAGCAGCCCGGGTGAAATGTGACGACGTGAAATACAGCGCTTCGATTTGGACTGAGCCCGACTGAGGCTTGCCAAAGGTGGAGCGCGCAAATGTCAGCCCGGCGCTGCTATATCAATATGATTAGTCTACCTGCGCCACATCTCAGAGGCTGTTGTGCTGTATGAATCAATAGGAGCCTCTGCCACTTGTAGCAACAATAACCCACGGACTTGGGCTGCGGTTTGAGTTTGCAGCGCTGGCAGAGGAAGACTTGGGGAGGGGGGAGTGCCTCAGTGAACTTGTGCTTTTGGACTGCATTGGCTAAACTGATGTGCAGCGTTAACCGTTATTGAAGTAGTAAAAGCCTTTTTGTATTATTTGATGTGTATGTTAACGAGGCAAGTTGTTAACCTCTTAACCCCCCACCTGTTCTCCAGTTTGGCTTTGCCCAAATCTAAAAGCTTGTTGTACAAAGCATCACAACGGCGACAAAAACGAGAATGGAAATACAGCAAAAGAGCGACCAAAGCATGCCCGAAAAGTCATGAAAAAACCACAAAAGAACAGCCAAAAAAAGTCACAAAAACGCAGAGTCACACAAAAAATTATGAAAACGTGAAAAAAACGTACACAAAAATGCTAAAAAAAAACTATGAAAACACACACAAAAAATGACAAAAACATGAAAAAAGCGTAAAAAAATGCTAAAAAAAAACTATGAAAACATGACCGAAAAATGACAAAAACTCTAAAAAGTCACAAAAAACGTGCTGAAAATGTGAAAAAAGCGTTAAAAAAAATAAAAAATAAACTATAAAGAAAACACGACAAAAAAAGGGACAAAAATTGGAAGAAAACACAACCAAAACGCATCAAAAATGTGATAAAGACGCAACAAAAAAAGTTAAGCTCCGTTGTGTATGTCTTTCAAATGAGGCGTTACACTGGCCTATAGGCCGTAAGCTCCAGTCCAGAAGCTTTCGATTTGGGCGAAGCTGAACTGGAGGAAGTGTGCTCAGTTCAGAGGTTAATCCAAAGCTTCGGACAAGTTGGAGAAGTTGCTTTAAAAAGATTGCCCCATACAGAGAAAATAAACTTTCAGGTTACAATTCCATGGTTAGCTTTATTAATTGTAACTCGAGATGATCAATTGAGGTCTTGAGGTAGTAAGAGGGAAAACTAAGCTTTACTATAATTTAGTAAATAGGCTGAGAACTGAGGCTCATACTGGGTTACATGGTCGCATAGACACTTGACCCTATAGATGGACTTTAGCTTATGTGCGGTACAAGCCCTTGCAAAACCTCCTAAGTAGTAACATTAATATTGGTTAGCCATGGATATATTTTCTCTTTTAAGTTACAAACTATTACATGTTTTGGCTTTAGGATGCTTCAGCAATTAGACAAAAGTTTAATATCCAAAAGATCATGCATTATTCAACAGGAGAAATGTTTAGACTCCAGGATAACGCCGGAACCAATTTTGAAGCATTGATAATAGTGACAATAATACCATAAGTTTGGATCGAACTTCAATAGCTTAAAAGCTACAAGACACTTTTTTTTTTTGTATCGCTGTTAAAAAGCCATGCCTAAATCCCGCTAAACGACTGCTTGGGGTGAATTTCAAACGTTGGATCAGAACAACTCATTGCCATTTAACTTCTGTCGCTACTGCCAAACCGTGGCGCGTCAAAATCTAGTAAAAAAAAAAAATCCCTTTCGTCTTTTCATCACGAGTTTGCAGAGTTCGCTGTCGGTGAATTTTCTGCTTCGTTTTTGGCGCGGTTCGCCCTTTGCGCCCACTCAACCAGGTGGCGCATCCTTATGTCCGACTACCAACAGGCAGATATAGCATGTTTGGGTACTTAACCTGTCTGATTAAGTTCACCATCACCGGCAAACGGCTTGGATGGCACAAAACTCGTAAACTGCGCAAACGACATTGGCTGTGTTTACTGCGAGGAGTGCATCTCGGCTGCTTTGAAAGATGTTTTTTTTGGAAAGACTTTATAGAACGTAAGTCAAGTCAACCAGAAACCATGCGATTGTAACCAGGAAGTGTATGATGTTTCGGCAATATTGTCTTATCTCTTAAATCTAGGTCGTTTTTCCCCGTTACCGCGAGCCAGAATCGGGCATTGTTTGTAGCCTTCTCGAGCCCGTTTCCACCTGCCCTCATGCCAAAGCTGTGTAAACCGCCCGCCCGTTAGCTAATTAAAAATGATCACAGCCCGGTAAAGGACAGGAGCGCCGTTTAACGTCCCTGTGAAGCCCGTCTCAAATACGGGTCCGCGCGGATCCAGCGACCGACCCCCTGATTTAATTAAACAGTGGACCGAGACTTTGATGTGACCCTCTAATGCCGGCTCCTTGTTAAGCAGTGATCCTACACAAGCCTCTCGCCGCCTCACGCTTAAAGTTTCATCGCTGACATTGTTCCCCCCTCTCTCTCTCTCTCTCTGTCGCTCTCCGTCCTCCTGCCAGGTGAAGTGTGACCAATACTGGCCGTCCCGCGGAACAGAGACCTACGGGATGATCCAGGTCACCATGCTGGACACGGTGGAGCTGGCCACTTACAGCGTGCGCACGTTCGCCCTCTACAAGGTAATGGGTGTCATTTTTCATTAGCGGTTAAAGGGGGCACCAGGCCCAAAAAAACAAAAAAAACGTTCCCTCTTTGTCTTTGTTTCCCACGCCACAATCCCCACCATGAAAGATAGCGTCGTTATCAACACTTTTTATAGGTACAGAAGGTTCCCTCGTCGAAGACATACCTGGTGGAGTATTTCACAACATTCACGCAGTTTGAACTGAGCGGTTTCTTCTTCTACGGTGTCGGCGCCTCGTTCTGGACTTCCTGATTACAACTGCGGCGTTGTTCAAACCCAAACGCTGTCCTCCACATTTTTAAAGTCTATAATCTAACATTTACACACCGTTCTGTGCTCGCAGTGTGTTTATCACGCACGACCTTGAGGGATTTTTAAAGAAAATGATTCCGATAGCTGCTAGACGGATGCATTTGATTGTTGCTATTTAATTCTTACAGAGACATGTTTTCAAATTCCAAAACGTAAAATATCAAAGCTATTTTTAAGGCTCCATATGCATGACATGTCCACTTAAAAAATAATATACACACTATTTCTTTATATTATAATGTAAAATGCACTAATAATTGCTAGGGTACTTGTACTCTAAACAAACAGGTTGGAAACTACCGCATGAGGAGCTAATTTATCTCGAGCCCGCTGAAGTAACGCAGTCAATAGGGCTCTCATTTGCTAGTTTCGTCAGGAGGGTTTGCCGGCATTGATTTGTTGGTCTGTCTGTGAGAAAGAAAACAGTCTGATTTTGTTGAAACTTCCAAAATAGATGCACTAAGGAAATGGGTTTATGTCACTTACTAGCATCCATAAACGGAATTCACAATCGTTTTGCCACTATCGCATAAGGGAAGAAATTGAAAGTCAAGGTTAATTTTCCCCATTTTTTTATATTTAAGTTCTTGTAGTCAATCTCTGTGAGTGATGCTTTTTTTTTTTTTTTTTTTTTTTGCATTACTCTTGCCAATTACCAGCCATCCACACATGCACAGAAAAATATTACATTCTCGCCCTTTTAGCTTTTAGCCGGGGCTTGGTCGCACGAGGTAATTGCGCTCCCTCATTACCGGGGTCACATTTAAAAAGTCATTTCTTATTTTTGCAGAAACTGATAACGGCCAGCGAGGTTTTTTTCTTTTCTTTTTTTTTTTAAACCCCTGTAATTGGTTTTTAAGATCCATGATTTGTCTCTCGTTCTCTACGCGGCAAAAAAGGATTTAATTTCCCCCACTTTGATGAAGCCGACTGATGATTCGTCCAGTGTTTTGTTCCCTTGTCCTGTAGTTTTTAGCGGTAACTTTCCCATCAGCTCTTATATTATGGCAGATCCCCATTAAAGAGACTTGGTTTCAATCAGAAACGCAACAATACCAGGAATCTATTTCCGAGTCGTGACTAGAAGTCTGAAATTATGCGAGTTCGCCTTCACCTTTATCTAGACTTTTTTCTGACCCTTGAAAGCAAAATCCTTCCGCCATTTGCTCCAGCCATTGTAGGACTTTTTTCTTGACTTAATTTTGAGGTTGGCTAACTAATATTTTTCTTCAAACTTCAAAAGTCTCCTACAAAACGTCCAGTTTAAGCTCAAAATCAGTAATATCCCTGTTAAATATTGTTCTATACAATACAACAATATGTTCCTTTTCCCTAACAACCACTTCTTTTACCACTGGGGCTCTTGTCGTCCATGTGGTCTGGGTGAGTGTAAATACATGAAAGCCTAACTGTACTGTACTGGAACCTTTTACTCTGTCGCAGAATGGCTCGAGCGAGAAGAGGGAGGTGAGGCAGTTCCAGTTCATGGCCTGGCCCGACCACGGTGTCCCCGAGTACCCCACTCCCATCCTGGCCTTCCTCCGACGGGTCAAAGCCTGCAACCCTCCGGACGCCGGGCCCATGGTCGTCCACTGCAGGTCTGTGGGATATTTTTCACTTCACAGATGGGGAAAACAGAGAAAAGAAATCGATCTTTTTTTTTTATATATATGTTTATTTGATAAGGACAGAACAAGAAGCATTGCTACAAAATAACCGATGCCATGTTCATAGGTCTTATAGCTAACAGCTAATTTGCAGACCTGGTCCCTAAGACAGGTCTTACAAACCTACTGAGATAGTCTGTCATTTACAATATCTCAAATTGTATCCCGCCTCAAGCAACACTAAAAATAGACTTCAGCCAACTCTTATTTGGATCAGGTTATTTTATTTACCACTTTATTATACTCGGACTCGAATCGCTACTCCTCCACGTCGAAAGGAGCCAGCTGAGGTGGCTAGGGCATCTGTTCCGGATGCCTCCTGGTCGCCTCCCTCGGGAGGTGTTCCAGGCATGTCCTATTGGGAGGAGGCCTTGTGGAAGGCCCAGGACACGCTGGTGGGACTATGTCTCCGAGCTGGCCTGGTGTCGCCTCGGGGTCCCCCCAGAACAGCTGGAAGAGGTGTGCGTGGATCGGGAAGTCTGGGCATCTCTGCTGAGACTGCTGCCCCCGCGACCCGGCCCCGGATAAAGGGGAAGAAAATGGATGGATGGATGGATGGACTTTATTATAGGTCAAAACTGGCAGCAATGTTTTACATTATTTATCAACTGAATAAAGATTGAATGTCGATACTGCAGGTGCCTGTTGGTGCAAATATGCTTAAGTACTTGCACAATTTAATTTAAGTTGCGTACAATTTAGCTTTTGGTTGTTAAAAAATATAATTTGAACTGCCTTAATTGGCGCCCAAATGCTATTATTTTGTTATACTACAGCTTAATTATGAAAAATCCAACAGACTGGTAATAAAAACAGAAATAGCTTTTCTAATCGTTTTCCCACCTCTCCCTTCGATAATGTCCCCATGTCAAACTGATACCCATGTGTGGCCCCTGCGTAAAGAAGACAAATGCCCCCTGTCGCGTGTGGTGCCCGTGTCCGCTGTTATATTAATAGCTGTTAACCTTTGCGGATGTGTCCCGTGCAGTGCGGGCGTGGGCCGGACAGGCTGCTTCATTGTGATCGATGCCATGCTGGAGCGCATGAAGCACGAGAAGTCGGTGGACATCTACGGCCACGTGACGTGCATGCGGGCCCAGAGGAACTACATGGTCCAAACCGAGGACCAGTACATCTTCATCCACGAGGCGCTGCTGGAGGCGGCCACGTGCGGCAACACCGAGGTCCCGGCGCGAAACCTCTACGCCCACATCCAGAAGCTGACCCAGCCGCCCACCGGGGAGACGGTCACCGCCATGGAGCTGGAGTTCAAGGTGAGCTTTGAACTCGATCAGTGCTTTACAGGGTATGCAGATAAATGAGTGCCTCTGTTGAGTTTTTCATTATTTGTTTTGACAATCCGTCCAGTACCCTCTACTAAATGTAAATAAGCAGATGTGCAGAAGTAGAAACACTGGATGAAAGTTGGGGTCCCCAGTTCATCTTGTGGTCAATTAAAGAATGATAGGCTGTATATAATTTATTTAATGACCAATTCATTCACATAGTATGCTGTAGTTCCTTTGCTGTGGATCGATAAATCACTGGCTCACGTGGTCTTCAAAACCGTTCTGTCATTTGGTTGGTTAAACAGTTCTTGTATTAACTCTTAACTAATAATTTTGATACATAAAGGTAATCGGGGTAATTGATCATTAAAATTAGATCATGTTTTCGGATTCCTTCCCTTCTTTATCTATCCAATGAAATATGTAACCATAAGGTGTTTTCAAATAAATTCACTGCTTCTGCTTAAATGTATTAAAGATCAAAAATATGAAACAAACAACATAAAATATGCATCATGATGTCTGTGAGCACGTCTGGCGAGGAATGGTAGTGTTTTATTCATTTCAAATATAGGTCAACATGATATTATGCTTTGCTGCTAAAATAAAAGGTAAAAAAGACGATTAAGACAGAATTATGCTAGTGCTAAAGTTCTAGGTCACAAGTGGCTTTGCCGTTGGGGAGTCATGTACTATCTTTGTATTACTGATTGAATGAAGTTTGTTGTGTGATCCGTTATATGGCCAGGTTAACCCATAAGTGTGCAGCTCGGCCCCCCCAGCGCGTGGTTTTGGCTTCCTCTGATGACTCACAGTCGCTCTTTGATCTCTCATCAAGTGCGGCTTCGGCTGCCGCTCCGCTGCAATGCAAGTGATGCAATTTAAGCTTAAATCCAGTGTGATTATAATGAGGGGCGTCAGCCAAAACATTATACAACTGAAGCGAACCAGCAAACATTATTAATGCATGTCATTGAATGTTCTTAGTTATCAGTTGTAGCCTTATAGTAGTCCAACCACAAGTGATCGAAACATAAGCCAGGCAACTTTTTTCTCTAGTAGTCCCATGTAAGTAAAGTAAGGAAAGGTATAGTGAGCAGTGAGCGACCGCAGTAGGTCCCATGTTTGAGTTAATCATCATGTAGTCGCTCGCCAACAAACAAGTTAATTGTGCGATTTTCATCCACTGTCCGTTTTCCTCGGTGCCCCGCGGTTCGAGACCCTCCCACGCGTTGCCGCAGTTCAAGGTGACGGGCACAAGTGCGCAGCTTTTGTCAATAGCGATCGACTGTGATGTTATTACACACTTTTCCCGGTGCAGCTCAACCATTAGGCCCCTCATGACCGCGATCCATTCTGTCTGAAATGATCATCGCATCCGCGCTCCCGTGCGCCAGCCACATACTGTACAATGAGATAGACACGGGGCTGGAGCAGCGTACGGGGCGAGCTGTTGTGCCAACAAACCGTATAAGTACAGGGGTCCGTCTGTGTCGCCGCGCTCCGCCAACGTGGAGCGCACACCCCCTATTGTCCCATACGGCAACAGCAAACCATTGAAACCCTAAACAGACCATAAAACATGTTCCCAAAACGTTATATGTTCCTTAATGTTGCTTGCAATAAAAAATTCAACAATTAAATAAAAAGAATGGATTCACAGTATTCTGGGTCAACACTAAAAACATAAACATATATAATAAAGCTTTAAAGAAAAGAGCAAACAATAAAACAAATGTATGTATTTATATAGTTGGGAGGCTGGAGTGCTACTTGGATGTAAAAGAGTGTGAAACTTTGTCCTTTGGGTGCTCTTCGGTGCAGGGATATGTATTTATATGCCTATTATGTATTAACAGTAATGTATTTTATCATCCTCAACAACACTGATGGAGATGGACGCTTCTTTGGAGACTAGATATAAAGTAGACTATAAAAACATCCCTTATCCTCAGACTTGCTGCCCCCGTCCAGTCCACTCCGACATCTCCTCCTTTGATACACTCACTCCTCACGACAGCCGTTCTCACGTCTCAATGGGAGAATCACCGGTATCTGCCATGTTTGTTTACTCCGGGTCACGGGTCACTAACTCCCTCTCTCGCTTCTCTTTTTTTTTTACTCCCTGCTCTCCTCGTTCTCTCTTCCCTCCTGCCGCTCTACAGAGACTGGCCAACTCTAAAGCCCACACGTCACGGTTCATCAGCGCCAACCTGCCCTGTAACAAGTTCAAGAACCGCCTGGTGAACATCATGCCTTTCGAGTCCACGCGCGTCTGCCTGCAGCCCATCCGCGGCGTGGAGGGGTCCGACTACATCAACGCCAGCTGCATCGACGGCTACAGGTGAGGAACACTGGCACGCCGTGCAGTTTAGAGAAACCGCTTCAGTTAAACTCCTTTTCCTGGTCTGAGCCTTATGCACAGAATAGCGCAGACATCCCGGGATTATTTATTCATTTGATAGCGACAGTGCATATTAATGAACATCTACAACGCTTGTGATATAAGTATGCCAGATTAGTTTCTATTAGTCTCTAGGCAGGTAACAGAGATAAAACATCATGATTGCCGCCCCACACCTGTGTTTGGGGGGTCAATTAAATTTAGGTGAAATGTAGGTTGCCTGTAAATCTACACTCACTGCTGTCCCAGCGATCGAGTCTGGTGACTGTGGCATCAACTGTGTTCTAATGGTGGAGGAAGCCGCGTGATCAGCGAGGAGCAGACGTGGGTTGTTGTTGTTGTGGTGTTATTAGCAGTTCCGCACTCATATTCCCAACAGGATGACAAATCACAAAACGCACCTACTACTCATGTGTTTTTGGTCATTTCACCGCCCCGTGCGCCATCCCATCCGTGGATTCTTAATGAGGGGACTTCCAAGAGTGACACTGCTCGCGAATAATACTTAAACAAATCTGATTGCACAGGACCTTTTGAGTTTTTCTCGAGCAGCCAACGAGGGCTTGGGGCTGATATCCCTGTGAATGAAAAAAAATACAGAGGGGTGTCTGGACTGCCCAGGCTATCATTGGGATACCTCAAGGAAACAAGTCGAAGAATTCGCCCCTGGGTCAAATCTGTTAATGCTATAAAATGATGATGTATTGAAGGTACCAAGACGGACAGACTTGAAATTGTTGGTGGAATCAAAACTGTATTGCCTGAAGTAGCTGTGATTGACTCTGACCATCCTTGTCCGGAAAGATCATTCTTGAAAGCTATTGCAGATTGTAACGATTTGATACAGTTGCACTTGTTTTCATTAAATTGCCTCGCCGTTAATACAATTATGTCGACTTCCATTTTCTAAAGCCTTGCATTAGTCCGCTCTCAGTAAAGAACTGAATTGACTAGTTACTTCTACATTCACTCATAATAGATGTGGGTCAGCTGCACCAACATTTTACTTTGAACTAAGTGAAAAACATAATTTCCTTCAGTGCACGCGGGAGTTTTGAAGTGTAAACCACGACGCACACCTTGTTGCCTTTTCAGACTTGTCCATTTCCTTATGTCGAAAGTGGACTGGTGAGATTGAAATTGTGATGTTAATGACGGGAATAAAAGAGGGTAAATAATAAGCGCGGACTTGAGACTGGTTGATTTTTGTTGGTCCAAAATGTTTTTAATGTGGCCAGCATGCTTTGTATATTATTCATTGCGAGGTCCTCAACGACAAACAAAAATAAAACTAACTAATATCAAAATTTCAACTTAGTCTCTCTTTTGCTGCTATGTTCCTGGTATTAAATCACAGAAACGAATGCCTGACTAAATGACAAACAAATCGTAATTACATCAAGTGAGGCCATTTTAATTGGAAATCTTTTTGACTAGAGAACTGTTGTAGGAGGCATGCAAATACTAATAACTTCTCTGCCTTAGATTTATTAAACAGGCCAACTTTATGGGAGCAGATAGCAACATGGCCACTCACTCATTGCCTTTTAAATCACAGCAATAAAAGACCTTGCCCTATGCGGAAGTAAACATCTATAAATTCAACCCGGAGCCACTTTTAGCTGCTTTTATGAGACGTCCAAAACCAGAAAAAGGTGGATTTTATTGAGCGACTTGTCGGTGGGTGTTAATATGATAGGTGCGGAGGGTGTCAGGCG
The DNA here is from genome assembly GCA_021464625.1 of Proterorhinus semilunaris. Lineage (NCBI taxonomy): Eukaryota > Metazoa > Chordata > Actinopteri > Gobiiformes > Gobiidae > Proterorhinus > Proterorhinus semilunaris. The sequence continues at coordinate 25,448,272 of CM038358.1, read as the reverse complement.
TTAGGGGCCATTAATAAAGCTAGGAACAGTGAAAACATATGGGAGGGTATTGAAGACGGAGCCGCTGTGGGCAGTGGGCAGAATTACTGCTTTGCCGCTGTCCTCATTTGCTCTTTTCGGTTCAAATTGCTTCCACGAGGGACGCGGATAAAACAGCGGCTTTGGTTTCTGTCTGTCGGTGTGAGGAGAGAAAAGTTGTGATTGAACTTTACAGTTTAAAAAAGGGGGAATTAGCGGACACTGTGAAATACCACAGAGTCCGTGAGGGGTCGAGTTGGGGCCGGGCCATAGCAGCTGTGCTCATGTCCCATAGTTAATGAGAAGGCGCTTCTCTCAGACTAACCTTCTATTGTTGGTGTAAATGGTATATATTTACAGTCAGTGCATACAATGTGTTCCCACACTCCTCATCATATTTCTCTCTCTTAATGATATTTTAATGTGTTTTGTTCATAACTACCTAAACGCGTTCTTTTTTTCCACAATAAATAACACGTACTTGCAAGTGTACAGCACCATTTTGGAAAATGCAAACTGAAATATATACATATATATGAGGACCTTTGCCACAGCAATTAAGAATCAAAACAAAATATATTCTCCTCAAAATGGTACCCATAATACCCATATTTCCAACAAATGTGTTTGTTGAGCCCCATAAAAAATGTTGGGCAGCATCATCATTAGTATAACACAATTATTATGCTTCATGTCAATAACTACATTAGGCCAATTTTGGATCTATGGAAAAAATGTGTATTTAAAGCAGAACTAAGTAACGTTTGCCCCTAGAGGCCACAAGTGCCACTGCAGGTGTTGTGGCATGTTGCGCTTTTTTTTTTACTCATTAATCGTCGAGTAATCGAGTAAATACTACGCTGAGAAAAGACAAAGGGAGAGAGGGATATTGTACATCGTGCCACAACCCAATTAAACAATGCAGATATTTTATCCCACTCAAACTTGGCTGTAAATATTGCTAAAGCTAGCCCACAGTTAGCTTTGCCCGTTAGCCTGATGGTGTCTTCTAATCGTAATAAACCAAATAACATTTTGCAAAATGTTCAATCAACAAACCGAAAGCTGCAGACAGAATACAGTCAGGACTTACCTGTCCGCTTTGTCATAAACCTCAAAAAATGCGAGCCAAAAATGATTTTGTAGACAACTGAGAGCAGCGAGGGAGATGTTTTCCATTAGTGTGTATTGGGGCTGCCGGGTCGGAGGCAGGGAAAGTTGCATGTGTGGTTTTCTGGCCAGAGACTCCAGGAGGAGATGAAAGACCCCAATCATCTCCTTAACACTTACCCTCAGAGGGACTATGAAAAGGATTTATTAAGGTAAAAAAGTTCCATATTTCTGCTTTAACGGCGGTGGGTGATGCCAAAAACCTACGAATAGCTGAACGTCGGCTTGTGGAAAGACATCCGTTTGTCATTTAATTCTGTAGTAGCAGTAACAGCAAATGGTAAATAGTCTGCTCTCCAATTGCCTCTTTGGATTTGTTTTCAACGTATAAGGCTCAAAAACATCCTGTTAGGAGTAAAAATCTTAAGTGGATTCCCATATGAAATCAAGAAACCATTGAACATCTCTGTTTTTTCTCACTACACTTGATGCTACAAAGCCCCTCCCGTCTGTATTTCCTCTCTTCGTTTCCCATCTCCAACATCTCTCCAAGACAGACGTATCCGGGTGGGGACCTGTTGTGCTCGCCGGCAGCACAGTGTAATTAAGCCGCTTTTAAAAGTCCCGGGCATAAATAAATAGAAACTAAACGGGGGCCCGCCGGTGCGCCCTTCGCCCCCCCTCCGCTTGGAAGAAAAGCCAATAATATGCTAAGCTAATGAGAGCCGAGCCATTGATTCACTCGCTTGCTACGGCAGGTGCTGCGATGGGGTGGGTTGGGGGGGGGGGGCAGTGGATGCGCTCTGATGTGGGCTGCTGAAGGAGGTTGAGCATCTGTAATGAGGTCGGGATGGAGCGCCCGGGTGTCCATAGAGTGGCGCCGCTTCTGTCGTGCGGGAGAGAGCGGCGAGGGAGAGAGAGACGATGCCGAAGTCAGAAGTCGCGTGATACGAGGAGAATTGTTGTTGTTTTGGCTGGGGGTCTTATTTCAGCGAGGTTAGAGGGGGCCACACTATCAATTTAGACCGGAGCGTTCATCCGCTGCTTAGCCTCTGTTTGTTCCCTCAGCTCCCTTTCCATTTCTGTCTCTGCCTCCTCAGATTTTCCCTCTAAAGCTTTGAAGAGAAGACCAACAAAATAAGGCTTTTAGTGCTCAGCGGCCCAGTCGTCATTCTGTAGATAAACAATAAAAGATCTAATTGTGTTTCTGTTTTCTACTATAGGTTCTATTATAAAATCAAGTTTTACAGTTTACATTTCCAACCAGTCCCGGAGCATTACCTTTAGAGAGAAAGCTGAGATATAATGGGTGTTGTCGCGGTCGGGAGGCCTTTAGTGAATTTCACCAGCCGTCTTCTCTGCACCAAATAGACACAGCTTCCTGCGATGATTGCTGATAGAGATACGCGGTGTGCACTAAGGGGGGGGGGGGGGGAGGCTGTGTGTGGGCTATGTGGGAGAGTCGCGTGAGTGAGAGTTACGGGGGAATAACACTAGTGCTGCGGCGGTTCTGTACGATGCGTGTTTTAGTTCAGTTAGTTTATTTGAGCAATTTACAAACGTAGATTGGAAGGTTACCTCATTGCAGTATAATAAAAACTCAAAAGGAGTAGGCAAGAAGCAAGAAAGCTGATCGGTGCCTACCCCCCGTTTTAAATAGCGTTTTTAAATTTTAAATAAAAATACAAAACGCAATATGTGGCGGGCGGTGTTGATTCTGTGAGAGAATAGTCTATGTGTCTGTGTGTGGGAAACGCTGCATATGCTGCAGTATGAGGGCTTGTACTAGCATCATTGTTGTTCCAAACACACATTCAACACTCATTTGGCTTGTGACAACATCTTTTGCTCAGTGCTTTGATGTGCATTTTCCGCCATAACAAAAATCCTTTCCCTTGTGGGTCTACAGAAAGTCTAACCGGGTTTTTCCCTGAACTTAACAAAATGACAATACTCTTCTGTTGCCGGGTGAAACGACTCTAATGTCTGCGTCTTTCCCATCACCTGTTGTTGGCTCCCCATACTTTTCTTGCTGCTCTGTGCGCTTGTGAAGCCCATTGAGATGCTTAAAGGAACATTTTCCTTTTCCACGCCGGCCTTGTTTCTCTTTACGTCTCCGCGATCTGTTCACAGCCTGCACTCTTTGTCCATCTCCGTTATTTTGTCTCTCTTTCCCTGACTGCGTCTCCTCTCCTGCGTTTTCATCTCTCTAATTTGATTCCCTCGCACGCGTTCCCATCTCCCGCGCTCCGCTCCAATCTGTTGTTCCCGTGTTTGTGTGTGGAGCGGAGCCGTGAGCACATCCTAATCTCCCGGTTCCACATTAGCACGTCGCCCGCAGCACCTTCATTAGCCGTTCGGCCGTAACGCTCCCCTCTCCTCTACTCTTGCTCTCGTTCTCTCTCTCTCTCTCTCTCTCTCTCTCTCTCTCTCTCTGCTCTTTCTCTCCATGTCCACACCTGAATGCATGTGCGCAGACATGTGAGGCTATGTGGAGTGTGTGGATTACCCAGCTCCTCTATCCTCCTCCGTTCTCCATCGCTCTCTCTCTCCCCTCCTTAATATTCAGCGTATGTGCCGGCTCGCTGGTGCCATCTGCTGGTTGTGTGGGGGAATAACGCGCACAGACCAAAGTCACGTAGGACAGCAGCACAGCCCCAAAGCATGAGCTCATCCACATCTGAGCACAGGATGAACTCGCGTCGTGTTTGACTGCAGCGGAATGAACGAGCCCTGCTAATGTGCTAATGCAGGATCCGCGCAGGCATAGCTTCATACCGAAGCCGTATAAACTTCAAGAGGACACGCTTTTTCTTCATAATTAAAAAAAAATCTTAAATCTCAAATAGTGTCTCTTTTACGCATGGCTACATAAATAAACTGCTTTTAGCCACTGCAGTGTCGATCTGTACTGCATATAAATTATTGAAGGCTACATTTGAACAAATATTTTTTTGTCTAATTTGAAAAAAAAAAAAACTTCCCTCTTAAGGAACCTTTTTGTTAGGCAACATTTTTTTCCATCTGACATTGTTTTTCTGTTATCGGAGCCATGTGGAGGTCTTTTGTTTGCTTAATTGCTATAGCAACGGGGTTTATATTTCATCACGTTGGACCCTTTCAATAGATAACATAATGCCCCTTTGCTTGGCTACCTTTTATCAAAATCTGAAAAGAGTTTGGGATGCAGTTTTGCAGAACCCTAATCAATAAAAACTGAGGAGCAAAGTCAACTAACAACTTTCATAACTCCATTGTGCCACTCAAACAAATGTTGCGTGTACTACCAAACATTACCCGCAGACTAATATTTACTAAAGCCGGGGTCCTGATCACTGCAGGTAAATTCATCCACCACGCTGTAACGTTTTTTGTTAGTTGTAACTCCAGTATTTTACATTTTTTAATTATTATGGATGGGCCTGGAATCTCAGAAATTGAAATATAAAATCTGCAGTCATCCTGGACGGTTTTCCATAATGTTCTATTGGAGGTGTTTATCCCATCTGGATATTTAGGACGGTCCTGAAGATCATAAATGTGTGTTAAATTGCTGAAATATGTCCCGTCACATACTCCATTTCACAGTGTATAACTTGGTCAAACTCTGTTACCTGGGGCAGTGTGAGAGCCTTGTCTTCATTTGTAGTCTGCCATAGTGTGTCTGTCTGAGTTTTATTCGCTCATTTAATGGACAGAGACGGTAAATGAGACAAAAAAAAGGGCAGAACAAATGGCTTGACTTGAGAATAAAACCCCTCATTTAAGACGGGCTCCTATAGTCGGCAGCTTGTTACCGGCCAAACCAAAGGCACAAGGACACTTCACATTTTCGGGGCTGCGGACTGAGAAAATGCAATGTTGTGCAAAGGTTTTACAAGTAATTTTGAGTTTTAAGTTTCTATGCATCATGTGTGACTGTATCTTGTTGTGCAGGATTCTAGATGGAGGCTTTTTGTCGGGTAAAATAATGCAGGGAAAGAGCAATGATGAGCTTAACTTGTTGCCGACCGAGTAATATTCAAACTCTTGAACTTGTGGAGCTCCATTTCAGTGATTCTGTCCATTGTCCACACGATTTCTGTGCTGCAAGTCTTCAAAACTGGCCTTGTAACTTTTACACTTTTGCACTGTGTCTTGGAAGTAAATGTATGTTGTTGTTTTTCTCCCGCAGACAGCAGAAGGCTTACCTGGCCACACAGGGTCCTCTGGCCGAGACCACGGAGGACTTCTGGAGGATGCTGTGGGAACACAACTCCACCATAGTCGTGATGCTCACCAAACTGAGAGAGATGGGACGGGTAAGACCGGACCACTTGACACAGCGGGACGGGGGCGGATCGAGGAGGGAACGCTGTATTGTGTCGAGACAAACATCGCTATAATATTCAGACGTTTCAGCCCAAGAGCAAACGTGTGTCTGGGAGTTTGGAGGCTGTTCGATAGTTGGCAACTTTTGGCTCCCACAGTAGATGTACAAAAACATTCTGCAGCAGTATTTATATGATGGTATACCACAACAGTTTTTTATAAGAATAAACTTACTGTATAGATATGATGTAGCATAGTTGGTTTGCCACTTTCATTGATGTGAACCCTTAAAGAACAGTACCCAATATAAAGCTACGCCTGACTATTATAAAAAGCTGTGTTAATGTTACCCCTTTTTTTAATGGTATTTTCTAAGCATTTGGGGACAAACCGTCCACTTAGAAATAGAGAGATAGACCTTTTAGTTACCTGATCTAAACCAGTCCAAACCTGATCTAAACTGGTCCAAATCTGGTCTAAACTAGACCAAACCTGTCAACACTTGAACTGAATGGTAGAGACGGGCAGAATTAGAAACAGCACACAATTCAAAAAAGGTAATGATTTAATAAAGATTCAGTGAAGATCCAATAAAGTGTACTCTACCAAAACGGTGGAGCAAACTGTTAAAGGGTTTTCTCAACTCACGAAGCCGTAAATGACTTTGTATATTAAAAAATTGGACTAATGGGAATAATTACATACTTTAAGAAGCTTTAGATTGTCACACATTAAGAGTATTGTTTGGCTGCAATTCACTTTTGCCCCACCTTTGCCTGCCTTTACCGATCTTTTATTCATAGGCTGCCTTTCAATCAAAATGTTACTGTCAGAATCCTGTACCAGTGGCATCGGGAGAGATAGCTGAGAATCCAGACTGAAACGTTTGCAGATAAAGTTATTTTGTGACTATTGAGGCAACGGCAGCAGCACTCACCTGCTTTTTATGGCTTTCAACAGCCTCTCATCCATAATCACAGTTCATAAAACGCTCTTGTGCACATTATCGCAGTAGTTAAGGAGACATTATGTAAACATTTTGCCACCAGAGATGACTCTGACGGCATTAGCGCAGAGAAACAATGGTGGCTTGATGACTTCCACTGACCCCTTCTAATAACGGAGCGCTCTCATACCTTTGCGGAATTGTGTGAAATGCCCTCTCTCTGACTGTGCTGTGTGTTCAATGTGTTCTTGCAGGAGAAGTGCCATCAGTACTGGCCCGCCGAGCGCTCCGCGAGATACCAGTACTTTGTGGTGGACCCGATGGCCGAATACAACATGCCTCAGTACATTCTGCGGGAGTTCAAAGTCACAGATGCAAGGGTAGGTCCAGTCATTTCTTGCATAGAGATAGAAACTTATTGCAAAGTGCATAAGTAACGCTCAGTCACGCAAAAAGACCGAAGACGTTGTTAGCATTTAGCCTCTCCCCCTCTCCTCTATGGGGCCAAACGGGGGTGAAGTTAGAAGCGACAAAGCAAGTTACGCGAGTAGTTACACAATCCAAGTATAGTTACACAAAATGAAACGTGTCGATTTTCTAAGCGGATAAAAAGGGGTACCATAAAGACCGTAGGAGCACTTTAAAGTGAAGATATTACTGCGCAGAGATCAAAGTGCTCCTAAGATGTTATTACGCCTTAGAATATAGTACCCCTTTTTATCCAGACAGGTACGCATCAACTCGTCTAAGCTCAGGTAAGAACATACTGTATCTCAATATGGAAAAACAGTGGCCTATTCCTTTAACATTAACTATTAAAATGGCAGTATAAACCTCAAACAAAGACGAACTCAAATCCTCAAAATCAGTCCGGTATCATCTGACTTGCAAAGTCCTACAACACGAAGATAAATATATTACTTACTCACTTACTCTCAGCTTTTGAGCCGGTGTTACAGAGTGTTAAAGCAGCGGGCGGTGTCATTTCAGGGGACATGCCGCGTGTTATTTTTTCTGACAGCCTGACATCATGTGAATGCATCATCAAACTTGTTTACCCCACTCCTATAGCCCTAACGACGCTCTGTCTATGCGCTCGAAATGTTGTGTGCGTTTTGTCGAGATTGCTGTTTAAAAAAAAAAGAAAAAGAAAGAAAAAACCCACAACAACATGAAAAGCGTCGCCTGCTGATCCCCGAGGGCCAGCGCTGGAACTCCCTGTGATGCAGTGGTTTCAATGGGCTATAAATATAGTGTGCTGTCACCGCGGAGCACACAGCCTCCTAATCCCAAAGCCAGGGTTAGTGTCGTATATCTGTAGTGGAGATATGAGCAGCACTAGTCGGCCATGCTGCTGCTGCTGCTTTTAAGCTTTCATGAACACTCATTAAAGGGTTCTAACTGTGTGGCTAGTGTCCTTTTTATAATTAGAAAGCGAATGGTGCAGAGCCAGTTTTATTCATTTCATTAGTCCCGCTTTAAGCCTCCCATACTTCTCGTTTACATATGTATTAGTCCTGGATCATCATTGACTTAGACTTGGTGTAGTCTAAATGCAGTCTGTTTAGACCTGTTTTAGTCCTGGTTTTAATGCGCGATAGGATTTACGGCTCTTTACTGGGAGCCGAGTCATCGGGATCCGTTCATTTCGAAGAGCTCTACACTGTAAATTCCAACTCATTGCGCTGACTTGGAATATGTTGTAAACCCGATGCATAATTATTAAGCCCAATGTTAAGCTATGATTACTAGTAACGCTAGTATGATCAAGAGGGATATCACAATATTCACTACTTTTGATACAAGTTCCGATTACTATACACGCAAGTCCAGGCAACTGGGAATTCCTAGTACCGATTATTTTTGTTACTTAAATACGGTCTTAACCTGTACTATTATTCTTAGTAATGGTTACTTAAATATTCCTGTTCTATTTATGGTTTATTTGTTATTCTCATTAATGAAGTTTCACAAATTCAGTACAAGATGTAAATGTTGTAATAAAGCAAAACAAAGTATAGTTATAAAGTCAATTTATTTAACATTGAACATTGTAAAACATTTTTAGATGCAATTAATGATAGAACATCTCAATTTCTGCAGTTATAGTTTACATCAGTCCGAACAGGTGGATTAGTCTGTACTGAGCCGATGAAGCCGAGGAGCTGAAGTGTCTCAGAAGGTTCCACAGACTCTGTACATGCAGCAGGTTCTGCAGACTCACAGCAGGAGGACGGGGATCTTTGTAAATCACGGTCAAAGCTCACTCCTCAAAGTCTTCATCAGCGTGGTCAGATTTCTGTAACACATATGAAGAACAAAAATACTTTAGTCATGAGTCCCTATGGCAAGACCAAACCAAAAACTTCAGGTAAAATGTTGCTTTGTCTCATCCAAACATCTCAGCTCTGACTCTGTCTCACCTCGGTGTGTTCAGATTCGGCCTCAGCAGATCCTTCCACCGCTGCAGTCTTCAGTCTGCCACTGGACACACAAACCATTCACAAATGTTATTTCACATCCCACTTATGGCCAATTTGTCCAAATATACGATTAACAATTAGTGCTGTCTTACCTACTGCCTGGATGCTGAGATGGTCTCAAAGTTTTAACAGCGGGTCAGATTTCTGTAAAACAAAGAAATACAATCAGTAAGATCACTACAGGCATATCCACACAGGATTACATTAGCTAATCACCTCAGGTGAAAAGCACAGACTATGGATGTCCTCAGAGTTTTATGAGAAGTAGAATAAACTATATCATATAAAAATCAGGACTAATAGTTGAAGACTAAACAGTTCTGTACAAATACAAAAGTCCAAACCACAGGTAAAAGGCTTTTGACACAAACATTTGAGTACCATCTCACCTGAGAGTTCAGCTCCGTCTCATCAGGTCTTTCCACAGCTGGACTCCTCAGTCTGACACTGGACACACACAAACCATTTAAAAGATTATTTTTACTAGATTATATACTGTTTAAAAGTCTTACCTTCAGTGTTGATGCCGAGTCAGTCTCTAAATCTTCACAGCTGTCACTGTCTGCAAAAAAGAAAAACTTTAGTCATAACCAGTAGTATTAGATATACATTAATTTAATGCTGTGAGTTGTTAAATGGTGAGTGCAAACTTAAAAATATAATATACTATTTTGTGGACATGCTGCACCTGATTTAACATTTGAAATAAAGAGTATTACAGTAATAGTGCCTAAGCTAATATGTAAATGCTGCATGAATAAAAATATCACAAATCTTGTGCTGCTGCTGCTCCTTTGCATGTGAGCAAACACTTAGTAAATTACCCTTAAGTATCTATTTTCTGTCTTTAAATGACAGGTCTGGAGCTTACCACTTAAATTAGTATCACTAATATTAGACAGACCACTGTGCAGTCACCGAATTAAATAACAAATGTGTTATAAGGTAGAGCAAGAGTGTTATATATCCAAATATCCAAAGACACACTCACCTTAAGTTGATTAATGAGAAATAAAACCGGAAAGGTCCTGTTTTCTGCTGCTTCTTCCTCGATGATACACTGAGGGCTGTTGAACACTTCTCTTTTGAATTCAAAACAGTTCAGAGCAATCTGATTGGCTTATTCTGCACATGTGACATATGACCTGAACCAATCCCGGGCAACATAAGTTGTAGCTTCGTTTTGTCAGTTACAGTTACTAGACAGACAAGTTCCCGTTACAGGGGCTCAGTAGAGGACACTGGGGAGGTTAGTGAGAGTTACTAAAACCATGCACTGGATAAAGAGAAAAGCAAGTAAAGCCAATGCTAAGCCTACATTATTCAAAACTGGCAGATCCTAGTAAATGGGACAGAATCTTATAAAGGATACTTTAGAATGAGCGTGAGCACAACAGGACTATAAATAATCATTACTGGCATCATGTAAAGTTAGTCAGTACTGACAAAGCCATGTAATTGGAATGGAAACATGTTGCTGTAAAATGGAAAAGCAATTAACCACAAGTTTTCCTTGAAAATGTACTTCTTACATGGAATAGAGGGTAAATGCTGAAAATATCAGGTCTCCTAGTAATTATAACACTTTATTTCATGTTACGACCGTAATCGGAATTTACAGTGTATCAAAAGATGGGCTCTTTTTAATATAACATTTGAAAAACACCAGCCAGATAACTCACAATATCTAAGATCGATAAAAGGCACACTTTTGTATTTGAATAATCTAAACTGAAACTTAAAACGTCAACTAATAAAAGGAGGCTGCAACTGTAAAACTATAAAATCATTTAGCTTTCACTTAAGTGCATGTGGTGTGCCTGCTCCGTTGTTTGGCTGATTCTCGTGTTGGTTCGGGGGGAGTTCATGGGTAAAAAGATCTGGCTCTTTTCACAATTGAGCTCTGGTTCGACCCGTTCACCTCAAAGGGCCGTTCAAAAGAGCCGGTCGGTCATGAACATCACATCGCTAGTTTTAACTTCTTCCTCAGTCTCAACACTTTTAGTTTATTAGTTTTACTTTAGGCCTGATTTGAATCTTGGTTTCGTCCGGGGAGTCTTGTCCCCATGAGTGCTCATTACTTACAAATGACATCCCCAGTGTCCTCTTCATAATTGGGCAGCTACAGTGTGAAGCCGTTTGGACCTCAACTGTTTATCTCCGTACTGAACAGTAACAGAGATCATCTGGCACCGAAATACTCGATGTGCCCGGTCCGACTGAGTGGCAGCAGCTGTGAATTTCCCGGTTTATTGGATGTTTTTTAAAGCGTTAAATTTGTATCCCCTCTCTTCTCTCCAGGATGGACAGTCCAGAACCATCCGCCAGTTCCAGTTCACAGATTGGCCCGAGCAGGGAGTGCCAAAAACCGGAGAGGGCTTCATCGACTTCATCGGACAAGTGCACAAAACCAAGGAGCAGTTCGGCCAGGACGGACCCATCACTGTACACTGCAGGTTGGTGCCGATATTGAGACAGAAATGACGCGTCCATGCAGCGCAGGAACACCACGATAATAGAATGGAAATGACCTGGTGATTAGGGATAACGGGCATAAGTGAAATGTGCCTCGCTTGTTGCAGTGCCGGAGTGGGGCGGACCGGGGTCTTCATCACCCTGAGTATCGTCCTGGAGAGAATGAGGTACGAAGGCGTGGTCGACCTGTTCCAAACCGTCAAGACGCTCCGCACCCAGAGGCCCGCCATGGTGCAGACTGAGGTAACTTCTAAAAAAAAAAACACACACCAAAAGGATCACACTTTTTGTCCTCTTTTAAGTTATTTTATCTTTATTGAGACCTAGTTCAGTTCTTGCTGCAGACCTAGATTAGGTTGTACTCGTCTGAAAGCCAGATATTTTCTTGGATAGTACTTGATGCGAAACGTTAGAAAACTACTGGCCTAGATGCGGTACAGAATTTACCCCCCCTTACTGTGTGCACTGTGCATGTAACATCATTCACAGCAAAAAATAACCTCCTCTTAGACATAGACTTGGCCAAAAGTAGGTCTAAGAAGTTATTTTTTTCTGCGCTAATCTAATTTTGAGATAACATGTATAAAATAACCTAGCTCATATTTGGCTAGTACTGACTGAAATAGCAGAGATGGTTTTCTTTAATACAGTAGCTTCACCTAGCAAGCTTTAAAGTGGACATATTGTGCAAAATCGACTTTGTTTTAATGTAGTAGTATTTCACAACATTCGCGCAGTTTTGAGTTAATCCTCGGACAAAGCTGTTAAATGAAGCTGTTTCTTCTTCTACGGTGTCAGTGCCTCATTCTGCACTTCCTGATTACAATCCAACACGAACGATTTAGAGCTTATTATGCACTGCTGGAGCTAGGGCCGGATTTAAGTAAAATGGGCCCCGGGGCTATAGTTTTTTCAGGGCTCCCCATATATTGTATGTCTGTCTGTCGGCTTGCTCTCTCTCTCTCTCTACAAGGAAAATATATTTTAGTTTTTTGAACATGCAGAAGCAACTTCTTAAACATAGTACTAGTTTAAAAAATTGCTAATTTGTGGGGGGGAAAACTGTTTAACATAATGATCCTAATTTGAGCTCCATGGCCCTCGCGGAAGAACCTTTGCTACTGCCAGACTGATGGGGGAACATATTTAAAAGGGGGGTCTGGAGGTCCCCCCGCAGATATTTTTATTTATTTTAATAGTACAATTTGGTGCATTCTCATGCATTTTAACAGACCAATAGGTACGTATTTTTTCCCAGTGTCAACTCAATGAAAATGGCTCGGACCTTGTTTAAATCTGCTTTAGACCTAGTTTAGTCCTGGTTTAGATCTGGTTTAGTCTCGGGTACAAAGTCAACTGATTAAGCCTTACATGTGAAGGAGTCTGCAAAGAGAGAGGGAACTCTTTCCTTCTCTCCATATGCCCATGGGCCCTTCAACCTGCTGGGCCCCTGGGCTTAGCCCCTGTTAGCCCCTTCATAAATCCGGCCTTGGCTGGAGCTGCTAACCACGTCGTATCCAACCTGGAAGTTATTATTAAAGAAAATTATTCCTATAGCTGCCAGCAGGAGGAGCCCCAGTCAAGATTTCCACCAACTCTTTCGCCTGCCTTTCATTGTTACTATTTAATTCTTAATGGGCCATATTTTCAAATTATAAAAAAACGTAAAATGCCAAAGCTGAGGCACCCAAAATAATGTTTTTTTACGTCTATTTTTAGGCTCCGTGACATGTCCACTTTAATGGTAAACCTAAACCATCTTGACCTGACGATGGTGACTGAGGGTTGAGGGATGTTTTAATTTAATGCAGCTCTATAACTCCAAGACTGACAACTGCTGAGTGACCGATATAAACTTTCAGCAGCAGATGGTTTTGGTTACCTCTTGAAAGGCAATAATAGTGACACTAATTAGACATAAGCTCTAAGTCTATCAGTTTAAACATGCAGACTACACCATTCAGCATTAAACCACTTCAGGTACTAGAACAGCTTCTCTTTCGCTCGGATACACTGCATTTGTCCCCCAGCTCTTATTTAATTGCTTTTACACAATTACCTGTCCAAATGCCTCATCAGCAGCATCCCCTACAAAAACCACCAAAACAATTAGCTAAGTATCTTGACTAATGATAATCACTTAACCTTTAGTTTGGAGATTACGGCGCAGTCTGTCTTTTCCTGCTCAAATCTCCGCCCCGTCTGAATGACAGGCTGCCGTAGCTGTTAGCCGATTAGCCTCCAAAAAGACTTCATAATGCCTCTCTAATGGACTTTTTGTTTGTTTTTGTTTCCTTTTTTTGTGCCAGGACCAATACCAGCTGTGCTACCGCGCCGCCCTGGAGTACCTGGGGAGCTTTGACCACTATGCAACGTAACCACTCCACACCGAGCAGCCTCCCGCGGTCCCGCCTCTCAGGAGCGTGCCAAGTGTCCCATCTCAGCCAACCGTTACCGTTCACCCGAGTTCCCCCTTTGCATCGCCTCCTCCTCCTCCTCCCTGCCCCGCCCGTCTCTACCACTAGGGGGAGGCGAGAATGGGGACAAAGACACAACAGTCGATGCCCACGATATTTTACAGCAGACCTGAGATTTTCGCTTTAAAAAAAGAGGATCCCACTAACATCGAGTGACTGTCCAGGCCAAACGTTTCATGATTGTCAAAGGCTACTGGTAGCACTAGAGAGGCGCCATCTTTTGTTATGTTTAATAACTATATATTATTGTTCTGAAATGTTTAGTGTATGTTTTTTTTTTCTTTTTTTTTTTTTCTTTTTTATTAATCATTTTAACGTCAGACATGTATGCTTGTCTTAAACTGCCCTGTGTTGGGGGGGGGGGGGGGGGGGGAGTGCATTATTTTTCATAATTGTTTTTATTTAGGGTACTTTAGCACAAGGGACATGTATTTTTAACACGTTCCTAGATACTAATTCACGAGGACCAATGTTCTCTGAGCTGCTGAGGGGGTTTTTGTCGGTCGTTTGGCCAATACTTTCTGTGTCATTTTTTTTTTTTTTGGTTATGTTTTGGTCAATACAATTCAACTTTGCCTTCTTTTTTTTGTATTTCTTTTGTTCCACTTGCCATTCTCTCCAAAAATAAAGTCGATGTAACTGATTTGGGAGCGCACACTAATGTCCTGTAAATGTGGTATGTAGTTAAATCGATCTAAAGACTAAATCAGCAGTGTACAGATATGAAAGCACATACTTTGTACATGAGTTTTGTTGGTGAGGCCTTCACGCTCCACATGATCAGAGCGAAACTGACTTTTCTACCCAAATACTGAACGAAAAAGCCCTGATTTCTGAGTATTTAGCCCTTCATCTCCTCGCTGCCCACTGATGGAAACTACAAAGCCGACCAGGGGCGAAGAGAGAACTGTACAGAATCAACCATTCCTACGACGACAAGAGAGACTCAGCCCCTTTGGACTGAACGCGATATTATTTTATACAGAAATAGAACTATAAATATATAGATATATATAATAATGATTATATATATGTACAATTACACATAGATATATCCACAGCTTCGAAGTCTATTGTTTCTGGGATATTTGAGCTGACGTGGAGAAGCCTGCTGTCTTTGAGTGTCTGTCTATGGAAGCACCATTGTAAACTACTGTATCCCATAGTAAACCTGGACAGCTGGTTTGAAAGAGGAGAAACAGCACAACTTAAACCCCACCCCTCGACCTGCACACCCTCGACGAGGACGACCCGCCCCATGCCACACACTGACACAAGGGGGCGCAGCTGGGACGGGGCGGAGGGGGACGACAAGGAAAAAAAAAAAAAACGCTGGCGCAAAAAATAACAATCTCTTCATTTCTACCTTGTGAATGCTTAGTGCTGTAGGGGTTCGATCTGTTGTACACACAGTCTGTTTTCTATTTGTTGATAAAGAACTGGAATTTAAAAGAACTGTTGACAAAAACATTGATGTTAATAAAGTTAAATAATTGGGGTTTTGTACAAATCCAGGGCTCTGTGTGGCGTTTCTTTCTCCCTAATCCAGATTTCTATATATTTGAGGTTCAGCAAATCCTCCCTGATACTGTGATACTGGAATAACTTCTTTCTTTGTTTCTTCCTTTTATAAACGATCCGGTGTACAGACGCAAAAGCACATTGTTTTAAATATGCAACTTTGTGAAGCCATTTTTATTTCATTCATTCACTTCATGGTGCAGTTTCTTTTGATATATTTTTATTTTCAATGTCTTAGGGAATTTAAGGGTTTCAAGTTTTTTTTCTCATTGTTCTCAAGTTTTGTGTTTTGTTACTAAGTACTTTTTCACATACTAATTAATGTATCCACCTTTAGATCTACTTCCTTAAGATGGAGGCAAAATAATCTTCGAAGGGTTATAGAGCGTCAATAGACATGATCATGAGTAAACTCTTCATCAAAATGGATATTGTATCAAACTTCAATCAAAAACATTGATTCAAAGTCAAGAAATCTCTTTTGTGTGTGTGTGTGGCGTGTTCCTCCCTGATCCGGGTGGCTCAGAGTTTTAGCTCCGGTAAATCCTCCCTCATATCATTCGCCCTTGTGCTCTTTGCCCGAGGAGCTGCGGTGTCTTTTACTTTATCTGTTTCTAAAAATACTACCTTTTAAAATGATTTCCTGCTGATGTGAGCAGCTTTAGTCCTTATCGCCGCTGTTGGAATCCCAACAGTATAGCGGGATTTTCTGCCCCGTGTTTCGAATCCGATATGATAATGAAGAATATATGGGCTAAGAAAGCTATGGGGGAGTTTTAATGTAACAAACCTATAATAGATTTGTGTATGCTGGTGTGTGCACTGCCTTCTGTTGATGCAGCGTTTTAACACCACCAGGTTTAGCAGCGCATTACATTGGCTTTGGTTGTATTCTAACTCTGATACATAACTGGTTTTATTTTGGCCGACAGAAGCTGCTGGAGACTAACACTGCGAAGGCATCTCTGATTTTTTAAATGCACACTCGGCAATAGTAGGAATAAAACACTTTTATCAAATGCAATTTAAAGCCGTACTGCGGAGTGTTTTAGAACAGGACACAGACCAACACTTATTTTTAAGTATTTGGGGGAAACACCAAATGTAATGTATCTAATCCTAAATATGGCTGTAGTCAAAGCAAAGCAGCACTGAAATGTAATTGTCAAGAGATTAAAACTTTATCACTGGAACCTCAAACTAATCTAAATACTAAATACTGTTTTGTAATGTCTGCAAAAGCATTTGTTCGCACTAAACATGGCAAACATGTTGGAGAATATGGACCGCCTTTAGAGCACGCATTCACTGTGGTATTGTTTCAATGAGCTCCTTCGATGTCAAAAGATCCAGTGTTGCATCCAGTTTCCACCAAGATCTTGTATTGATGATGGGAGAGTGTGACCACTGTGCAAAGCCTTCCTCAGCACATCCCAAAAACTCTCAACGGGGTTAAGATCCGGACTCTGTGGCGGCCAATCCATGTGTGAAAACGATGTCTCATGCTCCCTGAACCACTCTTTCACAATGTGAGCCCGGTGGATCCTGGCATTGTCATCTTGGAATATGCCCGTGCCATCAGGGAGGAAGAAATCCATTGGTGGAATAACCTGGTTGTTCAGGATTCAGGATGTTCAGACAAAATGCAGCAATCCCAGATGATAACAGTTAGTTATTTTTTTTTATTTTTTTGGTCAGGCAGTGTAGGCTACTTAACAATAGTTGCCATAACACTTTCACCAAATAAGCGTCTGAATTCCCCCCCAAAAGTAAGCTGTTTAATGTAGTTCAGAAAGGTTCCATGTTTTTCTATATGATACGGGCGTGAACACTTCGAACCCTTTAGGGAGGTTTTGCCATTGTCGGGCAAAACGACGCCACACAAGCAACACAAAAAATAATACACTTTTTGATCACAAGGGCTGGCCTCAATTTAGTTTCCCACCATGTGTTACTCCTAAATTCTCCAGAAAACAGTTAGTGGGAGAACCATATGTACTGGCCGGGGTTTAAAGGGCCTCGTATTCACTTATGCACGTGCCTTTCGTCAATCAACGCGCGACACAACTCCTGTGATCGCGTTACAAGCTTTGCTATTCTGATCGGGCCACAGACTCCAAATACTTATTCTAGCCTCTCCAAACTGCTCATTCACTTTTGTCAGGCACTTTAATCATTTCCAAACCTCAAAAAAATAAGAAGCGCTTAAGTATAGCACGGATTTTTCTTTTTACATTTTTCCCATCAGCGGGAGGCCCACCCAGCGCGATGTATTCGCAGCCTGTGGAGTTCACAGTGCAGCCATGCGAAACCAAACAAATGCAGACGTGGAAGTGCCGGCAACGGTCCAGCGTTACTTTTATTTATATTTTCTTATTTGCGACGTGTGAAATGAGCGTAACTTTGGGGAGCGCCTTAGGAGCAAACACCGCTGTGATGTGAAGAGGTTTTTAATTTTTTCTCCCACTGGGCCAGTTCAGAGGCGGGTGGTTCTCAGTTACATAAACATGTACTTAAAAGTGCATAATGACAATTTTGGCTAAAACATTATAACACTGGTAACGATTGAACCCGGTTTTCTTAAGTTTGGCCATTTTTGTGATGTTTATAGTTTCACTCCCTAATTGGACAAGGTGTTATTACGCCTTACTTAATACTTAATATAGTTCCCCTTTTTATCAGCTTAGAAAATCGACATGTTTCATTTTGCGTAACTACACAGGGATCGTGTATTTACTCACGTAACCGTACTTAAAAACGTGGAAGAGCTCGGTCGCTTCTAACTTCACCCCTGTTTGGCCCCATAGAGGAGGGGAGGAGAGGCTAAATGCTAACAACATATTTGGTCTTTTTGCGTGATTGAGCGCACGCACAAAGACCAAACAGGTACGTATCAACTCGTCTAAGCTCAGGTAAGAACATATCTCAGTATGGAACAACGATGGCCGATTCCTTTAAGTCAAAGGGAAATGAGTGTCAAACTGCTATGGAACTTTAAAGGAACAGGCCACCGTTATGTTCTTACCTGAGCTTAGACGAGTTGGTACGCACCCGTCTGGTCTTTGTGCGCACCCGTGGAAGAGCTTGGTCGCTTCTAACTTCTCCCCATTTGGAGCCATAGGAATATGCTGGGAGAAGCCAAATGCTAACAACATCTTTGGTGTTTTTGCATGACTGAGCGCACGCACAAAGACCAGACAGGTACGCATCAACTCGTCTAAGCTCAGGTAAGAACATATCTCAGTATGGAAAAACGGTGGCCTGTCCCTTTAACTGTAGCCATGTCACTTCCCGTCAGCAGCTTTTCTATACCAACATGTCTTCATTAAAATTGCTGCTTTACTGAAATACAAAGATAATTATGAAACTGATGTTATCCATCTAAAGTCACATTTTCAAAAGCATTAAAACCTGTCATATACACTTTAAGCGAGTTTTTGATGCACTGTATAGTAATTTAAAAAAAGTATCTTTACTCTTACTTAAAAATAAAAACTCTTGACACGGAGTAAATCTTTAAGTGACAAAAATAGATATTTGTATTTTGTTTTACATCATTCTTTTTGTATGTTTTTCAGGCATTTCCTCTTATTTCAAGTTTTGTTTCTCATTATTTATGTCACTATTGAAACATGAATCAAACATTTAACGCTCAGTTACTCAGTGCTCAAGTAAAAGCACTTTTTTACTCTTACTTGAATTATTATTTGGGCCAAGTACTTCACAATATTTTGTCTACTCTACCCACATCAGTGGAAGTTTGTGATCAGATAAATCAGTGTGGTGTGCAAACTACAGGATTTTAACCAGGAGGAACAGGGCAGTGCTGTTGCCTCACACCGAGGATGTCCCAGGTTTGATTCCTAGACCAGATGGGGTCTTTCTGTGATGCAGATACTATGGGATTCTTTTGCAAGAGCTGAAGGAAGTGTCTGATTGTGGGGGAATCTCAGTGCAATAACCTTGGCCTGAATACGCTGTAAAAACGTCCGCTTACGAATGCGCTCCATAGATGTTTCCCTGGTCATTGTTCAAAGAAGCAGCTCTTTGATCAGCTCCGACCACGTGATGGATCCACGAAGCTTCTGTACTTGTTTTCCTCCAAAACGTGCCGACAAGTGTTTGACTTTACTTCCGCTGCTGAAAGTCATTACAGACAGCGAAGTGTAATCAAAAATAGCTGAATCTCTCCCAAAACATTCACACCTGCCGCGCTCACGCTGCTCCCATCAGGAGTCAGGGAAGGCAGGCGGCCCGTGCAGATGCTCACAGATACAATGGGGTTGCGTGTTAGAAATAGAAATGGGCCATTTTGTGGGGAGCTAGTGAATTATTCTCTCGCAGATGTTCCCCAACTTTTCAGTCCGGGACCTCCAGAAGTGCAAACCAGCCAGGACACCTATACTGTAAAAATGAATTCATGATAAACATTAGGCAAAGAAATCCATTAAGAAATCTGTCAATATTAAGATTTTTTTTTAAATAATTTTGGGAGCCCCTTCTCACTGCTCGCGACTGGGAAACACTGCTCTATAGACTAGGTAAAAAAACAATATGAAAGTAGATAAAATAGCCTTTGAACAGCACAGTTGTAGCTGCCGGGATAGCTCTATTGCCATTAGTCTTTTAAAACATGATCAAACAAAAACGTGGCTGAGTTTGAGCCACAGAGTTTGAGCCACTTTCCTCTGAACATTCTAAAAGCTGCATTTTACAAACTGCTCTTGTTTTGGCGCCAACAGAAACACGTGACCAGTGCAGTTCAGTGGCTTTGTCTGTTTTGCTCCGGTTTTTGATTCAACTCGATGCAAATCAGAGACTAAACCTCAAAAATCTGAAAGGTTTCACATTTATTTGATCGATCTCCTTCGTTGACACCATGAGCCATGAGACTGGGTAAGACTTAGCTACACACAGGCTGTAGTCCCGTGAGTCAATGGAGAAAGGTCATTTTAGACGCGTAAAATCCATGTGCGGACCATATCATCGTGTTATAATGTGTATGTGTTGCTTCAGTAGTTCTCAGTGGGCTGTGATTGAGGAGATCCATGACAGACAGAGGGTGTTTCTGCGGCTCCAGGCCCAGCTGGAGGAGATGTTCTCGGACACAAACTTGGCTGAAGACGGCTTCCTCCTCAAACACATCCAGAAGAACAAGGAGGGCTTCGTCAGCCTCAAGCTCCTCACCTGCTTGAAGAAGGTAACTAATGTAACGTCAACGTGAACAGGCATATCAGTTTATACATAAGTAAGTAGTTTGAATAAAAACAGCACAGGAGAACATCAAAATAGGATCTTTCAATCACTTCTTCAACCAAAGCATGTGGAGCTCTGGACCAAACCATGTCATGTTATAACAAGGATCACGATAGGCCAAACCCAAGGGCCAAATCAGGTTGCCCGGCTCTGCCATACTACTCCCTGTCCAGTCCACGCAGGGAAGTTAGTCTGGTAACAGAGCACAGATTGTCAGTTAAATAAACCAATCAGCAACTGGGTCATTCTTTAAATGCGGTGCCTTTTGGGTGTCATAAAATTCCCCCATTTTTTTTTTTTTTTTAAAGAAAAAAAAAAAGATTTACTCCTAAAAACAAGACTGTATACTTTATGAAAAACTTAATGGTCACGCTCAATATGCAACATTGTATATTTTGTACAAGTTTAAAAAAAAAAAAAAAAACTTGTCAGTGTCGCTAGGAAGATGTCCACTGTCCACACAGAAGTATGTGACATTCCTTTGAAAAAGACAAGAATTACTAAAATGTGTTCATATATGGATTGTTTTCATATTTATGTACATTATTAATTACACAAACGTAAATAATCAATTCATTAATCAGTCCATTGATTGTACACATATGTCCACCATGTTAAATAGGACTCCACTATGTTATTCAAATAAGGTCAACATAGTGGACACTAACACGGTGGACATTTTACAATAAAAATAGCTATTACTCTAGCTTGTATTAGCATTATAGTAAACAAGATTTTGATAGTTGATGAGAAATGTACATTTTTACCCAAGAACATTAAAAAATATATAATTTGATTGTTTTCTGAACAAAACAGGGTCAACACAGTGGACGCCATAAGATTGACCACACTACATCTACTTCATAAAACGGCTAAAATTACATTTTTAAACACACAAAAAGTAAGAACCTTTACCATAATCAAATTTCCCTCCACTGGTGTGACATCACATCAGAAGCTAGAGTCAAGGAGAAGTGGGTGGAGCTTACTTGAAGGGACATTCACTTAAACCAACATTTTAAACAATTAAAACAAAAATAAACAAAAATAACATTCAGTATTTAAAATATTGCTTTGTTTTGATATAAGTATATATAAAAAAATATTATTATTATTTTAATTTCTTTTACTTTTGCAAATGAAATAGTGGAAACTACACTGGGGACAAGGAAAAATCACCAAAAACATAAAAACAAAACATTTAAAAAAATAATATCCAGAAAAAAAGGGGTTATATCCTTGATTATATAATAGACCATAGTTTGTATTTCACAATAAATATATATGAAAGAAAAAAATCTTTATATTTACAGAAAATACAGCTTGTTTCAGACTGGGGACGCAAAAGGCACCGCATTTAAAGAATGACCCGACTAGCGGACGTGACGACAGCTGTGGCCCAGATCACAAAATATGAACTGAATTTAAACTGACAAGAATGCGGAGGCAAAATCCTCGACTACTTCATCCATGATTAGCTTTGGCTTCTGCACGTGTCACTGTTGACAACTACAACATAGCGGCGCAGCGAGTGACATCACCGTGTCAGTTCTCTGTGACGGTCGTGATTGGTTCGGCCTCAGCCGCCAATCAGTCACCTGTTTACCGTGTGTGTCCAGACCACCTTCTTTCGCGCAGAAAAGAAGTGGGTGTGGTTTACCAGGTCCCCAGAGCTCCACATCTGGCCGTTACACAGTCACAGGTCTCTTTAGTTCCAGCTTTGGCCATGTAGCTGACTTCTTTACATTTTAAACATACTGTATTTCCAAAGTATTTCATGTAATCACTTAAAAGATATTCAAAATACACGGGGAAACAATATACCATCCTCTGATCCTGATATTTAGTTTGTTTTGTTTGTAATGCTCTCCGCAGATAAAAGTCTTGACCGGTAACTGGTACATGACTCTGGCAGCAGCACTGTTCTCCCCCGTGCTGGAGGTGAACGTGGACTCCGGTAAAGTGCGTCGTCTGGAGGCCTGTCCCGACTGGCTGCTCTGCTCCCCCACCAGCAAACTGCTCTTTCTCTGGAACCTGCCCCACGACTGGCTCACCCCACGCCCCCGGGCCCCTCGAGACCAAAACCCCTATTTATCCGACCACGTCATCGACAAGCTCAGCTCCTATGGTGCCATCATGCACTGTTGGTTGCTGCATCCAGGCCAGGATCTCCCTAAGGAACTTCAGTGCTACGCTAAACGTCAGAAGGAACTCGGTCAGGGCCTACGCCTGGTGGTTAAGTTCGACACCTTGGCTGCGATCCGGAAAGCCTACGGCGAGCTTAAGGCGGAGGAGATGGCGTCTGCCGGTCGAGGTGTCCACGTGGTGTCGTTGGGTTACAGATCGGCGTATCTTATAAGCAAAGAACACCCACGAGAGGAGTTGAGCCAAGGCGACGCCGGGGTTCCAAGAGAGGAAGTGCCTGAGCCAAGAGACATGACACAAAAGGCCGACCTTCGGGAGGCGTCGGCCAAAGGCGGGGACGCAGATGCCGAGATGGAGAAGGCTTTTCGCGCAGGAGACTCCCCGGAAGTCCCTCGGCTGCTCAGGAAGAGAAATCAACGGTTTCATCTCCGGATTACCAACCTGGTGCAAGTGATTCGCCATCCCATCGGACCAGACGACACCAAAGGGTTTCGCCACAGGAGGGAGCCTATTGCATGAAGATATAATTCAAAAGAAATAATAATCAATAAATCTATTTCATCCTCCAAAATCATTGTTATCTGATTGCTTGATGAACCTTCTATCTATTTAAAATACTAGGGGCGGGTCGAAACACAGGTTCTACAGGACGAGACATGAGATGAGATTGGGTTCACGAGATTTTGACATAATTTGTAATAAGATGAAATGTTTCTTTTTACTGGACGAAATGAAATCAATTTAAAAGTGCAAACCAAAATATGTATTATGTAGACATATGTGGGTAACTATTAAC
Organism: Proterorhinus semilunaris; assembly: GCA_021464625.1. Taxonomy (NCBI): domain Eukaryota; kingdom Metazoa; phylum Chordata; class Actinopteri; order Gobiiformes; family Gobiidae; genus Proterorhinus; species Proterorhinus semilunaris. The sequence continues at coordinate 25,424,734 of CM038358.1, read as the reverse complement.
TAAATATGAATTAAATCCACAATATTCATCTACTCAGTGCCAAAAAATCGTATGGCTTTTTAATCTCACGGGATCTTGGCCCATCCCTATAAAATACACAAAAGCAAAATTATACATGATTCTGTTTTTTGTTTTTTTTAAATAGAAAACCAGAAAAGTGGGGCGTGCATTAGTATTCATACAGCATGACTTAATACTTTGTGGAACCCCCTTTTGCTGCAATAACAGCAGCAAGTCTTTTGGGGTTTGACTCTACAAGGTTTGCACATGTAGAGACTGACATTTTAGCCCATTCCTCTTTACAAAACAACTCAAGCTCTGTCACATTAGAAGGAGAGCGTTTGTGAACAGCAGTTTTCGGGTCTTTCCACAGATTTTCAATAGGATTTAGGTCAGTAGATGTTTGTGTTTAGGGTCATTGTCCTGCTGGAAGGTGAATCTCCGCCCCAGCCTCAATTCTCTTGCTGACTCCAGCAGGTTTTCCTCCAAAATGTCTCTGTATTTGGCTCCATCCATCTTCCCAACTATTCTTACAATCTTCGCAGTCCCCGCTGAGGAAAAGCAGCCCCATAGCATGATGCTCCCCCACCATATTTGACACTGGGGATGGAGCACTCAGGACGATGAGCAGTGTTAGGTTTGCTCCATACATAACGTTTTGCATTTGGGCCAAAAAGCTCAATTTTTGTCTCATCTGACCAAAGCACCTTCTTCCACATGGTAGCTGTGTCCTCCATATGACTTCTAGTAAACTTCAAACAGGATTTCTTATGGCCTCCTTTCAATAATGGCTTTCTTCTTGCCACTCGTCCATGAAGGCCAGATTTGTGTAGAGTACGACTTATAGTTGTCCCATGTACAGATTCCCCCAGCTCAGCGGCAGTACGTCCCAGCTCCTCCAGAGTTCTCTTGGGGCACTTGGTTGCATTTCTGACCAGTGCTCTCCTTGTTCGGTCTGTTAGTTTAGGTGGACGGCCGTGTCTTGGTAAGTTCGCAGTGGTGCTATACCCTTTCCATTTCTGAATGATGGATTGAACAGTGCTCCGTGAGATGTTAAACTTCTCCACAGCTTTATCCCTGACCTCTCTGGTGAGCTCCTTGGCCTTCATGATGTTGTTTAGTGACCAATACACTCTGACCATAGCTCTGAGGCCCTCACAGAACAGCTGGAATTATACTGAGAGTAGATTACACACAGGTAGACTCTATTTAATGGTTAGGGCAAGGTGTGAACATTCTGCAGTCATTAGGAATGTTATAAAGGCAATTTAATGCACTCAGAAAAATGCTGTATGAATACTTATGCACGCCCCACTTTTCACTTTTCTATTTTTTGAAAACTAACAGAATCATGTATCATTTTGCTTTCACTTCATAGTTGTCTGTTACTTGTGTGGGAACTTTCAGTAAAAAAATTCAAAATAAAATCTTTACGTTTTGGGTTGTAAACATGACAAGATGTGCAAAAGTTCAAGGTGTATTAGTAGTTTCGTAAAGCACTGTAGTAATTTTGTGCTGTAAAATCTAGCTAGTGCTAGAAATAACAGCATACCCCAGCAGTGCAATTATGATCATTACTTATTTAACCTCTTAACCCCCACCTGAACTGAGCACATTTTTTACCCAAATCTAAAAGCTTCTCAACTGGAGAGCTACAGCGTAATGCCTCATTTGAAAGCTTAAGCCTACAAAACTGATCCTAACCTTTTTGTCGCTGCTTTTTTGTCATATTTTTAAAGCTTTTTTGTCATGTTTTCAGAGTTCCTTGTCGTGTTTTTGTTGGTTTTTCATCTGTTTTTGTTCACCTTTTTGTCGCTTTTTAGTCACTTTTTATTATTGTTGCTTTTTTGTACTCACAAATGACAAAACATACAAGACACACAAGAAGAAAACTATGTGTTTATGATCTTCAATGAAGGTACTTGATTCATCTTACTCAGTAGTACTAAGTACCTTCATTGAAGATGGACAACTCCTGTACGACCGAGAACTTACACAGGCATGTGTCTATATACGTCTAAAATACAGAATTAGCAGGTACAGGATACAAGACACACAAAAAACTATGTGTTTATGAATATATATATATATATATATATATATATATATATATATATATTCATATATATATATATATACTGTCTGTGTATATGTATATATAAATAAGGTAATGATGGTATCGGGCAGTAGTTTGTTTTCGATTCAACGTTTAGTTTTAAAAACTCTGCAACACACTAAAATACACTGACTCATGTACTTGGAGCCAATGATAATTCCTCATATTAATTATTGTATTTCTTGTTGGTCACAGACAAGACAACAATAAAACCTCTAAAATCTCTGTATAATCAAGCTGTTAAAGTGCTGGACAAAAAGCCACTGAGATACCTTCACTGTCTGATCCGTGGAAAATTCAGCATGTTTAACTTTGATCATTTAATTGTGTACGCAAATGTGCGATTAGTTTTTAAAATTTTGAATAATACTGCGCCTCCACCACTGAAAACATTTGTGCAGCTCTGTTCTGAGCAGATGACTAGGAGCTCCAGGTCCACGAGTCGTAATGACTGTAGAGTAAGGCCTAAACGTAGCTCAGCCTTTGCTCATTCAAAGGCATCAAAGAATGGAATAAACTCCCACAGAATCTGAAACTTTCCTTTGACCTGAAATATTTCTCTCGTAATACAAAAAAAGTGCTGTTGGAAAACCAGTCATGTCAGCACCGATACCTGCAAATGTAAATATGACCGTTAGTGATGTTTTATGTTGTAATTTTAGCATGATTCTATGTGGACTGATGGCTGTAACGGGTGAATGAATGAATGAATATTTGTGTTTGAGTGGATAAATATATTTGATATTGTACATTTTGTAACTCACCTGCTCAGGGACTGCAGATGGAAACTAGCTCAAGCTAAATCTGGTGCAAAGCATCTTTAATGAATGCTTTTAGCACATTGTCCCTGTTCAAATAAACGAAACGAAACTATCAGATGGCAGCGATAACCTGGATGCTTAACTATGTATTCTAAGACAGCATTCGTGTAAACTTTGATTCTATACATCAGAAGACTATGTAAACTGATTTCCTATGTTTGATTATGATTATGTATCTATATCTTAAAACTATGTGTTTATTATGGTTATGTATCTATATCTTGATTGTACCATAATGAGTTAGTTTTATAGAACAAACCGGAATGTAAACAAACGGCAGTTGTAAAGTTTGTAAATAAGTTGGATGGGGGTGAGTATAAATAAGCAATTGTTTGCTTCAGCCTACTCCTTTTTGGGCATTATTGTGTTTCTTTCTTTTTGTCTAATATCTTGGAACTTGAAATTTCTCAAATAAAGTAAACTAAACTAAACTGACTGCAGCCATTGGGATTAATCTTGCAGCTCGAGTCTATGTTTCCAAATCAAAATCTTCGTTCTGACTACACAACACTGAGAGTCTGCAGGCCCCAATATACATCACAGTCATGCAGTTCCCAATATTGACCAAAAGAGGGCAGCATTTGTTAGCGCTCTCTAATAAACTACACCTGACGCACATGTTCAGTTGTGCCTAATGGTTTTTGTTCAACACAACTATTTAGCCCAAATTCAAAACTTACACATTACCACACGAGTGACGGACTGTCTTGAAGGTGTTGTGGCGTTGAAGGCCACCCCACCCCCCTCCCCCGCTCTCGACCCCAGTCAACAATGTTCCCATTTGAAACTCCAGCCCGTCTGCGCGCTAATTACTGTATATTTGCACTAGGGCCCAAAATGGATTCACCTCGGTACCAATTTGTCCAGAAGGATCACGTCGTCTTTCACCGAGAGGTACGCAACACAGACTTCAGTCATTGTCTCCTGCGTCATTATGACAGACTCGTGTTTGGGTTTTGGTCCTCTAAAAAGCACTTTCCCACTGGAAGAGATGACAGTTTGGCTGAAGGATCCTTGTTCAATCACGTAACCGCGCGTTGGGAAAGACGCGGTAACAGCCGCGTCCTAATCACACCTCCGCTGGAACGGCGTGTTTACAGCGTTACTGATTGAGGGCTTCCTTAAAATCTCGCCCAAAGCTAAACAAAATGTTTTTTTTTGTTTTTTTTTCCTCCTCTCTCTCTTCGCTCATCCACGCCCAATGGAAACGCGTCAGTGCGTTCCCAAACACTTGAAACGTCATTTACTTTAGAGGACACATCTCTGGAATTTGAAATAACTCGTTCAAAAAATATTTTAACTTGTGCATTATCAAAGTAAGCATTTAGCCAAGTGCATTTTCCCCAGTTCAGCTTTCCCAAATCTAAAGGCTGACGGCCTATAGCCCAGAGTAACGCCTCATTTGAAAGCTAAGACCCACAAAACTCATTTAAACAGACATTGTTCCTTGCGTTTTTATCGCGTTGTAATCACTTTTTTGACATTTCTTTTTGTTGCTTTTTCGTCACATTATTGTCACTTCACTGATGTTCTGTGGTTGCTTTTTTGTTGCGTTCTTGTCACTTTGTTTTCACCCTCGTTTTCGTCTCATTCTGAGCTCGGTTCAATTGCTAACTGTAGAAAAATGTCCTCGGATCAGGTGGGGATTAAGAGGTTAACAACTACATTCAGAACTAGTGCTTGTGAACCTTCTGTCGTTAACTCTTCATTTATTGTATACTTGTAAAATGACAAATATGGCACGTTACCTTTATCAGCAATGGGAGAAGAAGAAGCTGCAGTGGTGATCAGAATAGGTCATCAGTATCATTCTTATGCAACATCTTGCTCAAGCTCTGAGCTCCCTGGTAGACATTTACTTAAACTTACACCAGGCCTTCTTCAATGTAACAGTACGACACTGTTGTACGTTTTCCACCTTTTGAAGATCCTCATATTTAAATTGGAAACAAACTGAGTTGTTCTTTCTGATTTTGTATACTCCAAATGTCAGCGCGCCAGCGTGACTAATGCAATCGCAGAAACTCTATCCGGCCTAAGAATCTTCTCTACTCAATTAACAACTTCTGCTCTCTTTTACTGCGCCGCGTTCGGGTCTTTGAAAAACTTGACATCTGCGAGCAATATGCAGGCAGTCAAAGAGAAATGTCAGGAAATGTTTCTACACTTCATTCCCAAGGCTGGAAACGGCACGATATCCGACGGCGAACTGGAAGCTGTTACGCGTTGGCCCCAGATTTCTTTTCATTAAAGCTTTACAATTCAAACAAGTTAGCCATCACATGTATTAGTTAAATCTGGACTGGAAGTGGGACGAGTGCACCTGTTCGCGGAGGTTCGGGATTAAGTTGGCAGACTTTGGGTATTTGGACAAGTGATTTTACGAGCCATCTTATAGGTCACGGTGATAAGGGCTGAAGCGAAGCCGTATGCACACACTGGGGAAAGAGCGGGCAGGTTTAGTCGATAGAGAAAGAATTTGGAAGTTGCCACATGTCGGCAGAAATTGAGAAATTAGGGAGAAGTTGTATGTAAGTAAAAGCACTTGGTATTTCAATAACACACTACAGCGAAAATACTTAAGTAGAAGTAGTCAGTGACAGGAAAGGTTTTGCTATCGCTTCATTACTTCTGTTTCATATTCTCTTCTACCTTTACTCCTTATTTATTGTACTATTAATCAGGAGCGTGTCGAGACTATGGCCCGGGTACAGTTTACATACTCTGGCAGAATCTTTGACGATTTTTTAAAGAATATGAAAGATTACACAAAACGTTAGTGGTTGTGTGAAGCCATTTATGGTGAAACTTCAATGAAGGTACTTGATTCATCTTCTGTACTCAGTAGTTGAGGTCTTCGAACTACTGAGTACAGAAGATGAATCAAGTACCTTCATTGAAGATGGACAACTCCTGTACGACTGAGAACTTACACAGACATCTTGCTGCCAATTTGCCATTTTTAAATCATAATGGAAAAAAAGAAAGTACCAAAAGGACCCTGATCCAAAGTTTACATACCTCCGTTCTGTGGTTTGCTCCCTTTTAGTATCAATCACAGCTTGGAGTCTTTTGAAGGAGAAGGTTCTGTATATAATCTAATGATAAAGCGGCCCATTCCTCTTGATCATACACTTTGGATCAGGCTCATTATGGTACTTTCTTTTTTCCAAAGGTTTTATTGAGAAATTGACACATTCATTTTAGCATTCTGGGAAAACTTGCAAACTTCCAAATCCACTGCCTAAGTACTACAACAATTAAACACACGATTTGGTTCAGACCCCTCTCTGTGATTGCAGTAGTGTGGTCTGTGCTACAAACATTGGAAGAAAAAAGTTAATACATGGAGTTAATATAGCCCCCCCCAAAAAGGTGACTATTTCTGGTAAAAGTATTTCGATGCTCCCACCGGCCTATCCCAATGTGCCCCGCTGATTTCATTTGTGTATCATTTGGCCTGAGGACATAAGGATGACTCACGGCGTCAGAATGAGAGATTTTTGTGAACTATTTGCTTCCTGTTACAGCGTTAACTTTTCTCCCCTCTGTTGTTCCAACTATCTGTGCAAGGATACGGATTTGGGCTTGTATTGTATCCCTAATTTCACTTAATAGCAGCACTTTTGGCCGGAGAAAAGAAGGAAAAAAAAAGCACCTGTGATCCTGCTCCTTCTGCCCTGCGTTGCTTCACTCCTCCTCTGTTTACATATGGCTGACCCTGAACACCTGACGCATTTGCTCCGTGGATGTTCTGTTTATTTACATTGCCGTCTGGAGCGCCTGATACCTTCCAAAAGCGCGGCCCATCTGCTCCTCGTTTACAGCTTTCGGGGCTCAAGCGGCCGGGGTTAGCATTGGACAAGACGTCCAGCATGAGATCGTCAACAAAAACACCGCACCATCGCCCCCCCTGCGGTTTTATCCCGAGCCAAAACACGATTGAATCTCTCTAAGCAATAACCTCCGCTGTGATAATGCTATTTAGCTGGACTTAGCGCTGCTTTAGCATGATTTAAACCAATTGTACACTTTCTTAATTCCCCGTTAAAAGATTGGAAAACACTACAGAGTGCAGACCCTATTTGTACAAGGACTTATCCCCCCCACCCCCCACCCCCCGGCTATTAAGGCTATTACGAGTAAGGCCCTGCTCAGGGTGGGAGTGGAGGTGGTACTAGTAGGTGTAAAAGAAGCATTAGTTCCCGTAGTCGTAGTAGTTGAACTAGTAATAGCATTTTTAATAATACTCTTGAATATTGCAATAATACAATACAGTAAGTTCCATTAAATAAAAACAAAAATTGCAATTTGTTCCTTTTTTCATATAAAAGTGTCAAAATAAATAGTAAATTAGTAAATTGGCACCAAATAGCACCAAATTAGCACCAAAACGCTTTGTAAATACGGGCGGACTCTTGACCTTTTGTGTAGGATTGGACGGACAACCCAAAACAGTTTCTGGATCCTCCTAAACAGGTCCCGGATCCCATTCCCTGAAAACTGAAAGATCACACATTTTGAAGTTGCCATGAGTTTTGGCTGTAGGCTGTGTTAGCAAAACCTGATGTTAGCCAAATGTGTATTATATCTCGGATAAATGAACCCCTCAGAAAAGTTATGTTATAGCTTCTTGCGATACAGATATTGAGTCACCTATTACCTTACATTTGCTGTAAACCATACGCCACTTTATTTTGTAGGGTACATTTATTTTGCCATAAGCTACAAGCAGTTATTAGCACTTCGGCCTCCTTTCACGGTTTGAAAACGGAAGTAAATCAGGCGTCGTTGTAATTTTTCGAGTGACAGTAAGGATCACAAGTCTTAAGCTTGCAGGAGGGGCATCCCGCGTAAAATATATGCTAATCAATGCATTCTGGGAGGTAGAGCACTTTAAAGAGAAGAATGAGTCGTCCTTATAGTTGGGCAGAATTTCGCAGTGTCCTCTTCAGTCCTTTCCTGCGATCATCAAACGTGAGTTGTGCCTTTTGGTTTAGTATCGTCTGAAATATTGGGGCTGTTACCAGTGCACAGGCGCCGCTTAAGATGGCAGACTCACTGGTGGCAGAAGGTAAAATGTGTAAGCCCTTTTGCTCGGGCCAAAGCATAGCATCCTTTAGTGCTCCTGAAGCTCGAGCCAGGGAGATTATCATGTCAGGAGTAATCCGACTCGGCCCACAAGCACAACTACGGAGGAGGAGCAACAGTTGAACAGAGGGGAGGCATCACAGAGAGGCTGAGAGAGAGAGAGAGCGAAGACAGAAGTTCACTAAGGCTCAGCACGCTCTCCCTCTTCACCCTAAAACCATCAGGCATCAAGCTTTGGGACCTGGAGCTGAAAGTGGCGGCTAAATGATCAAGGAACCTAAGAGAAAACAGGGTGTAAGCAAGAACTTTTAAAGATTGCACGATTTTTGACCAATGGACCGTTTGGAAGCCAATTATTTAAAAAACATGACTGGATCTATTACACAACCTTGAGGTACGCCAAGAAGCGGGATGTACATTTTAATGTTTGCGATTTTTTTTTTTTCCATGGAAATATGAAAAAGAAATACTAGAGTTTTTTGTTTTTTTTCTCTCTTTTGGAATCAAATCGGGACACTTCCCCCTATGGTTTGTGCTGCAGTAACAACAAACGCTCTGGATGGAGATGCCGGACTTACCCGAGCAGCACTTGTCGCCTGTGGAGGTCAGCTGAACGACAGCGCCACGCAGCTAAGTCTGGATTAGCCGGCCGAACGGTAAGGACAGTTTAAGCCAAGGCAGCTTATGGAGGCGAAGGCGTTAGGCAGTTAGTTAGTTAGCTAGTTAGTTAGCGGGCTCGTTAGCTAGGTGGCAGTGCTGAGGGAGTGAGGGATGCCGCTCTGACTGGTACTCCACTGGGAGGGCTTGAGTGGCAGGGGAGGCGGGGAGAAAAAAAAACCCATGTTGGATTAGCTCTATCAACAAGCACGGTCCTTTTCCTGGAAGTCAAGTGTGCCACTGTCACGAAATGTTTGCAGAAAGAGTTGGGCACTGATTGTGACGCGCATGTTTTAGGGCGACCACAGAAGGAAATTATCGCTCTCACTTTCCCAGTAAGAGTTTTTTTTTGTCAGAGTGGAACCTTCTCCCTCCCTGTCACCACTCCAACATGGTGGTACACCTCATTATCATGGGTAATTGCTCTCTTAAGTGCTCCCTGGATTGCTTCGCTTGGGCACCACTTGGGCAGTTTGCTAAATGCCTCCATGAATATTTAACACGGCACACGCGCGTTCTTGCTGGTTTTGCATGCTCTGTGCTTTTTTTGTGGTTTTAGTTGAATGGCAAAACGGCCTTGAGTATGCAAAATGGAAATAAGTTAATAGTGCCGCACAGTAGGTGATGATCCTTTTCCCTAAGCCCATATCATACGTGGAGATTATTCCGATTCTGGCAGAGCCACGGGGAGGCTCTCTCAGAGGTTAAGCTGAAAATCAATTGAGCTTTTCAACTTTCATAACCGCTTCACATCTCCCTTTTCAAGCCCGTTTTACTCTCCAGCATGTGCAGTTAATCGTTTTAGAAAGTCAAGTCTGATATGGTAACATATCATATTTCAGATAGTTGTACTTGCTTGTGCTTGCTCGGATGGGGCATATTTTTTAGCACTTGTGTTCAGTTCAACTTGTGCCAGGCGGCCGTCAAGCGTTAAAAGCTCCAACATAAACATGTTAACAATGATCTAGAGGCGTTGTAGCTGTGTTGTAATGGGACTCGTCATTGATAGATAAATTTACGGAAAAGTTCATGCTGGCATTTTGAAAGTATTGACAGGTAAGGACAGCAAGATCATCTGCATTGACATTTGAGTGCTTTGCAAATGCCAAATCACAAAAAGCTGCAATTGCTTTGACAAAGTAAAGTCCTTTGTAGAGAACAAAATAAAACTGTTTCTATGGGGTCTTAATATGTAAAACCTGCTAACCCTGTGATGACTTCTGTAAACACTGTGAAAAAAATGCAAATATAGTTGCAACAGACTACAGGATAAATACGGTATGAATTTAACATTGTTATAGAAAAATCCACTTTAAAGGGAAAAACACACTGTAAATAGACTAACATTAGTTATTCAATGCAACAACAACAAAAAGTAGAAAAGAACTGGGAAACGTTAGCTGATGGGACACTAATGGTGAATCCATCAAAAATTCACACCAAGTATTTCATAATGTATTTGAACTTCCAATTGCCACCAGGCCTGGCTCAAATCAGGACTAAATCAGGTCAAAAAAGGACCTAAAGTAAATCAAATTTGCTGTAAACCACTTGTAAAATACCATTACTAAAGCATACCTGAAATCATCTATTAAAATGAATAATGTCTAAAATTGCAGATGACCCTGAGTGTCACCTGAAGAAGCCCAAGTTCAATCAGTGGTTAACGTAACATAGTAATCCAACACATTAGTGACCAAATGCTTTTATGTGAACATTTTAAAATCTCCAATAGCTTATTTTGACAACACAATCCCAAATTGTATTACAGTTAATCTCATTTCCAATTACATATTTAAGATCAAATCCAACCTAGTGACAAGACAGTTCTCATCCACGGTATACTTAGGATAAAAGGGCTATTTATACACTTTGCCTATGTTGACTCATATGTTCCACTATTAGCAATGGGCACGAAGCCAAAACTGGCCTATAATTGTATCTTCCTTTGCACCTTGAGTCTAAGCATTAGTGCAACAGGTTTGAATGCCGTGCCCGATTCCCGGGTCACTGGATTAATCTGCATTAGAACGTACGGCGCGATAGCAGGCTTTCTAGAATAAATTGAAACCTTTTTACTTGTCAGTGTCCCATCCAAGATTTGATGAGACGCTTAAGTGCAGTCACGGTTCAGATTAGCACAATATGCGTGAAAAGAATTATCGGTATTCTTTCCATTTTAGATGTTTTTTCCCCATTTCACTTTAAATAAAAACATTAAAAAAAGCTTCGAGCAGCTTTGGGCCTAACCAGGAGCGGGCTTGTTTTAATTACCGTACAGTGACAGTGCATGAGCCAATGTAAGTGGTTGCCCAGTAAAAAAAAATATTACAATGGAGTGTAGTCTAAGCTTCTTGCAGTTGCATTGCTTCCAACCTGTTTTTTGTTTTGTTTTTTTCAAAACTAACTCAGGAAATCAATTTTATTTTATGACCTTTCGCAATGCCAAAACAAAAATCGAGTTGATCACTTCATCCTGAAACAGTAGTTCCACCAGGCTCATAAATTTTCTGTGGAATTTGGTTTTGTTGGACTTTTTTTATTGTGTGATCTCATTTTAGCTTTTTCAGCCTATGCAATACTAATTACTGAGGAATGTATGTGTATAAAGTTAGCTGTAGGCTAAGTAGTGTTTATGTCCTGGCTGTAAAAGTGGGACCAGTCCTGTTTAGTGCAATGGACTCGAGAAATTAATACCAATGTACAATATCAAACTCACTTTTTAAACTATCTGATTAACTTTTTAAATGTCTTTCCTGAGACAAATGAGCAATGGGTTGCAGCCTACTCTAATGTAGCATGTTAGAGCAATCGAATACCACAAAATCAAACATTTTATGCAAAGAACTTTTCAAGTAAGTACGTAAGTAAGTAAATCATGTTTATTTATATAGCACCTTTCACAGATAAAGAGGTCACAACGTGCTTCACAAAATACAAAGTACATTTACATTTACAGTCACAAAAACATGGTCATAAAACAACCCTAATGTACTGGTTTTCAGTTTGCTTTTAAAAACATCAACAGCGCAAGGAAAGCGGAAGATCGTTCCAGAGTGATCTCCTCTGGTCCTGAAATGAGTCCCTCAGGTGTATTTTATTAAGTACCAAAAAGTATTCTAAACGGCTGTCCAGGTGGGCTCGGTGGCATCTTAATGTGCATTAACATACAGTAAGATGGTTTTATTTACATCCACCATTAATTAGTCTATCGCTTACTGTCTGGACTTAGTGCAATAACAGGTTTTTTTATTTATTTATTTTATTTGGTCGGGACAGTGTTAATGAGGCCCAGAAAGACCCTGTCCAGGTGGGATTTGAATCTGGGACCTTCTTGCACAAGCGCTAACCGCTGTACCACACCACGCTGCCCACTTGTGTTTTCTTATTGAACTTTAATATGTACTTTTTAAATTAACTTACATTTATGATCAGTAATGATTTTATTGAGACAAATAGGGTAGAGAATGGGTATGCCTATGAGAGCACTATCGGTATTCGTTGTATTTTGTACAATTACAATAAAGATCTGTCTATAGTTTAATTTAATCTTTTATACATAGTGCAGAAATAGCTCTGGAGTTAGTTACCATCATTACTGCATACTTCTGTCGCAGTTTACCCCCATTTGTATTGTTCTTAGGAAAATGCTAATTATCCGGGCAAAGTAAATAGTGTAGTAATGTACTTTCCTTCCACATTGCAAACCGACTTTGTTACTGAGGTTTATTTTATGTATTTTGGAAACAGCCTGACCTTTGCTTGCTAATGAAGAAATGACAGTACAATGCAATAAAAGAAACTGCATGTAAGATTGTGTTTTGACGTTTCTGTGTTGTACAAAGCCATTCATCCTTCGCCACCACGTGTCAATTTAAATCATGATCATTTTCAAACTTGTGGTTTGGCAGCTATTTTGCATTTCTGAGTGGCATTTAACATGTAGCCAAATTTGTGGTGGAGTGTTTCATGCCACGCTAGATTTCTCTATGCACTAATTATTTTCCAATTGCATAGAAATCCTCATGTTTCTAATTTTTCATTTATGACCCGGCCCAGACTTTCCGTATCGGTTTTCATTAGGTAGAAAAGCAAAAGGCTAACGGTGCCTGGCAAACTAGAGTTAGCTTGCGTCTGTTGGATTAGCACCTCCACCAACACTGCAGCCAGGTGCTAAACCACGTGACTGCAGATAAAGCCGGCAGGCATTAGTGCTAATCCCGACCTGATCTTTGGAATATGTCCCTATTACCGCCACAAGCACTCTTACGGCTGTCACCTATGGGCCTCGACGCTTTCCTATAAGGGGTAGCCTAATATATTTAGCCTAAAAAAACAACAAACTTGACATGGATATTAATCAGCGCGATCACATTTCTGCTAGTCTTTGCTAATGCTAATTAACCTATCTGCATCTGAGTTTTATTCGATTTTCACCGACCCTTAGGCCATTCTAATGTCGTTGCAATGATCTTGTCTGCTAAATGCTAATTCTGCGCTACTTATTTGGGGACACAGAAAGAAGAAATACCACCTTTATCTATCACACAAAGGACGCAACAGCAGTATGTGCTAGAAAAACATGAAACTCCTCTGATTACTATAGAGTTAGGGGAAATCCACTGTCCCCATGGAGATCCGCCATGTTTGCGGCTGTTTGCATACATTTTCCATAGACTAACATTAGCTATATAAAAGTGGGTAAAAAAGCCGTGGAACAACTCTGTTAGCTGTTGAGTCACTACTGTTAAATCCATTTAACACACTGTAGCGTCCAAGTGTTTTAATGTTAACAATAACTCCAATATTTAACCTTTTAAATCTCCATTAGTTTATTATTGCTGCAAATCCCATGATGCCTAATCACAGTCCTGAGCGCTGTACTACAGATACCTCCTTATGTAGTTAGATGTGCAGAAAAGTAGCTTTATGCATTGAAGAAAGCATGAAATTGGCGTTATCCAGTTAGACTACAGCGTTTTTGCATTATATCAGCTTATGTACGACGTTGATGCTAAAATCAACGTCATATATAAGTTATGAGTTCAATGACACAAATAAAGACTTTTCACTTTCAACTTAAAACAACAATTTAGTTTTGTCCATGAAGAACAAAATGTGTTCTGCAACCCATTAAAAACATCATCAATGTTTTTCTTTGCGGCCTATTGTTTATCCACACTTGTTGTTTGGCCACAGTAGTTGTTGCTTCATCCAATCATCCCCAAATGTTCTAATAAAATCCCGCCTCTTTACAAATGTTTTCAACAGGCTCCAGATTGATATACAATTGTGAACTCTGCTACCATTCTATCAATCTGGCTTTCATCCGGCTTGTCCCCTAGGTCTCCCTATGTGAACTTATAGTGAGGGGAATTGACAAGACGTTCTGGGACTCTTTCCAACAGCCTACAGTAGGTAATTTCTCTGCTTTGAGCTCAGGTATTTTGCGGGGTGTGTTCAAATAGTAGCGTCTAATTGGGAGGAGCGAAACACGCCTTTGAATGCACTAAAAGGAGGATACCAATGTTTAGCACATACACAACAATAATGGCTGGATTTGAGGACACTCTTTTAGGCTGGATATCTCACTCACGTAAACTGGATTATCGACAGTAATGTGATGCAGTTTCTGGGATCTTGTAGGGACTCTGGAAGGAAAGTACTGTAGCAGTGTGGACAACAATGGAAAGGTTAGGCTCTAAACATAATCCCTTGGGAGTTTGGGAAAACTGAAATTGGGCAATGCTCAGAGTGTGAGTGAGTCATAGGCTGAAGCGGTGGAGTCGATGTATGGGGGGGGGGGGGGGAATGCCACGGCTAGACATAAAAGTTGGGGATGCGTTCTTTCTTTCTTTTTTTGCATTGCACAATAAACCTCTTGATTCAAGCGGCTGCTATCTTCTGTGGCTGCAATTATGTCAGACTGGTCAAGCTTTGGGCGATGTGACAAGAGGGCTACGCTGTCTGGGCCCTTCAATCAAGTGACCACAAATGCCTTTTGGATGTCTCCAGTTTGTCTGATATAAGCTTGTCCAGTTATCTTCCCATGCCTTTGCAGTGACACATCGGCCAACTTACTACTACCATGTCCGCTGACCCAATTATCGGCCCAAAACATAAACGTAATTGTACTAGTGGACATAATGCGATCTTTGAAGGCTTGTCTCTGATATAAGGATGTACTGTATCTATATGGAATACAATACGAAATGTCTCGGATTGCTTTGACAGACGCGCACAAATTCTTGGCACCAGTCCGCCGCTTTCAGGCTTTGCCTTTGAAACATGCAAATGATCTTGAGGGAATGTCTTCAATCACGGTAACTGCCCAGGTAGACGCTTGACTGACAGTCAGAGAAAAATGCTGCACATACCTTAACACTTGCACAAATATAAATCCGGACTTTCGCAAATGCCAAGCCCGTCTTAATCTTCGTGGGACGTGCGTTTTTTTTGTCCGAAGTTGAACGGGTGATTTGGTTTGCGTTGGGCCTCCGCAGCTCGTCGGGGGAGCGTGCTTGGGCACATCGGCAGTGATAGGGGCAGACAGGCAGCAGCTGCCGAAGCAAAGAGAGTTCTTTTGCGAATCATCTGTATTTTTATGTGTGTGTTTGACGATGGCTTTTCCTCATGCTCTCGGCACCTCGGGGACTCGGAGCATTTGTTCATTCAGGAAGGCCACGGTTTGCTCCTGTCTTTCCGCTGCGCTCCCGAGAAAAACACAGGTGCCCTTTCTCCTACGCCGCAAAAGAGGGGATTTCATCAGCTTCAATTGAGCCGTTTTTACTAGATTTGTTTATAGATTTGTTTTAGTTTTTTTGATGGTGTTCAGGTGATTATAGGTTCCTTTATTTTATATATGTTTTCCTATTATATGCTGAGTCCGTGGGCGGCACGGTAGCGTACTAGTTAGCGCTCTCGCTTCACAGCTAGAAGGTCCAGGGTTCGATTCCCACCTGGATGGGGCCTTTCTGTGTGGAGTTTGCATGTTCTCCTTGTGTCTGTGTAGGTTCCCTCCGGGTACTCTGGTTTCCCATACCACTAAAAACATGTACAATAGGCCAGGATGAATGATGTGTGTGTGTGTGTGAAAGTATGGTGGTGGTCAGAGGGACCGTTGGAGCAGATGTGTAGCAGTCACAACAGTGCTTCTGTCAGTCTCCCCCGGGGGAAACTGAAGCTACAAACTACCACTGAGTATGGAGTGAATGTACAATTGTCTCATGTAAAGTGCTTTGTGACCATGTCTGTGAAAGGCGCTATATAAATGAAGATCTTCTTCTTTTTCCATCCTCAGAACTAAGCCATGGTTTTGTTTAATTTCTGACCTGGTTAATCCGGTCATGGACTTGGTTCTCATACAGGCATTTGGTAAAAAAGTTTGAGAATCACTGGTTTATGCAAACGGAAATGAGGAAACAAATGCACCTAATATTTACCCATCTGACAGGCAATTTTATTTAAATTGTGAAACCTGTAAAACATTCAAATGGTAAATAATATAAATCTGAATTTGTATGTTTTATTCTTGAACCTGTTATCTGCTAGGTTAGGGTTAGGGTTAGAAATTATGCATATCCAAATCCCAAAGCATATTGACAGGAGATCTTACAGCCTATATGCCAGTTCACTCACAAGGACCACAACCTCAGAGTATGCACAAATAATACATTTATTAACGATTTTACAAAAATAGATAAGCCGTTCTGGGGATTCGATGAGGTATGGTCCCAGGCTCGCGTCCCATACTGTAGGGGAAGTAGAAGAGAATAATAAAGGGAGGGAGGGTGGGGCCGGAAACCCCGAATGAGAGGACGAGGTCAGTAAACGGGGGGCTTAAACAGGCCGGCAGCCGGAAGGGGCGTGCGTGAGGTGTGGTCCTGCTCTCGAACCTCAGATAACTATTTATCTTCATTTAGGGCTGGGTACCTCACGATTCTATACCATACCCGATACATGGCTTACAATAACGATACGCCGATACTGTGATAATCGATATATTGCACAAAAATAACCTATGATACATCACGATTTTTATTTTATTTTTAAACATGCGACTCTTAACCTTTATGTTAACTTAGGGTAAGGTGTCTTGCCCAAGGACTAGGGCTGAACGATTTTGCCAAAAATCAATATTGCTATTTTTTTCAATAAATATTGCGATTTCCATTTTATTTTGATTTTCCTTCCCCCTAATAACTTCCCCATTAATAACTTTTTGTTGCATGTAACTTAAATTATAGCCTGAACTGAGACAATGTTATTGCTCATGAAATATTTACAACTTATTTATGTATTACTTACTTTTTACATTTTTATAATTGTATACTCGACTGTGATATTTTTGTAAATAGCCTAAATAATTTCTTGCTATTTGCATCTTAATTGTGTTTTAGTCAGTGTTTATGAGAGAAGTTCTCATCCAAAACATTCCCAAACATTAACCTCCTTTTAGGTTCTAAAAGTCCCAACTGAGCCGCAAACAACTCTTTACAAGCAGCACAGGCTCACCTTCATCTCTGTGGAGGCAGAGACAGTCGGAGGTGAGGGAGTTTCTGGGATCAGTGCATCAGTGGAGCAGCACGGCCCGGGACTCTGATTAGCGCTGCAGCTAATGCAATGCTAACAGAGAAAAGCAATAGTCCTTCTGCATCATAAACGCTGATATTTTCACTGTACATCCACGATCTGCTGCGCACCTTAACTAGACTGAGAAGTAAACAAAAGCATGCTGCGGAGCCGCTACATTCACTTCTGTGGGCCGCGGCCATCAGCTGCATGGGCATTGGGCCAAAATCGCGTGCCTCTGCAATTTGGAAATTGCGTTGTGTGATATCGCGATAAAATTGCAAATGCAATTCATCGTTCAGCCCTACCAAGGACAAGACGACAGTGTGCATTTGTGGGAGCTGGAATTCGAACCCACGACATTCCGATCACGAGATGACCCGCTCTACCAACTGCGCCACCGTGGGGGCAAAATATCGGAAAATCGATATATTGTCACACTCCTAATGCCAGTGTGTAATATGTGTAAGATCTGTGTGACTGAAACACAACTTACATCACATTTGCTTAACCCTAATCATAACCCTAACCATAGCCCCGATCAGGTATGGGGGGCGGCAAGTAACAGGTTAAAAGTACAGCTGCAAACATAAGTTTTCTGAATCTGAATACACAAACATAAAAACCAAGGTTGTCCAATTTGCGCAGATTGAGACAATTATTTGGATACTTGAACATCCCTCTTTTATGCAGTGTATCGGCGTCCCTCAGTTGGGTTTGCATGCACGGGTAAGAAGATCTATGGTTATAGTCTGTCTGGATTGAGCTGCTGTCCTTGTACAAGTGTATACAGAAGTTATATCGATTTATAACACTGGCCTTTCATACCTGACCTCTTCATTTCCAGTTCTTCTATCTGATCTGTTGTGACATTGCAATAAAGTGCGGGCTTTTCAGATGATTCTTTTTTTTATTTTTTATTTTATTTTTTTTAGTACTTCAGCCCTTTTATAAACGTAAAAGTCAAACGATGTTCAGCCACTTTTTTTAATCTATGTGTAGCTTTTGGCCAAGGCGGATAATAACCACGTAAGTGAAAATAAACCAGTGGAAGCCTCTAATTGCAGACTTTCATCGAGGCTTTAAGATGAATTATTCCTCGAGCGATCTCTTTTGTTTGGAGAATTTTGAAGAAAGCTACGCTGAACACTTTTGACCCATTACCTATTCTGAAATCATGAGAAAGTTGTAACAAAATCGAGGCAGTCAGTGTTATCTGTCTGTCTAAAATAGTCTCTAGTCTTGTTTGTTTTTTCTGATTGATTGTGTTTAGTTTGTTCAGATCCAGATAATTAGGCCCAAGTTGTACCTCTCAGTGTTTTACAATTGATATCCATCCCGCTGTCTTTGTTTCCTTTCCCGATACGTCAAATCGTTAAGTCTTGTTCTTTGCCGTAAAATAGGAACAGAATGTGGAGGTTGGCAGAGCTTACTTTTGGGAGCGTATCAATCAAACTGATATTGAATGTGCCTGAAATGTTTGCGTATTTCCGAGTCTGGTTTCGGTTGGTCTATCATAAACAGTGCGTCTGACATCAGTGGTGGGTATTAATATCTACCACATCGATTTATATTACACGACTTGCCAAACACGCTGTTGGCACTTTTATTGGAGCGAAACAGATGGGACTAACTATCTTCGTACATGTCTTTGGGAAATTTAGATCTCTGTTAGGGAATGAGGCACAAAGATAACACACGCGTGACATTGATGGATTATTGCTCCGGCCTCAAAGTCTTAAACTAAAACGGCAATTGTCTCTGGCGGACCCTGTTAATTGGACAAGAAAACCGTTACCTCATTTCAAGGCATGCACCAGGACGAGTTAACGTCCGTGCTTCAACGCTGTGCAGATGTCACACCCTCAAGGAAAGGTAACAATGAGAAGACAAATTACTCACTCCTTGTCTCCTAAGTGAAAATGTACGCACATACGCCCATATTTGTAAGGCGTTGATGGGCCTCCAAGGATCACATGTCTGCCTCAAATGCAGCTTCCATGCTACGCGTGTTTAAGGACGTTATACGTGCAAATTTATGACTTAAATAGATGCAACACATTTGAGATGCTTCATTGAAACTCAAACCAAGAGCGACATTTTACACCAAGGCATCTTATCATCAGCAATGATACATTCGATGCAATGTAAAATGTTGAAACAAAGCGACTAAAAGATATAAATCACTTAATACCAAGATACGCAGTCTTTATTTATTTATCTGATATGGACATTGGACAAACCGGATTTCTGTAAGTGTTATTGCAAAACAGCTAATTTGCAACACTGGTCCATAGGAGGCTTTTAGACACATTTAGCAAAACGTATGTACAGAAAATAATAAAGGTAAGCGTTGCCTTGCCTTGTCTACAATGTACAGTATCAGATGGAGGTTGCAGTCATATCAGTTACCAGGTTCAGCGGAGACCAGTACAACGTTGGACTGGTCACTCGGGAAACTTCACTGGAACCTTCGCTTTCTGAGCCTGTTCGTACAAACACATACATTTTTAGCCAAGGGACCCATGTAAGGATTGAATGCTTCTCCTTTTTCTCATTTACTAATACGCTTGCCCATGTGCAAAACAAGTAGCATATGCAAAAGTGAATTAGCAGCAGAGTCATTTGCACATTTTTGACTGACGCAGCGTTCTCTCATTTAGAGATCAGATTTGGGGCTGTAATACAGTAATACAAGTCATTTCAAATGGTAAATTTGGTGAAACATGCTTACAGAATGTTACATTATATTTTCCAGCTTGCACTCGCCCGTCTTGTTAAATGACCCCCGTAGTATGATGATGAGTCCCATTGAAGTGAGGCGGCTAAATGTCACTCTTATTCAAAACCATCACTTTGGCTACCGTGCATTCGTTACTCATTCTCAGTGAAATGATTGGATAAAGCAAAATGTCATTAGAGAGACTTGTGATCGGTTACTGCAGGTTTCCATAGAGCCATGTACATAACTTGTCAGCTTGGTTCGCTTAAAGAATGTTATTTCCGCCCGTAGAAGAAATCCATGGAAACCCAGACTTGTCATATCTAGAAGTCTGGTTGTGCCCGGCTGCCACATCATCACTATGTTTCATTCGTCCTCTGTGTCTGCACATGTCTGGGTGCCCTAAGCAAGAATTTAGTTTTAGTCTTAATCTTTTGATGACGTTTTTGTCAAGTTTTGTTATTTTGTTTAAGTCTAGTTTTAGATGACACTTAAATGTGGTATCTATAATACCTTTTACACATGCAATTTTATTTTATTCAGACATATTGAAACATATTGCACATTGGATTGGGATAGTATGGGGCTTTTTGGCTCTGTCACTGTTTTTAATCGCTCCTTCTTTTTAACAAAAAACATCTGGACATTATTAATTTAGTCGTCATTAATTTTACTTTTAGTCTAGACTGGAAATAAATATCACTTTGACTAAAATCATGACAAAATGTCGTAGTGGACGAAATGAACACTGATCTCTGTGCCAGGAAGAGGGAGCTTTTATTCCCCTACACAATCCTACTCTCCCTTTTGCCACTTCTCTGCCTCCTCAACTCAAGGCCAGCGTGTAAAACCATCTCGTATAACGTTTACCTGCACCGCTGTGACTCATTTTAAATGATGTATTTACATGGGAGAAGTAAGTCATTTTCAAAAGCCGCGGATCAAATGAGTGGCGCTGGTGTCGGACCAACAAAAACAGAATTAGTCATCTGGTTGCATCCTTCAGCGAGGCGATTCGAACACGGCTGAGTCACTCCGTGCAGTTTGATTTAGTTGGAGGGTTTTTTTTTTTGTGTAAAGAGAGGTTGCGAGCTGAAATGTTTGACTGCTAAATGAGCACCGCTGGAGTGGGTCCCTGTGACAGAGCCGTCTGAAATCCTGAATGATGGCTGTACAGATGGACTCATACGACTGGTTTGGCCTGTTTGGATAAGTGCAGCTTCTGTGTTTTCTTTGCACTGTAACCAAAACAGATAAGGACTATTATTGTAATACATATTTACAGAAAGTCGTGTTTAAATCTCAATGTGGAGAGTATCAAAAAAGGCACACTTTCATTGTTAGTTTGTGATTGAAAGTCGGGAAACTCTCTGTTTATTCAAGTATTTTTTATTTCCAGGCCTGTGTAGCAGTAAAAATCCAATCAAAGAAGAGCAAGGATAATGTGCAAACAACCTATAGTAGAATAAATGTGTCTTCAAGATTCAAGATGTTTTATTTGTCAAACCATGTGAATGATTTGAAATGGTATTTCTCTCATCCTTGATTGCGGAGTGGGGGGTGGGAGAAGAGGGGCGGGGGGTGGGAGAAGAGGGGTGGGAGGGAGGGCAGGGAGTTCAGCTTCCCGATGGCCTTATGTATGAAACTGTTCTTAAGTCAACTGGACCTGGCCCGTAGATTCCGCAGTCTCCTCCCTGAAGGCATCACCTTGAAGAGACTGTGTGATGGGTGCGTAGGGTCCCTGGTGATTCTGATGGCTTTGCGGGTGAGACGGGTGGAGTACATGTCCTTAATGGTGGGGAGAGGGTGAGACGGGTGGAGTTCATGTCCTTAATGGTGGGGAGAGGGTGAGACGGGTGGAGTACATGTCCTTAATGGAGGGGAGAGGAGCTCCGCAGATCTTCTCCGCTGCTCTCACGATGCGCTGGAGGCTCTTTTGGCAGGAGGCAGTGTTGACGCCGTGCCACACAGTGATGGAGCTGGTCAGGATGCTCTCTATAGTCCCTCTGTAGAAGAGCCACACAGTGATGGAGCTGGTCAGGATGCTCTCTATAGTCCCTCTGTAGAAGAGCCACACAGTGATGGAGCTGGTCAGGATGCTCTCTATAGTCCCTCTGTAGAAGAACCTCACAGTGATGGAGCTGCTCAGGATGCTCTCTATAGCCCCTCTGTAGAAGAACCACACAGTGATGGAGCTGGTCAGGATGCTCTCTATAGTCCCTCTGTAGAAGTTGCACATAACAGAGGCTGGGACTCTAGCTCTTATGTACAATTAATGAAAAACCTGAAAAGAAGAAGATCAATGTTGGCAGTGCAAAGAAATAGACTAGATGTAGTGACTGTGATTGGTAAAGGGACACTTACATACTATTCTACTTACTATATAGTATTAGAATAGATGAGAGAATAGAATTGTACAGTCTGCCATTAGGTGATATCACAGCATAGCAACAACCTGAAAACAGAAGCCAAAATAATGTAATTTCTATATTATAATTAGTTTGACCCTCCGTCCTGAACATTAAAGAAATTAAAATGATGTGATTGAACCCCCTCTGTATTAGTGATGTATTGTAGTATTACTAGTATTAGTTGTAGTAATGTAAGATGGAACCAGGAGCACTAATAGGAGCAGAGTGGACGTAGCATTTGTAAGTATATTATAGTCGTAGAGCTCAACAGTCCTGCCCGCCTTAAAACCATTTGGGCTCTGGAAGTATTAGTACACTTTCCACAGACTTATCCCATAGACTATTTGAAAAATCAAGAGTTGGGCAAATCACCTATTTATGTGGTAGTCATGGAAAAGTCCAATTACTTGAAAACATGGCAAAGATTCTTGTAAAAATGACACAAGTTTTGATAAATCTTCTACTTAAAATAATCATTCAGGATATGTTTACTTACCATATATTTTCCTTTACGTACGCATTCTTTAAAATTCAGCTTCTTGTTTACTTAAGCTTGAGAAATATTTTGCGGATGTGATGGGACGCCTGCCAACATTGAGTTTATATCTGTTTGGTGTTTAATGTTGCTGACCACATCCTGGAAAGCGCCGGCCGGCTCTTGTTGTTTCCCCTGTATATGCCTCACTGTAAACAGCGGTCCATATGAACAGGGCTCTGCAGAAGCACTTGGTCTGGATTTGCCGTTAGTCGCTGCAGTATTTCGTTTCCTGCTCTGGGGGAAGGCTTGACTCCGGTGACATGATCCCACAAATACAAAGTCCCACTCTTGTAAAAGTTCTCAAAGACTTCATGCGTGACAACAATGAAAGCAGAACATATAAGATCCAAATCCACCAGACTGTCATATTGACAAGTAATAGTAATGCATATTTGTTAAACAATGTTTAACAACTGGCCCGCTCTACACTATGGCTTTTTAATGCACCACACTATGCAAGGCTACATCATACTTCACATATAACTCAATTAAATAAATATATAATAATAATAATGATAATGATAATGATAATGATGATGATGATTAAACCCAAATTAAAATTATACTGAGGATGGTAATGACAACTGGGATATAGCAAGATCTTGGAGTATAATATCTATTAATGTACCGTTATAACATAAAAGTAACTCTCAGTAATCACTGGTAACAATCTGAAAGGAATATATTAAGGATCACATTTTTTTACTTGCTTTGTGCTTGACATCGTACATGAAACGAGATCGTTGTTGTAGTTGTGCTTTGTTTCAATTAATTATATAAACAGTTCATATATTTTTTTGTAAGTTGGTCTGTGCTAATGTAGCTGCTGAAATGTTTCAAATTCTCTTTGGATGAGGTCTCTTTGATGTTTTGTTCCTTCGGTACCATTGTGTAAAATGTACTTTTTTAATGTATTTGCACCCGGGGGTGGGGGCGCTCATAAGCTTTTTGCTGCTCAAATAAACAAGTAAACAAAACAAAAAACTAAACGTCATCATTAGAGATTAAACCCGTTTGTAACGTTTACATACATTTTTAATGAGATGGATTGCCTTCAGGTCAATAAATTAAGTAAATTCTGTTTGTGAAGAGAATAATCAGATGGAAACACAATTTGGTCTCATAATTACTAAGTATACAGCTGTTCTTCTAGAGACCTGTTGATAGAATTGATTGCAGACCATGCATAGATTTCGTGCAGATGACCAAATAACTGCCACATCTCCCTCAGTCAGCCCCAGGGCAGGGCAGTGTCTCAGAAGTAGCACACCACTTCTTATTTTGTATTGAATCGTCCAGAAAGGTGTTTTCTAAGACATTTGGTACGAATGCCGGTGCAAATTGTGTGATAAAAGTTGCTGCACCTTCAGCAGTTGCTCAGTGATGATGTGGGGAAGACATAACATGAACAGGAAGTTCCACTTCCACTGGACTCTGTTGAGGTGTGTCTGTTTATCCACATAAACGCAGAGACAGATGTGTTGATAGGGTTTCACCTGTGTCTTGCACAGTGCAGTGTGATCAGTATTCCAGAGCCCGTCGGTCGGCGGCAGAAGGGTGAAATCTGGCTCAGTTTCAGCTGTTTTCTTCAGATCTGACCTTAAACACACAGAGCATTCTCAGATGTCAGCCAGGGGTGCAGAGCCTCCATCTAGAATCCACTTAGAGTGAAAATGAGCTGACAGACACAATCACTGAAAGTAAACGTCGCTAAAATAGAGGCTGTCTGTGATGGCTGGAGATGAGAGACGAGGATTAGCGCAGGGTCACACAGAAGTGATAACTATTACTTGGCCCTGTGTGTTTTATAATGTGACAGGGCTGGTGCCACTTTCAGAAGTGTTTGAACATGTGTTGACATAGAGATTTTGCTCTCTTACATTGGAAGTTTTCTTAACCTTCTGTACCTGGCAGACCTCCAGAGATGACTTGGTATGCGCCTTCTGATCACAAATGAGCAAACACGGCTAAAGTTCAACCATTCTGCCCCGGACTTCTTTGAATCTGGCAAGAAGTCAGCTTTGAAGGCTGCAGATGGAAACCAGCTAAATCTAATGTAAAGCCTTATTGTTACTGTGTGTGGTTTGATGTAATTGGTAACGTTTTTAGTAACTGTTTATCTTTACCTTAAATGCATTCAGACAATCTCTCTCCCTGCTCTCCCCCATGAATTCCTATACCCTTAAGTATAGCATAATTGAAGTATTGAGAAAAGTGTTACACAGGCTCATGCAGCTGCTTGAAATGTGCTATTATTTTGTCTTATGTGCTTTGTGTTTTCTTTGTTACAGAGTTTCAATGCTCCTCCACGCTCTAAGATGAAGTTATGGAAAGGTGCTACTCTTGCCTTCATGCTCTGTGGCGCTGCCTTATCCGTCGTGCTCCTTAGAAACATGGCCGCTCTCGGACAGCTCAGACCCAACGGCAAACACCCTCAGACTCCTTCTGCCAGTCACTCCAAATCACCATCGTGGACGCTTTCAGCCTCCTCGACAAAGTCCAAAACGGAACGGGACACGCCGGCGATGGGTGGTCTGCGGCGGAGAACTCGATCGACCGATGACATGAGCTCACTTCTCTCTGAGTGTAAGATAAACTATTCCCCTTTTTCACAAGTTCCTGTCGGGCTGTGAGATAAGGCGAGCCGTGGAGTGTGTCCAGGATTCAATTACCACCTCATTTGTCAACTTCATTGTTTGGGCACAGACTAGAAAGAGGAGACGCTCACACATAGGATTTATAAATTATTTGACAGTGTTAAATGTTGATTTACTGATCATCATCCATCAATTGAAAAGATAAGTCAAATTGACCTGTTGCAGCTACACTTAAAAACACAATGGTGCACACAGTTAGAAAATAACATGTAAGATAAATGAACAATCAAAGAAGAAAGATAGAATATATACATCTTATATACAAGAAATATCTATCTATCTATCTATCTGTCTGTGCTATTTTTGCACTTAAACTATGTCTACGTTTGGATCAAATTCCAGTCACACCGAAATCCTTACAGAATAAAACAAAGGAAAACATAAGCACAATCAGTGATTAATTCCCAGAGGTCAAATACAGTTCAGTGAAGCTCATGGTTATTTCGAGAGAATGTTGACTGTGCGAAGTGTGGCTTTGATTTTTATTAGGCTGTAAGAATCCAATTACTGTTGACATCACTGTGTCCAGACCCCATTAGCCAAATAAAGTGAAATGTGTTCACTGTGTGTGCGCTTCATTTCAGCCAATTGATTCTACAGTGGCCATGTGTAAAAAACAGAGATCGATGATGTTTCATATTTGGAGAATTACGCTACAGGATTACACAACAGTTTGATAAAGTAATAAAAGTGATGAGGCGTCTTCTCTGCTTGTGGAAACTTGTGCTGATTGACATACGACAACAAACACAGTTTACTGGAATCCACGTTTGTTTATACAGATGTTTCATAGACAAACTTTATCAGCGGTTGTTGTTGAAATCATGTTATTTGACGCTGTCGTCTTGTTTCTCCGTCAGTCACCCTGATGTTCCAGAGCTTCACGGAGAGTGAGCTGCAGCACGTGGTGGGGGCACTATTGGACAGAAAGAGGCGAAGAAGCCGACTGGACCAGAGCAGAAGGACTAAAAGGGCACGACGGCCCAAACCCTGCTCCGTCAGGGAGCTAAAGCTAACAGTGAGTGAACTGGGCCTCGGCTATGAGAGCAATGAGACAATGCTGCTGCGCTACTGCAGCGGGAAGTGCACGGCCCACCGCAACAACTACGACATCACCATGGAGCACATGATGAGGACTGGCTTTAAAAAGAAAGGCCGCAGAGACAAGGTCAGCAACGGGCCCTGCTGCCGGCCCACCGCCTTTGAAGAAGACTTTTCCTTTTTGGACGATAACTACAAATACCGTACGATACAGAACTTATCGGCGAAAAACTGTGGGTGTGTATGACCCATAGATTTCACTATTTCCTCTCATGCTGCTCAGCCTCTTTATCGTGGATCTATTGTTATTACTGTGGAGTATAAGCTCAAAGGATTTATTTTCAAGCTGTCCCGGGGCCACGTTACATGGTTACATGAGCAGTGGGACCTTCTCCAGCGGGCACAGAACTCGATGTTTTTACGTGGATTTATGTAAAGAAGACAGGAATGACTGCACACACCTCAACGATGCTTTCATGTTTTCTGTCTCTGTTTTACACTGAACAAAAGTGGTGTAACTCTCATTTAGCAACACAACTTCATGCCAGGTCAGAATCCTCCGCGCTCAGTCTGATAATTCACGCCGGCTATAGCAGCTGTGCAGAATAAACAGATTCCACTCAACTGACAAGGACTGTGTGCAGCGTTCACACATATGAGGTAGAGGTTTTCCAATCTGATCTGAAAAGCTATCAACACGTTCTTAACACACCCGCTTACTGCAGATCTGTTGAGAATTTCATTCATACGGAAAAAGACACATGAAGTCAGAACTCGGTTTCTCCATATTTTAAAGTCCGGAGATTGACTGGCACTGATCCAGGCTGTACACCCGCCCTCAGCGCAGCTGTGACAGGCCGCAGCTGCTTGGGTCTATTTACTGAATATTTCAGTAAAGTTTGAATAAATAAATACTACAAAACAGCCTTTCTGACAGCTTCAAAATTCTGTGAGCAGCTGTGGTCAGTTTGTTTTCCCGTTCCGTGCTTGGCTGCTGCGGTGTTATTACTCAGGTAAAATGTTTCTAATATTTCGATTAGAACGATCCCTCACTCCGATCCGGCTGGAGGTTTGTAGATGAGTGACAGCGCGCCACTGCTTTAAAAGTCATTATCACCTCAGTCAGGTCCCATGTGAAATGCTTCATCGCATCTGTTCGCCGCGTAGCTTTTTATACGTGTCCCAAATCATTCTGTGCTACCATTACCCCCACCCCCCCACCCCCCCTGATAATTTGCCAAAAACACATGCTGGTCCCCTCCTCTGATGCATTCATAAGCTGCCCAGGAGGTAATTTGTGAAGTTTACATTTGGCGTCGTTTCAGGCCGAGTGTAAGAAAGAGGAATGGCTGCAGTGAGCACACTTTCAGAAAACAAACCTTGAAGCGGGTCCAGATTTGGTTTAATTATCATTTCAAACCTCCAGCGCCCAGAGCCTTTCCTCGGCCAGTCCTTTGCCTAACTTATGAAGCAACGTTTTCCTTCTTTTACTTTCGCTCTTGAAACCGTCACAACAGATTGCCTGAAGTAACAGTGGTTGTGTTTTTATGATTTTATTTTTTTTTTGGAAAAGAAAAGAAGGCGCAGCATGGGGTGTGGATGCCGCACGTTTATATATTGTAGTAAAGATTATTATTTATTTGGTAACTAAATTATGTTTTGCATATTTATTTAGAGTAGCACACATGCAGAAAAAGGACAGCTTATTCTCATTAAGCATCTGTGCCAAAGTGTTTATGTAACCTTCTGCTGAATAAAGCTCATTTCAGAGGTACCGTACATGGTTCTTATGGTGTTATTTCAACCAGGTGTGACTTTTGCATGTTGTACAATCAAAGTATTTGCAGAACTCTAACGCTATATGCTGATTTGTCACAACAAGAACTAAAACTAAAACTCAAAACAAAGATGAGTAATACCAGACATGCTCCTAATGATCAGCAGTAGAGCATTTGGAAGATAACCTAATGTTTGGCTCTCCGTTGTCAAAGCAACGCTGTAACATCTCCAAGGAGACGAGCTGGTGATGTCCTGCTCCCAGCAAAGTTACGAGTCAGGTCTGAGGAGAGGCGAGCGCTCCTAGAGTATTAAGATATATGAGATATAAAATAAATAACACGTGTGTGTATTTTATTCTACTTGGTGAAATATTATGCAGTGTGGTTTTAAAATTGCATTGACATAAACAGCATTTAAAACTGAGAAGCAGTACTTTGTTAGTTTTGTGAGTACAAAAACTTAAAGGACCTGTATCATGCTATTTTAGCCATTCCAAAGTAAAGTATAGGCATTTATATGATATATTGTACCTCTACCACTACAGAGCACTAATTTTTGTGATAAATATAAGTATTTTCTGGAGGTATTTTTCCAACCCGGAAGACAAAACGCTTGGATTCAGTTAACTCCGCCCCCTCTCGCCGCTCATACAACTTTAGCAGTAGTAGAAATATATATATCACAGCAAAAAGTGAAGTTACTTCATGATGCTGTTATAAGGAGTTAACATGTGCAACACAGCTTCATGGCTAAATGGCTACCACACACGCTAACATGCATTTTGATCGACTCACCAGTCTGATGTTTCCATTATAGGACTTGCGCTGGTTATAAAAGTTAATCCACTTTGATTCTGGCCAAGGGTCATCAAGCATCCATCAGCGACAGGCACAGACAAACACTATTTTGGCTGATAGTCGCTGAATCCCGGAGGGAAAGTCCAACTTCTATGCCTCTTCTTTGGGAAGGTTGAATAAAGTCCAGTCCTCGCAGCCAAACGCGGTTTTCCCCGTGACATTATCGTTGGGTAAGAAAAAAGAACAGGTGTCCAGACTCCAGAGTAGGTTAGAAAAAGCTCCCTCTTCACAACTTTCGGTGCAACATGACATGACATCTGTTCAGACCGTTCGGACGCTCAGGAGGAGCGTTTGTTTTCGGTACAGGGGCAGCGCAGCGTCAGGCACTTCCTCTTTTTTTTTTTTTTTTTTTTTCATTTTTTTTTTTTATTGATTTTTTCTTACGACAGAAATAATGAAAAAAGCAATTTTACAAATGAAAATCAGGCCGTAAGGCATTAGATTACAGACGTCGAGCACTTCCGTTCCGCTGTGACGACACAACTGAACATGCCAGTCGTTTACCAGGAGAGGGCGGATCAGCTGCTCAGAGCGCAGGATTCAGGAGGATTACTGAGAACTGCGTGAATGAATCCAGAAACCACTCTGGGGGTGTTTTTGAGAAGGAAATAGCATAACAACATGGTTAAAAGCTCCAAAAAGTCGATTTTGCATGATATAGGACCTTTAAATGGGAATATATGCCAATTTGTATTGGGCCTTATATATAATTTTATATACTTTTAAGCCAGTGGTTCTCACTTGTGTGCTTTAATTTTGACAACCTATTTATGATCCTTTCATTGCAGACCACTCCTTACAAATTGTTTTAACTTACTATGCTATAACACTTATATGTCAGACATGTCAAAACCCTGGTTTAAAGGCGCATTATGCAACTTTTTATTCGTGGGTGAAAAATGGGTAATATTAGTGCGTATTTGACCTTTCAGTGACCCAGTGCCTTTACTTTCAATCCATGGGCAATAGCTTTTAGGGTTTCTGGTAGGTTTTCACTGGGGAACTGTCTCCATGGTTACGTATAAATGTTCCATCCATAAAACCTTATACACTGTGGTTCAAAGATGAAAAAAGAATGATCTGATGAAGGCTAATGCCGAAACGTTATCATCATAATTAAAAATTGGACATCGGCTACTTGAGTGTGCGATGCTTCTCTTTTCTCATCCAGAAAACCTACCAGAAACCCTCAAAAACCTTAAATAAAATCTATCCTGGAGCGTCGTGGAGTCACTAAAAAGGTCACTGAAAGGTCAAATAAGCACTCATATAAGCACTTTTTTTTTTTTCCCGCACAAAAAGTCGCATAATGCACCTTTAACGTTTGATGAGAAGGTCGAGAACAAGAGGGGCATTGTGGCGGACTGGTAAACTCTCATTACTGACGTGAATGAGTCCAGCTCCTCCCTGAAGAATTGCTCAATCAATATAAACCCTGGCAAAATACGATAGTGGTAATGCCATGTGGTTCCAGTTTAGCGACCAGACCCCTTTACTCTCGGAGCCTGTGAAGTACGTGAAGTACATCTCCTCTTTCTCTGTTGACCGATCGTCAGTTTGTATGAAGTCGGGACTATGCACACGTTTATTTCTCATTAAATTGCTTTCAGAGGTTTATTAATATGGAACCTACCGCTTACTTCCAAGTGACAATGTCTAGACTAATTACAAGAGTGACTGAATTAACATGGCTGGCCTTGCTACCACGGATCAGGTAACCATAAATAAACCATCGGCCTATCTGAACTGCATCTCTGTTGTCATGCTAATCCCGGGACATAGCCCTGTCCTGTACCCTCATCCATTATACAGCAGCCTCCGCGGTACTGCAGGGGCGACACATGCTCATGCTGAACCTATTTGTTGCCGTTGCCATATTTCTGAGTATTTCCAAAAACAAAATCCGTTTAGTTTCTTTTTTTTTCGTGATTGGTGGATGACCTCACCGGGGAAGAAACCGCAAACTGTTTGGAGATAATGCCCGCACCTCGGGGATGAATTTTTACGAGATGCGTCCATTAAAGATCACTTTGGAAAAAGGAATTAAACTTTGTGAATGCGAAG
Organism: Proterorhinus semilunaris; assembly: GCA_021464625.1. Taxonomy (NCBI): domain Eukaryota; kingdom Metazoa; phylum Chordata; class Actinopteri; order Gobiiformes; family Gobiidae; genus Proterorhinus; species Proterorhinus semilunaris. The sequence goes on along the minus strand of CM038358.1, from coordinate 25,393,409 downwards.
GTAAACAAACCAAGATGCATTTCCGAGCTCCACCAAAAGGCTACGTCAGGTCGTGTTTAGATCTCGCAGCACGGGCTGTACACAAAACATTCTGGAAGTCGACGAGAAAGACAATACTGCGTGTGCTTGTACTGCACAGCACGGCAGAATATATACCTGCAGGGTGCACGTTACAGGAGACAGAAACTACAAGCGGCAGGCATTTGTTTATAATACTGTGTGAACCTACACCACACGCCCCTCCTGATGCAACCCTCATTCTTTTTCACTTTTTTCCCCTTTTGTGGCTCAAAATGGCATGAGCAGGCGAAGGTTTACACATAAATTTGTCAAATGATCCTTTAATTATTGTGCTATTTAGGAGGACATACTGTTTTGATATCCCTAGCAACTATTAACAGCATTCAATGTGTCTTGGTGTAGACTTTTTCTTTTTTTGAATGTGATGATGTCATGATCTCAGGTGTAGGACGGGGCCAAAACAAAACGCAGCTTTTGCAAGAAGTCTCCAGACGTGTAGACTCTCACCTGTACAGAAGTTGTCAGTGAAGGTTCTTGAGTCATCTTCTGTACTCTGCAGCTGAAGTGTCGAATGTTTCGCCTCTCATCCAAAAGGCTTCGTCAGCGCACTACAGTTCAGTTCAGCCCACTGTTAATGGAGGTGAGGGACTGAGCCCAGCTGAACTCCTCCCTGTGGTCTTTATCTGGGCTCCGGGCTCAACTGAACTTTAGTGCGCTGAGGAAGCCTTTTGGATGAGAGGTGAAACGTTCAACACTTCAACTACAGAGTGCAGAAGACGACTCAAGAACCGTCACTGAAGCATATTCAATGGACAAATGAGTCATAGATGTTCCTTATTAACCGCTTGGAGGCTAGATAAAGCCTCACTTTTCTTTTCAAACGGAAACCTCAACAATCCGGACAGTGTCATATTAACCTCTTACCCCCTGCCTTAACTGAGTGCATTTTCTCCAGTTCACCTTTACCCAAATCTAAGAGCTCCTCGACTGGAGCTACAGTGGGATGTATTGACTGTATGAATGTATGTGAACGCATTTCTGCCTAAATTGGTCATAAAATGTGGTCTGATGTTCATCAAAATCATAAGAATGAATAAACAGTGTCTGCTTAAACTAAGCTTTGGTTGGCGAAAGAGCACTTGGACGCTCCACAGCACTACTGGAGAAATATACTGTGGACTGATTAACCCAAAGTTGAATTGTCTGGGAGGAACACACAACGTCATGTGTGGAGGAAAAATGGAACAAGTGAACCCTTGTATTAAATCGCTGGCTGACCCTTCTTTTGTAGCAATAACTGCTTTCCTGTAGTTGCAGATTAGACGATCAGGAATTCATCTTGGACCATTCCTCTTTACAAAACTGATGCAGTTCAGCGAGATTCCTGGGTTCACTTACTTTTTCCTCCCTGTCCCCAATAAAAATATGATAAAATGTTTGAGTGGTATTAGTTTAAGCAGACACCGTTTATTCATTCTTATGATTTTGATGAAGCTCAGACCACATTTTATGACCAATTTAGGCAGAAATGTGAGAAATTCCATTCATTTTCATCCCACTGCAGGTCAGAGTAACGCCTCATTTGAAAGCTAAGGCCTACAAAACTGATCATCTTTTTGCCACGTTGTCGCTGCTTTTCTTTGATCACATTATTGAAGCGTCTTTTTCATTTTTGTTAATTTTTTTTGTCGTCTTTTTGTTGCTTTTTCCTCTTTTTTTCCCGCTGCCATTTACATACGTTTTTCAATGCATTTTTTTCATGTTTTTTGTCGCTCTTGTGTGGCTTTTTTGTCGCTTTCTCGTCACTCTTTAGTCGCTCCTTTGACGCCTTTCTTATCACTTTTTTTGTTGGGTTTTCATCCTCATTTTCTCCCCTAGTTAGACGCTTCTTCTTTCAAGAAGCTTGCCGATTTGGGCGACGCCAGACTGGAGCAAACGTGCCGGGTTCAACGTTGACACTCATTTGGCGTCTGTTGCTACGCTATTGCCATTCGGTGACATCATCTTGACGTCTGGCCTATGATGAGCGGGAGGTCTTCACCCGTTCACTCCTCACTCGCAAGTCTTGGCAGGTGGATGGAGTAACCGTTGTCATTTACAGCGGCGCAGTGTCCTCAGGTGTGCGCCTCCGTGACTGTTTACTGTAGCAGGGAACACGTTGTAACTTCACTATAATCATTCCCACCTCGGGCTGCTGCTGTGGAGACGCCCCTGTTTGACTGCTGAAATGCCTCTCTCGTTTCGTGTGGAGAGAGACACGCTGGTGACGTAAGAGGTTTTTTTTTTTCTTACCCGGCAATGTTACTGACAACAAACGGCGCGGGAATGTCATCCTCTTCTTAACCCCCGCCTGAACCGGGCACGTTTTCTCCAGTTCGGCTTCACCCAAGTCTAAAAGCTTCTCGAGAACAAAAGCGTCTAAATGAGACAAAAACGAGGAAGAAAACTGCGACGAAAGAGCAACAAAAATGTGCCCCCCAAAAAAGCATTAAAAAAGCAACAAAAATAAGACACAAATGAGGATGACCATGCAACAAAAGAGCGGCAAAAACGTGATGTAAAAAGTGACAAAAATGTGATGAAAATGCAGAAGAAAAAAAGCCACAAAAGAGCAACGGAAAGGTGACAAAAATGTGTGACAAAAGAGCGTGACAAAAGGTGATTTAAAAAGTGACAAAAATGTGATCAAAATGCAGCAAAAAAAAAAAAATAAAAAAAAATGCCACAAAAGAGCAACGGAAAAAAAGCAATGGAAAATAGCGTTTCAAAAAAAGTGAAGGGATCCATTTAGATGAGTTTTGTAGATCTGGGTAAAGCTGAACCGGAGAAAATGCACTTGGTGAAGGTGGGGGTTAAGAGGTTAAACTGGTCTGTCAGACTTACTATGACCAGGATACGCAACAAATCAAGATGAACCCTTTTTTCAGTGACGGGCCGCAGTGTCCGATAGATTAGACCTGCTCCCTCCCCACGTGCATCCTTCGCATCATTGTTCTTTCCCTGGAACAATGATGCTACTCATCATTTCAAGTACAAAACAAAACCAATAACATAAACTCCCTTCAACAGACCAAACAACTGATCTGCTGGATTTTGTTTTACCCACAATCATCACAACAGCTCATGATCCAAAAAAAGGGGAACATATTCAGTGACTGGCAGCACTTGACCCAAATTGCTGCGCCGATGCCAGTAGCCGGAGACAAATTGCCAAATTGGTTCAAGATCTGCTGAAGACCACCACGGGCACACGGCTCTGCATCTGTGTCGGAGACCTACGCGCGACGGGTAACGCCTCTCGCTAACAGGACTAAAGACGTCCCTGGCGGCGGCGTGAGAAAGCCTATATTTGGCGCAGGCTTTGGGGCTAAATGCGGACGACTAACGCACGCTCTGACACTGCACTCTGAGGGCCACAATCTTTTTTCCCCTCTCCTGTGAGTTACTTAGTACTTATAGGCCGAGAGCCATACTTGGGTGACTACGGGAGTCTACTGTATGTCTAGATCATGTTGGCACTAAAATGTACATGAGAAAATGTATCTGTAAATTTGAGAACGCTTTGCCAAAGACAGTAGTCTAATCAATCAATCTAAAAATGTAAAAAGCCTTTGGGGAGCACCTTGAAAAAAGGGGTGAAGACCCTATTTGTTTCTTAGTTGCAGGTTGGAAATCCCTACTCTATGATATTTACACTCATATCATCGCCTGCGTTGCACGGGGATCAACCCTGGCTTGTATTCACAGAGTTTATATCCCCAGGGCAGGTGAATAAATGATATCCGAGGAGGCTTTGATGCGTTAAGCAGCTGTCGGGACATGTCAACAGAGAGGCGAAGTATGTTAACCTGCTGTTGGCACGTAAGAGAAAGTCATCAGAGCGTGTCCTTTGGCTATTGTGAGAAATGCCATGGCAATGCACAGGCCGAGACAAATATAAACAAGTGGGGAGTGGTCCCTTTTTTCGGGGAAGATTCGACATACGTAGGATGATGCATAGGTGAAGAGAAGAGGTGACTAAAGCTGCAAAGTAAACATGAGTCCAACACCCTAAAGAAGTAATATGTGAAACATGCTGTGTAAAGTTGAGACATGTGGAGCCTTTACCATCAGAGAAACTTCCCTGATCTCCTTTTAATACTGGACAAATGAGTCAAACACATCTGGTGTGTAATTTTTGTCGGTAAAGTGTTCACAAATGTTCAGATCATCCCGTGATTGAAGGCCGCCCACTGCAGTACTTGTTTGAAAGCCAAGATGGTCGCAGTTCTGCTCAAAAATCGATATGCAGAGATTTGGACTTTGACCGATCTCAGTACGTTACCAGAAAGCCGAGCACTTCAAAAGCACTGCAATGGGACGGCGGATACAAGGAGCTCCTGTTCTTTGTAACACTGTAAATAATAATAGGGTTATCATCACAATTAGAGGCATCATCTCAGCGGACTGATTTTTGACTGTATATTACGAACACTGGGTCTCGACCTGGATAGTATTGTTCCACAGTTCTTCCCATAACCATTCGCCGTATTTTCAGTATTTAACCATTAACCATAATGCGACAGATTGCAGCTCCGACTAGGATGTACCGTCATTGAGTCTCTGGGCAAGACACTTTTACCACCCTCCCAGGGCAGCGGTAGCCACAGTCGTAGTTAGCACCACCAACTTTGGGGAATGATGGATGAATTATAAATTGTAGAACATCCAATTCGTGTTTTATAAATCCAGAGCATTTTGGAAAGGTTTGAAATACGTACCAAAAACTACAAAGTCATATTAAAGATGTTGTTGAGGAAACAAAAAGAAAGAAAAACATTCCATAATGGTTGCTGTGCAGCCATACTGTACATAAGGGCTAAGACCCAGCTCTAGGAACAGTGTTGGCCAAGTTACTTTAACATACTATTCTATATTAGTAGTTACAGCTTTAAAAATGTAATATGTTTGTATTACATATTACTGTTTCATAAATGAAGCTGTTACACTACTTTGCGTTACTTTTGGCAAAATATAAACTAAAAACAGAAATAATGCCACCGAGCAAAAGTGCAGTCAATTTCCTTTTATTTCTTTATCCCCATTCTCTCGTGTTTTGTATTGACGACATTTATGCGCAACTGCAAATCGTAAACACCAGTGTCCAACCTGATTTGGTGCTGCATTCTGTTTGGGGGCATTTTCTGTTCATACATTTAAATGCACTTGTAACTTGAGTTACTTGAATTGTAATGTTTCAGTATGTTCTATTCCTTAGTTACTGAACAAAGTTATTATTTTTGTGCCGCATTACTTTTGTAATACGTTACCCAACACTGTCTAGGAATATGGAGTTCTCCTTCTTCCTGTGTCACTGTGTCTTACATAAAAATTTTCACTTTTTTGCTAACTTTATTTGATAAAATGTCCTCTTCACTGATGTATTACTGGCATTATCTCATGCCTAATTCTTCAAATATATAAGGACATGTATTAGCATGTGTTACCATCCCATACTTTATCCAAAACCTATGCACTCTAAGAACAACCGTACACACAAACTAAACAAACCTTTTGGCCTGAGGCAAAGAGGGCAATTACAGAAGTATTGCGCAAAACTTCGAGTCACCCAAATTACACCCTTTGAAGCAGTACTCTTGTTGTGAATTGTAAAATTTCCAGCAGACTGTAAAGTGCATCAGATCAATCAGGGTGTATCAGCGGACGTTATAATTATCACATCTCAGCTCCAGATCAGAAGAGCGTGTCCACTCTTTGTATATTTGTTTAAAGGCTATAGAAAATTGTGTAGCTCAAAGGCCACCATTACAATAATCTGTAAATCGGTTGCATGTGTGGTGGAAAATTACTGCTAATACAATAATAACATTCTGGCACCCCTGCAGCCGGAAAACTAGTGCATCAGAACATTTGTACATTATTATTCCGGTATTAGCAGAATGAGTTTGGTGCAAACAATGTCTCTTTTGTCTTTTGACATAGCGCCATGTTATTAAGGTAAACATTTTGTAAGCTGGCCAATTAAAAGTTGTTTGTTTGTTGGAAATATTTTCAAAATCCCATTGTGCATAAATGCAAGATATTTTTGGTCCTTTATGAGACAAACCTTGGGTGAGCTGACTTCAGTCATTCTAGCGATTTGATTTCATGTTGCGAGCGCTAGATTTTGGTGTGTCCCTCGTTTAGCCATGGTTTGTTTGGGATTTGGTCCTGGTTTAGTCGTAGTTTAGACTTGATTGAATTTTTAGACCTACAGATCACCAAAAAACTGCCCTAAGCCAAATCATTTTGAAGGTGTGAAAAGTCCTCCAAACATTTATCAGACTTACCGAGTCGATCGCGGACAGCTTGTAGAGTGATGGGCCTAATAAATAATCCTGAGAGAGAAAAACGAAAAGTCCTTCCCATGGGGTGCTGGGGTTGGACGAGCGGAGCACATGTTTCGATTTTGCACTGACTTACTGTACGCTCTACAGCTGCGGGGAACATGACTTCAACAGTTTGTATTTTGAGCAATGTCGTATATTATCAGCAGCTACAGGGATAACCCCGGACAAAATGAGTTTCAAAATTCAGATGCTACAAGAGACATTTGGAAGGTCCTATCTCGCCTTTACGTTTACCTTATTTAAAGCCACACTGCATAATATCATTCATATCACTGACTGGACTGGATGGTTGAGAATGTTTCAGGTGCTTTCCGATGATGCAGTGTAATATGACAGTGATTTCTCTCGTGAGCACTTCACTGCCTGACCAAAAAAAAAGTGAACTAACAGTTATGATCTGGTGTCGCTGCAGTTGGTCAGGTCTAGGGTTGGGTACCATTCAATGGCCGCTGGTTGCTCTGCTTTATGACCGCGACGCTAGAGGCCGACATTGCCCGCCATTGCTGTAGTACCTCCATATAGATGGGCAGCAAAACAAGATATTTTTCCCTTAGATAGCACTGCACTTTCCACACGTTTTAAGCAACTGTAAAGCCTGATTTCTAATTTATTTGAACTTTCTACAGCTAGATATTGCTCCTGTGATAACACTGGGTTGGTTACAATTAAAGAAACCAGGCTGGTTTTCATAAGAAACATTTTAGAAATCTCGCTTACTAATGAGGCCCGGACTTTAATTGACAGGCCATTAGCATTAGAGCTAAAGGTGTGGCTACGATCCAATGCACGATGCCCCACGAGGGCCTAGTCTACAGGGAAGATCCCGTGCTTTTGCCCTTTTTATGAACATGTAGGAGGAGTCTGTAAATCCGCCATAGGATTTACAGACGTGGTCAAACGGGCAACGGGGAGGAGTGAGAAGACGGAGTCTATTATTTGTTATGTCTATGGTACCATTACATTTTTTTCAATACGGGTGCTTTTCCTTTTATTTAGATACCTATACTAAAACATCTGTCATCTAGAATCATAAAACAGAGCTGTAATGTAAATGTATTACATAAAAGAGTACTTCTTTTAAATATGCATAATTTATTTGCGCTGAAACAACCAAGTAGCTTTAAGTAACCTTTAATGCTGTCCTTGGACCAAACACGGATCAAAACTTGACCTCTAAAGCTCTACAGGTAATATCTTTTTGGTATCTGCTTTCGATACTTTTATTTTTTCAATACCATTAGTACCTAAAAAAAGAATTCCGATACCATACTGGTATTGTTTAACCTCTTAACCCCAGCCTTAACCAAGCACATTTTCTCCAGTTCAGCTTTACGTGACTCTACAAGTTTCTTACAGCTTATAGGCCAGTGCCAATTTGAAAGCTGATTTGAAAGGACCTTTTCCTCGCTTTGTTGCCACTTTTTTTTTTCTTCAGCCTAATTTTTCTCACTGTTTTGTTGCTCTTTTGTGACTTTTTGGTGCATTTTTCATCACTTCTTTGCCGTGTTTTTGCACTTGTTTATTGTGTTATAATTGCTTTTCTGGCGTTCTGATCCACATTTTCAACGCTATTATTATGCTGCTTATTTTTTGATTTGGGTAAAGCCAAACTGGACAAAATAAGCTCGGTTCATGTGGGGGTTATGAGGTTCGTACAGGTCTAGGTTCAGCAACACTATGTGCCCAAAGAATGAGATCGGCTGACGACCTCAAGATTTCCTCTTCCCTGATGGGGAAGAAAATATCAGAGTGGTTGACTTTTTTTGTGTGGCTAAAGGCCAATTCTTTAAAATGGTAAAACATTAGCATTATTGATGAAGTATATCTAATGAGGAAAATACAGTGTAATGAAAAGTCAGAGGAACAGGCAGATTTAAAATAACTTGGACTCAATATTAAGGATCGTTCCATTGCTAGTATCAGCCCAACATATAAACCAGTGAGTAGGGGGAAAAAAAACAACGTGGGATATTATTTACATATTTCTGTTTGCTATCTCTAGGTATTAGTTCTCGAGTGCTTTTCCCACAAAATAGTTTAGACCGACCACTTGTAATACGTACAAACAGACATTTCTGTTAGTTGCCACTGCAGCTACTAATGGCCTTTTACCAAACACAGCAAAGGCGATGAAAAACTAGCACTTTTGTGGGAACTGAATAGTATACAAACACATGGCATCCATTTGATTACGGAGAATTATTAATGCGCAAGGGCTCAGACTGAGAAGGGGCTGCGAGCGTTCAACACTCCCAATAAAATCAAGCTTGTTTTCCCTTTCATATGGTGATAATAGCAGGTTACACCAGGAGCCAAAGCCCTGATCAACTCCAGCATTAGAGAGCGGTGCCAACTACTTAAACCAGAGGTGTCCCATTTATTCAGAATTGGGAAAACCCACGGGCAGTCGGTCTCCCGGTAACATTAGATAGTAAAATTACACGCTACGCTCTATGGCTTCAACACCTCATGATTTAATTATAATTAACACAGTCACAAAAACAGCGGCGGTCAAATGAGCACCGCTGAAGAGAGGAATGCACTGGCTGCTAGGTTTGTAGTAAATGAAATTCAACAACCTTCATCAAATTTGATTGTTTAGTTGTTCTCCACATATTCGATCAATCCCTCAGTGGTCAGGAGGATTTGCCTGCTGTGCATGTTTTAATAATTATGAAAAGGGTTTGGATTTAGATTGTGATGTAAAAGCTTAACAAGGTTTTCAAAGTGTATTATTATTTATTCCCAAGCTGTATATGAAAGTTCCCCTGAGAAGAACATCCCTTCGGCAGTCAGCCTTTTCTTTCCAGGACGCTACACTGTGAAACTGCCTATAGGGAGGATCGTTGTTGTTTATTTCCGTGATTTTCACCGGATGTTTTGGTGAATGGTGGGCAAGCAGCTGATTTTTCCAGGAGTGAAGAGCTGTTTATTTAAATTGCAGATGTTTTACAGCGCAGATCGCTTTACAGAAGCAATGCTCTGTTTGTGAACAGTGTTTTGACCCACTATAGAACTAATAATGTCTATTTAATACATTTGTTTTGCCCACCAGAGCCTCGGACAAAATAGCGATCACCCCTAAATCTGAGGACGTAGATTTGAGTTCTTTTAAGAAATAAACAATAGCATGCTTTAAAAGGGATAAAGTTTGGAGTCAGTTAGACTGCATTAAAGCGTGGTTAGCAATCAAAAGACTTCCCAGTAAGTAAGTAAGTGATTTATTTGTCATTGTACAAGAGTACAACGAAATAGTGTTCAGGTGTTAGTCCTGAGCCGCTGCGCCTGAGCCGTGCTGCCACTGTGGGTCAACCTGACCTGCATGTTTTTGGAGGTAAAGGAAACTGTAGCACCCAGAGGAAACCTGGCTGGCTGCCTTCAGTCTCCTCTGATCCTCTGAAACGGTGCAGCCTCCTGGGTTTGTCCCTGTTTCAGAGCATGGTGTCCTGCACTGATCAGCTCCTCCACCCCCTCCTTCCTCCTCCTGCGCAACTCCCTCCGCCCCACAACAGTCTTTGACCATCTTTTGGGAAGAGCTTAGCAGTTAATCTGTTTAATTCTACAGTGAACGTCCAGAACAATTGAAGGCATGTGTGGCTTAGCCGTGAGTCTTGCCTGGATACCTCCTCGTTTGCTCCTTTTTTGTTTCCTGTTGCGCTTCTTTTGACGCCTCCACTGTGCTGCTGGTGTTGGGGGGCTCGTGGTGCCTCTTCAAGAAGAAGAACTGTGTAGGTCTCAAATGGGTTTAGCTCATAAGCTAGCTGTTTGTTTACTTTTAAAAAGCTGCTTTCTTCAGAACCTTTATGGACTCTTTGCAGTAAAAAAAAAAAAACACGAGTAAAGAAGCCTCTGAGAAGACAGACCACACATCCTCAACTCAACCTTGTCCAGATGACATCTTTAAACCCTCAACTATGTGAAATTCATCTGATTAAGTGAGACGCAGTTTTATTTTGACGTCTATTGTCAAAGCCATAAAGTCTCATACTGAACAATGATTAGTCCCTTGACACCAACTTCCCTTTAGACGTTTTTCCCATTGACTCTAAACTGTCAGCGTTTAATTTAGATCAAATATATCTCTTTGTTTACAGATTATTTGTGCGCTGAAGAAAACCAGCTTCTCAGTTTTCACATGGGAGATAATATCGCCAGTGTACACAGGACATCTGTTGCTGGTCGAGATCCTGCAATAAACGCCCCTTGTCCACCACTGTCCTCCTCCTTCCCCCCTCCCAACGAGTCCAGCTGGGACAGAGGCACCGATCGCCCCCCTCCAAAAAAATAAACCTCTGAACAACTGCGACAGCCATAGCAGGTGTTTCTTCTCTCCTTATGCAACTCTAAACTCTCCCAGAACAAATTAGCACGTACCATTTTATTCACTATTTGTGTTTCATAACTTTGCGGTTACAGTACGACGTTGGGTGTTATGTTTGCAGAGTTAGAACGGGATTAGTGTTTGGGAATATCAGGGCGGGTCTTTTGTAGTCATCACTGCAAGCATACATGGCAAACCTTTAAGAATTTGACTCAGGCTGGCCATAGGTCATGGATAATTCCCAAATCTATTGATACATATGTAAAACTTGTAGGCCATAAGCTGCCATGAATATATGACAAAGTGCGTGCACTGCCGTGATGACATACATATATATCCGATTTGAGTGAAGCGATCTGATTGGTTGGCTCAGCGTGAGAAGAGTTCAGTCTTGCTCGTACTTGGATGATGGATGGCTCAGAGGAAGCCTGCTGAGTCAATGAGCTACCAGAGAAATGGGCTTGTTTAGTATTAGTGTGTTTGCTTTTCTTTGATGACGAACTCATCTTGAATTTGGTTAGACGGCTGAAGCTGTACAGTGCACTGTCAGGCTGTAACTTTTTTTTTTTTTTTGCACTGGTCTCAACTCTCAACACTAGTTAAATCGTGAAAGGTTGTGTCAAAAGGCAGTGACATATAATTGATTTCTCATATTATAAACAACTTTTGGGATGTTATTTTGTTTTTTACTTTTTACAAATGAGTTGACTGCACTGAGCATGAGCTATGATAGGCTATTGATGAAAGATACTGATATCCCTTCAACTTTGAATAATTAACATTTTTCAGATTTTTCTTGATGGATATATATATATACAATATTAAAACTACAACTACTACATGCAGTATTTATTTTCATTTAGTTTTAGTTTTTTTTTTTTTACAAACATTTAATTCAGTTCTTTTAATGATTATATAGTCAAATCATCAATTTCAGATTTAGTAGTATTTTTTCTATCGAAAATGTTATGTCAACGTGGTATAACGCATAATGCACCCTGACCTTTGATCTGGCAAACGGAAATGTACCTTGTAACCTAGCAACAGTACAATGGGCAAATAACTATGGCTTTTCCAAATAACACCACACAATTTCACAACAATCTCTTTTTCATGGGAGTCCTGGTCCCAGAAGGGAACCTATTGTAGGGAGAACATGCAAACTCCACACAGAAAGGCCCCGTCCAGGTGGGAATCTTATAGTGTGTTGCTGTGGTCAGCATCTTGGTAACGAGTCCTTCAGAGCAGGCGTGCAGTAAATTTTTGACTGTTTGGAATCAGTTTTATTTAGTTTGTACAAACTTTTGTGACAGTAGAAACATGGAAAACGTCCAAGACACGTACTCCACTGTTACAGAAGGCGCTGAAGCTCTCCAGGAAAAAGAGAGGCGTTTCAGAGAGATACAGGCGCACTGTGCCAGAGAAAGCCATGAGAGGAGAGAGAAATCCTCCTTCAGAGAGAGAGATGGTGGGCAGCGAGGTGGCAGGAGCGGGAGAGGTTCTGGCTGTCGACCTTCCACGTCAGAGAAAGACAGTGGTCAGAGGCCCAACTGGATAATCAAAGACGTTGGTGTGACTGGAAAGTCCAACATGACCAGCAGTTACAAGACTTTGAAAGCGCCGCACAGGGGGCTGAAGTCCGGGAGGAGCAATTGTTTAGAGTGTTCAAAAAGGAGAAACGACATCTTATCGTCGAAATTGAGAAAACGTTTTAAAACGTTTTTAAAATGTTAATCCCTCAGAAACTCAGGCATGCAGGGGTTAGGGGAAAACATTATACAGCAAACACATTTTGAGCCAGCGAACAGTGCAGCAATGCCTCCTGCAGAGCAACATTTCAGATAACAATGTGGCAAAGATTGACCACAATGGAGACCGTAGTCCCAGGCCAACTGAGGTCATACAGAGGACTCAGGATACTTTGAACAGGTTAGATGAGACATGCCAGCCAGAGAAGATAACTATTCATAACCTCCAGTCTTCTCAAACTACTGGCTTCAACTATGTGAGAAAGAAAAATACGTAAGACTCGTAACACACCACTAGACTTTTCTACATTTTATGGTGAAACGTCTTCAGAGGCTGGAGCTGAGGGATCCCAAAATGATTGTGTTTCACATGACACTCAACATATCGTAGACAAAGGAACCCTAGCAGTAGCTCCCCTGGACCACGGAGCTCAGCAATCCCAGCCTCAGGAGACATATGTGTTTTACCTCAAAGACAAGAACGCTGACCTGCTATCATGCTCCACTAAAACACAAAGAAAAAGAACAAGGGGCAGAATAAACAGAGACGTGGAGACGGTGCAAGCTCATATCCTTTAAGGCCGTACTGCTGTTTTATCCTAAGCTTCAACAAAGTAATCTGTTTACAGATTTTCCCCCAAATAAAGATATAGAGATGTGGAGAGGAGCGAAGTGGTTCAACTGCCCATAAATACATAAACAACCAGAGCCGTGGGAAGACGGTATAGTTAGGGGGTGCTGAGGGACAAAATGTACCCAAAACATGCTTTTTCTGTGCATATTTACTATTAATATTGCATGCAGTTCACAAACTATCCACCAGGGGGTGCTGCAGCGCCCTCAGCACCCTGGTTTCCCACGGCCTTGTAAACAATGGAGAATGCCAAGCTTGTCACGAACTACTGGAGAATCTGCAACATCTTCTAATGAATTACTGCAACAAAACATTCCTAGGGACAAGACTTTGACTCAAATGTATTTGCGTGTGCAAAATATGCCCACAGTCCGCCAGAAAACGTTTGAAAAGGGTGAAGAATTGTGAAGAATTTCTACCATAGTGATTTAAAAGTCTGCCCACCTAATTGGACACTTTCCTAAACTTGCCCAAGGCTATTGTGCAGGACAGAATCATGAGTTCTGAATTAAAGAACCTCAGAATTCCTCAAATTATTGTTGCGTGTGTGGAGAACCCACCAATACAGCCAAATAGGAAAACTAGCCAAATAGGTCATCTCCCACCTGTACAGATCTCACCTGAAAATAATCATCTAATATTCATCCAGTGATGCCATGTGCTTAACCACATACCACAGCATGAAAAATGTTTCATACTTAAACCTAAGATACTGTTAATCTTCCAGTAGAGCCACACCAACCAGGCAGCCACCACACAATATAAACTGTATAAAATCTATTACTCAGCGCGAAGAATAACATTTCAAGTTTACACATGTGAGTCCAATCCTTAAATCTCTCAGTTTACATATTTCCTCTCTCTTCTCGTGCTATTTGTCTGAAATCGTTAATATATTGTTCATCACTTCCACCGCAGACGGCAGCCCTGTCTGATGCTGCGGATTTTAGAAGCTTTATTTGGAGTTAGGAGATAACATGTCTTTTCCAGTCCACTATATGAATCACTTGATTAATGGGCCTGTGTTTTCTACATTAAAACACACCCATTATCTTCCCGCTAACCTTCACTGTGACTCAAAAAAACAAAATGCTTTTATTATTGTTGTTACAAGAAATTCCCACGCAAGATAAACTACCGGACATTGTCTTGGCTACTATATTGCAAACAGATAAGAAAGTGTGGATTTGTTTTGAAGCTTCGTGACCTATTTAAACACATTTTCTCCTGTTTACCCAAATCTAAAAGTTTTTTTTGAAAACGCAACAAAAGGGCGACAAAAACGTGACTAATATGCAACACAAAAGCCACAAAAGAGTAACAGAATGGTGACAAAAACTTGACAAAGGAGCAACAAAAAAAGCAATGAAAAGAAATGTCAAAAAAGGTTGCACGGCAATAGGGATGTAACGATTCATAAAACATCGATTTAATATGTGTAAAATGTGAATCATGTAAAAAATAAAAGAATCGATTTTAAAGCCACTCCATTTTGCGCGACCGGAACATAGCTCGTTGTTTCTAACGACGTTAACTTTTTCTCAAGACAAGCTCCACACCTTCCCCCCGGATCACCGCCACACCATGTAAACACATACACGTGTGTGTACGCAGAGTTTAGCATTTTGACAGAAGTTTATCAAAGATCGTAAACTGACAAACATCTGCTCTGATTCTGCTGAAATCCTCATCAAATGTCCGTTTGTCAAATAATCCAATACCTACAGGAGCTGTCATGTGTTTGTCCTCCTTATGTTTACAAAGGCTGCACCGGAGGCAGTGAGGCTTCAAGGGTGAACAAAACTGCACTGTAAAATTAGTTCTAAATGGTTGTATTATGTTCAAACTGCAAAATTAAAATAAATAAAATCTCAATATGTTTGCTTTGCTACACATCTTATTTATGTTGAAAACATGTAAACACTCATGTCAAAATGATTATAGTTAATTTTCATGTCTTCATTCCATTTTAAAGTTCTCTTACTGTTGCAGTTTGTTACAAGGACAAAAATGCGGATGTTAAAACAAAAGAATTAAGTCATATTCTTTTCTTAAAAAAAGGTTAAAAAAATCGGAAATTTAATTGAATCGGGGCTTGAGTGGATCGTTACATCCCTACACGACAACAATGCAAGGAAAAAGATCTGTTTAGATCAGTTTTGTAGGTCTTTGACACGACTTTAAGCTTTTAGACTTGGGTAAAGCTGAACTGGAGAAAATGCACTTAGTTAAGGCAGGGGTTAAGAAGTTAAACTAGATTCAAATATATGATGGCAAAGAAAACTGTGTTTATTGCTGGAATTTGGTTAAAATGAGTGCTCACATGCTGTTGATAGCCAGAATCATGAGTTGAAAGGTACGAAAAAAACATGAGCTTTTCACAGTGTTGTAACGTTCACAAATCCATCTGAAAACTTTGAGAAGTAGGTGTTTAACTTCAATTGAACTTAAAGGCTCCACTTTGTTTATTTGGTTGGGGCAGTGCGTGTAAATGAACACACACGGAACTCATGAATGCAAACACGCCGCACTGGTTTGTCGATGGGCTACATTCAAAAACACGCACGCTCAAACTGGCCTGCATGGGTTTAGGGGTAGGAGATCCCCGGGAACCTACGCGAACACGGGGCGAACATGCAAACTCTACACAGGAAGGCCACGGTCTGGACCATCTTGCTGTGAAGTACAACAACAACAACAGTAACTACAACAAGAGCAGCAGCAGCAACAAGCAGCCTTCTGCGCTGAACTCTCTTTAGGAGATTGTTCTGTAACATGTCAAACTGGAAGTCTCCTCTGCTTTTTAATGTCCATGAAAATAACCAGACTTGTTCTAAGCATTTCCATGGCAGTATTTTTTTTTTCTTTTTAACAAATCCTTTCCTTATTTCCAGGGCATCTGACATAATGATTTAAATCTAAATATGAATTACTGCCTGCTAAAAGGCCAATGATTTGCTTTTGTCTTTACCCCATTAAAGAGAAGCACCAATAAATTAATTTTCACCAAAATTACTGTACTTATTTATCTGATCTCTTTGCATGAGTGTTCTCTGCTGCGTGTATTGTAAGAGTTAGTTTAAGGTTATTTTAGGTTTCTACAATTGAGCTCATATCCATTTCTATTCAGGGCTCAGTAATTGTAAAGATCAGAGTGAAAGCTTTAGGGCAGAGAAATCAGAAAAAAAGGGGGGGTGGGGATGTACAGCAAAACAAAGCAGGCCTCAGTGACTGCGTCCATCGGAATGACGAGGAAACTTGACAAAGCCGACTTTGAAATGCTGCAGAAACGTCTTTGGAACGAACTATTGAATCTGGAAGCTGTATGTCGTAAGATCTTGATAGTGGATGTGGGGAGCGTGCGTGCCAGGGGTTGATGTGGTGTTAGTATAGCACCGGGGTGGGACCAGGATTTGAACGCAGAAATAAGTCAAAACGTCTCAAAAGTGAAGACAAGTGCAAGTGTTGATGCTTTAAGTCACGCCAGGAATGCACCGTTTGATCACTGAGACCATGACGTGGGAGAGAAGAGCGCAAATCCCACTTCAAAGTGCGTGGATCACAAGAGTGGATTTCCTATAAGGACACGGCGCGTTTGTTGCATTTTCAAAACCTCATGCCACGTGCTGACAATGCGGTGACCTGCCTGCTGTTTTAGGAAGAACAACATGCTGGTCTGCGTGAAGGCTGCAGGTTTTCCCCGTGGTCTGGTGTCAGTGTGTAAACATGCTCACTGTTGTAATGTCATACATACATATCACCTTGAAAATGATTTTGAAGCTAATTTGTGTGTCCAGGGTTTCATCGGCATACCACGTGTCTTGGGTTATAGTTGTTAGCGCGTGATTGGTGTTGGTCGCACTTCTGTCAGCTGCTTTCCACAATCGATGTGAATGAAAATGAAATAAATACCCCTTGTGATGCGCTTTGGGTGTCTTGTCAGCTAAACCCATTTGAGACCTGCACATTTCTTCTTCTGAGACACTGAGGAGCCACCAAGAGCCCCCCGCACCTGCAGCGCAGTGGAGGCGCCACAAGAGGAGCTACAGGAAACAAAAACGGGACAAACGAGGAGGTATCCGGGCAAGACTCTGAGCGAAGCCACACATGCCTTCTGTCCTTACTATTGTTTTGGCTGATGGACGTTAAAAAAACAGATCTGCTCAGCTCTTCCCGGAAGATGGTAAAAGACTGATGTGGGGTGGAGGGAGAAAGAGGAAGGAGGAGATGGAGGAGCTGACCAGTGCAGGACACCACGCTCTGAAACAGGAACAAACCAATGAGGCTCTACACCGTTTCAGAGGATTAGAGGAGACTGAAGGCAGCCAGGTTTTCTCCGGGTGCTACGGTTTCTCCATCTTCCGGGTCAGGTCGGCCCACAGTGGCAGCGCGGCTCAGTGGCAGCGGCTCAGTGGCAGCGGCTCAGGACTAACACCTGAACACTATTTTGTTGTACGCTTGTACAATGACAAATGAAGCACTTACTTACTTGCTTATGTACTTACTTACTTACTTGTCTGCGAAAAGCGCTGTACAAATAAAAATCTAATCAAAAGGTTACATTAAATACAAAAACATGCAATTACTTTAAATTTGGAGTCACCTCTTATAATAGGATCAACTATTGCTGTGATATAGCAGTAAGAACAATAAACAATAATGGCTACCAAACCTTTCACACCAAATACCACCAAGCACCAACAGCCCTCGATAAAGACCATCCAACTATATGAACAAAAAACAACACAAGTCTAAAATTGCCGACAAACACCTGAATAAGTACCCCCGTTAGTTTAAGTGGACTGGATGAATTTAGTTGCCATCCAATCTCACAAATTATATGAACTGGAGCCTCCAAAGTTGACCAGAGCACTTGCAGAGGTTTACAGTGGAGTTTGAGGATTTTTTAATGGCCTATTGTTGTGGCTGTGTTTTGATGCAGTCAGTGGAATAACGGCGTCAAATCAATGCTCATCAGAAATCACGGGGTAAACATCTCGGATCGCCATGACAACCGCACAAATCAGTTTTCAAACTCTGTGTCATAATTTAGACGTGCATTCAAAGGGCCGCGCCTTGTTTGTTTTGACTGGTCAGAAGGTTTGGGTGGATTAGGAACATTTTGACTTATGAAGGTTGGATGAGGTTAAGAAGAGACGTGACTCAATGTACTTATATAGGCTAGAGGAAGGCTTTGTAAACTGGAAACAGAATAACTCTATAATCTGGTTCAAATTTGGCCATGTCTTGCTGTGTCCAGATGAAAGTTGTGTGTACATTTACAACAGACCAATAGTTGTAATATTAGGGTTTGGAATAGGAATACATTTGACTGAACAACTCCATCTAGTGGTAAATATTTTTACTTGACAACTTGTAAGGCTACTAAAGGGCGATACCGCAAGGACGGGCAACATCAGGCCCGGGAGCAACATCTGGCCTTTCAGCATCGAACCTCAGGCCAGAAATATTACACACACAGATTAATTGCCTGTTATCAGAAGCAATGCTGATAATACAGACAGTTCCTTTAAAATTTCCAAAAGGAAATGAGGAAGAAGATTGTCCCACCACTACAAAAACTACCCCGTCACGGAGTCCATGCAACCATCTCACAAAGACATATTTGGATCTGTATCAAATAAATAATGCATCATTTTGCATCGGTTTAA
This sequence comes from Proterorhinus semilunaris, assembly GCA_021464625.1. Classification (NCBI taxonomy): domain Eukaryota; kingdom Metazoa; phylum Chordata; class Actinopteri; order Gobiiformes; family Gobiidae; genus Proterorhinus; species Proterorhinus semilunaris. The sequence continues at coordinate 25,374,624 of CM038358.1, read as the reverse complement.
TGAAAAAGCTAGGGCATAAGCATTCAATATTATGTCCTTAAATGTCTATACCTATATACTGATCGAGAAGGATCTTTTTCCTCGCGTTGTTTTCGCTTTCTTTGTCACTTTTCTGTTACTCTTTCCTTGTGCTTTTGTGGCTTTTTCATCGTGGCTTTTGATATTTTGACACTTTTCTCAAGAAGCTTTTAGATAACGCCAAACTGGAGAAACGGTGCCTGGTTCAGGTGGGGGTTAAGAGATTAACCACTCAACCACCATGCCACCCTTCATAATACTTAGACTGGTATGCAAACAGAGAGTGGCTGCATGATGGATAGACACAATAATATCAACACACCAACAACAGCAGCAACAAAAAGATTGTCTGATTTAATGTGTCTGGTTTGAAGTGAGGTAATGATAAATCCTCTTGTGTTGTGCCTGTAGGGGTTTCCTTCATTCTTACAATCCAAACAAGATAAAGTCCTTATCTTGTTACACAGAAAGACTTGTGGAAACAAAGTTCAAAGGTTGTGTTAAAATAAAATAGTGGTGCAGGTGACGAGATAAACACAACATCAGTTGCATCTCCTCTGAGAAAATGTATAACTTTATGTACTGATAAACTGACTCGAACTACTCGATCTACTCGAGAATGCAGCGTCCCAAAATGTAAATCTACCTTCGCTAAATCTGCCTTCTCTGTAATCACAATGGGTCAGTGGAACACACTGCCAACAGAGATTATTGCATGTACTACATTCAAAAGATTTGCACATTTAACTAAAAAATGGCTTCTAGAAAATCAAACTTGCACTCACGATCTGCAACGACGTCATGAGGGAGCGACTGTTCGCCTAGAAAAAGGATTGGTAGACAATGTTATAATGTTTCAAACTTATTTAAATTAAATGTATGTTAATGATAATGTTAAAATATATAAATCCATGGTCACGTACTCATCTACATTTAAAATCAGTGTTTGTACTGTAACATCAACCTGCCCAGGGACTACAGGTGGAAATTAACATTTTTGCTATAACCTGGTACAATGCATCTTTCCTTTTGGTCAATGTTAAATTGTGCTCTGTCCCTGTCTAAATAAAAACCATACCATACCATGTTGTATGGGAAGTGCTTATAAGAAGAAAATGAATTAGCATTACATTATCATTGATTAGCTTTTGCATTGCACACAATATGGATTGTTCATCAGCACATACTGTAGTGAGCAATGTCTTAGAGATGCAATGTGTGCTCAGGCTGGGCAACAAGCAACTTTCGGATTCCTTTGCAAATGCTTGGACAAATAGATGAGATGTGTCATGCTTAGTCTTGGTATCAGCATTTAGAAGTGGGAAAGACTTATGTGTATAAAAAATTACAGTCTATTTGAGAATGGTACTGTGTTAAAAAAAAACCAATTGTAGCCCTTGTCTGGCCCTCTTGGCAAGTTCAAAAACCCAATGTGGCCCCTCAGAAAGTTTGCCCATATCTGCGCTAATTTATCGATTTACAAAATGCGACATTCTTGCCCCATTGTTCTTATGTGTTACTACCGGAAAAGTATCTGTGTAAGTTCTCAGTCGTACAGGAGTTGTCCATCTTCAATGAAGATACTTGAGTCATCTTCTGTACTCAGTAGTTGAAGTCTTTGAACATTTCGCCTCCCAAAAGGCTTTGTCAGCGGACTAAAGTCCCGCTCAGCTCGCAGCTTAGATAAAGACCAACCGGGAGGAGTTGGGGTTGGCCCGGCTCCTCCTCTCTAATCCCAGCTACTCTCACCTGTGGGTAAACAACCTTTGAAGAGCGTCTCTAACGATCTGCTCAGTCCAGTATCGGTCAGTACTGTCCTATTCATAGATGATCACTGCCCAGTATCTGTCCTATTCATGGCTGATCACTGCTAATTACCTGCCTATTGTTCTTTTGTTAGCTGAGGTGCCGTCTCCTTGGTCTTCGGTTTTCCCCGAAGGAGATTGGAGTAAAGTGACCATTCCGGTTCATGGCGGGATTTTCTTTCTTGACAAAAATAGCTTCTTTAACTCCTCTTTCAAACCAACGTTCTTCTTTAGCTAAAATGTTGACCTCCCCGTCCTCAAAGGAGTGGTTGGAGGCTTTGAGGTGGAGGTGCACCGCCGACTGAGGGCCGCTTGTGCTTTCTCTTCGGTGTTGATAAAGTCTCTTCTGTAAAAACTTGTTTTGTTTCTCATTATACTGAGTCTGAGCGGCCCTCCAGGAACAATGCCATGGAGTCAGATTGCGAATAGGAAGTGACGACAAGAATATCCAGGAGCGCTGGTTGGTTCTTCGACACTGACAGGCCTACTCCTTCCTGTTCCTATATATTGTTCAAGCGCAGGGAATTCCTCTTCCATGTTCTTACTAGGGAAAGATTTAGCGCTCAGAAAACTGATTTAGAATTGTATTTTGAGGGAATAAAACTGATTGATTTTAATCGATCGAGCCTTCGTCGTCTTTTCCTACCATTAACAAATACACTGACACTCTCTGGATTATTGGCACAAATATATTTATATTAATGCCATTCATAATCGTCACATGGGCTTTGTTGACTAAAGCCCTTTGCTGTACCATGGCATTGGTGATATTGCAGAAAACCGTCCTGTATTTTCCATTTCCATTCATTCCTCACGTCATCCTGTTTTATAAATTGGGCTTTTCCTGGACTCGGCTAAAAGCAATGAACTGAGTAACTCCTGATAAAAGCGTAAACCCGTATCTTTCTGTTATTAATCTTCTTTTTTTATTTTTTATTCAACAGTTCTCCTCGTGATACAGTCCACCTCTTCTCTGTGGTTTCTAAGGCAATAAGTGACACAAATGATGGAGGCTCATATAAAAGCGAGTGCACTTTCGTGACTGGTTTATACGGCATCTGCTGCAGAAGAGTTACGCTCGCATGAAAAACGGTCTCGAACAAAAACACAAGCTCCCCCTTTTCCGCTCTGAGCATTCCTGGCATTCACCTTTGGTCAATAACTTTATCAGTCTTCTCCTCCCTGACGCAGCCATGCTTTACACGAGGCCAACAAAAGCGTAGAAAGGCAGGTGAAGTTTGAAGACATGTAAGAAAGAGTACGGGCCTCTGCAGCAGACGGTTTGAGGCAGGTGTATGTCGTCCCGCGCACAGGGGGACGCTCCGCTGATGATCAAGGGGCTGGTTCTGTCTTTAGTCTTGGGCTAAAATTGCAAAACAGGCTCCTCTTATTCTGACATCACACACAGGCCTGAACAGAACTGCAGCAAAACCCATTACAGCCCGATACAGGTGATGTCATGGGGGAGAGATTTTTCGGTTCGCGCTCCCACTCTACACTAGACAGGCGCCGTATTTAAGACAGATAAAATATTATATGCATTTGTAGGCCTATTATGAGTCAATAGATTTCTCAATGCAAACCCCAATTGTGTTCCTTTAAAAAGGTGCATTATGCAACTTTTTATGCGGAATAAAAAGTTGATATTTGTGCGTATTTGACGTTGTAGTAGACCCAGCGGCTGAATGAGTGGTCAGCATGGCGCATTTGCTTTCCATCACAGTGGCCTCGACAACCCTCCAGGATCAATTGTTTGTTGTAGGTTTTCTGGTATGCAGAGAAAACCTTCCAAACAATTGATCCTTGAGCGTTGTCCTAAAAAAAAACCACCGTGATGGGAAGTTAAGGCACCACGTTGACCACTCATGCAGCCGCTGGGTCACAAGGTCAAATACGCAAAAATATCTACTTTCTTTTTCCACAAAAGTTGCATGATGCACCTTTAATGTATTTTATATCCTTGTCCAAGTCTTAATGAATTTCTAGAATGTACAAATGCCTTAAAACTAGGATGTATTGTATCTTTTGGTGCTGCTTGGACTTTTCCAGTCATATTCAGCAACGTGACTTGCCTGTTTGATACATTGAAGGTTTTTCAATCAAAGAAAACACTTAGCAACATAAACAGGTAACATACAGTAGCAGTGGCCTCCTATACACAACAGACAGATCCTCAAAACGGCTTAAGATAATGAGGAGGAAGGACCCTCTCAGAATTTGGAGGTTGCCATTTGTTTTTCTTGACTGTTTTGATCATGTATTTGAGTCGGAGCTACTTATCCATCAATAGTCGGTGATTATGTTGTTACTGTGGTCCGAGCGGCTCTGCACTAATCCTCGATACACAGGGAGAGGCCGAAAACACAAATGTTACCACGCAACATGCGGAAAATACACTGCAATTAAACGGCACATAATCCTTCACTTCCAATGATTCAGAATGTGATTTACAGCTGCCGTCTTCGTGCTACTGGGGAAGAGGGTAGCTTTCCGATAAAAGACATGATGTAATCTGCTAAAAAATAATAGTTATGTTCTCCTGGATCAGTCACCACCATCATCAAAAATTAACGAATGTAATGTACAGTATGAAATATTTCCAGCCTCAGCATTGTAAAGTGTAAAGAAATAATATAATGGATCTATAATGGATAGAAATGTAAATGAGTGAGAGCGGTGAGCGATGGTCTGATAATACCATTTTCTTGTGCAAAAATTAACTTAAAGGCACTAAACCTGCTTTCTTTTTCTAGTAATGAAACAAAATTAGTTTTGTCCTCTTTTAGTTTATTGTAAAATATGGCATTTGGGTGAAAAACACTGTCTAATTATAAAACATTTGTATCAATTTCATCAACTTACAGCCTAGTTTTCTAGCATTACTGTGACAGCTGTGAAATGTGCCTGTAAACTCGTCCCTGTGAAGAATTGGGATGTTACAAATATGTTAGTAAAGTTAGGGATGTTGCAGTGACCCAGCGGCTGTATGAGTGGTCAGCATGTCGCCTTTACTCTCCATCACAATGGTCTCAAGGGCGCTCCAGGATCAATTGTTTGGAAGGTTTTCACTGTGGACAGACCCTCTCACCCTTGAACGCCGTAGAGCCACCGTGATGGAAAGTAAAGGTGTCATGCTGACCACTCATACAGCCGCTGGGTCACTACAAGGTCAAATACGCACAGATATAGACTTTTTTTTTTGCATCAAAAGTTGCATAATGCTCCTTTTAAGGCACTGGTAACTGTAATTATAAACAAAAGTGCTTGTGTTAAACTAAGAGCATAACGTGACGGAAATACTTATTTTTGCATAAAAAGTTGCATAATGCACCTTTAACACGTAATCCCTTATTTTGGATAGTAACTCTTTAACAGGCATTAGGACCAGTTAAGATTGAAAATAAATCAATCTGATTTTGAGTAAAATGAGAAAATTATACATGGTACACCTTTTTTAAGAATAGACGTGCAGTATGTGTTATAGAGTAATCTAGATATTACAACCAAGAGGCTTTTATTTAATTAAAAATTCGATTTTTTGGGGGGAGATATATGTATGTAATTTTAGAAAAAAAGTGAATGCAATGCCCTGTTCCCTGAATTCAAGAATATGTTGACGCTTTTCAATTGATATAATTAGTGCGGTAATGTTGCAACAAAAACGGTAACAAAAAAGTTTCAACCTTTGCTAACATAATATGAATTTTCCCAAAATAATACCAGTGTACATTTTGGAAACTATCAGAATGAAAAGAATGAATTGTGACCTAAAACGCCGTGTATGGGAAGTACAATAATCGGGTGCAGTAAATCAACAAACAAATGTTTCTCCCACAGAGCACGGTCTGAGGTGTTGGAGTCATGTGAAGGATTGTTTTAGATAAACACGGATTCATCAGAAACACCTTGAGCAGTTGGATCAGTGGTATGCAGCAGATGACTCCAGTCTTTTGGCCCAGTCCAGGAATCTAATAAAAATGTCGACCTCGTTTCTCTTCAGTTTTTCTCAAAGTCTGCTGCGCAAAGGTTAACACGCTCAGGTAACACTGGAGATATATGCTCCTGGGTGAGGTTCAACACAATCCAGTCTGTGTAGCAGGTGGAACTGGAAAACATAATCAACCCACATTTCAATTTGCTTTTTATGCACTGTATAAATGACAATTAAATGATACAAGCTTTTCAAAACATTTCTATACATCACCCAGGTTTGTAGATTCAACTGGTGCTGCATAATGGGGAGCGGAGTGAGTTCTTGGCGACATCTAGTGCTCAAGTTCATATCAGATTGCGTGTTCAAGATAATCCGCTTTCTTTTGCGTGTTGTGTAAGACGTAATCGAACAAACCAAATATGATTAACAGTTTGCCAAAGTAGTTTGACTGTACTGACAGCTCATTTGCCTTAAAACGTGAAAATACATGTTCGCAAGGTTATGATGTCATTACAGGTTGGCCTATTGGAGCCAAAAAAGCAATCAAACGACCCGTGCATTAATTCAGCGGATATAGACGGGAGAATAGATGACATGTTTATGATGTGATTTATTACCATTAATATTAACAGGGAGTGGCGGCCGCCTGACAAACCCAAGGAAAGTTCATCACCTCTGTCTGTCAAGTTCAACGGTGGAAAGTGGTGTCATATCTGTGGCACACGGTAAGCCTATCTTAAATGTCTTTCTTCCTTTTTTACTGTTAATCTGTGTTAAACTAATCGTGCATTCTTTCAATAATAACCCTAATCTCAAGACGAAATAGACTATCTGGTTAGAGCAGTGGGTCTCAAAGTTGGCCCACCCAAAGCTTGTCCCACATTGAAAAAAACTTTACTACTTTAACCCAGCATTTAGCTGAATGACGATTATTGGGGGGCCCCCGGGGAGAATTTCAGCTGGATAAAGGGGCCGCAATGTCCCGGACTCTGGGGAAAGCTGCTTTGGCAAATTGAGAATGTCTCCCCGATCTTTATAGGCCTATTAGCAATACTCCCAGTGCGCTTTGCATAAAAGCCCTCACTTTTATAACTTTAAATACTTTCACAAATGTTCCATTGAATAGTTATGTATGGTTATGCTCTTCAGGTGTTTGTGGGCTACATCAAAATGGTTATATTGCTTAAATTTCTCTCACCACAAGGCGACTGCAATGACACAAATCCGCTATGTAATCCCTTGTGACAAAAATGTATAGATGAGAAGCATTTACCCCTGACCTAAAACATCTGGCCACAGTTATTAGGTGCAGAAAACAAGTGCCCATGCTATTTTGTAAAAAAAATGTTTTAGACGTTTTACCCGCACTTCATGGCACACATACAACCAGTATTATTTTGGGAAATCATGTGACATAGCGCGCGTGAATTCCTTTTTGGAACACTTTGTTTCCGTAGTAACAGATCTCAAACATATCTGACTTCCAGCACCCGTAACTCAAGCTGATAAGCATCTACCCTCTGTGTACTGTGGTGAAAAGCATGTAGCTGTCTGCAGTGCACCAGACTGAGAGATGGATCAGGTGCAAAAATCATAAATCTGATCTCTGACACTAAAGTAAAAGAATTAAAAATAAATATTAATAGGCTCGCTCAATGTTGTTGTGACTTCTAATGTTTCTGGATGCCATTTAAATATGTTTGAAGTAGAAAGAGGAGAGATAAGTTTCATTTGATTGCGTCGCGTGAAAGCGTGTCACACAAATGAAATATGCACAACCTATAGAGGCTGATGCGAATCCTCAATATGCAACATTTCGGGGCACAACCTGGACAGGACCGAGGCTGTAAAATACAACCGAGCGCAGGTGTAATCCAGCTCATGCATACCAAACATGAAGGATGTTTTGGCAACGCTAACCGCTCGACTCAGAAGCTTATTTTAGATCATGATTTAAGGTTTAGGCAGAGTAGTATCGGTGGCTGTAATGAGTCGGAGTACCACATGGGACTACTCTAAGCCCATTTAGAATAACCCTTGTGTGGTCCCAATTTTGCACCCTTTAATGTCTAAAAATTTACACTTCAAAAAACAGCCTGAAAATTACTACACATTCATATTTTTTTCTGCTTCTTTTTACAAAGATCCTTCCGTGGCTTTTGGGCCATTTGGATGGGCTGCGGCTCCAGTGGCTTCCGGGTCAAAATGACCCAAGGACCACACGAGGGTTAATAAACACAGAAAAGGCAAAAACCGACACATTCTACTTGGCATCTTCAGAGCACGTGTCAATAGTAATTTGAATTTGCACCAGTTATTTATGTACAGAAGTTTATGGCAGAAGTACATCATGCCCCTAGAGGCCATAAGCGCCACTGCAGGTGTCGTAGCATGTTGCGTTTTTTTTATTTATCAATTGTCCATGAGAGTATAAACTACACTGACAGAAAAGACAAAGGGAGAGAGGGATATTGTTAATCCAATTACACGATGGAGATATTTTTTTTTCACTCAAACTAGGCTGTAAATACTGTTTAAGTGGCGCTAGCCCACAGTTAGCTTTGCCCGTTAGCTTCTTCTTCGTGATTCTATTAGTGTGTATTGCGCCTCCGACCCTGTGCAGGCAAAGTAGCAATTGTGGTTTTCTGGTCAGAGACACCAGGAGGAAATGAAAGACCCCCCAATGGTCCCATCTACACTTGTATTAATCCCAGAGGGACTACGTAAAGGACTTAAGGTAAGTTCCTTAGTACTGCTTTAACTGTGAGGTATGAACTTGTGAGTTTATTTCCTCCTGAACATAAATAATTGGATTGAAAGTAGTGAATGAAACTGTAATCCATGTTCTTTAGACAGACAGCAAACACTTAACCACAGTGATGGGCTGAAGGTGCCGGGGCATCACTCATGTCATTTGGATCCGTCACATTATGCTCTTAGTTTAACACGAGCACTTTTGTTTATAATTTCGGTTACTAGTGACTTGGCCTTAAAAGGAGCATTACGCAACTTTTTATGCAAAACAAAAAAAAAAAGTTTATATTTGTGCACAAGGTCAAATACGCACAAATATCAACTCCCCCCCCCCCCCACACACAAAAAAAAGTTGCATAACGCATCTTTAAGTTTGCTGCGGTTTAACACAAACACTATTGACAAATCTAAATCCCTTTCATTGGTTTCTATTCTCATAATTGTGATTAGCTGTGATGTGGTGTTCATTTCCAAACAAGAATTAATGCGTCGAGTTCACATTTTTCAGGCTCACTGCTATAACGCATCCTTCACCACCAGATGGCGCCTGTACAATGTAGCCCAGTGGCTCCCAACCTTTTTTCCTTGAAGCTCCCACTGTGCAATACAATCATAGAAGTGGGCCACAAATACTTTAAAGGGTGCATTATGCAACTTTGTATGTGAAAAAAAAAAGTTGATATCACCGTGTAGTTGACCTTTAGTGGCCTCTACGATACTCGAAGATAAACACCCATACAGCTGCTGGGTCACTGAAAGGTCAATTACACACGAATATTAACTTTTTTGAGATGTTTCTCCTTAAAACCATCAGACGATCTGTGTTACAGTTCTGACAAAACCAGGGAAATTAGTCACAGCCAATGAGATATCATCTGCCGAATAACAGAACACAAGTGTCTTCACATACTATAAACTCTACAATGTCTGCAACCATATTGGAAAACCCTTTAACCATTATTTTACCATTCCTACCACAGTTAGAGTGCACTCATTTAGGCAAATACTGTAAGTTGGTTCTCCATTTTACTAAATGGTTTATTCTATGGCTAATCAAATTACCACAACATTTTATGTCACAATAACCACATTTGCAAAAAGCCACAGAATATTGCAAAATCACCGAAGTCTTTTTTACACAGACATTTGTGCAAAGGTTCCGCCTTAAAGGCACTACACCCGATTCTTTGTTTTTGTCTTTTAGTAATGGAACAATATTACTTTTGTCCTCCTTCAGTGTATCGTAAATTCAGACTGTGCATCCAATTATAAAGCATTTGTAATTAGATGCACAGTGTGAAAGCGCATTTGTATTAATTTCATGAACTTGCGGGGTCACTTTCACAGAAATGCTAGAAAACTACCCTGCAAGTTGTGAAATGAGGCTATAACCTCGTCCCTGTGAAGAATTGGAACGTTACAAATACATTAGCAAAGCTGGGAATTAATTTAAACCACAACATTTCAATTTAGTGGCTTACGCTTTCATTGTTGGTGATCAATATATCAGGTATAGGGCCTTTAATGGAAATTGCGTTAATTTAGTAAAATTTTTAGTCTGACAAATTGCCCACGTATTTGGTCTAAATTTGGAGTAAACCGTTGTAACGATTTAGACAAATAAAGCTATACCAATATTATTGCAATATTCAAGATCGTCACCAAATATATTTTTTTTTATGCCGCCCCCTGTTGGGGTAAGCACAGCTCATCAGGTCCATTTATTTTGTAAACGCAAACTAGACTTTCATATTGTTGCACAGAAAAAGAGCATGTAATAAAGTCACCAAAGGCTGTAACAGTTAGAAATATCCGACACAGGACTGACAGTATTTGCCAGTTACATAACAAAGTACATTTGGGCAGGACAATATTTAATTTGTTGAGAAGGACAATGTCGAAAATGGTTTATTTTGTAAAGATGGGGCAGCGGGACGAGATGAGAAAACATGGTGCTCGACTAAATGATATATTCAAATGTACATGACATTCAGAGGGGTTACAGTTATCACTCAAATTATCCACACATGAAGTCAAGCCTTCATCCCAACACAGTTTTCCAAACCTAAATGGACAATAGATTTTATACTTAAAAAATAAAAATATGCATGAACACAGTAAACCCTGAAAAGAAAACATTACGTACAGAATGGAAACTCATGAGTTACTTAATAAAAAAAAAATGGTTGACCAACATTAATTAAGAGGTGACTCTGCCCTTTTGTTCTCATAAACTCACATTAGAACTGCATTGTCTCAGTCTTTTATTCACTATAATATAGGTCAATAGGAAATATAAGAAACTGTTTCGAATGCCAACTTGAGTGGTGGTGGCTACAGCACATATGCTTGATGCCTTGATGAGAAAAATAACTGGCAAAAATAAGTTACATTTGCCATAAACCTAACGCACAGACGGTTCGGGTTGAGGAGGGTATGGTGGACTGAAGGACTAGTCAAATACAATGATTTTTCCTCTGGACGTTGGCTCCAGAGGGTCAAATGAGTAAAAAGGTCCCAAAGTAGAAACTGCAGTCTTTAACATGTGCCATACTTTTAAAATGTAGAGGAAACACCCTTACACTCATCAATATGATGAGCAGAAAAGTCCCAAACCAAAGCTTTGAAGTCTTTATTTTTTGCTGTCGGGGGGGAGGAGGAGGGAGAGAGCGGGAAAAACAACAAACAAAAATAAAACTGAAACAGTCGGGAGGGAGGAGACGACTCCGGTGTTATGCAGAGAGAATGGACTGCACAAAGTTGGGTGAGACACTCCGGCACAAAGGGGTTAATCCTGGAGCTAGTTTTCTAATATCCAAAAGTACTGGTCTGTGGGACCTGTTGGTCAAAGGGGTGTCCGTGGAGATGCCAACAGTAAAATGCCTTGTCAGCAACAGTTACAGGCTGTCCCAGAGAGAGAGGTGCTATGTGCTCCCCGCCGCCTGGCCATCGCTGCCCTCTGAAGTACCTGCGCAGAGCAAACAAGCGTGTCAGAGCTGCACGTTCTGTGAGATGCCTTTTCTGGGTTAGGGTGAGATTCAAGATTTGAAAGGCTCAGAGTTATGACGGACTATTTTAGGCGAACTAACACTGGTATAAGTTGCGTCAAAGTATTTTTTTTGCGGACTAAAATTAAACTAAATTTAAAGTTAATGAGACTAAAACTATGACTAAAACGCAAATGAAGAGACTATAAAGATCAAAACTTCCACTGACAAACTTCCACTGACTCATATAATCTAAATTCACTGCCAGAAGGACAGGTCTATGCTTTGTTCATGTTGGAGACAAACATGAGGCAGAGGACCTTGATTAAATAGGATTTTAATAAATATTTTAAATGTAAAGTCGACTAAATTAATCTAAGATTTAGTCGACTAAATGTCAACAAATTGTAAAGTGCCTTTGAGCGACTGGAAAAGCGCTACATACGACCAACGCAGCAGCATTTTTATTTATAAAATATACACACATACATATATGCTGTCAACAATCAAAAGTGGCATGGTGCTGACAAAACTACAACTTTTCTGACCCAAACTCATAGAATTATATCCCAAACTGCATTCATAAGACATAAAACTTTGGGAGCTCGTGCTGTAACTACTATTTATACATAGACGCAACGTAAACGGTGCATTTATGTGTAAAAGTCACATTAATCTCACCTTTAATCTCAGACTCTAGCTCCCTCACTCCTGCATCTGCTGCAGTACATGTGCTGTTCATACATCCATATAATCAAAATAAAGCGGTCGTTCTCTTCTTCCATCATTGTCCCTGTTCTCAAATGTCCTCTGGGTAACACTGCCGTGTGACACTCGTCTCTGTTTCGCCGTAATGTAAACACGTGTGCTTTACTGTGAAATACACCGCCCGCGACGTCCTCTCAGGCTGCTTCAGTTCTTCGACTTTTGCGCTGCACAATGTAGTGATGAATCGGTTTACGTTACGCGGAGCTCCTCGTCTTATTTATCTCAGAAAAAGCCAGAATGAAGCGGAGAAAAAACGCAGCAGGTCCATGAGCTGCGGAGCCTGATGTTACATTTCGTTCTCCCGTGTGCTTAAGTAGAGCCACCGACATAGGACGGGCGTCAGACTCAGTATTGGCTATTTCACTGTAGAACCAGGGGATTTGTGGTTTAAAACAATTGTAGAAGTCTGGCCTGATGAAGGCAACATCTCGCCAAGACACAGAGCCCCTGATCTCAGCTGCTTATGCACACGCAGGAGGCGCTCTTCGTTTTTTTATTTTTTTAGCAAAACCATTTAACACAAACAATTCAAACGTCACTCTGTCTGTAAAACCTTTATACATCTGATTTTATAATGTAATATTAGCCCAAAGTATCTTATATATATATTTATAAGATTCAGAAACAGGTGGAAAGAAAGTATCTGTTACTGACTGGTGGTCGTGTTGTTGGCTGCTGCGTTGGCAGGCTCCTCCTCGTCGCTGTCCTCCTCGTTAGAGTGTGGGACGTCCGGCTCAGGGACATTCACGGGCAGGATCTCGGGCTCCTGCTCCACTTTACTCTTCAGAGCCAGAATCCGATGGTGCAGCGCTGCCGCCAGCTGACCGACATCTTTAGAGCTGCCCTGGAGAGAGGAATACAAGACTCAGTACTAACCGATGTAATGCAACGACAGACACATTAAAACTAGACACAGAGAATATTTGCGAAAAAAAGGGAAGCAAGGCACACCAGAAATAGTCTTCGAGGTGCAGATGTAGGGGAAAATCTTCTCTACACTTTCATACACTTTGGTTCAAAGAAGAAAAAAGAAAGATCTGATGAAGGCTAATGCCGAAACGTGATCACTATTATTACAAATTTGGACATCGGCTCATGAGTGCGCGAAGAGCGATATATTGGAAAAGTTGTGATCGTTTGTACAATTCTTCAATCAACAGAGTTCAAGAATGGTTGTCCTGAAACTTTGGAGGAAAGAACGTGGGTAAATGTCTCCCTCCAGAATTTCATTTATGAAACTAAAGTTGTGTGAAATTAATTAAGAACAAATGACTTTATATTTTTAAGGCACTGAAACAAGTCTGGTAATGAAAAACACTGCTATGTAAAGAATTATTCGAGCTTACGTTGAGGTTTTTCAATGGCACTTATCTGCGTGTGTACACGTATTCATTTATTTATTTTTATTTAATTTATCTATTTATTTATTTTTTGCTGAGTTCTCCGGGGTAATTGTTTGTCTCCAACACCAAAATAATAAAAAAGATTATAATTATTTTCTTTTTTTCAATGGCTCCCTCCAGTGTCCAAACTAAAGTACTACAGCGGATCATGCATTAGTTTGTGAAGAAGCACATACCGATATTAGGAAGACCTTGACTCCCTGGTCCTCAGTGTCCATGGCAGTGACTCGAACGCTCTTCTCGCTCGCCTTGTCCACCTGCATCTGTGGCCACAGCTTCGTGTTCAGGATCAACCGCAGACTTCCTTGTGTCCTCATTACTGCAAATGATACAACACAATATGTACACGACAGATCTCTCCAAAAGATCAAACTGAAAAGTAAGATCCCTGATGTAGTGTGTGCGATTCAATCAACTGAAACATTACCCTTGTTTTCAATATGGGTTTTGTCAAAGTAATAAAAAGTCAAGTCGTGGTAAAAAACTCATCCTCTTTAACAAATGGTTAATGAGAAAGAAGGCAAGACTAAACATTGAGCCTCCAGTGCTGCGGTGTTTACCGAGACGAGATTGTAGCATGCCGTCCTCCGTTGACGCCATGTCGTTGAGCCGCAGTAACCCTCGCCCTCTTTCTATCCACGTCTGCGCCGTCTTCTCAAACACGTATAACTTACACTGCATCTGATGGGATGGTGGAGGGAAAAAGAAACGTGTGAGATTAAAGCCATCTTCTGCATCATCTACCGACTTTAAAAGCAGCACAAAAAGGACGCGTTTACCTGTAAAACATTGCTTTCCGACTCCTCTCCGGTCTTGACCTCCACTTTCTCTAAAATGCACTTCTTGGCGGTGGCTTTGGTGTACGCTGCAGCTGATTCCTCCAATGACTCGGACACGCTGTTCGCTGCGCACACAACACAAGCGCCATCAGAACACCCTCCACATCGGAATCATCAAAATTAAATAACGCCTTTCTTTCGCCACATCGAAATATTTAAAATGGACTAATCGCCAACGTTTTCCCCACGGGTCTCTTAAGAAGTACAACCAGCAAAGAGCATTGAAAAACTTGAGTTATTATGGATTTAGGCAGAAACATGATATTTGCAGATTATGTTCGGTGGAAGTAGACTGATTTGACTCATTGATCTTACGTAGAAATGTAGGATGTTTTTAGGGAGCCGTGTGGAAAGGGCTGGAGAGACCGGTAGCTCTGACAGTTTATAGATGGAATACAGGTCAGTGTTGAAACTCGGCTGCACAACATCTGGTTCTCAGTGGTGTTGCATTACAAATCAGTATTCATCTGCGACAAAGTTCTTCAACTTACTGTACCAGTGGAGCTCATCTGAATAACTCAAAATGCAGCTGAAACTCTGGTGGGTTTAAGGAGGGAGTTTGTCCAGAGGGCAGATATGGCTAAAATTACAAGCAACAGCAACTCAAGCTCAATCCATTTTCAAGATACTGTACCAACCCTCCGGGCTATCGGTGAGGCTGGACACCGTTAAACGATACCGGTATGGTATCGAAAAAATAAAAGTAACGGAAGCAGATACCAGAAAAAAAAAAAAGAAAGAAAAAAAGACAGTTTTGATACTGATGGTCAATTTTTCCTGAATTTCTTTTGCAAATGTTTGCCTTATTTGTGCCAATTTGTATAACTAATATTTTCTCAATTTTTCCCACTGAAATTTTGCCCCATTATTCCAATTTTTTTTGCCACACTTACATTTTTCCTTTTTTTTGCCCAATGTTTGGCCCATTTTTCCAACTTTTTCCTTCTCATTTTTGCCCCAATATTTTCTCGTTTTCCCAATAATTTTTTTTCCAATTATTCCCCCACTTTTCCTCAAATTCTTCCCCCTTTTTCCACACATTTCTTGACATTGCAGATGAACCCATTATTGTAAATTTGCAGATGTTCTTGTTCTGTTTTCTGGTTCTAGATGGCAATTATTTTAGTGTCGGTATCGGAAAAAGCATCGTTCAGGTATCTCTACCGTAAACCAAGTATTGAAGAAAAAAAAAAAGTTAGTTTATTTGACAAGGACCATGAAAATAAATAAATAATAAATACATTATTCTTACAGAAAAGATGCTCTGCGCCAGTGTGCCATTGCTCATTTCCATCTTCCAAATTGTGTTGATCATTTTTGTTTTATGACCAGCCACTTATGTTATTCTAGCCCGACTATGATTAGCAATAACGCAAACTCCCCCGAGAGTTGCACTAAAATAGCGCCACACAGCAAACATCCCTGGGCAAACTAAGAAGCGTTCCTCATGAGAGCTCTAGGTTCCCCTGGGGGCTCATCACAGCTGGACCATCTTTGCAAAATGGAGACGTCTTACACATTTGCTCAGATAACTAGGTTCTGCTATTCCCTTAGAGATTAGGATGGACAGCAATTAAACATTACGAGCAACATCTCCAAGTGGCATCGAGCATGGAGTTACAGTTGCCAACACAACATTTAAAAAGTAAAGAAAAGAGCCATGAAACATTGCTCCGTTGGGGGGGGGGGACACTTCAGAATGCTTTAGTGTGTATTTTACTTTTCAGTGTGTTTTGACGGCACAACCCTGAGCTCGTTGCATTTAGCTTGTGAGGATGCAACACTTTGTATCGATTAAATGACATTTCCAGACACGAATAAAGAGAACTCTGCTGACCAAGATCATTTATATGCTGAGCTGCCATTGCCTTTACCGTGTCTTCTGTTTTATCTTTGTCCTAACTGAAGCGCTATGCAAGAGTTATGTAATAGTATTATTAAATCTAACAGACATTTTGAGAGGGTTGTGATGTAACCTAGGTGCATCCGGTGCTATGAATGCTATTGTTGTTGTATAAGAGGGATCGCTGTTGAGCATCACAAACATGTGGCCGTGCGTCCTCACCCTTCTCAGGCGTGTTTTCCTGCGACGAGGGCTCGGAGGGCGGGGCGACGGGAACCTCTTTTGTTTCTTCTGCCGCCAACTCCCCTTTCGGTGGACTCTGTTTGCACACAGTCAATTAAAAAAAAGACCATTCATTCTCAGGAACAAGAAGCAAAAACGGACACTCACCAAAACGCGCTCGGACATGTTCTGCCCAAACACGAACTTCGCCCCGACGTCCGTACGGTTTGCTGTGTTTTTTGAACTGAGGAGTTAAAAGCGGAAACATTATTGGAGTGGAACCGCGACGAGACGGGACGGGGCGCGCTAAAAACACTTGACAAAAGAGGGCACGGTTTCCGCCTTGAATTACCTTGGGGTGGAGATGTACTGTAAAAAATAATTTGTGCTAGAGTCTGATGACGCGCCATCTTTTGACTTCTCATCTGTACTGTTTTCCTCGAGCTGCAGAGAGAAGAGAAGGCGCAGAGGTGAGATGAATTTAATGAAAAAAAAAAAAACGTTTACGCAACACACGGCACAAAGTTACATAATCAGATACTAGAGGGGGAAAAACACAGTGACACAAATAGGTCAACATCAACTACATATCCAAGCAACGCCGGGTAGCAAAGGGACATGAGAGCTGAAAGACTTTTTTTAAGTAGACCACCAGCAGAGTATCACAATACGACGTTTGCCATTGATTGAGAGGTCTATGGTGGTATTGCATTGTGTAGATTTCTCCCCCACGGTCAAAAACAAGCCAGATTGGAATGCACTGCGAGCTTAAGGGCCCTAGACCGGCTTTTTCTCCTAGCAGTGAAACAAAATTAGTTTTGTCCTCTTAGAGTATATTGTAAACATAGATGCACAGTATTATTTCCACAAATGTCTAATGATAAAACATTTGAATCAATTTAATGAGCTGGCCAATTTTCTGGCATTTCTGTGAAAAGTTACCCTAAAAGTTGTGAAACAGAAAGGCTTTGGAAAATTCAAGAATGAGTTTTGACTTCATCGTTTGTAATAATCATTAAAAAAAAAAGGTATAGGGCTTTTCATTAGCGTCTTCGCAATATTAGGTGATTCAATATCCATTGGTGGTGTCACTGGGCTCTAAGATTGTGGGAAGACCTCAGAGCCCGTTGAGTGAGCTGTACAAGCAGAGGACATTGACTAAAGCTCGAGCTTATTGCCTCTGACTCCACACACCGTCTGAACCCTCCGTTTGAGCTTCTGAACTCTAGGAGGCGATACAGAGTTCCACTGGCTACAAAGGCTGTGTTTAAGAAATCTTGTCCCCTGTGCAGTGGGAAACACAATCGCCACAGAAATGGACTGCTGTTCTGTAATATTTTTCCCCTATCTATTTTTCTACTAGGCCCGTGTGTATCGTCCGAGTCTTGTGTTTTTAAGTCAGTGAGCTAAAGATGAATTTCTACCTCGGTAGACAATAAAAATCTATTCTATTCTACTCCATCACAAGACGACACAGTTTAGTTTAGTTCCACTCAATCCTGATCTTGCATTTTTTTAATCTTGTTTTGACATTGATAAAAAGAAACATTATGATTAAAATTAATAGAACGTATGGTGTTTGAACGTGCTGCCATAAACTATACTATAAAAGGAGTCTCGTTTTTATTGCAATAATTGTGTATAATTGATTTGCATAAGGATCAATAAAAGGTTTTTGAACAAGTTGAGGAGTTTTTAAAGCAATAACAGAATAATGGGTGGTGTGAGAACAAGTTAAACTCCATCCCGCTGAAGGTATATATTCCGCCTGCTGCCTAAGTAAGATCCATTAGTACTGCTGACAAAGT
The DNA here is from genome assembly GCA_021464625.1 of Proterorhinus semilunaris. Classification (NCBI taxonomy): domain Eukaryota; kingdom Metazoa; phylum Chordata; class Actinopteri; order Gobiiformes; family Gobiidae; genus Proterorhinus; species Proterorhinus semilunaris. Next base: position 25,356,243 of record CM038358.1, on the reverse strand, counting down.
CCCTTGGATGAGAGACGAAACATCCAACACTTAAGTCCACATAGCTTATGTCTAGGATTCAAATAAGGATCCCTGTGCCACTAAATGCTGACATCTAAAAGGGAAACATATGAAACCAAGAGAATGCATTATATACAAAAATGTTCAATGGAAAAAGCATGTACCTTTGCTCTGTCTTTGATATTTTGACCAAACACAAAAGATACTGCTACATCTGAACCCTTCTCGACCACGCCCCCTTCTTTACTGCTCGCACCGTCTTCCTCGTTTTCATTTTGCTGGAAATGAAACCACAGTGAGGCATCGGCAGCATACAGCAGTGCGAGTCTGAATATAAATCTGTGAGATCTGGCAGCTTCCTGTCTTTGAAAGCTGTGATTTCAACAACATTCAACATGCGCGGAATGGTACTTCCTCAGAACCAAAGACGCTGTAATGGTTCAAAGCCAAATTGGATAGAAACTCAGAACCGCAAAAATAATGCAAATAAAAGAAAACGCAATTACAATATACACACCCTAAATTTAAAGCCACACTGCGCAGAATGTTACCAAATAAATAGAATTGAAATAGAAGCATTTGTTTTAAGACAGATATTTTCATCATTGAAAAATGCCTCATAAATGTTCAAACAAACATGTGCCTTTGCTTTGAGCAGCTCACCTCTCCCAAGTCATGACTGCAACTTTACCAGGAGTGGGTACGTCTGCATCACGTCGCCATGGAGATTATAGATTTAAATAGGCTATGTTCTCATCCAAATCCATTCTTTGATTACCCACTGCAGAAATAGCATTTTCTGCGTCGAGCTGCTCATTAAGGCGCATGTTTTGTATTGATGACAACAGTGTAGTCAAAATGTTACGCAGTGTGCCTTTAAAGTACAATGTTTACACACAGATCACTTAACATAGCATTTGACTCGGAGCTTTGATTTCTCGGACAATCGGAGTTATCCAAATAAAACCAATTCCTTTTAAAATATTTGCCACTTCATAGAGTAAAAAAGTGTTACTTTAAAAGCAACAGTGCACAATTACATCTGCAGTGAAATTGAGAACTTGGGCACACAGTCTGATAATTTACTTAGTGCCGCTTTGAATGAAATCTCTCCAAAACAATCATTAGAAAAGCCCAGTGGTTTTAACATTCACGGCACATCTCTGTGTCTGCTGTGTCCTCACCAGTGACTTGGCCTGGCCGCCTAAGTGCTCCGTGTTGTTCAGGAAGAGAGACGGAGCCGCCGACGCATCCTCGGACTTTTTCACGCCGTTCGTTCCACAACTGGAATCTAGAGGGCGCCATGCAACATTTATCAACTTGAGCAGCCAGGAATGGGGTTACAGAGGCAGCGTTAAAGAGGTACAATTGGAGCATTTTATAGAAAAGTCTAAACGTGGATAAAGACGCGTCGTACTGACTTGAGTCTATGTGTGATTTGGAAGGCGGGGCCTGGAGGACTGCGGGGCGGAGGACACTACGCTGCTGCTCCTTGGGTTTCTGACTCGGGATTCCTGCAACACAACCACACACTCTCAGTGCCTAGTGTTCATTCAGATCAACTACAATGTGCTCACAGGCAGTGGGTTTATATATAATGTAGTGATTCTAGTGCATCCCTCACACAATATCACACCACTTTCACTCAATAGTTGGGACTGATATGGGTAATCTTTGCGCACAGTCTCGACTTTTATTTTAACGTTTATTACATTAGACGTCCTGTATCATGCAAAATCAACCGTTTAGGAGGGTTTAAGCATATTATAATTTTAAACACTCATTAAGAACATAATCGCAGGAGAATAAGAGGATGCAGTATGTTCAAAATCAACTTGATCAATGTCAAGGACTGACACGCATCATAAACTTGCCATTTCTGCTATTGGTCTGGTAAAACTCCCTTATAATTGGTGTTAAGAAATAGCTGCTGCTAGCATTGACTAAAAAGTGGTGAGTAAACAGTAAACAGTTCATTCAGCGATAAACAAATGAGACATGGCCACATGAGACATTTCAGCATAACTCAGGTGCACAACAGTGAGGTGTCTTGTGAGTTCTAATAAGTTACATTTTCACACATGGGGAATAACGCACCTGAACTGGGGGCCTGTCCGTGTATGAGTGTTGGAGGCTTCAGTCTGAACCCCGTTGGTTTCTCTTCTGGTCAAACAGAGAAAGAGACAAAAGACAAATCCAATAAATGTCTCTGCGATTTCTAAGGCAAGAGCACTGGAGCAGCGCTGGTCCAAGATCTGCGACCCATTTCTTCACGGGCAATAAAACCTCGACATTGCTGAGTTGAACTATTGCTGTGTCTGTGCAAACTCTCGCATTACAATTAGTCCGACTCTGTCTGCCCTGATAAAGACCTGAGAAAGAGTCGATTATGTCCTGGTGAAGAATAAAGGATTTTTAACAAGTCAATAGTGCCTCCTCTCTTCTTTACAAATCTTGCACTGCATTGTTTTTTAAATTTAGTGTGCTGACATAACATGGGCCAAAAAGGAGAAACACCTGCTTCATTTTTCCTCTCCTCTATTCCTTTCACATATTTGAATGGTTATCCATATGCCAGTAAAACATGTTAAAGATTAAATCACAGCCAAAAAAAAAACACAAGGTCGTCATGCGTTTGTAAGGACTCAGGAATGTCATACATTCATTTTTCATTACAAGCGACTTAATTTTAAAAACTTCAAAAAGATCCTTCCACAACACAATATTGTAGCTTTTTGCAAACAGTAATATACCTTTTATAATAGCATCATAAACCAAAGTCAGTTCATTGCATTAAACACTGGACAAGGTGGTGAAAGGCGAGCGTGCACAGCTGTAAGGGATCGGGGAGGCTCACCTGGCTCAGAGTCAGAGTTCCCGGTCGGAGACTGACTGAAACTCGAGGGCATGAATACATTGTTCTTGGAAACTGCAAGAGAAGGAGACGGACAACGCGCTCAGAATACAAATGGACGTTTAAAGCCGAGGAATAAAACAGCCGCCCTTGCGTGTGTCCTCACCCGAGTGTGGAGGCGGGAACGAAGAGGTCCTCTCCCTTTTTACCGGGGGGCAATAGTTTCCTTCATCTTTGTCCGAGTCTGAAACAAAAACAACACAACTAAAAGAATGTAGTCAGAGAGGAAGGTAAATTATCAACAAAACAACAAACCCTCTCCATCTTCTGCACTTGAGCCATCTGCTGATCGCTGAAAAAGAAAGTTTCCAAAATCAAGTAGTGTTTTTTTTTTGTCCTAACGACTGAAAGAAATGTGACGCACAGTAATATTGGATTCAAATGTACAGTCTTGACTTACCTTCTGAGCCGTTTTATCTTTTTGAAACACAAACACAGGTGGTGCTATGGCAGGCTTGTCTGTCAAGAAAAATATAGGCTAGTCACCTACATATAAGCAATGAGACATCAAGCACACAATCATCCCGTCAGTAGAGTTCACCATTTACAGTAGGAAACGGCATCATGGCACCGAAATGGAGACGTATATAATTTCTTCATCACAAGGGAATGACCAAGCGTTTCAGTTTTACCAAGAGTCATGCAAATAGCGCACTTGCATTGTTTTGCATACTTCTCCTGACAGGAAAACAAACCAAAAACTAGACACTGCCCATCTTCACTTCAATGGCACAGTCTCCAACACGATTTTTACACTTTTAGACATTTAGTAACAATTTTCACTGCCTTATCACATGCTATATCTATATGGCACAGTACACAGAAAACTGACCACGGTTTAATCAGAAATAATAGCCACACGTCGCTTGTATATAGCTCAGTTCGGCTTTAAAAGGAGGATAACAACGAACCGTGCAGGCGCTAATCGCAGGTAGCATGCCTCTGTCTGCTTAGGCCATTTAACGTCAGACTGTCACCTCAGTGTGATGCATAATCCTTTACAGGGAGCGGACAGAGGACAACGTGTAAAGGCGGTGCAAGGGCTTTCCAGATCATGCTCTTAACTTGCCTCCTTACATCTTCATTGTGTATGTGGCGTATGGGTTGATGGGGGACTGCTTTATTGTCCACTTTTTGTGTCATTTTCAGACTATACACTGTAGTGTTGCACGACGCACGCGTGTAATTGTGTTCATTATCAGAAGCAACTAAAGAATTAAATCAAATTAATCAAGCAATGCGTCGTCAATATTTAGATTTGCGCCGGACAAGCCGCTGACGCATATAACCCCTTTAACAGCACAATAAATACGTGACCTATATTTCCACCAACGCTTGTGCCCCGTAGCCTGCGGTTGCTCGCACACAGGCACGTACATGACTTTCATCTGGGAAGCGCCGAGGTTCCCGGCTTTTATGTCAACCAGTGAGCATCTGCACCATCTGACCCGCTCCAGCAAATAGACGGCGCCACCGGCTGCTCTTTCGGCTAAGCTAAAAGCTACACAGGGCTGCCCAAACGCTCCACATCCCGCAATGAGGGCTCTCGCTTTGACAGGCGTTCACGGGGGACCCTGGACGCTGTGACAAATTGCTCCTGCGTGCAAGGGATGCTGACAATACGCCCAGAGGATTAGACAAAGAAACTGAACGGGCACTTAGTGAAAACCACAACACTGTCGCTTAGCTGACGTATTTTCCCTACGCGCCTAAATGAACGTAAACTGGGATTTGAACGCGTTTTTACATTGTACCGTTTGTAAACGTCTCCGGTAGCATTTGATCCCGTGCATTAGAGCCCCAGAATATAAAAATGGAAATGACAACATTGCGAGCTTTACTGGACGCTCAGAAGTTGGTGTTACATTGACACAAATAGCAAAACACAGCGCCTATAAATAGCCGGGTGCTAGAAGCTAACGTAGCATTAAGATGTAAGCCTGTGTCCGAGGGCGTTCACGGCATTCCAGATATTACACAGACCCGAGCTGGTAGCAACATTAGCCCGCCTGCTAACGCTGTGCCACTGTGGACGCCGTAGCGCTAAAATTAAGATGAAGTAAATTTCCAAGACGTGGGAATGGCGTTACTGCCCCGTTGTCTACCATGCGGACGGGACGAATGCATAGTTAAGCCCGGCACGGCGGCGGTATTGTTTTTCTCACGCTGCCACTTACTCACCTTCGTTTGCCAAGTCCGCCATTTTACTTCGACGCTCACACACCCACAACCCACCGCGCAGATAATGCAGCCAGAGCTCCGCGCACTGTTCGCAGCGGAGAAGAGCACATCGCCTCCCGTTTACACACGGCCTCGACCCCGTGGCCCCTCCGTGTCCCCCGGTACTTTGTCCAACTTTAAATTATAGAACTTTGTCGGTTCAGTTCAGCTTTACCCAATTCTAAAAGCGTCTCGACTGGAGCTTACAGCCTACAGGCCAGTGTAAAGCCTAATTTGAACGCTAAGAACTACAACACTGATGATTTTGAACTTTTTTTGTTGCGTTGTCGCCATGTTTTTGTCTCACTTTTGAATCATGTTTGTCTGGTTTTTGCTTTTTTTGGTCTGGTTTTTGTGCTGCGTTTTTGTCATGTTTTGATGCTTTCTTAATCGCTTTTTGGCGCTTTTTTGTCATGTTTTTTTTTCCCTTCCACGTTTTATTTGAGTTATTGTTGCTTGTCCGGCACATTTGTGTTGCTCTTCTGTTGCGCATTCAGTTGCCTTGTGTACGAAATGCACGGTATAAATAACCTTGCCTTGTTTCTTTGTCGCTCTTTTTTTCAAGAAGTTTTTAGATTGAGGTAAAGCCAAACTTGAGAAAATGTGGTTGGTTCAGTTGGGGGTTAAGAGGTTAATATAATGGTTTTGTTTGGTCTCTGTGTGAACTAAAGCCTTTGGCAAGAAGACCATAAGGACTGGGCCTATATCTAGTGTACAAGATATACTAGCTCGGCTAAATTAAAGGTCTACTTAAACCAGCTGAATTAAATCTAGGCTCTATTATTCAAGCGATTATGTCTTTGAGAAACTGCTGAAAATTAAACCAGCCCCTATCGACCACTAGAGTGCACTATTTAGACTATTTAGACCAACTGCTCAAATGTGCATTAAAACAAAATGTAATTGTTTACATGATTTAGTATGCACATCCTTTGCAGAGTTTAATACTTTTCGCTTTTAATGCTTTTAAGACAATAAATAAAATTAAAGAGTAACTCACCCTCAAATCCACTTTTTTTTTTGCTGATAAACTTTATAAATGAGTGTCCAATAGTGTTGTTTACATATCCTGGACATTATTTCGGCTATTAGTTGGTACATTAGTTGAAAGAGGCGCCATCTACAGCGAACTGTCTGTACTGCATTTGATTTTTGAATTTGGCGCCCCTAAATTTTGCGCAGGCGTTTGAGATGACGTTAGGCGTTAGAGATGACGTCAGTTGTCCTGCCGCTCTGGGCTATAAAACCTAGCCTAGCCTTTTCTTGCAGACATGAACCTATATATTTCTACTATTACTTCAATACAAAACAAAAAAGCAGGTAAAACAATGTATATACTAGAAAAGTACAGTCTTACTCCTGGCTCCTCTTAATATTTTTGGTATGAATGTTGTTTTTTTTGTGTTTTTTTTATGAATTATCTTCCTCTGGTTTAATGTGTGTAATGTATCCCCTGGCACTATTTCCTCCTTGTTGTAACTACATGTATAAACGTTAATAAAAAATAATAAAAATAAATAAATAAAAACCAAACAAAAAAAATAAAATAAAAAACTAGCCTGGAAAAACCCCTGCGTCGAATCCATTTCCCACAGCGGTAGATACGCAAGCAAACAGGAAGCGGAGTAAACCAATCAGCGAAGGGCGGGCGTCTGCTGTTGATGTGGTGTTATTAGCGGTTTTGCGTTAATATTTGCGCAGGATTATGAATAACGAAACTCACCTACTGTCGATGTGTTTTTTGGTCATTTACCGCCGACTGGAGACACGCTTTCTCTCTTTCGTGCATCGTTCGTAGATTGTTATTGAGGGGACTTCCGCGTCCCGTGAGTGACGTTGCTCGCTAACAACACGTCACGGCAAATAAACGAATCTGATTGCACGTGAACGGATTGATTTTGCGGAAGCCGCAAACGAGGACGGGGTGACCAGACTGATCCCCCGCTGTATACAAAAATACAGAGGGGAATCATTCTGGTCCCACCAGGCTATATAAAACAGGCCCAGTCTCGCTCACGCCTCCGTAACGAGTTGGAGTTGAATATTTTCATCGATTGTCAGGTTAACGTAGCATAGTGTTAGTTGTTGAATAGTAAGAAATCTAGCACTAAAAAGATCTATAATTTTAATTATATTTTTCATCATTCAACTAAAGCATAAAGATAGAAACTTTATTATATAATATATCTTATTGTGTAGGTTTCTGCACAATAAGATATATTTTATTTATGTGATATGTTTTGTACACTTTGCTGTAAGAAAATAAAATAAAGCTTTGTAATACATATAGTCACGTATCTATACCTCACACATGCTCTGCTGAGGACACTGAGATGCATCTCCCATGCCTACGTAGACTACAGCAACAAGTCTTCGTCTAAAATAGATGTAAATTCTGAAAGGACAGTTCGGTCCCTTAGCTGCGACGCTAACATCGATCGAGCTCAATGCTAAGCCGCTAGCTTTGTAAATTATAGAGGAATCACTTTAATAAAATAAACCAGCGCCTCAGAGCAGTCTCAGATACAAGGCCTCTGTCTGTCACGATGCTTCTCCTGTGTAGAGAGAGCTGTAAAGTTGTCCCTGTGAAACGGGTTGCTAAAAAAGTTAGCTCGCTGGAACTCTATGCTCGGACTTTGTTTACGAGTAGCGCTGCAGGTGCCGCGTCGAAGTCAAATGACTCAATCACAGACCCAGACCCCTCCCACGCTCTGAGGCAGAGGCTCTGGAAGGTGTAACTCTTTAACAACATATGAGACAAAACAAATAAAAATTCACAAGGGGCTATTGCACAATTCTACCTTTTTTCTTCCTTGTTACAATGAACCCTAAAGTTCCCCTAAGGCACAGCTCAAACAAGCCACTGCATGTGTTTCTGCTGTTTGTTACTGAAAGAACTAATTTGTCAAGAAAACTTGGCCAACTCACAGAACATAGAGTTTCTTTCTTTTATCATAGTAATTTTTATTGCCATCGTTTGAGAACAGGTTCACAAACTAGCAATTTGTCTTGGTACCATTGTGCAACATAACATATACAGTATACAGTGGCCAGAAAAAGTAAGTACACCTAAATTGGTCACTAAATGTGGTCTGATCTTCATCAAAATCATAAGAAGGACTAAACAGTGTCAGCTTTAACTAATACCACCCAAACATTTAAATGATCTCAACTTATATAGTGCTTTTCTACCTTCATTAGGCACTCAAAGCGCTTTACGGCAAGGATCCACTCACCCATTTATACACCAGAGTACACAGACACTGGAGGCAAAGAGGGTGAAGTGTCTTGCCTAAGGACACAACGACAATGTGCACCTTCAGGAGGCAGGATTCGAACCCCTGTCCTTCCGATCATGAGACGACCCGCTCTACCATCTGCGCCACCGTCGCCCCATAAAATCTTTTTTTTACATTTTATCATATTTTTATTGGCCATAACATGTACACGTTCCAAGGAATCTCACTGAAAGTCAGCAGTTTTGTAAAGAGGAATGGTCCAAGATTCATCCTGATCGTTGTCAGCGTCTAATCTGCCACTACAGTAAAGCAGTTATTGCTGAAAAAGAAGCTATTTAATACAGGGGTTCACTTACTTATTCCAAACTGTTGTGAATGTCTCAGGTTTTTCTGCAAGTTATCGTGATAAACGTGAATGTATTTTTCTATTGATGATAACAAGTTGTCCAGACCCTTAGGCATTAAAACAGTCCCACACCATGATTTCCCCTACACCATACTTCACAGTGAGCATAGGTTTTGATGTTGATGCACTGTTCCATTTGTCATGACGTGTGTTCTTCCCAAACTGTTCAGATCTGGTTTGCGAAAGAGCACTTGGATGCTCCACAGCACTAATGGAAAAATATTCAGTGGACTGTTGGACCCGAAGTTGAACAGTTTGGGAGGAACACGCTGTCTGTATGGACCGTAGCCTCCTGCCTGAGGGGAGGGGGGTGATTAGTCCGTGTCCAGGGTTAGAAGGGTCAACTGTGATCCGACCCACACTCCTCTGGGTCGTGGAGGTGAACAGATCCTGGAGAGATGGGAGCTCACAGCCAATCACCTTCTCAGCAGCACGCACAATGCGCTGCAGTCAGTGCTTGTCCCGGTCTGTAGTGCCGGGGAACCACACGGTGATGGAGGAGGTGAGGATGGACTCGATGATGGCCGTGTAGAACTGCACCAGCATCTTGGTCCTCAGTTTATTAAGTTTCCTCAGCTGCTGCAGGAAGAACATCCTCTGCTGGGCCCTCTGGATGAGGGAGCCGATGGTTGGCTCCCATTTGAGGTCCTGATGGTGGTGCCCAGAAAACGGAAGGAGTCCACGATTGAGATTGGGGTGGGAGAGTCTGTCTTAACAGAGTCCATCATAAGAGAACTGATAGACAGTTCTCAAACTGTCTATCAGTTTTGTAGAGCCCACATCAGTTTACCAGCATAATTTTAATGATGGGACGGCAGGCAACATACATTTGTAAAACATATAGAATCTGATTTAGTATGTATTTAGCAACACCCAGCAATTCCCTAATAAATGAGGATTGCTTTCTTTCAGTGCTGTAATCTTTTTATAAAAGACTAAAACCATTTCCTTGTCCTGGGGTGTGTTATGAAATAATATGTGGAAATCTATGGGTATCAAACCTTTCTAGGCTATTCTAAAGTTTATCTTAAACATTGCTATTGCATTGTTATTAGCACACTAATGATAAAATAATTTGTTTATAGTTTGGTGCTCTAGGAAATGCACATATTGCCTCGTGTGTCTAATTGTAGTTCATGATCCAAACAGACTTTTGACATTTATCATTAGTGTAATTACTCTAATCTCATATTTCTTTCTTCAAGGTTGCTGTGACGCTTCGATTATATCCAACACACAATGCCAGAGAAAACCACAAGTAAGTTGAGTTTTCTACATTAGTTGTACTATATCTAAAAGTGATTGTTATGAGGGCCTAAATGAATATATGTAAGTATATGACAAGAAACATAAACCTAGCCAAGTCACATTTTCACTCAAACTTGATAAATGTTTTCTGGCATTAGTCATGCACATTTTTAAATTTTTCAAAAAAAATAAAAAATCGTGACTAAATAGTCTAACGGGAAAAATGTAACCTATTCCTACAAGAAATAAAGAAAGAAAATCTTTAATTAAACATTTACTTTATGTGTTTATAATGGAAACAAAAAGTATTAAAAATCAGCTGGTTTTTAGCCTCTTCAGTTACTGCCCCACTGTTTGCAGGCAATGTGCATGCAGCCGGTAAGTGTTCACCCTTTAAGTAGAATGTTGCAGACCACACTCAAACCCACAACTTGCACCAAGAACCATTTTACTCATTGGATCATTGTTCAGTGGCCCAACTACCTAAGTGTACAATCTTATTGTACCGTATGAATTTGGATGCGTTTACACAAACTTGATCTAACTGGGGCGTGCATTTTGCCATTTCAGTATGGATGCATGGTTTACATGGCTCACTTGAACAGAAATGGTGTTTTGTTGAATTGAAATCGTGTGAGACTTTGCTTTAGTTCTCATCATATCCTGCCAAAGCAAAGTTTCATCTTCAGTGATAAATGAAGTGGTCTGTCTGTGCATTAAAAACACAACACCACACTGTCCAAAAGGAATGCAGAACAACAAACGGTAACATCCCACGGCTTCGATCCAAAAAACTCTGGCACTGGACCATCATCTTATGACAAATCGTTGCCATTAATCCATCAAATGTAAGAGCCACAACCAGGAATCGAGGCAACCGCTGCCAACTGCGTACTTTTGGTTTTGGTGTGATTAGAGCCACACAGGGTGCAAAGTCACACTGTAAACTGAAAACGACTAAAATAAATCAATACCAGCTTTGATCAATGCGATGTGGTATAGATAAGAATTTAGCGTTTGAAGTCAGTGCTAATAGCGGTAAATATGGGAATAGGATAAAAGCTGGCGTGAAGCATTGCCGAGTGTGTTTGGGCATGTTAACAGAGAAAATAAACACCAAACGGCACTATCAGATGTCTGACCATTAATATCTGTCACAGAGCATTCAGCAGCAGCTTGTGAAGTGTGCTTTCAAAGCCAACAGAAAAGACAGGAGAGACACGATGTTTGACTGCTCAGCAGAAGAGTTTAATGCAGCCCTAATCAAGTTTCATCTCAAAAGTGCTTTAAGTGGTGTTATACAATCGAGAGTTTTCTGATGATGTGGTATAAACACTATACTGCACAATTTATCTCAATTAAATTTAAATAGCAATTTCCATGATTCCAATTGTCAAATTACAAATGCTGCATTTATTTGCACAAAAATTGCTTCAGGATCTAATTAAGAATTTAATTGAATGAGAAATGCAAACGCTTTTTGAGAGAGACCCTGTGCAGGTTCAAGGTAAAACATGATGCTTCATGTTAGCTAGCGCTAACTACGACTGCCGTTTGTTTGCTTTTACTGAACAATGTGCTGTGAATAAACATCCATATGGACCCAATTTAGACTTGCTATATTTATATGTGATAAATACGTTTATAGTTCGCCAGAAAATGGTTAAAAAGAGTGGGAAATTGTGTTTCCCAAAACATTCTGTTTTCCCCCTTGGCGAGGCCACGCCCCCTTCTATGACGTGCTCCCACTGTCTCCGCCTCTTAAGCCCACCCCCTCGTTAGGAAGGTTATTTAAGACATCTGTTTCCAATATGGTGCCCTCTTTTAAATTCCTATTGTTCTTAATTTAGCGTGCTGCTCTAACTACTTACGTTGCAGCCAATCCTTAAGATCCTACTCCAAATACATTTTTAATAAACTGCTTCAAATTGGAAGTCAACGTCTCTGTCCTTATCAGAAACTTACCTTGTGTCCTTATCTGGTCATTTGCCCCTCGGTATACAACAGTATGCAAACAGTAAGGCCCCGTCCAGGTGGGAATTGAATCCGGGCCCGAGCGCTAACCACTGTGCCACCGTGCCGCTCCGCTTCACATAGTAAAGGGTCAGGGCAGGTTCAGTAATAAACAAGCACTTATAAGATTTATATATGGGTCAATACAACTTAATGTGTGAACAAGAGCTGGGTCTAGTCCTAAGCAGCGTGCAAAAAAGTTGAAAGTTTACAAATAAAAAAATAGAGATGACTCTGCGCAGCTTAAGCTCCCAAGCATTATTTTATTAGCACAAGGATGGTGTAACGTTTCGGGCGGTGTTGGCCCTTCATCATGTCTGATGAAGCCGTGCAGGGTTCTTAATGTAATGTGCTCGATATGTGAGCATTTCCAAGCAAGTCATCATAAATTATTATGCATGAAAAGAAAGCAATTATTGCATGTTTAGATTTCCCTAAGCAAACAAAAGCATTAGTTTGAACCTGCTGACAAACCACGTCCTTCATCAGCTGCAATTATTAAAGATTTCTAAGTCAACTGCCAGATTAAAGTTAACAGTGAACCTGTCTCGACTCCATTGCCCGAAGGCAAAATGACTCAAAAATACTTTAACCACTACGTCATGTGCTAATGACCTAAAAACAGTCAGTACAAAAGTGTTATCTTAATTAATTCTTTGCCTCACAACATTTTGCTTTAAGGGTAAAATTCAGAAATCAATGAGGGATTTGTCTTTTTAATATAGTGAAGGTAAAAGTTAAAATACTATTCCCCAATTGCTTCATAATATGCATGACAGGGAAGTTCTTCAAAATCCACTCAGTTGATGTGTCTGAATGTGTCCTGTCAAACGTCGGCTGCATTGACTCATAAAGGGTGTGGGTGTCAAAGCCGCTGATTGTTGACGATGCATTTGTTCGAAATCGAAAGGACCGCCGAGGTAAAGAGCAAAGGTGTAGCTGTAACCTGAGCCCGGCTCCGAGAGGTATATAAGAGTGCGCCGCCTACACAGGTGAGAAGAGACGACGGAAATAACCACCTGTGTGCAAGAGAGACTCAGGTAAGTAACGAGGGATTAACAAAGCTTATGCATGAGGTGACCTGTCTCATCACTTTGGTTTATCGGTGCATCTCTACATTTGTATAACTCTCACTATGCATTGCAATTGTTTACAATTTCTTAATTAGTCTATTGACTTGCTGTGATTCTGGTTTGTCACATGCTCAAAAGACGACTGGTCCAAACTAAGTGACATTATGCATTTTCATTCGGACATTTTTCAAACTGTTTATTTTTTTATTTTTTTGCTTTTTCCACATGTATTATGCTATATTTTCAACTTCAACGTTCACAGGACTCTGCCATTTTTAGACCACATGTAAGCAGTTTTTTAGGCTAGTTTTTCCGTAGCTTTTAGTGTTGCATGCACAACAACTAAAGCCTGTTTTTTTCTTGCACTGGAATAAAATTGCTTTTGTCCTCTAGTATTGTAAAAGCACACAGCAACAATAAACCTTTCTGATCATAAAACACCTTTGTAAATCAGCATTAGTTTTGCTTTTATAAACTCATCAATGTGAAGAAAAGCCTTGAGCTGACAAAACCCAGAACCTCGTCACCATTTTTATTACATTACAAGCCTATTACTTTTTAAAATGTTGATCTGGTTTCATACGCTTCACACGGTTTGAGTGGTTAAGTGAATAAAAAATGAAATGAAATGAAAGTTGGCTTGCCGGGAAATACACATATGTTTGTCCAAGGTTCAAGGTTTGCAAATCAAGGCGTGGAGGAAATTAGCCCCACTTTCTGATAAGCTTTATTGCAAGTAAACATAGGCATAATGCTGATGGTAAACGCTGACCCGTATATTTGCAGTTATCAGACTTCAAGATGAGGTGGATAACCGTGCTCGCTCTTCTGGTCGTGTGCCTCGTGTGCCTCAGTGTGGCGCAAGGTAAGCCCCCAATAAAAAGCAATGCTAGGATAACATTTTATCGTTTTAGCGCAAACGGCTAGTGCAATATGGACTTTGTTTTTACATGATGTTTTCGTAAATGTTTGACTCAATTATCTTTATTTGATGTCAGGTTTTTCTTCTTCTTCTTTTAATCCAGTTCCCTTCGACGACTGTTGCATCAGGTATATGAATAAGATGCACCGAAGGCTTCAGAAACAAGTCATGAGCTACAAGACGCAGGAGGCGGACGGCGGCTGCAACATTCCTGCAGTCATGTAAGAATACTAACTTGACACAAACTCACTGCTTCTACATGATCTCAAATCATTTATCCTTTGTGTTTCTGTGTCATCTCAGCTTCACCGTGAAGAGAGGCCGCGTCTACTGCACCGATCCCAACGCGAAATGGGTCAGGGATCTCATGGAGTACGCCAAGAAAAGAATGAGAGCTAAGGTAATTGAAACCACATTTACTTTTGCAAACATTATGACCTTTTATTATACTCACACACTCTTTATTTTTTTGTTGTTGTTATCTTTCACTGTAGAATGGAAGACGGCATTACAAAGGTTGAGCACTTCAGCCAAGTCATTTCCCAGTAATGTTTCACGAAAAAGCCAATAAGGAAAATGGGCAGCTTGACTTTTGCTTTCACTGCGCCGGACAAAACTGCACCATTTAGAGCCAAACTAATTGCAAAGGCACCATTTTAAAGCAGTGCGTCCGTTATCTCCGCCTGGTTTTCTTGCCTTTTACCAAAAAACACTATAAGCTGTTTGAATAATGTGTTGAGAGAATATATGAATAGCATATGCCATATTAAAGGTTATGCCGAGACCTTTTATTTCTGAATGTGACTTTTTTGCCTATATTTCTATGATACTGTGTGATGTATTTTGTGAACTAGTTTTGTAGCACTACCATATATAACCTTGAATGACAATAAACCTGCATAACTTTCATTTTGGCTCAAGTTTATTACTTTGTTTACGATGGCCTTTTGTTCCAATTTAATCAGAATATTGCATGTACATAAAATCCAGGGTTTCTGTGTAGATTGTACATGACATTTTATGGAAAATTATCATTTGTGGCCAATTTGATTTTCAATGTCAACATTTCCTCTCATTCCAAATACAAAAATATTGTATTTGGGCCATACAATGTCATTGAAAAGCACTGAATTTGACTGGCTGTTTGTAGAAACCCTGATATTGCATCAACTTAGATTTAACTTATCGGATATACAGGTGAAACTCGGAAAATTATCGTTCAAAAGTTCATTTATTTCTGTAATTCAACTTAAAATGTGAAACTAATATATGATATAGACTCATTACATGCAAAGTGACACATGTCAAGCCTTTATTTGTTATAATTTTGATTATGGTTTACAGTCCATTCTCAAAATATTCTAATTTTTGGGGGGTTTTAATCTAATGAAATGCAATATCTGATCTTGGTTTTCTTTCAGCAAAACGTATTATTTCAATGAACTGGAAAGTGAGAAAGCCAAACTGCTTTCACATAGACAATTGGGCTAAAGACTATATGGACTTGATAGCAATGGAACATGTGGCCTCTTTCTTGCAAGATAAAATTATAAATGTAAAGATATAATGTATTTGGTTAGAACGGCATTCTCCAAATAATATTTCCTTTTTTTGTGTCTGTGCAATCAATAAGTTTGCCATGGGAGACCCTACCAGGGGCACGAAGCCCCCGACAACAGAGCTCCCAGGATCATTTGGATGCTCAAACCCCTCCACCACGTTAAGGTGGCGATTCCAGGAGGGGCATGTATATAATCATAATTGTAATTATCACTTATTCATTATGATAATAATTGTAGATATAATTATAATAATTATAATAATACAATTATAATACAATTATGATGATGAAAGCAAAACATTACAATAAAAATGTTGGTTGTTAAAATTACGCAAATTATAATGATTGCAATAATAACCAATATGTATATTAAAAAGAAACACAATAGCAAATAAATCATAATGGAACAAAAGTACGGAGAACAATTGTAATGTAAAATGTAATGGACTTTTGAACGATATTCTAATTTTCCAAGTTTCACCTGTGTCTGATTGTGAAATATGAATAGATTTACTTTTATTGAGGAAAGTGTATCTGTATATTTCAGTAATGTCTGGGATAACTGAAAGGTTTGAATTGAACACACAGACAGTTTAAGTGTTAAAAAGATTTATGTTCTGCTTCTCACTTCTGGATTTTCACACACTGTTCTTTATATAGTAATATAGCAATAACGCACCATGTCAGACTTGCCAAAGTGATATTACAATTTCCACAGTTGTTGCCGCAAATGTTATTCAAATCTCACTTTTATGTTCAGGGCTTTTGCCCATTGTAAATCACTGCTTAAACGATGCACCCCGACTGGTTTTGCACACACTTCTAGGCAGCAGCATCAGTAATTGAAGTCGTTCTTTCTTGATCCATGACATCTGTGTGCAGTCTCGATTCGTAAAAAGTGCGGTGACAGGCAGGAGATAAGATCAGGGTATGACTAATGCAACATGTTTTAACGGTGCCGTCTCAAAGATGGATGACTTAGTGCACCGTAGCAGTGGCGAGTGAGAAGTTTGGTGAAGGTTTGGACTTGTTTTAGACGCCCGACGTGTGACCCGGAGGACAGTGTAAATAGAATTGTTATGGGTAATTTGAAAAAGCTGGTTTCACCCACTTCCCTCGTCTCAAATCAACTCTTAACTGAGAGTACAAACACCCGAAATGGCCCATCATTCAGTGACAGAACCAGCATCTGCGGACCCATGTCTAGATTTTGAGCCAGGTTTTGGTCTGGAATTATCACCTGGAGTTTATCCTGCATGTTTAAAGCTGATGTGGGAAACGAGCACATGTAGTGGAAACCCATCCAGACACCGAAAGACCCTGCTAACGGCTGGAACCTTCTTGCTGTGAGGCAATAGTACTACCCACCCAATGAGGCGCATTGAGTTGCCTTGTGTACGAAATGCGCGGTATAAATAAAGTTGCCTTGCCTTGAGCCATATTCTAACGATATAGAACAGGGTTTTTGTGGGGCATTAAAAACATTTATGGAATGGAAGCTTATTGGTACCAGGCACAAGTCACCCAAAGTCACTTCTCAGTTTTTAGAGGATTTTGTCGTCATTCACTCTGACTCTACACAGAAATTGTGCCAAAAATAAGGACTTAAAAGTCATAAAAAGCATTACATTGGAATTAAACTGCTTTTATATCCTTTATGCTTATCAAATCTGGAAAGCACTTTGTTTTGAAAAGTGCTATACAAATAAATGTATAATAATAATAATAATGCATTGGTTTTATATAGCGCTTTTCTGGACACTCAAAGACGCTTGCATTATTAATTCACTCCATACTTGATGGTGGTAAGCTATTGCAGCCACAGCTGCCCTGAGGTAGACTGACGGAAGCGAGGCAACCAGTCTGCGCCATCGGCCCCTCCGACCACCACCAGCCACTCACTCACTCACTCACTCATTCGCCAGGCTTCCTGATGTTACCAAACGGTCTCCCATCCAAGTACCGACCAGGCCCTTCCCTGCTTAGCTTCCAAAGTCTGATGGGATTGGGCAGAGCAAAGGCGGTATGGCCACATTATTAAATGTACATTTTCTGTAAAAAATAATCCTTAGAGACAGAACCAACTCAATGACATTGCTCAAGTATTTTTACTGCAACCATTTGTCAAACTTTTTCCATCCATTTTCGTCCGCTTTATCCGGGGCCGGGTCGCGGAGGCAGCAGTCTGAACAGAGATGGCCAGACCTCCCGATCCACCACCTCCAGCTGTTCTCGGGGGATCACAAGGCGACACCAGGCCAGCTCAGAGACATGGTCCCTCCAAAGTGTCCTGGGTCTTCCACGAGGCCTCCTCCCAATAGGACATGATCTCATGACCATAGGTGAGGGTGGGAACGTAGATCGATCGGTAAATCGAGAGCTTTGCCTCAGACTAAGCTCCCTCTTCACCACAACAGTCCGATACAGCGACCGCATCACTGCTGACGCCGCACCGATCCGTCTATCGATCTCACGCTCCATCCGTCCCCCAGGCAAGGACTCCCCACCGACCTGAAGAGGGGAGCCGCCTTTTTCAGGTGGAGAACCATGGCCTGGGATTTGGAGGTGCTGATCCTCCCGATGGTCTAAAACAAATTCAGCTGCAGTTTGACAGATATTTTACAACAATCTTTGGCTCAAAAGTTTCCCGTTGTGTTCTATTTACTGTAGTTTTTAATCCTGTTTTATTGAATGTTTCTAATTCTTATGAAAGACCGCATACCAGCATATAGTATTTAGGCATTACAATGGCATCAAATTAGACTTGCTGTAGAAGTAAGTCTGAGATGTGATAACAATAGTAGTATCCGTTGGTGCATCTGTTATGATTATAAATTTACTTAGAATTAAAGTTTAAGAGCTTCTTTGACCTTTGTAGTACTTTCACAATAAGGGCACAATCCTGTCAGTCTGACTCACTTCGTCTCCACAGCCAAAAAGCACTTGCCAAAGATTAGACAACTTTGTATTTTCATTCTGAGTAAACACTATATTTATGAATTTTAATTACTGCTGTTACCTTTGGATGTGCCAAATGTCACTTATGCCATCATTGTATAACGCAAGTGTCTTTATGTCTGTTATTATATAAACAGAGTACGATTGGCAGCGAGGACGGGACTGTTGCATGCTGGGGCACAAAAGAATCCCTGTTTGGCATCAGACGCAGAAACCGTTAAAAGATTTGATCACAAAGAAAACAGTGTGCAGGACAAGGGGTTACGGAAAAACCGCATTACGCACAACAATGCCACTGATTGGAGTTGAAATAATGTTCAAGTTCCTGAAGATGTTATTTAATGAAGGTTTGAGTGTTTGAATTGACTTGTTCTGATAGATATCTTATCCGCAGTGTCATTAAGATTCTTACAGAGATTTTCAAGGATTCTGGACAAATGCAGAGGCTACAAACCTCCATAAGGGCTTTCTAAATAAAATAATCAGTACGTAGTGCAGCAATTTACCCTCAATCTCAACTCACTTAATTTTCTTAAAACATATAATTGTTTCATGCTTGCACTTACCAAATTAGTGGCCATCAGCTGTCAAAAGTTGGCAGATGGGGACGATTTCAGACTTGGACTCGTTTTTACTTGTCTGAAAACCTGGAAAGTCTTAACATCATCACTTACTTAATATTTCCTCAACATACAGCAGCAGTACTTCATGATGATGCACATTGGCCATGTGTGTAATGTTAATCAGGAGAAGATGGTGAAAGACTGTTGTGGAGCGGAGGGAGCTGACCAGTGCGGGACACCACGCTCTGAAACCGGGACAAGCCCAGGAGGCGGTTCAGCGGGGCACGGAAGGCAGTACTCCGGTTTCCCCGACCTCCAAAAAACATGCTGGTCATGTCGGCCCACATTGGCGGTGCGGCTCGGTTTCAGCGGCTCAGGACTAACCCAACACCTGAATGCAATTTTGTTGTACAATTATACAATGACAAATAAATCACTTACTTACTTAAAGGTGCATTGTGCAACATATTGTGCGCATTGGACCTTGTAGTGACCCAGTGGCTGAATGAGTGGTCAGCATGGCGTCTTTACTTTCCATCCCAGGACGCTCCAGAATCAATTATTTGGAAGGTTTTCACCGCTGACGGACCTTCTCACCGAAAAACCTACCAAACATTTGATCCTGGAGCGTTGTAGAGGCCATCGTGTTTGCAAGTAAAGGCGCCATGCTGACCACACTTACAGCCACTGGATTACAAGGTCAATTACGCACAAATATAAACTTATTTTGTTGTTGCATAAAAAGTTGCATAATGCACCTTTAAACATGATGCCTTTTATATTGGTATAGGTCCAGGTACAAAGGACGTAGCTTGGTCGTTTCAGCTCAAATAAATGATGCAAATTAGCAATGTTGTTCTGTTTTACTATTCTATGTGACAAATATTAAAGTACAGGTATCGGGGGGGGGGGGGGGGGGGAATATGTTGCAGTATCCAGCTCTAACCCCAGCAGATTTCCTCATCAACACAAGAACCATAGCTGCGACAGTGCAATGTTGTGCAGAGGTTTAATTCTTTCTCTTCAAGCAGTTCATGTGGGTTAGAGGATGCTACAGTATTTTTTATTATGCGGGATGAAAAAAAATATGCCTTGCACAACTGCAGCTTCAATTTAAATTGTGCCAAGTGTAGTCACAGCGGGTGCCACTGGGTTACGGTGGAATAGTACAAGTGTAAACCATTTTTATAGTCATTTAGCATCTATCATTCCAAAAGGAGTTTGAAAAGAAAAATGAAAACTAATGATTGCCATACGCCTTAAATATCAGCTTTTGTTGCCTTAGTTTCAAATACATGTCACTTCAGCAGTTTTGTAGATACACAGATCTGAGGATTTGAGGTTAGCCAAGAGCTATTAGTCATTTCAGGTTTATTCTTTCCCCCTTTGTGATCCCTGCTGAACAAGGAAGCCTCCTACTTCCACTGGACAGGAAAGGTCTTGTCCGATTCCCCCTCGCTCAGCGTCTTTTTTCTCTCTGAAATCTCAGGTGTGTTTTGCTAAACTTGGTGCTGATTGAAATCTGATGAGAACAGTGCACTGCCTTTAACCTTTTAGACCTGCGAAAGCTATCCAGTTCGGTGCCAGTGGTTTAAATAGGCCACAAGAGGGGTTCAGGTGGTGTAAAGGATAGTTCGTTATCGTGACATAAAACGATTAACTCCATTGCTGTTCTATCTTTTAAATGGTCAAAAGTCCTCTGAGTCATGTGACCAAAACCTATGAGTAGAAAGTTAAAGGTTTTATTTGTGACATGATAAAAGTGTGTAGGAGGAAAATTAAAACTAAATCTCAGGAACAGTGTAAAACATGCTTCAAACATGCTTAGGCAGTGCTAATTGTGCTTCCTGTGCATTATGGTATATAATTCATATATAATCATCTTGAAGTTCTACTTGGCGCAATCCCAATCAAGCAGAGGTGCGCAGTACTCAGTTACATTTACTCAAGTACATGTATTAGTTTTTTGGAGTAACTGCAAGTAGTTTTCTAGTACTTTTTACTTCTACTTGAGTAATATTAAAATGTACAGTAACAAAAATAGTATGCTTATGCTACAGTGAGTAAATCTTTAAGGGAAAAACCTTCTTTTTATATGTTTTTTATGGTTTTTTCTTATTTCACGTTTTGCTTCTCACCGTTGAAACATGAATCAAACTTACACTCAGTTACTCAAAGTACTTTTTTTACTCTTACTTTACTTTTTACTCCTCCTTCAGTAAAATTATTCGTGACGTTACTCTTACTTGAGTCAATATGTTGGCTGCTCTACCTCCGCAAACTCAGCTTTACATCATACATTTTTATAACGTATTGCTTTATTATTGACCCTAATTAGGTTGTGTTTCATTGTATTTCATGTTTACAGTGGGATATTTTAAGATGAAGTACTTTATAAAACAAAGCTTTAAAGTTAGTTTCTATGACATTAAAAGGTCTTCAGTTCCCTGTTAGCTTTTATAATGTTTAATGTTGGGCAAGACACTCATTGCGCACAAGCGTAACAATGCACGTGGGCATGGGGGGTCTAACATGCTTAAGAGTTAGGAAGAACAAAGTAGGAATGTGCACTGTGATCCAAAGTTCACATCAGAATACAGACGACAGATCTCCTCTTGTTTAAGGCAGAGTCGGAGCCTGCCCTCCACTTGGCCCGGGACTCCTGTGTGCACTGGCTGTACCCCACCGCCTCCACCGAGCTCCTCTTTTGGACACGGTGCATCAAAATCCGATACACCCCTGTGATCGGACTCTGCAGGTCCGAGCTGTTGTTTACGATATGGACTTTGGTCACTCCTAGGTTTTCCAACTCCGCTCTCACATTCAACTCGTCAGCGCCAAGTAGAAAGTTGGCGTCATAGAGGTGCGACGGGGTAGGGTGGACGGCGGGGTAGGCTTGCGGACACTCGATGCCTTTCATCCATTCACTCGCCATAACTGTAGGCAAACTTAATCGGTCTATCGGTAGTAGTTTCACTAACCCGTTTATAATATCTTGACATAATTTCGGCACGTGCACTGGGATGGTAAAGGACCCTTGTAGGATGCATTTCCTCAGTCTCCCAGTGTTGGTAGCTTTGAACGGCATCGTGGCCGTCACCATGAAGTATAGGAGGACTCCCAAAGCCCACAGGTCTGCAGGTTGGCCATTAAAGGCTCGGTTTTTAAATAATTCGGGCGCGGCGTACGGAGGCGAGCCGCAGGACGAGTGCAGGAGATCGGAATCGTGGCATTCGGAGCTCAAGCCGAAGTCGCCCACTTTGATGCAGTAGGTGCTGGTGTAGAAGACGTTTTCGGCCTTCAAATCTCTGTGGACGATGTTGTTGTCGTGCTGCGGAAAGAAATTATGGATACACATGAAACTGGATCGAATGTTATAAGTTGCCATAGGAGTCTGGTACCAGCAAACACTGTCTATTTCTCTTAAATTTGCATCGTTTGCCACAGGAAACAAAAAGGGACAAACGAGGAAGTATCCGGGCGAGACTCATAGCTAAGCCACACGTGCCTTCTATTGCTGGGTTGCAGGTTCTAAAATGTGATGATGACACCGGATGCAGTGGGGGGCACGGGCCAGTTTTTCCTATTAACAGCATTACACTTTCTAAAAAATGTATGAATTACAAAAATTAACATTAATATCAGTCACTGGGTCCATGATCTCTCTGTACAAGACCAAGAATTTCCTGAAAAGCAAAGTAATTTTTCCTGTATATATTATAGTCCTTTAGAACGCTGTGATGTCACCTTAAACCCGGCAATAGTGTTCAGGCTAATGGACGTTCACTGCAGATTAAAACAGATTCACTGCAGAGCTCTTCCCAGATGATGGTGAAAGACTCTTGTGGAGCGGAGGGAGCTGCGCAGAAGGAAGAGGAAGGAGGAGATGGAGGAGCTGACCAGTGCAGGACACCATGCTCTGAAACAGGACCAAACCCAGGAGGCGGTGCACCGTTTCAGAGGATCAGAGGAGACTGAAGGCTGCCAGGTTTCCTCCAGGTGCTACGATTTCCTCAAGCTCCAAAAACATGCTGATCAGGTTGGCCCACAGTGGTGACGCACTCAGTCACAGCACCTCAGGACTAACACCTGAAGACAATTTTGTTGTACGGTTGTACAATGACATATAAAGCACTTAATTACTGAATGATTTACTTACTTTATCTGAGCTGAAACAACCAAGGAACTGTCTTTAAAGCTGCCCCTGGATCAACAGGCATCACTTGGTTTCAAAACATACACAGGTCAAAGGTTTGGAAACACTTGTTATGGATCGGCTTTTCAACACTATTTACATTGTGTGACTGATTCTCTTTGAATTACAATAAACTATGAATGAACATATGTAGGAAACATCCATTCATCTATTTTCTTCCCCTTGTCCGTTGCCGGGTCGTGGGGGCAGCTGTTGGAGCTGCCCAAATCACATTGCACCAGCCCCTATGGCTCCTCCTGCAGGTGGTGGGTCCACAGAAGGACGGCCTCATGGTTCTAACCGGGCCTGTTGGTCTCTCATAAGGGGCTTCTGAACCGCTCTTTGTCTGACCCGTCACCTAGGACCTGTTTGCCATGGAAGGCCCTACCAGGGGCACCAAGCCCCCGACAACAGAGCCCCCAGGATCATTCGGGCGCTCAAACCCCTCCACCACGTTAAGGTGGCGGTTCCAGGAGGGGATGTAGGAAACAGAAATGTTTAATTCTTCTAAACTGCTTTCAAAACCTTTCTTCTTGGCATTTTCTCAGTGAGCTTCATGAGGTCGTCCCCGAAATGGTTTCCAACTGTCTGTGAAGTGAACACCATTTCTGTGATTACACCGTGAAGCCCACTGAGTAAATGTCAAAAGTGTGCAAAGCAGTAATCAAAGCAAAAATCAGCTATTTGGAAGAATCTATTTCACCTTTTTTGTTTAAAACATATGTGTTACGCCTTCAGTGAGAATCTACAATGTAAACAGTCTGGAAATAAAAATGAAAAGAAATGCTTAAAAAAAGCATTTCCAAACGTTTGACCAGTACCTGCTTTCGATACCACACTGGTATTGTGCACCCAGCCCAAGCTTTAGATGCTGTTATGTGAACAATGACTCTTCTATTTTACATTTTATAATCTCCTACAGCTTATTATTATGGAATGGGACCCAGAAAACTCTGTGGTTTCTTCACAGTTGTGCAGCTGGAAATGATTAGGCTACTTGTGGTCAGTGGTTCTCTACTGGGGAATCACAAACCAGTGTTTAGACAAAAATCCCTGTTGAGAAATTGTTTTGACAGTTTTGCTTGAATTATCTGTTCTGAAATTCACATAGCAGAGTCAAACGGAAAAATGTTTTTTTCCTGATGATCAGTGGACAATAATATGTTTATTTGTGTGGTTATGTGCTTGCTTTGTGGAAAGCAGACCCAAAAGCTGCACCAGAACCACAGGCTTCTGCAAAGATGTTGTTTATTTCCCCCCCCCAAAAAAATTCATTTTAAAATAGTATGAAAAACAATGTCCTTTAACTTGGACCAGAGAAAAGTGTGAAGGTTTTGTTTCTGTCGCCCTCTGCTGGGTGAGGTATAGAGCACTTACAAAAAGCAGCGCTGCATTTTTCAATAAATTTTTTGTACTTGACATGAAAAAGCAATGAAACATTTTAATCATATGAGCTCCTTTTTAAGCCTTCTGTTAACATTCTCTGTAACATTTTGAACATGGGAACCCCCCGGCTGAGTAATGAGATTTTGCTCACTGATAAAAACGTACATCCATAAATTATGACCCTGTCGCAAAGAGAAGCAGGTGAAACTAGACGTGTCGTCGTAAATTACTGGGTTCTTCAGTTCAAAGAGCATCCACTAAAATAGGGCCTAAAGAATACGTTACTTACGTATGTTATGTGCTGCTGGAAAACTTGATAATAACGTGAGATATTTGAACAAACATGAATATGATGGTTTTGTATTTTGAAATCAAAATATCAAAATAAATATGAAAAATTGTCAAGAACTCCCTTGATGGTAACTGTAAATATTGTGAAAAAGAGACAAAATAACTGAACTGATGTAAAGTGATTGTAAAGTACGGTAACACATAAAACATTTTTTTTAATAATAATAATTAAATGTCTTTTTATCTGAGAAAACTGTACCAAAAGTCTGAATAGCAATTAAATTTAAAAAAATAAATAAAGTAATAGCATACGACTCTGGTTTAATGATTGATTTTGAAACAACCCATACAATACATGTGTATATAATAACTAAATATATATAATAATAATAATAAATAAATATCTAAATATTTTATGTTGAAATAATAATAAAAACCTCAAGATAAATTTAAATCAAATGCTTAATTACCAAGAAACACAAATACTAAAATGACTTGTGTGCCTTTGAAATCCCTGTAGCCTCACCATGTGCTTGAGCGCAGACACCACTTGGGAAAACACCAGTTTGCTCTCCAGGTCAGAGAGGCGCCCCCTGGTGCTGATGCGCGAGAACAGCTCTCCTCCGCTGGCGTACTCCATCACCAGGTACAGCCTCTTGAAGGTCTCCAGCACTTCGTACAGGCGCACGATGTTCGGGTGGGACAGTTTCTCCATGCACGCGATCTCCGAGTGAAAGAGCACATGCGAATTCTTGTTCAGGTGAGACTTGTCCAGGATCTTCACCGCCACTCTCTCTGCGGGACACAACATCCACACCAATTATGCACAAAAGTAGGAGCTTCAGCTTGCATGAATTAATGAATTACAAGTGGAAGTTTAGCAGCAATTGGGATTCTAGTTTTCTCTCATATTTTAAGAAGAAACATTAACGTCCTAACCCCCACCTGGTAATGCCAACCCCCAGTTTGGCATTACCCAGATCAAAAAGCTTCTTGAAAAAAGTGTCAAGATATAGCAACGAAAACGAGGATGAAAATGCAACCAAAAAGCGACGAGGCCATAGTGAAGGCTGTCAGAGGGATTATCTCTCGTCACGTGCAGTGAACCAGACTGGATTAATGCCAATGATGCTTGTATGAATGGAAAAATAGGTGTAACACGTTTCAATCTGAAGTTAAAGGGATATTTCAGGATTTTGTACATTGGGCCTCATTTCCTAGTTATCCAGAGTGTTGTTGATGTCTGGAGATATTTTTTTCTTAAATTCATGCAGTTCTTATATTTGAAGAATCTAGTGGCGCTAGGCTAGGGCAAGGCTAAAGCATTTCTATGGTATCAGTTAGCCTGCATTAAAAACAGTCTGAACCACTCCACAGTGCACCTGAGGTAAATCACTTATAATGCCAGACTAACGATATAAATGTCTGTGTTAATAGAATAATTTTTGAAATATAACTGACCTTGCATCACATGAATTACCGCATTTTGAGGGACTATTTTCTCGCAGATCACTCCGCCACTGCGTTAGCTTACAGCCACGAAGCTGATGCTGCTCAAATATACGTTATTTTAAATGCAAAATGGTTATAATGATTCTATCGACACAGACATTTATATCAGTAGTCTGGAGTTATAAATGATTTGCCTCAAGTGCACTGTGGAGCGGGTCAGACTGTTTATAATACAGGCTAACTGATACCATAGAAATGCTTCAGCCTTGCCCTAGCCTAGCGCCACTAGACCGTACAAACTTCCACACACCTTTGGTCACCACGTGCACCCCCAGCCTGACGGAGGAGAATATTCCCGCTCCGATCTCTCCCCTGAGCTCGTAGAGACCCACCCGGCGCCCGAACGTCACCTCCTCCATCACCCGCTCACTGTGGCTCAGCTCGTAGCAGGCTCTGTCGAAAACGGTGGGGCTCAGGGCATTGTCCCATGCGCCTCCGCTCGTCCTGTTCGAGGAGTCGGACTTTTCCTTCAGCTTTGGGGAGTTCTCGGAGAAAAGTCCGTCCTGGCAGGGAGGGGTTTTGAGATGCGCCCCTGGAATGATTAGAAAAAAATTGCTGCTACAAAGTCATTTAGAATGTATGTAAAAAAAAAAAAAAAAACATTTTCCATTATGAAAAGCAGGATAACCATTTGAGAGAAGACTACAATATGCAACTGCTAGACTAAACAAGAATCCCATGCATGCCTTTTATGATTTCCCATTAAATTTGCTCTTATTTTTTATTATGACGTTATGACGACTCACATGTTTTGCCTTTGATGCTCCTTTTTGCCTTCTCAGAATTGACAGCATTATGCCGGCTCTTTAAATACATGATCTCTCCTTTCCAGTTCTTCTCAGGTTCATAAAGCTTGCGCCAATATCCGAAGATGACGAATAAAAGGTCCGAACGTCCTGTGCACCAGATCTCCAGCGTTGCAGATGTGCTGTGGCGCTCCCTCCCGCTCTGCTCTCTAGACTGGGGTAATCCTGACTGTGGATTATAATCCTGGAGCGCGACTCCTCCCTGGAACAGAGATTAGGATCCATGGCAGGCCACAAAAAGGGTCAGTGGGTTTTATTCAGCAAAAACTCTACAATATCGAGTTTCCTTCACGTGCTGGTTTTCCCCATCGACCAAAACGTGCACAGTCGGCGAAAACCTCCTGCTGGATAGGATGTGTCAAATGCAGAGGATAAATCATCCTACGGGTACAATGAAGTTTTAAATTATGCAGATCTTTTTCCCCATATAAATGAAAAGTATTAATTTCACACGAGCATATATGATAGACAAAGGCTCTCAGCGCAGGTACAACTTGTATTTTACTGATGGTTAGAGTCATTCTTTCAAATTACTGGATGTATGTTTTTTTATAGAGTAATTAGAAGGTGTTCCAAAGTCCAATAGGAATCTGCACATTATCATAGCATCATGAGTCAAAAATCCAATCACAAGTTAAACCTTTGAGAGATACATTTGCAAGCTTCTATACAGCAGAAATGTTATTCTCCAGTGTTTCCGCCCAGTCTTTGTTTGTCTAGTGCCAATAAACTCTCCCTTTATCCTGGCTGCAGTAAAGTGTGTCAGGGTGTCTGGTGCAGGGGCCAGAGGAGACGTCCCGCCCGCTCACACTGACCCAGACAGGCCTCAGACAGACAGCACCAGGGGCCAGACTCGGTGTCTGCTCCACACCTGTGCACCAGGACCAGGGGCCTTTGCTTTCATAAGATCCATGTCTCAGTCACGTTAATACTAATCCGATCTGATGGACACGTGTATGACGGCTCCAGCTAAGGATTAGAATGGGAGAGTCTAAACAGTAACACATGTAATGCACTGTATTCTGCAGCTGTCACCGCAGGTCTTGAGCAGATTCCGGGTTTGTTTTGCCTGAATGAAAAGATCAGAGGATCTGCTATAGAAACTAGAGATTTCACACCTTGATCAGCGCTGTCTGTGGCTGACGACCGTCTGATCCAGAGAAAATGAGCCTCACATTAACATTTCAAACACAAAGACAGAACTGACACTCAACACTTTTGATTAATAGTTGTTGTTGTTTTTTTTTTCTATTTGTTATTATTTACTGGAAAAAGTCACATATAACGTCAATACCTACCATTAATTACCAACTACCATTCAGTTCAACAAATGATTACATTTATTATCATTTTGCTGCTAATTTAAGTGAAAATTGCAACTTTCTGTGGCCATTTGTCTCCTGTTGAATAAACACTGTGGTGCTGTCCTTTTCTCCCACGCTTCTGTAATTGTTGTCTTATTTTAGTGGAGGTGCTAAATACCTTCCTCCTGAGATAAAAGATGATTAATGCTGTGAATGTGACACTTTAATGGCCCCAAGCCTCTAAAGCCCCTCATTGAGCCACAGGCCCCAGCTCAGAGGAGCCTTGACCCCACAGCCTTTGAAGTGGTGTCTCCACTAAATGGTATTCAACATTTAAATTTGATTACCCTTTTCACGTTCAGAGACGATCAGGCCTGAAGCTGAGCCCACATAAATATCACAGTCCTCAGAGGAGCACAGTCTCATTTAGGTTCAGCTCAAACCCAGGACTAACAGCATGGACTCAGTCTGGATATGTCTGCTCCTGTCTGCCCTCCACCTCACCTGTAAGTACTGTGCGCTCTATTTACTACTGCTGTGCATGCTCTGATAAACTTTGTTTGCACAGCACTGAAAGCATTTAAACCCGGGCTGTAGCTTGTGATCCATCAATGTCTTTGGACTAACAAATCTTTGTAAAACGTTATTGGTGAAACGGCTTTTGTTTTTTTTAGACACAATAGCCAGTATTATATTATATTTATTTATACACTTTTTATTTTTAACTGGTAACATTTGTGTAGTTTTATTGTATTTTAACAGTATGCTTGTGTTGTATGTTTTCCAGTGTCTGGAGTGTGGAGCAGATACACTGACCACAGAAACTTGTTCACACAGAGAGTTTGCTGCAAGAGGCAGAGCCACTTTGTTTACATTGGTCATGGTAATTAATTATTTTAATCATAATGTAACAGCTACTGCATTGGAAGCTACTGGAGTTAAACCAATTCCTTTAGCAACACACTCACCTTTAAAACACTTTTCTGAAATGACTCAGAAATAAAACGGTAATAGGCTAATCATGTCCCCATCTGCCCCTCTCTCCTCAGACATATCCGGGGCTCCAGTGAACGTGGATGTGGGCATGTGCAGGCCGCACTGTGGAGGGACGGTCCGGGCCGCGCATGACGCACAGAGGGACTACTCCAAACACCCCTCCATGCTGGAGTTCATCAGGAGCAAAAAGGTGAGGACCTGCACTACCTCCTAATGCCACACGAGGGGGCGCTTGTATTGCTTACAGCAGCGCACGCTTTCCTTTGCATTTGGTTCAACAAAATACTGGGATTCCTTTAATAGTGCCCATCGTATTTTGTCAGGTTTTGTTTTATTCAAGACAAAAAGCCTACTATACCAAAGAGTATCCCATTGCAGACATGGCCTTACAGTTGAGGTTACTGAGACTAAGCCTAATAAAATAAGATAAAGTTAGTTGTTCATCAGTAGCCTGTAGGTTATTGGTATAGGCTATGCCAGATGAAACGCTTTGAACTCACATTTCGATGTGACAGACATGTGACTTCACTTTCAGCAGAAGATGCGCGTGGCCTCTGTCCCGCAGAGCTCCGAGCTGAGGCAGCTGCCCTCGTGCGGACTGGACCAGGTGTGCGAGCCCACCGGAATGCGCGTGGAGCGGGTGATGCTGTTCGAAGGCCCGCGAGAGGTGGAGGTGATCGAGGACTGCCACTGCGAGATCAAAATGACGCAGTGCCTTCGCGTGCCTGCACTTAGGACGTACTACGCAGAGACCCCGTATGAAACCG
This sequence comes from Proterorhinus semilunaris, assembly GCA_021464625.1. Lineage (NCBI taxonomy): Eukaryota > Metazoa > Chordata > Actinopteri > Gobiiformes > Gobiidae > Proterorhinus > Proterorhinus semilunaris. The sequence goes on along the minus strand of CM038358.1, from coordinate 25,325,869 downwards.
TGATAGATGTGGGAGGATGTTCCAGGTCCAAGGGCGCTCCAGGTATATCATAACACCTTAAACTGATATATATATTTACATTTGAAATGCAAATTAGAAACACTGTGTGGCCTTGCCTGTCAGACTACTGTCACAACATATAAGCAGCAGCATGTATTACCTCTGAATCAGTCTGCTCAGGACAGCCTCTGGTTCTGACACACTCTAACACTCATTGTATACTGAATTTATAACAACCAGCATTTCTCTGCATATCCACAGAGGGCTTCTCCTGCGTTCCCACTCGGTTTGTCTCTGCGCTGGTGGAGACGCCTAACAAAGTGGAGTTAATTCAGACAGTGGAGGCATGTGAGCTGAAGGAGAGCTGCTACAGAGTGCCTCATGTGGAATATTACTACGAGACTGTGCAGCACCAGGATGGGGTCAAAGAGGAGAGGCTCAAGGTGTGTAGACACAACACACTATGTGAAAACTTTTGTCTAAATTTACATCCACACATCTCAACAGGGTGCTTGATTAGTATGGCTCTTGGGTCATTTAAATTGTCACTTTCACACTAGCTTTTTTTGGGGAGCTGAGAGGAAGTGGGCTCAGCGGGGGGCACACTGTAATGAAGTGTCTTTATTCATCAGACACATTTGTGGAAGACACCACTTAATCTCACATTCCGTTTCACTGAGCGGAGTCTGGCGCCGCACAGACTGGGCCTGGCCTTTCTGATGCGCAGAGCTGTCCATACACTCCAATACACAAGACACATAGCATAGGCTCTCTAATGTTATTATACAACCACTGAACATAATGACTGTCATTTAGACACGATTCGGCATAAACCTGGTGAATTATAAATATACACTTATCTCTCGTCATTAAAGGTCCAGGTATCGTTTACAAATACTTGGTGAAACCTCTATTTCTAGGCAGAAAACATAAAAAATCACACACTTTCTTCAAGGTTTTACGATACATTTACAGTAACACCCTGAAGAAGCTAAGTTCAGACCATTTACCATTTATCACTGCCTCATTGCTGTGATTAAACAGAACGGAATAGTGTTAAAAAGGGTTATTTTGTGAAAACTAGTGGTGGTCTGCAGATGTGGGCTCAGATCGGCAGCTGGCCGCCCTAAACTGGGTAAATATTTGTAGCCCGCTGTGAGCTCATGGCGCTCTCTCTGTTTTGCTAATGTTTCAGGAAATAGATGTGGGCAGATGTTTGGGAGGCTGCACTTCAGGAAACCGCTGTCTTCTCAGGTCAGTAACAGACGATGCTCCACCCCCTGCGTCTAACGACAATTACCTGTTAACGCTGACACCTTCAGGGACATGTTGATCTTTGGTGACCAAATGTCCCTTTTATGGCCCCTTCTTTTGCAAACTCAGTGTTAGGGGTTATTGCACTGGGTAAATATATATTCAGTTTTCCTTAGTGTTATTGAAATAATTGTAGCATGTATAAATAGATACTATACATAATTAGTCATGTGGGTTGTACACCCATCGGTCAAAGCATTGTATTCATTACATGTTTCTTCTCTGTTGCAGGAGTCCGTCTGACCCAGCAATCTGCCACCTTTGGGCCGAGCGCCAATCAAACTCTTGTGTTCCTCAGGGTTATGAAAGTCACAGCTTCATGAACCAATACGGACAGATGCGCAAAGTGCTCTCCATTTCCTCCTGTCTGTGCCAGGAGTAAACACCAAACCCACCAGGAAATACCCACACCTATTGTACAAAGACTGTGAAAAAGAACAGCAGACCGCAGCGTTTATAAAACTAAAGTATTGTATTATATGTAATATATGTAAAAGAACCTATTGTGTTAATACATTTATAACAGTGCTCTTGTTTCTTTCAGTAAATTTAGGGGGTAAGGTAGGATAGACTTTACTAACAACAATCCACACTTGCTTCACTTTAGAACCATAATGAATAAAAACTCAAGGAGAAATGCAGCTGTGATTACATGAAAACACACCTTTAAAAAAAAAAATCTATAATATTAACTAAATATATCCCTAAAGCTGCAATGTCATTACATTGGATCATCATTATCACGGATGCCTCAACAGAGTAGTTTCTTTACTTCATTAGATATTTCTCTTGTGTGGCCCATAGGAAATTCAGATTCCATTTAAAGATTTTGTAAAGCACCAATTTACTCTTTATGTATAATCTGACTGACCAGTTTAGTTGACACAAGTATAAACACAAGTATAAACAATTACATAACTTCAAAAATCAGTGCGTAGAGGTCTTTATGCCAATTTCCACAAAATCAAAGAATATATGAAACTTTTTCCGAACCCTTTTGATATCATTGCAGCACCAGAGACCTGGCTGAACACTGATAAATTATGTTCTAGTGAAAATGTTCTGCAGCTCCAAAAGTCTAATCACATTAGAAATGAATAAATTGAAACAATGGTTTGAGCTGAACAAGCTGTTCTTAAACTTAAGCAAAACAAAACTAATGATCTTTGGAAACTATAAAGAAATACCCGAAGTAAATGTAATAATAAATCATTCAATAATTGAGCCAGTATGTGTGAATACATTTCTGGGTTGAAATTGTTGACAGCAGAATCTGCTGGAAGCCGCACATCAACTATATCAAAACAAAAATTGCTAAAAGTATTGGAATTTTAAGTAAAACGATACTGGCTCAAAGAACTCTGTATACCCTATATAATACATTGATTCTTCCATACCTTACTTATTGCTGTGAGATTTGGGGAAACACGTATAAGAGTACCTTTATTTTACCTTTATTCATCTTACAAAAAAGGCGCTAAGAATAGTACACAAGGTTGATTATAGAGAGCACACAAATCCTCTATTTCACAAAAGCCAAACTTTGAAACTTGACGATTTAGTTAAATTTAGGACGGCACAAGTCATTTTTAAAGCAAGACAAAAAGTGCTCCCAGAAAATGTTCAAATAAGGTTCAAAGATAGAGATGGTGCATATTATCTAAGGGGGAAATGTAAATTTAAATACCCCAAAGTAGATTCAACAAAAACAGAGTATGTGTCTGTGGTGTAAAATTATGCAAGAAACTGGATGAAAAGCTAAAAGAATGTGCGACTATTAAGCACTTTAAATGTATATACAAAAACCTACTTGTTCAAGAATACAATGAGAACTGAAAGTGTCACTGCTGTCGTTGTTATCGCCTCTTGTCTGATTTTCCATGTGACCGTCCTTGTTACCTTCCACACTCCTACTCAAATAAATATAATATTAAATACATACAACACAATACTAGGGCAAAAAAGAGGTAACCGGTGCTCGAGTGGGGCCACCAACCTGGTACCAAGTTGCCAGAAATCTTGCTGTTTTAATGCACAGACGTGGACACCCAAAGGCAGTCCTCAAAATGTACAGTGAAGAATAGGATGAGCAGGAGGTGGGCTGGAGCTCGTAGGGCGCCCCCTCTGACAACAGCCTAACAAACCTGGCCTCTTTTAACACATAGATCAGGACACATTGAAATGTACTCACAGATGACAATACATTAAAGACACACAAGAAGAAAACTATATGTTTATATATGCACATACTGTACAGGTATATATAAGTATGACAATGATGTTACTATATAGGGCAGTATCAGATGGCAGCAATAACCTATTACTATTGGATGTTTAAGAATACTCAGTACAATGTACTGTAAAACAGTATTCTTAACCAGATTATATGCCTCAGAAGACTATGTAAACTGATTTCCCATGTTTGATTATGGTTATGTATCTATATCCAAAACTATGTGTTGATTATGGTTATGTACATCTTAATTGTACCATAACAAGCTGGTTTCAGAGAACTATCCGAAATGTAAACAAATGGCAATTGTAAAGTTTGTAAATATGTTGAATGGGGGTAAGCATAAATATGCATCGTTTGCTTCCTCCTTTTTGGGCATTATTGTGTTTCCTTTTGTCTAACAACCTGGAACTTGAATTTGCTCAAATAAACTAAACTAATCTAAAACTAAATGTTTCCAAATGTTAAAAGTTTGATTCCGCCTAGTTCAGAGCTCGCCTTTGAAGAACCAGGTGTAGAAATAAACATAAAAGGATCGTTAGTCAAGACTTGAAAAACGTTTAGGGGCCTTTGAAACCGCACGTGCAGCCGTCGTCATTTTGATATCAACGTGTGAAACAACACGGCTGTGTTTTTACTGTCATCTCAAGGGTAAAATCACAGTGATCTGTTTTTTATGGTCCACTACAAACTGTCTTTGATCTTTGAAGCCACGGAACAAACTTTACTTAAGTTTCAGTTTGTCTTTCGCCCGTGCGTAATTGTGCGTAAATATCAAATGTAACAAATTACGCACGCCAAGCTACGTTGATTTCTACATTAAAATTCTTGCTGGACGTGTCTATACTCATGTAATTCACAATACAATACACATTTAATGAAAAATAAGTAATATATTGGCTAGTGGTCAGACTGTACAATCACGCTATGCACGCGGGCGGGAGAATGTAACCCAAATTAAATCTTAGTTTAGATGATTATCCAGCTGTAATTGCATAAGCAGATATTTAAATCTCCAACCGTGTAGAGTGTAACACTAGTCTTTTCTTTTTGGTAATTGGTTTTCATCATAGCCTCGGTTTCCATTATTCTAATTTAATGGATCGATTGAGCGACAGTTAACCTCCCACTGAGAGCCAACTTCCTCAGCAGGGCAGCTCAGGAACAGCCTACCTGGGTCACTCTTGGAGCCTTTTCTAATAAACTGAACAGAAATGTATCGATTATGGATGTCCCAAATCACATGTGAGTTCACATTTCTGAGATAAGGGGACTTTAGTTGATTTGAGGCCTTATTGCCAGACGTGGGGGGACGCGGCTTGAATACACGGGGTTCACACCTTGTTATCACCGCCATTAGCTCCCTTTACATGCGCTGATGGGTGATTTACATTTGCGACCAAATAGCATCTTTACTGCTATTTACCAAAGACTCTGGGGGCATTGAGGACCACCATCCTCGTTTTATATAAAAAGCCGGACACCTTCAGTCACCAGACACTCCAGCTTTGAGTTGCAGAACGACTGTGGACCAGGACTTCCACCGGCTCGGATATGATTCTTTTGGTGATCTTCAGTGCATTGCTCTGCTCCGCCGCGGCGCGACCCTCCCTAAAATATCTGGAAAACCCCAACAGCGAGGAGAATGAGACCGAGGATCCCGCGGAAGTGAGATCCGCTGCCATCAAGCGGCTTTTGGAGGTTTTCGGTATGGAAGACCCTCCCGCCGTCCACGGACACAAGCAGCCCCCACAGTACATGCTCGACCTGTACAACACGGTCGCGGATGTGGATGGTGTGACTAAGGACCCGTATATTTTAGAGGGGAACACAGTCCGCAGCTTCTTCGACAAATGTAAGTCCAATTTGTAAACTATGAATTATTAAATGCAGTGGTTATTTGTATCTAATCGCGTTGTTCCCCGTTGCAGTGCGCAGTGAGCAAGTGGAGTTTAGGTTCAATTTGTCCACGGTGTCCAGAGAAGAGAAAATCCTCACAGCAGAGCTTCATCTGTTCAAACTACGGCCCCAGGCCACCCTCGGCTTCAACAGACACCACTTCTGCCAGGTATGGACCAATTCTACAAGCAGGATGTTACACTATTATATATATATATATATATATATATATATTGGATAGACTTCAGATATGGATAAAGCTGCCAAGAAATAGTTTTCACTTCAACATCAAAATACTCAAATAGAAGTAAAATGTAACCCCCAGCTTAACAAAGTGCAGTTCAGCATTACCCAAATCTAAAAGGTTGCAGCCTATAGGCCAGAGTACTGCCTAATTTGAAAGCTAAGACCTACAAAACTCATCTAAACAGAACTATTTCCCCATGTTGTTGCTGTGTTTTTGTAACTTTTTTATCACTTTTCTGTTGCTCTTTTGTGGCTTTTTAGATGCATATTCCGTCACTTTTTTTGGGTCACGTTTTCATTACGTTTTTGTTTGCTGCATTTTCCTCACTTTATTCCTCACTTTTTCACAGTTTTTCATCACATATTTTCGTGGCTCTTTTGTTGCATTTCCCTCCTCGTTTCCCCATTTTGACACTTTTTCAAGAAGCTTTTAGATTTGGGTAAAGCCAAACTGGAGAAAATGTGCTGGGCGTAAGAGGTTAAGCAAAAGTACAACTTTGAGTATTGATATAACAAAGCCGTATGACATTGTTACAATTCAAATGCAAATATTTCCTTTTTCTCCGTTTTCAGGTCAGTGTCTATCAAGTGCTTGACATTAGCAAAACCAACAACACACAGGACAAGAAGCTCCTGTCCTCTCGGCTCATCCCGGTCCACTCCACTGGATGGGAAGTGTTCACCATCACACACGCAGTAAGTACAAGCCCTAAACTACTACTACTGCTACTACTACTACTACTACTACTACTACTACTATTATAAAAGCTAAATATCTGTGTTTTCTTCTAGGTTCGTTCCTGGATGGTGGACGAGGGCAGTAACATGGGTCTCCATGTGGTTGTCCGGCCTCTTGGGGGAAGTGCAGTGGATATGAAGCTGATGAGATTTGCTTCTGGACAAAACCATCATCAGAGCAAGCAGCCCATGTTAGTGCTGTTCACAGACGACGGCCGCAGACCCACCAGGGTAGAAAGTGCAGGTGAGGTTTAATGTAAAGCTCTCAGTCTATTGCTGGCCATAAAATCTAACCTAGACACACTGTCCCTACACGGATTTAAAACAACAAAGTTATTTCATGAAATGCAACCCGTGCACAACATCATGTCCTAACCAGACTTTTATCATGTCTCGATAGATTTCGACGACAACGCGGCGACTTTCAACCTGCCCCCGTCCTTCATGTCCAACCCGTCCTCCCGAATCGCCCGCTCCGTGGACTACTCGGAGGAAGAGGGTATGTCCGCACCCTGCCAGCGTCACCCTCTCTACGTCGACTTCGAGGAGATCGGGTGGTCCGGCTGGATCATTTCTCCACGCGGGTACAACGCCTACCACTGCAAAGGCTCGTGTCCGTTCCCGTTGGGCCAAAACATGCGCCCGACCAACCACGCCACCGTGCAGTCCATCATCAATGCGCTGAAGCTGCTAAAGGTGGTAGAGGCGCCGTGCTGTGTCCCCGATAAGCTGTTTTCAATCAACCTGCTCTACTTCGACGATGATGAGAATGTAGTGCTCAAACAATACAATGACATGGTGGCGGGAAGCTGCGGATGCCACTAACAGCAATTACTATGGACTTTGTACAATATGTAAATATGGATAAATTATAATATATGGCAGTGATTGAAGTGCTGTAATAGATGTAAAAATGTATATTTTATGTTTGCAATTAGAATAAACGCTAGTAATGTGCTCAATAATATTTGGACTTACTTTTTTTCTAATATAAGTGCAAAAAGTGGCAAAATGTGTGCATGCGATTTAATAAAGCGTAAGGACTTTGGAATTGTGTCTTCAATATTACTTTATCATTCGAAAACAACGGTCCAAAATAGCAACAAAGTGATTAGGTTTTTAAATCCAGATCGTAAATAGTAAAACAGCAAGCAACAAACATTTCCCCCCCAAGTATTGGCACAGGCCGTGTTCCCCAAAAAGCTGGGAGTAGTTAGGAACACAAACTTCAAAAACTAGTCTCTAGATGATCATTGTTTCAAAAATCAAAAGCATAAAAAATAGTACATTTCAATACAAATTGCAACTGCAGAGGCTTAAATTGGAACAACACCAATCCATGACCAGGTCCCAGATCTCATTCACCCCACCAGAAAAAGGATAGTGGTCTGTACTTCATATTAAGGGCTAAAGCATGATATGCCACAACAGTCAGTGAACCCCAAATGAGAGCCCAAACTGGCAAGTATGCTTATTGTTCTTATTGAGAGAGTTTTAAAAAGCTGCGATATGTTTTGGTACTAATGAAATAAACATACTGAGCAGTTGTGTCCACCAAAAACAGAAGTTGCCTCCGATCAAAACTCCATTAGGGTAGGACAAAGGCCCCCTCCACACAGGGTAACCTGAGCGTGCCCGAGGCGTGGGCCATATTCGAGTGGCACTAAAGGGTTGATGGCACTTGGCGCGGTGCAGGACGGCTCCCTCCTCATTGTGAAAGGGGCTGCTATTCACAAAGGGGAAAACGATGAAATACAGCCTTTATAATGAGCTGCAAAGGGCCCAGTGCAGAGCGACACCTGATCTCGTCTTTGGCTGCGGGGCCTTTTGTCCATGTATTTCATATCTGCCATATCCGCGCAGCGTCAGTGCACTGTGCTGCGGAGTTATGGGGCCAGGAGTGAGCATTAGAGCGGAGAAATGGGGAACAAACAGACCATCTTCTCAGCGCAGCAGCTCGACGCGTATCAGGTCAGTGACTGTCTTCTGCTACATACAGGACACTGTGGAGCCAGATTTTAACGAAATGCTTTCACGTTTCCAGCCTCTGATGTGACATTCTCAACAAAAGTGAAACTATTACGTATAAATGTGAATTTTACAACTTTCTTACATGTAATTTTTTCCATAATGAATATTGAATATGCCAGAATTTGGAAAAAAAGACGTCTCAACACCAGCCAGCAACTATAAGTCCTATGCCTGATTTTGTGATAAACAATGAAAGAGGATTAATTAAAATGTTAACGTTAGTTGCGGTGCCAACTCATTCCTAACTTTCCAAACATAGTATCCCAATTCTACACAGGGACAAGTTCATAGGCACGTTTCACAACTTGCAGGGTCACATTTCAGGGTCACAGTCACATAAATGCTAGAAAACTATGAGATTGAGTTCCCCCCCCCCCCTAATTTTTCTGAGTTTACATATATAATATATATTAAAGGAGTACAAAACAAATGTAATTGAATTACTAGAAAATAAATAAATAAATGAAAATCAGGTATAGTCCCTTTAATAGTGCATGTTTTAGCTCTGTGGTTCTCGAACTTTTCACACCACATAAAATATTCACGCTTCCCAGAATCACCAGCCATAGATTAAGATCAAATCAGAACTAAACCAGGGCTAAAACAGGTCTGAAATAGATCTTAAAAGAATTGTGTCCAAACTTGGTGTCAACAATGTCTAAAGCAGAAAAAAAAAAGTTACATTAAAATGAATGAAGTCTAAAACAGATGAGCATGAGTATCTATGCACCGCACTTTGAGAACCACTGTTTTTGATTATTTTAATGAAGAAATATTAAAGGAATGCAATATTGTCTAATGTCTTTTTTGAAAGTCCATTGAATCATCCATTTCCATGCTTAAATTTGCAGGACTGCACTTACTTCACAAGAAAAGAAATTCTCAGGTGAGCTCCATTTTACATTGCGGTATCAGACACCTGTCTTTCAGCACGGCTGCCCTTGAATACCTCAGGCAACTTTACTTACCCTTTAAACTCATAATATGTAACCAAATCTAAAGCGCCTGTTATGACCCTTTTTAATTTGCAGACTGTTTTCTCGGTACCGTGACCTGGCTCCACAGCTCGTTCCCCTCGACTACACCAATAACCCAGATGTGAAGCTGCCATACGAACTGATTGGCAGCATGCCCGAGCTGAAGGTAGACCCACTGCCCCCAACCCGCCCCCCTCCCCTGTGTCTCCCTCATCCATTATTGAGCCCTCGCTAATCGACGGGGTTTATTCAAAGGCTCTACTGTAGCCTATATGTCACCCGAGTCTCTGAAATTTAAAGAACACTGGAGGGTCCCGGGGCACACAGCCTGGAAATACCTCCATTATACAGCAGTGACAGTGATGTAAACAGAGTGCAGGTCAGGGCGGGGTTAAGAACGGGAAAGTCAAGTCATTATTGATATGCCTATATATATATATATATATGTATATACACATACATACACATAATATACAATATATAATTAGGACTAAATAAATAGATGTCAATTAAAAGCTAAGCTAAAAAGGTGGGTCTTGAGCCTGCTCTTAAAAACATGAACGTTCTCTGTGGTCCTGAGCTCCTCTGGCAGGTTGTTCCAGAGGCGAGGGCCATAATATTGGAAAGACGCCTCGCCGTGAGTCTTTCTGTTGACTTTAGGAATAACTAGGAGACCCCTGCTGGAGGAGCGAAGGGGCCGTGAAGGTTCATAAGGTAAAAGCAGTTCTGAAAGATAAGGACCAAGACCATTAAGACATTTAAAAACCTGTCTGTGTAAGTTCTCAGTTGTACAGGAGTTGTCCATCTTCAATGAAGATACTTGATTCATCTTCTGTACTCAGTAGTTGAAGTCTTCGAACGTTTCGCCTCTCATCCAAAAGGCTTCATCAGCAGACAAAGTCCCTCTCAGCCCGCAGCTTAGATAAAGACCAACAGGGAGGAGTTGGGGTTTGCCAGGCTCCTCCCCTCTAATCACAGCTACTCTCAACTGTGGGTAACCAACCTTTGGAGACACTCTACTTCAAAGCTTCAACTACTGAGTACAGAAGATGACTCAAGTACCTACATTGAACATTTAAAAAACATTAAAAGAACTTTAAAATCGATCCTGAAACACATGGGGAGCCAATGCAGCGACTCTAAAACCGGTGTAATGTGGTCCCACCTACTGGTCTTCATCAGGACACGAGCTGCTGAATTTTGTAAAAGTTGTAAACCTGAGATTAAAAGACAGTTTGGGTAAAAGTTTCTCTCTCTCTGGGCCTCAGGACCGATGACTAAAACTTCCTGGTTAAGCTGGAGATCCTGCCATCCAGGATTTGATATCTAAAATGCAGTTAAAAAGTGCATCCATTGGCCTGGTGTCATCAGGAGACATGGAGATGTACAACTGTGTATCATCAGCATAACTATGAAAGTTGACTCCATGTCTCCTGATGACATCACCAAGAGGGAGGATATACAGGTTAAAAAGCACCGGCCCTAAAATCGAACCCTGGGGCACACCACATGTAATTTCATGGGCCTTAGAGGAGCAGGTATTCACACTTACCATGAAGTGTCCTGTCCGTGAGGAAGGATGTAAACCATTTGAGGTAAACTTGTTGAGGCGGAGAGCTTGACTTTTCTTTGAAAAATGTTTGTTGTGGGCTGTTTTTAGAATTGTAAACTTGCCTTGGCTTTATTTTTCATTCTACACCACCTGTACCACGAAATTTGGCAAACTTGCCTGCACAGTTCTTGCTGAGAGGCAGGAGCGTAGCCTCCCAGATCAGGTCGCTGAGTGGTTAGCGAATAAAGACCTCAATAGCAGTCACAGACAACATATTGATTTTCTGATATATTGCGATATTTTGGGGGGCGATACGATACTTTTGATGACGCCATGCATATTAATGAGGCAGCAGTGCTCCACTGTTTTCACAGTCAATAGAGGCCAACAATGATCAAGAATTCAGTCAGGACATCAGAGGGCAGCACTACAGTTTTAAGCACTTGGACTAAACAGTCACACAAATATATTACTTTTAATAATAGTTTTTTTATCTTTATAAAGAAGATTAATTTGGTGTTGATTTATTCCTGTATTATCACAGTATCGGCGTATCGTGAGAAAATCGTTACCGTAAGCCATGTATGGCATATCGTATCGAATCGTGAGGTACTCAGAGGTTCCCACCCCTAGTCACAGTCATGTAGAATCAACTAAGCCGACCCAAAAAAAACAAGCTAAAAATATAATCCAGCTGACAAGAAACAATTCACAAAGACTACGTAGTCTTTGTGAATTGTACATTTCTGATAACAAGTTAGTATGGAGACAACAACCCAATATTGTTGACTAGTATTTGAAAACCTTTGATGGGGAAAACTCCTAAACTACAATGTGTATGGATATGATCATCAAAAGTACCCTTTGTATACAGGGAGGTGTTGAGCTTTGTGTGGCTGATCCTCGATGATGTTTCGTAGGACAACCCGTTTCGTCAGAGGATCGCAGAGGTTTTCTCTGAAGACGGAGAGGGAAACATGACCCTGAACGACTTCTTGGACATGTTCTCTGTGCTGAGCGAGATGGCGCCACGAGACCTCAAGGCCTACTACGCATTCAAAATATATGGTGAGACAAGTTTGATATGAACCTTTTGATGGCCTTCAGATTATTTGAGGCGACATTATGGGGGACGGGTGAAATGTGATTCAGGTGAGTAAATAGTGGCATGGACTTTACTAGAAATATCAAATTGCAATATCTAACAGGAAAGTCAGACAATTTCCAGATTCAGTCGGTTTACAGGGCACATTTCCGAGGGTGATTCCCATTGTAATCTTGATTTGTGGATTTTCTTTTTCTTTTATATTTTACTTTACACAAATAAATACAGGAACACTGGCTCTTGCCCCTTTCTATATGTATGACATCCCTATTCTTCATTCAGCCCTGACAAGCGACCCCGACGAGGAAAACTTTGATCAGAATCAGAATCAGAATCGGAATTCGTTTATTGCCAAGGTTTGTGAACAAGGTTTACAAACTAGGAATTTTACTTGGTGCAAACGTGCGACATAGAACATATAACACAGAATTAAGATAAAAAATAAGCTAAGAACGTTAAACTATAAGGCTATAAGGGCATGCATAAAATAAAAAATATTAAATAAATAAGATAAAATAAAGTGACATATGGTAAGACAACAACAATTTGACAATGAACAACAGCGGGATTGTATATACAGATGTGTAGGCATATAAAGTGATATTAAGTGATATAAAGTGATAGCAGCGGGTCTAATTGTGGACACACCGCACACTGCAAGTGCAGATACATCCATGAGTCTGTGACTGAGCTACAGAGACTTGACGCTCTAAGACGCTCTTCGGCATGGGGTCAGAGTTGAGGTCAGGTCATTTCAGTTTAAAGCCACACTGTGTAACATTAACAAGTACTAAGTCTGCTACAGGTGTTATAGTGGTAAACAAAATATAAAAAATCTACTAAAAACTGATGATATGGTAAGATGAGCACTGTAACTACTAACTAAATGATCTCCCGTCTGCCTTCTCTCAGTGATGTGTAAGTGACATCATGTATTTGTGTCAGATTTCAACAACGACGACTTCATCTGTAAGTCGGACCTGGAGAAGACGTTGAATAAACTGACCCGTAACGAGCTGACGGAGGACGAGGTGCGGATGGTGTGTGAGAAGGTCATGGACGAGGCCGACATGGACAACGACGGGCGCCTGTCTCTGGACGACTTCCAGCACATGATCCTCCGCGCGCCAGAGTTTCTCAGGTAACATATGGGAGTATAGAGGTTTTAGATACATACATATCACACAGTGGACGTTTTATACATAATATTGTTATGGCCTATAGTCCATATTGAGACACAACTTTAAATTTACACTAGACAAACTGTAGTCTGTACAATAAGCCACGGTATATTTATAGTTGTTCCAATAGCGGCAAATGCATTATTCATAATTAAGTAAATATCACAGTATTTACTTTATTCTTATGTAAACTAAAACGTTGTTCCCTCTTTCCACAGCACTTTCCACATACGGATATAAAGGACAATTTGTACAATACTTATTTTTAATAAAATACAAAAAAAAAAGGAAAAAAAAAGGAAAAAGAAAGTGTAGAAAGTACGTGTTATACTAATTTAAAACACATTTGTGTTACATTTTTGAGATAAAAGTCAATAAATATTGCTATAAAAAGATTATAACCAGTTTGCTTTTGCTTTGTAGCATGACGTTTTTGACAGCTTCCCTTTACAAATGTTTACTTTAAGATTGATGCATTTCATTCAGTAATTTGTGTTGTCTTTGGACCTACGTTGAAAGTACCAGAAAACATGTACTGAACCATTTCACTTGAAGATACTATATTATTTTATGTAAAAAACAAAACAAAACACTGTGTCCATGTGTGGTGCACCTGTCCATCCATCAGCAGGTGGAAGCAGCAGTCAACTCCTCAGGTCAGGCCTCATTAGTTATGAACATCAACAGAACATTTGTATTCATGTATAAAAAGCATCGCGTTACATCGAGCGATAAACGGAGTGGGCTGGAGGGATATGTTACAAAGCTCTGGGGTTATAGTGAAAGCTAAGGTCAAATGACTGCTCAAGTCAAAACTAAGGCTACACAATATATGGCCATATTATGGATCTCACAATATGAGCTGATGCCATGTCTTTTTCAGTCGAAGCCTTCCAGAGACCGAATACTCATGTATCTTTTTAACTAACTACTTGTGTAATGTTATTTTGAATGAATAGCTTTGACTAAAATCTTTGAAGTGATAAATGCTTCATGTTTACATATGAAAATGAATTGAGGTTTTCAGCATTTGAACTGTATTGTCTATAAATATCACTATTGTGTCTCTTATTGTGCCCCCTTGTAATAAATAAATGTACAAAGCTATTTTAAAATATCCTTTTTATTAAATCAAAAGTAAAACACATATCTACAAATAGTAGATACATATCAATATGGGTTTACAAAGTACAGTACTGCTCAGGTAGATCTTATTGTCAATGCGGTATGCACAAAGTTGCTCCCCTTGAACATTAAAACAGAAAACGATGACGAAGATTTGAGCCATGTCCATGAGTTGTAACAAAGGAATGATGGTTAAAAAAGTCATGTGGTTTGTAATCTATGTAAATGACACAAATGAGCCTTTACTATGAAGCTATAAAGTCTCACAAAGGACAGCATTCTTGTGCAGTACGAAGCTGACAGCCGCTTTGTTTCTCTGTGAAGCTGTTCAGGCGGTTCATGTGAATCAAGCGGAGAATCGGCGATAATTGCATCATCAGCTGACCAAAAGGAGATCAAGGTGTTGCCACAAAACTCACATAAACTCCAGAAAGCTCAAGACGAGAGCACAGAGACGTAAACATAAAATCCGCACTGCCACGTTTAAAGTGTAAGATAATGCCTTACCACAATAAAAGTGATTTGATTGTGATCAAATGCAGGCAATTTAGCATTACAAATGACACAAGTGGTTGCCTGATTTACATAACCATAGTTTTAGTGATTCAAGTAGATTTGCAACACTTCCAAACTACAAATTATCAAATCCCTTGAAGCCAAATTTTGAAACGAAAAGCACGGTGCATATCCTTCAACAGAAAGAAAGTGAACCTGCAAAGAAATACCAAAACATCCCTAAAGTCTGTGTTCTCATAGCTCCATAGTACAGGACAGTTCAAAATGTTCTCCCCAATTTTCAATCTTACAGCTACAGTATTTACACAACCTATTCCTACTTCATGCTATTTGCTAGTTTTAATCTGCACTGGTGCCATAGTGCAGTCCATCCTCAGCATTTAAACATAACAAACCCCCATACATTAAACTGCACAGGTTGAAATAAATGACTGAAATTGCAGAGGTCCATAATTCACGATGCATAGTTCACCAAAGATCGCACGGACTTGTTAAGACAAATGGGCAGGGTATAGTGATGAGGTCCCAAATAATAATAATAATAATAATAAAAAAAGGTATGAGAAAGAGCAAGTTTCCCCCATTGTTTTTGTGCATTTAAGAGCTTAATATTAAGAGCTAGGAAGAGCTTAAGACATTACAGTAAAAAGGTTTTAGGGGTTAGGACAGGTGAAACACCGACTTATTAATTACTTGGACAGCCACTTAAAACTCCTCTAGCGCCACCTAGAGCCACAGAAATGTACGCCAATACTAATGTGTTTGCACTGAAGTCATTGGGACTGGTTAATAAGATACTTTTTTTTTTTTTTTACATACTTTGGCAGGACAGTAGCATAAGAGATACAAGGTTTATATGTAAATATCTCCACATTAATCAGGCTTAATACTATAACCACTAACACGCAGCCCAATAAAAATACTTGAAGCAACTCTTTAAAAATACTGACCACAGCAGACTGAATACACAGAGCTGCACTCACTGACATGTTCAAATCATTCGTCCCCTTGTTGGATTCTACGAAGAACTAAATGTTCCCTCCTCCTTTCAGTGGTCATAATATTAAGCCTGATAAGTGTATATATTTCATGAATTAATACGAGAACAGTGGATAAATAGCACAAAAAAGATTATCATTTTAAATAGGTGCAATAAAATTGCCCAAAAACTCCCAAGTATAAGTGATTTTCCCTCCTTTACTAAGTAGCTGTATAGTTGTACTACCACCTGGCACAGACTACACAAACACGGGTAAAGTGCACAGCTGCATGTGTCGCCTTGTGTGGGGGCCTACAGTGAGAAACGTCAGTCATTTTAAAATGTTTGTCCAAAGAGCAGAGACTTCATTTAGCTAAACAACAAATAAGAATATCTTATCAAATTATAAACTTTTCTCAGTCGTCTTGGAAATGATTGTGTTATGGGGAATACTGGGAACAAGGTTGGATATTTCAAATTGACACTGATTTAGCAGCACTTATCTTTCTCTAATTCATAATAACTTTTAACTTGTTCTCGCAGTGCCTTACTGTGTTTAAAGCCGATCCGTCTCTGTCTGACTCATATCACATACTACGGGAAAGACTAATAAAAACAGATATTATATTTATATTGAAATCCCACAACTGTTATTTGCATTTTCCCTCCCTCTAAATGAGAAAATTTGTGCTACGCCTGTGCAAGATGAAAGAAAAGTCTGAAGTGTCTGGTTTCAAAGTGATCACCATTAGGACATACAGTGATAATGCCCCATGGAGACACTGAATCCTATTGCAAGAGAAATGTCGCTGGAAGCTTTAAAGTGGAAGAAACAGAAAGTGTCTTGTGTTTGGACGGAGGACAGAGGGAAGAAGTGCTGAAGCGAGCACAGTCCGTTTAAGTTTAAGTCCAGCAGCAGCAAGTGAAAGAGACCTCAGAGGAGGCTGCAGCGGAAGAAACTGGTTTTTTTCTGAGGCTCCGAGATCTTTACTCCGTGACCGCTGCCCTGGGGAGCGTTACCCTCCTGAAAAATATAAACAGAATTCTCGTCAGGACAAACGGCACTAAATAACACGCAGGTCAATAATATGGAACTTTAAAAAGGTGGTCTTTACCAATTTTGAGTCCATTTTTGTTTTGATGTCTCGGGCGAGTGTCAAAAAGGACTGAGGGAAAACAGATAGATCTTGTATTCTGCATGTATAATATAATGTAATATAGTCATAATCAAATTTACTCACATTTTCAACATTAATGTTTGCCTTTGCACTGGTCTCCATGAACTTAAGTCCATATTCTAATGCAAGCTGAAAGGAGAAACATAGATCTATGAATTACAATTGGCGCTTTAATTAGACTAACTTGGTTAGTTCAATGTATTCACCTTCTCTCCTCTATCTTTGGAGACCTGCCGCTTGTCATTGATGTCACACTTGTTCCCTAGGACCATCTTCTCAACATCAGACGACGCATGCTGCACACAAAACAACAATACGCGATGTTATAAAAAACATTAAACCACTGTGTCGGTGTGCTTTTTGTCCCATTGTTGTACCTCCTCAATGTTTCTAATCCAGTTCTTGATATTTTCAAAAGACTTCTCATTGGTGATGTCGTAGACAAGCATAATGCCCTAAAAACACAATGTTATTGTAAATACAAAAGCTAAGGCACATTGATCCAATTTATACTCACTAACCATTGCTCCTCTGTAATAAGCCGTTGTGATTGTTCGGAAGCGCTCCTGCCCTGCTGTGTCCCTAAAGATAAAAAAAAATAAAATCATACATTACATCATACATTACATTACCTATTGCTCCAGGTCTTAATAGACCAATCAACAGGTATATTTGTGGGCGCATTAGTTCAGCAAACAAAATTATTTTATCCCAATGGCCAGCAGTAAGACAATCAATCCGATGGAAATTAACCTGACATGGATTTTAATCAGTGCTAAAAGATATATCTTAGATATAGTTGATCCACATTATGTCTTACCATATTTGTAATTTGATCTTTTTCCCGTCCAGCTCTATCGTCCTAATCTTGAAATCGATGCCTGAGAAGGATACATCAAATGCAGGTCAGTGGGAGCATTAGCCTCTTAGCCTTGAGTCATTGTTATACTCGCTGTTGCAGTAATGTGTAATTTACTCGATCAGATTAATGTGCCACGGAAACAATGTGTGGATTAAACACTCACACCGCTCCGGTATTTGCATACTAAATTGCTTACGTGTCACACTCTCCGTTTTTATACACGTTGGCTCCTGTTGCTAGTTGCTAAAGCTAGCTGCTAGGGAAGGAAAGCTATACTGTTCACCGGCTTTATGTGTTCACACCAACTATTCCATAGTTTAAACAGATTTTAGCACATCAACTCAGTATAGGTTTATAGACATGTCAAAACGTGCCA
Source organism: Proterorhinus semilunaris (assembly GCA_021464625.1). NCBI lineage: Eukaryota > Metazoa > Chordata > Actinopteri > Gobiiformes > Gobiidae > Proterorhinus > Proterorhinus semilunaris. The sequence continues at coordinate 25,307,557 of CM038358.1, read as the reverse complement.
CAAGTCGGACTCGCACTTTAGAATAACACAAAATATGGTAATAGCGGACATTAGCTTGGTAGCAAATTGACGGATCCAGTTTCATTTTGTAAACAGTCAAACCGGGACACGGCTAATGCCGTAAATCTCACCTATCGTTGAAATAAACGTGGAGTTGAACGCGTCCTCTGAAAACCTGAACAGAACGCAGGTTTTCCCGACACCAGAGTCACCGATTAAAAGTAATTTGAACAAATAATCGTACGTTTTCGCCATACTTGATATTATTGCGGAAATCCCGCCCGGCGAATATTCAAGCGAAGAAGAAACGATCTAACGCGTGTCACCCTCTGCGGGACAGAGCTACCACTGCAGGCTTTGTAATGGTTGCACAATTACACTAAATAAAAATAGTATTTTTTAGCAGTTTAAGTATTTATAGAAATTGGTTTAACATTCCAAAATTAAGCATTATTAACAGCAGGAAGGAAGAACATTGGAGCAGTGTGGAAAATAGACTGTCCGTGTTCTGTGTTTGGGATTTGTCAATCACAGAAACAGAGTAATTTGATGATAATATATTCATATTTGACTTTTTATTTTTTATGATATACCTATCAGGGAATTTCTTTATTCTTATTTATTTCGTCTTATAAAATTCAATCAACCTTGGTTTGTGTACCAAGTAGCTATAGCCTAATTCGTTTTCTTTTGTTCAAGAACATAAATAAAGAACATGTTCTTTGTACCACTAGGCCTCTACAAATTAAGATTAAGAATGTGAGATAATACAAGCCTATGGTTTTGGTGGCTTCTGTGATGTTCATATAATGGACCACTAAAACAACTCAATGATTTGGTCAAGCACAACTCATTCTACTCTAACTCAATATTAAACTGCAAACTCTATTCTAGTATTTGGACAAGTTACTCAAACTTATAGAAGTGACTTTATGAAAATACATTTTTTAAAGTTATGAAATGTGTGCTGACATTTCACAGCATTTCTGTTGCAGCTGATGAGATTGCTTCTTTCCCATGTGACGTTCATGCCCCATCACTCAGTTTATGATGTGAAGAATTTGTTCAAGCAACCCAGTCTTCCTGTTTGTCAAGTAGTAACTAGTTCTTTAGCAATCTTTCATTACCGTTTTTGAAGGAAAAAATGACAAGAATCGGCATGAAATTAAAATTAGTCTTTATTGTTTGCTGCAGTCCACTGAATCTAGTAAAAAACACAGGGGCTACACAGCAGTGGAGATGTTTATACTGTAAGTTGGTCCATAGAGTGAAGCGCAGAGAGAGCTCAGAGCAAGTCAGCACAAGAAACTCAAGAATGGACTTACACAAGGCATTACTTTCCTAGTCCAAAACTGAAGCCAGGGCGAACAGACACAGAAAAAAACAGCTTACATAAACCAAGCATTATCAATATGGGCAACAATTGTATGTGCTACTCAACATTTAGCACCAGAAGTGAAGATATGGACCCAAAACCGTTTAATACAAAAAGGGGCATTATTCAAAAAAACATAAATATAAAAATGGAATGTTAGAAGTGTGTTTATAGGGAATAGTAGTGAGTTTCCAGTAAATTGGATGGGAAAAAAAGAGATGTTTAATAAAAATCATGTTTTTGTGCAACTTTTTCTTTTCATGATTTACAAAGAGCTCAGTTCTTGCAGCGTTTGTTCCAGGCGCTGGTTTATATCTATGTTCTCCTCTTTGGCTCGCTGTAATCTCTCTGTAAAGAAATGGCAACAGATTATAGAAAACATACAATAATTGTCTTTAAAATAATGTAGCATGAAGGTTTCAGATAGAGCTGTACGATATAACAGACAAAATGAAATGGTCGATAACTGTCTTGAATGTTGCGATTTCATTTTTTTTTTTTTTTCCACAATACATATTTTTGTATTGTGCAGCTCTTGTTTCAGATGATTTGATTCCAAAGTCGCAATTATGTAATTGTAAATGTACATTTGTCTATAATTACATACAGTACTTTTAACCACAAAATATAGGTTATGCGCTTCAAAAGTACTGATTAGTCTAACTACAAGCAGCATAACCCAAAAGGACATTGTACGTTTTGATTTTTATGACATTTTCTGAAAATTCCAAACTAAAGTCTTGCCACCGACCTCACTTTTTAAATAGTTCTAAAAATTCAAAATTCTACTTAAAAACACCAAACACAAATAATTAGAATATATCAAATAAATAAATAAGATACAATAATCACTTTTCAGAGTAAACGGCCTGTCTTAACATAGGATACTGTGTAAAAGTGATGCTTTTAGTAAAAAATAATAATAATACAAACATATAATTTACATTTTGGTTCATAATAATAGAGATTTTGTTTCAGATTGAGATGATCAAAGTGAGATTTTGGGGATTCAGTACTCAGTAGATATATGGACTTCATTCACATAAATCATTCAGTTGGCTCAATTTGAAGAAATAGTCTTATGAATTATGAGACAGGCTTTGGCATGTACTTTTGAACATTGACTCACCGTACAATAATACGACCATTTTGTGAATAAGTAAAAGGGAAAAGAGATGCAGAGTAAAATAGACAAATAGACTTTATTCCGCTATAATGCAAAGGATCAAGGGTGAACACAGAGGAAAGAGCTGCTGGTCGTGCAAAGTGGAGGTAAAGGTGAAACTCCATTAGCTGTAAACATTTATTCTTATAGGGTGTTCATGTCGTTAAGGGCGTGATCGAGCTCCTCGCTGATTGCTTTATATCTGAGTTTCTGATTGTACAGCTCGTCTGAGGGCAAAGTTCAAAGGGGGAGAGAGGAGAGGTGTCCAGGAAGATCCCAAGATGGAAACAAGGAAGAAGGAAAGGGAAAATAAAAAGGATAATATCAGAGATTAGGATGAAGGATTTAGGAGAAGAAATAAAAGTAATGTATAGATTTCTACAGGTAAGTTTAATATAAAGTAAATGTGGGTTAATACCTTCTAGGTCGTCAATGGTCTTTTCCAGTTTGGCCACTGTCCTCTCTGCAAACTCTGCACGAGTCTCAGCCTATGGGGAAATGAAACACTTTGGTCAGCTGAGGCTGAGCATGCATGCTCCAAATGAAGGCCAAAAGACGTCAAATTACACAAGAAATAGTAGATAGGGGTCGTTTCATGCTAAATAACCTTCATTGTTGTACTTACTGAGCTACAGTTCTAGGGCTACATTATTGAAACTGGCAAAACTATTCATGGACATTATCTTAGAAGTGGGGACCCAAGGTTTCATAAAGTACAATTGTAGTTTGTGTGTATATAATGTGCATATATGACTGTACTATCATTATCCAAACGGTACGTCATTGCGTAGTGGCTGAAGTTGTTGGCATAGGCTTCTAAAACATATGTTGAATGTTCAATATATGTTGAATAAATGAATTACTTTGATCTCTGCATGAACACTTCATGTTTTACAATAAGTACTGTTCAAATGTCAGGGCAGTCATCAGCACAAAATCATGTTTTGGGAAAAACAATTCATTTGAACCCACCTCCTTGAGCCGGTCAGTCAACATTTTGATCTCCTCCTCATATTTGTCTTCCTTGTCAGAATACTGTGGAAAGAATAGAATCATTAACATAATTATTAAAATGCCATGATCGGCAATGCGCATATTCAGTGCAGTTCATGGTCAGTAGTTGAAAGATTTAGCCCATCGTGTATGTTTCAGGATGGGATTTATGTGAATTCAATGAGTGGCGCAGGTTTCAAATCGATGTGCACATGTAAAGAAATCAGCCTGTAGCCTTTTTGTAGCCTAATGTGATGTGCAATGCCAGACTCACGATCACTTGGACAAATAATGAGAGAAATCCTCCTCGTACACTGCTATTTGCACATGAAGTAGTTATTCAAACACGTACCTTGTCAGACTGAGCCTCTAGAGACTTAAGGTTGTTTGTGACATTCTTCAGCTCCTCCTCCAGATCAGTGCATTTGCTGCAAGAAATGTAGAAACAATGTTAAAGTCCTTTATGTACTTTTAAGTTGACACGGTTAAGGAATGAAAAAGTGAGGTAGGTATGTAACAATATCCAAGTTTCATTTCATATCGCAGCATTGACCTCACAATGTCATGGCTTGTAGAAAACGGTTGTAGTTCACTGTCGGACATCATTGTTATCAGATCTACGTAGTGAGGGTACACTGTGCTATGGATTGGATCGGAGCCAGGGCAGGAGGTGAGGGTAGCGCTTCCCGATTATCTAAGGCCGCCGGAGTTGCCATAGACAAACAGGGTGCCACTGCCAACATATATACCAATAAACCACGGAAGGTATCATAGAACTTCAACTTGATTTTTCCTTATTTCAAAACCAATGCCAAGGGGATTTGAGTAACAGATATTTCTTTGAGTTGCACAAATTGGTGAAATTTGTGAAGTTCCTTGTACGATAACCCCACAACTAAACCGGCTAATCCTCAAAGCTAGGTAGCGCTAACCATGAACTACTGGCTCAATACATGGAAATACAGCACTGCTTCAGACTGATTGCTCCACGATTAGGGTTAGGGATTAGAGCTGAGGGCAAATTTGCCTCAGGACACAATGACGTGTACTTGCCCTTACTTTCCCACAATGCCATTGCGTCAAATAAGCATTCCTCGGGGCTGACAATTCAATATATAATAAAAGTCCATGATGTCTTTTTGAGAGATTTCAAACTGTGATATCAAAACGCTTCCAATATCGTTACATCAAGTCTGCGGATTTGTTCTTACAGCTCTGCAATTTCTGCCCTCTCCTCTGCTCTCTCCAGGTCTCCCTCCAGGATTACAAGTTTACGGGCAACCTGCAATCAGGTTCGACATTTCATTGGTTACACATTCTTCATTCGTGCGATTCTTTGTTTTTTATTGCCGCGGTTCCGTACCTCCTCGTATTTGCGGTCGGCCTCCTCCGCGATGTGTTTGGCCTCTTTGAGCTGCATCTCCTGGATCTCCATCTTCTCCTCGTCCTTCATGGCTCTGTTCTCAATCACCTTCATTCCTCTGTAAATGAAAAACGAGACAGCGCTCACGGTACTGCCGAAAGTGTAAAGAAAGTCTCTTTTTTTTCTATACTACAATGAGTGTGGAACAACGAAATGGCGCCCAATTTCTTCATTTTCTTTATATCCGAGATGGCGCCGAGGAAGGTCGCCATGGTACTTTCGTGCGCTCTATTGTGTCTGTTTTTGTACGTTAATTGCACTCTTACACCCGTGAAGAGCTCTATGTCAAATTGTTATCTTAATATTCTTCATGCATGCCCTTATAGCCTTATAGTTTTAAAGTTGTACAGCTTATTTTTATCTAAATTCTGTGTAATATGTTCTTTGTTGCACGATTGTACAGAGAAAAATTCCAAGTTTGTGAGCATGTTCTCAAACAATGGCAAAAAACACTTAGACTTAAATTTTGTACAATTCGAAGTATCTTTTTTTGTTTTTAGGATCGACACATACACACTGTTTACTCTCCTAGGGCTTCTCTAGACTACAGCCTTTAGTAAACTTTGCCCAGAACAACCATTACCTATAACTTTTCCACTGACCCCGTAGACTGAGCCGTAACCATGTCTACGGACGCAAACAAACTGTTTCTAATTTTATGATACTGTTACAAAAAGTAATAAGAGGAAGTGGAAACATTAACAAAGCTAATGTTAGGACACGACTGACTGTCTTATGACAAGTTTGAAATGGATAATGTATATTTAATTGATATTTCATCATGAATCTTGTTTGTGTGTTAGTTTTTACTTCATGTATTGTGTGTCCATGAGAACTGATTAATCTTATATATTATCCTACAGGGCCAGAATAAATTATTTTCCCTTGAAGTCACGACATTACAAATACTTAAAAATTGGGGCGGAGGACAAAATAATGTTAATTTTAATATATTTCAGTCGAGCTACGCCCTGTCAACACCTCAACGCCCTGTCCTACGAATTATACAATAAATCTATTCTAAAACTATCCAATGTTATGAATCATATAAACGTCACCCTCTGTTTCCCCTCTCTCCCCTTCACCGGTCATCTGCTCTCTCTTTCTTTCACTCTCACCTCTCATTCCTCTACACCCCTTGTCTGGCTCTCTCACGTCTCTGTGCAACCCTCTCCCTGTAGCCTTTTACAAACAGAGCAGACGGTTTATCTGTGGTAGTTTTGTGTTTTGCATATGATCAAACGAGGAGCGTCTGCGGCTGCCACAGGCTTAGGGCTAACTGAAGAAATGAGCAAAGTCATGGCGAAATAAATGGGCATTTTCACCAAACATCCGTGACCTAGCGCACACCGTAACAACACAGAGAAGAGTGAGGCACAAACACGTGGGGCGCACGGAGATGTATGAGGAGAGACACCCAGGGTGTGTTTCTGGGCAAACAGTCGCCCGAGCCGGACTCGGCACACGGGCGGAGATGATGACGGAGCGCAAATAAGCAGCTCTTCTCGTCTGAGTGTGCATGTTTCTAAAAGGCATCTTTTAGTTCTGCACAATATATGTGGATGAACGCCTACTTTGTATCTCTTTGTGCCACTGCATAAAATTAATGAATAAATAAAAAATGAATATTAGGGTTGGGCCATATCGTATCGCGTATCGTTATATATATTTTTTAATATCACTGTCATTTTTGATATATCGTTGCGGACATGATGTAATTCACGTTAGGCTCAGCTCCATCAGAGCAGCATAAACACTGACGGTAGAGCACGGGTACAGGTGCTTGAAAAGTCAAATGAAATGAAGGATGTAAACCGCTTGAGTAGATCATATTTGCGAGGAAATTAGTATGCCGTTAAAAAATATCACTGAATTAATCCTCCCAATAGACGTAAGGCTGGGATTTTGAAGTAATTTGTCCATCTTCAGTTATATCGTCAACTATATTGTTATCGTGATGTTTCTTTTTTATATCGTGATATAGATTTTAGAAGAAGATGAAGATCTTTATTTATAGGCCATTTCGCCCCGCCCTACTGAATATAGATATCATCCAAGAAGCCACAATATATGACAAAATCACTTAAGTTTATCATCTGACTGAGCGTTACATGTTTCTTGCAAACTAAGCCTTAAACAAAAGATGCACGGAACTGATAGAAGTACAAACGTTCAGTTTAAGTTATAATTTTCCCAATTTAGCTCAAGTCTAGCTTTCTTTTGGTCCTGATTTTGTGTTCGCTGAAAACCTGTTAATTTTGTTGACCAAAAATATTTTCTCATAATTTCAGTCAATTATGGTTTGGCTGAAAGAATGGACTAACTACATCAAAACTTTGAATGTATGAAAATGTGTTGTCGACAAAAACTAGACACAAACTTCGGTTTGGTAAAATATGGCAACAATATCATTATTACAACATTGCATACCTGTATGGTTTTGTCAATATCGCGCAGCCCTAAGCCCTGTCTAACTTCTACCTTCGCCCTCTCTCTCCTCTCACCTCTCGCTCTCGTCTGCAGCCTTCTCGGCCTCCTCGAGCCGCTGCAGCGCTGAGGCCAGTCTCTCCTGAGTGCGGTCCAGCTCCTCCTCCACCAGCTGGATCCTGCGGTTCAGAGACGCCACCTCGCCCTCCGCCTGAGACACACACACACACACACACACACAGACACAGGCCAGGGGTCAGGGATCAGGCTTCAGACCAGACCAAACCGAGCACGGTGAGGGGAGTCTTTGTGTACGGTGGGCAGAAAGAGTTTATCCTGTGGAGTTGGAGGTCACAGTCACATTTCATCCATTAAATAGAATAACATACAAGCATTTATCTTGGCTGTTTTTTTTTTTTATTAGTGCAAAAACTGTGAGTGGACAGGGAGCGGGACACGTCCAGCTCGTCTTCACGGAGACGCTGCTTTGCTTTGACAACAGGGACAGTAGACGGCCCACTGTGGCTTTCTGTACCTATTTCTACTAACTCTTGTGTTATACATTTATTAACAAAGTCAGTGTCCAGGTTTCCCATCCAATAAAGTCTTGTTATTAATAGTAAACCACACTATAAGCCCTTGCACACTTGAGTGAAGTTTCATTATTTGCACAAGGCCATCAGAATAAACAGGAAACTGCAGACTTATACGTTGTGCAAAAAGGGTGGAAACAAATGTTAAAAATAAAAACGAATACGGGATGCAATTGCAACATATGTGTGCGTGTTGTGGCCTCTTATCAGAGGTCAGGTGTGTTCTGTCGTCGCAAAAAGTTTCAAAAGTTGTCATCTGGCCCAGTTTATTTGTTACAACAGAATATGATTGATGTATACGAACAAGACATTTTAAGGTTTGTGATCCCAAGTCTGGATAAATGTAAAGGTTGGCCAGGTCCACCTTTGGTGCAGGTACCACTTCGGGGTACTCTGTAGAAAATGGATAAATATTTGGCTCCTTACTGTCATACTTTTGCATATTAACTTTTTTCTACTGGCTTCAAGAACCATAAAACTTTTAACGGGGGTTCTGTTGTGCAATGCAGCCGTAAGTATGTTGCATACTACACTGATGACATGACTCTTTATGACGGTCATAAATACTTTCAGCCTTTGCCATCTGGGGTTGCCGTAGCAACTATTGCACATCACTTGGACCAGATCCTCTGTCTGATGCATTCCTATGCATTCTGCTTTATTGGCGCTTGGGAAGTGAATAATGAGGTTATAAGCTTGCATGTACATAGCTAAGCTTGTAATTTAATTTAGCTGATATATGTTTTTGGGCAAGTTTAACATCACACACAAACCAATGATACATGCCTACTCGTGGCCTTTGTTGAAATTCCTCTTCAAGGCCTGGATATCGATTTGTTGCACAGGTAGACTGGTTTTCGACAGGTAAGATTGAAGTTAGGTTGTTGCTTGACTTGAACCAACTATTACACACATTATTCTTTCAGATACTAAAGCCGTGTTGTAACATCGACAGTGTGGCTATGGTTATCGCAGTAAACACATTTGTGCAATGCATGCTGTTCCACTTTTAATGTCCCTGGGTTTTGAGAGAATGTTTGGCAGATCAATACAGAATCTTACAGTTGCAGACATGCATCGGGGCTGGTGAGGTCATACCCCTGGCATCTTACGAGCCACAATGTTGCGTTCACAAACTTTGCCCTGCGTGAGTGGGATACGCACGAAGGTGGGGCAGCCAGTGCGCGAGAGGATTTTGAACTTTCTGAACAGCTGGTTTCTGAACAACTATGTAGCAGGGCCATGATGATAGCTGCGCCCTGGAGCCAGTGCGCGCTCGCTGATACGTGTCCTCGCTGCTCTGGGCGTGAGTGATAAGAAGGAGGTGAAGGCATCCGGGGAGGATTGCAAAAAAGAGAAAGAAAAAAAAAAAACACGACTTTTGGAGGGAATGTGCGAACGCTTATATAACACATTTCCTTTGTAACGTTTTACGCATGAATCATTTATCCTCGGTGGGCCGTGTGGGCCTACAGGTGGCTCGCTCTGGGCTCTTTCCCAAACCGCGTGAGAGCGCCGTGGAGCGGTATTTGAACACACCCTGGTAACTACACCCTTTCTAAGCATTTTCAAGTCAACACCAGCAGACAGTAAATGGCAATAGTGGCTTTTACGCACAGAGAAACATCAGAGACACACTATTACTAAGACCCCACGAGTTAGGGTAGATATTTTTGGATTGCATGAGAATAGTCAATCTTTACACATCTAGGTCAATGTGGGTCTGCGCAGCAACTTCCTGTTCAGCGCTCATTCACGCAAGACGACGCAAACGGATCAAATATGGCAGATAATCACCGACGCGTACACATATGGGTAAAACGTGGATTTTAGCGTTTCATTGTGGTGAAATAGTTAGACAAGGAAACTAGTTTGTACGGAGGTGGACGGTGTGGCTTGTGTCAAGAATCCTGAGTGTATGGCAAAAAGAATTGCAGAGGAAATATGAGTGCGCAAAAGGGGGGAAGAAATCTCACTTTTTCTCGCTCCTCATGTTCTTGATGGAGTTCAGCTTGGAACTGCTTTGCTCGGTCCTCTGCCTCATCCGCGAAGCGCTGCAGGGCCTGGAACTTCTTTCTGACTTCTTCCATTTCTTCTCAGTACTTTCCCCCAAACGCACGAGAAGATGCCGGAGATCAAACAAAAATCTAGCCTTTGGCGACACTAAAACGTGACGGTTTTGACCAAAAGGTTCCCCGCTTGTGGCTCCGTTAGTGAACTTTTTTTCTGGGACAGGAAATAAGGGACGTGCAGTGTTGGGAGAGAAGAAAAAAGGGTTGGGAGTTTTCAGGAAATTTATGTCGAGATCCTCCAATCCAGTGAAGAAGAGAGCGCAGGGATGACATCACAGGTGCCGGGAGGGGAAGGCTCAGCGCGCCGCGCAACAAAAGAGGAGTGTTGTAAGAGGGAAATTTGCCTTTGTGGACTTATATGGCAAGTAAAGGTGTAGCGTAAAGCGAACATGTCAGCTCGGAATAAGAGGAAGAGTCAGAGGCGCAGCTAGAGAGTAGAGCCCAGGCCGTTGGTTCCAATAGCCCCCCGTTGTTACAACTCGCAATGATGGGAAGTAATTAAGTCTAAATAACTCGGTAATTACCAAATGTTGTGCATGAACACGAGTGGGGAAGTGTGAATGCGGAACCTTATCTTGAAAATCAGTAAAAGTATTTTACCAGTTGTAAAACATGATATAACTTTAGTAGTACTTTAGCACTAAAAGTAAAAAGGCTATGGCTGAAGAAGTACTCATCTGTGCCTGTAGTCCTATCTGCTACTTTAGAAATCCAAGTAAAAGTATTATTAGATATTTAATCTAGACCTAGTACTAGATCAAAAATACTTTCTCTAGAAGAGACTTTAAAATCAAAGCTGTAGGCCTATATACACAGACTTTGCTCAACATAATTTGAGGACTTGTTTCCATCATTGGCAACAGACATAGCCTGTGGTTATTTTTTATGTTTATTATTATGAGTCAGCAAGACTGTTCTTCCGTTTTGTTCTACAATACAGCACATCCTAATCTGCTGTACTCCCCTGTCTGACAGACAACTAACTCATCACCACATATCTGTACATGTAAAGGAAATGGATGAATAATAAATAAATAGAATAAGATAAGAAATGAATACTTGTGTGAACGCTCTATTCCATACATTCGAAACTCAATATGATTTTTGTGTTTTTCTGTGTTATTAATTTGGGTAACACTTTATTTTACAGTACCCTTGTTACATTGTACGTAACAACATTTTGTGTAATAACTTGTACCTATGTGTTAGATACACAATGGAATAATATGTATTTATTTATGTGTTTGTTGGTAAATAATGTAATAAGACATAACTCTAACCTTAAGCCCTAACCCTAAGGGTCTGTGTCTTATTACATTATGTACCTACAAAATACTAATACAAGTGGTTCCATTGTGTATCTAACCCATAGGTACAAGTTATTACAGATTGTTACAGAGCACATTACATTGTACTAAATTTAGTTAGGTACAATGTATCAAGGTACTGTAAAATAAAGTGATACCTTAATTGGTAATACGTGGATCATTCGCCTTTACAAAAGCACAAATTGAGCTTGCGGCAAATGATTTCTAACAAAGTAGAACAATAGTAGTAGTAGCCTTATTGATAGTAATAGTAGCCTTATGAAGCCCTGGAAGCCTAACACATGGGGATAGGTTGTGTACAGTCTATTTAAATGCATAGTATATGAAATAATAAAATAGTAGTGAAATCTATATTTATTCTATTAAAGCAGATTATTTTGGGCCCCCACTCCAAATGAGCTTGACACCCCCTTCTCTATTCAGTATAATACTACAATTAAACTATGCACATGCACTAAAGTAGCTGCTTACTCCACTACAGAGCCTCCCTCTACTTGTCAAGGCATTTCCCGTCTGCATTGTTGCAACATCTTCAAGACAGTGCACTCTGACTCACTAGGATATTGTCATGACTAGGGAATGACAATAAAAAGTAGGAGAAGTAGTAGTGGTGGCAGTAGTAGTAGTAGTAGTAGTAGCAGCAGAGGTAGTTTACAGTATATTTCTCTGGAGGGCCTCAGATGGGTGGGCTCTAATAACCCTATTCAAGCAGCCCCGTTGTTGACCCACAATTGCCAGGAATGTAAATTGATTCGGTGCATTCATGACCCGCAGCCATTGGGTGGCGACACATTCCTTTATCACCTCCTCCTTCTTCTTCTCATGTACATTTTCACAGCAAACCTGCATTTAAACTGTCCATCCTTGGCATGACACAATTGTTTATATGAAACATCAGTATGCCATTGGGCTGAGGCATTTAAGGCAGACGTTTGAGGAAACATGTCGATTCAGAATGATGTTTTTGAATTGATAACATTGTTTGCACAGACCTCACCTTTAACCTCTGTGGACTTCTTGCCGAGGAAGATCAAATACAAATACATCTGTCAAAATATCTTACCTAAAACATTTTTCACGTTTCCAAAACAACCTTCTCTCCAGAAGTACGTATATTTTGAAATTGCTTCCATGTGCCACTGATAGCAGCAGTCACGAAATGTGAGAAATCTTTAAGACATCTTTAAGAAATGTGCTCATATGTCTTTGCTTGTCACACTAACAATGCAATTACTCCAGTTCTGTTGCATTTGCAGTTTACACATACCATCTGTGGTATAGCTTTTTCCAAAATGTTCAAAATAATACTGACCAAGCAGTATATAAGCCAGAACATGACTATTTAGCTCCTGGGTTTAAGTAAGGTTTGAGGCCATGTGTGGTAGTCACAGTATTTGAGTATAGTATCATATAGTTTAGTAGTAGTAGTATTGGTTGCAGCTCATATTCTGTTGTGTTGCTTATTCTGTACTTAAAGTTGATGCTTTATCACATTGCATATTTACCCGCTTGGTGCTTTAGTGCTATATTTGAGTAATTAAGTAAGTAAGTAAGTAATTAAGTTGTTAAATACTTCTTTACTTTACTCTTTTTGACAAATTGTTTTATCTGGTTTATTTCTGGCAATCCATAATTCATACTTTTAAAGAAATAAGACGGGGTAGGCAAGTTTGCTGCATCGCACACTGGTTTTCTTTCAAGTCACAAGATGGGGAGCCGATCTTCCCCCATGTGGAACCAAACTCAATTATTGTTTGTTACAAGTGGTATTTTTGTTTGACTGTATCTTCTAAGCAAGGGGGTCTGGGAGTCCTCCCCTAGGAACTACAAATGCTAAGGCCTCATTAAATTCATCAAAATCTCCAGCACGTACTCAAGTAATGTAACTCGAGAGGACAAGCCAACTACATTACTACTACTACTACTGCTACTACTGCTACTACTACTACTACTACTACTACTACATACTGTGATCATAGATTAAAGTAGAAGATCCGCTCCCTGCTGTATCTTATGCTTCTGCTGTGACTGCTTTCCTATAAAATCCATTCAATGTTGTGCTGTATTTTTGATGAACGTCTTACAAGTTGCTTTTTACTGTCTACTGTATGAATATCTTAAACCAATCATGGACAAAGCAGCCTGTATTATGGCCCCATTCTAAGGCCACGGCATTGATTTCATTAGTGGGAGCCGTAGTATAGAGTTCTCTGTTTGCTTAAGCCACATTCCTGAGATTCCTGCTCGGCCATGGCGCGTCCGCGTTGTGTCTGTGCTTGAGAAAAACTCACTTATCCGTCCCAAAGTAAGTCAGTCAGATCTGTCTGCGTCATTGTCTTTTGTGATCACTGTATTAGGTCATATCCAGGTTAGTAACCTAATTGGAGTGGATGAGTAATCGTAATGTCTGTGAGTGAACAATTTACTGGGATTGTCAGTGTCCCAATGTTTGGTAACTCATTTTTGGATGTCTTGTTAATGCTCTAGTTTGGGTTTCCATTCTAAAATCTATGTGTATATACTTTTTTTTTTTTAATCTCCAAACAGAAAATTCACGTTTGTTTCTGATTGGATTCACAAACTTGCCTTATTAATCTTAATAATCTCAACCATCAACAATCCTGGCCTCAGTGGTTAATGCAACCACTTTTTCTCGCTGTAGTTACCAAATCATTTGGCCAATTGCCATAGATTGATTGGCTTTGAGAAAGGACTTTATACCTTGAACTAGTTTTTGTTTCACTTTGATAGGAATTGTAAATTACAGATTACATATTTGCCTCAGGGAACCACTCACCCATTCACACTCTCATTTATACAGCAATGTCTGCAGACACTGGAGGCAGGGTGGGTGAAGTGTCCTGCCCAAGGACACAACAACAGCGTGCACCTGCAGGAGCCGGGATTCAAACCCCCAACCCTTTGATCATGAGACGACCCACTCGGCCATCTGCACCACTGTCATACACCATTGAAATGAACATAAATGATTTAAGTTACCCTTAGCTATTGTACGCCCTTTGCAAATCCTGCTGACCTGACAGATTGTGTGAAATGTATGAATAATGATCACAGTAGAACAATGGGTTATTTTGTCATCCAAACAGAAGGAGGTCAGGAATGTCCACACTATGTTTCTGGACACAACTGCAGCCCACACAGATATTTCCAGCGGCTTATAGGCTTCTTTCTATCATAAAACTGTGAGAAAAGGTGAGCGTGTCACCAGGCCCAGTGGCGTAAGCGAGGGGCTCTTCAAAACATGAAGATTGGAGTAAATCTTTCGCAAGAGGCCTGCCCCCAAAATAAAGTACTTTTATTTTCTAAACAGTGATCTCCCCTTTTTTTTTTCCAGACTTCCTTCTGACACAATCACTCTTTTTCATATGACTTTCTGACTCTCTACAGGTGTCTACAGTGATTCACATCCCTCTCATTCCTATGATTCACCCTTGATTTGTCTCAAGACCTAAATGTGCTTGAGCTAATGGGGTCGTGAATACATGTGATACATTACTGTTCTTATTGAACATGTAGAAGAATGTATTTTTTTCTTTGTTAATAAAACAATAACAGGTACAGGGCAATAACGGGGCAGACTAATGTGTGGTTCTTATTATGTACTTATACATTGGTCTCTCTCTCTCTCTTTGTGTCTGACTCACATCTGTGGCCTTCTTCTCAGACAGCTCCAGTTTCTCCAGCGCGTCCTTCAGGGCCTCCGAGTATTTGTCCAGCTCATCCTCCGTCCCCTTCATCTTTTTCTGCAGCGCCAGCAGCTCATCCTCCAGCTGAGACACACAAAGACAAAGAGAGCGGTGAGGTCACTTTTCCCTCCGATATATTTATTTATTTTGCCATTGCCGCAAAACAGAAGGAAATAAACAATAGATGAACACACGGCTCAAAAGCAAAACTCCAAGACTTCCTTTTGTCATTTCAATATCAGGTATGAGGCGTCTCAAATTTAGTGAACGCTGTTTTGTTGATGATTAAATGACTTGATGAACATGGGGCTTAGGATTTCGTCATTAAAGCGACATTTTAAAATGTGTAATTGTTTGATATGTTGAGTTTTGCTTTATATGTTAAAACTGCTGCATTACAAAAACATATCTCTTTGTGAAGCCTTTGTTAGAACAAGTCACACAAAAGTATTAGGTTGCAAGATGATCTGTTCAATCCAACATATAGTTAAGAAATGATCACAACTTTGGTGAAAAACATGTTACATCCATACTGTGATTGCGACAGCAGGTAATCGTTGAAATGCTTTGTCAGGGCTAAACTCCAGAGTTTACTGAGGCGTGTTGCACAATGGGCAAAATGGATTGACTCACTTATGCAATAGTCCTAACTCTACCTAGTGGCTCAACGGGGTATTACAGCCTCCCAAAGGAACACTTCTTACCTCAATATAATTTTGACTCCAGGAAACAGAAACAGATAATGATAATAAATAGTAATAATGTTCCACATGTATAAATGTTGTGACAGAAAAGTCGACAACAATCTACACAATACTCAAATGTACTACATTATAGTAGTATTATGTGAGAAAAAATTGCTGTAGTCTGTTGGTAATGAAAACACTATGGAGATGTTTTGCTAAACTATTTTAACACCGTACTTTCCATTATATGCAAATATAAATCGTTAGCCATTTGTTTTGTTTTTATCCAAATTGTGTCAATTCAAGACTTTAAGGCCCTATATTATCACAAACACTAAAGCCACTAAATCAGTATGTTAGTTGTGGTCCAAACTCATTCTTAACTTCTTAACATATTTGTAGGATCCCAGTTCTTCACAGGGACAAGTTTATAGGCACATTTCACAACTTGCAGGGTCACTTTTCAGGGTCACTTTCACAGAAGTGCTAAAAAGAGTTCATGAAATTGATACAAATGCTTTGTAATTCGAAGTACAGTTTTTATTTCTCCCATAAATGTCTGAGTTCACAATATACTTGAAAAGAAACATGTATAATGCCTTTAACCATGTAGTAAATCAGGATTCAAACAAGTCTGAAATGGAACTAAACTTGGAAATTCACACATTTTTAAGTTACCCAAAAGTTTTTACTTTAGCAAAAAAAAAAAAAAAAAAAAAAAAACAAGTTCTGCAGTTCTCATGGAAATGAAACACATTTTGGTAATATATTGCGGAGTTCTTACAAAAAAGTGATGGCTTCCACACAAAATGTATTAGTGCTCTGTACTTTCAACTCTCATTGGGAAGAAAACTATGATTTATCTGGTTCTCTGCGTTTGCGCCACATAAAAGTGTTTCCGCAGAGTGTTCTGATTTTTCATTTAATTCTCTCATGCGAACCCTTAACTACAAAACCCATGCAAAATGAATTCACAGAAACTACGCAACGACGGCGCAGCGTTGCATGTCATGTTTTGGTTATAAATCCCTCTTTAAGAAATGAATAAGCTGTTCTGCCCTGTACTTCAAAATCGTTTCCCTTAAATTATGTATCAAAGGTCCTGATTTTCCTGCACAGTGTCATTTCTCATCCGCCACAACTCATGCAGTATCCCTCCTACTGGAATATGTACCGAATCCCTGTGCATGACTTATCTTGATAGTGCGTATTATTTTTGAGTGCTTTTGGAGTCTTTTCTTTGGCCTTGCCGCTTGCTCGTGCCAAGAATAGCAGAGAAAGCGCGTCCCGGCTCGGCCTGTGTCCCTGCCCTGTAAACACTGTACAGCGCTTTGGAAATGGGACTTGGACGTCAAACCCGCGGTACTTGCCGTCGTCGGGGAGGCACTAACGGCCCATATGTGTTACTGAGGTCTGTCACTGCTTGTGTGTACTCTTAAGAACGTCCCAGGCGCGTATTTGGACAAGAGATACTTTCCACCGGCTCCTGTGTCGGCTTTGTGTACTCCCACATGATGCATGGCTGAAACCTCCATGGTGTTAGTATTTACTGTATCGCATTACGTCTCTGGGTGATACAATGAACTTTAATCTTTCCTAATTTTTTAGCTAATCCCCCCCCCCCACACACACATTTTTCATAATCCCGCTTTAAGTTTGATTGATTGATTGATCGATTATTTAACTTGTTCTGATGTTGTTACTGACTCATTTCAATACATTTCGTCATTATTTCAGGTAATTTTCTTTGCCAAAGGGGTAAGAAAATTGATCTTATCCCATTGGCAGTTTTACTTTCTTATTTCAAGCAAGATCACCGTAGAATAAGTGTGAAATGTCATCAAGCAAGCAAAGTGTTCTTGGGAAAAAGGTCCTAATGAGTGAAAACTGCTCAAAACAAGATACAGTTCATCAATTCAAGTCATTCAAACCAGTGCTTAATATTTACTGTTTGTAGTGTATGTTTATTATGCTTAGAGGCTTTGACCCTGAACCAGACCCACTGGCTCCAGAGGGGATCCTGTTGTACATGTTTCTAGTGGTAGTGAAGAGCGCTTTGTGACCATGTCTGTGAAAGGCGCTATATAAATAAAGATCTTCTTCTTCTTCTTCTTCTTCTTCTAGTGTAATTTGGAGTACCCAGAACGAGAGGACGACGTGGAGTCTCCGCACAGAAAAGCCCCCCTCCCCTGGCTCCGGATCAAACCAGGACCTCCTGGCGCTGCCGGTAGTCGAGTGGCTGAGGGGCATGAGACACTGTTCCGACCTCAGCATCAACATGAAGAATTTGCTGAATGTCTCTTTCCGCATCTTCGCCCCCTTGTCCCGTCTTATTAAGCCTATGAACCAAAAATGCCCTAAAAAGCCCCCACACAGGACATTCTTGTGTTGCAACACTGTGCTGCCAAACGTCTGAGTTCATGTCTGTGCATTATATTGCTGTATTTGTTATATGGAGAGTCTGATAACCGTAAAGCTTTGTAGCACATATACGCAGAAACGAATAAATACAAAATACTACCCGTCCGCAGTCAGAAGACTTTTCACATCAAGTCGACCCCCTTATAAATATAGCCCTCACAGTAGTGGGAGCTTTTGCATTAAACCTCTCATCAGCTGGAGTAAAGGGCATCACAATACTCCCCAGTGTAGTATCCCGGACTTCACATGTTACTGCGTCTGCCCTCTGCCTCCTCATCCACATGCCTGCAGCGTCCAGGGGCACCATCAGCTGTTCACCACAGTCAACATTACCTTCTATGGGAAATAGTTGGCGTGTCGGGCTGCCTGTACAAACTTTGGCCAGTCTAACCTGTTAGTCATTAGGATAAACCAGACTTGCGCTGTGGGAAGAGTGGATGAACGCGCCGTGAAACTATTACCGTATGTCAAATAGGCAGACGCATTTTCACTTTTGAGTAAATAACGTGGGACAGACAATTAGAAAATGTACACAGCAGCAAAAAGCAAGTGTCTGCATAACAAGTAAATTAAAAAGTAAATCCATGCAGATACCTTTTCATACATTTGCATTTAGTTATGATTCATATTGATGAAAAAAGGTCTTTAGAAGTACTTTGCAAATTGAATAGTGCATAATCATTGAATTTTTTAAAGTAACGTTTGCAGATTTGTTTGCCAAGCATGTGCAACTTTTCTTTCCACCTCGATGAGCCACTATACCAGACACAAATGTGAGCAAACATAGCAAAACTATCATTTGTTTTATGCTTTAGTAATGGAAGTCCATTTTGCCACAGCTTAACCCTAGTTGAGCCTGGTGATACTTGGAAGGTCATATGTTTCACGTGTGATCATTCTCATTGCTTTCTTACTGGCTGCGGAAACAGTTCCAGCGTTTGGGTAAACAGTCTCAGCCTATTTTGTCTACCACTCTGATATGACAGGTGCTTCTTCTTTCATGCACTCCCCGACTATTTCTAATAGTGCGTCCACACGCAAAAAAAGACCCCTCCGTTAATACTGTAAGATTCTGCTGTGCATAACACTGGCCCTTTGTTTTTATATGAACTTCCCTCATATAGGCTCCCGCTCACCTGTTTGCACTTATCCTCCGCCGCTTTCTGGTCCGTCTCTGCCTGCTCCGCGCGATCTATGGCATTCTCCTTGTCCAGTTTGAGCATTTGCATCTTCTTCTTGATGGCTTCCATGATGCTGGTTAGTTATTCTTCTTCAAATAGAAACTTTAGTTGTTGTTGTTTTTTTTTACAGAGCCTTTATGGCGAGTCCCTTGTCCAGACAGCGGGAGATGAGAGGAGAGAGAAGAGAGGAGAGAGTGAGCCCAAGGATGCAGGCGAGACAGACTTTGTGCGGTTTGAACTTGAGAGGAGCCTGGGGTGTTTCTAGTGACTGCCCATTCTCTCAGCGTTCACCCCTCTTGCCACTCCCAGAACGGGCTAATCACAAGTACAGTATGCCCCCCTACCACTCTGCAAACACAACTTTAACTTTATTGACTCCAAGCTTTATGAAGATGTGTCGGTCTGAGGTGACATGCCAGAGAAAATATGCAGGGATTAACAGAGAAACGTTTTACTAAACAAGGGCACAGCAGGAGTAAATAAAACCTGAATATTGAATACCAAACCAGGATTAAAGAGAGAAAAAGACTCTAACTGGACAATAGGCTATGGGTTGAATTAAAACAAGGAAATAACAAACAAAGACACAACGAAAACTAGAATACACTTGGACTAAACCTGGACTAAATGGAGGAGAAAACATTGGATCAGGACTTAATAATAATTGACTATACCCAGGAGAAGAACCAAACTGTTTAAGGAAATATCCAGAACTAAACCTTGGCCAAACATAAGACAATTCCGGGGCTAATACGGGATTAAACGTGAACTAAGACAGGACTGAACCGCCACCGAACCCAGGACTAAGACTGGACTTAACCAGGAACAATTCAGAACTCAAACTGAAGCTGAACTAAACACCATAAAGTTGGACCGAGCTAAACTGGGACTAAACCAGCTCTTAACCAGAACTACCCACTTTGTGAGTCACATCAGAAGTATTTCATGTGTTACCCGCACCACAGTTCCAAAAACCACCGGCGTATAGATCAACGAAACCGCTGCTGCTTTCCTGGCAATATTTCACCCTTATCCTTATTTGGACCCCTGTTTTTTTTTTTTTTTGGACAGATAAGAACTCAAAGTCCACAACCCACCCAGACTGTTTCCATTTGTAAGGCGAGATTTGGGGCGACACTACACTGTATGCCTGCGCGCGCGCGTGTGTGTGTGTGTGTGTGTTTTTTTTTCTCAGGAATGTTCAAATTGATGTTAATACCAGAGTTGGTCAGAAAGGACATAGTTCTCATTCTAGCACCGAATGAGGAAAAAGAAAAAAAGTCTTGGAAAATAATCCAGTCGGAGGAAAAGAGGGAAAGAGAGACGCTAACCACACGCCGACTGCAAATTATATGCGCCTCGAAATTACCATTGGTCTATACGGCCTTTATTTAGACCTGTTTTGTGTCATTTGCCAGGCATGCCAGGAAATAAGCTCTCTTTGTAGCGCAGTGAAAGTGGTGTTTTGAGCATGTCTAGCTTTGTAAGGCTGTATAATTTGGCAGATAATACAGAATTGGGGGTAGTTTGTGCCCTAGCTTCAATTAGGTTGTGGGTTACATGCATGTACAGTCGCTTAGCACCACCTAAAAACACACATGCCTTTACAAACACAATTAGGAGCCATATAAAGTCTTCTGATGATGTTACTCCGATATGAATTCTGCAGATTCACTCACATTCACTTAAATTTGATCCGTCCATCTCTCTTCTAGGGGGCAGCCTTCAGAGATGCTTAGAGTTCTGGACACTTCCCCCCTGCAGCTCCACTGTGAAAATATCCTATGCACTCACGGGACACCGCCAAAAAAGGTGTATATATGTGTTACCTTGTTTGTCCATTTGTCCTATTGTTCATCCCCTTCAACAGCGTGGCACATGAAGCAAATTCATACGGGATATGCACACATTACAGTTCATCTGTACCATTTTTGTTTAAAGGTGCATTATGCAACTTTTTACGTGGGGGAAAAAAAAGTGGATATTTGTGCGTATGTGAGTGGTCAGCATGGCGGCTTTGCTTTCCATCACAGTGGTCTCTAGGACGCTCCAGGATCATATGTTTGTAAGGTTGTCACTGCTGACGGACCTTCTCACTAGAAAACCTACTAGACAATGTAACCTGTAGAGTAGAGATCACTGTGATGGACAGTAAAGGCGCCATGCTGACCACTCATACAGCCGCTGGGTCACTACGAGGTCAAATACGCACGAATATCAATCTTTTTTTTTTCCGCATTAAAGTTGCATAATGCCCCTTTAACCTCTGAACCCCCCCTCGTGAGCCGAGCACGTTTTCTCCAGTTTGGCCTTGCCCAAATTTAAAAGCAAAAAAAAGTGTCAAAAGAGGCAAAAAGCGATTAAAAAAGACGAGAACGCAACAAAAACACTTTCGAAATGTGACAAAAAGTGTTACGATCGGTCTCGGAGGTCTTAGCTTTCAAGTGAGGCGTGACCCCGGCCTATATCCTGTAACCTCCAGTCAAAAGGCTTTTAGATTTTGGGTAGAGCCAAACTGGAGGAAATGCACTCGGGTTAAGGCGGAGGTCAGGAGGTTAAACACCACGTGATATTGTTTGACGGGGCCGTTCATGAAACGACTCACTGATAAAATCACATGCCATGCTGTCAAATCTAAAGGGAGAAAATGACCAGAACGCCGTATTCTGAGCGGTGCATTTCTCGGGAGGAGTTTCATCGTTTTAAAATGTCTCGGCCTGACGTCATGCGCTGATAAGAGCACTGACCGTGAACCATATTTGGATTCACGGCACACTTTGTTTTAGTTACACATTGTTCTGCTGACAGGGCGCGTGGGATTTAGAGCTAAAACACTACATTATGTTTCATGAATGTACTTCCATGGTATTTTAGAGGGACGTGCAGAACGGGGGAGCATATGGTAGCGTTCTTGGGCCGGGAGGGTCGGCGGTTCGAATCCCACTGGTGCACATTGTCGTTGTGTCCTTGGGCAAGACACTTCACCCACCATGGCTCCGGCCTCTGCGTACATTAGTGCATGAATGAGTGTGTGGACGAGTGAATGGTTCCTTGATGGGAAGCGCTTCGAGTGCCTAACGTAGGTGGAAAAGCGCTGTATAAATAGAGACAACAAAGCAGTGGTATATTAGAAATTGTAGTAACTTGTAGTACTTGAGTAAAAAAAGAATAATGGTGTAGCCACAGCTGCCCTGGGTCAGACTGATGCATCACAATCACCACCAACGATTCATGCACACTCTTCATTTATACATTGGGTGTGTAGGAAGTGTCTTGCTCAAGAACACAGCCGTGGTAAGGAGTAGTATTGATCGTAGTGGTTAAGGGAAGAAGTAATTTTAGCCATTTTTAGTAGTAGCAACAGCTCCAGCAGTAATAAAACAGTAATAGGTGCCTTGTATTTTTAGTTGCTGCAGAAGCGGGAGTTTATTCGTTGTCATAAAGAGGATTTATTGCTTATAACGCAAGCCCAGTTTTGTTTCTGCGTGGCGCACTAAAACTGTGTACTTTTCACTCGACTGTTCCCTTGAACATTCCTCTTCCTTTTTTTCCAGGGACATTTGATATGAACAGATCGTTAAACCAGAGCGAAAGTAGTATCAGGACATCGACTTCAATCCATAAAGATTGAATCAAATGAAGAGTGAGAGAAATCAGATCCCTCCCGCAGGAAACAGAGCTCGACTCCTCTTCTCCTTATATGGCCAAAACTCCCTCAAAAGCCACGGCGTCGCCTCGGGAGCGCAGTCGACGTCTAAGTATAAAATCGCAACACCAAGGGAAAGATGGAGCCGATTAGAGCGTGCACTGGAGGAACTACCGCTAGGAAATCACACACTGGTTAAGTACAGGGGTTGAGTGGTTCATGTCGTGCCAGAGTATAGTACAGACGATGGGCCCCCAAGAAGAGTCAAGCACGTGCAAAATGTATAAGGACAACATAATTATGCTGTACAGGTATGTCCCGGTAGAGGTTTTAGTTGCTAAATGGGAGCGGGTGATTAGGGAAGGACATTTGGCAGGAGTTTGTCAAGGGTGTGGCCATGGGGGACACAGGACTTCACTGACCATCCCAGGGTGCCCCAGTCAGAACGGCTGAGGGAAGGGGACAGGAATATGGGAATGTGACTGTAAGGGACCCAAGGCATTACCATGGCTGAGGCATCATGTTGGCAGTGACAGGTTAAATTAAGTTTTACGTGTAATACAAAGCAAAAAAAGATATTTGGATGAGTTAACATTATTTACTTGTTATTAAGAAAAAAAGAAGGGTGAAAAAGCTGATATTAGTTATTAGTTAGTTATTAACCCTTCAGAGACCCAGCTGTGAGGGTCACCTTTATTTTTCATTCCCTATGACGCTCCAGGATCAATAGTTTTTTAGGGTGTCTGGAAGGTTTTCTGGATGGAACCAAGGATCAGCAGTGAAAACCTACCAGTAACCCTAAAAGCAATTGATCCTGGAGCATCTTAGGGACCACCGGGACGGTGAGTAAAGGCGCTAACCATGAAGCAGCTTGCAACTTTTTTTTTTTACATAAAAAGTTGCATAATGCGCGTCATGGAACAAGTATTTTTGCACAGAATAATCAGAAACGGATCTTAATTCAAATAAATTGAGTAAATGTATTATCTACGTTTAAGTGCAAAGATATGCTCTTTTTTTCTTGATTTAAGTGCAATAATACGTATAATGCTTTGCAACACATAAAAAAGGCAGCGTTCCCACTAAAAACAGTACATTTACCACCAAATAACTGTACAGTGAACATAAGTTACATTTCCTTGAGTATCCCCTTGCTCAGGAAGTGGAAGGGATAGAGTCTTTGTGGTGAAAGACTGTATCCCTTTCACCACAAAAGAAGAAGTCAAGCACCTGTGCCTCCTTAAATGACAGATTTGTGACCCCCGGTGGCTGGGTGGGAGTAGACATTGTCCCAGGACGCAACAGGGCTGCATTACAGATCCACATTTATCACAGTGGGGCCTTCATCACTTCTCTGATGCAAGCTCATGACTCGTCCCAATAATTATCAGACAAGTTCCTACAAATGCATTTAATGTTTAACAACGCGGACATGTTTACTTTGGTTGAGACAGAGACTGCTCCCAATGTCAAACAGGTGATGCAATATCATTGTAGACCTATTGCCTAATTTTCTTCAATGGATACACAAAAACATTTTTCCTGAATCCTGTCTTAAAATTAATTAAAAACTACTAATATTCCTGCTGTCAAACAGTATAACTTATTTTCATCAGTGACGGACCAATTGTTGCTGGGATTATAAGTGGCAATAGAAATGAATATCCTTAGATCTATTTACATCCTCTTGGAAAGCCCTCTGTGTCACTATTACACTGTTGAAAAGTGGCATGTGTTTAAGTTAGGATTAAGTTATTTTTATACTGACTCATGCAACATATAACCCTCTTCTGACTCTCCCCAGGCCACACATGCTTCAAACAACGGGGACCTTGTGTTCACCCCGGGCAACAGTAAAGACATCTGCTTTAAACCCTCAGGGCAGGTCAAAGTAGGCGAGGAGGACCTGACCCAGCTCATTAGCCAAATACTGAAGGCCACTAAGAACTATACCAATGCAATTATGTCTTTACAATCTTCTGCTGCTTATTTTGGGCTGGGCCGATTGACACCTGCAAACTCTTTCTTCTAACTTTAAGTAATCTCTCCACAAACACTTCTCATTAATGTTTATGGAAATTGCAGAAAGTTTGCCGAGTTTAGATAAATAACTGGACCACATAGTAGGCCCCTATGAGTATGGAATCATCCATTCTGAACGTGTCATTTATCTACAATTATTTATTTATTTTTATTTATAGAAGAGCAACATTCATTTCTGCAATATTGTTAAACTACTGCAATGAAGATCAGAGTATGAAACACTCTGTAATATGAAGAAGAAGAAGATCTTTATTTATATAGCGCCTTTCACAGACATGGTCACAAAGCGCTTTACATGAGAGCATTTTGTGTTGAATCCACAAGATTCCTCAAAGCGACTGTATGCTAGGCCTGAAGCTTAAAGATTACACTTTTACTTTCACTTTTTGATCTGTCAATATTTGATTAGGTATTCTATTTATTTATCAGCAGCAGCAGCCCCTTTCATGTGACTACGTGTGTTTATTATTCTCTTTTTCTCTTTAGCATTTTAAACAGTGACTGGATTTGTTTTTGTTGTATAAGCTAACATATATCAATCTATTCTATTTAATTGAAATGTATGTTGGTGAGTGCACATAGAGTAAAGCACACTAATATAACCACAGATAATCGTTATTTCAAAGATAGAATTTGCAGTTAAACCAAGTTAAACCGTTTCTCCGGTAGAGGGCGCCACGCACAAGCGGAGAAGAACTGACACGTCTCATAAGGAAAACTAGAAGTGGAGTCAACAAAGTCAACGTCAAGAGGGTGTTTAAAAACTTTAGTTGTACTTCCATTAAAATTAGCATTATACGTATACATATCGCAATGAAAATCAATGATACAGATCAAATCTAGAGTTCCTGCCTTCCTGCATACAGTGGCTGACTTGTTTCCCCTCCGCGCCACCTGAGGGCGTGCTGTGGATGTCAGTGTGCTACTTCAAAAAGGGAAGGGTCGCTTTTCTTGCCTTTACATTTGATCAGTATTATATGAATCAATGTCTACTCTTTTAATACTATTTTGAGTTCAGTATTTACTACTCTTGAAACGAGCTCGGCTCGTGCTGATTAGGTCAAGATGTCAGCGAGCGCTGTTTATGTCTTGGATCTAAAAGGAAAGGTAAGATAACGGAACAGCAGCTGTGATGCTAACGTTAGCCTGTGGCTAACCGGGCTAACATTCCTCTCGGATTATGATGTGGTTGTGATGGAGATTAGTTTTTAGCCACAGTTTACTCAACTATTGAGTGGCGATGAAACGAAACAATACGCAAATAAATGAAGATACACCCGTTCAGTCTTTAGTCATGAGAACCTGTCTGCTGACATTAACTGAAGCAATATTGATTTCATGATAATTGTTCTTTTAAATGGTTGTTATCTGTTACCATCTGCGGTGTTACATTGTATTAGTGATAATTAATAGCAGAGAGGCTTGACTTTCTTCAGATCTGCGCTGATAAAGAGTCAGGTGTCAGTGTCACAGGTGCATCAGTGATGCAGCAGAATCATCACTGCTCTCAAGATGATAGACTGTGGAGAGCTCTCACAGTTTCTCAGTCTACCATGAGGTGAACAGGGGCCTGTAGATACACTCTGTCACTGCATCGAACAGATCAGTTTGTGGATGCAACTTTCTCCAACTAAACTCAGACAAAACTGAGATCATTGTTTTTGTCCCACAGACACAAAGACAAAGTGTTATCAGTCACCTTGAGTCTCTCTCTCTAAACAATCAGGTTATAAATCTAGGAGTAATCATGGACTCAGACCTGAACTTAAACAGCCACATCAAAGCAATAACATCATCAGCTTTTTACCATCTGAAAAACATTAAGATCAGAGGAATAGTGTCAAAACCAGACTTAGAGAGACTCATCCATGCATTTGTCTCCAGCAGGTTAGACGACTGTAACGGCTGCTCACTGGCCTTTCTAAACCAGCTGTTAGAGCTGCAGAACATCCAGAACGCTGCTGCTCGAGTCCTGACAAGAACCAGGAAATACCACCATATTAGTCCAGTGCTCCGGTCTCTGCACTGGCTTCCTGTCACTCAGAGAATAGAATTTAAAACGGCTCTGCTTGTGTACAAGTCTTTTCATGGTTTAGCACCAAAGTACATCTCTGACATGTACGTATGAACCATATCGGGCCCTGAGAACTTCAGGGAGGGGTCTCCTGGTGGTTCCCAGAGTCAGGACTAAACACGGTGAAGCTGCGTTTCAGTTTCATGCAGCTAAAATCTGGAACAGTCTTCATGAGGATGTGAGACAGGCCTCAACTCTGACAATGTTCAAATCCAGGCTGAAAACAGCTCTTTTTACCCAAGCAGATGAAAACTGAAAGTATTTTATCTGCACTCTTGCCTTTTACTGTAATTGATAAATTTTTATGTTGATGTTTTAATGATTGATTTGATCTGTTTTCTTGTAACTTTATGCAACTGTGAAAGCACTTTGAATTGCCTTGTGTATGAATTGTACTCTACAAATAAACTTAACTTGCCTTGCCTTACTGTAATATATAACTGGGAAGCATCATCATTTTAAATTTACTGAAATAAGAGTAAATATTAAAACTATTCATTCATTGAGGTACTCTGAATTGGCCACTAAATGCATCATATAGACCTGTAGGTTACGTACTGTATATCCTTTTTCTTGCAGGTGCTTGTGTGCCGTAACTACCGCGGCGATGTGGACATGTCTGAGATTGAGCACTTCATGACTCTCCTGATGGATAAAGAGGAGGAGGGAACACTTTCTCCAATCCTCGCTCATGGGGGAGTCCGTTTCATGTGGATCAAACACAATAACCTCTACTGTATCCTTATGACATACTTTTCCAACCAAGTGGAATATGTACTCTACTATTCCCTATACCTGAGTTTTCTTGGAATGCAATTTCTTTATCCTTCAGTATATTGTAAAAGCAGACGTTTTGTACAAAAACAAAAAAAGTGTTGAGCTGTCCATCTAATTATAAAGCCTTGTTATTCATTGTGAGCTTCTAGGCAAGTGTGTTGCTCTTGTTGTTGGCATTACTATGACAGCATTGCTCCTTGAAAGTTATGAATCTTGCCTTTTAGTTGTGATACGTCCCAGAATTGTGATCATAGAATAAGGAATCTGTTGGGACCAAAACTAACAATCATCCCATTTTCATTGTTTCTATATAGCCTTTGCTATTTATCTGGCTCTAAGATATTTTAAATCTATTATTCTTAACATTGTTCCTCCAGTGGTGGCAACCTCCAAGAAAAATACTAGTGTTTCTTTGGTGTTCTCATTTTTGTACAAAATTGTTCAAGTACGTGTGCTTCAAACCATCCACCAGCTCTAATATTAGGATAGACCTCTGTGTATTTGTGGTAACAGATGTCACATTTTTTCAGGTTTTCTCAGAGTATTTCAAAGAACTGGAGGAGGAGAGCATCAGAGATAACTTTGTAATCATTTACGAGCTGATGGATGAGCTTATGGATTTTGGTTACCCTCAAACCACCGACAGCAAAATTTTGCAAGAGTGAGTCCTCCACATAAAGGAAAATGTAATGTGTCATTATAAAGTACTGCATATTGGTGAGTAAGATCAGCTCACACAGGGAAGTTTGTCATAGAGCAGCTAAAATACTAAACTCATGATGCATCTTCGAAAAACCACCAGGCCTTGATCAAGACCAAAGTAGGTTGAAACCAGGTCTAAAAGAGTCTAAACTATTACCTTAATGGATTATGAAAGTATAAATTAAGATATCTAATTAATCTAAATTTGCAGATGAAGGTACATGCAATGCAGCACAGTTTGAGAACCACTTGTTATAGATCGAACTCAGGCTTTCCCCTGGTGTTCCTTAGACTACACAGAACACATTTCCATTACCGTGGTAGTCTTTCATGTTTTATTTTGGGAAACCCAACCAGACGGGCCCCCGAATTCCCTCCTTTGCTCAGTGCTCAAGAGTTTTTTTTTTTTGTCTGCCAGATACATAACGCAGGAGGGGCACAAGCTGGACACCGGCGCCCCCCGTCCCCCGGCAACCGTCACTAACGCCGTGTCCTGGAGGTCGGAGGGCATCAAGTACAGGAAGAACGAAGTCTTCCTGGACGTCATCGAGTCGGTCAACCTCCTGGTACGAACCAAATGCCTGTACTGTACGGGTTTGTTCAAGCGCACGCTCTCTCTGCCCCCTGTGCTTGTAAACATCCTCTTTCCTGTCTGTATAAACCACACAGCCCCCAGGATTCCACAACTTCTCAACGTGCAATAATTGAGATAATAGAAAGTAGGTGCGGTGATGCTTTTTAGGATCACACTTATTGCATTGTAGCTGATTATTCGCATGTGTTTAAGTGTCAGTATTACCACGTTGTAAAGTAACATTAACCACTGGAGTGTATGGTGCCATCACAGCTTAAATTTTAAATACTGCCTTAGAAAATGGGAGGGAATTGCATAAAATATCTAAATTGAAACCAGAACACCCTAGAATGCAGAGAATTTCCAGTGGCAACCATAGTGGGAAAACAAAAAAAAGCCATAAATCTTTGTACCGCTTTAAAAGTTGCATAGAAGCTGTAGATGTTTCTGCCCGCAAACACATAATAACTGTCATTTGAACTGTCCTTATAAAACAGATTGTATTGGCCAATCTTACCACACTGACATATTCAGTCTTTAACTTGATTATCGATTCCTGTTTTAGGTCAGTGCCAATGGTAACGTTCTACGCAGTGAAATCGTGGGCTCCATAAAGATGCGCGTGTTCCTGTCTGGGATGCCTGAACTTCGCTTGGGCCTGAACGACAAAGTGCTGTTCGAAAACACTGGACGTGAGTTTTGCTGCACACACACACACACACACGCACACACACACAGACACACACACACACACACAGACACAGAGTACGGCTTGGACCTGAGGAACAATGGTCGTTTAGGAAGTGTGTGGAGGAGGGGGTCGACTCCGAGGCGCCTGGCTGCCATTCACTAAAAGCTGTGAGAAACGCAGCCACTGGGATGGTGATATAGGCCCGGGCCGGACGCAGTCCCCGGCAAGGGACTATTGCTTTGGGTGGTTTCTTTCTTTCATTCTTTCAATCTCATTTTTGACCCGCTAAACGTCGACTAAAACTCACCGGATTTGGCGGAGTCATTTGGGTGGCGTGAAAATTATGGAAATGGACGAATTGGCCACTTCCCAAAAAAAATTGCACCGAATAACCGTTCGGTACAGTGAAAGTGGACATCAAGACAAACCAAAAAACTGAATTAGAGCGCCACGTCCCGATGCACAGGAAGTCGGCCATTTTGGCTTGAAATGCAGAAACCCTCTGGACTCCTCTTATGTTTTAACAAACTAGTCCCTGGTTTTTCATCGGAATAACATCACATTTGCCACAGTGCGTCTAGACATATTGAAATTCAAGATGTGGCCACAGTTTGTAAAACTGTTACACCGTCTCCTCATAACGCCGCGGCGAAGAACGCGTAAGGCAAGGCAAGGCAAGGCAACTTTATTTATACCGCGCATTTCTTACACAAGATAGACGCGTAGATTTCGTGTATTTTCGAAGACAGCTCACGCTCACAGGAATAAGCCGACAGAGCTCATATTGAAGTCTCTAATGCACCACCCGAAACTGAACAGAACGCAGGCATTAACATATAGCCTGCTCCCATGATAGCGCCCCCTAGCTATACCTTGAAAACTGCAGTTTGGATTTTTTTTAATACAACGTTGCCAGTATGTTTTAAACACGTACTCAAACAAAAAAATACATTACAGTCATGTCATATTTTGTAACATGTGGGCGTGGCCAAGGTAAATGTCTCGAAAATGGCACATTATCGTTTATAAATCAAACATGCATTGAAATATTGAGCTTACACTGGTGTCATTAATGCACTAACCCAAGCCGCACAGAACGAACTCATTAAAAGACCAACTTCACCACAGTACAGCGCCACCTATCTATACTTTGAACATTTTAGTTTGTACGATTTATATAAAACATTGCAGGTATATTCTACACATTAAAACAAACACAAACATATATTATATGTGTATGATATTTTCTAAAATGTGGGTTTGGCACGGCTAAATGTCCCAGAGACTGCATAATATCCTTTATAATTCTCACGTACCTTGTCAGATTGAGTTGGAAATGTAATCACTTTTGAACTGGGGGAGCCCGACCCTCTACCTATGTAGTTAAATGGGTGGTGCGAAGTACACGTACATGTATATTAGGTACCGCCCCCTGCCCATGTATTTTCTGAACACTGAGTAGCGGCTTTACAGATTTGGCGATATTCATTGAATCATTTTGTAATCAAGGCAAATTGGCTTGGGTGGCCAAAGATTTGAGTGGGTGCTCCAGCCTGCAGCACCCATGGGTTCGGTGCCTACAAATATAAGTACGTGGAAAGCACTTGGATGGAATATTTTGCACATCTGTCCAGATGCTGTTTTGCCTGGTGGTTTCTCCCGAGTATTGCAGTTCACTGGCCTTTTAGAAAGTATTTCAACTATATAAAAAGTGAAAAGCACAGCTGAGGCGAGCGTGAGCCTTGAGGCTGACGCAAGAGTGGGCCGGCACCGGAGCTACCTGGGGCAAGAGTGAGACCGGGGTGTAACGAAGCCTCAGACGAGAGTGGCTAGAGTTAACTGGTGCAAGACACCATGTTGGGTGTGAGGCTGAGGCGAGAGCAGGTTTGGGCGAGAGCGAGCAGGGGCGGTCGCAAGGGGGGGCTGTGCCAGGGGCGAGGGCCTTTATCGCCGCTTGCGGCTTTAATTAGTTTTTTTTTTAAGATAGCAATGTGTGAATTTCCAACTGCAAGATATGCTACTGTTTAAAGCAGTACTAAGTAACTTGTTTACCTTAATAAATCCTTTCCGTAGTCACTCTGGGGGTAATACAAGTGTTATTGGGATGATGGGGTTTTTTTAATTCCCCCTGGTGTCTCTGGCCAGAAAACCACAATTGCAACTTGACTGCCACCGGGTCGGAGCAGCAATAAATTGGAAGTAGGTGATGGGTGCGGGTTTTAGAGGGGTATAGGACTGAGTGAGTGAGTGCATGGGTGAATGTGCAGAATAGATGTTGACGACTGAACGACGCTTTCCTGAGTGAGTGCTGTGTGCGGTGTGTAGCCGGGCCTGGTCCGTTTGGGGACAGAGGATGGAAACTAGCTTTAGCTATAATCCTGCATTTTAAGTATATTGTACTTTTTGTAAATGCATTGTCCCTTTTTAAATAAATAAATACAACACTAATGATTCATCACACCACTGCTTATTTGTTATGTTGTCAGCTACAAATGGTGGCTTGTACTTGTGGCTTGTAGTTGCCAAAAACAGTTTCAAGAGTAGCAATTTTTTCATAATCCGTCTCCTTTAGCTGCCTAAATCCTCCATGTCTATATCTGTATTCTCATTTACTGCACTTTGATTTACATGCTGCCTCTCCAGTAATCCTTCATACCCGCTGTGTTATTTTATTTCTAAACCCCCCAAAAAATCACTCTCTCTAATTCCGACTCGTAAACCGTGCTTTGTTTTGGCTGCAGGGGGGAAGAGCAAGTCCGTGGAGCTGGAGGATGTGAAGTTCCACCAGTGCGTGCGTCTGTCGCGATTCGAGAACGACCGCACCATCTCCTTCATCCCACCGGACGGCGAGTTCGAGCTCATGTCCTACCGCCTCAACACGCACGTGAGTTAATTATGCTTTTACAGTATGATAGGGAGATACGATCCTGTACAATGTGACCATAATCTGACCCTGTGACAATCCGCCAAGTCGGAGACGTTGTCATTTTGCGATTCAGGTCTGTTCATGTTATTGTAGCTGTGTTTTGAGTCATCTGTGAATCCTTTGGTTTTCCCTTACATTGCTCCTCCGACTTCCCCTGTGCTCATCCAACACTCCTAAATATATGAAATATGCTATAAAAATAAAGAGAATTCATAAAAAATCAATCAGCCTGCCAAAACAAATGCACTCCTCACCTCAATTTCAATGATTTTTTTGTTTTATTTTTTTGTAATTTGTTTGTCCCTAAACTAACACTGACAGCTGGCATCCAGGCGAGATCTGAACAAGGCCATTTGGGAAGTTGACGTTTAACCAAAGTGTTATGTCAGTTTTGGACCACACTGTCAGTTTGCTACGTAAATATTGGCCTCGTCTATTTCATGTCCGCGAGGCTGTTAAACCACTTACGTACACGCTTTTTGTTTGCATTTTTCTCCGTTTGAACTTCATTTGCCCCCAGTGTTATTGTTTGTTTTGCGCTTTTTCAAGTGTAACAAAGTGTGCTTGCCACAAATGTTCGCCTCAGATGTTTAGAAGATGATCGGAGAGTGAAATGAGAATGGATTTTTTTATTGTTCCTGACCTGTATTTGTATGACGCATCTGCAAAAGATGACTGTAGGTCACTCAAGTTTAATCAGCGATCCCTTTACAGTAAACATTTCACAACCTGATTACCAGTAACCGAGAGGAAATGAAGGGAAGTGTGTATTATTACTTCCTTATAATTTCCAACGTGTGTTTATGCATCCTCCCAAGTGAGACACGTCCGCTTTGATTGGAAGAGAGTTTTGTTCGAATGTGTCGGAACATGGAAGTTAATGGGATCGGGCCATCTGGATGAAGGCAGATGGTTTTACTTAGTGTTGCAAATGATAGTGAATTCCTATAATGTGGATCTGTAGTTGAGTAAGCAGATATGAATTAGATATATAAAAAAAACACAATGAGAAAGTGATGACGAGGCAAAAAAAATAAATAGACAGAAAAGAGTGACTGAAAAGTGACAAAAACAACTAAGACATGACAAAAAAAAGAGACGCAAAACGGGACAAAAGAAAATGTCCTTTAAGAGGTTAAAAAAAAGGTTAGCGTCCGACAGTCTGCTCGTTTGAGGTTTTTCCTTTGTCTCCATTCATTTGTACTTGTAATACTCTATGCTACCACGAGGTGGCGCCTTCTGCATATGCTAATAACTTTTGTTGCCCAAGCTACAGGGGTTAAACTCTCTTAGCTTTTCCAACATCACTAACCAAAGCCATTAGAGGTCAACAGATTGTATTTGTGACCCCCTTAAACACATTTGTTGTGTGTTTTTTGCTTTACATTTTGTTTCTATAATGTTGAATTAACTGCAAGCGATTTGTTTTTTGTACACATTGTGTCAACACTTAATATTAAGTTCTGTTAAGACCAAAACAAGGCTAATATTGAGGTATTTCATTGTTGTGCTGTGTCATTCAGATGGAAAACCTCAGTGATTGTGCCTATTGTGACTTCTTGCGATGTGGTACTATTTAAGTATACGCTGATGTGCTATGACTCCACTTGAAAATTGTGAAACTTCTATAAGTTCATGTACGTGAAGAATCTTTGTGGAAGGACAGTTACTCAGTCACAGTTTGAGAATAGAAGAACTTGTGTACAGGGCCTTTTTAATAGACATTTTTACTATTACTTTTTGTCTTAGTAGCCTAGTAAGCAGTAATTTACCCGCATTTCCAAGTTGGCTATTGCGACTGTGATTTTTATAATTACGGTAATATTTTTTCCCTTTCAGGTAAAGCCGCTGATCTGGATCGAGTCTGTCATTGAGAAGCATTCCCACAGTCGCATCGAGTACATGATTAAGGTTCGGTCACACCTCTCCCCACAGTAACATTAAGGCTTTCGTGTCTCTTATGTAAGCAGCTGCTAGTTATACTAAGAACTATGACGGTTCGGTATTTTATATGATATATTGTAAATAATTAAATATAGAATACAAAAAACATCAGAAAATACTGTAAATATGTGTAAGACTGTAACTATTTTAAAAGACAGCATGTAAAGTGTGAAGTAACAAAAGGGGCAGATATTATAAGACTTGTTCTTCTCCTCTGCTTCATTCATGCTGTGTCGGCTTGGCGGTCTTGTGGTGATTGCATGATGTTACTTTTTTAATGGAATAAATAAATAAAATTAAAAAAAAGAAGAAGTTTATTAACGATGGACGTGGGTCATCACTTGTGACGGCGACATAATGGTTTTTGCACATGCCTCGCTGTTCAAATGTTAATTCCACGTTGTTTGTAAGAAAAGATAGTAGTGGCTCATCACAGCTACACGTGTTATGCACCAGCTATTATAAATATTCTTCAAATATGATCCTTTTGTAAACGCGTTTTGAGTGTCTACATAATGGGACAGTGACCGAGACTTTCATCTGTTTAGCAAAAGTTCTCCAAGCTACAGCCACCTAATTATATAGATGTAGGATTTAAAGTTTAGACTCTCTGCTTTAATTTGAGGGTATTTACATCCGAATCGGAGAAACAAAGAAATTACAGCTCCTTCAGAATGATACTGGTCTTTTTCAGAGGCTTAAAAGTGATGGGACAGAAGCGGAAACACTGTCATGAACCACCACTGGACTTTCTAATAGTTTTACCTTGTTTTAATCTATGTTCAGCGTGATAGTTCAGCTCTCTGAGTAACTGCAGATGTTTTTAATGCGCCATAGAAACGAAGTTCGAAATGACTAGATTTTATCGCAGAGCTGCAGTGAAGACCTGGCACAGCAGCACTGAGGACAAAACTCAGGACTTTGTGATGTCCAAGAGCCTCAGGCGTCAGTCACTGCTCACAAAATATTTTCAACATTGTACGAAAAGGTTTTTATCTAGCAAAAGTAAATAAGGCACAAGAAATCCTGTCATTGTAAAAAACATAAAAATGTTCAATAACTAACACGCATGGGTAGAGAAGCCAAACTTAGTATTTGAGAGTATTGTTCCAGATACAGACTTATTTAAAAACATTGTCAACAAATTTGCCATCCTCTTAATACTCGTGCATTCGGCGCTCATGTTGTGTTAAAAAATAATGATAAATAAATCAACATTTATGCATTGAGCAGTGTCTTAACCTAGAGCTTCCTTTTGTGTTCTTCGTTCCCAGGCCAAGAGTCAGTTCAAGAGGCGTTCCACTGCCAACAACGTGGAGATCCACATTCCTGTGCCAACCGACGCAGACTCACCCAAATTCAAGACGACTGTGGGCAGCGTCAAGTGGGTGCCCGAGAACAGCGAGATCGTCTGGTCAATCAAGTCTTTCCCCGTGAGCAGAGCAACACAGACTAATGCATTACCACAAAACCATATATCAAACGACGCACACAATAGAATATATAAGCTGCTGTTAAGTGGAGTTTTCAATAGGTCTGGGGTGTGGACGTGCGAAAATATTATGGTATATCGGCGAAGGAAACTCTTGTCAGTTCACGGGAATGTATTGTTTTATTGCATTTTCAGACCCAGCTGTTGATTTATAAAAAGCAAGACTGTCTGTTCTCCTATGTCTTAAAATCACACGCAAACTCTGTCTGTAGATAATAGATTAAATGTTTGTCATTCAAAATGTGTTTTTAACTAAAGACACACTGCAGGCTATTTACAAAAGCAAGTAATTCCAAACATGCTGGCGATGCCAAAAGGAAGACGCAGACATTGCTATTTTCGTGTTATCAAAAATCTCAGACATGCTTCCACTTTGTGTTTGTGACTACCTGTAGTCAAAGCAATCTCCACGGTGACAAGGCGACGTCCCACTCGCAGCAAAGTTAGGTCCGAGTTCTGTTTTTGACGGTTATTGAAATAGGTGGAATCTGTGTAACTTTGTGTTGTTTTTGTATGTTAAATGTTGTCTCGTTGTGTTCAGGGTGGAAAAGAGTACTTGATGCGCGCCCACTTCGGCCTGCCCAGCGTCGAGGCGGAGGACAAAGAGGGAAAACCCCCGATCAGCGTCAAGTTCGAGATCCCCTACTTCACCACTTCCGGCATCCAGGTACACCCCGAGCTCTTACAAACACGGCCCAAAAAAAAAAAAACATCTCCCAAAAGCACACGCTGTGCCGTTTTGGTTGATGTTAAATGAGGTGATTGTGAGAAGAAGAGACAAGTCCAAGTCTGGGTTGTTTCCAAATCAAATATTTTGGATAATTGTGGTTAAAGCTTGTTACCCTGCCATCTTTGATTAAGAGTGCATTGCGTGCAGTGAGTGTAGTCATGAGTGCTCGTGTACACACTCCACAATAGGAATTTAAACTATTCGTGCGAGTTCCGGCTTCGGCCATAGGGGGCACTGGCGCTTTATTGTTCTGTCAAGAGCAAGGTGCAAAGCCCACAGCTCTCAGGACATTTAGAGAAGTTGGAAAACATGAAACTTTGACGTTTTTATGCATGCCTCAAAACATGAAGTCACCCAATCCAAAACAAAAAAAGGTGCGGGGAGTTTTGAAAACAACAGCTGTCACACATCTTTAACATTTACACTGGGTTATGTTTTAATTAAAACAATGTGCACGCATGCAGCTGCACATGAGGCAATACACCGTCCTCAGCGTCGTGGGTTTGAGTCCCAGCTGACTATCTCTTCCTGCTCTTCACCCCCTTTCACCCTGTGCTGTCCTGTCTAATAAAGACTAAAATTAATCTTAAAAAATAAACAAAGGCTCAGTAAATAAATACCATCCAGAAGGTAATTCTTTGCCTTGGTAAAAAAACAATTAGACTAATTTAAAAGGCATCAGAAAGTGGAATGAGCCGCTAGGTTGCTAGATCTTACAACTCAGTCGAGCAATGCATCATAAAGTGACACTCTCCTACTTCCACAATCCCAGTCTCTGTCCGCAATGTTATTTATTTACTTATTTGACAGGGACTATGCAAATTCAACATGGTACAAAACAAACTTGTAGCTGATGCAGTGCAAAAAGAGCGTATACGTAGCTAGTGCTTATTTTCAACTCTAGTGTCTGGCCTTTCTGCACTATATTAAAATTAATATTTGTTCTAGTACAATCTTTCTAAAAAAAATAATAAAAATAAACTACCTACGTATAAACACAAAAATAAAAATCATACACAATATAGTGGCGATTTTGAGAAAAGTGTGCATGCAATCAGAAAATCAAATTTTTAAGAAAATAATGATTTTACAAGCAAAAATATAGTAAAAAAAAAAATAAGCGTTAACTTTTCATGTGAGTGATAAATCTAAATTTCAGCGCAGTTTCACAAGACAAAACCACTGCAGTTTTATTTTTTTCCCCCGTTTTCTCCAACTATGACCCCATAAACAAGACATTTACGAACTTTATCTCGAAGCATCTGAAATATTACACGAGACATTTTGCGGTGTCGAAAATTGCATAAACAAGTGCTCATCCTCCTGGCCCCTTGCCTCCATGTTAATCACAGTAATTCACAGCTCCAGTGCGCACACCGCTGCCTGGAGATTCGCTGGCTCCAGTTCCCATGACACACTTAGACGAGCTAATGTTTTCTCCTTGAATGAAACTTGCTGACCACAAACTTTAGCGTAGCCCCGGCTGTATAATTACACTTGTTGTTCAGTCATTATACGTGTAGCAACTTTGCGCACACCACACGATGGACGCAAAGTGAACTTTTCCCATGCGCATTTTTTTATTTTTTATGTTTTTTTTGGCTCGAGTTTAAAATGTTTTTGTCAGGCAGAAGCTTATGTAATGTACACTTGCATTGTGTGGCCTGGTTACAGATCGGGATGTTCACCTTTTTTTTGTTGGGTCAATATAGGGGTATTGCGTTACGGCCCACTCGTTTATCTAAAAGGAACAGCAAGACAATGGTTTCAATAAAAACCTTTTATGGGTCATTTAGCTCAAGTAGCAAAAAGGCAAAATGCACTAAGTCAACTCATATTCTTCAGCCTCACTGTCTAACTTACTTGTAAAAGTGGCTTACATTTGATCTTTTATTACTTCTTTTATTTATAAAAGGTTATAAAATGTAGATGTCGTGTTGACGTGTTTTGCTCAATGTAACATACGTGCGACTGAAGTATGAAATGATATTGATACTTACCATATTTTCCAGACTAAGTCGCACTTTTTGTCATAGTTTGGCTGGGGGTGCGACTTATACTCAGGTGTGACTTGTATACCAAAGTATATCATTTCACATGTTTGTTATTTTCACACTGACAGCCGCTAGAGGGCGCTCTAGACTTGTTTACCGGTATCTGCTACTCCTGGACCACTGAGGATTTAAAAAAACGGCAATCGAGCAGCAGACAGAAAGTTTGGCATGAGCGAGAAACTTGTGAGGGGAAAAGCGGAGGTTACTCTTACTGCAATGACGAAAACAAAAAAAGCTTATCGTGGACTAAAGGCTAGATGGCCACAGCTAGAGGAACAAGTTTGCAAATGAGAGCTTGAACAACGTGATGCCGGGAGAGGCTTGTCAACGGTGCAGTTACGCCTCCGTGCCCAGGTAGTGGCTGGTGTGACTTATACTCCGGAGCGACTTATAGTCTGGAAAATACTGTAATAACCTTTGCACATGTTTTCCATCCATCCATCCATCCATTTTCTCCCACTTGTCCGTTGCCGGGTCGTGGGGGCAGCCGTTGGAGCTGCCCAAATCACATTGCACCAGCCCCTATGGCTCCTTCTGCAGGTGGTGGGTCCACGGAAGGCCTCATAGTTCCAAACGGGCCTGATAGTCTCTCATAGGGGGCCCATTCACTCTCTCATTCATACGCCAGTGTACGCAGACACTGGAGGCAAGGAGGGTGAAGTGTCTTGCCAAGGACACAACGACAGTGTGCACCTTCAGGAGGCGGGATTCGAACCCCTGACCTTCCGATCATGAGACGACCCGCTCTACCATCTGTGCCACCGTCGCCTTTGCACATGTTTTCCCTGAAATGTATTTGAGGGATTTATGAATGGAATGCCCCTTGAGATTAATGTCTTGGGTCAACGGGATCAAGTGAGGTTTGATGACAGTCAGCAGCACTAAGCCCGACTGCCTAGTGACCCGAATTATTCTTCTACGCAAACCTTTTGTAGCTAATTGCATTTCAACTTTTGACTTATGATCCGCCGTTCTGCGTCATTCTCTCAGCTTTTCCACATTTCCTTCAGTAATCAAGAAAATTTGATTAGAGCTTTTCACTGCCCACTTGGAAATTAGAAACTCTCCCTCATCATTACAAAAACATAAATAATCTTTTATCGTTCGAATAAATAACGACTGCTGCCATTAAAACTACATTCGAATTAAATGGGAGATTTAGATTTGATCAATAGCTAATTCTTCAAGCTAAATACCGTTGCAGTATCCCGGACTGTAATCTCTGCCTTTGTAAACATGCAGATACGTTTAAGACCACCATTACTACAGCGCCTGCAGCCTTTCATTTGTATTTATACGCTATAAAGCTCGGAATACACATGAACTGTTTACGCACATCCCACGTCTTCAGCTCACCCTAACCAGCGTCATCCCCGTTCAGTCCTTGCGTCAAAACGTCCACGATTTGTCTCATTACAGGCCGAACTCAGACCAGCTCTTAACGCTAAGTCCATGTGTGAGTGGCAGTAGAGTTTAATTAGACGCATGTAAATATCAAAGCTTGAGAAAGTTGCTCTTAACCCGACCGCTAAGTGCAGGGGAGAGGGACGCGAAGTGCGTGTGATGCAAGAAAACGGCACCTTGTAAATTTAACAGGAGCAAACCTCGTCTGCGGATGCTGAACGGTGGGTAAAGGTCTACAGGACAAACAAATAAAAAGATTGAACCAAAAGGCTTTTTTTTTAGTGCATGGTCTTAAAGTTTCTCAAAATTAGATGTTTAATATTTGTTTGTCTAAATATGCTTTGGACCCCGTCTCTTTGGCACAGAACTGCGCTAGAAACATTTCCCGAGTCCCGACGCTTCAATTGTGTGGGCATTACGATCACCCTGCAGTACAACTTCAAGTCCCGTCAAGTCCCGTTTTGCATATTAATATACCGACCGCAGACCCATTATGCAAAAC
Organism: Proterorhinus semilunaris; assembly: GCA_021464625.1. Lineage (NCBI taxonomy): Eukaryota > Metazoa > Chordata > Actinopteri > Gobiiformes > Gobiidae > Proterorhinus > Proterorhinus semilunaris. Next base: position 25,266,627 of record CM038358.1, on the reverse strand, counting down.
ATTTTGTTGCCTGCTCTGTCTTGCTTTAGACCAGTGGTTCTTAAATAGTGGGGCGCGATGCCAAGGCGTGCGACCGTTTGTTACTGTGTCTAAAAACGTGGGCAGTGTAGACAGCCTGAAGCCAAATAAAGGAAGGCGTCACTTAAAGACATCGCACCCCAGTCACGCTGATAAGCCGCTTGAGTTTCTTCAGTGAAAATGTGCTGAATATCATCAACAATCATCTCGCTTTGTGAAGTCTGCGTACCTGCGTCAGTGCAGCTGCAGCCCACACCTCAAAGTCGAGGGGATCCCCGGTAATTCAGGGGAAATAATGCACCTGACCTGTCCACATGTAACTGTTAAGAGATCCCACAGTGCCGCGCTGCTACTCGTGTGCTTTAAATCGGTGTTTATTTGGTGAATATTGGTCAAATACTCGCGTATGATCATTAAATGGCACAGGCAGGATCAACACTTCAGCTCCTGCCCGTTCGACTCGTTCTCCCGGACGGTGGGAGACACAAAGCTAAACTTTCTTGGCAAACTGTTGCCGTTTAATGACAGTACACATCGGGAACGACACTGACGTGAGGCTCGGGCAGAGCGGTGCGAGTGAGGCGCTCCCGGACACACACACAACGAGCGCGGTAAGACAAATAAATACTCAAGCATATGCGCCGCCACGGGTAGGCCCGTTATCCGCGTCCCACCCTACGGTCCGCATCATTCAGTGTTCACTGCCTCTCTCAGGACAGGGGCAGCTGCAGGACCTACAGCGTGCAGAAGACGTCCATGCTCTACTGACCTGGTTTACCCTGGTTTAGTATTTAGACTGGATCCATGCCTACTCTTTATAAAATACTTCATCCAACCTATAAATATGCTTCAAATAAATTCCCCATATTCCCCGTTTGATAGTGAATAAACTAAAACTCTTTGACTGTAACTTAAGATGCATGTTAATGAGCAAAATTAGATATCAGCTAAATATTTGAGCAGTATCCACATCAAAATGTATAAAACAGTGTAGTTTCTCAGTCATCCAGGGAAGTTAGACAAAAAAGGGTGAATCAAAACAACTGGACTTACTATGTGAAAATGTGAAAATGTATGTACATATTTGTCAAATTGCCCCTTTAGAATTCTGTACACTCACTATAACAAAGTTTTGTGGATGTTGATTTTTGAGGTTTTAATGAGCAAAAACACCCATTTCCATGTTGTCGTATGACTGGTCACAACTTAAAACTTTAATACCTCAAAACAACTAAGGGGACAAAATAGTTTTACAGCTCTTTTCACCTTCGTGAAACCTGAGCACAATATAGCATTATTGTCGGTCAAATGCAAGGTCATTTTAAGCGCACAACGTTGTCGAACAAGTTTGCAGAATCGGTTTCGAGCCTCGATAACTGCAAGACCACACATGTAGGCTGTACTTAACCAAAAATGATACAACAAACATCCTCTTTCCCCTTCTCATCTCACAGCCCATAATGATATTTTGCGGCGGCGTGTTTCGGAGGGCTTTTCGCTGACTTGCGTAGCCTCGGTCAGATCGGCGACTGCGTGTTTGGAGTTGTAAATGCTGCGCCGGCACAAACCGAGCTGATCCCAGAGTTTGCCGTTTGTCGTCATTCGTCTCGAAGCCTCCCTCTGTCTCCATCTCTGAGCTCCCTGTGAGAGAGAGAGAGAGAGAGAGAGAGAGAGGAGGTAATGACAAGGCAGAGGTGGAAGAGTGGGCCCAGACCTCGAGTAAAAGTGGCATCGGTTCCGTTTCCCACTGCCCCGCTTCTCACAGCAGGGAACGGGACAGTAACGATGGGGCACAAGAAAGACAGGGGAGGTGTTAAGATGAATGAACTCCTAAAATACCGTTGTACAGAATCAGAATTAAATTGTAGGTTTCACTAATCCAAACTCATTCCTAACTGTTCAAACAAATTCAGAGCCGACAGTGTTTTTTTAATTTTATTTTTCACAAATACCATGCTTTTCAATATTATAAGCGGTCACAGAAGAGGAGTGAGATGTCTGGATGTGTGTCCCGTAACACTGGGTTGACTGGCAGCGGTTTGCCCATGCGTTCTCTGGGTCGCACAATTTTTAGAGCGGTTTCTCGTCACACTGTTGAAACATCGGTTAATTCCTTGTGAAAGTGGTCTTGGATAATGCTGATGTGTAATTTTTGTGCACCCATCGTCCTCGAAAAAAATACCCTCATTTAAATGGCCCGTGTTGGTGCCTTGAAAGCTGTCGCCACTTCCCCTTTTTTTTTTTTCTCACAGTGACTAATACTACAGCTTCCTCAGATGTTGTACTCAAGAGAAATTGGCGCACCGGCGTACTCTGGATTTCAAAATGTATGCAGGCAGTTCCCTGAGAACACACAGTACATTGGGACATATTTTTTTCGAAAGGATGTTCCAAAACCTCTACAATTATGGTTATTAATTTATGCAATATATATATTAACAAGCTTCTCAAAGTGCTTTATTTTCACACCGAGCAGATGGTAAATACAGGGTAGGGTCACTGCTGCTATTGTGTCCATGGCAGCTCTGATATATTACTCTTGGCAATGGACACAACACCTGTAATTGACCTGAATCCAGTGTGGTGCTGCTATAAACACTGTATATATTTTGGAAATTAAAAAGCACATTTGAGCACATTCTGGAGTAATGACTCAGTCCCAGCTGTAACACAAACAAGTTGTATGAAGTACAATTGCATTTTTGGACTTGATCATGACTTGTCCATTTGGTGACTCGATTAAACAATGTGTCATATAATCACACACTGCCCGACCACCTGTTCTGATCTGGGGTTCCTGCAGTTGGTCACGTCTAGGTCCAGCAACACGATGTGCCCAATGAATGAGATCAGCCGAGAATTGAGGCTGGGCCGGAGATGCACCTTCCAGCAGGACAATGACCCTAAACACAAAGCTAAATCTACAATGGAATGGTTTAAAAACAAACATATTAATGTGTTAGAATGGCCCAGTCACAGTCCTGACCTAAATCCTATTGAAAATCTGTGGAAAGACCTGAAAACTGCTGTTCACAAACGCTCTCCTTCTAATTTGACAGAGCTTGAGTTGTTTTGTAAAGAGGAATGGGCTAAAATGTCAGTCTCTAGATGTGCAAACCTTGTAGAGTCAAACCCCAGAAGACTTGCTGCTGTTATTGCAGCAAAAGGGGGTTCCACAAAGTATTAAGTCATGCTGTATGAATACTTATGCACGCCCCACTTTTCACTTTTCTATTTTTTGAAGAATAACAGAATTATGTATCATTTTGCTTTCACTTCACAGTTGTCCGTTACTTGTGTGTGAACTTTCAGTAAAAAATAAAATCTTTAAGTTTAGGGTTGTAAACATGACAAAATGTGCAAAAGTTCAAGGTGTATTAGTAATTTTTGTTGTTGTTTAGTTTATTTGTTTATTTGAGTAGTTAACGCTCTACTCAAAGGGAGTGGGCCGAATCAAGCGTTTTTCAGCGCCCACCGCCAAAATCCATACAATAAAATAATACAAGGGAACATGGTGCAAAAGGAAAAAACAACAAGGAAACAACAGCAAAAAAATAGATTATACATACTCGCAGTATACTTCTTGCTGTGGCTTTAAGGACAAGTCCAGCTCATTTAAAACCAAAGAAAAGGCACTGGTAAAGGATCGTTGTGTCGCGGCCGCCATCTTGGCTGCCGTTTACGGCCCGGAGGAGCACAGGTGTTTGATGGGAAATCCTAGCACGGAAGATGAGACACCATTAACTACCGCTTCCCGTGCTATGATTGGCTTGTCAGCGAAATTCAAATCACACAATTCCAGACTGTATCTCTTAACATGGAGGATCAGTCTGGTGGTGGTAGGTTGGGACAACATCAAAGAGGACATTTCTGTATAAGTACAGGAAGTTGGCGTACGTGAGAGAAGAGAATGCATGTGATATGTTGCAGTTACTCCTGAACAGACCAACTAAGAGGAGAAAAATATCCAAAACATAATAAAAATAGGGGGGGAATTGCAGTGCATTTATAACTATTCCGTTTTGTTCTGTGCCTCTCCAGGTGCGTTACCTTAAGATCATCGAGAAGAGCGGCTACCAGGCCTTACCGTGGGTGCGCTACATCACTCAGAATGGAGGTGAGCCACAGAGGTCACAGTATTCTTTACTCATGAGCGGGGCATGCCCATATGTGCTGCTATTAGGCAACTATTGGGTAACGCCGTGCAATGTGGTGGGAATTTAGCCTTTTAAAAAGTGCAGAACATGAGGCAATGTGGCAACGTCCTGCGAAATATGAGAAAGTGAAGTCTTTTTGGCCTTTTTTTTTTTTTCTCCTCACAGATTACCGTAGTTGCACATGCTGGTCCTTCCGCTAATGTTGCCACTAATTGCCAAATATCCGCCTCTCATTTCCTTGCACTTTTCATTTATTTTTGGGTGGAAACATCAGCTGCTGCCCACTCTTGATTTCCCTCCAAATCTTTATTTTATTTGTGCATTTCATTAACTTTAATTCATTTCCTCTGCAGATTACCAGCTCCGGACCCAGTAGGCGATGCTACTCAGCAACAGGTGGACCTCCAGAAAACAGGGGGGGGTTTGTTTTATTCGCTGATTCTCTCTGAAAACGCAGGTGGCGCTAGTGAGACCCGCGCATCCTCCTTATCAAACATCAACTCTTTTGCGATTTTACTCCGAGATATTTCCATTTCCGATCAATGCAAGTGTTAAAAAAAGGCCTTTGGGTTCAGCAGCCCGTGCGAATCGACAAGGCTCGTATAAACTGGAGAAATGTTTACATCAAACTCAAACCTTGAATTGTACACAATCAGTGAGATTAATGCAATTCTTTTGTGATACTGTAACCTTCAACACAGTGGTCAGTTCGAATCAACTTTTTTATGAGAAGCTGCTTCGCTCTGCCTCCATTTCACCACAAAGACGACGATGATTACTATTTGTATATATTGTTACATGTAAGAAGTCAGTGTTATAGCTACAAAAAAAACGTGTATTAAAGAGAATGCCAATGATATTTGCCAAGCCCCCAAGCGGCTGTTGATTTGATTCATATGATACCATCATGTGCTTTGCCGAATCAGTCAGTAGTAAATCCATGTTTTTATTGAGAGGTGTGGTACGGTTTGGGTCTGAGAACCTGCCAACTCTGTAGTGTGGACCTCTGCTAACAAGGTCTGAAAAGCAGGTGCTTGTTTTAGCAGACAAGTGTTAATGCTTCTGGACGTGTAAAAAAAATCTGTACAGTAATCGTAATCTTTTAAATGTATTGCTATTAATGATATTGTTGACAACCATTTCCCAGTGTCCAAAATGCTAGAGCTATGCAGGTGCATAGATTGAGGGGGAGCACTTTATAATAACTACACCTTAGCCTTAATAAATGATAAGTTCATTCTTAATTCATCATGAACAATTCATTACTTAAGTGTAACTAACACTTAATGAATAAGTGAAGTATGTGAAGAACTATTCATTATGAGTTAGGCATTAACTGTAGTACTTAAGCGTTGGTTACACTTATAAATTGTTCATGATGAATTAAGTGTTAACTCATCATTTATTAAGGCTAAATAATGTGTAGTTATTATAAAGTGTTACCGCATTTTCCAAATAATTTCAAGGCTAGATGCATTTTTATTGTCCAAAAAATAACTTTGTATACATAGGCTGTCTTTAAAAAAAAAAAAAAAAAAAAAACATGAGATGGCATGTAAATAATCGTGACGAATGCTTGAGCAAAGTCTAAATCTGTCTGTCTTAAGTCTCCATTTCAGTGTGGTACCAGAGGGGATTAGAAGTTGTCATGGGGTTTCTAATAAACGCCTTATTAAAATGCAGGATTTAATTCAGTGTCAACAAAACCAAGACGTCTATGTGAGAAAAAACAGTTATGTTTTGTTGCGTCATTTCTGTTGTTAGACTGTTGGATTACACTCCAGACTTTATAAAGTTTACCTCACAGGTCAAAGGTCACAGCATAGGGATACCATAATAGTATTGTAAAGCAAGCATGTTTGGGCTCAGTTTTGCCAATGGAAAAGTTGCCGTCCTGTTCAACCCGTACCATACCTCTCCAGTGGAAACGTCCGTAAACAACAGACGCACTTGTTGTAAATCTCTGTTTTCCAGCCTGACACCTGTTTCCCTTCCCCCTCGTCTGTAAACTCACTATTTCAAATCATTAAAAGTCTATTTAGAAACCTTTCCACGTCTGTCTGCGTCATTTCAGCCTGATGTCAGGCTCCTCACACCGAGCTGCCACGCGGTCATTCACAGGCAGCGTTCCAAAATCTAAAACCAAGGGAAAATTACTGCAGGGAGGGGAGGGAGGTGCGAGAGGGGCTTCCCGAATGAGAACATGGTTTTATGTGATGCAACAGGCACGTAAATATTTCACATTTATAATCATAATTTAAAGAAGACGTATTTATTTCTGTGTTCAGCCATCTTTGTTCTGTATTGCAGTTTATTGCTTAATTGTTTCATTTACTTCATCATGGCTGTAGCTTCGGGACTTTCAGCCTTCATGACGGGCTTTAACTCAAACACAATGGTTTTACTCTACATAATCTGAAATAAAACATTTTAGTGCGTCATATAACAAACTATCAAGTATTAAATCACTTTTTCTTTGAAGCCCACCCTGCGTTGTGCTGTAGTCAGGCCGAGCCCCCACAAATGTATGTCCAAACATTAAATAATGACCAATTTGTCCATCCATCCATTTTCTTCCACTTGTCCGTTGCCGGGCCCATGACCAATTTGTATTTATTTAAAACTACATGAAATGAATGAGTGGTTTCTGCACCAGTACTCCTTTCACAAATCGTATATACCCCCTGTCATGTTTAAAGTGTGCCCTGAAATCTGGAAAACTTGGCAGAAAAATAACTATTTATTTTTAATCACAAATAACGGCACAAGTTTTCCACCATGCGCCAACGTCAGTCCATGTTTGTCACTCATATGTGCCCTCTCCTGTGTCTCTCTCTCTCTCCCTCCTAATCCCCTGTCCCGTGATGTCATGAGCAATTTGGCGCCAGCCCCTCCATAAACACTTGAAGGATGTGACTCAAATTGTGGCTAACACGCGTTTCTCTGGTACATTTTAGCACAGGCCCACTATTGTGCAGCCCCTCTGCAGTGGTCCTGTTAATATGAAATCATCCCCGTCCTGTTAGTGGCCTGAGATACTTGGACCCCTGTGACTCATTGGAAGCAGGTGCTCGGAGCCGTGAGCCAGTATCGAAGCAGGTTTGCTCTCTGCACTTGTCGTTTTGCCCAAACCGCGGAGAGATTTTTATTTCTTCACACTCTCCCTGGGACACCTGTTTTTGGTTGGGGGACGCCCACGCAGCAGGTGTGCGCACTAAATGATTCACGGGAGAACTACTATAGAATCTAGTTACTGGCCTTCAAGGAGTAGTTTAGCATTTGGCTTGTGGCATGTATAACATTTCAACTTTACTCGTTGACGCCTTACCAGCCTACGTCATATTAACGCCACATTACATGTGCATGTTTGTGATTTAGGGCAGTGATTCTCAAGTGGTATGAGAACCCCTGCCATCACCCTAGAATGACAAGCCATGACCCAAATAACAATTTAAATAGTTACAAATCATGTAAAATCCCACATTTTCTCACAAATTACTCCGGAATAGAAATACGTTGCACCCATTTAGGAGACTGGTTATTATTTTTGATAAACCAGTCCTCTAAATCAGTGGTTCTCACCTGGTATGGCGTCGGGACCAACCATCGCCCCAGGATGACGAGCCACGACCCAGTAAAATACTGTATTTTCCTCACAAATTAATGTTGAATAAGCTTAATAAAGACAGTTTAAAAATGTTACAATTATGTATTTTCCTCCCCATACATGTTGCAGCATGTACAGGTGCTCGTCATATAATTAGAATATCATGAAAATGTCTGTAATTCAACTTAAAATGTGAAACTAATGTGAGACTCATTACATGCACAGTGACATGTCAAGCCTTTTTTGTTATAATTTTTATGATTGTGGTTTACCGTCCATTTTCAAAATATTCAAATTTTATGAGATTTTTAATTTGGGTTTTTACCAGCTGAGCCATAATCATCAAAATTATAACAAATAAAGGCTATACATATCTCACTTTGCTTGTAATGAGTCTATCATATATTGGTTTCACAGTTTAAGTTGAATAACAGAAGTAAATGCACTTTTTCATGATAATCTAATTATATGACAAGCACCTGTATGTGGAATAAGCCCAGACCTATTCAAAGTAGTTAATTCGGGTCCAAAGTGCCGTCATGCACGAGCGAGCAGTATACTAAGTAACTTGTTTACCTTAATAAATCCTTTTCGTAGTTCCTCTGGGGGTGATACATCATGTTGATGGGATGATTGGGGAGTCTTTCTCTTCCTGGCCAAAATACCCCAATTGCAACTTTCCCTGCACCGGGTCGGAAGTGCAATACACACTAATTGAAACACGAAGAAGCTAACAGGCTAACGGGCAAAGCTAACTACGGGCTAGCGCCACTTAAGCAGTATTTACAGCCAAATTTGTGTGAAAAAAAGGAACATGCTACGACACCTGCAGTGGAGCTTATGGCCTCTAGGGGCATGAGTTACTTAGTTTTGCTTTAATATAGAAACTGCAGTTGCACGTTAGACCTGACGTGGCAGTAGTGAGTATAAAAATGACAACTTGCATCAAGTCCCTTTTTAAGCCTTAAAAGCTGAAACAAACAACTTGATAGCGGTCTTTTTAAGAAATTCGGCTGTTTTCATACTTTTTTTTTAGTTCAGTTCAGAAAAATATTGAAAGAAATGTATTCAGAGAAAGGCTCAAGCACCACTGCTTTAAATGGCCTAACACAAGCAAAAATAGCATTGCCTGTGTTTAGTTGATCATTTGAATTGTTTTCAATTACCAGCATAATTGTTTGTGTGCCATTGCAACATGCAGTATAACCGGAAATATTCCATAATGTGTCAGATGGCAAAGTCCGGACCATAAAATACATAGGAGTAGTTATCCATCCATCCATCCATCCATCCATTTTCTTCCGCTTTATCCGGGGCCGGGTCGCGGGGGCAGCAGTCTCAGCAGAGATGCCCAGACTTCCCGATCCACGCACACCTCCTCCAGCTGTTCTGGGGGGACCCCGAGGCGACACCAGGCCAGCTCGGAGACATAGTCCCACCAGCGTGTCCTGGGCCTTCCACGAGGCCTCCTCCCAATAGGACATGCCTGGAACACCTCACGAGGGAGGCGACCAGGTGGCATCCGGAACAGATGCCCTAACCACCTCAGCTGGCTCCTTTCGACGTGGAGGAGTAGCGGCTCGAGTCCGAGCTCCTCCCGGGTAACTGAGCTCCTCACCCGATCTCGGAGGGTGCGCCCAGCCACCCTGCGAAGGAAACTCATTTCGGCCGCTTGTATTCGCGATCTTGTCCTTTCGGTCATTACCCAGATCTCATGACCATAGGTGAGGGTGGGAACGTAGATCGATCGGTAAATCGAGAGCTTTGCCGCTTGGCTCAGCTCCCTCTTCACCACAACAGTCCGATACAGCGACCGCATCACTGCTGACGCCGCACCGATCCGTCTACCGATCTCACGCTCCATCCGTCCCTCACTCGTGAACAGGACCCCGAGATACTTGAACTCCTCCACTTGAGGCAAGGACACCCCACCGACCTGAAGCGGGGAAGCCACCTTTTTCCGGTCGAGAACCATGGCCTCAGATTTGGAGGTGCTGATCCTCATCCCGGCCGCTTCACACTCGGCTGCAAACCGCCCCAGTGCGTGCTGAAGGTCCTGATTTGATGAAGCCAACAGAACAACATCATCTGCAAAAAGCAGAGATGAGATTCTGAGGTTCCCAAACCGGACACCCTCCGGCCCCTGGCTGCGCCTAGAAATTCTGTCCATAAAAGTAATGAACAGAACCGGTGACAAAGGGCAGCCCTGGCGGAGCCCAACACGCACCGGGAACAGGTCTGACTTACTGCCGGCAATGCGAACCAAGCTCCTGCTGCAGTCATACAGGGAACGGACAGCCCTTAGTAGAGGGCCCCGTACCCCATACTCCCGGAGCACCCCCCACAGGGCACCACGAGGGACACGGTCGAACGCTTTCTCCAGGTCCACAAAGCACATGTGGACTGGTTGGGCGAACTCCCACAAACCCTCGAGCACCCGATGCAGGGTATAGAGCTGGTCCAGTGTTCCACGACCAGGACGAAAACCGCATTGTTCCTCCTGAATCCGAGGTTCGACTATTGGCCGGATCCTCCTCTCCAGCACCCTGGAATAGACCTTACCAGGGAGGCTGAGAAGTGTGATCCCTCTGTAATTGGAGCACACTCTCCGATCCCCCTTCTTGAAGAGGGGGACCACCACCCCGGTCTGCCAATCCAGAGGCACTGTCCCCAACCGCCACGCGATGTTGCAGAGACGTGTCAGCCAAGACAGCCCTACAACATCCAGAGACTTAAGGTACTCGGGACGAATCTCATCCACCCCCGGGGCCCTGCCACCGAGGAGCTTTCTAACCACCTCGGTGACTTCAGCCTGGGTGATGGATGAGCCCCCCGCCGAGTCCCCAGCCTCTGCCTCCTCATCGGAAGACGTGACAGTGGGATTGAGGAGATCCTCGAAGTACTCCTTCCACCGCCCGACCACATCCCCAGTCGAGGTCAGCAGCTCCCCACCCGCACTGTAAACAGTGTTGGTGAAGCACTGCTTCCCCCTCCTGAGGCGCCGGATGGTTTGCCAGAATCTCTTCGAGGCCGACCGATAGTCCTCCTCCATGGCTTCTCCGAACTCCTCCCAGACCTGAGTTTTTGCCTCTTTGACCACACGAGCTGCAGCACGCTTGGCTTGCCGGTACCTCTCAGCTGCCTCCGGAGTCCCACAAGCCAACAAGGCCAGATAGGACTCCTTCTTCAGCTTGACGGCATCACTTACTTCCGGGCGCCACCACCGGGTTCGGGGGTTGCCGCCGCGACAGGCACCAGAGACCTTACGGCCACAACTACGAGCAGCCGCATCGACAATGGAGGAGGAGAACATGGTCCACTCGGACTCCATGTCCCCTACCTCCCTCGGAATCTGGATGAAGCTCTTCCGGAGGTGGGAGTTAAAGACCCTACTGACAGAGGGATCCACCAGACGTTCCCAACAGACCCTCACAACACGTTTGGGCCTGCCAGGTCTGACCGGCTTCTTCCCCTGCCAGCGGATCCAGCTCACCACCAGGTGGTGATCGGTTGACAGTTCAGCCCCTCTCTTCACCCGAGTGTCCGAGACACGCGGCCGGAGATCAGATGACACAACTACAAAGTCGATCATCGACCTCCTGCCTAGGGTGTCCTGGTGCCACGTGCACTTATGGACATCCTTGTGCTCGAACATGGTGTTCGTTATGGACAAACCGTAACTAGCACAGAAGTCCAATAACAGAACACCACTCGGGTTCTGATCGGGGAGACCGTTCTTCCCCATCACCCCCACCCAGGTCTCACTGTCGTTACCCACGTGGGCGTTGAAGTCCCCCAGTAGAACAATGGAGTCCCCGGCCGGAGCACCATCTAGTACCCCTCCCAGGGACTCCAAGAAGGCCGGGTACTCTGCACCGATGTTGGGCCCGTAGGCCGAGACAACGGTGAGAGACCTGTCCCCGACCCGAAGGCGTAGGGACGCGACCCTCTCGTTCACCGGGGTGAACTCCAACACGTGACGGCTGAGCTGGGGTGCTATGAGCAAACCCACCCCAGCCCGCCGCCGCTCCCCGCGGGCAACTCCAGAAAAATGGAGCGTCCAGCCCCTCTCCAGGAGTTGGGATCCAGAACCCAGGCTGTGCGTGGAGGTGAGCCCGACTATATCTAGCCGGTATCTCTCTACCTCCCGCACGAGCTCAGGCTCCTTCCCCCCCAGCGAGGTGACGTTCCATGTCCCGAACGCCAGAAGCTGCGCACGCGGACCAGGTCGTCGAGGCACCTGCCTTCGACTGCCACCCAGTCCTCTCTGCACCCGACCCCTACGGATCCCTCTGCGGGTGGTGAGTCCACAGGAGGGCGGGCCCACGTCGTCCGTTCGGGCTGTGCCCGGCCGAGCCCCGTGGGCAGAGGCCCGACCACCAGACGCTCGCATTCGAGCCCCAACCCCAGGCCTGGCTCCAGGGTGGGGCCCCGGCTGCGCCATACCGGGCGACGTCACGGTCCTTGTTGTAATATTGTCCATAGAAGTCTTTGAACTGCTCTTCGTCTGACCCGTCACCTAAGACCTGTTTGCCATGGGAGACCCTACCAGGGGCATGAAGCCCCAGACAACATAGCTCCTCGGATCATTCGGGCACTCAAACAACCCCACCACGTTAAGGTAGCAGTTCACGGGGTAGTTATGTAAAAATTATTATGTACCTTCAATACAACTAGAATAAGTCATAGAAATCCTTATTACTCTGTTTTTATTGGCTGCCATAAGCTCCTTTGTGCTAAACTGACTCTCTACTAGTTACCTGGCTGTGCCCCATCTTCGTATCCAGATTGCCCTCTCTTGAAATGCGGGGCTATCCCTTTCACCTGCCTGCAACCCCCAGAGTCACCCAAGTTACATAAACACAGGTCGAGATAGTGATCTTAATCTGGTCTCATGGTATTTTCCCGTGCTGCGCGAGTGGAAAGTTTAAGTCTAATCTGCTGAAACACTATCTGTAGATAATGTCATATTTCCGTGGCTCTAAAACTTATTTTGTCTTCATTTCAGATGTAATCTTTGCGCGCTCAGTGTTACATGGCGTTTGAGAGACGGGGTGAATGACGGGTATGAGGCTTGTAATAATACGCTCTAAAAGGACAATATTATCTGATTTAGTCATTCGCATGAGAGAGATGCTTTTGAGAAACAAGATGTGCAAGCCTTTCTGAATTTGTATTTGAGATGGGCCTAATAGACCTACTGATTGCCCAGTTTTACTCTGAAAACATATATATGTGTTTAGAATAGTAATATTTTTCATCTGAAAGTAATGAACTGATAAAGTTTGCTTGGGAATGCTTATTTTGTGGTTGTTTTTTTATTTTTCCTGGTGGGACTTAACGTGTTAATTATGGCCTTTGCAATTAATTCATCGCATTTAAATGTATTCAAGGGTTGTATTTATTTAGATCTTTATTATTAGATGCTGCTTTGTATATTCCTACATTTTTAGATTTTAAGTCGAGATGCGATGCCTGTCGGATCATTTCATCCCCTTCAAAGACAATAGCAGTTTGATTTATTTTGGAGAATGATCTTTTTAAATAAGTTTATGTGGCTCAACTGTGTGAATAAACAAGTTTGGTGTTCGTCCCTATAAGCAACGTCTTGCAGGGGAAAGGAAACTGAAAAAGGGTCTGTGCCGCTAAAGAAAAGTGTGATTCATTTTGGTAAATATTTGTAATCCCTTTAAACCTTATGGAATTAATTAATCGGAATGAATTTTAAAAACACTGACGCTTGGGTAGAAAAAGTTCGTATCCTGTCTGGGAATCGACCCAGGATCATTTTGCTGGGAGACAAGAGACTTAACCACAGCGCCACCATCAGTGTTGGGATACTTTGAAAATGTATTTGATTACAGGTTAGCGAATACTTGCCTTAAGACTTGAGTGTATTTTACGGGCCTCGTGTATTGCAACCTCAGTTTTAGTGGCATCACAATATATTTGACGAGTCACGAGAATCTCTCGTTGCACCATTTTGAAACTCTAATGCAGGGGTTCCCAACCTTTTATCCAAATTTATCAAACATAAAAATATTTGCTAAGAAGTATTTATTTCAAACAACTAAACTGCAATTGGAGTGTGTAATGCACCTGTAAGTACTCAGACATATTTGATGATTACTTACCATATCATTTGCTCAAATAATATAACTTCTATCCTGACCCTCTGACCAGGGAAAGCTCTGGGCCCCCCAACCCTCATTCAGTTTGTTCTGGAGACAGTGCTGGTATTTTATAACGTACTCCGTTAAAATGGTCAAATCAGAGTATAGTATTCTAAATACATAGAATACTTCCATGTTAGTTTGCATTATATTTATGCATAAACGCACCTTTTACAAACTTTTTCACCACTAATCCGAACCGTTGCAAATGCCCACAGCCCAGAATGACTCGGAGCTTGCCTTTCTTGCCTCATTTTGACATAGGCTAACAGATGAACTGACCAGAATTGTTTGTTGTTTTAAAATTACTGCAGAACACTTTCGTGACGTTTTCAATTGCTACAGCTACCACAGCAATACTTCCCTGATCAAACCTCTGTCCCAGTTTATGCTACTTTAGTCATTATTGAGGAGAGAAAAAAGAAAATCCGTCTTTGAGCAAAACCAGTAGTGCTTTTCATTTGTTTGATCTGAAACAACCAAGTGCTGCCTCATCATGACCCGCGAGGCATCATCATTAAAGTTTTTCGGGTTTTTTTTTTACCATACAACTCTATTAGCCTGCAGACAAATGTCCTACAACAACTCGCTGCTGTAATAAGCCTACTTCCTACACCGAATATACGATTCCCATAGCATTTCAAGCGCTGGGGGCAGAGTAGTAGTTATTTTTAATAGGTTGTTGAGTTTAAAGTCACACATCATTCATCTCATAAAATCCTTCAAAGTCATGTAGAAATAGCTTGCTGTAATTCTTCGGTGGGGGGTTCTACTTGGCAGGAGATGGCAGTAAAATATTTGGCCCGAGATGAGATGTTTTCATTCATAAACACTCTTTTAGCCTCAGTGGAGTGGACACATCCCCCGTGAGTTACATTATTTACACAGTCTGTTTATGCGCACGACTAGACCTGTATCTGTGTGTCTCATGTTCATAAATATTTAAAATAAGTCCTCTTAACGTCTCTGGAGTTCTGGCCAATGAGGGGCCGTACTGTGTGCACATGCATTCCTATAGCCGGACTGATTTAGGTGAAATCCAGATGTCGTTTGATGGTATTTGTTAATACATTTTAGTTATAGTTGTATTTATTTAGCTTGGTTTACAATTTTGCGAAAGATACTGACCGAGCTTCAATTCACTCCTATTTTATTTTTACAATAATAAACTGTCACTGTTGTATGTCAAAACAATATACCACTGAATTACTGTTATCGCAGTAATACAGATAATGTTTCTAAAGCAATTAATGTCAAACTGAACCTGCATTGAAATCACAATCAGAATCAGAATAGCATTTATTGCCATGGTTTGAGAACAGGTTCACAAACTAGGATTTTTTCTCGGTACAATCGCGCAACATAAAACATATAACGCAGAATTTGGATAAAAATAAGCTATAAAAACTTTTAAACTACAGTGTAAGGCTATAAGGGCATCCATAAAGAAAATAAATAGTAATATATGATAAGACTACAGGAATTACTACATCCATGGAGTACTGCACAAAATGCTGTGATACCTTAATGTATAAAAATAGCAAACTGAGTGGAAAGTCCAATCAATTTCCATGTCTGTTTACATGTGAAATGTGCATACCCCAAAGTCTATTTTAAAGGCGCATTATGGAACTTTTTTTGTGCAAAATAACCCCATTGATATTCATGATTCTCTTTGACCTTTCAGCGACTCAGTAGCCGTATAGGTGATCAGCCATCCCAGTGGTTTGTGGGATGCTCCGATACCAATTGTTCTTCAGGTCTCTGGAAGGTTTTCACTACTGATGGAACTCCATGGTTACGTATACATTCCATCTAGAAAACCTACCAGAAACCCCAAGAAACCGGAAATAATTTTGATCCTGCAGCGTCCTAGAGACCGCCGGGATGGAAAGCAAAGGCGGCCAGCTAACCACCCATACAGCCACTGGGTCACATTGAGAGGTCAAACTATAAACTATTTTTTTTTTGTTTTTGTTTTTTTTTTTACATAAAAAGCACCTTTAAGTCTAAAGCTGGCTGTTATCCCACATTACCATGGAGATCAGCTATGTATGTCACAAGGAGCTACACCATATAGCAAAAATCAGTCAATTATGTCCTCCAACTGACTGGAATTTTCACATTTTCTAAGCCTCGTGGGGCCCGATAAAATAACCGTTTGTACACATGCAAGTAGCAACAGTGGTGCACAGAGTAGGTGCAGTTCAGACTCACCTGGCTAAGTCAATGAGGCTCATTGTACATGTGCACAAGATTGGGTTTACTATAGATACATACTGTTTTGGTCCTAGAGTCTTGTTTGTGCGTGCTCTGTTGAAATGGTTCAGCACTGATTCATCTTATATGGTCAAAAGTCAAACACGCTCCTGAAGTACCTTCTTTATTTACATATGAGTAGTTGCAACATCTATTGTCAAACTTTGGACTTCCGGTCGTCTCTGTGACTGTACTTGTACTTTTCTAGTAAATCTTTAACACGTTCTTAACCTGTCCTTCTCACGGAGTTATGCCGTTGCCATGGTGACTCCCATATTTGTCACCATTTTTATTGTTATTTCCATGGCCGACCAACTGATACCGGGCCGTGACTGTTGCTGTCGCTATTATCGTCAATGGAAAATATCTATGGTTACTCGGCAGCGGCGATGAAGCAACAGTAGACGTGAGTGCGTGGCGAGGTGCGACTTCAAACACACGGCAGGTTCGAACAGGTGCGGCCGCATGCGACGGGATCCTCTGTGTACAAACGGAAACCCCCGTCGCCTGGCAACCGAGGGAATCCTCCTGCCGTGGCGCCGCCGCGGGATCCCTCCTCTGTCACGCGTCCTGATCCGGGGCGTGACGTCATGCAGCCGGTCGTTCCCCGCGTGAGACAAAAGGCGATGAGGGTTCAAGAAATGGATTACACAATAGTCGCGTGACTCTCGTTATGAACGGACGTCCCGATCACAGACACTCCTGCAAATGTGGCACACGCACAGAGGAAAATGAAACTTTAATCCAATAACTTTATTTTTGGGGGGCCTGCAAAAGCACAAAAGGTTGGATAGTTTTGGTTTTGGATCATTTTACGGCGCTCTTATGAGGGAAAGCTGCACCATTGCATGTCTTTAATAAACCTACATTGGATTAAAGGATGTCTAAACTGGGTGTAAACCATGTCTTAAAAACGTAAATGCACAATAAAGCACAATTAACTTGAGCACTAATCAAAATGAATGAAGACTAAAATTGCAGACGCTCCGAACACGTACCACAGTTTGAGAATCATTGCTCTAAAACATTAGTACCATAATCTTGGACTGCAACTGAGGCTTGCCCATGGCCCATTGGTACAGCATGGTTCTATTGCAACAGTTAAAGAAAAAAAAAATACAAGGTAAAGTCTAGTCTCAGGTAAGATGAACCTGAAAACATAAACACACAGCATAAAACATAGCAGCAAAATAAAATAGATATTAAATAGATATTATTAATATTAACCACTAACAAAGTAAAACTGAAATCTTTATTAATGATGCAAAAACTGAGTATGTTTTTGGGCTGACGGTTCATGTATTGTTTTAATGAATTGTTATGGATTATACTTAATTCTGTGAACCTAATACGGTAATTAAATGATTAATTTCCATTGCATGCGCATGACGGTTTGAGAGCAAACCCTATATAGAAAAATGTGTCAGCAAGTTACATATTGCACAATGAAAATGAAGGCGAAGTGCCTTATACTATCATCAGCCCAGCACTCCTCGCTCGATTGAGAAACACAAACATGAGTCATTTTGAGACAGTATCTAAGGTAAAAGGTGAAGGAGTGAGAGGGACCTCCTCCACAGGAACCCGAATCGCAGGTTTAGGAAGGGAAACATAAAAAAGAAAGGAAAGAGCTCGAGCGTGGCGCGGTGTGTGGTCTGTCGAGGGGTATTCCTGCTGCGTGGGGAAATTTCCGAGCCCCCGAGTAGACTGTAGGACAATATTGGTTTAACAAGCGTTTAGCTGAGTGCTCAAGCCGCTGGCCTTGGGAGCACTGCGCTGTTGTACAGAGTCTGAGGGCCACACATCAGCAGCTGAGGCAGCACAGGCCTCTATATACTGTATGTAATGCCCTTGTGACCGAGTGCCAACAGGGGTTTACTCGATGGAGGTCATTGGGTCACAACTTGATGCACCTTGTAGGATCTCATGATGTCACAATGGAAGGCAGAGGCCTGTGTGATCACGTCAGATTAAAGGGGTGAAGGCAACTCTTCAGTGTTTACCCATTATGTGTAAAGAGGAAACTCTAATCACTTTAATTGTGTTGAAATATCATCCTAGCTGTCATCCAGAGCGAACTTCATCTAAGGTCTTGGGTTGCACACAAGTGTCTCCGAAGCGTAGCTCTGTCATATAGCTTACAACAGGGTAAAAAAGGTTGGACACCCCTGTTCCAAGTGCATAGTCAGAATTCATACAGAGACATGTGTGGGCTCATCAAGATGCTTAGAGTCTACACATCTCGATGAGCCCAAATTCCCAAATAATTATCCCATTGTTATGCCCGATCCCGTCAGATCTCAGACGCTAACCAGGTATAGGGTATGGGAGACTGTTTGGGAACGCCATGAAGCCTGGGTGAATGTATTATTATTATTATTCATTCTCTTTATACTTATGATGGTAAGCTTTGTGTACAGGAAGGGCCACAGCTGCCATGGGGTCACCGCCAATCCTTGTGCTAACCTGGCCCAACCCCCACAAGATCGTACGAGAGTGAGCCTTTATCATAAGGTTTACTTACAATAATTGCACCTGATAGACCTGAGGTTTTGAATCATTCTTTTTGGCAGACATTGAATCCGTTTTGCCACGTCATTTTCATTGCACGGCAGAAGTGGGGACTGATTGAACTCCACAGTGAAGCGATTTTGAGTGTCCCCCCCCACAAAAAAAGATAAAACATGGACGATTGACATAATACTTACCACATTTTGAATCTTTTAAAATAAATTAATAGAATCTTATTTTATTTGTGTTCAAGCCACAAAATGATATGTCTTCCTTGCAGGAAGCAGCGAGACCTTCAGCGAGTTATGACATCATCGTCTTTATACGTGTCTGACTACGCCGCGCAGGGGTCGAAACAAACTGTTGGGCAAGTCCAAAGTTGAAAGTTCACGGCACTGTAGACGTCTGGCACTGCTCCTGTAGTCACTTCCGGTGAACGGTGGTGTTATGGTGCGCGTTGCCGTGGCAGCTGACTCACAGGAAGACACGGTGTTATTATGGCCTTTTAGAATAGTGATAAATGAGGGTTACGGCGCAGTTAAAGAGATTGGACAAGTGTTTTCTTGCCCAATCTCTTTAACTCCGCCGTAACGTTAATCATTAGCATAGTGTAAATGATACTCTTTTTGGGTCATGCAAAAGTTATTATAGTCATTGTTAATATTTCGCACATTTATTAAGTGTCATTTTTAGAATTGTTGAATTGAGAGGCGATTTCATCAATAATCCCTCATATGATTAGTGGATTTAAAGCCACATTCCAGGTTATATGTTATATGTTGTGCAGCCCAACGTCGTCCATAAAGCAGACGGAATTGGACCGAGTGTATTTAAACCCATAATGTGTGGCTACCTCTAAATCAACAGAGCGACATCCAAGGTACGTTTTCTCCCGACAAAAACACCCATGATGAATAAAGGCCTGAGATGTTTTTTGCTCACGAAAGCCTCATAAATGAAGCAAAACCAACAAACGTTCGACAAAGTGCACAGAATGGGTCCAGGGATTATAATTCAAGCGGCGCGTCACGTGACATCACAGTAACGGGGTAGACACAACAGGGCATTATGGGACTACTTATGGGATTACTAGCCGTGTTTTCTGGTCATTTATCCTGGGATGGGGTTATGATCAATCTTGTATCGTTACAGTTTTAGCAAATCTTTACCCCATACTTCCAAATAATAGACTATGCCTGTGGGCTAAACCTTTCGCACAAAGTACCACCGCTTTTAAAATATTTGTCCTTTCGAGTAACACCGAGCTCAAGACCAGCTTTAAAGAAAAAAAATAAATGGCGTGTGAGAACCAACGTACTGTGCTATTTCTGGGCTGGAAAGTCTAGTGCTAAATCCCTTTCGAACCACTGAGTATTGTAAAAGCAGCAATGTGTGGGGAAAACTCTGATAAAGTTATTAACTCCCTCCCTCAGTCAGAGACAGATCAGAGTATATTCATTTCACTATATGACACTTTATGTTATATGTCAGTGTTTTTCGCATTCCAATGTATACCAAATGTACGTTGATATATTTTCTTTACTCTGACCAAACTTGCGAATGTGCCGAGTGGACAGTTTCAGCGGCATCGCTTTAAATTTGGACACTTTCTCACCGTCGCGATGGTCTGGCTGATCCGGGGCACAGCTGCTTGTACTTTATGGGATCTCTGTATATTTTCAGGGTCAAATGTTTTCTGCTAATAGACAGTGGACATGCGCAACCTCAGACGGGACCGAAATACTCCATACAGCGCTGCGTCGCTCATTTATTTATTTTCAGATTTGTGCTGCTGCTTATGTTCCATGGAGACTGGGATGGAAAAGGCCAAACAGACGGGCCTCAGTGGAGCCCATAGAGGAAATATATCTTCCTTTAGATTAGTCACTGTTGGGACAATGGACCACTGGACATCCAAACTCAATGGATTTCCAAAACCATACTTTTCCTGGGACTGACTGGCAGAAATCACCATCCATCACACAGTTTCACAAACCCAGGGTCACAACAACAGTATGCACTTGTCGGAGCGGTGAGCGAACAGCCAACTTTCAGATTTGCAGGCGAGCGAAGTTGATGTCGTTGAAGTACCAGGATAATACAACTCCATGCCTATCTGTGATATCACGCTTTAGTGGAGGTTAAGTGGAGCTGAGGAGCAACGGTTCGACTCTATTAGCACTTCCTGAATAGCATATCATCAAAGCCAAACACAGATAATATGTTCATTGTGTAAAGAGAAATCTGAAACTGCTACTATAGTCCTGCTGCTACTACATCCAAGCAAGTCACCAAGAAGCTCAAGAAAGCGACAGTACCCGTCAGTACCCTGGCGGCCCAGTATCGCAGTGGTTAGTGCCTCTGCTTCACAGCTAGAAGGTCCCGGGTTCAATTCCCACCTGGACGGGGCCTTTCTGTGTGGAGTTTGCATGTTCTCCTCGTGTCTGCGTAGGTTTCCTCTACCACTAAAAACACATATAATAGGTGAATCCTCCAGCCAGGTGAGTCTGACCATCAGCCTGGCTCCACATAATATGGAGATGGATCCCCGGGCGTGGCACTGCCGTCGCCCACTGCTCATTACGGGTTGCCCCCAGCAGCGTCGAAGGATGGGTTCAATGCAGAGGACAAATTTCCCTACGGGGACAATAAAGTATACAAACAAACAAGTGGGGTAAGTTGAGCCAGTTGAATCACCATTAAGTTTTGAAAATTACAAAAAATTCTTTATATTATTTAAACTTGCCAGACAAAAAATTGGAAAAAATTGGCTATAAAATAACCCCACTTTTTATGAAAAAGGTGAATTTCACAAAAACAGAAAAAAATACATCACATTTTTTTCCCTGATGTTGGCTGTTCATTTTGTTAGGTAGAAAAGCAGATTAATAATAGCTTCAGCAGATTTTTTCTTGAATAAATACAACTATCTTGGTCTTTTCAAAGAAGAAGAATGGGTTAAACTGACCCAGGGGCGTTGAGGTAAATGGAGCCGCCGCTGCTCCATAAGAAACAATGAATAATAAAAATGAGCCACAAGACAACTTTTTTTTTATAGACCAACATCTTTAAAACCATATTTTCCAGACATTTTTTGGAGATGCAAACAACTAGAAACATCCCAAAATGTGTGTAAAAAGTAAAATTTTGTATCTATTTTCAACAGTTTTTTACACAACAACCACTAAAGCAAAAAGTGGCTCATCTTAACCCACTCTCCCCTACTGTATATTAGCCTTCGTACTATTCCCAAGTACTATTCTCAAATATGCTAACATTGTGAGCAAAGGTGTTAACAATGCTGACACTTTCTATCTTGGTTGTATATTAAAGTGTTTTGGTGTGTTTTGTCAGAAAAGAGTAGTTGTAGCTCGAGGCAGAGGTCTTTTGTTGTAACCCAGAAAGTCGGATCTGAGGTCTTTGAGATAAAACAAACACCTGCAGCTTCAGACTGACGGGCTTCAAAGACTTAAAGGTTCTCAGTAAACTTGCCCACAAAGCACAGGTGGAAGCAGTGCTCAGAAGAAAAAAGGTTCCCTTACTTTAAAGTGTACGTCGCTCAAAATGATAACGAAATGTAAAAAAAATGTTGCAGCAAAGGCCAAGGCATTTATTTTACAGGACACACATTGTTTTCTACTCACGCCACGATCTACGCTGACCAAGTGAACACAGTTGTTTTCCACCTTTCTACAAATTCAAGTGCATGTGCTGCTCAGAAACACCTTGCAGATTCCTCATGGCAGTCCCAGCTCTACAGCAGAGAGGGGAAAAAAACCCACTGTGTGTCCTGTCCTTCAAGCTATTTTAACCCACATCTGCCCATTATCTCACAACTGTACCACCAAACCTCTTCATAAACCCCCTAATTCACTTTGATTGTCCACCAGTGCGCGCTCCCTCTCGGTTTCTACACCGCTACTGAAAATATTTGAGTTTTTCCGGCCCTGGACATTTGATAGCCCCTTGGACCGCCTCCGACATACTTTTCTGTGAGTTTTAACGCCAGCTCGCAAGAAGAAGAAGAAGAAGAAAAAGAAAAAAAACAAGCACGCCGTATTTTAGCACGAGCGCATGGCAACTGCAGCAAAACAAAGAAGCACACGAGGAATTCTTTTGGCGGACCACTCTTTTTGAATTACTGATCACGTAAAAAGCCGCAGTGGCTCGGCAGATTGCAGACACTAGCGCATGCAAGCAAACCAGCGCTGGAAATAGGTCCGTCTATTTTTTTTTTTTTTGTTGGGCTGCGGGGGGAACATGTGTTAGACATCAGGCTCCCTCTTTCTCTCCCCTCTTTTTGGGACCGTTTGTTCGTTTCATTGTCCTATTACTGGGGGCAGATGCAAAGCAGAGCGTAGACTGCAGGACTGCACGGCTAATCTTTGCATAGTCATAACAAATGGCGGAGGCTACGCTTATTTTGTTCATTTTGGATTTATTATGCGTAAACTCTGCAAACCCTTTTGTTCAAGTCGGATTCAATGAACATGTCCTGAAACGCTTGAATTAGTTCAACAGATTTGATTTCAGTTTTCCCAAAATGCAGAAATTCCTGGTAGAACATCCCACTAGGTCATGTATAATGTAAGGCGTTGGCATTTTTAGAAAATAATGATTCGCCTCTCTGAAGGCCACAAGTGAACATTATAAGGAGCTCAAAACTCCAGAAAGTGCCTGATCCTTTCAACGCTCAAATGCATAGCTGTCATGTTTTGGATCTGAAAGTACGGGACATTTTCTGGCGCCCGCCGCAAGCCGTGTCACCGGTCCAACCAAGCTCCAAGACGGGTGAAGGTGGAATTTCTCACAAGGCTAGTGATAGAGTTCAGTTCGGAGGGGCAGAGGACTGTTATTTTATATATCTTGTAATAATGCGGGAAATTTACGGGATTAAAACTATTACGGGAAGACGCCGGGAAAGAGGGGCAAAATACGGTAGTTTCCAAAATGGGACACTTGACAGCTATGCTCAAATGGCTTTCACTAGAACATGTACTTGTTCCTTTTCCCCCTACTTCCACTGCCACTCACACGCCGTCATCCTACTGGCGAGTTAACCCGTTATCGCCAGCTTAGCTTTAGGGTTAGAGTTAGGGTTAGTGTTAGAGTTAGGGTTAGAGGTTAGGGTTAGGGTTAGGGGAATATCCCGATGACCTCCTTTTTCATTAGGGTTAGAGTTAGGGTTAGAGTTAGGGTTAGTGTTAGGGTTAGGGATTGTGCATCTCAAAATCTCAAAGCGTTAGGGTTAGGGTTTAGGGTTAGGGTTAGGGTTAGGGTTAGAGCTAGAGGGTTAGAGTTAGGGTTAGAGTTAGGGTTAGGGTTAGAGCTAGGGTTAGAGCTAGGTTTAGAGCTAGGGTTAGGGTGTTAGAGTTAGGGTTAGAGTTAGGGTTAGGGTTAGTGATTGTGCATGTCAAAATCTCAAAGCGTTAGGGTTAGGGTTAGAGTTAGGGTTAGGGTTAGAGTTAGGGTTAGGGTTAGCGATTGTGTATGTCAAAATCTCAAAGCGTATTGACAGGAGACTTTACACAGCCTGGAACAATCCAGACTCACCGCCGTACCGCTGATGGAGTCTGGTCAGAGTCGGCATCAACTACATTTCCAGAGCGCAACGTGCGCGAGCAAACAGGAAGCGGAGCAACCAATTGGCGAAGGGGTTCTGCGTTAATATGACAGGGTTATGAATCACAAAACTCACCTACGGTCGAGTGTGCTTTTGGTCACTTGCCGCCGTTTTGAAACACGCTGTCGCTTACAGCTTACTGGCTTATGCCAGTGTGATACCTCATTTGAAAGCTAAGACCTTCTCATTTCTAAAGTTATGTTAGATCTGTGTGAGTGAAACATAACTTACATCACATAACCCCTAACCCAAATCCAGACCCTAAACCTAACCTCACCTCCCTGATCACAACAGTTTATTTCCTTGACACAACAACAGTAAGAACTCATTAAAGTTGGGGCTGAACCAACAACCAAGTTCATAATTCACTGTTGTCCCAAATAACGTGGAAAAAAAAAAAACCTGTACAGCAAGTCCTACACCACCACAACAGTCTTTTAAAGCCATGTTCAACACTGTCAGAGTGAATGGAGAGCTGATCATTGCGGTGCTAAATGATCTATAGTGACAGTTAACAGGGAAACATGAAGGAACCGCCAAAGCAATTACTGTCAAAAACCTCCGCAGAGAACCTCAACAGCCCCTGGTAAAATGTTTAGGAGTTCACAGGTGCAGTGTCAAGCGCATAGTCACAAACTAACCCAGACACGGCACGAAAGACAACAGTGGGAAACAAGGTAAAGCAGGAAGTTTGAGCTGCTTTGGATTATTTCTGCCAGTGGTTGCGTTGCAAATATGACACTACGGGTGCAGCAATATATTGATTTTGTGATTTATCAACATATTTTATGGCATGATACGACACCGATACCTTTTACACCAATATCAATATTTTTGATATCTTCGAGTTTCAAGTCTAAGCCTAATATTTAAAAAAAATGACTATTAAACATTGATGTTTCAGCTGGAGAAAATAAAATCATTGTCCAAAAATGATAACTTATGAAATGTACGCGCAATCCTCGCTGTGAGTAAAGCTCTGTCTAACTCGTCAAAAGATCAGAGTCAGTGGGGGATTTTCCTAAGACCCGACTGAAGTTTGTCTTTCGTAACTCTCACAAAATGCCTTTCATAATCGTTTCTTTATTCAACATGAGCAATGGAAAATGAGGGATACGCGTTTGATACTCTTTACGTACATTATCCATCACTACATTTCTAGAATCACACTGACTAGCATGACGAGCAGATTATGAAACTATTTTATGGCATCACACTAAGGGGAGATCAATCTCTATTTCAAAACTCAAAATACAATACTGCTGCAAGTTCAAGTGGAATATGCAGTGTAAAGAAAATGAATTATATTAAAATTAGGTTTGATATTTTTCTGGCAGGGACACAGCTTCTCCACAGGCAAAGCAGACAGACACTTGGCCCAGAGAGCCAATAAAATGTAAATGTACACAGCTTAAATTGAAAAAAAGTCTCACTCTTTTACTTGGCTTTTGCAGCAACTGCAATAAAAGCCAAGTAAAAGAGTGAGACAGTGTGCGGGAGCCTTTTTTCAAGTTGAGTAATCTATTCTTTTACACATCTGTTACAGACTCAGGTGTGCAGAGCTTCCACTTATCAAATGTACACAGCTTAACCTTCATTACATTTTATATTTTGTATAACAAGGATCGAAATCGGGCTTCGTTTGTGCGATTGGGAGCCATTTTTTGTTTGCTAAAAATGGCAAGATACTTCGTACAGTTTGCGGCTTCGCCACATTAAAAACGTAAAACTTAGAAAAGTAATTTGGATAACTTCTACTTCTCAAGATTATTTTCCACCCAAAATTAGCTCGTTCCGATAAACGCTCTAGGAGGTAGGGTGACCAGATGAGTTGCCCTCAAATTCGGAACAGGGCGGGGTTCATTTTTAATTTTAATTTTTTTCCTCATATGCCACATGTCAAGGGGTTGTTATCTGTGATAACAGTAAACGTGTTTCCATTTTCACCCGTTTTGGAGCTTTATAACGAGCAGGCTGACCTTAGATCTGACCAATAAAACAATCATTAATATCTCAAAAACAATAACAGCACAAACACATTTTTTTACAGCACAAAACAGCACAAACGATTTACATATTTTTTATAAAATTTGGAGTATGATGGGGGGCCAGGTTCACGTTAATGGGGACCTCTACTTTAGAACATTTTTCAGAGCGCCGTTTTTGTTGTAGAGCTCATCCAGCTCAAGCTCCTCTTCCATATTAAGAGCGCACACAGCACTTTCAACATTCTAAAATGATTTTTCGACAATTTGGGTCGGATTCAGGATTCGGGATGAGAGCCTGGATTTCGGGACTGTCCCGAATTTTTTGGGACGTATGGTCACCCTACTAGGAGGAGATAGATTTTGTACGAAGTGAAAAATAAAGGCGGATTCCCGCTTCGCAGGCTGTCATCCAAAATGGCCGACACCCGATACGCCGTAATAATACATGTCATGATGCACGTCTGTACCGATTTTTATGATTCTACGACAAACTACATTTTTGGCCAAGTCCTATCTCGCAATGTTAAAAAAAAACTGAGGTTCTCAGTCGCCCATTGACTTTTATGGGCTCTGTACAATTACAATGTTGATTTTTGCATTATATATGTATGTGCATGGGACGTGCACGACAAGAAGAGTGCGTTAGTGAGTGTTTGAGAGGAGGGGAGCGCTCCACGCACTTTGGGGGGGCACGAGCCCCTTCGCCATCCCTGATGGCGCTCGGGCCTAAAAAAAAAACTCCCGTTGTGGGAGCTTTGACACAAAATGAACTAACAATATTTTATTTTCTATATTTTTATTTAGAATGTTTGACTCTCCTCTTTTCATATATATATAAATAATACGACTTTTTGAAAACGTTTTTTTTTTATTATTTGGAGGTTGACCTCTCCTCTTGTCATACATATTCAAATATTATATATACAGTGCAGGCCAAAAGTTTGGACACACTTTTTTTTAAGGTTTTTTCCTTTTATTTCAAAACTGTTTCCATGGTAGATTCTCACTTAAGTCGTTCATTTATGAGCAAACAAATACGGAATTGTGTTTTACAAAAAAAAAAACTTTGACATAAATTCTTCCAAATAGCTGCTCGCTTTGATTACTGCTTTATACTTTTGACATTATCTCAGTGAGCTTAACGATGTCGTCCCAGAAATGGTTTGGACTTCTCAAACATGTTGAAAACTTATTTCAAAAGGCGACCTTATGAAACTCATGGAGAAAATGCCAAGAATAAAGGGCAGCACTTTTGAAGAATTTATAATATAAAACATATTTGGAGGTATTTCACCTGTTTTTGTTTCCTTCATAATCTGTGTTCATTCATAGTTTAATGCCTTCAATGAGAATCACAGTGTGTTAATAATGTTGAAAATAAAGAAAAGCCAATACATAAAAAGTGTGTCCAAACTTTTGGCCTGTACTGTATGACTGTCAATCTCCCTCGGACTGGGGCTCCATGCAAGATCTCACCTCGTGGGGTCTCAATGATCCTAAGAAAGGTGAGAAATCAGCCCAGAACTACACGGGGGGAGCTGGTCAATGACCTGAAAAGAGCTGGGACCACCGTTTCCAAGATTACTGTTGGTAATACACTAAGACGTCATGGTTTGAAATCATGCATGGCACGGAAGGTTCCCCTGCTTAAACCAGCACATGTCAAGGCCCGTCTTAAGCCAATGACCATTCGGATGATCCAGAGGAGTCATGGGAGAAAGTCATGTGGTCAGATGAGACCACAATGGAACGTTTTGGTCATAATTCCACTAAACGTGTTTGGAGGAAGAAGAATGATGAGTACCATCCCAAGAACACCATCCCTACTGTGAAACATGGGGGTGGTAGCATCATGCTTTGGGGGTGTTTTTCTGCACATGGGACAGGGCGACTGCACTGTATTAAGGAGAGGATGATCGGGGCCATGTATTGCGAGATTTTGGGGAACAACCTCCTTCCCTCAGTTAGAACATTAAAGATGGGTTTTTAGATTATGTCTCTCACAGTGGACATGCACCTACGATGACAATTTCAGACCCCTCCATGATTTCTAAGTGGGAGAACTTGCAAAATAGCAGGGTGTTCAAATACTTATTTTCCTCACTGTGTGTGTGTATATATATATATATATATATATATATATATATATATATATATATATATATATATTAACCCTTTCATTGCCACTTTTCTGTCGCCAAATCACTAAAATGTGTTGCCGTTGTGGAAGCTTCGACTCCAGACTTACATTGTAACCACTATTTTTCAACACGCTTCTTTAAAACGGATTCAAAATGTCAAAGTGCTGCATATTTTCTGAACCTTGAGGCTTCAAACTCACGTCATTTTTACCTAGTATAGCAAGAGGAAGAAAATGCCTGTTATTTCGCGTATGAGTAAACAGTCGTAAATAACATAAACAAGACCGTGTTCGAGCTTTTTGAACCGGTATTACAGAAATACAACAATTATTGGAATTCTTGGGCGACTCAATGAAAGGCTTTCGTTGCCACTGCAAATGTTCTTTTTGTTTGAACAAACACTGGCTCAAACAGCTCTAACACTGTCTTGCTTCTTCCTAAACACCACAGATTAACCCTGATGCCTAAAGTCACAAATAAAGGGCCAGATTCAGTCACAGTGGAGTAACACTAGCCAGACTAGAAATGTCTACTTTTGTGTTTTTGCACTATAGTAACTTTGAGACAGAGAGTTCAGAGTCAGACATTCAAAATAAAAAATGAAAGTTTGAAAAAATACTGTTCCTTCATTGAGTTGTAGCACATTTTTGTGTCGAAGCTCCCACAACGCTAGTTTTTTTGTATTATCTAAAACTCCGATGTCTCCGAGCTGGCCTGGTGTCGTCTCGGGGCCCCCCCAGAACAGCTGGAGGAGGTGTGCATGGATCGGGAAGTCTGGGCATCTCTGCTGAGACTGCTGCCCCCGCGACCCGGCCCCGGATAAAGCGGAAGAAAATGGATGGATGGATGGATGGATCTAAAACTGCCACTACTTGAACACATTTTAACTCAAACAAATTCTTTGTGTCATATTTCACAAACATCTGGTCGCACCAGCCACAACAGATTTGTTTTTTGTTTTTATGGGAAATGGGACACAACACATTTTTTGTGTTTTTGGAACATAAACTATAGTAACTTTGGATCAGAAAGTTGGCATTTAAAGGTTTACATATTAAAAAAATTATATTATAATTTATATGTATGTTAAGAGGAGAGTCAAAATAAAAATATCACTCCTTCATTGAGTTAAAGTTGTAAAGTTGGAAGGTCCCACAACGTCACTTTTTTAAAGGTGTGTAAGGGGTTAATAATGTGTTTGCATTGTTTCTGTCCAGGTGTTGTAAATATTTACCGCTGGTCTGGAAAAGGCTGGTGGGAGCCATGTCTGGTGATGGTGTTCAAAGTCATGGTTTCAAAACTGTGCCCAGTTGTTACTGGTGCTCCAGAAAACATAACTCCAACAAGTCAATTGTGCTTGTAATTTGTCAGGCTGTTGTTGTTGTTGTTTTTCTGTTATATTATTGATGAAATAAACATATATATTTTGCCCTTACCCGATATCCCCTATGTCAGTTTATGAGAATCTGTCCACATTATTGTGTGTTCCATAACATGCGTGTCATTAGCTGTATTTCCCATGTGAACATGCACTCTTGCACTTGGAGGGTACCAATTTACTCCGTGTACCACTGCATTCCCAACCCCGCACTTATACGTATGTGCTATTATATAGGCTCACAGTCTGTGATCGTCTGGGTCTGGAACATTTGTCTAGTGGTGAAAACAATGAGAAACCACCCATTAAATCTTTTATTATAGTTTTCTGATCGAATAGTCACTAAATACTACATAGAATGCATTACATTATAACAAGATGTATGTCTACTCACTGCAGACAGAAATATGGTAGAGACGAGGAGATGGAGAGGCTGATGTTTCTCCTGCTGCAGTGGAGAAATGGTGCATCGGAGGGTTGTGACACTTGGCAGAAGATGGTACGGTCCATATTCAGTACTTTGCTGCACTTATATAGGAGGCAGTCTAAGCAGCACAAAAACCTAGGTCTCTCTCCCCAGGTACGTCCTACTGCTCTTTGGGGGGATTTAAGGCAAGTCAAGAGACCAAGATTTTGCAGGGGTGTTGTGGCCCTATCAGCACTAAAAAACACGGATCACATGACATGAAAGTCACACATTGTCCAAAATATTATGAATCTCCACTATGTGTCCAATATTTATACTTCCTGTTCTCAGTCTCCAGACCCTTATGTCTTTACAGGATGCGATCTTGTAAATGAGAGCTGGCATTTGAAGATCATACCAGGACGTGATTATGTGACTATGTACAGGCAAGGAGAGTTAAGTTGTAGAGCACAATTTGTAAAGTAATTCTTAGTACTTAGAAGATTAAATTGAAACCTCAGAGTGCAGATAAATACTTTCAGTTGTCGTATACGCAGCTCAGCA
The DNA here is from genome assembly GCA_021464625.1 of Proterorhinus semilunaris. Classification (NCBI taxonomy): domain Eukaryota; kingdom Metazoa; phylum Chordata; class Actinopteri; order Gobiiformes; family Gobiidae; genus Proterorhinus; species Proterorhinus semilunaris. The sequence continues at coordinate 25,235,802 of CM038358.1, read as the reverse complement.
TGACCGTTTTCAGCCCGGAAGGACCTTTTTCATCTTGAATTGTATCAGCCGCGACTAGATCATCACATTGTGTCCTCACTCACGTGCGCAAAAGAGTTCAGCGGGGCAGTCAGGTGGAGGGGCAACGGAGGAGCAGTTTCCCAGTGCGTGTGTATTATAAAACTGTGTATGTATCCAATCATTTGTGGAGAAGAGGGGCAATGAAAGGCCTGTATGACACCAGCGTCCGCCCTCTATAATTTTCCAAGACCACTCAGTCTTACAGCCATATGTCGGTCGCCCTTCTGCCATAACCATTCACAGCTGAGTAAAAAATAAACCATCGGCGAGATGGTTGCATCTTTGAGACACGGGGGGGTAGAAGACATCCTCCTCCTCCTCCCCGGCTTTGCGCTGGCTACGAGAGATAACCCACTGCCAGCCCTCCTCGTATAATTTGCGATGGTCGGGGTATACAGTGTCTTTCAGTTTAAATTCAAGGGTAGCGCAAAAATAGAAATTGCACCACATGAAGGCGGCGCGCACCCGAAATAGCTTGTTTGATGGGTATATGTTTCAGCGGTGCAACGATGGGGTCTCTCTAGTGGGCTTTTAAAGAGACCCCATTTATGATTCGGGGCAGAGCGGTTGCACACGTGGTTAGCCGGCTCTGTGCTCCGGCGCACGGTTTTCGATTTCAAACATCTGCCGCGTAAGAAGAGGGGGGGAACGGGAGGATTTCATCATGGAGATTATCCCGGCGGAGCAGATGCACGCGTTTCCTATTTGGTTGTTTATGGCACGTGTAATGAATGAGATTAAATGGATATGTGGAGTTATTTTTCACCACCAGTACTAATAAAACTACTGCTACTTTTGCTGTAAGTGTTCACCATCCAGATTCCAGTACTTTACTTTCAAATTGACATATTTAGATTATGGGAAAAGCTAGTTTTATAATGGTACACACCTGGACGATGGAAAGCTTTCACAAAAATACATTCTCACAAAGATGGACAACTCCTGTACGACTGAGAACTTACACAGACACATTCTCACAAAGTGCATATCTGCTTCAAATAGCTTGAGTCTGAAGCTAAATTAAAACCTCTTACCCCTCCCTTTACCGAATGAATTTTGTATCTGTTCGGCTGTACCCAAATCTAAAAACGTTTCGATTACTAACCCTGGAGCTTACAGCCTATAGGCCAGTGTAACGCCTCATTTGAAAGCGAAAACCTACAAAATTTTGAGAGCACTGGTAAGAAATGTAACCAAGTGCCCCAAGATAACTCTGGAGGAGCTGTGACGTCCTGCCGCTGAGCTGGGGGAATCTGTACATGGGACAACTATAAGTCATACTCTACACAAATCTGGCCTTCATGGACGAGTGGCAAGAAGAAAGCCATTATTGAAAGGAGGCCATAAGAAATCCCGTTTGAAGTTTGCTAGATGTCATATGGAGGACACAGCTACCATGTGGAAGAAGGTGCTTTGGTCAGATGAGACAAAAATTTTACTTTTTGGCCCAAATGCAAAACGTTATGTATGGAGCAAACCTAACACTGCTCGTCATCCTGAGTGCACCATCCCCAGTGTCAAATATGGTGGGGGGAGCATCATGCTATGGGGCTGCTTTTCCTCAGCGGGGACTGGGAAGATTGTAAGAATAGTTGGGCAGATGGATGGAGCCAAACACAGGGACATTTTGGAACAAAACCTGCTGGAGTCAGCAAGAGAATTGAGCCGGAGATTCGTCTTCCAGCAGGACAATGACCCTAAACACAAAGCTAAATCTACAATGGAATGGTTTAAAAACAAACATATGAATGTGTTAGAATGGCCCAGTCAAAGTCCTGACCTAAATCCTATTGAAAATCTGTGGAAAGACCCGAAAACTGCTGTTCACAAACGCTCTCCTTCTAATTTGACAGAGCTTGAGTTGTTTTGTAAAGAGGAATGGGCTAAATGTCAATCTCTAGATGTGCAACACTTGTAGAGTCATACCCCAAAAGACTTGCTGCTGTTATTGCAGAAAAAGGGGGTTCCACAAAGTATTAAGTCATGCTGTATGAATACTTATGCACACCTCACTTTTCACTTTTCTATTTTTTGTAAAATAACAGAATCATGTATCATTTTGCTTTCACTTCACAGTTGTCTGTTACTTGTGTGTGAACTTTCAGTAAAAAATAAAATCTTTAAGTTTAGGGTTGTAAACATGACAAAATGTGCAAAAGTTCAAGGTGTATTAGTACTTTCGCAAGGCACTGTATATTGTAAGGCGTAATAACACCTTAGGAGCACTTCGACGTCCACACAGTAATATCTTCACCCCTAAAGAATTCTGAGGGATCGCGTAACTACTCACATAACCGTATTTAAATAGGGAAAACGTGGAAGAGCTTCACCCCTGTTTGGGTCCATAGAAATATGTTGGGAGAGGCTAAATGCTAACAACATCTTCGGACTTTTTGCGTGTCTGAGCGCACTCACAAAGACCAGACAGGTACGCAAGCTCAGGTAAGAACTAATCTCAGTATGGAAAAACGGTGGCCTGTTCCTTTCGAAAGAGCCGGTCAGTCACATCACTTTTCACCCAATACATTGATAAAAATATGCACATTTATGTCATTGCAAGGGCTTTTTATTCTGCAATAACATGCAAACTTTGCTGGGAGACATCACTTCCTCATCTTAGGACCTTTTCCAGTTTCACTTTCATAATCCACAGCAAAAATCCCTGTCTAGTTGAGCGTCTGGAGCAAGTTTGGTATCACTTTCATATGTTTTAATCGTAATACAACACTTTAACTTTTCTCTTGTGACAAAGAAACAAACAACCAGAAATGCTCCAAAGTGAGTCTTTAAATCCTATTTTGATTGGCTAGATGCCAAACACAAGCTTCCAGTACTAGTTTTAAGGACAATGCGCTGTTGTGTCTTGCCGAGTTTTGTTGGTTCAGCTTTATTTGCTGTAATAACAAATGTGGGTGAAGATGACGTTGAGTGGGACAGTTTGAGATTGCTCTTATTATACTACTTAACCACATGCATCTTCTATAATTAGCCGTATTCTTTACCTAAGGCCTACCCCGGTGGCACGTGCGATTATTGAGATTATACCTGAGTCTATTAGCAGATGCAGCATGTCCCCACAGCGCAGATGGAGTAACTGCCGGCCTATACCTCAAAGGTGCGGTGGCTCCGCCTCCCACGTTCGAGACAAGGTGAGCACACAGACACAACCTTCGCCCACCTCTCGGCAATTAACTACAGATTACTGTCTCTAAAAGCATTGCTGATTTATGGCCTGGAGCCTATTGTAACATTCGACTCTTGCACAATGGAAAATATGTTGGCACACGAGTTTGATGGAAGCCTGTCTGATGAGCAAAGGCCTGGGAACCATACAGTCAACTTAGCAGACTGTATAGACAGCAGAGTGTTGTGATTATCTTGTACTATGTTCTTTGTTGTTTAGATTGACTTCTCCTGAACAAAGCTAAAGGCATTGAGCTGTATGAACTTAAGGTGATTAAACACTCAGTCAATGCACTACTTATTGAGTTATTATACTCGTGTATAATAGCTCATGTATAATAGCTCATGTATAAAACTGTGTAGATAAGTGTGATCATTTCTCCCGCCTTGCATGTGTGTGAATGTAGTGTGTGAGTGATGGGATAGTGGTGGTCGGAGAGGCAGAGGGCACAGATTGGCTGCCTCGCTTTAGTCAGTCCCCAGACAGCTGTGGCTGCAACTACGTGGCATGAATGAATAATTCAAAGTGTCTTTGAGAGTCCTAAAAGTCCTATATAAAACCAATGCATTATCAGGTGAATAACAACATACTTAAAATTAAAATCATCACAAAATCTTCTTGGTAAAAAAGAATCCATCCATCCATAGCCGGTCCTTTGCCATCCGTAAACTCCGGTCAGTTATCTTTTCCCTACATGTACGTCTGGGCCTGATCTCAGTGGCCGCACTTTGGTTGAATTTCAACCTATACCATTCAGCGAGCGGGGGAGGCGGGTGTTGTAGGTGACGTCAAGCATCAGATTTGCTGGTTGTAGTTTGAAAACCGATCCCATCGTTTCAAAGTAGTTGACCCCTCCCACCTGAAAATGGAGCCCAATTGTGAGGTTCCAGTCCCTCTGTATGAAATGAGTACGAGGGTATAGTAAGACCAGGCTAATCCATCCATCTTCTTCCACGTGTCCATTGCCGGGTTGTAGGGGTAGCCTTTGGACCTGTCCAAATCACATAGCACCAGCCCCCACTGGTTCTTCCTGCAGGTGGTGGGTTCATGGAAGGACGGCCTCATGGTTCTAACCGGGCCTGTTGGTCTCTCGTAAGACACTTCTGAACTGCTCTTTGTCTGACCCGTCACTGAGGACCTGTTTTCCATGGGAGACCCTACCAGGGGCACAAAGCTCCCAGCATCATTTGGGTGCTCAAACCCCACCAACATGTTAAAAAATGAAACAAAATACACTGCCTGACCAACAAAGAAAGTTGCCACCAGGATTTAACTAACTGTTATGATCTGAGGTTACTGCAATTTGTCAGGTCTAGGTTCAGCAACACTCTGAGCCCAAAGAACGATATCAGCTGAATATCCTGAATGAGCAAGTTATTCCATCAAAGGATTTCTTCTTCCCTGATGGCACGGGCTTATTCCAAGATGGCAAAGCCAGGATTCACCGGGCTCACATTGTGAAAGAGTGGTTCAGGGAGCATGAGTCCAGATCTTAACCCCATTGAGAATCTTTGGGATGTGCTGGAGGAGACTTTGCGCAGTGGTCACACTCTCCCATCATCAATACACGCTCTTGATGAAGAATTAATGCAACGCTGGATCTTTTGACATTGAAGAAGCTTTTTGCAGCAACGTTTTGTTTTTTGGTCAGGCAGTATAGATAAATATAAATAAATATGAATTATATTTATTGGTTTCAACATCATGGATTGTATGAAAAAAATACTTTAAATACTGATAAATATTTCGAGGGGGCAATAAAGTTAAAATTAATGTTGCATTGTGTGATAATGCTATGAGTAATCAGATTTTATCACGTTGAGTGTGGGTTGGTCATTCCTATTTTTGCATCCATCATCATTCAACCATGACAATGCAAAAAAAATAAAAAAAAAATCCCACAATGTGTCAATCTGGACACACTATACAACATTAAACAAGCCCATATATACTGTGAAAATGTATTAGAATGTATTAAACATAATGTAGCTTGTCATAAACCTATATATAAACCTGTTTTCCTTCAAGTATTAAGGTCACATTGCAAACAATTGACTTCCTTTACATAAAAGCAGTTCCAGACAGCATCAGTAATATTTAGCAGCTCGCACATCATATATTATTGGGTCTGTGCCGTATCGCCATAACATTCCCATTCAAACAATATACGTCGAACGCATTCTGCATTTATATAAAAGCCAAAAATAACTGTACAAATATCCCCATTATGCCGGTAAAAAGCGAGTAATCCGACATTTCAAAAAGAGGAACAAGTCAACGGAAAGTGAGTGTCCTGTCCTGTAGCCTCTATAGAAATCTGTCAGCATTTATACAAAGGGGATAATACAAGTCTCCAGTGTCTATTTAAAAGGCAGTGAATGGATGTGCTCCTGTCTGACATTTTGACCCCAAGTGAACAGGCTTTTTTTTTTTTTCCTAACCCTGATTACTATCTCATCCTCCATGGTGTTACGTGTGACGTATAGGCACCTACGGGAGCTCAAGAAGGCCATAAATTATACACCAAGGAATCCAACAGGAAATAGGTGCACTTAGGTTTCCCCTTTGTTGATAGCTCTTAAATCAAATCGTTTGCCTGTGTAATCTGTGACTCATTTGTGTTTGATATACCAATATCACGAGGAGATACTTTTTAATCAACAATGAAAAGTAGAACGAGGAAATAAGGACCGTCAGCATCAGCAAAATGTAATACTTTGCGGCTAAAATGTGTGTTTCCATTAGGTTTAAGGACTCCTTTACATGAAGGTTGATATTCAAATGTCAATGCTCATTCATCGTTTTGTTGAAGTAATGCGCTTAAGAAATGCATCAGTTTGATAGCCACCCACTGGCAGCAGCAGATGCACTTTCATTGTCCATAACTTTACCATTGATTTATGTCATCATTAGTAGCTACTGCACTGTATGTGTGTCGGTGTCTGTTACAGTTGTCACTTCTTTTGTGGTTTAGAAAAGAAATGAAAGAAGAAGCAAGGAAACAGACGGTTATGCCAGAGTGATCATTGGCAAAACACAAACAATGTTCAACTTCCCGGTGACCCACTTTGTGTTCCAGGGACTCTAAGTGAGCAGAGTTAAACCTTTTACAAACACGTTCAAATGCACCGAAGGCGGCTCAGTTTAAGTGCCCAAAAATACAAACACCATGGACTTTTGGAACAGGAGAATAGCAGTGTTCCCCTGGGGGTACTTGGAATTATTTCGTATTAATAAAAGTGGAAATGAGTAGATTTTTTGAAAGGAAAGTAAATTGTTATGTTTCAGTAAAACTTTTGAATTTGAAGCTCAACTAAACACTGACTCATCTTAGTTAAGTTGATCACTTTGACAAACATCAACAGGATCCTTAAGGCAAAAGGTATAAATGGTTTATAAATGAATGACTAAAGGGGCCCACGAGACGAAAAAGGTTTGGAGCCATTGGTCTAGAGGAGGGGTTCTAAGGACCCACCATAATCCTAGAATGGCAAGTCTTTGACCCAATAAGAACCTAATTTAGGATCAATATTGAAAGAAATGCTGCCTGGAAAAGGATCACGACTCACTGAAAATGGTCTGTGACCTTGACCCACCAGTTGAGATCCACTGGTTTCGACCAGCCATAGATCAGCCATTTGCACTGTTGGGAAAAGGCTTTATTTAGTGGCTCAGTGGAAGCCAGCAGGACCATCTCTATAGCGCAAAGGTTTTAAGGGGGGAGATCTGCGAAGTAACAAGTGATCCCATTGATCAAGCAGCGGTTTCTATTATACTTTCACATTAGTCACCAGCGGATGGTCGTTTGTACATTTGCAAATCCAACTTATCTTACCTCTGGAAATAGTCCGAGTTTACCAACACAAAGTCAAGTCATATATTAGGACAGTTGTATCAGTAATTTCCTGGTAAGAACAGAAAAAAGGTTAGCAAACAGCATGATCCTCTGTAATTCCTACTCGCCATGCTTTTTCCCATCTGATTTCTCCATGTAAAGTAAAGTGTGGTCTATCCGTGACTAACCCATTGATTTGAGTTCATGTAATACTGCACATATGGTCAAATGTTATTTCAGGTCATTGCATCGTGAACTCTTTCCAAGTTACTCCACCATTTGTGTTGATCCAGCCTTAATCAATCAGAAAGGAGAGATGACACCGATGCAGCAACTATGTCAACAAAACATTTTTGCTGGTGATTTCTGAGGTGAGTCCTTTGCTGTGATGAATAATGTTATAAAAACAACAGACAAGCAAAATGGCAGATGTTCGAAGGGTAGCATGGTCTTTTTACCATGGAGAATATGTTGTTTTGATAGTCACTGTTAAAACATCTTTGCATTTGCATTATCTCTGTTGCGTTAAGGACGATTTTGAACATGACAATTCGGTATGTTTGATTAACCCATTTGAAGGAAGTGTCCTGTAGAGCCGCTTTATGTAATAACAGCTCAAAATGTAATAATAATTAGGCCCGAGCGGCCTGCCGTAAGGGCCCACTACTTATAATTGCAGCAAAATGAATGGGGGTATATGGCCAACTGTCATACGGAGGTGGATGACGAGCGTGAAGCGCTCGTCATCCACCTCCGAGCCCCACGGGTGCGTGGGGGAAGTCGTAAGCTTTAAAAAAATGCATAATATGTTGTAGTCGCGAAAGCGACTATATTGTTTTTGCAAGAAATATTATTATTTTTAGGCCCGAGCGGCCTGCCGTAGCAAGGGCCTATTGTAATCGCAACGCAGTGCGCGCAGCGCACTGTACCTAGGTGCGCGGAGCGCACGAAAACAGCGCGAAGCGCTGTCCCCATGTCAAACGTAAACTCACCGTGTAAAACAGTGACTGCCCACACCTCTGGTGTGGGCCCTTATACTTATAATTGCTGCAAAATGAATGGGGGTATATGGCCAACTGTCATACGGAGGTGGATGACGAGCGCTTCCTCTCGAGATGTGGGGCATCAAAAGTTATCCAAATTTTTTGGCTAAGTTTTACGGTTTGTTTGCGGCGAAGCCGCAATCTTTACGAAGAATTTTGCGACTTACCGAAAACAACAAAATGCTCCCATTTGCACAAACGAACTCCGATTAAAAATCGGAAATATACATTTTATTGATCTTTCGCCCCCGGACACAACCAATTTGAAAAAGTGACATTTGGCGCGATAGCGCCCCCTCTAGGCCGAGAACAAAAAATGCATTATGGAAAAAAAATTAGTTTCTCGGAAATGGATAAAATTCGGCACAATAATAGCTGATGGTATCCCGATCCAAAAAGCCAATGAGGCCCATACCGTATTTTGTACGGTGTTGCCATGGAGACGACCGAGGCTCCCCATGTTAATCCAATAGGACTGACACACAAATCTCACATTATACACATTTACAGTGCGTTAGCGCCCTCTGTAATGTTCTTGTGAACAGTGGTAATTGAAGTACGGCCCGTTAAGGACGTCCGATGCTGCTTGTGAAATAAAAAAGATTATGGGTGCGCTAGCGCCCTCTGCAGGTTGGAGCCATCATTCACATGGAGACGCTAAAAATCTCGTTTTGATGTTTACTCACAAAGATTAATGGCACATCAGGGCAATAAAATGTAGTGTGGCCACGTTGGCGCCCTCGGTAGGGTTATGGCGCGGCAATGGAGGCACTAAGGGAGGCCTCTATTACATGGTTGCTAGGCGACCAGCAGGTGTTCGGCCATTTTGGGAAAAATAGAGTAATCAGCGCCGAAGGCGCCATTTCTCGCCTTTGCTCTTTTATAATCTCGACCTAGGGTGGCAGCGACATAATAACCACGTAGGGCGCGGCAGCGCCTCCCAGTTATTGCGGCGGCGTGCGGCAACCGGCGTCAACCGGCCAACGAACCCCCGCGAGGGCCTCTCGATGCCGCTTGCGGCTTTAATTAGGCCCGAGCGGCCTGCCGTAGCAAGGGCCTATTGTAATCGCAACGCAGTGCGCGCAGCGCACTGAACCGAGGTGCGCGGAGCGCACGAAAACAGCGCGAAGCGCTGTCCCCATGTCAAACGTAAACTCACCGTGTAAAACAGTGACTGCCCACACCTCTGGTGTGGGCCCTTATACTTATAATTGCAGCAAAATGAATGGGGGTATATGGCCAACTGTCATACGGAGGTGGATGACGAGCGCGAAGCGCTCGTCATTCACCTCCGAGCCCCACCGGTGCGTCGGGGAAGTCGAAAGCTTTAAAAAAATGCATAATATGTTGTAGTCGCGAAAGCGACTATATTGTTTTTGCAAGAAATATTATTATTCTTCTTTATTAGGCCCGAGCGGCCTGCCGTAGCAAGGGCCTATTGTAATCGCAACGCAGTGCGCGCAGCGCACTGTACCTAGGTGCGCGGAGCGCACGAAAACAGCGCGAAGCGCTGTCCCCATGTCAAACGTAAACTCACCGTGTAAAACAGTGACTGCCCACACCTCTGGTGTGGGCCCTTATACTTATAATTGCAGCAAAATGAATGGGGGAATATGGCCAACTGTCATACGGAGGTGGATGACGAGCGCGAAGCGCTCGTCATCCACCTCCGAGCCCCACGGGTGTGTGGGGGAAGTCGAAAGCTTTAAAAAAATGCATAATATGTTGTAGTCGCGAAAGCGACTATATTGTTTTTGCAAGAAATATTATTATTCTTCTTTATTCTTCTTTCTTTCTTCTGCTCTTTGAGCAGGAATTTGACCCCCTGAACATAGTCAAAAACTCACCAAACTTTGCCCAAAATTCAGGTCCGGTGAAAAATTAATTAAAATGTGTGTTTCGTTTTGGGGAAATAAAAAATGGCGCGACAGCGCCACCTACAAAAGTGAAAATACATTGCGCCTATGGGGAGGGGGCCAACATAAACTTTGTCATAGAGCGACGGGATTCGGTACAGACATTCGTCATGTGACGACAACCAAAAAACATTATTGTGGCCACGCCCCCTGACAAACCGGAAGTCCGCCATTTTGACAGGAAGTCTGGAAAATGGTGAGTCAGCGTTTTCGCTGACGTCGCATTTTAACGAACTCCTCCTAGGGCGTTTCACCAAATGAGCCCAAAATCGCTCCAGCTCATCCCGAGATGTGGGGCATCAAAAGTTATCCAAATTTTTTGGCTACGTTTTACGGTTTGTTTGCGGCGAAGCCGCAATCTTTACGAAGAATTTTGTGACTTACCGAAAACAACAAAATGCTCCCATTTGCACAAATGAACTTCGATTAAAAATCGGAAATATACATTTTATTGACCTTTCACCCCCGGACACAACAAATGTGAAAAAGTGAGATTTGGCGCGATAGCGCCCCCTCTAGGCCGAGAACAAAAAATGCATTATGGGAAAAAAATTAGTTTCTCGGAAATTGATAAAATTCGGCACAATAATAGCTGATGGCATCCCGATCCAAAAAGCCAATAAGACCCATACCGTATTTTGTACGGTGTTGCCATGGAGACGATCAAGGCTCCCCATGTTAATCCAATAGGACTGACACACAAATATCACATTATACACAATTACAGCGCGCTAGCGCCCTCTGTCAGGAGCTTGTGGACAGTAGTAATTGAAGTACGGCCCGTCAAGGCCGTCCGATGCTGCTTGTGAAATAAAAAAGATTTGGGGCGCGCTAGCGCCCTCTGCAGGTTGGAGCCATCATTCACATGGAGACGCTAAAAATCTCATTTTGACGTTTACTCACAAAGATTAATGGCTCATCAGGGCAATAAAATGTAGTGTGGCCACGTTGGCGCACTCGGTGGGTTATGGCGCGGCAATGGAGGCACTAAGGGAGCCTCCATTACATGGTTGCTAGGCGACCAACAGGTGGTCGGCCATTTTGGGAAAAATCGAGTAATCAGCGCCGAAGGCGCCATTTCTCGCCTTTGCCTCTTTTATAATCTCGACCTAGGGTGGCAGCGACATTATAACCACGTAGGGCGCGGCAGCGCCTCCCGGTTATTGCGGCGGCGTGCGGCAACCGGCGTCAACCGGCCACCGCGTCCCGCGAGGGCCTCTCGATGCCGCTTGCGGCTTTAATTCTTCTTCTTCTTCTTCTTTCTTCTTCTGCTCTTTGAGCAGGAATTTGACCCCCTGAACGTAGTCAAAAACTCACCAAACTTTGCCCAAAATTCAGATCCGGTGAAAAATTAATTAAAATGTGTGTTTCGTTTTGGGGAAATAAAAAATGGCGCGACAGCGCCACCTACAAAAGTGAAAATACATTGCGCCTATGGGGAGGGGGCCAACATAAACTTTGTCGCAGAGCGACGAGATTCGGTACAGACATTCGTCATGTGACGACAACCAAAAAACATTATTGTGGCCACGCCCCCTGACAAACCGGAAGTCCGCCATTTTGACAGGAAGTCGGGAAAATGGTGAGTCAGCGTTTTCGCTGACGTCACATTTTAACGAACTCCTCCTAGGGCGTTTCACCAAATGAGCCCAAAATCGCTCCAGCTCATCTCCAGATGTGGGGCATCAAAAGTTATCCAAATTTTTTGGCTAAGTTTTACGGTTTGTTTGCGGCGAAGCCGCAGTCTTTATGAAGAATTTTGCGACTTACCGAAAACAACAAAATGCTCCCATTTGCACAAACGAACTCCGATTAAAAATCGGAAATATACATTTTATTGACCTTTCACCCCCGGACACAACAAATGTGAAAAAGTGACATTTGGCGCGATAGCGCCCCCTCTAGGCCGAGAACAAAAAATGCATTATGGGAAAAAAATTAGTTTCTCGGAAATGAATAAAATTCGGCACAATAATAGCTGATGGCATCCCGATCCAAAAAGCCAATGAGACCCATACCGTATTTTGTACGGTGTTGCCATGGAGACGACCGAGGCCCACCATGTTATTCCAATGGGACTGACCCGCATATCACACATTATACACAATTACAGCTCGTTAGCGCCCTCTGTCAGGAGCTTGTGGACAGTAGTGATTGAAGTACGGCCCGTCAGGGCCGTCCGATGCTGCTTGTGAAATAAAAAAGATTTGGGGCGCGCTAGCGCCCTCTGCAGGTTGGAGCCATCATTCACATGGAGACGCTAAAAATCTCGTTTTGATGTTAACTCACAAAGATTAATGGCACATCAGGGCAATAAAATGTAGTGTGGCCACGTTGGCGCCCTCGGTGGGTTATGGCGCGGCAATGGAGGCACTAAGGGACGCCTCCATTACATGGTTGCTAGGCAACCAATAGGTGGTCGGCCATTTTGGGAAAAATCAAGTAATCAGCGCCGAAGGCGCCATTTCTCGCCTTTGCTCCTTTATAATCTCGACCTAGGGTGGCAGCGACATTATAACCACGTAGGGCGCTGTAGCGCCTCCCAGTTATTGCGGCGGCGTGCGATAGCGTTCAGTAACCAGCCAACGAGACCCGCGAGGGCCTCTCGATGCCGCTTGCGGCTTTAATTAGGCCCGAGCGGCCTGCCGTAGCAAGGGCCTATTGTAATCGCAACGCAGTGCGCGCAGCGCACTGAACCTAGGTGCGCGGAGCGCACGAAAACAGCGCGAAGCGCTGTCCCCATGTCAACCGTAAACTCACCGTGTAAAACAGTGACTGCCCACACCTCTGGTGTGGGCCCTTATACTTATAATTGCAGCAAAATGAATGGGGGAATATGGCCAACTGTCATACGGAGGTGGATGACGAGCGCGAAGCGCTCGTCATCCACCTCCGAGCCCCACGAGTGCGTGGGGGAAGTCAAAAGCTTTCCAAAAATGTATAATATGATGTAGTCGCGAAAGCGACTATATTGTTTTTGCAGGAAATATTATTATTATTATTTTTTTTCTTCTTCTTCTTTCTTCTGCTCTTTGAGCAGGAATTTGACCCCCTGAACGTAGTTGAAAACTCACCAAACTTTGCCCAAAATTCAGATCCGGTGAAAAATTAATTAAAATGTGTGTTTCGTTTTGGGGAAATAAAAAATGGCGCGACAGCGCCACCTACAAAAGTGAAAATACATTGCGCCTATGGGGAGGGGGCCAACATAAACTTTGTCGCAGAGCGACGGGATTCGGTACAGACATTCGTCCTGTGAGGACAAACAAAATATATTATTGTGGCCACGCCCCCAGACAAACCGGAAGTCCGCCATTTTGACAGGAAGTCGGGAAAATGCTGAGTCAGCGTTTTCGCTGACGTCGCATTTTAACGAACTCCTCCTAGGGCGTTTCACCAAATGAGCCCAAAATCGCTCCACTTCATCTCGAGATGTGGGGCATCAAAAGTTATCCAAATTTTTTGGCTAAGTTTTACGGTTTGTTTGCGGCGAAGCCGCAATCTTTACGAAGATTTTTGCGACTTTCCGAAAACAACAAAATGCTCCCATATGCACAAACGAACTCCGATTAAAAATCGGAAATATACATTTTATTGACCTTTCACCCCCGGACACAACAAATGTGAAAAAGTGAGATTTGGCGCGATAGCGCCCCCTCCAGGCTGAGAAGAAAAAATGCATTATGGGAAAAAAATTAGTTTCTCGGAAATGGATAAAATTCGGCACAATAATAACTGATGGCATCCCGATCCAAAAAGCCAATGAGACCCATACCGTATTTTGTACGGTGTTGCCATGGAGACGACCGAGGCTCGCCATGTTATTCCAATGGGACTGACCCGCATATCACACATTATACACAATTACAGCTCGTTAGCGCCCTCTGTGAGGAGCTTGTGGACAGTAGTGATTGAAGTACGGCCCGTCAGGGCCGTCCGATGCTGCTTGTGAAATAAAAAAGATTTGGGGCGCGCTAGCGCCCTCTGCAGGTTGGAGCCATCATTCACATGGAGACGCTAAAAATCTCGTTTTGATGTTTACTCACAAAGATTAATGGCTCATCAGGGCAATAAAATGTAGTGTGGCCACGTTGGCGCCCTCGGTAGGGTTATGGCGCGGCAATGGAGGCACTAAGGGAGGCCTCCATTACATGGTTGCCAGGCGACCGACAGGAGGTCGGCCATTTTGGGAAAAATCGAGCAATCAGCGCCGAAGGCGCCATTTCTCGCCTTTGCTCTTTTATAATCTCGACCTAGGGTGGCAGCGACATTATAACCACGTAGGGCGCGGCAGCGCCTCCCGGTTATTGCGGCGGCGTGCGGGAACCGGCGTCAACCGGCCAACGAACCCCCGCGAGGGCCTCTCGATGCCGCTTGCGGCTTTAATTCTTTCTTCTTCTTCTTCTTCTTCTGCTCTTTGAGCAGGAATTTGACCCCCTGAACATAATCAAAAACTCACCAAACTTTGCCCAAAATTCAGATCCGGCGAAAAATTAATTAAAATGTGTGTTTCGTTTTGGGGAAATAAAAAATGGCGCGACAGCGCCACCTACAAAAGTGAAAATACATTGCGCCTATGGGGAGGGGGCCAACATAAACTTTGTCGTAGAGCGACGAGATTCGGTGCAGACATTCGTCATGTGACGACAACCAAAAAACATTATTGTGGCCACGCCCCCTGACAAACCGGAAGTCCGCCATTTTGACAGGAAGTCGGGAAAATGGTGAGTCAACGTTTTCGCTGACGTCGCATTTTAACGAACTCCTCCTAGGGCGTTTCACCAAATGAGCCCAAAATCGCTCCAGTTCATCTCGAGATGTGGGGCATCAAAAGTTATCCAAATTTTTTGGCTAAGTTTTACGGTTTGTGTGCGGCGAAGCCGCAATCTTTATGAAGAATTTTGCGACTTACCGAAAACTACAAAATGCTCCCATTTGCACAAACGAACTCCGATTAAAAATCGGAAATATACATTTTATTGACCTTTCACCCCCGGACACAACGCATGTGAAAAAGTGAGATTTGGCGCGATAGCGCCCCCTCTAGGCCGAGAACAAAAAATGCATTATGGAAAAAAAATTACTTTCTCGGAAATGGATAAAATTCGGCACAAAAATAGCTGATGGCATCCCGATCCAAAAAGCCAATGAGACCCATACCGTATTTTGTACGGTGTTGCCATGGTGACGCCCGGGGCCCTCCATGTTATTCCAATGGGACTGACCCGCATATCACACATTATACACGATTACAGAGTGATAGCGCCCCCTGTAAGGAGCTTGTGGACAGTAGCCATGGAAGTAAGGCCCGTCAGGGCCGTCCGATGCTGCTTGTGAAATAAAAAAGATTTGGGGCGCGCCAGCGCCCTCTGCAGGTTGGAGCCATCATTCACATGGAGCCGCTAAAAATCTCGTTTTGATGTTTACTCACAAAGATTAATGGCTCATCAGGCCAATAAAATGTAGTGTGGCCACGTTGGCGCACTCGGTAGGGTTATGGCGCGGCAATGGAGGCACTAAGGGAGGCCTCCATTACATGGTTGCTAGGCGACCAACAGGTGGTCGGCCATTTTGGGAAAAATTGAGTAATCAGCGCCGAAGGCGCCATTTCTTGCCTTTGCCTCTTTTATAAACTCGACCTAGGGTGGCAGCGACGTTATAACCACGTAGGGCGCGGCAGCGCCTCCCGGTTATTGCGGCGGCGTGCGGCAACCGGCGTCAACCGGCCCACGAGACCCGCGAGGGCCTCTCGATGCCGCTTGCGGCTTTAATTCTTTCTTCTTCTTCTTCTTCTGCTCTTTGAGCAGGAATTTGACCCCCTGAACATAATCAAAAACTCACCAAACTTTGCCCAAAATTCAGATCTGGTGAAAAATTAATTAAAATGTGTGTTTCGTATTGGGGAAATAAAAAATGGCGCGACAGCGCCACCTACAAAACTGAAAATACATTGCGCCTATGGGGAGGGGGCCAACATAAACTTTGTCGTAGAGCGACGAGATTCGGTACAGACATTTGTCCTGTGAGGACAAACAAAATATATTATTGTGGCCACGCCCCCAGACAAACCGGAAGTCCGCCATTTTGACAGGAAGTCTGGAAAATGGTGAGTCAGCGTTTTCGCTGACGTCGCATTTTAACGAACTCCTCCTAGGGCGTTTCACCAAATGAGCTCCAAATCGCTCCAGCTCATCTCGAGTTGTGGGGCATCAAAAGTTATCCAAATTTTTTGGCTAAGTTTTACGGTTTGTGTGCGGCGAAGCCGCAAACTTTACAAAGAATTTTGCGACTTACCGAAAACAACAAAATGCTCCCATTTGCACAAACGAACTCCGATTAAAAATCGGAAATATACATTTTATTGACCTTTCACCCCCGGACACAACAAATGTGAAAAAGTGAGATTTTGCGCGATAGCGCCCCCTCTAGGCCGAGAACAAAAAATGCATTATGGGAAAAAAATTAGTTTCTCGGAAATGAATCAAATTTGGCACAAAAATAGCTGATGGCATTCCGATCCAAAAAGCCAATGAGACCCATACCGTATTTTGTACGGTGTTGCCATGGAGACGACCGAGGCCCACCATGTTATTCCAATGGGACTGACCCGCATATTACACATTATACACAATTACAGCTCGTTAGCGCCCTCTGTAAGGAGCTTGTGGACAGTAGTGATTGAAGTACGGCCCGTCAGGGCCGTCCGATGCTGCTTGTGAAATAAAAAAGATTTGGGGCGCGCTAGCGCCCTCTGCAGGTTGGAGCCATCATTCACATGGAGACGCTAAAAATCTCGTTTTGACGTTTACTCAAAGAGATTAATGGCACATCAGGGCAATAAAATGTAGTGTGGCCACGTTGGCGCCCTCGGTAGGGTTATGGCGCGGCAATGGAGGCACTGAGGGAGGCCTCCATTACATGGTTGCTAGGCGACCAACAGGAGGTCGGCCATTTCGGGAAAAATAGAGTAATCAGCGCCGAAGGCGCCATTTCTCGCCTTTGCCTCTTTTATAAACTCGACCTAGGGTGGCAGCGACATTATAACCACGTAGGGCGCGGCAGCGCCTCCCGGTTATTGCGGCGGCGTGCGGCAACCGGCGTCAACCGGCCACCGCGTCCCGCGAGGGCCTCTCGATGCCGCTTGCGGCTTTAATTAGGCCCGAGCGGCCTGCCGTAGCAAGGGCCTATTGTAATCGCAACGCAGTGCGCGCAGCGCACTGTACCGAGGTGCGCGGAGCGCACGAAAACAGCGCGAAGCGCTGTCCCCATGTTAAACGTAAACTCACCGTGTAAAACAGTGACTGCCCACACCTCTGGTGTGGGCCCTTATACTTATAATTGCATGAAAATGAATGGGGGTATATGGCCAACTGTCATACGGAGGTGGATGACGAGCGCGAAGCGCTCGTCATCCACCTCCGAGCCCCACGGGTGCGTAGGGGAAGTCGAAAGCTTTAAAAAAATGCATAATATGTTGTAGTCGCGAAAGCGACTATATTGTTTTTGCAAGAAATATTATTATTCTTCTTTATTTATTCTTTCTTCTTCTTCTTCTTTCTTCTGCTCTTTGAGCAGGAATTTGACCCCCTGAACATAGTTGAAAACTCACCAAACTTTGCCCAAAATTCAGATCCGGCGAAAAATTAATTAAAATGTGTGTTTCGTTTTGGGGAAATAAAAAATGGCGCGACAGCGCCACCTACAAAAGTGAAAATACATTGCGCCTATGGGGAGGGGGCCAACATAAACTTTGTCGTAGAGCGACGAGATTTGGTACAGACATTCGTCACGTGACGACAACCAAAAAACATTATTGTGGCCACGCCCCCTGACAAACCGGAAGTCCGCCATTTTGACAGGAAGTCCGGAAAATGCTGAGTCAGCGTTTTCGCTGACAATGCATTTTAACGAACTCCTCCTAGGGCGTTTCACCAAATGAGCCCAAAATCGCTCCAGCTCATCCCGAGATGTGGGGCATCAAAAGTTATCCAAATTTTTTGGCTAAGTTTTACGGTTTGTTTGCGGCGAAGCCGCAATCTTTACGAAGAATTTTGCGACTTTCCGAAAACAACAAAATGCTCCCATTTGCACAAACGAACTCCGATTAAAAATCGGAAATATACATTTTATTGGCCTTTGACCCCCGGACACAACAAATGTGAAAAAGTGAGATTTGGCGCGATAGCGCCCCCTCTAGGCTGAAAAGAAAAAATGCATTATGGAAAAAAAATTAGTTTCTCGGAAATGGATAAAATTCGGCACAGTAATAGCTGATGGCATCCCGATCCAAAAAGCCAATGAGACCCATACCGTATTTTGTACGGTGTTGCCATGGAGACGACCGAGGCCCACCATGTTATTCCAATGGGACTGACCCGCATATCACACATTATACACTATTACAGCGCGTTAGCGCCCTCTGTCAGGAGCTTGTGGACAGTAGTCATTGAAGTACGGCCCGTCAGGGCCGTACGATGCTGCTTGTGAACTAAAAAAGATTTGGGGCGCGCTAGCGCCCTCTGCAGGTTGGAGCCATCATTTACATGGAGACACGAAAAATCTCGTTTTGATGTTTACTCACAAAGATTAATGGCTCATCAGGGCAATAAAATGTAGTGTGGCCACGTTGGCGCCCTCGGTAGGGTTATGGCTCGGCAATGGAGGCACTAAGGGAGGCATCCATTACATGGTTGCTAGGCGACCAACAGGTGGTCGGCCATTTTGGGAAAAATCGAGTAATCAGCGCCGAAGGCGCCATTTCTCGCCTTTGCTCTTTTATAATCTCGACCTAGGGTGACAGCGACATTATAACCACGTAGGGCGCGGCAGCGCCTCCCGGTTATTGCGGCGGCGTGCGGGAACCGGCGTCAACCGGCCCACGAGACCCGCGAGGGCCTCTCGATGCCGCTTGCGGCTTTAATTAGGCCCGAGCGGCCTGCCGTAGCAAGGGCCTATTGTAATCGCAACGCAGTGCGCGCAGCGCACTGTACCTAGGTGCGCGGAGCGCACGAAAACAGCGCGAAGCGCTGTCCCCATGTCAAACGTAAACTCACCGTGTAAAACAGTGACTGCCCACACCTCTGGTGTGGGCCCTTATACTTATAATTGCAGCAAAATGAATGGGGGAATATGGCCAACTGTCATACGGAGGTGGATGACGAGCGCGAAGCGCTCGTCATCCACCTCCGAGCCCCACGGGTGTGTGGGGGAAGTCGAAAGCTTTAAAAAAATGCATAATATGTTGTAGTCGCGAAAGCGACTATATTGTTTTTGCAAGAAATATTATTATTCTTCTTTATTCTTCTTTCTTTCTTCTGCTCTTTGAGCAGGAATTTGACCCCCTGAACATAGTCAAAAACTCACCAAACTTTGCCCAAAATTCAGGTCCGGTGAAAAATTAATTAAAATGTGTGTTTCGTTTTGGGGAAATAAAAAATGGCGCGACAGCGCCACCTACAAAAGTGAAAATACATTGCGCCTATGGGGAGGGGGCCAACATAAACTTTGTCATAGAGCGACGGGATTCGGTACAGACATTCGTCATGTGACGACAACCAAAAAACATTATTGTGGCCACGCCCCCTGACAAACCGGAAGTCCGCCATTTTGACAGGAAGTCTGGAAAATGGTGAGTCAGCGTTTTCGCTGACGTCGCATTTTAACGAACTCCTCCTAGGGCGTTTCACCAAATGAGCCCAAAATCGCTCCAGCTCATCCCGAGATGTGGGGCATCAAAAGTTATCCAAATTTTTTGGCTACGTTTTACGGTTTGTTTGCGGCGAAGCCGCAATCTTTACGAAGAATTTTGTGACTTACCGAAAACAACAAAATGCTCCCATTTGCACAAATGAACTTCGATTAAAAATCGGAAATATACATTTTATTGACCTTTCACCCCCGGACACAACAAATGTGAAAAAGTGAGATTTGGCGCGATAGCGCCCCCTCTAGGCCGAGAACAAAAAATGCATTATGGGAAAAAAATTAGTTTCTCGGAAATTGATAAAATTCGGCACAATAATAGCTGATGGCATCCCGATCCAAAAAGCCAATAAGACCCATACCGTATTTTGTACGGTGTTGCCATGGAGACGATCAAGGCTCCCCATGTTAATCCAATAGGACTGACACACAAATATCACATTATACACAATTACAGCGCGCTAGCGCCCTCTGTCAGGAGCTTGTGGACAGTAGTAATTGAAGTACGGCCCGTCAAGGCCGTCCGATGCTGCTTGTGAAATAAAAAAGATTTGGGGCGCGCTAGCGCCCTCTGCAGGTTGGAGCCATCATTCACATGGAGACGCTAAAAATCTCATTTTGACGTTTACTCACAAAGATTAATGGCTCATCAGGGCAATAAAATGTAGTGTGGCCACGTTGGCGCACTCGGTGGGTTATGGCGCGGCAATGGAGGCACTAAGGGAGCCTCCATTACATGGTTGCTAGGCGACCAACAGGTGGTCGGCCATTTTGGGAAAAATCGAGTAATCAGCGCCGAAGGCGCCATTTCTCGCCTTTGCCTCTTTTATAATCTCGACCTAGGGTGGCAGCGACATTATAACCACGTAGGGCGCGGCAGCGCCTCCCGGTTATTGCGGCGGCGTGCGGCAACCGGCGTCAACCGGCCACCGCGTCCCGCGAGGGCCTCTCGATGCCGCTTGCGGCTTTAATTTATTCTTTCTTCTTTCTTCTTCTGCTCTTTGAGCAGGAATTTGACCCCCTGAACATAGTCAAAAACTCACCAAACTTTGCCCAAAATTCAGATCCGGCGAAAAATTAATTAAAATATGTGTTTCGTTTTGGGGAAATAAAAAATGGCGCGACAGCGCCACCTACAAAAGTGAAAATACATTGCGCCTATGGGGAGGGGGCCAACATAAACTTTGTCGTAGAGCGACGAGATTCGGTACAGACATTCGTCATGTGATGCCAAATAAATAATATTATTGAGGCCACGCCCCCTGACAAACCGGAAGTCCGCCATTTTGACAGGAAGTCGGGAAAATGCCGAGTCAGCGTTTTCGCTGACGTCGCATTTTAACGAACTCCTCCTAGGGCGTTTCACCAAATGAGCCCAAAATCGCTCCACTTCATCTCGAGATGTGGGGCATCAAAAGTTATCCAAATTTTTTGGCTAAGTTTTACGGTTTGTGTGCGGCGAAGCCGCAATCTTTACGAAGAATTTTGCGACTTACCGAAAACAACAAAATGCTCCCATTTGCACAAACGAACTCCGATTAAAAATCGGAAATATACATTTTATTGACCTTTCACCCCCGGACACAACAAATGTGAAAAAGTGAGATTTGGCGCGATAGCGCCCCCTTTAGGCCGAGAACAAAAAATGCATTATGGGAAAAAAATGAGTTTCTCGGAAATGGATAAAATTCGGCACAATAATAGCTGATGGCATCCCGGTCAAAAAAGCCAATGAGACCCATACCGTATTTTGTACGGTGTTGCCATGGAGACGACCGAGGCTCGCCATGTTATTCCAATGGGACTGACCCGCATATCACACATTATACACAATTACAGCGCGTTAGCGCCCTCTGTCAGGAGCTTGTGGACAGTAGTCATTGAAGTACGGCCCGCCGGGGCCGTCCGATGCTGCTTGTGAAATAAAAAAGATTTGGGGCGCGCTAGCGCCCTCTGCAGGTTGGAGCCATCATTCACATGGAGACACGAAAAATCTCGTTTTGATGTTTACTCACAAAGATTAATGGCTCATCAGGGCAATAAAATGTAGTGTGGCCACGTTGGCGCCCTCGGTAGGGTTATGGCGCGGCAATGGAGGCACTAAGGGAGGCCTCCATTACATGGTTGCTAGGCGACCAACAGGTGGATGGCCATTTTGGGAAAAATAGAGTAATCAGCGCCGAAGGCGCCATTTCTCGCCTTTGCTCTTTTATAATCTCGACCTAGGGTGGCAGCGACATTATAACCACGTAGGGCGCGGCAGCGCCTCCCGGTTATTGCGGCGGCGTGCGGGAACCGGCGTCAACCGGCCAACAAGACCCGCGAGGGCCTCTCGATGCCGCTTGCGGCTTTAATTCTTCTTCTTCTTCTTCTTTCTTCTGCTCTTTGAGCAGGAATTTGACCCCCTGAACGTAGTTGAAAACTCACCAAACTTTGCCCAAAATTCAGATCCGGTGAAAAATTAATTAAAATGTGTGTTTCGTTTTGGGGAAATAAAAAATGGCGCGACAGCGCCACCTACAAAAGTGAAAATACATTGCGCCTATGGGGAGGGGGTCAACATAAACTTTGTCGCAGAGCGACGGGATTCGGTACAGACATTTGTCATATGACGACAACCAAAAAACATTATTGTGGCCACGCCCCCAGACAAACCGGAAGTCCGCCATTTTGACAGGAAGTCGGGAAAATGGTGAGTCAGCGTTTTCGCTGACGTCGCATTTTTACGAACTCCTCATAGGGCGTTTCACCAAATGAGCCCAAAATCGCTCCAGCTCATCCCGAGATGTGGGGCATCAAAAGTTATCCAAATTTTTTGGCTACGTTTTACGGTTTGTTTGCGGCGAAGCCGCAATCTTTACGAAGAATTTTGTGACTTACCGAAAACAACAAAATGCTCCCATTTGCACAAATGAACTTCGATTAAAAATCGGAAATATACATTTTATTGACCTTTCACCCCCGGACACAACAAATGTGAAAAAGTGAGATTTGGCGCGATAGCGCCCCCTCTAGGCCGAGAACAAAAAATGCATTATGGGAAAAAAATTAGTTTCTCGGAAATTGATAAAATTCGGCACAATAATAGCTGATGGCATCCCGATCCAAAAAGCCAATAAGACCCATACCGTATTTTGTACGGTGTTGCCATGGAGACGATCAAGGCTCCCCATGTTAATCCAATAGGACTGACACACAAATATCACATTATACACAATTACAGCGCGCTAGCGCCCTCTGTCAGGAGCTTGTGGACAGTAGTAATTGAAGTACGGCCCGTCAAGGCCGTCCGATGCTGCTTGTGAAATAAAAAAGATTTGGGGCGCGCTAGCGCCCTCTGCAGGTTGGAGCCATCATTCACATGGAGACGCTAAAAATCTCATTTTGACGTTTACTCACAAAGATTAATGGCTCATCAGGGCAATAAAATGTAGTGTGGCCACGTTGGCGCACTCGGTGGGTTATGGCGCGGCAATGGAGGCACTAAGGGAGCCTCCATTACATGGTTGCTAGGCGACCAACAGGTGGTCGGCCATTTTGGGAAAAATCGAGTAATCAGCGCCGAAGGCGCCATTTCTCGCCTTTGCCTCTTTTATAATCTCGACCTAGGGTGGCAGCGACATTATAACCACGTAGGGCGCGGCAGCGCCTCCCGGTTATTGCGGCGGCGTGCGGCAACCGGCGTCAACCGGCCACCGCGTCCCGCGAGGGCCTCTCGATGCCGCTTGCGGCTTTAATTTATTCTTTCTTCTTTCTTCTTCTGCTCTTTGAGCAGGAATTTGACCCCCTGAACATAGTCAAAAACTCACCAAACTTTGCCCAAAATTCAGATCCGGCGAAAAATTAATTAAAATATGTGTTTCGTTTTGGGGAAATAAAAAATGGCGCGACAGCGCCACCTACAAAAGTGAAAATACATTGCGCCTATGGGGAGGGGGCCAACATAAACTTTGTCGTAGAGCGACGAGATTCGGTACAGACATTCGTCATGTGATGCCAAATAAATAATATTATTGAGGCCACGCCCCCTGACAAACCGGAAGTCCGCCATTTTGACAGGAAGTCGGGAAAATGCCGAGTCAGCGTTTTCGCTGACGTCGCATTTTAACGAACTCCTCCTAGGGCGTTTCACCAAATGAGCCCAAAATCGCTCCACTTCATCTCGAGATGTGGGGCATCAAAAGTTATCCAAATTTTTTGGCTAAGTTTTACGGTTTGTGTGCGGCGAAGCCGCAATCTTTACGAAGAATTTTGCGACTTACCGAAAACAACAAAATGCTCCCATTTGCACAAACGAACTCCGATTAAAAATCGGAAATATACATTTTATTGACCTTTCACCCCCGGACACAACAAATGTGAAAAAGTGAGATTTGGCGCGATAGCGCCCCCTTTAGGCCGAGAACAAAAAATGCATTATGGGGAAAAAATGAGTTTCTCGGAAATGGATAAAATTCGGCACAATAATAGCTGATGGCATCCCGGTCAAAAAAGCCAATGAGACCCATACCGTATTTTGTACGGTGTTGCCATGGAGACGACCGAGGCTCGCCATGTTATTCCAATGGGACTGACCCGCATATCACACATTATACACAATTACAGCGCGTTAGCGCCCTCTGTCAGGAGCTTGTGGACAGTAGTCATTGAAGTACGGCCCGCCGGGGCCGTCCGATGCTGCTTGTGAAATAAAAAAGATTTGGGGCGCGCTAGCGCCCTCTGCAGGTTGGAGCCATCATTCACATGGAGACACGAAAAATCTCGTTTTGATGTTTACTCACAAAGATTAATGGCTCATCAGGGCAATAAAATGTAGTGTGGCCACGTTGGCGCCCTCGGTAGGGTTATGGCGCGGCAATGGAGGCACTAAGGGAGGCCTCCATTACATGGTTGCTAGGCGACCAACAGGTGGATGGCCATTTTGGGAAAAATAGAGTAATCAGCGCCGAAGGCGCCATTTCTCGCCTTTGCTCTTTTATAATCTCGACCTAGGGTGGCAGCGACATTATAACCACGTAGGGCGCGGCAGCGCCTCCCGGTTATTGCGGCGGCGTGCGGGAACCGGCGTCAACCGGCCAACAAGACCCGCGAGGGCCTCTCGATGCCGCTTGCGGCTTTAATTAGGCCCGAGCGGCCTGCCGTAGCAAGGGCCTATTGTAATCGCAACGCAGTGCGCGCAGCGCACTGTACCTAGGTGCGCGGAGCGCACGAAAACAGCGCGAAGCGCTGTCCCCATGTCAAACGTAAACTCACCGTGTAAAACAGTGACTGCCCACACCTCTGGTGTGGGCCCTTATACTTATAATTGCAGCAAAATGAATGGGGGAATATGGCCAACTGTCATACGGAGGTGGATGACGAGCGCGAAGCGCTCGTCATCCACCTCCGAGCCCCACGGGTGTGTGGGGGAAGTCGAAAGCTTTAAAAAAATGCATAATATGTTGTAGTCCCGAAAGCGACTATATTGTTTTTGCAAGAAATATTATTATTAGGCCCGAGCGGCCTGCCGTAGCAAGGGCCTATTGTAATCGCAACGCAGTGCGCGCAGCGCACTGTACCTAGGTGCGCGGAGCGCACGAAAACAGCGCGAAGCGCTGTCCCCATGTCAAACGTAAACTCACCGTGTAAAACAGTGACTGCCCACACCTCTGGTGTGGGCCCTTATACTTATAATTGCAGCAAAATGAATGGGGGAATATGGCCAACTGTCATACGGAGGTGGATGACGAGCGCGAAGCGCTCGTCATCCACCTCCGAGCCCCACGGGTGTGTGGGGGAAGTCGAAAGCTTTAAAAAAATGCATAATATGTTGTAGTCCCGAAAGCGACTATATTGTTTTTGCAAGAAATATTATTATTCTTCTTTATTCTTCTTTCTTTCTTCTGCTCTTTGAGCAGGAATTTGACCCCCTGAACATAGTCAAAAACTCACCAAACTTTGCCCAAAATTCAGGTCCGGTGAAAAATTAATTAAAATGTGTGTTTCGTTTTGGGGAAATAAAAAATGGCGCGACAGCGCCACCTACAAAAGTGAAAATACATTGCGCCTATGGGGAGGGGGCCAACATAAACTTTGTCATAGAGCGACGGGATTCGGTACAGACATTCGTCATGTGACGACAACCAAAAAACATTATTGTGGCCACGCCCCCTGACAAACCGGAAGTCCGCCATTTTGACAGGAAGTCTGGAAAATGGTGAGTCAGCGTTTTCGCTGACGTCGCATTTTAACGAACTCCTCCTAGGGCGTTTCACCAAATGAGCCCAAAATCGCTCCAGCTCATCCCGAGATGTGGGGCATCAAAAGTTATCCAAATTTTTTGGCTACGTTTTACGGTTTGTTTGCGGCGAAGCCGCAATCTTTACGAAGAATTTTGTGACTTACCGAAAACAACAAAATGCTCCCATTTGCACAAATGAACTTCGATTAAAAATCGGAAATATACATTTTATTGACCTTTCACCCCCGGACACAACAAATGTGAAAAAGTGAGATTTGGCGCGATAGCGCCCCCTCTAGGCCGAGAACAAAAAATGCATTATGGGAAAAAAATTAGTTTCTCGGAAATTGATAAAATTCGGCACAATAATAGCTGATGGCATCCCGATCCAAAAAGCCAATAAGACCCATACCGTATTTTGTACGGTGTTGCCATGGAGACGATCAAGGCTCCCCATGTTAATCCAATAGGACTGACACACAAATATCACATTATACACAATTACAGCGCGCTAGCGCCCTCTGTCAGGAGCTTGTGGACAGTAGTAATTGAAGTACGGCCCGTCAAGGCCGTCCGATGCTGCTTGTGAAATAAAAAAGATTTGGGGCGCGCTAGCGCCCTCTGCAGGTTGGAGCCATCATTCACATGGAGACGCTAAAAATCTCATTTTGACGTTTACTCACAAAGATTAATGGCTCATCAGGGCAATAAAATGTAGTGTGGCCACGTTGGCGCACTCGGTGGGTTATGGCGCGGCAATGGAGGCACTAAGGGAGCCTCCATTACATGGTTGCTAGGCGACCAACAGGTGGTCGGCCATTTTGGGAAAAATCGAGTAATCAGCGCCGAAGGCGCCATTTCTCGCCTTTGCCTCTTTTATAATCTCGACCTAGGGTGGCAGCGACATTATAACCACGTAGGGCGCGGCAGCGCCTCCCGGTTATTGCGGCGGCGTGCGGCAACCGGCGTCAACCGGCCACCGCGTCCCGCGAGGGCCTCTCGATGCCGCTTGCGGCTTTAATTCTTCTTTATTCTTCTTTCTTTCTTCTGCTCTTTGAGCAGGAATTTGACCCCCTGAACATAGTCAAAAACTCACCAAACTTTGCCCAAAATTCAGGTCCGGTGAAAAATTAATTAAAATGTGTGTTTCGTTTTGGGGAAATAAAAAATGGCGCGACAGCGCCACCTACAAAAGTGAAAATACATTGCGCCTATGGGGAGGGGGCCAACATAAACTTTGTCATAGAGCGACGGGATTCGGTACAGACATTCGTCATGTGACGACAACCAAAAAACATTATTGTGGCCACGCCCCCTGACAAACCGGAAGTCCGCCATTTTGACAGGAAGTCTGGAAAATGGTGAGTCAGCGTTTTCGCTGACGTCGCATTTTAACGAACTCCTCCTAGGGCGTTTCACCAAATGAGCCCAAAATCGCTCCAGCTCATCCCGAGATGTGGGGCATCAAAAGTTATCCAAATTTTTTGGCTACGTTTTACGGTTTGTTTGCGGCGAAGCCGCAATCTTTACGAAGAATTTTGTGACTTACCGAAAACAACAAAATGCTCCCATTTGCACAAATGAACTTCGATTAAAAATCGGAAATATACATTTTATTGACCTTTCACCCCCGGACACAACAAATGTGAAAAAGTGAGATTTGGCGCGATAGCGCCCCCTCTAGGCCGAGAACAAAAAATGCATTATGGGAAAAAAATTAGTTTCTCGGAAATTGATAAAATTCGGCACAATAATAGCTGATGGCATCCCGATCCAAAAAGCCAATAAGACCCATACCGTATTTTGTACGGTGTTGCCATGGAGACGATCAAGGCTCCCCATGTTAATCCAATAGGACTGACACACAAATATCACATTATACACAATTACAGCGCGCTAGCGCCCTCTGTCAGGAGCTTGTGGACAGTAGTAATTGAAGTACGGCCCGTCAAGGCCGTCCGATGCTGCTTGTGAAATAAAAAAGATTTGGGGCGCGCTAGCGCCCTCTGCAGGTTGGAGCCATCATTCACATGGAGACGCTAAAAATCTCATTTTGACGTTTACTCACAAAGATTAATGGCTCATCAGGGCAATAAAATGTAGTGTGGCCACGTTGGCGCACTCGGTGGGTTATGGCGCGGCAATGGAGGCACTAAGGGAGCCTCCATTACATGGTTGCTAGGCGACCAACAGGTGGTCGGCCATTTTGGGAAAAATCGAGTAATCAGCGCCGAAGGCGCCATTTCTCGCCTTTGCCTCTTTTATAATCTCGACCTAGGGTGGCAGCGACATTATAACCACGTAGGGCGCGGCAGCGCCTCCCGGTTATTGCGGCGGCGTGCGGCAACCGGCGTCAACCGGCCACCGCGTCCCGCGAGGGCCTCTCGATGCCGCTTGCGGCTTTAATTCTTCTTCTTCTTCTTCTTTCTTCTGCTCTTTGAGCAGGAATTTGACCCCCTGAACGTAGTTGAAAACTCACCAAACTTTGCCCAAAATTCAGATCCGGTGAAAAATTAATTAAAATGTGTGTTTCGTTTTGGGGAAATAAAAAATGGCGCGACAGCGCCACCTACAAAAGTGAAAATACATTGCGCCTATGGGGAGGGGGTCAACATAAACTTTGTCGCAGAGCGACGGGATTCGGTACAGACATTTGTCATATGACGACAACCAAAAAACATTATTGTGGCCACGCCCCCAGACAAACCGGAAGTCCGCCATTTTGACAGGAAGTCGGGAAAATGGTGAGTCAGCGTTTTCGCTGACGTCGCATTTTTACGAACTCCTCATAGGGCGTTTCACCAAATGAGCCCAAAATCGCTCCAGCTCATCTCGAGATGTGGGGCATCAAAAGTTATCCAAATTTTTTGGCTAAGTTTTACGGTTTGTTTGCGGCGAAGCCGCAATCTTTACGAAGAATTTTGCGACTTACCGAAAACAACAAAATGCTCCCATTTGCACAAACGAACTCCGATTAAAAATCGGAAATATACATTTTATTGACCTTTCACCCCCGGACACAACAAATGTGAAAAAGTGAGATTTGGCGCGATAGCGCCCCCTCTATGCCGAGAACAAAAAATGCATGATGGGAAAAAAATTAGTTTCTCGGAAATGGATAAAATTCGGCACAAAAATAGCTGATGGCATCCCGATCCAAAAAGCCAATGAGGCCCATACCGTATTTTGTACGGTGTTGCCATGGAGACGACCGAGGCTCCCCATGTTAATCCAATAGGACTGACACACAAATCTCACATTATACACATTTACAGTGCGTTAGCGCCCTCTGTAATGTTCTTGTGAACAGTGGTAATTGAAGTACGGCCCGTTAAGGACGTCCGATGCTGCTTGTGAAATAAAAAAGATTTGGGGCGCGCTGGCGCCCTCTGCAGGTTGGAGCCATCATTCACATGAAGACGCTAAAAATGTCGTTTTGATGTTTACTCAAAGATTAATGGCACATCAGGGCAATAAAATGTAGTGTGGCCACGTTGGCGCCCCCGGTAGGGTTATGGCACGGCAATGGAGGCACTAAGGGAGGCCTCCATTACATGGTTGCTAGGCGACCAACAGGTGGTCGGCCATTTGGGAAAAATCGAGTAATCAGCGCCGAAGGCGCCATTTCTCGCCTTTGCTCTTTTATAATCTCGACCTAGGGTGGCAGCGACATTATAAGCAGGTAGGGCGCGGCAGCGCCTCCCGGTTATTGCGGCGGCGTGCGGCAACCGGCGTCAACCGGCCACCGTGTCCCGCGAGGGCCTCTCGATGCCGCTTGCGGCTTTAATTTTCCCTTCTTTGTGTAATAAAACCACATTTTGTAATACTGTTCTAATATTGCAATAACGTATTATACAATGCATTGATGATCACAGTGCACTACTAAAGCATTTGAAAATCCTTATTTTATTATTTCTAAAACATTACCTCATCATTTGTTACTCATTTATAATCAGCTAAATAGTTATTACGGTACATTTATTTCAGTCAATGAATATGTTTATACTCAATTATACAATAAACCCAAAAGAAAAAATCTATCATCTTAATTTTGCATCCTTAGCCGCCATTCTCAATGTATTTTTTTTATAATTGATTTCTTCAAAATCATTTTAGATTGAATTAAGGTTTTACAGTCTTTTAGCTCTTGGTCCAACTCGCTCCACACATTAATCCCAACAAAAGAAACACAATGCTGCTTTGCATTTGTTGTCACATATGTTTTTTGAAAAATTTCTTCCTTTTGGGAATTATAAACAGTCTCGTTTTTGGAACAATCCCTGGATATGCACAGGTAACTTGTTATAGCTTATGTTATACATAAATTGTGCTGTTTTAAACTCAACCAAATCCTTCAATTTTAGTGCTTTTAGTTTAATGAAAAGATCATTTGTATCTACAGGCCCATTTACTGTCAACGAAACATAGATCTGAGTATCGTCTGCGTAATTGTGATAGGACACATTGTTACTTGATATTAATTATTAATAATAATAATAATAATGCATCGGTTTTATATAGCGCTTTTCTGGACACTCAAAGACGCTTTACTTTGCACTATTCATTCACTCCATACTTGGTGGTGGTAAGCTACTATTGTAGCCACAGCTGCCCTGGGGTAGACTGACGGAAGCGAGGCAGCCATCGGCCCCTCCGACCACCACCAACCACTCACTCACATCATTCATCCCGGCCTATTGTACATGTTTTTGGTGGTAGGGGAAACCGGAGAACCCGGAGGAAACCTACGCAGACACGGGGAGAACATGCAAACTCCACACAGATAGGCCCCGTCCAGGTGGGAATCGAACCCGGGACCTTCTAGCTGTGAGGCACAAGCGCTAACCGCTGTGCTACCGTGCCGCCCACGCCGCCCTCAATTGACCCAATGAGGTGTTAACTAAACGCGTGAGTTGTTGCGATAAACTGCTCAGCACAGACTTTAAAAATCTAGTTGGTAGTTCATCCAGGCAGCATGTACTTGAGCTCAGACCAGAGATAACATTCTCCACTATATAGTGACCGGTGCAAAATGTGTCAGCTCTAGGTCTGCTACTGGTTGAAATATTACCATTTGTGGTGAGGAGCTAATAGCGTTTTTAATGGCTTGGACCTTGTCGCTAAGAAATTTCAATTAAATTAAATATCTACATAACTGAATAATCTTCCAAGGATCTTGGAAAACTGTGACAGAATGGAAATAGGTCTATAATTAGTGAATTTCTGTTTATCACCAGCCTTGTGAATAGGAATCACTTTCGCAGTCTTCATTGCTTCTGGAAAAAAAAAAACCTATAAGCGATTGGTTTTACAACACATTCAATAATATCTTTTAATACTGACATGTCTAGTCAACTGCAGACAAGTGAAATTATTTCATTTTCATCAGTGGCTTTAATAAATATAGTTTTGTCAGTGGTTGGTATTTTGCTTCAAGCGTCAACTTGATTAGTGTTGACTATTTCTTTAGTCAATTTTGGGCCAATATTAGTGATTATATTATTGATTAAACTGATTTGTGATTTCATCGGCTTGATTAATCAAAGTTCTATCGTTTATTAGAAATTCAGTTGGAATGTCAGCATTTTGATTTCCCTTTTTGATTAGTTTGTTTAAAACACTCCAGTATTTTTATGTCACTTTTTTTCTTCTCCAAAAGAGCACCATAATAGTTCATTTTACTTGATCTTATAATACTAGTTAATCTATTCTTATATTGTTTGTATGTACATTCTTTCTGCCTCTTTTGTCTTCTTTTGCAAGAAGTTTTTGTACAGTTTATTCTTCCTCTTACATGCTTTTGGAATTCCCCTCGTAAACCAGGGCCTTTCTGTAAATCTATGGTTCATAATGTTATTAACTAGAGGGCAGTGTTTTTCATACACGGTAATAAAGCTGTACAAGCTGTACGAAGCTGTTTGGATGATTATACATGTTAACAATGGTTGGTAAACTGCAAATGTCTTACAAAGGATGAATGAAGTATTTAACAATGCATTTCATTGCCTGATAGTGTGTAGTGATACATTTTATTCAATGAAGTTAACATTGTATTACATTTTGAACATTCATTTCATAATGTGGTGACATTACAAAATGCGGCTTAACGTGGCCCCCTGCCTTCCCCCAGCCTGTACCCCAGCTGACAGCACAGGTGAGACCAGGTGGGGTCATCTGAGGTGAAGAGAGTTGAAGAGGGGTGAGAGGCGTCCCCAGGGGTGACATTGTCGCCCCTTTGATCCTCTACAGCAGATATACGATCATACAGGACCCCACTGCCCCCTACCAAAAGACCTCCATTGAGTCTGTGTCAATCTCACTGATGCTAATCTTCAAAAGGGTGGGAGCTTCTCCACAAAACCCGATTCAGCGTGGAACATGGCTATTTGAAAGAAATGTAACGGATGCAGAAGCTTGATAACAACTCTTCATGTTGATAAATTGGTAAGAGGACTTTCATGAATAGCCTCAAAGACTGGCATTGTCATTTTGTAACTAAAGTGATGTAAAATGGCACATTCCATTGACAAATGTTGCCATAGCTTTTATAGGTTATGTGCATTCTTAGATGTTGTTGACCCATTGGCTTTATTAGACAAGACAATAAGCAGCATGACACGGGTGAGAGACTGGAGAGAGAGGATGTGATGCCACTTGACTCCTATGCATAGGCGCCGTAAAGGGGTGGAAGGTTAGGACGATTCTAAGGGCCCAGGCTGATGAAGGGCCCAGAAGAGCAGACCCTCTTTTTCTTTTCTTATTTCTTTTCTCTTTTTTATACATACGTGTAATGTGCTAGGGCCCCTCATACACTTAATGTGTATTTTGTCCGTTTTGACCATAGATTTAATATTTAACAAACAAATAATGTATTTACTGTTTAAGTCACACCCCTCCCCCTCACAATGGTTCATTCCACCTGCGCTGTCCGAGCTACGCTCGCTAGCCTAGCGTCTCTTGCTTATTGCATTTGTTATGATGCAGTGCAGATAGTGACACACGCAGGCATGTCACATCAAAAGTCAGGGCATCAAAAACGGAAAGAAAAGAAGGAAAGAGAAGACTGAGAACGCCGAAGTCGACAGTATGTCACACAGTTTTTCAAAAACAAAGGTAGCTTGCCCTATTCCTGTATTTCCAAAACTTTCACTTACTTATTTTTGTTGCTACATGACCTGCTTTTATCTAGCTAGCTTAGTAAAATAATTACTGAATTATGATTTACATCCAACAATAATAACATCTCTGCTGTCTCCGGGTTATCACGTCTCGTAGACACAGATTCAGCGGCCGCTGCACACCCACGTCTCCCTTCCCCCGCGCCCCCCGTCCCCGTCTCAGCCAAACAAGGTGAGCCTGAGCGCAAAACTTCACGAAGATTGAAAGCTCTAAGCACGTCTTATCTACTGTGTTCTCCACATGATGATAACTTTACTAAACAAAAAGTAATCTACACGCTTCAAAAATTACAAAAAACAGTTTGCCGTGTGTTCTGTGAAGTGAGGGCCAGTTACGTGATGATCAAATCCATTCTGTATGCCAGCCATTGATTTCAAAATACAACACTGATCTGACTTGTGAATTTGAAGATGAAGTCAGACACCTCAACTCTGTATATAGGGCCACTTTCCCAGGGTGTCTGTCACCAATTGATCTGCTCAACAGCATTTACAAGATGCAGCTGCAGAGTATTTTTGGGCAGGTCTGCATAGTTTTGCGAATATTTTGCACGTTGCCTGTGACCGTTGCTGGTGGCGAGAGAGCATTCAGTAAGCTGAAACTGATTAAAAATTATCTTAGGTCTGCTATGTTGCAGGACAGACTTTGTCACCTTGCCATACTATCCATTGAAAGCAAACTGGCAAGAAAGCTGAACTTTGATGATTTGATACATGATTTTGCCAGCAGAAAGGCACGCCGCTGGGCCATTATAAAGTGATGTTGAACATAACTTTGTTACACCTGGATAACAAACAGTTTATGTCTGGTTCAGTACTTGTTTAGTCCTGGACTGGTTTAGGCCTGGCATTACTCCTGGTGTGTCTTGATTTTGAGCCCTTTTAGCCTAGTTTTAGTCTTGGACTGATTTAATTATGGGTTAGTTGTAGCTGATGTTTCCTGATTGAGCAGTTGGACCCAGTTAAAGCTTGTTCACGTAAAGTATATGTCAATATGTGTACATTATGTGTGTTTGCAATTGCAATTGAGATAATAAATATTCTCCTTTTATGTAAACAAGTACATATTTCCATAGCTTTTTCTTGTTTTTGTAGGCTTTTACTCATCAGACATTTTAACTATGCAATGTGCTAAGTATCTTTTTTAAAGTATACAGGGCATGTGTATTGGGTTACATTTTAAAAAATGTAGGGGGCCCAGAAATTTTTGTTTCCATAGGGCCCAGAATTTCTGGCGGCACCCCTGCTCCTATGTCATCCCACATCATGGTTACACGCTGTTTTAAAGGTAATCGGGATTTACACGTGCTTTAGAATTCTAGAATAGAATACATTGTTGAAAAGAGATGTGCACTATGGTTCTGCATTGGGCTAGTAAGGCTTAACAAAATACCATACTATCACATAACATGGTGCCGTTACTTTCCATCATGGTGGCCTCTACAACGCTCCAGGATCAATTGTTTTGGAGATTTTCTGGTGAAAGGGTCCATCAGCAGTGAAAACCTTCCAGAAACTCTCAAAACAATTGATCCTTGAGCGCCACAGAGGCCACTGTGACTGAAAGTAAAGGCGCCCCGATAACCGCTCATACAGCCGGGTCACTGAAAGTCAAATACACAGAAATAAAGGTTGTTTTTTTTTCCCACATAAAAAAGTAGCACAGTGCTCCCTTCATGCTACTCAAACATGACAAACTTTCACCCCTGAATAAACCACATGTGCTTTACAAAGCTCTAACCCAGTTAGATAACTTGGCTCACAATCCAACACTGACTAAGCTTTCCCTGTCCACATCTCTGACTGTTCTGACCTGAAACCTAATGCCTTTCTCTACTAAACCAGCTCTCCCCAGGCACCTGTTTGTGAGCTGTCCACTCTTTTTTTTTTTTTCCACCGCTCTGTTTTGCTCCTCTGTCCGCAGCGTTTTAACAGATGCATGGCCCTCGCTGCGGCCAAACCAGGCCCTGAGTTTTAGAGTTGACCCATGCGGTAATGCCATTCAGCTTTCTTATACAGACCCCATTAAATTCACCCCAACGACCAAGGCCAAATATATCTAGCAATTTGAGGCTACTACAGTGAGTCATTTAAGCATTACCCGACAAGCGCAGGTTGGTTTTGAGTGAGATATTTTCTGTGGATGATTTAAACTCAGAGGAGATGTGTTGCACTGTTATTGTTAGACACTCGTGTGAGAAAGTCTTTAGCCCTGTGCTTCGCTTTAATGCAAACAACAGACAACCTACTGCATTTAAAGGAATAGTGTAGAGCTCTAAAGAGGATGGTACTGATACGCACGAGATGATAAACTTCATTTGGCGCTCAAAGAGAGAACGCATCCATTCTGTAAATGTGGCTTGACACAAATGAGTTTTTTCGCTGATTAATTAAATGTAATTCCTGGACGTTCGACCCTTTTTATGGTTAGAGGTTTGACTTACTCGAAATATGCCTCTTTGCTCCATTCAGGAAATGAGCCACGAACAAGGCAGAGGATTAGCTCATCTGGATAGTACCTCCCTGCTGCAGACCGATAAAAGTGAAGCACAAATGATCTGATTTAAATACTACAATCCTTATTTCATTTACAAGAAAGATATTTGTACTTTATTCATGTCTCAACTATTATACATTAGGTACTTGAGCACTTGGCAGATGGCACTTGGAATGACCTCAGATTTAGAATTTCAATATTACTTTCAAAGCAAAGTTTGTTTTACAGTAAGCGGTGTGACGTTGAGAGTGTTTTAGCAAACTACTAAATATACTGAATAATCTTTGTGTAGTCGTTCATTTTGCTAAAAGTTTGGCAGGATTCGTGAGTTAGGGGGTGCTTGGAGTGTACATTAATGCCTCAAGGCAAACGTGGGACTAAAAGGTTGGGAAATACTGCATTAGAACATGCTGCAACTGCATATACAACTATAGCCCAACCTTTATTGATCTCTTACCACCCACCTTAACCAAGTGCATTTTCTCCAGTTCGGCTTCACCCAAATCTAAAAGCTTCTCGACTGGAGCTTACAGTCTATAGGCCTGCGCTTTCATTTGAAAGCTAAGACCAACAAAACTTTTCTGAACTGATCTTTTTCCCTGCATTGTTGCCGTGTTTTTGTTACTTTTTTGTGGCTCTTTTGCTTTCATCAAATCTTTTTGCCACTTTTTTGTCGAGTTTCTATCACTTTTTAAGGCCTTTTTTGTCTCTTTATTGTCATGTTTTTGTCACATTTTTTGTTTCTTTTCTGTTGGTCTTTTGTGGTTTTGTTTGACACTCTTTTGTTGCTTTTTCACCCGACGGTATTTTGACTTCTTTTTATCAAGACGCTTTTAGATTTGGGTTCAGGTGGGGGTTAAGAGGTTAATAAATATTTCTTTTCGTTAATAATAAATATTTCTTTTCGTTAATAATAAATATTTCTTTTCGTTACTCAGCACCCCACTATCCCAAAATAACACAGCCGTAAGAGGAAGGATTTTAGCGCACTTGCAGTTTCTTCATTACAATCACCTCTTCGTATCTCACAGTGTAAGTGCTCAACATTTCAAATTTAATTAACAATGTGGGCGAGTTTCAGAGGAAGAAATTAGCCAAACGTGTTCATCTTAATTGTCTAATCTATCTTGCACATCCTCATCAGCCCTACCTCATAATCGGCCCGTTCCCCTCCCACGTACACCGGCACAAAGAACTGCTCATTTCGCTGCTCGTTTGTCACCGCAACTTGAAAATGTCAGTCTTTTTCAGGGGAAGAAGTTGGAAAAATAATAACACGTACATTCCTGAGGGGCTGTAATTTTCTTCCGGCGGTGGAACTCGGTCCATTGTGGTCAGGGCTATAGGGCCACATCACAACGGCAGAACGGTGGAAAGCCTGGTCTCCATAGCACAACACTGGCCCCCTCAAACCGCGCCGCTGTCTAATTTAAGCGCGCGTATCCCATTGAAATTATAGCATGCTCACCCACCCCAGTCTGCAATTTACAGGGTTTTGTGCACGCTGAACGGGTGTGCGCAGACAATGCCTGATATAAAGGAGGCGCAGTCATATTAGGAAGACCACCTGCCTTTGATATTGCCTTTTTTCTCTCGACTGTTTTATACCATCCACAGACATGCAGGTTTTGCTCACATTTCTGCAGTGTGGAGTTTGCCCCAACGCTCTTTGATACGCTAGAAAGGGACCATTGATATATTCAGGACATTAACGGTGTTTAAAGCAGAATTAAGTAACTTTTTTACCTTCATAAATCCTTTTCGTAGTCCAAATAAGGCAAGGCAAGGCAAGGCAAGTTTATTTGTAGAGCACAATTCATACACAAGGCAATTCAAAGTGCTTCACAGTTGCATAAAATTACAAGAAAACAGATCAATTCATTCATTAAAACATTCAACATAAAAATTAATCAATTACAGTAAAAGGCAAGAGTGCAGATAAAATACTTTCAGTTTTCATCTGCTCGGGTAAAAAGAGCTGTTTTCAGCCTGGATTTGAACATTGTCAGAGTTGAGGCCTGTCTCACATCCTCATGAAGACTGTTCCAGATTTTAGCTGCATGAAACTGAAACGCAGCCTCACCGTGTTTAGTCCTGACTCTGGGAACCACCAGGAGACCCCTCCCTGAAGTTCTCAGGGCCCGAGATGGTTCATACGGCTCTAACATGTCAGAGATGTACTTTGGTGCTAAACCATGAAACGACTTGTACACAAGCAGAGCTGTTTTAAATTCTATTCTCTGAGTGACAGGAAGCCAGTGCAGAGACCGGAGCACTGGACTAATATGGTCATATTTCCTGGTTCTTGTCAGGACTCGAGCAGCAGCGTTCTGGATGTTCTGCAGCTCTAACAGCTGGTTTAGAAAGGCCAGTGAGCAGCCGTTACAGTAGTCTAACCTGCTGGAGACAAATGCATGGATGAGTCTCTCCAAGTCTGTAAGGGTAATACAAGTGTTAATGGGATGATTTGGGGGGAAAACATCTCCCTCATGGGTCTCAGTTGTCTACAAAATCACTATTGGCTCACATTTCTGAGGTTTATGACATGGTACGGGTAAGTCCGGACTGTATTCTCTCTACAGCTTTAGTAGAGAAAGCTAACAGGCTAACGGGCAAAGCTAACTGTGGGCTAGCACCACTTTAGCAGTATTTGCAGCCAAGTTTGAGCGGGGAAAAAAAATATCTCCATTGTGTAATTGGGTTGTGGCACAATGTACAATGTCCCTCCCTCGCTTTGTCTTTTCTCAGCGTTGTATTTACTCTCACCGACAGTTAATGAGTAAAAAGAATGCAACATGCTACGACACCTGCAGTGGCGCTTGTGTAGGGTGACTAGATGTCCCAGTTTACCCGGGACAGTCCCAGTTTTTAGTCCTTTGTCCCACGTCCCAATAGATTTCTCCAAAACCATTGATTTGTCCCAGTTTTACTCGTGATCTGTCCCAGTTGTCCGGGTTTTGGCCAATGTAGCCCCCGAAATAGCATACGTCACTTGAAAATGAATGTCTTTGGCCCATGGGACTATCAATTACCAAGTGAAAACCAATTCAAAATCTCAATTCAGGATGCGGATTGGTGCATGTCATAAGTTGTCAACAGTTTTACTATTCATCATGGGTAAAGACAGTTTAGATTTGGAACTCCTGCGGCCTATTCCCGAATTTTGTCCCGTTTTTTTTTGTTGGAAAATCTGGTCACCCTGCGCTTGTGGCCTCTAGGGGCAAGAGTTACTTAGTTAACTCACAGTGGGAGAAATAGACTGTCCTGCGAGCGCTTGCGATGCATTAAGGCTGAGTGTGATGTTAACGTAAAGAAGAGGAGAGTGAAGAGAAAGCAAGCGCTTGTTGTAGTCGGCGTTATTCGCACACCACGCCTTCGCCGACCCGTTTTTCCTCTAAGCGACGCCCTCGGGCTACTGGCAAAAGATGTTTGTCCAATTCTGTCTTGAGCAATGCTGTTGCTCTAGGTTTCTAGTTTCTGCAATGCCATCACTCACAAATGGGTCAAGTGCATCTGCACAAACATGCCTCCAAGGACACGGGACAGTACTAATGTAATTAACCATTTCCTTGGGTGTGGGTTTATCTCACAACTGCACTAAGTCAATAGTCAACACCTGAGAAAACTGGACGATTCTGTACTCCAGCTGTGTTGATTTAGTGGACTTCGCTCATACCAAGATGTCGAACAAACACGATGCCATGACAAGGAGATCGTTTACTGTCATTCACTTCACCACTTCATGCATGTTAAGCCTAATACATATAGCCGTCCTTTATTTGTTTTCCTGCACGAGGACGCCAAGTTCAAAGATAACATTGTCAGAGATGAATGCACGACAAAAGCTCAGTCACTAAATTAATTGGATCTTGTTTTCACTAGCGCATACAGGTGCGCTCGGTGTGTGGGCAACGCACATGTGGGAATCTTACGTTTTGGACACTATTGCACGTTTACAAGGGGGGACCTGTGTTGATAAATGAGCCCAATAGTTGGTCATCTATCCCCGGGATCATCGTGCCTTAGCTGGAGTATGCTGCGTGCTTCATTGCCACATGCAGCAAGCGGCGTGCTTCAGCAAGCTTCAAAAACAACACACGTTATTGACTATACATGAAGTCATTAACAGCACTCCAACGACTTAGTAGGTTCATCCGTGTTGTCTTTCCGGCTTGGATCAAAGTAAAATATTTAACATGCCCCAATGAAAAGACCGGCAACTTCAAACGCCTGGTTTTAAAATCAAGTGGCAGCTGATCGTAAAAATAATTGCTAAGTACGGCGTCAAGCCAGCACTCATATGCAATATAAAAGGTGTGAACCCGGCAGAGAACGCATCACACCCAGATACATGTTTTTTTTTTCTCTCTCACTCGTTAATCCCGTTTCATTAAGCATTAAGAGCAATGTTTTTATTTACAGTCTTCTGGGTGAGGTTGTGCTCAAAGTGAACAACTGGGCAATAAACACGGTCTTTAATGGATAGCATGCTTGACGTTTTATTGATTAGAAATATGTTTATTCTCCGGAAAGGACAAAGACTAATGTTCTTTGACTTTGCTTTGAATTGTTTGAATTGTTTTTTTCCCAATTTTCAGGCTTTGGGCCAAATTGGTCTCTTAACATATAACCTTGAAACAAAAAATACATTATATTCACAATAATATGTTTAATTATTGCACTGATTCAATGTTTCACAATTGACGGATGTGGTGATGTTTATTTTTCTCACATTGGTGTGACAATATCTCCACGTACCTAGCACCGACAGCCCTAGACGGAAGTTTTTTCCAGAGGAATTTTTTTCAATTGTCCTAGCCTGATTTATTGATTATTAGAAGATCCACTAATAAACAGCTTCAAACGAACCAAAATCCCCTCAGTCTTTGTAAACGTCAAAGAATATAAAACCATAATTTTAAACCAGGGAAATTAATTTAATTTAATTATGTGTGAATGGCAGTGTCAACATGCACCAGAGTATTTCACGTGACAACCGTTTTTGGTGGGGCGACGGGTCAAAGACTTTAATTACAGCACAGTTGGGACAGCGAGTACTTCCACTTGTCTTGCGTAGTATGGGGCGGTGTGAGTGCGAATACCCTGCTGTAATTTAAGAACTGAATATGAATGCGTAAAATCAGAAGGAAATCAATCAGATTTTTTTTAGCGACAGCGAGGTTTATTTTTGTGCATATAAAGCTTTTGGCTGGACTGCCCTTTTGGTGAAACTGTAATTACGCCTCTATTAAATCCCCGACAGGTCAAAACGCAGATTTCAGTTTCGGACATCAGTGTCGGGAATAGAGCGAGGAACGCTGTGTCACTGGGCGCAGGAT
Organism: Proterorhinus semilunaris; assembly: GCA_021464625.1. Lineage (NCBI taxonomy): Eukaryota > Metazoa > Chordata > Actinopteri > Gobiiformes > Gobiidae > Proterorhinus > Proterorhinus semilunaris. Next base: position 25,194,828 of record CM038358.1, on the reverse strand, counting down.
TAAAACAAACAACACAGCTTTATTGCCTGACCATTGATGATGCATGTGAAATTCCCAAGTGGTTATTAGCTTAAGTGAAGTTGTGCTCCGAAGGCGGCGGACTTTTTAGTCTTGAACGCAACTCATCATTCAATATCAACACTGAATTTTCCTTTAGTTCAGCTATAAAGAACATACGTTTTCCCTAGTCCACGTGCAATCATCACCCAGTGGTTGAAGGGACGATGCTTTGTAGCTACCATCCAACCATGCGAGGAATGTATGTACAGTATTTCTTGTTTCCTCGTAGCCGTGCACAGTTCGAGTTAAATATTGAATCAACATGTCTGTCCGTCGGTCCCCACTGATGTTTTCCTTTGTTGCAGGTGAAGCGAGGACGGCGATGGCTCTTGGTGCTGGCAGCGTCTGCACAGTATCTGCTTTGGAACAAACGGCAGTCGGAGTACATGCCAGAGGTAGCAGTCATACACAAGTACTGACTGCATTCTGTCCATGGGAACCTCATTGTGGAAACTTACAACGGCCTGCGTCAAACCAATTGACGCACACTTCATAGCAGACATTTTTTTCATATTCAAAAGTCAAAAGTGTTGACACGGGTGGATAGGTAATAAAGTTAGAATCCTCCTAGGCTCGTTTAACCACATTAAAATACACTGAAGGGTAGTAACAATGGTAGCGATTGCAGATATCTATACCTGCATGATAGTGTCAGTAAAAGTTGTATTGTGGTTGTGTGTGTGGTGAAGGTAGACTTTACTGCCCTTATGTGGAAAACTGCATGATCCTGGTCACTGCTGGGGCTGTTCTGCAAGTGTAGGCTTTAAAAGCTTCTGGACTGGAGCTTACAGCCTATAGGCCAGTGTAACGCCTCATTTGAAAGCTTAGACCGATAAAACTGATCTAAGAGTTTCCTCAGGCGGGGCGACAGCGGCGCAGGTGGTGGAGCGGGATTGGAAGGTCGCGAGTTCGAATCCCAGCCGTTGTGCCAAGACACTTCGCCCTACTTGCCTCCAGTGTCTACATACGCTGGTGTATGAATGAGAGAGTGAATGGGTGAGTAGTTCCTTACTGTATAGCGCTTTGGGCCTGATAAAGGTAGAAAAGCGCTACATAAATTGAGTCCATTTACCATTTTTCGTCGCTATTTTGAAGCTTTTTTTTTTCAAGAAGCCTTTGGATTAGGATGATGTCAAACTGGAAAAAATGCTTGATTGATGTGGGGATTAAGAGGTTAAAGAAGTGTGAGCAAATGCTTTAGATTTGAGCATTTTACGTTAGCCTGCAATAATTACGTTGAAATTAAACTGTGATCATTTGTGACCCATAAAATGTCGAAAGTGTTTTTTAATCTAAGCAAAAATAATCGATAGACATTTAACGGAAACCAGAGCATTAATCGGAAACCCGAAACTCCACAAAGAAAACAGGCACCACGGGCTCCGGGAATCGAACCTGACCTTCAATTTTGACCTTGCTCCGTTGCAATAGTAGACATGGAAACAGCCGTAGTTATAATTATTGACGCGCTGGTACTCTTTGTATAAATAGTTATTGTAGGAATCATCGATGATAGTGTAGGAGAGGCAGTTGCAGACAGACTAATAAAAACGATTGTATTACTTAAGTGTTATAGGCTATTATTATATTGTGTTTGTTTGTAGTAACTGCAGTCGATGACTTATTGTGGAAAAGTGCTTACGTCAAACCAAGCACCCGATGTCTTCACAATGTACATCATTTTAAACAACTGAATGCTGAAAAAAAAAAAGTAAAAGTCGGCACAATAGATTCGTAAGGATTTGGCCAAATACCTTTCCTCATCTTCGCGCACTCCCAGCTATAGCTACCCTTTTAATCTTTTAATTCTTATACTCTTTGAACGATATAGAAAGGGAATATTTGCGTTAAAGCAGTAACACTGGTAGTAGTGTCAGTTGCAGTAGTTTTGTCGCGGCATTCTTATTTTTGAGTCTTTTTGTTGAATCCTACAGCCGCACACCGTTGCTCCCTTCATAGGCCACATTTTTGCAGTGCTCCACAACTCGGAGGCGTTGACTAATCCGAGATCTCTCCGGTGACAGGCATCCATCAGCCCCTCGCTCCTGGGAGCGCCCTGTCAGCCAGCATGCCCCAGTGCATCCTGGGATATACCGTCTGTTTGTGTGAGACTCATAGAAGCGTGGTGAGAACCTGCAGCGCTTTGATACGCTGCAATGTTTTGGTTTGCTTCAGTCACTTTACCAGACAGGGCCTTTGAAAGCATGTGCAAGTCGTATTTTTAGAAAGCCGGATTACGGGATTAAAATATGTCGCTGCTTGCTCAAGAATCAACACATGCGGCGTCACTATAGAGACTGCGCAGGGAGATGTCTTTATTTTGGATACATTTCAAAACAGGTTTTTTTTTTAGGGGTTGGTGCGCGAGTTTGCGTGTGTGTTGCTGGGTTTCGACTGCCAACGGAACGTCCCAAAAAAAAAGAACAGCGACAACGTGTTCTCTGTGCACCTATTAATCCTAAAATGTATAATAATCCTTAAATTGCCCATAGCATTGCCTCTGAAAATGAACACTGACGCAACAGCAGCGTTGCTCAAGGCCAAGTTGGGCCAGGTATGAAGCTGAAGATTTCACGCCAGAGTCTGGTCTGCAGTCTGCGTTTGGAAACACAAGATCAGGCCCTGTATCTTAAAAAAATCCCACCTAGTTATTTTATTCTCCAACTTCTGAAGACGTTATCATGAAATTGTCAACTGTATAGAGCAACACAGATTGGGATCATATTACACAGGATGTTAAAATTATAGGGTACATTAGCCAAAACAACAAAAGGGCCGTGAAGCTACTCTTTGAACTGCTGGGCCACAAAATAGAGAATACGTCTAAAATAATAATATCAGATTAATTCAATCAATTCAACTTTATTACGGACTCGACGTCCAAAGAGAGATCACTTTTGTGTAGCTGTATAATTTCCATTAATTGGCCGTAGTCGTATTTGCAAAGACCAGAGAAGATAAAATGTCTTCTCATCATTGACACACAAGATCAGAAAAGTATTCAAAATGTTCAAAACATTTTAATAAGAAAATTGTCTCACAGCAATCATTTTCCTCTTCCCTGAGCTGCACCTCTTAAAGGAATAGGCCACCGTTTGTACATACTGAGATATGTTCTTACCTTAGCTTTGACAAGTTCATCTGTACCTGTCTGGTCTCCACGTGTGCCTTCCTATATTATATACTATATTGTAAGGCGTAATAATACCAGGAGTAATTCGGCATCCGCACAGTAAAGTGAAGATATCACTGCGCGGATGCCGATTTACTCCTGGTATTATTACGCCTTACAATATAGTTCTCCTTTTTATCCGCTTAGGAAATGCACATTGTTTAATTTTGTGTAATTATACTTTATAGTGTAACACTTCACGTAACCATATTTAAATAGAGAAAACGTGGAAGAGTTTGGTAGCTTCTATCTTCACCTCGTTTGGAGCTATAGAGGAGAAGAGAGAGGCTAAATGCTAACGCCGTCTGTGCTGTGTTTACGTTATGGAAGGCACATGTGGAGACCAGACGGGTACAAATGAACTCGTCGAAGCTAATGTAAGAACACGTCTCAGTATGTAAAAACGGCGGCCTATTCCTTTAACAATACCTCCCTTCATCTACATCTCATCGCCCATCGAGATAGATGTCTTTATTTTGGCCGCGCATGTTCTTTTTTTGACAAAGGGATTGTGCCGCCGCGGCGCCGAGTGCGGTTGTCGCGCGTACAGTTCAAGGCCTCCTTTGTTCAGCTCGCTCATTCATTTACTCAGGTGCGCTCCGGCTATCCCGCAGTAAGTGCTTTTCAATAGGAATCCGTCCATTGTCAAGTGAGATTGAGCGCGCATGCATGGGAGGCCGTGGCATTTTTTTTTAAAAGGGCCCTCCGCTGCGCAGTGTTTGCTCTGTGGACAAACGAACGCATTGACTCGGGGGTTGAGCTGTGAATGGGCCTTTTTTTCTATATACACATCAAAACAACCTCAGCAAACCCCTGGATGCATTCCTCTGGACTTTAATGTGAGGGCAAATAGGCAGCCACTTCAATAAAATACCTGCAGGAGTCAAGGAGTCGCATAAGTGGAGGGAGGGTTAAGATCGGGGGACCAACACCAGCGCTTTACCTGAAGGAGTGAGGAGATTTATGACGCTGACAGTTTTACAGCGGATAAGCACACGCTACTGGGATAAGAACCACACTGAGGCGAGTGTTAGCATTTAGCCAGTTCAGGTAAAGGTGTAATGGAAAACTTCCTACACTTTTGCCGGCAAAAGGACCTACACGTTGACCTCTACTTTGGATTACACTGCTTGACCCCCAGAAAAGTCGCCCCAAAAAAGGTTGCCTGCTCTAATGCTTTGGGCGGCGCAACGGTTAGCGCTCATGCTTCAGACAGGGTGACCAGATGTCCCAGTTTACCCGGGACAGTCCCAGTTTTTAAGTCCTCTGTCCCATGTCCCACTAGATTTCTCCAAAACCATTGGTGCGTGTCATAAGTCGTTGACAGTTTTACCTTTCATCGTGGGTAAAGACATTTTAGATTTGGAACCCCTGGGGCCTATTCCCACCTGGACGGGGAGCTGTGTGGAGCTTGCATGTTCTGTGCAGCATCTGTGAGTCTTAAAGGAACAGGCCACCGTTTTTCCATACTGAGACATGTTCTTACCTTAGCTTATACGAGTTGAGTATAGTTACACAAAATTAAACATGTCGATTTTCTAAGCGGATAAAAAGGGGTACTATATTGTGAGGCGTAATAACACCTGGAGTACTTCGACGTCCGCGCGGTAATATCGTCAAAGTACTCCAGGTGTTATCACAAGCCGCTGGGTCACTACAAGGTGAAATACAGACAAATATCAACTTTCTTTTTTCCGCTTAAAAAAGTTGCATAATTCCCCTTACATTTTTCACCAAGTTCTTGTGTTGATGATGGGAGAATGCGACCACTGCGCAAAGCCTTCTCCAGCACATCCCAACGATTCTCAGTGGGGTTAATATTTGGATGATTTTTGATCAGGCAGTGTGTATTGATAATGCATTTTATGACTATGATTGGAAGGTTAAAATCGCGCTCCCTGCAGGTGCACACTGTCGTTGTGTCCTTGGGCAAGACACTTTACCCACCTCGCCCCCAGTGTCTGCATACATTCGTTTTGTGACAATATTGTTTACATTTCTGATATTGAATTTGTTTTGCATTTTTATGTGTTTTTTTTTATGTGTTTTTATTTTATTAAGCCAATTTGTCACATCCAGCTCTGTGACATAGTGTTATTTTGCAATTTTTGGACTTCCTGTTTTATTTTGTTATTCACTACCATGTCTTGTTTCAGGTGTGTCTTCCTGTTTGGTTTCCCCGCCTTGTGTGATCACCTGACCCTCCCTGGTGTATTTGCACTTGTGTCCTACCTATTGTCTCCACTCCCCCTTAGTATTTAAGCCCCTTTCCCCCCATTGTTGTGTGCTAGTTGGTCATTTTTCCTGATGTGTCTAGTTCAGCTTCATTGTGTGGCCTTTTGGAAGAAACCTTTGGAACTAGTTTGAGAGTTGTGCTTCAAGGGTCCATTCCTACTGAGCCCCCATTACACAAATTCAAAATCATGAACCAGATTTTTTATGTTTTCCACCTTTGATTATTATTAATGCTAATAACATTTTACAGAAGGGGGTCCCGAGTTGTTTGTTGAGTGATTTTGGGGGTCGCGACCTGAAAAGTTTGGGGAGCCCTGCTTTAGTGTATGAATGAGAGGGAGTATGGGTGAGTGGTTCCTTGAGAGTAAAGTACCGAAGGTGGAAAAGCGCTATACAAGTTGAGACCATTTACCATTTATTGTGAATATTAGGCAATTTATTTGTTTCCAGGTGAAAGTTTATATGCCAAGGAAGCAAACCCAAAACCTTAAACTAAAAAGGGAAATCGCAGTGTCTACCCCTAAAGATGCTTCCTATTTAAAACCCAAAAAATGTGGCTGTACTTTGAACCAGATGCCAAAGCAAATTTCACTCACTCATTCTCTGTAATGCGGAGCAGAACTGTGGCACGTGCCTATTTTTACCCCGCGCTGTATTCCTGAGGTCGAGAAGACAATAACATGTTGAGCCACGCGAGGGCCGTTCCTATTTTAATTATATTGTACGGCGGCCCGTGCCCCCGCCCCATCGGCCCCCTTTTTTTCCGCAACCCCTTCCCTCCACAAACACACAGAAAAGGGGGCATCGCATTACGCCGCCACCGCTGCCATGTAATTACGCCAGAGGCCAAAACAGTTATTTTTAGGGTCAGTAAATGTTTGACGAGAGCGGCCGGGGGGTATTTCGCTATAAAAATAAGTAGTTTTATTGTCCACTTTGTTTTATGTACGTTTTCTCTCAGCATCTTCTCACAAAAAAAGAGCACGGCGCACGGTGAAACAGGTGCAGCAAGTTGGAATCATGGCGTGTTCTGTGGCACGGTATAATTGCAGTTTGATGAAAGGGTGCATTGATGGAGGTATTTTCTTCAACAGGTTTTGCAACAGGTCGTCTGAGGACACGCGCAGGTACAGAGAGATGAGCCGCTGCCAGGTTTCCTCGGGGCCGTGAGAAATGTGTACGTTTTGAGACATAGGGTTGTTTCCTGTTGACTTTTTCCATATACTGTGCATGCAGGACAGCGAATGTATTTGCACACATTTAACCCCGCCTGAACCGACGCAAAAAGCGTCAAAATAACGAGAATAAAAACAAAAATGGTCATAAACGTGCCAGAAAAGCAAAAATAGCTAAATCAAAAAGCGAATGAAAAAAGTGATCCAAAAGCCACAAAAGAGCAACAAATAAGTGACAGAAACGTAACAAAAAAAGTGACAAAAAAGCAACTTAGAAGCGATGAAAGAGCAACAAAAATATGCCAGGAAAAGCCACATAAACACACAAAAAAATTGACGAAAACATGACCAAAAAAAAGCAATCAAAGCAGTACTTAGTAACTCATGCCCCTAGAGGCCATAAGCGCCACTGCAGGTGTCGTGGCATTTAGCTAAATGTCCATGAGAGTAAAGACAAAGGGAGAGAGATATTGTACACAATGAAAATATATATTTTTCTTGGCTGTAAATACTGTTTAAGCGGCGCTAGCTCACAGTTAGCTTTGCCTGTTAGCCTGTTAGCTTCTTCTTCGTGATTCCATTAGTGTGTATTGGTAGCTCCGACTCGGAGGCAGGAGAGTTGCAATTGTGGTTTTCTGGCCAGAGACACCAGAGGGACATGAAAGACCCCCCAGTCATCCCATTAACACTTGTATTACCCCCAGAGGGACTTAGAACTGCGTAAACTTATTATTATTTTTTTTAAGTAATAAAAACAACGAAAAATAACAAAAACACATGACAAAAACGCTTTAAATATGTGACAAAAATTCATCTGACTAAAAAAATAAGTAATGATAACTTTTGTAGGCTTTAGTTTTCAAATGGGGCATTACACTGTTGCTCTCCAGTCGAGAAGTTTTTAGATTTGGGTAAAACCGAAATGGAGACCGGTTAAGGCGGGGGTTAAGGGGTTAAAGGAAGCTTCGGGTTGTTCTCTCTCAGTGTAATGTGTCCTTTCAAAAATCCTCTTAGGGCTGGATGATATGGCAAAAAAAATTATCACCATCTGTTTTCTCCTATTGATCGATTTGAGATTCATGAACTTCAAGACTTGAACCCTGTGACTTGAGAAGATTTGGTAAAAAAAAACAAAGTCTTATCAACCAAACCAGTACACTCTGTGCTGCTCAGACATGACACCTTCACATCTATCAAACCCTTGGCTGCTTCGTTGGCAAATTATTTACACGAGGCCTCTCTAACTATAAGAGGTGTTTCTACTAGTTTTCCAAAGGACTTTACTTGCTAGAACACATCCATAATTCCCTCACACACCAGTTTAACGAACAACGGAGGTGCATTGCCCAGGGACACAACGGCAAAAGGCACAGGTGAAGGATTTGTAACTCATTACGTCTAACATTTTCTTACAGGGCATCATTTTCTTTTACATAAGAAGCCATAACGCTTAATTAATGCTGAGCAAACTTGGTCCAGGTTTCAACAACAACCCACGTAATATGATCCGAGATGTGATTAAGTAATATTTAATCTTGTTAATTTATTACCCAAAACCAACATGAGGCGATTGCATCTGTGAGGAAATGCCAAGAAAAAGATGGGGACATTGATGTGGTTAGAAAGAATGCACAATGGCACCATAGTCGGGGCTTTACTCACAGCGGAGTTACCAAATTAATCATTCATTTTCTGTGGCATTTTTTTGTTATGGGTCAATGCCGGCTCAGATGTACCACCAGCTGCGTAAGGCCTAAGGCTATGAGGCATGCACGGAGAACCTTTTGCTCTAAGGTTAATGCCCATCCAATACACTATTAGCCCAAGCATCTTATCCTTGAATCTGGTTTCCAATGTGCTTTTACAACAGCTGAGTCCATAACTGGCCACATTTTGATAATATAGCTTCATTACTTGATATTTACTTGATTTTTTTTCAGTTTATAACGTTTTAGACAATTCTTAAGGGGACTAGATGCAAGTTGGTCATTTTATACTCCCTACTGCCACCTCAGGTCTTAAGCGTAACTGCAGTCTCAATTTTAAGCTCGTGCATGACGGCAATTCGGAACCAAATGAACAGTGCAGGATTTTAGAGGCAGTTGTGGTGAACAGGTCTGGGCTCATTCTATACATTAGGACATGGCTGGAACATGTAAGGGCAGGAAAATACATAATTTTAATATTTGTAAACTCCGTATAGTCCCTTTAAATTTTGCAATGTGTGTTTTATGTCCATGAGTTAGCACATAGCTTTATAGGCTATATCCACTCGTAGACAAAACGCTTATGTTTTCAGAAACCTTCTTTGTAAGCATGAAGCCCGGTAATGTGTGCGGCGTCCACATGTGTTGGGCGTGATTCATCTGCCAGGCCTGCGTGGGGCGCTGTGACGCTAACACAGTTTACGATCTACAGAAGAGACGAGGAGATGAGTTTATTCTTCAGACGAAACGGGACTAAAGTAGAAAAACACAGACGGACTCGACCATGTTTTTCCACTTGTCACCTGTGGCTCGCGGACTGCAGGGGAGCAAAGAGGAGCGGAGCAAAAACCATAATAGATAGACACAACGCTGACGCTGTGATGTCATCATTTTAGTTGAAAGTTGTGGAGACTTCGTAACAGCGGCGCCACCTAAACAACGTTTTGAGATCGTTCCACTCTGGGACCTAGTTTGGGAAATGTTCGTTTACAGGCGCCCAAAACGCCGGGCTCGTATGGACGATACACTGGATTAATAAAATATCCTAGTCCTCACCTTGACTTCGTATGGGCAGGGCCTTAAACTCTTTATATCTGAATTTGTTGAAAAATCTTAGCTAAAAATGAACGGGATTCTTTCACGTCCAGACCCCGGCACGTGACCGGAAGTGGGTGGGACTGTTGAGCCCTATTGCTGGGTTCCAGGCGACATCACAGCGTTCTAAAGGCCTATAGTATTATATAGAGGTAACATTATTTTGCTTTTGAGGACATTTGTGGTCTTGTACAGAGAGACATCATGGACCCAGTGACTGATATAAATGAGCCTTTTTGTAATTCATACATTTTCTTTTTAGATACGACTTGTGAAAGTGTAACGCAGTTCATAGGAAAAACTGGCGCCCAGCAATACCTTTATTGTCATTCACACACTGGTCACAGGTTCAATTTTTCAGAACCCCCTGTCAACCTGAATCATGCACAATAGGTGAACGAATCTGAGAATGTTCTTACGGGGACAATAAAGCATAAAGTGTCTTACCCTCAAATGAACCAAGAGTCTGATTTACAAAGTACTCCTCCAAATGATCACATGGTGTCTCTTGTAATGTGTTTCACCTGATGTATCATTAGAAACTGTCGATACTGTTAGTGGAGCGAACGTTTACCTTTATAGTGTTTATGAAAGACAAAAACCTTTGCTCCTCTTTTGCACGCACCTATCTATTTTGCACGTGTGCCAACGCTTCTAACAAATCGACCCGGAGTGCTGCGCCCGAGGTCTAAACTGCTTTATGCCCTGGCGGGAGTCCAAAGGCAAACGCTCCCCAAACCGGTGCACCTTTTCCAATCCTCAACCAAACGTCTGCCGCCTCCACCACATTTGGCTTCGTGCAACTCAAGGCTGTCCGCTTGTTTTTTTGTTTTTTTTCGTCTAATGAATTTGGCACAATCGTAGACATAGCTGACACAATGTTAAATGATTATCTGGAACACATCATACCTTTTTACATTCGTACGTTTCAAACTGTCATGTCTATCCTGAAGCGCCTTTTAGAGGGCTCCAAGCTACATCTCATTCCCTGCCGTTAATGAGCCTGCAACATCTCGGACAAGACGAAACATGGCTGCTCATTATATTACTCATCCGATGTTCATCAAAGAGACTTTTTTTTGTTTGTTTTTTTTCAACTAGATGTTAATACAGTAATTAAGACTTGCAACGTGCCCCGGCGTGCCCCAAGATGGCGTGCCGTCCTCAGCCGATGACTATTTTAGGCTGGGTCTCGCGCATTGTTGTCGAGCTAACGTTAAAGGGTGGCCGTCCGGCAAGTGACTAGCACGTGCGGTACGTGCTCGCCTCGAAGCTTGAGTCACGGCTTTTGTGCCTTACGCGCTCGCTCCGTGTTTGCCGAGGCCGAGGCCGTATCGCCAGGTAGAATTAATAAAACGTTTGTTATGGGTCGTGTTGAATTTGGGGACGTGCCAGGGACGTAATCTAATCGGAAGCCGCAGATAGGGAGATGGGTCGCGGCCAAGAAAGTTTGACAACAATGAAATATGGGTGTCTGTGTTGAGGCTTATCTTTTCGAGTGTTGAGTGTGTTCGGTATCTTACCGGGGCCACAGCAGTGTAAAGAAACTTGATGCATTTTTTAATTCCCCCTATTGTGGGAAAGCACAAATACTACCATGACAACAACTACTACTACAATATACCTATTTAGGGGGTTAGATTTAGAGGGCCGCACATTTCTTGAACTAAGCACATTCTCTTTAGTTGGCTGTGGGACACGGGTTACTCCTCCAGCCCAACATGTAAGCACAACAACGAGAGCCTCTTTTGAAATGCGCTTATTGTGTTACATCTTGTCCAGCCCTGGCCCCATACGGTGCGGCGCATATAGGCTCCTAATCTCTCGCCCTCACTCACTCTTGCAGATGAAACGCAATCTGATTTGGTCTAAATTGCTCTAAATCGTGTTAAGTGTGAACAGGGTTTGATGTAATAACGTCCATGGCACACCCTTCAGTGATTTTATATTGAGTCATGAAAGCTGCTGCGGCCACTGCTTCAGACCTGCTCACTTCTCACGTGAGTCCAGAACATTCCACATATCGGACTTTTGTAACCATGACTTTCATGTGATGTGTCATTTTGTAGAAAAAAAACACACACTTCATACTCTTGACTCAGCTGTACTCTAAAGGCAATGACTTTATTCTATTAGATAAAAAAAATTTACTTTAATTGAATATCAATCTGTCTTTTGCCGGTTACTTTGCCACATCCTGCCTAAAGACATAAGTACTACATACATACAAACATATGGCTAATAAACCAGATACGGTTTACCAATGTAACTGTCTCAAAGATCATTTCACACTTTGCTCGCCTCAAAGTTGGACTTTTTATAAACCCTACACTGGTGTCCTGTTAAATCTTCTGTGTAACATGAGAGATCCTCGGACTCTGACCAGGGTTTTTAGACCTGCAGCTAAACTCTAAACCAGGGGTTCTCAAACTTTAAATAAAAAATCACTGAAGTCAAAGATCCGAATGTTGTTGTTTTTTTCAATCAAAAGTGCTCATTGCAGTCAAACTGTGAAAAAATTCAATTGTAAAAATGTTAAATGCATTTGTGAATATAATAATTTGATCATCAAAGTACATTTTAACATGATTAAAAAAAACAAGTTTTTATTTTTATATCAAGAGTAAAGAGCAGCCCTATGATGGACACTAAAGAGTTCTAATGAGAGACATGGCACTGTCTGTTGTCTGTGCTCCTAAAACGTGGCCCAAAGGGACTGATCTAAATACAGTAATCTAAATGAGTAAATTACTCAGACAGCGGTGACTGGAGGTTTTTATAACGTTCATGGTTGAGAATGCACAGTCACTATGATAAAGTTGTTTTTTTCCAAAGTAACTTTTTCTTCATATTTCTGTTCAGATTTATCCGGATCACTGCTATATTATCTTACCAATAAAAAAAAAAAAAAACTAAACCTATTTGCTGAACCTTATGCCAGTTTTACATCACTATGTTTCAAAAGAGAGCTGTTCATTTTCCAATAAGAGGAGAGCTTTATGTCTTCAACATCAGAACCAAATGCATATTAACAGTTACAGCTCAGTTAACGGTGTTGAAAGCATATTTATTATAATACTATCTCTATTCAATAATTTTTATACAAACCAATAATCTCGACGGGACCTCTAGAGCTTATTGTTAGTAGCTGTGTTTATAGGGAGCCCCATTCCAGCAGACTGTGTGTCTCTTTTTAAGGCGCTGCCCCTGCAGGCCAAAGCTGCAGCTGCAACAAGCTCTGCTTTGGCAGTAAAATTCACAGTGCAGAGGCACCATCGGGGTCTGAACCACATCACCTCGAGGGCCGCATCTAAACCTGAGTCCGGAGTTCGAGAAGCCCTGCTCTAAACTCTCAGACGTTCAATGTCTGTAACCAGAATGCCGAAGCTATATCTCACAGGTTACATCACTCCTTTTGAGGTTGCAGTCACATGGAGACGGGTGGTGGCACAGTAGTCCAGTGGTGAGTGCTCTGGCTACACAGCAAGAAGGTCCTGGGTTTGATTCCCAGACCGGGTGGGAGTTTGCATGTTCTCCCTGTGAAAGAGAGAACGTACAATGGGGTCACCTCTGCGGCCTGTACACCTTAGTCCTTTACTGAAGAGATACTGAATTCTGAAGTTTGTTTCAGTCAAAGGATTTAGGTGCTACAGTGATCACTGGGTTTTCATTCTGTTCCCAGTAAAATAATGGGGAAATTAATGCTCCAGCTGCAGATAAACCAAATCTGCTTAGACGTCACACTTGGATGTTAGACTTGTTTCTCCGTAATCACCACCACAGTCTTCTTTGCATCGGTCAGTTTATCACTGAAAGACATGCGTTGTTTTAGAAATACTAAATTTAATGAGGCCAGTCAAAGTAATCCATTCCAGGATGAGCTAAACTAAAACAAGCTCCTCTGGTTTTGAACTTTCGCAGGATGCTCATAAGAGAAAACACAAAGCACGGGTTCTTGGAAGTCCTTGTTGTTTTACTTCGATTTCCAGAAAAGAAGGGTGTAAAACGTGGCTAATGGAGTGTTTGCAAATGTCAGCATTATCCACATTGTATTCAAATTATAAAACGCAAAACAATGTTATGGAACCTTTTAACAGCAAAACCCAAATAAAAATGAGAATCCTGCCTACAGAGAGACCTTTTATCGGTGCAATTTTTATTTTCCATTCACTTTTGTGTTTCGAATACCTAATGACATGATCTCTACTTTATAAATGACCTCTCACCTTGTTGTTAAGTGCCATAAACCCTATTTGTACCACTCGTCCGCTGGGTTTTTCTTGCTAAACAAACGGCATTTACATGTATTGTTATTCCTGATGAGCTTGTGTCAGTCGGAAGGGGGGGGGGGGGGGGCAACTGGCATTAATGACTCAAATAAAAGGGCAATGGGGGGTGGTTAAACAACAGATGCTATCAGATGACAGAGTATTTAGCCACATTGGTGTTTGCAGTAATTAAAGAGTTTGCCTTCACTAAGAGCCACTAATTACTTCTGCAGCCATTTGCCTCCTCCTCATGTACAGAAGCTTTATGGACCCCCGGCACCGCGTCTGTCCCGGCTCAAAGTCACAGCGCACTTGGCAATAAAACGTAAGTAAAAGACCCTTCCCCTTTAAACAGATAATTACAAATTAAGGATCTGGTTTAAGTATAAGCAGGGTTTTCTTTCAACTATGGTGAGGTTAGACGCACAGGATTGAGAGAGCATTGACCTCCAAGGAGACTAAAAGGCCTTTCCTTACTTTACATCTTGTAAAGTATTGTGTCTGTGTTTGGAAAAATGATTTCCAACTGAGACAGCATTTCTGCATCCAAACAGTTCGGATGTATTTTCTTTAAGTCTTAATTTGAATCCATGGTTTGATTCTAGTTTAGTCCTCTGTCCAGCACTGGCTTATAGTTAACCTCTTAACCCCCGCCTTAACCAAGTGCATTATCTCCAGTTTTACCCAAATCTAAAAGGTTACAGCCTATAGGCCAGAGTAACTGTTAATTTGAAAGCTAAGACCTACAAAACTCATCTAAACTGATCATTTCCCCCGTGCCGTTGCCGTGTTGTCGTCACTTTTTCGACTTTTGTTTTCGTTGCGTTTTCATCACATTTTTTGCCACAATTTCATCGCTTTTTGTCACTTTTTTGTTGCTCTTTTGTGGTTTATTTGTTGCATTTTCGTGGTACATTTTTCTTCACATTTTTTGTCACATTTGCATCTCTTTTTGGTCGTGTTTTTATCAGTTTTCTATTGTGCATTTGTGGCTTCTTCGTCGCCTTTTTCGTCACGTTTTTCTCGCTCTTCTGTTGCATTTTCATCCTTGTTTTCCAGCTCATTTTGTCTCTCATTTGACATTTTTTTTCCCAGACGCTTTTAGATTTGGGTAAAGCCAAATTGGAGACAATGTGCTCAGTTCAGGTGGGGGTTAAGTCATTTTGAATTTGCTCTGATTATAATTTCACGTTTTTTTCTTACTTCCACCCAAATCCTAAACCGAATCTGCGTCTTTTATATGTTTCCAATCACAATCGTTGAAACCCGAGACGGCGCGTGACGGGGGCAATGCCCGGAGCGCTCGGCTAATCTACCACACATCTCCAGGTCTGGCTCAAAACTGCTCCATTACAGGCCGTCAGTGAGGAGCAGACAAGTTCCAAAGTCCAATGGGGCAAAGCTTGTTCCATATAGGTGACATTTAGCAGTGGCATTAATCACTAATGGCAGTTTTCAGTCCCGCACAGTTTGGACAGGTCAAAGCCACAGAGCGAGCAGGTTATGTATTCGATATGTTGTAATGGCAAATATGGATGGGCACTTTTGTTTTGAAATGTTTGGGGAAGTTCAAAAGGCTGAGCGATGCTGAAATTGACAAGTGCTTTGAAGAAAATGTATAGAAAATCGGTAAATGTGTTTGATGTATATGGATTCCTGGCATAAGAATGATTATATGTATGTAGGCCTATACACAACACAATCAGCACATTCACTTAAATGAAGGCGAAATAGTATGTAACTTAAACTTAAGCATCAAAACTAGAAGAAGAATTGTCAAATGAAAGACTGTCGTCGTACTATATGGTATAGGATCATTAAAGGCCCTATACCTGATTTTTATTTTCAAGCAGTGTAATAAAAGAAAGAGGCTGTGCATAAACAAACTAGTGATCGTTGTTTATGACACCCTGAAAGTAGTTATACATACTTTTAAAGTCATCCTTGTGAAGAATTGGGATGATCTATGAGAAAATCTTTTAGAAAAGTAAGGAATATGTTCGGACGACAACTATCAATTTGAAATCTTCCGTTGTTTGTGAAGAAATAAATGATGTGGGGCTTTCAAGATACAGAATAGAGGAAGGAAATCTGTATATTTTATGAATGCTCAATATTTCAAAACGTACAAAGAAGTACCAAAGTGCATACGTTTTTTGTTGAGACTTTTCTTTTTCGGCAAAGATGACAGTGGCAGCAGTGAGGTTACAAAGGAGTGCCGTAAACTAGCGCAAAATCAATTCCAGATCCTCGGCTCGGTGGCACGTGTCTCACGCGAGGCAAACCGCAGAATCATCCCCCACAGGCCCAATGTTTCAACGGGGTTAGCGTTTGGGGTACAGCATGATAACATTTTTAGATCGATTTAAGTATCTTCCCATGTTAAAGGTGCATTATGCTACTTTTTATGTGAAAAAAAAAAAAAGATATGTGTGTGCATATTTGACTTTGTAGTGACCCAGTGGCTGTATGACTGGGCGCCTTTACTTTCCTTCACAGCGGTCTCTAGGACGCTCCAGGATCAATTGTTTGGAAGGTTTTCACTGCGGACGGACTCACTCGCCAGAAAACCTAGAAAACAATGGATCCTGGAGCGTTGTAGAGACCACCAAAGGCGCCATGTTAACCACTCATACAGCCACTGGGTCTCTACAAGGTCAAATGCACACAAAATATCAACTTATTTTTCCACATAAAAAGTTGCATAATGCACCTTTAAGTCTCATGAGTATTGATTATATTAAAAAAAAAAAAAAGAAAGAAAAAAACAGGCATCAGCATATTGATAAAAATGGCAGAAATTTTGATAGTCCCGGGTGTGCATAAGCGGCCGCAGCAATGTGAATTACTTCATGCATGCGTCGCAGTTTATTGAAAATTAATTTGATCCATATGACAGTAAGGCAAGAATTTCTTTATATCGTGGCCTTACATGTGATCTCTAATAGTGCCTTATTTTACATGGGATCACAAACAGATGGCGAATACATGCCGATATAAAACACTGCTACAAGCACGTGGCCTTTTTATATGTTCCCCCCCCCCCAACACACAGGATGTCAACTTTGTCAGCAAACGGACACATAATCACATTGTAAAGCTTGACCCTATTTTAAATCGACAACCACCTTTACGTTCCGCTTTTTCGCTCTCCCCCTTTTAGCCACTCACACACGCCGGGATGCCACTTCCTGTCGGATCTCGTTGCCGTATTTTGGGCAGATTAAAGGTCCCTGTGATGAAGTTTCCTCTACCCCCTTTCTTGCCCCCCCTTTATAATTAGGCCCTCGTCTGTGCCATTGGCTTTTGTACGCTCTGGGCTCTTTAAAGTGGCTTTGGCCTGGTCCCCACATGATGTCACTGTGTGGGTATAGCGCATCCACGGCAGCATAATAAAAACCTATAAGAGAAACAATAGCGGCTTGTTCCCGGCGCCCTCATTCCCATGTAACACAATGTGAAAGGCACAATGGGCCAAAATGGAGTCCGCGTCATTGTCCATTAAGACTGGGGTCGAGTTGTAGATACCTGAGACCGACGAACGTCCTCCTTTGACTGGCTTTATCTTCAACGCCATCGCTATAACGTTACAGCGCAGGCTTGGATTTCAAATGCGACCGTATTTAGGATCATAGGAGAGAGTTTTCCTTCTCAAGTACCACAGATCACTCAAGGTTCCAGCGTCGTACAAAGAAGATAATGATGGATAGATTATGTAATTTCCAACAAAGATGGAGAGAAATTTAGTGGATGAGCTGGTTTGAGGTAGACTTTTTAATATATTGTGAAATCCTTACTGACAGCTTCTGGTAGCTACAGTGTTCTGATCGTATTTGGCACTGGACCTTTCTAGGACCTTAAAGAGCTCTTTAAGGTGAACGGTTCGAACCGGATCTTTTTATTAGTCAGTTTTATCCTGAACTCCTCCGAACGAATATGGGTCAGCCCAACGATGAAGCAGGCAACACAAATGAAAGCTTTTTACACAAAAGTGAGAGCTAAATGCGCTAAAAGGATGACTTGTCAGACGGTTGAAGCCTCTTTTTGTTAGTTGTGGTGCTCAAATAAAGATTAAAAAAATAAAAAGGTTTTATTCACAAACACGTTTTTTCAAAGCGTAAATATCAGTCCCATAGTAACTTTAGATTATTTAACCTCTTAACCAGCCAGTTTGGCTTTACGCAAATCTAAAAGCGCCTGGAAAAAAAACGTCAAAATAACAAGGATGAAAACGCAGCAAAAATGTGAGAAAAAAGCGACAAAAAAGAAAGAGTGACAAAAACATGTCGGAAAAGCAACAATAGCAAATTAAAAAAGCGACAAAAATTTGACGAAAACATGACAGAGAAGCAACGAAAAAAGGGATGAAATGTTACAAAAAGACAACAAAAAAGTGAGAAAAGAGTGACAAGCACAACAAAAACATGTAAAAAAAAAATCGAAAACATGACAAAAACGCTTCAAATAAGTGACAAAAACTCGGCGCCAATGCAACAGAAAACTATCAGTTTTGTAGGCCTTAGTTTTCAAATGAGACATTAAACCATTGCTCTCCAGTTAAGAAGCGTTTAGATTTGGTTAAAGCCGAACTGGAGAAACATTTGCTCAGTTAAGGGGCGTTAAGTGGTTAAATAAAAAAGTGCCTTTTTTCAATCGCGTCTTAGATATTGTGTGTTATCTGGCTGGCATTGTTATTATTTTTTTTATTGGTTTATTTGGTTGGGACAGTGCATGTTAATGAACATACATGGGTCTCATGCATGTAAAAAAGCCACACCGGATTATAGCCGTCGTCCCCTATGCGCACTCTCAAACACACTCTCATTCATCCTGGTCTATTGTACATGTTTTTAGTGGTAGGGGAAACCGGAGTACCCAGAAGAAAACTATACAGACGCAGTGAGAACATGCAAGGTGGGAATTGAACCCGGGACCTTCCAGCTGTGAAGCATGAGCGCTAACCGCTGTACTACCGTGCCGTTATAATTTCAGATTAAAAAGAGCCAGTCTTTTGAACAGCTCTTTGAAATGAACGGATCCCAAAGACTCCAAGTAAAGAGCCGTAAATCACATCACTAGACCTTTTCATTCCAAGTAACAGCTTAGGATCTTACTGATAATTGATCATTGTGGATATGAGTTTGTCACACATTTTATGAAATTCAGCAATGTTTGTATTGTAATAAAGGATTAATTTAATTAAATCTATGAAAATACATTCGTAATAGTTTGTGTTGTTAAAAAAGGTGAGATCAAGGCTATTTTGAATGTGAATTTTCCTCATTTAGGAGAAGTAACCTCTGTCTATTATAGGTTTCAGATGACAGATCACATGCCAATGATTGATTGAGATGGGCAAGGGCAAAATGGGCCAGTGGTTATAGGACAGGCATCTCCTGATCGTGTAGCTCTTTTGATTCACTAGACAAAACAATGGTCTTTAAGTTAGAAAAAGAGAGAACAAGACTTTCCAAAACATGGGAGTTAAAACTACTTTGCTTCCCCTGCGTTTGTGCAGCTCGTAGACCTGACTGCGACTGCAGGCTTTACAGAGGAACAAACACATCCAGCCGTAATCTGTGTGGGACTCTGATGCAGCTGAGAGGAGCAGACGTCTGGACTGGGATTAGACCAGGAGCTGCCTCGGGACGTCCCATCACAGACAGAAGGGGAGGGGACGAGGAGGGTGCTATTAACGCAGGTAGAAGAAGCTATAGAGGGTCAAAGGTAAAACAAAGAAGCTTCTGCGTTTAGGTGAAACATGGAATCAAAAAGTTCACTATGTACCAGTTTCTTACCAGTGAAGTATTTCTCCAAAACAGAAGTATCGTGCTAAACCTCTTATTCAGACTGTCATATATTTGTGGAAATATACTTAATAAATGTAGGTTTGCATGTGAAGTACATCAAAAATAGGTAACAAAATGCCTCATTTTCAGAATCTTGAAGAAATTATTGTTGTATTAACTTCTCCTTCAGCAAATCTTATTATTTACAGTTGTGCCGATAAGTTTACTCACCCTGGTGGATATATATATATATATATATATGTATTTATTTTTTCCATTTCTCAAAGGATATGAATGAAAACACAAAAAACGTTTTGTCACTCATGGTCAGTAATGTTGTGAAGCCATTTATTGTGGGGGAAAACATTGTGTGAACTCATTTCAAATCACCATAACAAAATGAAGTACCAAAATGACTCTGTTGAAAAGTTTACACACCCCAGTTCCTAATACTGTGTATCGCCCCCTTTAGGATCAATGACAGCTTGGAGTTTTTTGTGGTAGTTGTGGAGAAGGTTCTGTTTATAATCTAGTGGTAAAGCGGCCCATTCCTCTTGGCAAAAAGCCTCCAGTTCCTGTAAGTTCCTGGGCTGTTTTGCATGAACAGCACGTTTTAGCTCTCCCCACAGTGGTTCAATGATATTGAGGTCAGGAGACTGAGACACTAACAAGACCTTCACTTCATTCTGCTGGAGCCAGTGGCACCAGCAAACAACCACCATATTTCACAATAGTTATGGTGCACTTTTCATCACAGGGCTTTCATCTCCTGATTTCAATATCATTGAACCACTGTGGGGAGAGCTCAAACGCACTGTTCATGCAAGACAGCCCAGGAACTTACAGGAACTGGAGGCTTTTTGCCAAGAGGAATGGGCCGCTTTACCACTAGATTATAAACAGAACCTTCTCCACAACTACCACAAAAAACTCCAAGGTGTCATTGATGCTAAAGGGGGCGATACACAATGTTAGGAACTGGGGTGTGTAAACTTTTCAACAGGGTCATTTTGGTACTTTCTTTTGTTATGGCAATTTTCCACAACATTTACTGACCATGAGTGAAAAAAAGGTTTTTGTGTTTTCACTCATATTCTTTGAGAAATGGCCAAAAAAAACAGGGTGTGTAAACTTATTGGCACAACCTCTCTAAAATGTAGGTCTTTTTGCATGTTTTGTATTGGCAACAGTATAATCCACAATGTTACGCTGTGTGCCTTTAAACATAAACAAATATTTAAAAAACAGTCACAGTGTCTACAAAATCATTGATCGCTTAGGGCCCATTTTTACTTTTGAAAACATTACTCAGCCTCTGTCCTCTCCATCTGAATCCAGCTCATCACCTACAAACCAAACCAAATATACACAGGGCAATGCCTCCCGGCTCCAGATTAAAGACTAAGTGCGTGTGTTTTCTCGGTTTGCTGCCATGTTCATTAGCACCACGTAAATATTTACCGCCGCTCACCCGATGCGGATTTGAAAGCCAACATTACAGGAGACGCAATAATGAGCTTGTGGTTTTAGGGGAGCTGCCTTTAAACGGCCTCTTTGTCCCAACTTTGCGATACTTAAAACAAACACAGTGTAGGTGTCGGGAGCGATTAGCAAAACAAACGTCAACTTCTTTCAATGTGATATCAGCGTTCGTTGAGGGCTAACAGCACAAGTGCGTGCTCCAAGTGTGTGAGTGTGAAAGTACTCTCAAGTTTGAGATAATGGCGGTTGCAGAAGAGCTAATTACATTACAGTAAAATATTTTCCTTGGAGGGTTTACTGAGGTACAGTATTCATACTAGAGGCAGGTCTATAAGCCAAAAGTGTGATGTTTTCCAAAACCAATAAAAACTTGTTTTTACCTGAACAAAGCTGGCAGAAGTGCTCAAAGTTTTCACATGTAAACAAGTGATGATTAAGCTCTTCCGAGTTTCCTCCAGGCGCAATGTCTACATCAAACATGTACAATAGCCAAATCCTCCAGCCAGTTACTCGTGACCAAGATCCAGGCCCAAGACCTGGAGATTGGTCTGCGGGTTTCCCAGTGGCTACTTTAAGGTTGGATCCAAATGAAATGCAGAAGGCAAATTTTAACATGGTGAAATGTGATTGAGAGCAAATGTCAGGAAAAGTATTCAGATTTTGAAAATAATCTGCCAAATGATTATAGAGGGATGCACTGTACATGCATCATGTTCATTCAAAAAGGATCCTCAAAGTTCCATTGTCCAAGCTTTTTCCCACCTCATTGGGACAGTCCTTGAAACCCACAGTCCCTCTTCAGTAACCCACGGGGGGTTACTCTCTACTCATGTTCGCACAACAGCCGCAGGATAGGGTTGCCAGGTCTAAGAAGCCAAACCTGCCCAAATTATCAGGAAAACTACCCAAAAGCCGCGGACATACTACAGCGCGGCTGGAATTTTCAATGTTTTTTGTCAGTTTACAGAGCCCGCATGCTCCTGCGATGATGAGAAACAACCCCTTTCTCCCTAACTGAAAAAATAAGTTCTCAAAGCCTTGGATTTGAGATTTTGTCATTCGAAATAGATATTTTGAACAAAGAATAAGCTAAAAAATAGCCTATTTTAGTATCGGTAGGAAGGTTTCCCCAACCACTAAAAACATGTACAATAGGCCAGGATGAATGAGAGTGTGTTTGAGAGTGCGTATGGAGGACAACGGATGGAAATTAGCCCCAGGCTACAATCCGGTGTGACTTGTTCATTGACATGCACGGTCCCTTCCAAATAAACCAATAAACGAAACTATTTTATCTGCATGGCAAAAAACACAGACAGATATTATCACCTGCAATTAATGTACTTGACAACGCATATGCGCGGTTAAGTGTGGATGCCGTTTAAAAAAAAAAACGAGGCTGTGTGGACTTAAGCTTTTTCCTAGGCGGAGGGCGGATTTATAAATGCCCTGCTATGTGTGGACTAGGCCTAGAAAGTAGGAGCTGGAAAAGTTCCTCCAAAAGCGGCCTAGTTGAGAACTGGGACGGGGGCTGGTACTTAAAAAGCACCAAGAACTGCAAAAGGCTCCTGCAATGGAAAAACACCTAATATCAATGAAGAATTGGCACTCACTTCACTTCTGTTGCCATGCTATTGCTATGTAGTGACATCACCTGCACACCCTCATGGTTGCAAGAATGAGTGGGCTACAAATAAAACAAATGACAAATGAAACAAATCACCTATTGTGCTGTGCTTCCTCTGTTGGTGCTTAGTTTGTCCGCTTTGGGCAAGAACTGACACTGTGTGGCCTAAAAATGTTCTTCATTCGACGTAGATCACTCACATTTTCTAAAGTTATAACTGTTATGTCCGGAGTCTGTGAATCTCTCGGTGTGAGGCTCTAGCAGCTCACGGAGGCGCGCTGTTGTAAGCTAACGTGGTGCGTTAGCATGGGAGACAGTCATGTAGTTCACGAGGAATGAACCTGCTATTTACACAAAATCAAGATCTCTACAAACTTAAACTACTCCGTAAATGTAGTCAGCGCATCCCTAGCTTTCAGCCGCTTCTTATTTGAGAGAGATCGGCTTCATATTTTTGGTTTTATGGTCAGATACAGTTACTGGGTTTGTGCAGTGAAACGTAAACACAATGGGATCCGGTTAAAGCTTTGAATAATAAAAACTTGGAAGGAATAAAAAATCAGCCTCCATTCAGGCGACAGTACAAACCTAATGCAGCAATGTGATGTAGTAAATGGGGTAAATATTAGGTATTGATCCTTTATTACTGAAATATTGATTTGTACAGCTCAACCTTACAAATGCTCCAAACCTGATAATGTGTGATTTATTTCCTACTTCCTTGTAATATAAATATGCATCTCATTCGCTCCAACCACCTGCCTCCTTCCTCATTGCAGTCCAGATGACCTCAGGAGTTAAAGAGTAACCTCATGTTCCCAGAGACGGGGCAGGGATGTTGTGCTAGTGGAGGGAAACAGACAGAGTGGAGTCAGGTAATTTTATTTATCTCTGTGTCAACAGAGCATATTCACTTTATGATGCTCTGTTTAAAATACCTACACACATTTTATAGCCAAGTCAAGCCCACAGCCGCCTAAGCCTGGTTTATTGAACTGTTTTGTTGCCCAGTGATATAACAAGCTTACAACAATGTGGATGGGGGGAGCTGTGCCATTGTCTGTCAATAAAGTGCACACATTTAGATTTGAAGGCCAATCAATTGTATAATGGGACAAAGGACCTTTTAACATGTTTTGCTTTATTTTGGTTTACACTTTTTATTTAGTTGGTGTTGCCACAGAAAATCAGTTGATATGTTAAAATACTGTGGTTAATTATACAAACTTTTGTTTTGTTTTAATTTTCTAACGCATAACATCCCAGTTTCTGACAGAAATTAGAAAATTATTCTATCATCACAGACATTTATATCGTTAGTCTGGTGTTATAAGTGATTTGCCTCAGGTGCACTGTGGAGTGGTTCAGACTGTTTTTAATACAGGCTAGGTGTTACCATAGAAACTCTTTAAATATAAGGACTGCATGAATTATAAAAATAAAATACCTCCAGAAATCTACAACACTCTGCTAGGAAATGAGGCCCTATATGTCAAAAATCCTGAAATATCCCTTAAGAGAGCAACACAGAGCTGTACGGTTCATAATCGATGGCCTTTCTGTACCATATCATTACTGTGAACACAACAAATAACACAAATTACTTGACCACTCCTACCACAGCACACCGATGGGCTGAGGCAATATTGGCGATCAATTGAATGGTACATGGTCATAACTTATAGAGCGCTTTCCCACCTACATTAAGACGTGGAGTGGAATTCCAGAAGCTGGCTTGTTTCCGGTCGGACCGATTTCAGGGACGGACAAAGCTAGACCAACGCGAAAATAGAGGCGAAGCAACAGGCAGATTCGGCGGTGGAAGAGGAATACGTAAGCCTCAGTCGAGTCACGGAGCTCATGGAGCAGCAGAGGGTCATGTTCAGAGAATTAATTCAACAACAGCAGGAAAACTTCAAAGGATTTATAAAACTCATCATGGAATCAACAAACACCCGCATGGATTTACAGACTAAGGACATTCAAGAACTAAAAACAAGCCTGCAGTTCACGCAAGGTGAGGTAGACACTTTGAAAGAACATAATCTGAAACTCACGGAGCGCACAAACACCTTACAAACGGACTTTTACAAAGTATGTGACAATTTACACATCATCACGGACAAACTGGAGTATCTGGAGGGGCAGAGCCGCAGAAATAACCTGGTATTTGAGGGAGTGTTGGAGTCGCCTGGGGAGACCTGGGCCGACGCCGAGGAAAAGGTGAAAGAAATACTGAAGGAGAAGCTACAGCTAAATCACGCGGTGGAGGTGGAGAGGGCTCACCGCGTAGGGAAACCCGGCGGCGGGAGAGACTGGCCGAGACCCATCATCGCCAGACTACTGAGGTGGAAGGATCGCGAGGAAATCTTGCAGCGCGCCAAACGACTTAAAGGAACAAAAATCTTCATTAACGAGGACTACACCGAATCAATAAAAAGAAAACGTAAAGAACTGATGCCGGAGCTGAGAGCTGCACGAGAAAGGGGGGAGATCGCCTTCTTGCGATATGACAAACTCATTATACGTCCACGCAGCAGTACACCACATCCAGTATAAACACCGGGAAAACGTATGGACTTTGGTATGTAAAAGCACATAATCTCACATGTCTAGTAATACATACAGTTCTATAGGAAGCACCGACTTGGATTTTTCAATAAGGAGAATTGCTGAAGCAAACTCCCAGGATTTTACATTCTCTCAATACGACCTACAGAACACTGAGATCGACATCGACCCTGAAAATAACTTTTTTACTAGAGCTACCAATGACTGTCAATATTACACAGAGGATCTGTACAATAGTAAACTTAAGAACATTAAGGCATTCACTGTAATCCACTTCAATAGTCGAAGCCTCTATGCAAACTTTGACCACATCAAAAGCTTCTTAAAACAGTTTTCCACACCATTCAGTGTCATTCTAATCACAGAAACATGGATCAATAATGATAGAGAATTTGAGTTTTCTATTGATGGTTATGAATTTATAAGTATGAACAGAAGGAACAAGCATGGAGGGGGCGTAGCTATGTTTATAGACTCCAACTATAGTTATAAAGTAATGGAAAATAAGACAATGGTGGTGGATGATACACTTGAATGCCTTACTGTTGAAATTACAAGGCAAAAAAAGAAAAATATTATTGTGAGTTCTATCTATAGAACACCTGGCTCTGATATAGATGTTTTTTCTAAGTGGATGGAGGAGCACTTTTCAGGATTAAATCATAAAGTCATGTTTGTGGGGGGAGACCTCAACATCGATTTGTTAAACCCATATAAACATAAAAAGACGGACGAATTTATAAATACTTTATTCAGTATAGGTCTGTTTCCTCTAATAACCAAACCTAGTAGAATTACAACCCATAGTGCCACCTTGATTGATAACATTTTCTCAAATGAAATAGAAAGTGACACAGTCAGCGGGTTAATTATAAATGATATTAGTGATCACCTTCCAGTTTTCGTTATGTATAAAAATGGATATTTAAAAGATGAAGAGGAAAACAAGTATTGGTTTAGAAGGGTAAAAACAGAGAAAACTATTGATGCATTTAAAAAGGAGCTTTTAGCTCAAGACTGGAGTATTGTGTACAGAGAGAATGACACGAATATGGCTTATGATGAGTTTACGCAAGTATTTCAAAAGGTATACGACAAAAACTGCCCAATGAAGAAATACTGTAAAAACAGAAAGTATAAAGAAACACCATGGATGTCTAAAGGTTTACTAAATGCTTGCAAGAAAAAAAATAATCTTTACAAAAACTTTATAAATAACCAAACAAAAGAAGCTGAGGATAAATATAAGAAATATAAAAATAAATTGACAGGTATCATTAGAAAATGTAAACAGGATTATTATAATAAGTTGTTGGATAGTAATAAGAATAATATTAAAGGTTTATGGAACATCTTAAATAGTATAATTAGAAATAAACCAAGAACGATTAATTATCCAAAATATTTCAAAGATGAGGATAACACGTTAAATAATATGAATGAAGTCGTCGAAACATTTAATAAATTCTTTGTAGATGTTGGACCGAACCTTGCTGCAAAAATTACAAACGTTGAGAATTATAATTGTGATCTGATAGAAGCAAATCCTATGTCCCTGTTCCTCAAACCTGTTGAGGAAAAGGAGATACTGGACATTGTTAAAGGGTGTAAAAATAAAACTTCGACCGATTACCATGACATGGACATGAAAACTTTAAAAACTGTTATTGAAAGTATCTCTAAGCCGTTAACTTACATTTGTAACTTATCGTTGCAAACTGGAACTTTTCCTGATAGTATGAAAGTAGCAAAAGTGATTCCTCTGTTCAAAGCAGGAGATAAACATCTCTTTACAAACTACAGGCCTGTTTCCCTTTTACCGCAATTCTCTAAAATCTTAGAAAAGGTTTTTAACTCTAGACTCGACAGCTTTATCGAAAAGTGTAATTTACTCTCGGACAATCAGTTTGGTTTTAGGAACAATCACTCAACCTCACACGCACTCTTTGATATAACTGAAGAAATAACTAATGCTGTAGATGACAAGAAATATGCAATCGGATTATTTATTGACCTGAGTAAAGCGTTTGATACAATAAACTATGATATATTAATTAATAAACTAGAACTTTATGGGATTAGGGGGGTAGCTCTACAGTGGGTCACCAGTTACTTAAAAAATAGAAAACAATGTGTGAAAATCGGTGATTATCAGTCGAGTTGTCGACAAATTGTCTGTGGTTTACCTCAAGGTTCTATTCTGGGCCCAAAATTGTTTAATATGTATATTAATGACATTTGTAACACATCTGAAGTACTTAAATTTATCTTGTTTGCTGGCGATACAAATATTTTTGCATCAGGAGACGACTTGCAACAGCTGTGTCGGATTGTTAACTTGGAACTCAAAAGTGTCAACAAGTGGTTCAAACAAAATAAATTATCTCTAAACCTGAGTAAAAGCAAAATGATGATATTTGGCAACTGTAATTCCAATGCTCAGGAAGCGATTCAGATAGAGGGTGTTGTTATCGAGCAAGTGCATGAAATCAAATTCCTTGGGGTGATTATTGATGACAGAATTACTTGGAAATCTCACATTAAATATATATCTACGAAAATTTCTAGAAGCATTTCAGTAATAGCAAAAGCAAAGCACATTTTAAACATCAAAGCTCTACATACCTTATACTGTTCTCTGATTTTGCCCTACTTATATTATTGTACTGTGGTTTGGGGTAGTACTTATAAAAACACAGTTAAACCAATAATATTGTTGCAAAAAAGAGCTATCCGAGTAATTCATAAAGTTGGGTTTTTGGACCACACAAACTCATTATTTCTAAAATCAAAGATCATGAAGTTTTGTGACATTGTTGAGTTCCAAACTGTACAAATGTTATTCAAAGCAAGGTATAAATTGTTACCAAACCAAATACAAAGAAGGTTCCAAGAACGTACTGGTCGTTATGAATTACGTGATGAATTAAACTTTAGGATTCAGAAACATAGCACAACTTTGAAAAGTTTTAGCCCAACAGTTAATGGTGTACAATTGTGGAATAAACTGGAGATGGAATTGAAACGATGTCCAAACATCAACCTGTTCAAATATAAATACAAACAAAAGACTTTTGAAATATACAGACAAGAAGAAATGCGTTGCCACTAAGGGGAGCAGTAAGATCAATTATGTGTATTTTTCCTCTATATTCAAGGAAGAGTGTTGCTGCTTGGAACGGTTGTCATTCTATTGCTCAAATTCACAAACGAAGAATTAGGGTTGGCAGGGTATGGATCTGTTGAGAGGAATCCTCCCAACGGGCTCTAAACCTTGTCTTTTAATGCACCACTCAGCATAGGAACATATTCTACAAAATCAGCTGTTAGGGCAGCTGTGTGGGGGTTTGTTGAAGGGGAGTTACTGCCCTCTTCAACTGGCTCACTCTCTGGCTTTTTAATGCACCACACTGTGCAGGGCTTTCATCATACTTCACATATAAATCAATTAAATAAATTATATAATAATGATGATGATAATTAAACCCAAATTAAAATTATACTGAGAATGGTAATGACAACTGGAAAGTATCAAGATCTCAGATTATAACATCTATTAATGTACCTTTATACCATAAAAGTAACTCTGTAATCACGGGTAAAAATATGCAAGCAATATATTAAGTAACAAATTTTTTTGACTTGCTTTGTATTAGACATCGTATATGAAACTAGATTGTTGTTGTAGCTGTGCGTTGTTCCAATTAATTATATAAACAGTTAATATATTTTTGTTGTTTGTTGTAAGTTGGTCTGTACGAATGTAGCTGCTTGAAATGTTTTGAAATGTTCTTTTTTTATTTATTGCACTTGGGGGTGGGGGCTCATAAGCTTTTTGCTTCAGCCCACTCCTTTTGAGCACAATGTGTATTGCTCAAATAAACAAATAAACTAAACTAAACTAAACTAAACTACATTAAGCACTCAAAGCGCTTTACAGCAAGGATCCACTCACCCAGACACTGGAGGCAAGGTGGGTGTCTTTTTAAGTGTCTTGCCCAAGGACACAAAGACAATGTGCACCTTCAGGAGGTGGGATTCGAACCCCCGACATGCCACTGTCGGCCCAAGTAGTTGTAGTAGTAGTTGAGTCCACTACTGAGGAAGAAAATAAAAAACAGATACAAGACAATTTAAATCAAATTAAACTGAAATGTTATATTGCACATTATCAATGACCGTTTCAAGTCTGTATTCCCATATTTTAATCGCCACCTTGCACACACAATTTGTATTGATTTATTAGACTGCTTTTTAAAAAGGGAAAAAAACACATTTTGTATTTGTACATTTTGCACCTGATTCAGGCTGCAGGCATTTGGTCACTCTCGCTGGAACATTCTGTCTTTGGTGAGTGGCATCAACAGTGAACCGATTGGACAAATAATTGTGTCACTGTCGACGACGCTCTTCATCTAAATGTGCAAAGCGTGTAAATCTTCAACACTGGGTCAGCCGGTAGAACGGTCTAACCATAAGATGTGTGGCTCGAATCCCACGCGTTGATCCAAACTATATCTGCATTTTTTTTTTTTTTTTTTTTTTTATGGAATCACTCATTTTTTTCTATTATTGCCAGCTTTACATTTCTTAGCAATGCCATTTTCCAAGTACAGTAATCTTACTTGATTACAGTGTTTGGCTACTCCTCCCACTCAGATTACATATTACTTTGTCATTCATCGTAGTACAGCCCTGGAATGTTCTCAATTGTACATCAAATTAGTTTTTCCTACGTCACAAATGTCTTCTTCAGCTCCCAACACCTGAACATGCCGCCTGCCAAGGTAATAAACTATTTATTAATGTTTTATTATCACATGCAGTGTTTTGGTTTAGAGTAGTGTGCGTGTACATTCCATCCTCCTCCTCTGTGTACGCAATTCCCTTCACACATGTAATTAACCTCACCGCCGTTACCTCCCGTGACCCAAAACATGAAGCAATGCAGCCAAACAATGTACTGAGGATTAGACAAAGGACTTGTACAAGTTGTCTCAGTATCATATGCCTTTCTCCTACCATGCGTTATGATTTTTCCACAATACAAACCCTCACGCTAAGTCATTCTTCTGGGACATCGCTCACAATCGCATGTTAAGATTTCTTTTATTACCGTATTGAGTGTCATGGCAATAATAATTCTTCAACTGTCTTAAAATGTGCTATTTTAATTTTGTTGTTTGCCAGGGTCTATGGTGATCTCCTCCTGCCGCTCCAGAGAAAAGAACGCTTTGCAGTTGTAAACACAGACAGCTGTTTGAGCGCATTCTGGCTGTCATACTTGTACATTCCCATCAGTTGACAGCTCATTCACCTCTCTCGACCTGAACATCTCTCCCCTGAAGATACACCTGCCTCCAAGCGCTACATGTTCATTTGGCAAGCATAGGAGGCTGTGTTGGCGTAACAACTGTACTTTACGCTCTTCCAACCCTGCACACGTGACAATTATGGAATCAAAAACATGGACGGCTTTAAAACGGCTATAAAAACCTTCACTCGTTAATTTAGTTTTTGGTTTTCCACTTTGCTCGCTAACTCTTCTCATATGCACATCCACGACTGTACACTAATATCTGTTTTGACATGCTCTCACCTCTCATGACCCGAGCGCTGCTGCCAACGTTATTACGGATGCCTCTCTGCTCCAGGTTCCTGCCTATCCGAATCACTTAATGGTGTGATTTAGCTGAAGCTACAAGCTTCCTCTTCCTCTTACCGTGCCTTATTAAATTCATTATGTTTTTGTTTATCCTGCAAGGACTGGTGCGCAATATTGTAAGAGATTAGAATTAAATCATTATTTATCACATTGGTTCATGCTTTATAGTTGTACCATCTCTGTTGTATAGCCATAACTTTGGCCCTCAGGCACCTGCTCTCGGGCACTGTACTGTATGTTTTGGCTTGCATATCATCCCCCTTCATGTTGAAGCATAGTGCGGTAGCATTAGGCACAGTGGTTAGCGTAGCAATAAGGTCCCGGGTTCGAGTTTGCATGTTCTCCCCGTGTCTGCATAGGTTTCCTCTGGGTACTCCAGTTTTACCCGATCACTAAAAATATGTACAAAAGGTTCCTTTCCGGGGCCAGGACTCCCCTGGAAATAAGATTCCCAATCTCAGTGGGATTTTCCTGGTTAAATAGAGGTCATAGGCTGCCTTGAAAGATCAGACAAGCGCAATGTCTCGAGTTCATGTCTCCGGGTCCTGCACTGATGTTAAAATAAACTTCTCCTGCATAAGACGTCCAGACTCCTGCTTATTTTTCATCAGTCCTCTCTGACACCTTTGTTTCTTCTCTTACACATCGAACCTGAATGTATAGCATGTGCATCACCATGGAGTTCAAAAAGTCCAAACTCCCCTCATCGTGACTTTTATTTATTTTTTTTCTCTCTTGGTTAAACACTGTTTTCTACTTTGCTGCATGTTACTCCCACACTGTTTCACCTCCCATGACCCAGAGCGTGCAGCCTGCCAACGTGAGACATGATTTGATCAAATATGGATTCCCCGAGCAAGTTTATGACACAAACGTCAAAGAAAATAACAGAGCTGCCCGTTGCCATAAAAGCAAAGAGGGCGTGTCTTCGGATGAGACTAGAACAGACAGGTAAACAAAAGAATGTGCTTGCGTTTTATAAGCCAGTTCTGTAGAAAACACTCCGGGGACTATAGCGACATGTCAAAAAAAAAAAGATTGATAGGCGCTGCCCAAACATAGGAATCAGAAGGAGATTGCACTATCAGGTGAAGGGAGTTTGCACGGGCCTATAGTCTTCACATTAGTCACAAGTAGAAACCTCAGAATGGAACACCCCCAACACCTTTACACTGATTCAGCTTCACGTTATCAATAAGATAAGAGCAAAATGGTGAATGCCCAACGCTTGGCAAACACTAGCTCTGAGATGGATTGAGCCTCAAGTTTACTTTGGAAATCTGATAAAAGTGTGGCCAGGATATAGGATGGCTTATCAAACGGTACATAATGTTATTAATTAGTTTGAAAAGAAATGAATTGACTTTTAATACATGTATTTGTTTCGTCTCTAAAGTTAAGCACCTTTTGGCACGGCAGCACTTTGAGACGGTGATCCACGCCTTTGTGACCGCTCGGCTGGATTACTGTAACTCGCTTTATTTTGGGGTAACTCTGTCCTGTCACTGTGTCTCTCTGAGCCCCTACACCCGTACACTCCATCTCGGTCTCTTAAGGTCGGCTGACCAGCTCCTCCTCAGCGCCCCAAAGACCAAACGAAAGCTCAGAGGGGATCGGGCTTTGGCAGTGGCTGCACCAAAATTATGGAATGAGCTGCCTTTGCACATTAGACAGGCTTCTTCTGTGCCTGTCTTTAGATCTGTTCTTCAAACTCAAATGTTCCGTTTGGCTTTTGACACAGCCTGAGATTTTGACATTTTATCAGATTTTATTCATTTGTATTTGATGCACCTTTCGTATTTATCTTATGTTTTACCTTAGTAGCACTTTGGTCAACTTTTTGTTTTAAAGTGCGTTA
This sequence comes from Proterorhinus semilunaris, assembly GCA_021464625.1. Taxonomy (NCBI): domain Eukaryota; kingdom Metazoa; phylum Chordata; class Actinopteri; order Gobiiformes; family Gobiidae; genus Proterorhinus; species Proterorhinus semilunaris. The sequence continues at coordinate 25,162,125 of CM038358.1, read as the reverse complement.
CAAATAAAGTTGCCTTTGCCATTGTTTTGTGACTGGGTGCAGTCTTCTCCCTGTTGACAAGACATAGTATATATGATTTCACTTTTACTCGACGAAAGCACCATGCGGTTGGCTGTATTATAGTATTACAAGTTGAAGAAACAGTAGTAGCTATTAGTTGTCTCAGAGTAGTAGTAGAGGTGATAGTGATAGCAGGGTTAGTACTGACTTAGCAGTATAAGAATGCAGTGGGAGTATCAGATCCTTTTATTCTTGAACTCGATGTCTAGACCTTTTAATCAAATGATAATTATCTCGTGAACTTTCTCTTAATTTGTTATTATGTTCACAGTAATGGCATGGTACAGAAAGGCCAGTCATACACTAAAGGAATAGAAAGCACAGTAACAATTATTTCTCAGCCGTTCATAATAGACACGCCGTTTTGAAAGAGCCATATACCAGATTAGCTCTGTCACATGTTTCGGCACCACTCTGCAAGTGTTTGGTAAAACCGGTTCTTCTGTGTTGGTGTTGGGCACATTCATTCAGCTGCAGACGTAGACATGTGCCTGTTTTACAACTCACCTTTTAAAACTCACCCATGCATCCCAAATATTTCATGACAAGAGCCAAGTCAACTGTCACTTTTCTCGTCCGGTGCTAAACTCATAGGACAACTTGTTGATATATGAAAAGCCTTTTTACTGTGTGTGTGTGTGTGTGTGTGTGTGTGTGTGTGTGTGTGTGTGTGTGTGTGTGTGCGTGTGTGTGTGTGGATGTTCTCAAGTTAAAAGTCCAGTGTATTTTGTCTAGTATGGGAGTTTATTTTACCACCTTATCACAATGGGTGAGTTACCTAGAATATATATATGCACGTGACCCCTCTGTCCCTGGTATTATCTCTGTGTCAGCCCAGGGTCAAAGTGCTGTCTTCAGGTGACTGTCAGCCATCGTGAACATGTCAATCTTTTCCGTCTCTCTGAGCTGCCGAGTGAGGGCCAAGCCAAACCAGGATTAACCCTCTGCACTTTCAGGTTGCCCACGAGGACACGAGAGTCACTCAGCGCTGGTGTATTCACGGCTTTTGTTTGAAGGAGCATCGCGAATATTATGGTCAATCTGAGGAACAGGTGAAACCGGATACAGAGGGTGCTAAGAGCTGATACCATGGATTCCCCTCTGTGAAGATTGTTTAGCCTCAATAGGGTCACGTGTTTGGGAGGATGCCTTCTGGCCAGTTACTGACATCAGTACAAACGCAGAAAATGTACAAAAACTTGCTCTGTGAATATGTATCGCAAGAATGTCGCTAATTAACCAAACTCATGAAAAAGGTTCGGGAAATGCAACTTTCAAAATAGTCACACCAAACTTTGTTCTTATTATTTTGCTTCCGTATACAGTATCTTTTCATCTGGTGACTTGTGATATTTTACTAAATCAACCTGATTTTTTGGATTTAGAAACATCTTGCCAACGTTCATTCTCACTGTCAGCACAGGCACAGAAAGCATGATCTCAGTCAATTACAGACTTAATAACCTAAATTACATTCATAGATTACATTACAGACTGTTGAGGGGACAAAGCTTTTACTGAAGTCTCCTCCTCCGAGTTACAGAGACGGACCAACTTCTATTGCAAAGACTGCAACCAATCAAACAGATGCACAACAATCACTCCCTTCACCAACAAACGCGTGTTTGATTTGTTTTGGCACAGTCTTTTGTGGAATATTTCGGATGGCTTCGTTTTAGTTTTGCGTCATGATCATAATTGGATTGTAGTGTACTCCCACGCTGCTTATTTGTCAACTGCTTTATTTCAGGTGAACTTGGTCTTAGGACACTGGTTCCGTTCGCCCCTCTGACCTCCCAGGCGGGCCCCCATAAAGCACAATGATTACAGGGTATTCTCCAACTATATCAGTCACTCATTGATGTTTATAGGTATTTTGTTTTCCCCCTCTCGCTGTAAAATAGTGCTGGATTGCTGACATTAGAGGCCAAAGATAAGATACACACGGTTAATATCTTCATATCAGCTGCGTCTCCGAAGCAGTTGTAACCCTTGGTCAAAGAGACGGGCGCCCACGCATGTTCAAAAGTTGCTGCGATAGAGACGGGCTGCTTTGTTTTGAACGAGATCCTGTAGATACTCGCTAAGTACTAGCGGGCAAAGAATAAATATGACCTAGTTGTGTTGTCATATCTAAATTTGAAAATCTACTGTATGTTTTCACCTTGCCACATATTGATATAAAGATTACGCCTATCTATCTGCTGACTTGGTTACTGGGTTGGCATAGAAAACAATTCCAATGTGCCTTCATGGCGTTTCCACAAATCAGTAAGTGTTTATGCATGTTGAATTGAACGTTTTGGTCTTCTCTCCAAATAAATACATTTTCATGTACTTTCTGGAAGTGTTTCAATCAGTCAGGACGTGCGTAGGTGTAATGCTGTAAAACTGCCCAATGATGAATCAAGGAGAGAGTGACTGGCTGCCTGTCGGTCTGTCAATGCCTGCCCAGTGACTAAGCGGGCTTTCTCCAGGACATGCCCCACCCCATGCCCCAAGTTGCTGGAGCCGTGCCCCTCCCAAACCCAGAATATTGTTTCGTATTGAAAACGATATTAATGTCCACCATAGGAGCATTTTTACATTGTCCATTCACTACATTTGAACATTTTACTGGATTGCAAAAGATATCTGATTCATCCTTTTTTGGTGAAGATATTTGGTCATACAATAAACAATACTTCATATGTTGCCCTCTGCATTAGCAATAGCATATTGTTGATGGGAACATATTTAAAGTTGAAAATAAGTCAGAATTTTGTCAAATAATTATTTTCATCTTTAGTTTAGTTTAGTCTACTAAAATTTCAGGCAAATTTAGACAACTATACATGCATGTTATTTAATATAAGCAGAATTAATCAAGGTTCACTGCTTCATGGACCTTCTCCCACATAAACCAAGTCCAGAAAAGAAAGCTGATGCGAGTAGCTCAAAGTGCACTGAAGATTAGTCAAAATGAACGCTGGAAACCGGAGAGTTCAAAGGATACGAATCCCGGCATGATGGGAAAAACATTTCTCCGCACAGATTGTTCTTACACTCTGGGAATCAAACTGGGATCCATGGTTTTGTTGCACTGGTTGCAGACTGGGTCATGCACAAGAGTTTTATGAGTTATTTAAGACAACAAAGTAAACCACCAAACTAAATAACATCTTTAATACTCATTTTAAAACTATAGCATCAAATCTCTGCGTTTTCCTTACATTTCACCTGCAGATTCTGTTATTGCGTGTGGATCCTGCAGACTGTAAGCCATGAGATGACCAGTGTCTTGGGAGTTGTTAAGTTAAACCAATACCCTACATGTATAAGGGCCTGAGAATAGATCGACGGAGCTGGTCCCATCTGAGAGGAATGCAGCGTGAGTCACTCAGGCCTCGGTAAACAGAACTGTCTCCACTGAGTCATTACCACTGACACATGTGGAGCGGAGCACGTGGACTGGCACTGACTGACAGGCAAGTCCGGGCATCGCGCTACAGCAGGGCACAATGGCACCTACACCTGGAAGGATCCATGCAAGAGACGAGCAAATACAAACTGGATACGCACAGTGAACTGAGAATAAATAAATCCAGGTAATATTTGAAAGCTTGATGAACGTAGACAGCTGGATCCAACGTTTTTATGTCTCACTGGCTCACTTCCCCCGCGGTGAAACACGACTGCACAGATGTTCAACATCATCATGGAATCACTTTCCTTTAAAAAAGAAAAAGAAAAGAAAGAAACAGAAACTAAAGGGCTAAACCAGAGACGCTCCAAGAGCATTCATGCTGCTGAAACTGAAACATAAGTCCGGCAAAAAAACAAAAACATTTTGAAATATTGTATCCCTTGGTCTTTTCATTTATATATTCTACCTCAACCTCAAGGGTCGTAAAAGCCAATTGCTCTTAATTTTACTAACTGAGTTTATAAAACAAATGCAATTATATATGTACTAACAAAACAAAACTTTAACCGTAACTTTAACATCAATCGTCGAATAAACCCCTTGCAGAGGTTCCTTTTTCATGTAGCTGTTGTCAGAATACATTTTAATTTATTGAACCAAATAAAAAAATAAAAAAAATAAAGTCAAGTTGGGTCTAAGCCAGAACTGAACCAGCTCTGATTCACCACTGAATAAGAGGTTTCTGCTGCTACTTGTCTGAGAGGAGACACATTAGAAACTAAACCAGGCCTAAACTACGAGAAATCCGGATTGTAATTTGAGCGTCCAATTAAATAATAAATATGCAGGATATGGTTTGGATTATTCAGTCAATAAAAAACAATTTAAATGTCTTAAATTCTAAAGTTGCATCAATAACCGTAAATTCTGTAATAAATTCTGCTGCCCTAATCCAGTGAGTATTGTAGTATGTTTGCTGAGATTGCGAACAGGATCCTCTCGGTTCACACAGCTCTATAGAGGAGAGATTAGAGTCCAGTGCAAACAGTGAGTCACTAAGTCAATACTGAAATGTCTTCATCGAGGAGACAAGAAGACAGGCTTCGCTCTGTTCCTGGGGAGTAACAAGTGTGCATTCCTGCTTTATTATACACTCGAGGTGGAGAGTAACTAGATCGGACTGTATTAGCAGGACAGTGGCGGAGTGGTTAGTGCTCTTACCTCACAGCAAGAAGGTTACGGTTTCAATTACCGAACCGTCTGGGCCTTTCAGTGTGGAGTGTATGAGTGAGTTGCCTTTTCTTAGTGTGCTCTGGTTTTCCCATAAATCTAAAACATACACAATTGGTCAAAACATTCAGCAAGCTAGTCCTGACCAAGATCTACCTCAGGATCTATAGATGGGTCGGTGGGTGCTGCACCTCAGCTCCTGAAAGTGACACCAGTGGCATTCAAGGATGGGTCAAATGCAGAAAATGAATGAGGACATTAAAGCAAACCTTAGTCTAAGTAGTAGCATTGATTGCCCCATTAACAAGTGACCAAAAGTAGAAAAGAAAGAAACAGAGGTAGGCGCCGTAGACCAGGGAGGCCAACTTGGCAACTAGGCAAAGGGCCAACCCTGCAGAAAGGCGAGGCATGTCCTTTACAGACTGTCAACAACATACCAATATAATGGTTATTATTATAAAGGTTTAAATACCCTGGCAGAATTTAATTTTTTGACTATTTTTCCATGAAATTTCTCATGAAAGTTAACACAAAAAGTTTTTTTTTTCCTTTTTCACTCATATTCAATAAAGGTACTTGAGTCATCCTCTGTACTCAGTGGTTGAAGTCTCGAAGGATGACTCAAGTACCTTCAACTCATGTACGACTGAGAGCTTACACAGACAACTTTTTCACTCATAGTTAGTGACTGTGTGAAGCCAAACAACTGAGTTTGTTACTTTTAAATCATAATGAAAAAAGAAAGCACCAAAATGACCCTGATCAAAAGTTTACATACGTGCTAATACCGTGTATTTTCCCCTTTAACATCAGAGGCACCTTGGAGTCTTTTGTGGTAGTTTTTCTGGTGGTAAAGCGGCCCATTCCTCCAGTTCCTATAAGTTTCTGGGCTGTTTTGCATGAACTGCACGTTTGAGCTTTCCCCACAGTAGTTCAATGATATAGGCAAGGCAAGTTTATTTGTAGAGCACAATTCATAAATAAGGCAATTCAAAATGCTTTCACAGTTGCATAAAGTTACAAGAAAACCGATCAAATCAATCATTAAAACATAAACATAAGTTAAAACATCAACAAAAAATATAGAGGTCAGGAGACTGAGATGGCACTAACAAGACCTTCTCTTTATTCTGCTGGAGCCATTGGCATCAGCCAAACACATCCATATTTCACTGTGGGTACGGTGCACTTTTTCGTTGTCAGCAAGGCCAATGATGGCGCATGATGAAAATGTGCCAGGGTATGCATACCTTTGAGCACGACTGTGTACGTATATAAACTGTAAAAGAGTAATGGAGCATCTAACGGGACACATACCAGATTGTGTTGTGTGTAACATACTGCATGAAGCTAACACCGTGCTGGGTTTGAAATGTTCATTCTAACAAACATCCATCCTGAAAGTCTTTTTGCTGGTTTGGATATATCACATGTCAGTATTGAGTGGACAGGCTTTACATTTTCCCAAAACAAAACCTTTCCAAATCAGACACTGTCTTCCTTCACACGAATGCAGTTCTAATGTAATTCGGTCATGTTATTTGGAAAACAAATCTTGAAATTCTACGATTGCACTTTACATGAACATAGCAAATGTCTGCCAGGAAACTAGGACAAATCAAACCGTCACTATGTCGTCTGTTCCAAAACACTTTTGGCCAAAGAACATATCACACATTGCAATGTTGTCTTCATTTACGTATTAAACTGGTGTTAATCTTCTGCAGGAATGTAGCAGGTCCTGCTGATGTGCTAACGGAGACAGCGAGAGGGGAGCTGTGCCAAGAGTTGGAGGTGGTAAGACGCACGGCTGGGTATAACCTGAAATTCAATATGGCTTGAAAAGGAACAAACGCTTTTAGTTCGCACCCAAGCTGTAATTATCTGTAAGAGTAACCTGACTGAAGCTGAAGTACAGTTAATAAAAAGAGATAAGGCTGTGACAAGTGTGATTTCTCAGTTTTCGGTGTGGATTGCTTCAGGAGTAAACCGAGTATTTGTGCGGCCTGACGGTGTGTACAAAATATGTGCACTCACGTCTTCTGTTTTGCTTATTCTCCAATTATCTAGGAGGGTTTTTGAGAAGCTTTGTTGTTTGTGGGTAAATTTGCCACATTCCCAGTTGTGTCAAATGTATTTCTTTTTACAGAAGACACTCAAAAGCCAATCATAACACGAGCCAACGGTAAAAGTACTAACTGATTTATAATGTTGTTTTTCAACCTTTTTTTTAATTTGACACACTTTATTGACTGCACAACAAAACAGGGGTTCCCAGGTCGCGGCACTATTTCAAGATATTATTGTCACAAATAATGAAAATTATACTAATAGATTTAAAACAATTAAACTATTAAAATGACAATATAAACAGTAACATTTGGCTGAAAATTAGTACAGCTTCTAATTTCACATTTTACTGTTACCATATATTGAAAAAAGATAGTGATACGAATGTCTATAGTATGTGCTTATTTGCATTTTGATGATGATTCTTTTTTTTACAGTAGAAACTGGAGAAAGCAGCTTTTTAAAAGTAAACAAACTAGTCTATGAGCTAAAAGCATTTGAGACCTGCACATTTCTTCTTCTGAAACACTAAAGACACACCAAGAGTCCCCACACCTGCAGCACAGTGGAGGCGTCACAGGAAACAAGGAAGGGAGCTGTGCAGGGGGAAAAGGAAGGAGGCGGTGGAAGATCTGACCAGTGCAGAACACCACGCTCTGAAAAAGGGACAAACTCAGGAGGTGCTGCACCATTTCAGAGGATCAGAGGAGCACTGAAGGCAGCCAGCCAGGTTTCCTTCGGGTGCTACAGTTTCCACTACCTCCAAAAACATGCAGGTCATGTTGACCCACAGTGGCAGCACGGCTCAGTCGCAGCAGCTTAGGACTAACACCTGAACACATTTTCTTTGAACGGTTGTACAATGACAAATAAAGCACTTGCTTACTTTTGGTTTTGGTTTCTTTTCTAGATCAAACATTTGGTCACAGCAAAAAAACGTTTCCGTGAAAGTGAAACTTCCTGGCTTGGGAACCTTTGACCATTTTATTCCTATAATTCCCAAGGCAAAAGTGCTCCTAATTTGGCATTTTGGATATAGGAGGTAGCACTACTCCAGGTATGAACTGTCGGTAACGCTTTATAATAAGGGTACATGAATGAATTCATCATGACTTCATGAATTAATTCAAAATGAATTCATGCAAGGTCATGATGCTTCATGAAGAAATACTCATGAATTCACACTAATGAGTTCAGGCAATGAACCCATTAATGATTAGTTCATTGTCCTCATGATGAATTCTTTGATTTCATGATTTCATTATGAATGTGCCCCTTAAAATGAAGCTTTGCAGCTTTGATAACTTAATAGATACATAACCTGTTGTAGGAGATCAATTACACACAGAAGAGCTTAAATCAACCTTAATTTTTTTTTATTCATTTATTTAAAAGAAAACCTTTTTTTTTTAGATACTTATAAACGTGAATATAGGCTTACAGCTGCGTGCTCAACCAACATAATATTGATAATAATTCATAATAATAATGCATTGGATTTCTATAGCGCTTTTCTGGACACTCAGATACGCTTTAAATTGCATTATTCATTTACTCCATACTCAGTGGTAGTAACTATTGTTGTAGCTACAGCTGCCCTGGGGCAGACTGACAGAAGCGAAGCTGCCAATCTGCACCATTAGCCCCTCCTATCACCACCTCACGTTCACATTCTCACATGCAAGGTGGTCTTGCCCAGGGACACAATGACAGTGAGCACATTTGGGAGCCTTGAGTCAAACCCTCAACCTATTTACTAGTATATTTATACAAGTTATCAACACATTCATAATGAAATCATGATGAACTAATCATGAGATCATTATTAGTTTATACAAAGTTTGGTCCTTGCCACCATTTGTTTATTTCATCATGAATTCATCATGAATTAATTCATGAAGTCATGATGCATAATTTCATGTCCCCTTATTATAAAGTCCATCTATCCATCCATCTTATTCCACTTTTCCGTTGCCGGGTCATGGGGGCAGCAGTTGGAGCTGCCCAAATCACATCACGATTCTAACCGGGCCTGTTATCCTCTCATAAGGGGCTTCTGAACCGCTCTTTGTCTGACCCGTCACCTAGGACCTGTTTGCCATGGGAGACCCTACCAGGGGCACGAAGCCCCAGACAACAGAGCTCCCAGGAACATTCGGGCTCAAACCCCTCCACCATGTTAAGGTGGCGGTTCCAGGAGGGGCCCTTATTATAAAGTGTCACCAGAATTACCACCTACTTGTTAATATGAAGGCATTGAGAAGAGTTGTGTGGAACACTCTCACTATGATGTTTAAAATTAATGCATAAATAAAACCGCCCTATAGATATTCAACATTTCACACTCCGTAGGCAGTGAAAGCCTAAGATAACAATTTCATTTTACACTTAGCGCTTTCTCCTCATGTCACGGCTGAGCTGTTCCAACTGTGGTAAAACAGACTTTGAGAATCCCATGCAGTCCAAGCCATTCCCCGCTAAAGTCCCCATATTTTTTCCCAGTGTTTTGATTCATAATCCTGTAGAATTCACTTTGCCGTTTCGCAGCCTTTTGCACCTGCAGGTCGGTCATCTGTTTTCAGAGCTCTCTCGGCTGAAGTGGATAAGGCCGAAAAGTGAAAACAGTCGAACGAAAATCCCCACTCGGATAACTTTCATAATAAACTCAAAAATGACTGGACGGGTAAAGTTTCAAGGGGGGAAAAATGGCCTGGATTTTTAACAGTGATGGCATACAGATGGGGAGATGTTAGCGCTCGTAAAACAGCTGCAACGCGTCAAAAACCAAGCGGGATGTGAAATATGTGCTGTGTCAAAAGTCTGTTGGAGTTTCATTATTGAATTTATGTGAGCGATAAAGAGGAAGTCCTAACTGGGAACGCGTTATAGGCCTACTCGAGTTGGTTCGGACCCGGTTGAACTATAGGCAGGGACGGTGATATCGGGTGCAGGCAGGTGGACTGGCCATGTCTCCAAAACCTCTGTTAAACATTGTCAAGTGTGCATTCTTCCTATTGCTGCTGGAGTTTCCACATACTGTTTTGTTCAGGGCTAAAATGTTGTTATGTCCTCGCTGTGGTCATCTAAGGTCAGTCGGGAGAAGTTTCAGGTGCTGTGAGAAGAATAGAAAATATTATGTTAGATGGACAGAACTTTCATGACAGTATGTTCAGTCTAAAGATTTTTTGTGGGATAGTCAATGTTATGAGTTGCTCATTTACAAGAGTAACAAGACTATCATAAACCTCATAAAATCATGTTAATTTATTCCATGAAAGACTATGGGCCAGATCCTCCACCAGATGCTCCAAACGCAAGCCCATGGCAGTCTCACATTCTTGTCCTCGTTTATATCACGTTTATATCGTATTCTTCCTTTAGCATTACGGGCTTTTAGAAGCTCAGGTCAAACTAAAAACTTTATTTACCCCACACTGTTTGTTCTCCTGGAACCACCACCTTAACGTGGTGGAGGGGTTTGAGCGCCCGAATGATCCTGTGGGCTCTGTTGTCGGGGGCTTCGTGCCCCTGGTAGGGTCTCTCATGGCAAACAGGTTCTAGGTGACGGGTCAGACAAAGAGCGGTTCAGAAGCCCCTTATGAGAGACCAACAGGTTAGAACCATGAGGCCGTCCTTCTGTGGACCCACCACCTGCAGGAGGAGCCATGGGGGCTGGTGCAATGTGATTCGGGAAGCTCCAACTGCTGCCCCCACAACCCGGACAAATGGAAGAAAATGGATGGATGTTTATTCGTGTCCCGAGCCGGTCCAGCTGTACCGCGGGTCGAACCAAATGAGCATTTACATGCGCTTGGAAGAAGGCCTAATGTAGTTAAACCTCGTGCTGGTTGCCTGCTGGGAAAGCAAAGCAGCATCATCTCCATGGAAACGAGCTGGCGATGTCACACTCCCAACAAAGTTTCGAGTCAGGTCCGAGAAGAGGTGAACCCGCTTACACTACTGATGCATGTTTCAAAAACGTTTTAACCAGGAAAGACACATGAGGGTGGGATGACTAGTTTTAAGTTTTATTAAACAAAACTTTGGTGCATAGACCCTGGCAGGAGGCGATGTCAACAATGAAACAGAGAATTCATTTGTTGTTTTAAAAAATACCACCCGAGTCTAGCCACTGATGCTGGTGAAGAGGAGGGTGAAAATCTGAAAGGGCTGATGGTTTTGCTGCTGCAGTGGATACGCCACATCATTGCAAGAGCAAGATGGTGAAGGTAATTCATATAGAGCTTAAGTGTTTTCCACCGCGTGGCCTCCAGAGCAAAGAAAGACATCTCTGTACAAGTAGTTTCCCTGAACTGATCCTTGAATATGTTTTATGCATGGGAACATAATACAGTTTAAGCAAAACGTATTCTTTGCAGGCCACAAAGGCACAGATGTAGGTCACTCTGCTGTGGAAAAATGTGTTGGTCAGCTGTTTTTTTCCTCAAATAAAGTTGTTTACAAGGAAAGGGCCAAAGTCATTCCCTCACAGCTTTGGCCGAGTTTGTAAGTTCAAATTGCTTATTATTTTTGAAAGGTAAAACTAAGCGAGTGCTTATCTCCAAGGAAAGCAGAGAGAATCTTTTTCCTTCACAAAGTTGTGTCATGTCGCAGAGTAAATCTTTAATTTTACTTGGTTAAGGTTAGAATCAGTGAATGGGGCAAATCCTACTGCTTAAAATTACTGTCAAATACTGGATATTTTTAATGGCTAAAGGGATGAGCAGTAAGCAGTTTAAAGTTAATTTAAGATAAATTACTGGCGTTCATTGGCAACAAATTCTCTTAACTCATTTATGTCTTTTTCTTTTTTTCCCCAGTTGTCCAGCTACAGCTCCCGCAATCATCCTATAATCCCAAAGGACCTAACCTCCCCTTGCTCCTAGTGTGTATTTTTCATTCTTCTCTCGCTGTCGTATTTCCCACCACAGTCCCTTGCTCCGACCTCCAAACCGTTGTTCTGACCTCCGTTGTGGTCGTTTCAAGGTTCGTCCATAAAGCCCACGTCTCCGGGTCGTCATGTAGTGAGTCCAGTCTCCATCGTCCCCTCAAAAAGCTACTATTTTTTCCTCTTTTTTTTCTCTCTCTTCTATCTCCTTGGGGTCGCGTAAACACCCGCGCCAGGCCCGAGTGGGATCAAAGTAGTCATTAGCGAAGCCCACAGCCCTGAAACATGGCAGACCAAATAGCAGACCAAATGGTGGCGGGCAAAAACTAAATTGGGAACAAGGGCACGCATTCACTTCTCAGGAATGGGGTGTCTTAGGCAATTCCCATTGAGCAACGGCAGTGTTTCATAGCCGCAGTAACAAACACATTTAATGGACGCAGCAGAGCAAGTTGGTCCTGAAAACTAAAAAAACAGGTTTGGAAAAAGCGGCCAGACTCAATGCACTGAAGTTTGTTACAGTGGGTACAGTATTGTAGTTTATGGTCAACATGATCCAAGCCTGGATACAAGGATACGTTTTGCGGAAGGACAATGTGCATGAAAATGTCCAATGTTTGTAATTATTTTTGGCAGATTGCCTCTCAATAGAAACCTTTGTTTATCAGGATATTTTCTTACATCTTATTTTAGATGCAAATCAACAGTACAGGCTCTTCCCTGGTGCCAGAAGAAAAATCCCATTAAAAATCCCCTTTTCAAATGAATGAGGCTTAAAAGAATGAGTTGTAGCTCGCAGCTAATCAGCTACAGTATGTGGCAACTCATGAACATAAAACGCACAATTTTAAATGGAAGATGTATCCAAAACTTCAAAAAACAGCGTATTTTCAAGTGTTTGGCATTTTCTCGCTTGTAAGATATCTGTGCTATGGTCAGTAGAAGCAAAACAAAAAAAAGGACCAACGAGGAGGTATCCAGGCGAGACTCACAGCTAAGTCACACATGCCTGCTATTGTTCTGGATATTGGACGTTCACTGGACAATAAAACTGTTTAGCTTTACACGTGAGCCTGGACTAAACCAAATATTCTTACTCTGTTTTTAGAATGGAATTATAAAAAAAACACCAATGTACAGTATAATAGCTGTACATGTCATAAAATATAATCTGCTCGACTGTTCTTGTTGTTAAAAAGGTGCTGATTTGACGACATCTCACTTTGGGGTGCTTTGGATCCAATGTTGATTCAAAAGTCTAGCTGTTATCTTTCCCTAATCTCACAATAATTTCAAGTGCAAAGAACAATGTTGCAACTATTCCTTTTTATTGTTAACGTCATATAAATAGTGTGCTTGCCAGATGTTTTGTCCTTAACCCCAAAGTGTGCAGTTAATCCGCCATCTCTGCTGCAAACCGAATCTTGTATCTTCTTTAACCTTTCTGAGTAAACCACGCATTAATTATAAACCTATCAAACATTTTATTTTCAGAGATGTCACTTTTACAAGCACTTGGCGGTGAAACATGTGACATCAGTGAGGAACTTCTCTGAACTGGCGCCAGGACAAATACTGGGTTACAGGGATGGAATCTGCATCAGGTGTTTTTGGCTTCACCGAGAGTGAAAGCGTTTTTAGGACAAATTCAAGACGGGACATGTCTCAAATGCGTCACATCTAAATAGTATCAATTTCTCTTTGAGTTTGTGGTTAATAAAAAGAACAACTGTTGGGAGATTTGTACAAGGAGAGTTTTTTTAAACACCCCTGCGATGCACAATCTACTATCCAGCCCAACATCTGTGGGCCTGCCAAAGCTGTAGGACCCGTATCTACAGCTAGCTAAAGTCATAGACAATATGTGCATTTGCAAAGTTAGCTACTAAGTCCACAAAACCTCATTCCACTGCACTTTCACACTTTGAAACTGTTCAATAGACTCTAATGATACATGGCTTCCAAGTCGGTGCTTGCCTATCCTGTCTCTCAATTAGTGTTAGCCGTTAGCTTTAAGACACAAACACTTACCGTGAAGAGCACGGAAGTTTCCTCCAGTGAATTCTTTACTCCCGCGCGATGTTTTTAACATCGCGCGGCACTGTCCACCAGTAACTCACAGCCCGCCATGTAATCTTGAGATTTTTCTCTTTTTAGACAAGACCTCATAGGGAAATAACGGACACAGGAGATGCAAACGCCAACTTAGGGCGTGCATATAGCCTATAAGGTATCATAGTATCATTAGCTTGTATATCACTGTAGCCCTAGTGATAAGGGATAATCGAAGCCTGAGATTTTTTTACAGAAAATGTACGGACATTTCCAGGATATGATGGCGACGTACTGCTTTTAAAGTTAAGTTTAAAAGTTGCTTGCTAAATTGCTAAATTGTTAAATTAACTGTCACTTGAGTAATTTGTGAAGCCTATTTTAGTCTTTTACATTGAACAATTGTCCGTCAAATGTATTTAACTGTTGTTGGCTGGAAATGTATTTGTATTAGTGATATTAACAGTGGTAGTAGCAGTATAGCAGTAGCTAACAGCAGGAGTATTACTCGCAGTATAATTATCATCTCTCATTTTACTTTCTGGTTGGTACTTTATCAATGGACTCAGTAAGAGTTGATGCTAAAAGTATACTTAGCTCGGCACTGTGTTACTAAGGCTACTGCCAGCACTAACCAGCTGTAAAACAGTAGGCTACAAACAAAACATTATTCCTACTGCACTGTGCAATGCATTATGTGATCCACCATTTGCATCTTATATTGCTCCTTCTCTTCAGCCTTTTCTTTTTGTTGCCGCACGTTAGGGGCCGATACGGGTTTCGCTGGCCTGGCACCCCCAAAAGGTTTTCCAAACACTCCAATGTCCTCGGAGTTTAGCAAATATAGAAGGTAATTTGCGGGGTAATTTTTACTTTACAAATTACTGACATGGCCGATTCGATATACTTTATGAAGGAAATTCAGATTAAAAAAATAGAACAAATTACATAAATAGGACAGTATAGGGAATGCAGAGAATAGGCGTTTCCCCCATTTTTTGTGATAATAAAAAACACCAAAACTAATTATAGCGAGGATTGGGAGGAAGCCTGTGTCTGACGATAAACATTTGGCATAACTTTGTGTGACTTTTGACTTTCATTTTTCAAAACACCGTACGCACAGGGGCTTACCAAGGGGTTTCTGCAGCTACAATAAAACAAACAGTACAGATTTCACGGGTGGTCTGATTTTTATAAGTCGTGTGCAACTATTTAATGCATTTTTTCACATCGCACCTGGAAACTGTGAGGCTAAACGCGCGTGATTGACATTCCTGCACCCGCTGCCCTTGTAACGGGGCATAAATATCTTAGCAACAGCGAAAAGAAAAAACAGACCATTACAATTTACGTTTAGTTTTTTGTGTGTTTGTCCCCATTTGCCTCCACCTGTATCCACACTTCGCAACGTCCGTGAAAGTGGAAAAAGAAAAGGCCTTCCTTTCATGGCACGCGGCATACGCAAATCTACAGACTCATAAACAAGAGCGGTGGGTCGGCCGCAAAAACAACATACACACATAATATGGAAAGACGTGCATTAGCGCTCATTTTCATACCAGCGAGGTGTCATAGTTTCTGCTCATTTAGCGGGTTTCCGCCAGCTGGGCCCAAAATAGAGGGGAGGGGGAGAGACAGAGGGGCTCGCGAACAGAGGGGAGTGTGTGCTGCGGCCTGCTTTCGAAACAGCGGGCCGATTCACAGCTGATTGGTATCTGTATGTTTTTTCACTCTTATAGCGGCGTGCGACGCGCCGCGAAAAACACGTTTGATGTGGCTCTCGTGAGCGAGGGTTTTCTAAAGGGCTCAATCACTGGAATGGTAACATTTGGCAGAAAGGGGGACAACGGTTTCTCCAGTTCGGGCCGAATCCCCGAAAAAAAATGTGCGGCGTAAACAGACGCGAGTGAAACAATCTGGACTCTGGTGTTGATACAGAGTCGGGGGTGTGCGTTTGGAAGAGGGGGACGGGGCCTCCATGATGAAATGAAGACTCGCTGGGAAATTATAGAATGGCAGTTGTCAATATATTTGTTAGGGATTCAAACCATGCTCTGTCGACTGAGAATAGCTGTTGCTGTGTCTTTCGGCAAGACATTTCTGTGTATCCATGTCAAATCACACATCTCTTCAGTTTTACAGTGATTCTTCTTTTGTATTGTGTGTTTTGTCTCTTCTCTGGTAAAGATTAGCCCCATACTGTAAATATTTAAGTTTCAAACATTCTTACGGTGCGCAGGGGTGTGCTTAGGAAATACATTTCAGTCACGTGCCTTTTTCCCCTTATGAACACCATTTAAAAAAACTTTGTTTGACCATTCAAAAGATAGAACAGGAATGCTTCCAGCTGTTTATTTATTGCATTGGTAACAGTTCTGAACAGCTGTGACCACAAATAGATCACAGAGGCACAAGGAGCAAAGGGATAGAAAGCAGGGAAGAGAGCGAGTTCAGCTTCCTGACAGCCCTGTGCGCGAATCTGCACTTCAGTCTGCGCGTTCACGACACCCACATTGAATCCTAATCATTTAAGGTCCATATTCTTATTAGAACCCAAGAAGCCGATCCTGGTCTTGGCTGAAAACGTGGGCCGTTTGATTTGTGAATGCAAATGGGTCAGGGAGCGAGATAAAACCGGGAAATGCCAGACGCCGTGAGGCCATGTGACTGTCCGAATCACAACAAACAAATTAATAGAGGGTCGAATTATTCACGAACTCAGTGTAAGCAGGGATGACGAAAATATGATCATGCAATGTATATATCACTGTTTCTGATGACTGCCTACCAAAACAAACAGCAGAGCGTTTACGTTGATGAGTGAAACAGCGATAAGAAGCTATAGGTAAACTCTATCACGCCAACTTGATCTTAACCTGTTCCATCATCTCACACATTGGATTTCAAGTTCAGCTAACATCCACAGGAGGCAAGCGCTAAGATCTGATAAATACAGTATCTTGGATCTTTCTTTCTCCTATTTGCGGCGTATGACGTGATTCGAACACGTCCTCCCCGAGCTGAACAGCACTTTTGATGTGGCTCTCGTGAGTGAAAGTTTTCTGAGGGGCTCAATCACTGTAATGGTAACATTTGCAGAACGGGGGACAATGGTTTCTCCAAAAAAGTCTCTAGCATAAACAGTGGCAAGTGGAACAATCTGTGCCCATGTGTTGATACGGATTTCTATTTGTGTCTTTGTCATTATGGCTTCCCCAGCGCTCACTCGTAATTACAGGGCCACTCTCCGCTCCGCGCTGTACGGTTCTTGTTACAAATGCGGTTATCGACATGTGTGCCAGAAAAAGAGAAAGAGAGTGCACGAGGCAACTGACTCCATTGTGGATGATCAAATATTACAGCACCACATTTCAGTCACAGAAGTAAATACAACCATTTACAGTGCCTCTCGAAACTACTAATACACCTTGAACTTTTGCACATCTTGTCATGTTTACAACCCTAAACATAAAGATTTTGTTTAGAATTTTTTTTACTGAAAGTTCACACACAAGTAACAGTAACAACTGTGAAGTGAAAGCAAAATGATACATGATTCTGTTATTTTTCAAAAAATAGAAAAGTGAAAAGTGGGTCGTGCATAAGTATTCATACAGCATTTTCTGAGTGCATTAAATTGCCTTTATAACAATCCTAATGACTGCAGAATGTTCACACCTTGCCCTAACCATTAAATAGAGTCTACCTGTGTGTAATCTACTCTCAGTATAATTCCAGCTGTTCTGTGAGGGCCTCAGAGCTATGGTCAGAGTGTATTGGTCACTAAGCAACATCATGAAGGCCAAGCAGCTCACCAGAGAGGTCAGGGATAAAGCTGTGGAGACGTTTAAAGCAGCGTTAAGTTATACAAAGATTTCCAAAGATTTTAACATCTCACGAAGCACTGTTCAATCCATCATTCGGAAATGGAAAGAGTATAGCACCACTGCGAACTTACCAAGACACGGCCGTCCACCTAAACTAACAGACCGAACAAGGAGAGCACTGGTCAGAAATGCAACCAAGTGGCCCAAGATAACTCTGGAGGAGCTGCGACGTCCTGCCGCTGAGCTGGGGGAATCTGTACATGGGACAACTATAAGTCGTACTCTACACAAATCTGGCCTTCATGGACGAGTGGCAAGAAGAAAGCCATTATTGAAAGGAGGCCATAAGAAATCCAGTTTGAAGTTTGCTAGAAGTCATATGGAGGACACAGCTACCATGTGGAAGAAGGTGCTTTGGTCAGATGAGACAAAAAAATTTACTTTTTGGCCGAAATGCAAAACGTTATGTATGGAGCAAACCTAACACTGCTTATCGTCATATCAAGTGCACCATCCCCAGTGTCAAATATGGTGGGGGGGCATCATGCTATGGGGCTGCTTTTCCTCAGCGGGGACTGGGAAGATTGTAAGAATAGTTGGGAAGATGGATGGAGCCAAACACAGGGACATTTTGAAGGAAAACCTGCTGGAGTCAGCAAGAGAATTGAGGCTGGGGTGGAGATTCACCTTATGCACGCCCCACTTTTCACTTTTCTATTTTTTTGAAAAATAACAGAATCCATCCATCCATCCATCCATTTTCTCCCACTTGTCCGTTGCCGGGTCGTGGGGGCAGCTGTTGGAGCTGCCCAAGTCACATAGCACCAGTCCCCTATGGCTCCTCCTGCAGGTGGTGGGTCCACGGAAGGACGGCCTCATAGTTCCAAACGGGCCTGTTAGTCTCTCATAGGGGGCCCATTCACTCTCTCATTCATACACCAGTGTACGCAGACACTGGAGGCAAGGAGGGTGAAGTGTCTTGCCCAAGGACACAACGACAATGTGCACCTTCAGGAGGCGGGATTCGAACCCCTGACCTTCCGATCATGAGACGACCCGCTCTACCATCTGCGCCACCGTCGCCCCCAATAACAGAATCATGTATCATTTTGCTTTCACTTTACAGTTCTCTGTTACTTGTGTGTGAACTTTCAGTAAAAAATTCAAAATAAAATCTGTATGTTTAGGGTTGTAAACATGACAAAATGTTCAAAAGTTCAAGGTGTATTAGTACTTTCGCAAGGCACTGTATATATGTACGTTTGTTTTTAATGGTGTAAAAATACCTCCACAAGCATGTGTCTTTACTGTGACTGGGCCCGCTTCCCCTCAGACCTGAGGAAGTGGGAGATCACATTTCTCCATGCCTTTGCTTTCACTACAGGTAGCCAAATATGAGGTTTTCTATACTGTCTTCGATGAAGGTTCTTGAGTCATCTTCTGTACTCTGTAGAAGAAGAAGAAGAAACTTTATTTATATAGCATCTCTCACAGATAGTAGTTGAAGTGACAGTTTGCCTCTCATCCGAAAGCCTTCGTCAGCGACACTAAAGTTTCCAGCTCAGACCACTGGGATGAGTTTAGCTTGGCTCAGTCCCTCCCCTCTATTAACAGGTACTCTCACCTGTGGGTAAAGACCTTTATTGTTCTCAGTCTCAACGACCCTACTCTCACCGAGTTTGTCTATACTATATTAGGTCCACTTTCAAATGATTTATTGTGACCCAGCATCTTGTGAAGACTATCGACCCTTTTAATGATCTCCCAATTTGGGCAGATTGCTCGATTTGAAATGCAGCTTTGGTCGGCACAGCTCTTTTGATTTCCAGACAAAGCCTTTGTGCGTGGAGTTTGCCTCTGTTTCCCCAGCACTAAAAACATGTACAGTAGTTTAATCCTCCAGCCAGGTGATTCTGACCATTAGCCTGGCTCCACATCTGGAGATGGGTCTCCGGGCGCCTGCCTATTGCACTTGCCCTCTGCTCCTACAGGTTGCCCCAGCGGCATTGATGGATGGGTCAAATGCAGAGAACGAATTTCCCTACGGGAATCAATAAAGTATAGTAGTAGTTTATTAACTTAACTTATGCTCACAGAATCACATGTTGTCAACTTTTCCTCACTCCCTCCTCCTATTGGTCAGCCTCCGACACGTGGCTTTAACCAATCACAGTGGTGATAGTCACGGTTTAAAGGCAATATACAGGCGTATTGAGTTGCTTTGTGAACGAAATGTACGGTACAAATAAACTTACCTTGCCTTGCCAGGTGACAAGTGTACAAGAATCACTATAAAACTGAAATTGCCGTGTAAGAATCATGTAGCAGCATGTAAGAAAGCTCCAATGGAATTGGTTAGCCTATTTCACTTTTTATTATCTAAAATAACATCAAAAGAGGAAGAGAATTTCAGCCATACCTTCTTATTTATTTGGTCGGGACAGTGCATGTTAATGAACATACACGGGTCTCATGCATGTAAACAAGCCACACCGGCTTCTTGGCACACAAAACAGCACAACTCGTCCTCTGCTGGAACAGAGGAAGTGAAACTAATTTAGGGCTAAAAACAAGAGCTTTCTACTTATTAGCAAGACAAGATGTGTTGTATTTTGAGAGCTGAAATGATCTAGTGAATCTAGTGAATCATCTCATATGGCAGAGGGAAGGCATTTTGAGCTCTTGCGAAGGAGACAGACTGAATATGAAGGATAAAGGCATACAGTAAATGGAAAAAACCAAGGCATAATAATATTCCCGATGCTTACAGGGGGTTAAAGTCTATTTATTCAAGACTTTGGCTGATGTATGGACCATGAGGGGATGACAAGGGAATTGTTGGTCTGGGTTGAACAATACATGGAGCACTTCATCATTGTCAGATTTAGACAAACTTCAAATTAGTCTCCAGGACCACAGACTATTACTACTGCAGCTATATGGGGACATGTACTGTGTGTTTAACCAAAGCACAATCGGTCCAAGACAATGGACAAAAGAGTGAAGAGAATGAACCATGATGGGAAAGGGTAAGTAAAGGTTTCAGTATCTGGAGCACAGTAATACAATTTGTTTGGCCTAAACTATTGTGTGCGTTTTATGTCGCAATAATGTCCAAAATCTTGAGATTGTTCTTTCGTTTTCTCCAAATACTGCTGCATCTTTAGATATCTTGGCTCGGTTCTCGGGCCAGTGAGAGGGCGTTTTATCATCAAGTTATCTTTACGAGGCTTCCAAAGTGTTGTTTTTTTCTCTATGTTCACGAAAGGCGATTATTATAACAAGGTGACATGACGTTAAAATGGCCTGCTGCTCTTCTCCCAGCTTTGCTCCTGCCGTTCTTTGACAATTTATGGAAAGATGATCCAGTGAAGTCCCGGTTTAGAGCAGCTTGAGCTCATGTCAGTCCTGATTTAGTCCTAATGTGTTTCTGTCCACACATTCACTGTAAATATATTAATTTTATAGTATATAGTACTAAGTAACTTGTTTACCTTAATAAATCATTTCCGTAGTCCCATCTCCCCCTGGTCTCTCTAGCCAGAAAACCACAAGTGCCACTTCGCTGCCTCCGGGTCGGAGCCACCAATACACATGGAATTATGAAGAAGAAGCTAACAGGCTAACGGGAAAAGCTAAAAATATTTCCATTGTGTAATTGGACGTACAATATCCCTCTCTCCCTTTGTCTTTTCTGTCCGGATAGTATTTACTCTCATGGACAATTAATGAGTAAAAAAACGCAACATGCAACAACACCTGCAGTGGTGCTTATGGCCTCTAGGGGCATGAGTTACTTAGTACCCGCTTTAAAACAATTGTAATTATTTTCAAAAAGAGGTTTTTCCAAACCATATGCAGACCCGTGCCTTAAGCAATAATCTTGAAAGACTTCATGGCCCTCAGGCGTCATTATTATTATTAGCATTTTGTTTTTGAAATAGAAAACAATGCATATTATGTTTTTATTTGACAAGACTCTCACAAAACCACACAGCATGAAGTGTGATCTTTCTGTGTGGCGTTTTCATTGTCCAAACAGTCTATTCCTCTGTAGGTAATGTTGTCTCGGTTGCTCTGAAGGACAGATGTCAAGAAGGCCTTAAACTTAGATGGTTGAGGTCCATCCATTCCATCCATCCATTTTCTTCCGCTTTATCCGGGGCCGGGTCGCGGGGGCAGCAGTCTCAGCAGAGATGCCCAGACTTCCCGATCCACGCACACCTCTTCCAGCTGTTCTGGGGGGACCCCGAGGCGACACCAGGCCAGCACGGAGACATAGTCCCACCAGCGTGTCCTGGGCCTTCCACGAGGCCTCCTCCCAATAGGACATGCCTGGAGCACCTCCCGAGGGAGGCGACCAGGAGGCATCCGATACAGATGCCCTAGCCACCTCAGCTGGCTCCTTTCGACGTGGAGGAGTAGCGGCTCGAGTCCGAGCTCCTCCCGGGTAACTGAGCTCCTCACCCGATCTCGGGACATGGTTGAGGTGTTCTTTACTATTCCTATAGGACAATTTATCATTTGGCCTATCCTTCAACACCGCAGGGAAATGTATCTGGCAATCGAGCTTGAAAAATTAGCCTATCGTGCATGTTTAAATTGCAGCGGGACACCGGAGTCTCTGGAGGAAGCCCTGACATGGAGAGAACATGCAAACTCCACACAGAAAGGCCATACAGTATGTTCCTGGGAATCGAACCATGAGCCAATTGCACCAACCCCTAAGCCATCGTGCCCGCCCCATTCCTCCACATCTTCGCTTTTGAACAAAACTAATAGAAACGTTCATTCACGTTTTACTCGGAAACCACTGAAACCAACATGGCCATCGCTGTTGCACTGATTGTTGTGATAAATGTGTTTTCTCTGTCAGACATCACCACATTAGTCTGCGGCCACGGTCACATTCGGTTCGAGAATGGGGAATTGTAAACTTTACAAATCGGAGAATTCAAGAAGACGATTTGTCAAGTAGTTCGGCTTGCTTACTTTTCATAAAACTAAAGGTCGGGCTCGGTTGAAAGATTAGCCAAAGCGCTCTTTCCAACTCAACACTGCCTTTTAGCTTCTCTCTTTTTTTTTTTTTATGGGGAAAACCACATTTTTACTGTGGAATTTCAACTCTCCGGAGAAGTCATCCGTCAAACACAACTGAGCAGTGTTGTAGTTTTCGTAAAGCTCTCGAGATATTGCCAGCGACCGCTCATTTCAGGTGTAGATAGAGAAATTCCCCGTTGGCTTTTGGACGTGCCTAACCCCAAATGATGAATTGGACCATTCAACCTTTGCGCCACACAGAACGGAGTGTGTTTTGTCACTGGAAAACATAGGGCTGCCTCTTGTGGCGCTGGACCAGAGCCGTATGTAAAAAAAAAAGGAGAGAGGAAATAGCTGTAGAAAAAAGGTGTCATTTTTCTCTCGGAGCATGTGCGTGAGAAACACACAGTGAGCGGGAATCGCTGATCTCAGCTGATTGTTTTCCCGTCCAGACAAGAGACATTCCTTCAACCTGCTGCACCACCGCGAGGCCCCTGGGCGCTGATTAGCATAAGGCAGAAAACCTCCCGCGGGCCTTTGTTATTGTCAGATTTACTCAAGTCAGATAAACACTATTCTACTTAATCTGCTCATTAAAAAAAAACATATCCAAGAGTTGTGTTTAGAGCTTTGACACATGTTTGAGCACTCTTTGAATCTTCTGCAGCAGCTATTGTGCAGTGCTCGCAGTTTGTTTTGATGGGGGCCAATCGGAAGAGTGTATTTGAAATCATTTCCAAATACATGAATAAGCAGAATTCCTCCACTTTAGGAACTTCGTCACTGATGTTTCAGAAATAATCAAACTAACAAACAAATGAATAATGATAATGCTGACACTGATACTTCAAAATCAGCGATGCCAGTTTCTGTTTCTGATCAGATTACTGTTTACAGTAACGATTACTGGTTCCAGACCAGTAATCAGATTTAAGTTCACTGTGAGTGATATATACTTTTTTTTTTTACTTGCGTCTCGTGGAGTGAAGTAACATAATGCAACAAGTCACATTTTCAGCATGAAGACGACTCGCGACATAAACAATAGAAGAGGAGAGAGATGGAAACACGTCACTATTCGGAATCTATGGTTAAAATGCTCCTCCAATAACGGGAGTATTGGCAAAACCTCTTGTCATTTGCATTTTGGAGCGGGGGAGGTGATGTCGGCAGCTGATTAATGTAACTTGTAATCTAACTTCGTTACTTTTAAAATTAAGGAGTGATCAGGAATCTTTAATCAGATTACTTTTTCAAGTAAAGACTGTTCAAAATACTCAAGAAGAAGCAAAGGAGCCGTGTGGTGAAGCTGCTTCTCTTTCAAGTACGCTCAAGTAAATTGAGTCAATGATACCAACCATTGGCACCGGACAGAGAAAAACCCAACAGCCTTGCAGACAACCTTGTAGACGGGACAGGGCCGTGTGGAAGGGGCCATGAAAGCAGGTGGTGGGCGTCCCGAGGCAAAAAGCGGTCGAACGAACCCAAAGAAGAGGTCAGGACACAATGCAAATCCAAACCAAATGAATTCAGAGGGCTTCGTCGGCATGAGTTTCTGTAGCCAGTATTTTCTTAGATTGACAAAACTTCCCCAAACGCGGTCTAGCGATTTCAAAAGAGAAGAAAATGTATCGGTTATGCTAATGAAGTCAAGGATTTGGCTGAACCCCTCTGACCCCCGTTCTGTAATTCAACCAGGAGAGACTTAACCAGACGCAGACAAATGACGGAGCTGCGATGAGATTGATAAAAAAAGACAAACCGCCGCTTGTCGATATGTCAGAGGTGCAGTCATGGAGGAATAGGCGAGGCACACTTTATAATCCCTGTATAGAAATGCGTTCCCTCCATTGACACGTCTTTCAACGTCACTCGCTTTGGGACCTCGTACTCGGAACGTGAGCTAGGTTCATGGTCAGGAGTACCCTGTAGGGGAGAGGATATGGAGAGGCTGTGGTGGCTAAAGGTTCTGCTGCTGCTTTAGTGGAGATGAAAGGGAGAGAGAATGCACTCTCCCTCTGTCAGTTCACGATGGGTATACGCTCAAGCTATCGACATGTGAGAAGAAAAACATTAAAAAACATTATATTCATTTATTGTAAGCATTGTTGCTGTGTGTGTTTTTATTTGTTTGTGTCTACTCAGTTGTTTTGTAAATGTAATGACCACATCTTAAGTCAGTGTTGTGTGATATTAAATACTTGTTGAAAATGGGAAGATGAGATGAGGTTGAAGGGAGAAGGTAGAAGGTTGTGTTTGGCTGACAGTAACAGAGGCAGGAAAGACAAACTATTCAAATGTGGCATGTTGTGATCTCGTGGGTCGCAGTCTTTTCCCAGGGAACATTTCTTTCAAAATGTATTGAAATAAAAAGAATGAAAACACTACCGGTTCTGTTCAAATTACTGTTGCGGAGTTGCTTTGAAATGAATTCAGCTTTATGTGGCTTATTTAATGCTTTCTCAATAATAATTCCATATTTTACTTTATAAATTTAAAATTGGGTTTTGAGTTTGTAATCCTATTGTGATGATGGGTCCCAACCAGTGTTGCCAGCAGTGGATTACTAAAGTTTTCCACTGCTGTAATTACCTTTTAAGTAGTAATGTAACGAGATCACAATTGCAAAACTGTAATAATTATAATTGCTTTATCAAGTAACTATTGATTACTTTTTGTAATATTCTGAGAGCTAAAATGTAGGAAAACAACCAAAAACTACATCATCTGGCTAGAAATCCAGACGTTATTTTGAGATTATCTCGTCTAAAGGAAAACATACTGTGGTCCATTGTCGGTTCGGTGGGAAACAAGTCATTCTCAACTCAGCCTGGCTTGATCCTTTTTAAAGTAGAAGGAGTAGTCAGTAATCAGTACTTGGATTACTTGCTCCCATCACTATACCAGTTGAGAAACACTGTTCTAGTACTTAAACCACAGTCATGCATTTATGTCAATGCAGATTCAGTCCTAACATAAATAGAGAGGGTCAGAAAGGGCATCTGGCATTAAATGTGCAAAATACTGTAATAAAATATACAATCGTCACTCCACAGACAGCCAAGAGGGGGAAAAAAAGGAGGATTTCACTTTTGTTATAAACTAACCAATGAAAACATGTGTCTGGCACCCTCCACATACTTCTCATATTTGTTTATTCTGGTCAGTGACTTGGCTTCATCCCGTCTTTCATTTGGTCGATCCGCAGTGCCCCTCCAAAACCACAGCATCGGGAGCATATTTCTCAAACTTCCCTCCATGTCTCGCAGACAGACCCAGTGACTTCTGCTTCTTCGTCTTCTTCCCAGTGCGGTTCGGCGTGTTTACCCTCCTGTGAAAGCTCCGCATGCGCCCGCCGCTCTAAACAGCGGTCCGGGGGGACGGGAGCGTCGGAGCGGAGCGGTTCTCATCATCAAGAGGCGTGTGAAGAAAACGCCACTCGGTTTACACCCGAGGAGGCACGTCTACAAGCAAATCCCCGCCGTACACAAGGTTTACAGAGACGCGGGAAGGGAAGATTGGGTGTTTTCGAGGAAAGCTTTGATTTTGTTTTGCTTGGTAATTTGTATCTGACAAATATCTGTACAGAAGCGCGGAGAGAAGAGCAGCGTGTTGAAAGCATCAGATCAGACACGTCAGATAAAGATCCGAATGAAATGTGAGGGTTCCAAGTAAGTATGCCAATGGACTGAATTCTAAAGAAATACATTGGAGACATGTTTATATTACATGGCAAAAGTGACCGATATTTATAATAACAAGATATAGAAATACACAAAAACTGTGTTAAGTTTTTGGTAAAAGTTTGGAGATTAACTCATATTTTCCATCTGTTCATTGGACTTGACTCATGTTCCTGTGCATTAAATATAGCATGTTATCTGATAAAAAGGCCGATTTCATTCATTTCAAACCTTGTCAGGATGACCTTAAAGCGTGAATGAAGTCACCCGCTGATATTAGCAGTGGTAGTATTAAAGAGTTTCCAGGGATTGTTCAAGTTTTTTGTCATCTGTTTATATTTCTTTCATTTAGATTCCAGCCAAGATGCGTTGTAGTCTCAACGGGCCAAAAGTGTCAAGTACAACTGGTGGATCAGTGTCCAAGAGTGGGACGTGGCACATGGAAAGAAAACCGATTGAAACTTTGAAGCTTTTCTGTCATGTTTTTGTCACTTTTTTGTTGTGTTGTTGTTGCTTTTCTGGCACGTTTCTGTTGCATTTTCATCCTCGTTTTCATCGCCATTGTTATGCTTTTTTTTTCTTAAAGCAGTACTAAGTGACGTGTTTACCTTAATAAATCCATTTCGTAGTCCCTCTGGGGGTAATACAAGTGTTAATGGGATGATGGGGGTCTTTCATCTCCCCCTGGTGTATCTGGCCAGAAAACCACATTTGCAACTTGACTGCCACCGGACCGGAGCCACCGATACACACTAAAGGAACCACGAAGAAGAAGCTAACAGGCTAACGGGCAAAGCTAACTGCGCCACTTTAAACAATATTTACAGCCAAGTTTGAGTGAAAAAAAATAATTTCTATTCCCTCTCTCCCTTCGCCTTTTCTGTCAGCGTGGTATTTAGTCTCACGGACAATTAATAAGTTAAAAAAAATCGCAACTTTGCTACGACACCTGCAGTTGCGCTCATGGCCTCTAGGGGCATGAGTTACTTAGTACTGCTTTAAGCTTTGGGTGTGAAGCCAAACTGAAGAAAATGTGCTCGGTTCACGTGGGGGTTAAAAGGTTCAGTGCAGAAATATGGACAGTCTTCCTCCTCTGGGCCCTTCAAACAGGAAGCCAATAGTTTGCAGTCTGGCCATTTTGTGTGTTTACTAGCTATAGACAGTGTTTCTTTTCACAGTTCAGTTGATTTAACCAGTTTCATCAATCATTATAAAAAAAAAATATATATATATATAATAATAATAATCTATAATAGGGTTTAGGTAAAGGCCCAAGACCCACTGAAAATGGTCCTGTCCCACCAGTTGAGAACCACTGATCAATCCAACTGGGCCTTTTTGGACTAAGTTTCAGAAATCATAAAATTTCCTTCATCGGGGCCAAAGGTGTGGAGTCCCATTAGATGATAGTAGAGTGGGCCTTGATAAATAGTTGCACACACACACACACACACACACACACACACACACACACACACACAGAAAAACAAGCTGGTAAATGTCCTGTTATTGTGTCTGTTATAATGAAACTGATGATTCAAATACACTGTTACCACTTCACAAAGAAATTAACCCGTATTAATCTTTAAAATGACATCTATCTTCCGCTATGACGTCAAAGTAAATGTCCAACAGAAAACCACTATTTGGTTGTGTCCACTCGAGGCGCTGCTCTCCGACTGACTCACGCTAAAGTCACACAAAACAACACTGCAGTCAAAACAGTGAGCGCTGCCTCAGTTTTTCCTCCATCGGGGCCACATAGGTCAGGCCCTCCTCCCCCTCTCACCCCTGTCCTCCTCTCCCCCCCCCCGTCCACACTCTTACGTTATCATCAGGAAACATCTTTCACATTAGAGGAAGTCTCCCCATCTAATTGGCCTGTAGTGATCCGATGAGCAAAGCGCTTTCGGCCAATGGCGCCGCGGCTTATTTTAGGAGGCGGTATATAAAACTCGCGAGGGCCTCTACCAGCGGCATTCAAGTCGGTTCTCACACACGGGACGGATGACAAGCCAACGTTTTTCGCTGTAACTTCTGCAAAAAAATACAGTGTTAAGGGCAGAGACGCATTAGTAAGCACATCTGGTTTCATTGTTGTTGCAAGAGTGCCATGAAACCGCAAAAGGAACGCGGGGGAAACCCGGAGAAAAGAACGGGGGAAAAAAAGTATTCAAATTCACTCGTTATGATTCCTGAGTCTTGGCAAGCTCCACGGGCCGGACAGTGTTTGTGGAGGAATGAGAAAGAGATATACTGCGCGGGCCGTATGGCTTTTGTGTGTTGCAAATGAAAAATGAACGGCGTTTTGAGTTTGGACTGTGGCCAATATAACCAGGAGTGAATGTGTTACTTCCACTTGGATTAAACACTTGATGTTGCACCACGTCCTGGAATCGGACTCGTGACACGGACTGACGGCTTGTGAGTCTATGAAGCGACTTGAGGTTCGGGCTATAGGACCAGGACAGACCTGATTGATTTCAGACTTCTCAAACACATATATTTTTTAAAGCAAGCGTCGACAAAAAGGTTTTAAGTTCAAACTGTCAGAGCCCAAAAAGGTCGCCACCAAAAAAGGTTTCACGCTTTAATATTTGTTGCAATAATCTTCTACAATGTCAAAAGGTTGCGTTCATTTTTCGCCGAGATCTTGTATGGATGATGGGACAGTGTGACCTCTGCGCGAAGCCTTCTCCGGCACATACCAGAGTTTCTCGACGTGGTTAAGATCTGGACTCTGTGATGGTCAATCTACAGTATGTGTGAAAATGCTGTCTCACTGAGTCACTCTTTCGCAATGTGAGCCCGATGACTCAATCGGCTTCTTGCCCGTGCCATCAGGGACAAAAGATGCATTGATGGGTTAACCTGGCCATTCAGGATGTTCAGTTAGTCATCGGAGCTCATTCTTTGGGCACATCGTGTTGCTGAACCTAGACCTGACCAACTGCAGCCCTAGATCAGAACAGCTGGTTAAATGCTATATCAGAATTCATAGGACGGTCTATTAAAAAGTTATTCAATGGGCTGGACTTGTGACCTGGACTTGATTTTGGTTGAGTTTACTTAGACATGCACATTTTGAACTTGGTTTGCCCTTGGACTTGATATTTAAGATAGGACTTGGATTGGCCCTAAGTGACTTGACAACACCTGTGCGGGATCTATCCTCTTAACCCCCGCCTTAACCTATTTTCCCCAGTTCAGCTTTATTCAAATCTAAAAGCTAAGGTAAAAGGCTAAAGTAATGTCTTATTTGAAAGCTAAGACCTACAAAGCTCATCAAAACTGATATTTTTTCATCACATTTTTGTCACTTTTTCATCATATTTTTATCACTTTTTCCATCACATTTTTGTCACTTTTTCATCATATTTTTGTCACTTTTTCCGTCACATTTTTCGAACACATCAGCGGTGGTTTTGTTTTTGTCACCATAGACATTAGCCCGACAACACGTCAATGCCTTGTTACACATACTTACGTTTGCCGCAGTGGCGTGTCTGCTGACGTAAGAAGGGTGTAGCTGTCCTGAGAAATGGGGCCCTCGTTGTGTCCCATGTAAGATAACACACCCCCAGAATACCCAGACGGACGGGGGGAAAGGAAGCCTCGTGATCACTGAAATGACATTATTGTGGCAACATACGGTATATTAGTAATGCACATAATTCATCTCTATTAGAAAGACAAATCAAAACATTTAGAGACATTTAGAAATCCAAACATTGTGGCTGAGGATACAAATCTTCAGCCTGAATTCCTTCGGTCAATTTATAGCCAACATTTTTGTGCATTGTCCTATTACTGTAACACAATGTCACCGTTATGGATTTCAATTGCAGGTGCCATCTCTCTACACAATGTGAAACAGCTGTATCTTTGTATGGGGGAAGCCTTCTGCCTCACATCACCTCTCATTTTAGCCCCATACATACCAGCACTGATTGTTCTCTGCAACTTTTTTCATTTTTTTTTTTTTTTTTTGCTTCGTGCACGAGGCATGAGAGCACAGCCAGAAATACCATTGTCCGTAGTGACACTGTTAGAAGGTGGGGGGGGGGGGGGGGGGGTTGAGGTTGCAACGATGACGAAGCTTGCTGATTAGTGACTTACCAGGCCTGGACAAAGGGAGCTGAAATCACAGGAAGCAGAACAATCAAAGAGACTTTCCAAGAAAAGCAGGCGATAGAGGCTGAAGGAGTCTCCGTATCTGATCCAAAACGGACAAAACTATGGATTCATTAAGTGAAAGTTCACCGCCGACCATGGAGGAAATAAATGAAAAGTATATGGAGTTGCGTCAGGAGGAGACGGTATCAGTGTGAGCAGATGTGGAGTTCAGAAAATTGAAAGGATCAGGGAAGTTTGAACAAGCGTCGACCCTAATTACAAGCTCCGCGTAGAGGTTTTTGAGTGATACTGACAGGTAGATGACCCAAAACCTCAAGGGAGAAAGTCAGTACCAAAAACCACTGGCGTTTAAACTGGGAGAGTCAGCTGCTGCAGGGAATACAACGGTTCATCTTATCAAATTTAGCCAATGACAAAAAACGGATTATAAATAAGACAAACAAGAAATAGTAACTTGAAAATGAAATGAGGTCATATGGTCAGGTAAGTAGAGATTATCACAAAAAAAGCAACCAGCCCTGGCTAAGTAAATTTTTGCTAAAACACATTCACAATTAATTCACATTAATTCAATTATACTAAGATTTTGCTAAAAATGTTACCCAGTTTTGGTTAGTTTGACTTTTTTTGTGGTGCTTGTTTCTCTTCCTTATTGGACACTGAGAGGAATTGACATAAATAGATGTAAACAACTATAAACTGTTGCCGTACCAACCATACCAATGAGACATGAGTGAGTCAGAATTTGATGGAATGGAATAAAATTGTAAATATGACTTACAACGGATGTTATAAAGCATTAAAACCGGTCATATGCACTTTAAAGAGGTAATCATAATTCAAAATTAGATCCTGGTTCGAAATACATAAAAGAGAGATAGATTTCTTTTTGTTTGATATTTACACATAGAAAATGGTATGTTTGTTCCAAATTATAGCAATCTCAATTTGACACCCAGTAGGGCCTTCTGTCTGGAGTTTTTGTGTGTCTCCTCATGTCTGCATAGGTTTCCTCCTGTTACTTAATTATCCTCAAAAATATATTTTGGTCAAATGTCACTAAATGTTTAATTGAAAGTAAACCCCACATGTAGTAAAGGATGTAAATGTGCCTCTGTTATCCCTGTTTTATCTCACAGTATTTACATGAAAGGGATATTTCAGGATTTTTGACATAGGGCCTCATTTCCCAGTTATCCAGAGTGTTGTTGATTGTATTTTTTTTATTTTTATTCATGCAGTCCTGATATTTAAAGAGTTTAGTGATGCTAGGCTAGTGCATGTCTATGGTAACTAATAGCCTGCATTAAAAACAGTCTGACCCGAGCACAGAGCACCTGCGGCAAATCACTTATAACACCAGACTACCAATATAAATGTCTGTGTTGACTGAATAATTTTTGAAATATGAATTTTCATTTAAAAGAACTTATATTTGAGCAGCATCAGCTTCCTGGTTGTAAAGCTACGCAGCGGCAGAGTGATCTGCTAGGTTACCGGATCTACAGTAGTTTGTTTACCTGCGACTGGCATTACTACACATGGAATTCACAAAGGAGCTTTCTACAAATCAGATATGGCAACGTTTGGAGGACTACCCGATGATTATGAAGAGGTTTTTAATGCAGGCTACTTGTTACCATAGACGTGCGCTAGCCTAGCGTCACTAAACTTTTCAAACATAAGGACTGCAATAATTAAATATATATATATATATCTCCAGAAGTCAACAACACACAACAGTGCATTGGCGCCACAACCAGTCACATATTTCGGGGCAAACCTTATGTCACTGCACCACTATCGCTCCACTGACATCCGCTCTACAGTGGTATTTTAGAAATATTTCAACACGGGTTCGTCTTGCTTCTTTAACCTTCTGACAATGTCTTCTTTTACACTTACAAACCTCAAAACCTGTGGGGTCTCTCGCTCCCACCATCCCACTCACACCACACAGATCATTAGTCCTATTCTGGAGGAAATAACCATCTCCTTCCTCAGCCCCAAAATGGCCGTTGGGTTTCCACAGCGCTGGTTTGTTGGATTAGAACAATTCCCCACCAGCCCATAATTTGTGGGCTCCTTATAACTGCACCACGCCCTGCTATACATTTCTATTATAGCCCCATTCGGAGGATATTTAGGGAATTGAAGGACATAGACCCTCTGCTTGGAGGAGGTATGCTTTATAGGTTAATATGGCGGATTTCTGCTCATTTGTCGGGGCGCAGGTGACGGCAGGGTATGAGGGGACGTGTGGTTGGAGAAATGCTGGTTCAGGCGCACATGAAAGATCTATTTTAAAGTGAAAAGTAATGTTTATGAGCAGTGGGGAGCCTCTTCCCTCCACAAACCAGGACCACTTCTCTAAACTGTGGCTCTGCGGTGGCCAAAGGATGCACATCACTGATTACACAGTTCAAAGTCAACACACAGTCAGAGTAAGTATTTGAGATGAGTAAATGATAAGCAATGCAAGTGATACTCATTTTGACCTCCAGGGTACCAAGAAGCTGATCAAAACAAAACATAAAAATGAAATATATTCAGATTAAAGCTCAAAGAAATATAGCTGAGAGAGGGGGTATCGCGAATGCTGATGCTTCCAGACATAGCAGGGGAACATGGCTGTGAATCTGTATGTGTGACCTTGCTGTCCACCCCCTGAGCAGGGTGAAGTGTATTGCCCAAGAACACAGCGGCATGCAGTTGGAGCTGGCATCAAGCCTCAAACCTCTGTGGGTAATACCTCACTGAGCCACTGACGCTTTGTTTTGCTGACTTTAGGGCTCGGCGATATGGCGCAGACACTCCTCCCCTTTTACTCCTCTCGTTGGTCAGTCTCTGTCTGGCTCTGTGTGAGTGACAGAGGGATTTAACCAATCACATTGCAGTGTGAACCTTCAGAAGTAGCAGATACCTTTATTTACCTCTAAATGGCATTCAGATACATGTAGATAAATCGAGACTGACTTGACTTCCTCCGAGAATTGTCCATATCTTTATGGCAGCATTCGAGACATGTTCACTTGTTTATCTGCAGAGCCATATACACTATCAATGATTTATAGCAGCGCATAGGCCTGCAACTAATGACCATAAGGTTCACTGCGGCTGAATGCTCTGCATAAAACTATGTGTCCCATTTTTCTTACACAACTTTTGGTCCGAAACATGATCTGAAAGCATGCTATAGAGAACCAAACAGGCTGCGATTGCTCCGAATGTTTTTCCAAGCCTAACCTCATATCGCTTCGGTTGTGCAATGAAATAGGGCGAGGGGGAGAAATGCCAGATGAGTATAAATCCTCGCGCGGCAGACCTCAGACTCTACAATAACAAATTAGCTCCTCGTGCTCTCTCTCTCTCTCTCTCTCTCAGACACACGGTGGATGCACAGAAGTGGCGTACATGTGTTTCTGTTAATCCCTGATTTGAAAGACAACACTGAAATGGTCAAGAATGTGCTATCTGTGCTGCAGACTGTGTGCGGTCCGAGACTCCAGATCAGGGCCGAGATTCCGTGAACTCCGTTTGACTTGAGAGGATGTTTCGACGCGCCGAGAGGTGGCAGATTTTAGGAACAATAGAGATACCGTGAGATAGGACTCTGAGCAATAAAATAATAATGTAACTCAGTATTTGAGGGGGGCTTTATTATGTCAATACGAGGCCCCTGTTACAACACGTATAGCAACCAGACGAGACAAAACATTGCCTAAGGTCTAGAGCGAAACGAGGAATAGCCAAATGTCAAATACTCATCTTTTAGCAAATGTATGTATTTAAATTGTAGATGCTAACAGTGTCTCTCAACATCTTGAGGACCCACCTTTGAACTGTTTAACTTAGTTTTTCAGGGGTGGCACCAGTACCATAACATTTGTTATGGTTAATGTGAGAAATACAATTCATGTTATTTTACAGCTTTAGGTCAAATGTAATTATTTTATGTTATGTGCTGAACAAACATTTAAAACAACAAGCAGGCAAAAGCAGCACAACAAAGTTTGGATCAAATGCCATTTAACATTAGTGAGGTCAAATCTCCTTGCTGGACCAACCAACCAAAATCCAAGCTGCTAATGCTAACACCACAACAAAATGGGTTGGATTTTGTTACTTACAAAGTGCCAGTCAGCATTATTTTTTGCTTAGTAATAGTAATGTTCATTGTGCCAACTTGTACTATAGCATTATAGTATTCATTTTATTGTGTATTCTCTTAAGAAGCTATAGTCTTAACGATCAGTGATTGTGCTGCATAACCAAACTCTTCTTCTGATGATTTTGCCAGTGAGGCAGGGGTGTGCTAATGAGGAAACACTGCAACAAATGTTCTTCCTCATAGTCTGATTAGGTTCATTAGGTCTTCTAAGAATGATGCTACTTTTGTTCTGATAGCCATGACCTTTGTGTTAATGAACGCAAAGGTCTGGTTATAAGAACAATGATAGCATTATTCTTCCTCATGCTTCCTCAGCCCCCCTGAGTGGGTTGGCACCTGGGGTGGCCCAGCAGAAATGGCCACCTCTAGACATGCCACTGCAGCTTAAAATAAAAATATTTTGGAGTTTGGCTTGGCCTCCTTAAATCATTCTCTTTCACAAAGTTCTGCTGTAGTTCTGTTAATTCAAGCATTGAGCACAAAAACTATAAAACACTTTATCAACCTTTAGTTTTTGGCAAAGGCCGGTGACCCGCTTAAAGTTGCCTACTTTTGGGTCCTATCCCATAAGATGAGAAGCACTGCTCTAGAAAGATATTAAGCCATTTTCTGGTCATTTGAAAATATTGAATCTTATATCATCAAGAATCAGAAGGTTTGCCATTGGTCAAAAGTTGCATCTCAACTAAGATGATTAAGATTAAGCATTTAAGTTAGATCATAAGCTTTATCGGTCAGCATCGTCGTTCAAACTATGTCGAACTTTGGCAATACAAGTGCATTCTTTGAAGAACTTATACATAAATATTGTACACAACCTGTCCTTTATTGTGCACAGCCTGCCCTTCATAGTATATATTTAAAAGCACTTGGAAATCCAGAAAACAATGCTTCAAGGTGCAGGTTGTTTGCATAACTGACAGAGGTCTTCTAACCCAACAGGTGCACTGCAACCCCGTTTCAAATGACAATACGGCACGGCGAAAGATCAGTTAAACTCGCCCTGACGCTTGCTGTGCCCTGGAGAAGAGACAAACTGTGATTGTTGATTGCAAACATGAAAGCCGCGCTGGGTTTGCATTAACCGTATACACACATACACACGTGGCCGCAAACACACTCTGCAGGAAGCGCTGGCCAAACTGTGACAAGATTCACGCTTCGAAAAACAGGAAGTGGTTTGCAGCTGCATCAAACCAGAGAAATACTCACACACCGGGCCAAGCAAAAGCATTCAGTGAGGGCCCGGCAGCAAGAGCACGAGGCGGGAAGCAAAGCAATGTATTTATTTCAAATTCAGTCTCTATAAGCTGACAATATTGTGCTTTTTGAGTCATACATAAGCTATTACTTTTACTAGATGAACAAGAACTGGACTTACATGTGCAATAACAGTTTCTAATTCTTATTAACCACTTAACTGCCATCCTAGGGTTAGGGTTAGGGTTAACAATTATTTACATCCAAGTGTCAAAGCGTATTAACTGGAGAGCTTACAGTCTATAATGCCAGTGCGATACCTAATTTGAAAGCTAAGACCTTCTAGTTTCTAAAAATATGTGTGAGATCTGTGTGAGTGAAACACAACTTACGTTACATTTGCCGTTCTTAACTCTAATTATATACTGATTAGGGATAACTAACCCTAACCCCCTGATCAGGGGAGACGGCAGTTAAGGGGTTAAGCTAAATAATTTAGTTAGACTCTCCGACATGGCGAGGAAAAAGTCAAAAACCTGCTGGGAGAAAAAAGAAACCTCGGGGAGAACCACAAAAGCAGAGATCCACTCCCATGGACGGACAGGCGATAGATAGACCCGGCACCGATGGGAGTCCCTCAGCGGACGGGCCAAGATAGCTGAAGGCCCAGTCCTTGTTGGAGCTTCAGTTCTTCTTGCCCAGTCCCTGTAGGCAGGGGTTCATCCACAGATAGGGCCGAAGACTGCGATACAAATGACCAGGCAAACCATCCACTTCACAGCTCTTTCATGCTGCTCCGATGAGGTAGGCGCTAAGTCCCTCTGGCTCCAAAAAAAAAACACATACAAGAAGTCATTTGTCCAAAATGTGATCACCACCTTGAACAGCCACAATACAAGTAAGTGTCCTGTTGTACACTCTTGTTATGTTGATTTTAAATGTGCCACAGGCTTTTATGAATGTGTGGTTGAGCCTCTGTCACCTTCTTGGAGAGAAGAATTTAAATTTGATCAGTCTTCTGTATCTGTCAACAGTGGCAGTCCATTTAACTTGAACGCCATCCAGCAAACACCTCTTTGTCCCTTTTAAGAGAAGAATGCCAACATTGCATAATACGTCAGGCAGGTAGCTTAGCATTAGCGGCTTATTGTCCTGAGCTATGTCTGCCCGACTAATTGTTGTGCCTCTGGTAAAACATGCAGCTGTTTTGAAGAATGTCATTCATCCGTGCAGGGAGGAGGGGGGACCATTTTTAAATGAGCGGCCCTGAATTTGTGGATCAACTTGTGTCTAAACCTCTCGGACGTTTGGAGATGAAGTGCGATGCTCAGGCATGTTAACGGCTCAGGCCTTCACAACAAAAACGACAACATGGTAGTTAAGGTGGTCCTTTTGAGATTAGAAGCCAGGTCGCAACCTTTCCTTTGCGATGGCAGTGGTCCAGGTGTGAAAGGACTGGTCGGGTTTTTGGGCAAGACACTTCACCAAGGCATGTATGAATGGTGGTGGTGGTCAGAGATGGAGTTGGCGCAGATTGTCTGTCTACCTCAAGGCAACTGCGGTCACCATTGGATTTTACCACCACTTTCAGGGAGACAAATATTATAGTAATTGGTACCTTAAGAACCCACAAAGAATGATATTAAACCTCTTATGTTTTATGCATGGAATCAAATGATTTTTCCTCAAAAAATAGTAATTGTAATAATTTAGTGAAATTACTGCTACCACTACTACTATTGTTCCTACTACTCCAACTACGAGTACTACATCTTCCTTCAACAATGAATTGAAAACCTGGCACTCGATATACTGAGCTATTCCTATTTTCAACAATAGAGCAATAGAGTTCAGGATTGTGATGTCAAAACCGCTAAGATTTTTTGGGACTTCTGGCACATTCCATAATATTAAAAGAAAGAATATCATTAAAAGGAAAGTACTACTTTTCTCTACTTCTTTATATTATTTTGGCCAATGTTTATAATATAACCTATGGACATTGTTGTTTCTATGGTAACGTTGAATTTATGGCATTCCGTCCTGAACTCTACACATATTTCTCATGTTGTTGTCTCGTCTATGGGCTGGTCAATGGTATCCGTGAGTCAGCAAAAACATCAGCCTCACCTGTAGTGTCTTACCCTAATCCCATCATTTACTCGGGACCAAGTGTCAAAGTCTCAAAGGACCAAGCAAACAAAGCTTGTGAAAACTGGCTTTGACAACTGGGTTAAGCTGAGATGGTGGAGATACAGACGGGGCAGTGAAGGTCAGTCAAGGTTAGGACTTCGGACTTAAAGGGGGGATTCTGAGACGGCTTTTAGGAGCAGACACTCACCTTTAACCTGTAGTGTAGTGTCTCGATTGGTCTGTAGATGTGAACAGAGATAGCAGGTAATAAGTGGGTATTTGGCTGAAGTGGTCTCAGTCTGTCTAGAGGTAATTTGAGAGGACGTGAAGCGACAACAAAAACAGCCATTAGACATGTAGGTTTTGGATTGTGGCCTAACAGACAGATTAAAACAATAACATTATGAGACCTGTGCAATAAAAGCCTGACATTCACTTTTAGCCAGCACAGAATAAGCAGCAAAGAGTGAGAGAGAACATTTAAGTGCATTTATCACATGTTTAGTGATATGATGTTTTGAGAGTTGCGGCATTATTCAGGGGGAGTCTAGGATTGAGTAAAGGTCAGACATACCGAAGCTGAACAGCCTTTCCGTGTCAGCTTTAAAAAAAAAAGAGAGAGAGAGAAAGATACTGGTCTCTCACATACTTCAGTGAATATTATGCTTCAACAAAATAAGCTCTATGTCCTAAAATAACAATCTGGACCTCTTTAGACAGTTGATTCTTACCTAAATACAGCCCTGCACATATATCCACAATGGTATACAGGCCCAAAGAAAGTATCATAAGTTTTCAATGACTTATGTACTATTTGGAAACATATTAGCCAATTTTTGTGGAAGGTCTCAGTCGTACACAAGTTTACTAGCGTAGACAATGGTTAAGTCGCCATCTGTACTGGGTTCTTTTATTGCTGATGTTTCACCTCTAAACATTGAATCTGTTGGGTAGGGGTTTACCTTGTTATTGGTAACAAAAATAAAAAAAAGCTACTGTCAGCAATAGAGGCTAAGAATAGAAACTATTGAAGTTAATAGCCGTTTTTTAAAGAAGTACTAAGTAACTTGTTTACCTAATCATTTCTTTTTGTAGTCCCTCTGGTGGTAATGCAAGTGTTAATGGGATGATTGGGGGGTCATTCATCTCCTCCTGCTGTCTCTGTCCAGAAAACCACCCTTGCAACTTTCCTGCCTCCGGGTCTGAGGCGCAATACACACTAATGGAATCACGAAGAAGAAGCTAACAGGCCAACGGGCGAAGCTAACTGTGGGCTAGTGCCACTTAAACAGTGTTTACAGCCAGGTTTGAGTGAAAGCGTAGTCAGCGTCAGCGTAGTATTTACCCTCACGGACAATTAATGAGTAAAAAAAAAACACAACATGCTACAACACCTGCAGTGGCGCTTATGGCCTCTAGGGGCATGAGTTAATTAGTTCTGCTAAATGGTAAATAGTAATTGGTCTCAATTTATATCGCGCTTTTCTACCTTCATTGGGCCTTTACAGGAAAGAAACTCAACCATTCATACACCAATGTATGATGACACTGGAGAGGCAAGGTGGGTGACGTGTCTTGCCCAAGGACACAATGACAGTGTGCATCTTCAGAAGCTGGGGTTTGAACCCCTGACCTTCCGATCAGCTCTACCAACTGCGCCACTGTCTTAGAAGAAAGAAGTTGTTCCGTGTAGCCAAGTATACACAACAGGAGTTGCCTAACAGGGCAATTCAAAACCCTTCTGAACGTTCTCAACACTGTAACAACCCCGTACAGATGACAGTTTGAGGAAAAATTGTCTATAATTATTCCACTATATATATTATTCATTACTCATTGCTTCATTCAGTATTAACCGTTTAGTCTGTAGGTCAGAACATCCCGCTACAATAAGACAAAGAAGCTACAAAGGTTCGGGTCAGGCCTGTCTGCTCACTCGCACCTCAGTGACAACTCTAAACGGCCACATGTTCAGCAGAGTGACGAACACCACATATCCATCACACAGCACCGCGGCGCAGTTACGTCAACATTTCTGTCTGTAGCAATAACCTCAGCCACACGCAAATACGCCGAACCTTAACCCTATAGCACATTACAAAAACACACGCGGGCCGACGGGACGCTAGGCAGATCGCTAATAACTTCCATTTCGATGTGTGTCGTCCCGCTGCATTGTGAGCCCGTGCATTTCTCGGGCTGACGCAGTCCAGATCTTGTCTCTTGCTTTTTAAATTAGGAAAGAAAGAAAAAAAGACCATGAATTACTACAGAGAACCCCCTATTCAGGAAGTCTACGGAAAAGCCTGAGATTACTGCGGAGATAGGGAGGATTTTGAAGGAGTTGAGGAAAGGGCCAGTTTGAAGCGAACCAGTCGGGTGAGGTATACCTAATTATACCCCTATAGCTGAAGTGTTAAGTGGAGCAGCAACCTGTGTTTTCGGAGGCCCTTTATGGAAGCCAGGTGTAAATAAATCAATTAGGGTTAAAAGGCGGAGGGTTAAGGCGGGTCCCCCGGGGGCCGTGCGTCTCTTGTAATGTAGGAGATGTCTGCGTAGCCTTAGTTCTGGTCTGATGGTGGAATACACAGGCAAATGGTAAGGTGCAAATATTTCGGACGACTGCGCAAACTAATTGGGCTCATGACTGCGCAGACTGCAAAGTGTTATGTTAGGTTTGAAGAAAAAAAGATTTATGGTGCGGGTTTTATGCTAGTTGTAAACCAATCCTGATCACTATCTTACATTTTGTTTGGTTAGAAAATGCTCTAAATGATCTAAAATAGCTTCCATTGGCAATCTCAATTCATTATTATATCAGGTCTTTCCACAGATTTTCAATAGGATTTAGGTCAGGACTTTGACTGGGCCATTCTAACACATTAATATTTGTTAATGTTTGTTTTTAAACCATTCCATTGTAGATTTAGCTTTGTGTTTAGGGTCATTGTCCTGCTGGAAGGTGAATATCCGCCCCAGCCTCAATTCTCTTGCTGACTCCAGCAGGTTTTCCTCCAAAATGTCCCTTCCCAACTATTCTTACAATCTTCCCAGTCCCCGCTGAGGAAAAGCAGCCCCATAGCATGATGCTCCCCCCACCATATTTGACACTGGGGATGGTGCACTCAGGACGATGAGCAGTGTTAGGTTTGCTCCATACATAACGCTTTGCAAGTTACATTTTTGTCTCATCTGACCAAAGCACCTTCTTCCACATGGGAGCTGTGTCCTCCATATGACTTCTAGCAAACTTCAAACGGGATTTCTTATGGCCTCCTTTTCAATAATGGCTTTCTTCTTGCCACTCGTCCATGAAGGCCAGATTTGTGTAGAGTACGACTTATAGTTGTCCCATGTACAGATTCCCCCAGCTCAGCGGCAGTACGTCGCAGCTCCTCCAGAGTTATCTTGGGGCACTTGGTTGCATTTCTGACCAGTGCTCTCCTTGTTCGGTCTGTTAGTTTAGGTGGACGACCGTTTGCAGTGGTGCTATACTCTTTCCATTTCCGAATGATGGATTGAACAGTGCTCCGTGAGATGTTCAAATCTTGGGAAATCTTTGTATAACTTAACGCTGCTTTAAACTTCTCCACAGCTTTATCCCTGACCTCTCTGGTGAGCTCCTTGGCCTTCATGATGTTGTTTAGTGACCAATACACTCTGACCATAGCGCTGAGGCCCTCACAGAACAGCTGGAATTATACTGAGAGTAGAGGAAATTTAATACACTCCGAAAATGCTGTATGAATACTTATGCACGCCCCACTTTTCACTTTTCTATTTTTTGTAAAATAACAGAATCATGTATCATTTTGCTTTCCCTTCACAGTTGTGTGTTACTTGTGTGTGAACTTTCAGTAAAAAATTCAAAATAAAATATTTACGTTTAAGGTTGTAAACATGACAAAATGTGCAAAAGTTCAAGGTGTATTAGTACTTTCGCAAGGCACTGTAGATGAAGGTATGATTTATATGGCTTTGTCATGCACCTGTGCGCACTGTTCGCTAGTGGAGCTTACAGACTTAAACGCACGTGCACTTTATACCAATTTCAAATCAGGTTACACTGGTGGATTTTGCATGCAGCCACAAAAGAAACTGCAGAAAGTTGGGGAGGAAACCACTCTCTCCTCTGAGGTAGCACACACTTCACACATGAGCCATCTGTACTGGTTATACCCACCTGGTTAACCCTCTCCTCCCCGCACTGCACCGCTTCACAGCTCCTTCACACTGTTATATTTTCTCAGAGTGAAACCGTGGCCAGCTCAGAACCCGAATGCAGCGCGTGCCGCCCCATCAGAAAGGCACAGGAACTCGTTTGTTTGACGACCGCAGTTTGTTATCGGATCAGTGTTTTTGTGACCAAACCCTCAAATCTAAATTACTCAGTGACGAGATACACCCCGTGCACCTGAACACTCCCTGTAACTGTTTGCAACTGTACAAAGAGGAGAACAGTCACACCCTGCACCTCACGTGCATGGGATTTGCATCACAAATGCCCTTATTAGCTATTATCATTATCACTAGTCTACGTTTCATGTTGCAAAGTTTCACTGAAGACAAAAAATTATAGTTTGTGGATAAGCATCTACTTTGCTTCTGCTATTTTGACCCCAAAACATACCCAGTGGCTGAATCTTCCAGTTGGGTAATCCTGAGCCAGACTCTTGGAGCAAAGGTTCCTAAACATGTTTCAGGTTGGTTGTGACCCACAAAATTACCAAACTAACACATATGGACCCCGGTGTGCAATGTAAAATTTCACTTCCAAAACATTTTAAATCTGGCAAAAGAAGGTCCTTTGGTCTAAATCCTCTTGTTCCTCCAAAACATGTGCATCAGGTTGGCCCATCACAGAGACTTGGGTGATGTGCCAACCTGTCGCACATGAAGTTTGTTGTACACTAAGGGGGGACAGGTGCTAAATATAAAAGCTGGAAAATAGCATACAACTTTTTGAGGGCATGTTGCACTTAATTGCACTTTTGAAATGACACGTTTTACAATATTAGGGCCCCAAGTCCGATA
Organism: Proterorhinus semilunaris; assembly: GCA_021464625.1. NCBI lineage: Eukaryota > Metazoa > Chordata > Actinopteri > Gobiiformes > Gobiidae > Proterorhinus > Proterorhinus semilunaris. The sequence continues at coordinate 25,119,191 of CM038358.1, read as the reverse complement.
TGTAAATGACAGAAAGTGAGTTTAAAATGTGCCAATCCCTCTGCTGTCGATCCACCTTTGCTCGTGCTACTTGTGTTGCACGTGAGCAAACGCTTGGTAAAGAACCCCTTAATAAAGTTTTGCTGACATGGAAATCAATGCATTTGCAGGCTTTTTGTGCATGTTGTCACTGCAGTTGGGTGTGTTCCATTGAAACACAAACAACAAATGTTAAAGTAGGTTTTGCGGGTTTTCTTCGCAAGCAGCAAACCCACAGTTATTGATGTGGCTTTGGTTCTCGCTGCTCCAGAGAGAAAAAATCTAAGCACAAGAGCTGTTTGCAAAGGACAGAGAGCAAGAGAGCGTATCTTGGTGTCAACAACATCATAAACAAAACGTAGCATAACACGTCTTTGAATATTGTTCAAATTCAAACGTTGGGCGAACGTTGCTTGAACATTTCTTTTGTCGACTTTGCCAGATGACTCCTTTCAACCTAATGTATTCTCAAGCAACAAAATCTGCTGAGTTGATATATCGCAGAGGCACTTACACTTTTCTCACCACGTCATTAAGTACAGTATAGTATGGGGCGCCAAATGTAACATGCCTTATTTCGTGGACAGAATGACTTTTGTGTCACGAAATACATATATTCATTACGAAATCACGTTACATCGTAACGCCGTTTGTCCACGGAATGCACACATTGGTTTGCATTGTGTCCACGAAACACTGAAGAGAGCACGTCGTTTCGTGGACCAAATTGACTGGTGGGCTTTTGCTTTCGTGGACATAAGGCTGAACACTATTCACTGTCGTACACGAAATAAACTTTCGTCATAAAAGTATTGTGATGTGATACAGAAGGCATTCCGTCCACGCAATAGTAACTTCATAACTTACGAAATGCATTCAGTGACACGTGCTTTCATTCCGTGCACGAAATGCATAATGGTATACATTTCGTGAGTCAGCGGTTTACGAAATGAATTATGTGACACGATAATGTCATTCCGTGGACGAAATGCATTATAGAATCACGAAATCGGTTTTGTGACCTGCAACAATACATTTCGTGAGTCAGCAGTTTACATAATAAACTTTTGACTCACGAAACAGTGAGTAAACAGTTATGTTATGTTTACGAAATGTTTACGAAATGTCACATAATTCATTTCGTAAACTGCTGACTCACGAAATGTATACCATTATGCATTTCGTGCACGGAATGAAAGCACGTGTCACTGAATGCATTTCGTAAGTTATGAAGTTACTATTGCGTGGACGGAATGCCTTCTGTATCACATCACAATACTTTTATGACGAAAGTTTATTTCGTGTACGACAGTGAATAGTGTTCAGCCTTATGTCCACGAAAGCAAAAGCCCACCAGTCAATTTGGTCCACGAAACGACGTGCTCTCTTCAGTGTTTCGTGGACACAATGCAAACCAATGTGTGTATTCCGTGGACAAACGGCGTTACCATGTAACGTGATTTCGTAATGAATATATGTATTTCGTGACACAAAAGTCATTCTGTCCACGAAATAAGGCATGTTACATTTGGCGCCCCATAGTATAGTTCCACCAGGCCTAGATCAAGACCAAATGAAGACTAAACCAAGTCTAAAAAATACTTATAAAACAGTCTAAACGGAGCATAAATCAAATCTAAATGAAGAAAATTACCTAATTCAAAGCTGTGGTAATCAAACTATTTCTTGTAGTTGAGTCAAATTAATTTGGCACCATAGACCAACATTGTAAATGCGACAATTGCAACAGAAAAACAGACCAAGCACTCTTGTGTGTCAAAATATACCACATTTTCCTCCAGCGCAAATGAGGAAGTCAGAGGCTAAATTAGCACAGTGTTAGCATTGATGCTCCACTCTGTTCACATTTGGGATGTGCGGGAGGGTCTGTGATAGCTAGAAATGCATTTAGGAAACAGCTGAGAGATTCTACGGCTTAAGACATCAATCAAATTGTGTCAAATTAAAATTAATAAAGATTAAAATTACCCTAAGTGAAGCCCAAGTGCCGCCAGTAGTACACATGCCTCAGAAAACCACTGATAGAAGTATTAAGTCCTACATAGTACTATATTTCTATGTTTTACTTTTTCTTATTTGAGGTCGCCAAAGGAAAACCGGCTCACTGATTTGCATGTTTTGTGTTTGCTCTTTCTTGTTTCAGAAGTAGCAGGATTTTTTAAATATTGTCAACTGCGGTGATTGAGTAGAGCTTCTATCTCAAGAAACGTATTCTCGCTCTTGCAGTCTAATATTTGGCAACAAGAGCTTCAATTACGGTGTCCTCCATGTCTATGTGCCCCCACAGCAGATACTATCAACAATCATCATCTCTCTGGCTCCTGTGTGTTTTACGGCTGTTTGACTTCTCCACTGCTTTGAGATACAATCTCAAATTTAAACGATCTTCACCATCTCACCAGCTCTGATGTGGGAAGTAACCCGGCCGACCTCCAGTCAACTGCTCTGTGTCTCTGTGTGCTTCAGGGAAGGGGTTCTCAAACTATGGCTTGTGCTGATGATGGTATGCAGCCATTTTCTACTGGACTGACTCATGGGAGTTATTTGCAGCTCAAGAGCTAATCTAACTTTGTCGTGCTTAGTAACCGGGAAAGTCAGTATGCTTCCCGGAGGGTTTTAGCATTTTTGGTCAGCATAACCAAAATACAGTACCCGTCAAAAGTTTGGAAACACTTTTTATCTTTCGGCTTCTTTCACATTGTGTGATTCTCATTGAAGACATTTCAACGTGGATAGACTCAAACAGACAAGCGCATAGCAATTAGAAAGATTTATTGACATATATATTTTTGCCGATCAGACCCCGGCAGTAGACATCGATATATGGATTAAAGTTAGTATGGATGGGCAGGTTAACGTTCAGGACACTGGTGGTGGTATTGGAGAACGGTGAACAATGTAGCAGGGTGAAGCCGTGCATAGAAGAGGCGGTGAAGGGGTGGAGGTGGGTCGTAGCACAGCTGGGGAGCGGACGAGTCATGAACACTGGAGGCTTAAAAGTGGGACCGAGGGCGATGATTGGCTGCGAAGGTGTGGCTCTGGACACATTCATTGGCTGAAGGTAGGAGACACGGAAAATAGTCTTCCAGGAATTTACTCCTAGGCTTTATTAAACTATGAATAAACACATGGAATTATGTAGGAAACAAAAAAGAGTGTTTGAAGAATTTATTTTACATTAAAAAAAACATTTACACACTTTTTACATAAACTTTCATTGCATAGAGAGAACATGTAAACTTCACATGAAAGGCAAAAGTCATGCTTACTATTCAGCCACTGTGCCTCCAGTTTAAGAATATGTCATGGTTTGATTAGGAGTTCAGTTATTACCAAGATATTCCACAATATATTCTTGGCTTTATTTGGTCTCATTAGTTTCTTGCTTATTTGCTATTTAAGTTTTTAGTTCTTGACAAGCCAAATAGTTTCAATTCTTGCTGAGAACCACTGCAGGGCACGAGACGGTGGAAAACTTCACCTGTGTGGACTTTATACTCGAATTACACTGTGCCGAATGATATCCCAAGTTCAAAAGTCGGTATTTCACTTTGTTTTAAACATAATTGTGCATCTTCATCTTAAGCTTCGACTCTCATAGTTTCATAATCCGGTCGTATTCCTGTCATACCAGACGGTCTCTTCATTCCCAGACACGTGAAGACTTTTGACCCGAAAGTGACACTACTTCTGCCTCCCGCTTTGTCACTTTCTTCAAAACTTTACAGAATTTCCTCATTTTACATTGAGTAACTTTGTATAACGTTGTAACCACGCACCGATAACAGCAGTGACCCTTTAGACGTCTGAGGCCTGGTGATGGGTTTCAGCGCATGACTTCTTCCGTTAGTAAATGAGTTTTGTTTAATAAACTTGTTATAACTGAAACCCTTTTTGTTTTCTGGGAATCAAAGCACGATAAAACAGAGTACATTTTGAGAAGGAAAAGGCCTTGATAAAATGTGTCCCGGATTTTTGTTTTTTACTCATAGTGGAATCAAATTTGTTTTGTCATCCTTTCATGTATTCAATATGCAGTGGTTTGTAGCTGCTTATGTAGTTTTGTATTGATTGTGAGCTCGAAGGCTAGTTTTCGTTAGCATTACTGGGACCGTGAAAAGCGAACCCGACAGCTGTGAAACACGCCGATAAACTCGTCCCTGTATAATGTAGTCAAGGGAGTTTAGAAATGTGTCAGCAAAGGTAGGGAGGAGTTTGGACCACAACGAACAATTCAAACAAAAACTGAACAGACAGATATAGGGCCTTCACGTTTTCTATCTCCCATTACCAATGCGTGCGGAAATGTTGAATCAGTGCAATTACACATCTTATTGTGAAGATTGGGCAATGTCTTTCCAGTTGAACGATGAAAGCCTGTGGTGTCACCTTGGTTTCCAGAGTCAATGTTTCACGATTATATTGTTGTGGCGGATGCACATTGGCAAAACAACAACAACAAAAATGGGATTAACAATAAATGGCCATTATAACTGGGCCAACTGTGAAGTTCTTAAAGTGCATTATAACTAAAGCTGGGAGGTTGGATTTGCGAAACCATCACTCACCTGTGCATATAGTCATTGTGTCCTCGGGCAAAAATACTGAGATAAACAGCTGGAAGACACTGCTCAAGACAATTAACCCTTTAGGTCAGTGATTTGACTGATAACAGGTTCTCATATGTTTCCTCCAGAACTCCATCAGGGGTTTATTAGGAGCTCTGCCCAACAAAATCCACTTTTACTGTTTTATTTTTCACTTTATTATATGCAGTAGATGAAAATGTTGATTTTTGGGTAGGTTTATTAATATTATTTGGAAATAAGATTGCCAACGGAAAAAAAACATGAATTTGCTTAAAAAAAGACACAATTGAAATGAGACGCAAAAAAGTCAGAGGTAAGAAAATCATTCTTGTTCTATTGGCAATGAGATAGTCCAAACCTACTCAAAATCAGCACAAAGTCAAATAATTCAAGCATTATTAAGTAATTTTTGTCTAAATGTTAAGAGCATTTTTCCACTGAATATAAATGTGCTGTGCGAGTTGATCCTATGGCAACAGAATTTGTCTTTCTTGCTTCTTGACACATAATCACTTTTAGCTCCGAGATCAGACGGTTTACTGTCAGAATGCAGTTGCGGATCTCACAAAGCCAGTATTCAAGGATATATAGTACTTTCATGTGTCAAATGCTCTGACCCGCTCTAATGGATCCATGTTTTCGAGCTCATGCTTTTAGCCCAAAACACAACACCATTGACTCTGTAGTACAGGAGCCGCCTGTGAAAGGGCAACGTTTGTGTGAAAAACAGAGCCGTGCACTCAAGGAATCGCGGGCCAGGTGCGCGGGAGGAAATACCGACAGCATTCCCGGGCTTCAAGAATGTTTTTATTAGGGCCTTTTTACAAATGTGCCCATTTCGAGGTGTGTTCACTATAAAGCGCTGCAGCCCGGATCAGTCCATCAGGAGCAGTGCGGGGCCTCAATGGAGAAGCTGTGTCCAGAGTGCTGTGGTATTTAAACAGCTGGCACAGTTTAGCTAGGCATGTTCGTATAGCGCAGGTAGACGGAAAAAACACAGGCGTTGGAAGAGCCTGCGCTGCATTCACTGTCCCTCAGTCATATTTGATACAGATAATGTTGATGAGCAAGAGCTCGCCACTAGGTCGCGCTTTCAAATATTATCAGACAAATTGTGTTTTTACTAATGTGATCAAAGCTTTAGTTTGGTGTAGAAGATATCACATATTCCCCGTTTAATCATCTTGTATTCTATAAAGTGTACACATGGCAAAATGTACAAAACTCAGAAGTTGCTCGTGAGAGAAACAGAGTGACCTTTACTTCATACTAATACATCAAGAACCAGGAAACATCTAAAGCTTTTGTGGTGATACTTTTTGAGTCACGTTGAGTTACTAAACTTGCCGGGGGCTGGGTCACGCTTTGGCGTACGATGCTCAAATAAACTCTCCCCGTCTAAATACGGACAGAAAGGCAACAAAAGAGCAGCATTTACTGTCCATGAAAATATCGGGGCTTGGTCATGTCTGCGGGCCAGATAGAAGAGCTGGACGAGCTGATCTAAAGCAACAGTTCTCAACTGCTACGTCGGGACCCAAAAGTGGGTTGCAGAACCATTTTCAGCGGGTCGCTACCCAGAAAACAGTTCTTATAATATAGTCATGGCGACGTGTAAACAAGGAACCTTACTCTCTCTCGGTACAGCTGCATTTTTTGTGTGCCTTTTTCTGCAAACTGCATTTCTGGTTTCTGTGCTCCACATTGTTTTACTCGATACTTTTGTACGTCTTGTCTTTTTTTGTGGGAATAGGTGGATTATTTTTTCTGCCAAGAGTCAATAAGGCTCTATAATGGTCCTGAAGACAGCAGCTTTTTAAAAGTAAACAGATATCAGCTAAACCCATTTGAGACCTGAAGAGGAACCAAGAGCCCTCCACAGCTGCAGCACAGTGGAGGCGTCAACAGAGGAGGTATCCGGGCGAGACTCACAGCTAAGCCACACATGCCGGCTATTGTTCTGGCTAATGGACGTTCACTGGAGAATTAAAAAGATGAACTGCTAAGCTCTTCTCAGAAGATGATGAAAGACTGTTGTGGAGCAGAGGGAGCTGTGCAGGTGGAAGAGGAAAGAGGAGGAGCTCCCCAGTGCAGGACACCACGCTCTGAAACATGGACAAACCCAGGAGGCGCTGCACCGATTCAGAGGATCAGAAGAGACTGAAGGCAGCCAGCCAGGTTTCCTCCGGGTGCTACAGTTTCCCCGACCTCCAAAAACATGCTGGTCACGTCGGCCCACAATGGCAGCGCGGCTCAGTCACAGCGACTCAGGACTAACGCCTGAACACGCTTGTACAATGACAAATAAAGCACTTACTTACTCACTTAAAAAAAAATATTTTTGAGGAAAAGACAATATTTTCAAGTTTACAGTAAGTCATGTTTGAGTATGACGTGATTGTGGGTCCAACCACTGATCTAAAGGATGTAAACTTAAGTATGACTGTATCTTGACGGGTAAATGTATAAACAACAGGATCCAGAAAGTCACTTTGTATTGGACATCAAACATAAGTCCTTTTTCACTGCCTCTCACAAATCAAGGCATTTTCAAACAAACATTAAAAATAAAAATAACAACATGAAAATTGTGGTAGGTAGACCAGCTCAAATATGGTGCATACTCAGGACACAACAACAGTACACATTCAGAATAGAATAGAAGGGAATAAAATCTTGCAGTTGGAACTATAGCATATTTATAATTGGTATGCCTGGTCTCTGTCTTTCCACTTTCTGCACTTGCATTGCCGTAATAAGCCATTATAAGGGGTTTAATGTAACGGAGAAGATGGCCGATGGTCTTCAGCCGTCGTGACCTATATGTTTAGTGACATATAGAGAGTACATAGAGAGGATACAAAGTTTGCACATGGCCCTGCTGGTCTGGGAGTTGAACTCAGGTCCTTCTCGCACAGGCAGGAGTGATCCCCGCTGCGCCACTGTGCCACAACACTGAAGGTTAAAGGAGGGAGAGACACTACAGAGCGCCGAACAGAGGAACATTTTAGTGTGTGGACTTGTTGACCGTCACCAAGACTAATTCTCACACTGGCGTCCAGCTGCTCAGAGCCAGATCCACAAACAGCTCGGACCTGCCAGAGCGCGTTAAAAGTTTAATTAAACAAAACACTGAAATGACTCCATTTCTGTTTCCCTTTGTACAAGAAACGGGCTGTCCAAAAAAAATGTAAATGTAAAACTTTCCAGAGTGGTCCCCTTGAAGCCCCTAAGAGCCTGCCCGTTCTCATCTATCACACAAAAAGCACCTTTCTGAGCACTTTCGGAGGGAGAAGAACAACATTTTCGCAGGCGCTGAAGTTGTGTGACGAGGGGGGGGGGGGGGAGGGGACGAGGGGGGGGGGGACTGCACCGTGATCCCTGGCGTTAACAGCTAATAAATCTGGGCCCATCCCCCTTGTGCGGCGCTTTGGCTCGATGATATCCACATGTACCATTATCCTGCCATGTTCTGCCTTCGGAGCTGCATATTTGGAGAAGGTGGGTTTCCACAACACGGGCCGCTCGTCTGGATACAGGAGAGACGTTTTTTTTTATTTTATTTTTTTTATGTAAACGTAAAGAGAGGGCTCCGGTCAGTGCGGAGAGTGTTTGGAAAGTCTCACCTTGAACACGAGCGGCAATAAACAGATTGACAACATCGATAAGACTCGCGTAGTTTATGATTCTGGCCTGGTTCATGGAGGTAAAGTAAGTTCACCTGTAAAACATTCTTGCCACTTCAATTAGGTATCAAGATACATTGTAATAAATGTATCTATTCTGCAAAATAGGTATATAACACTATATTTCTTAGTATTGTGGCTGACTTTCATGCATTAGTTCCTGTTGTTTCTGGTTATATTTTGTGTTTATTTATTTACTGATATACTTGATCCGTGTTTTTTTAGTATGTGACTCAGCTCGAAAAGTACCACACTGGAAAAGGAACAGTCTTAAACGGGATGAATGACTTAAAATTGCTTAAATTGAGGTACTTTAGTGTTGAATTTGAGTTGGTTTGAACAAATCAAAGATAAGATAAAAATGCTAATGCCAATGGCACACGCATGAATGCCACTTGCTGACTTTTACATTTAAAGGTGCATTATGCAACTTTATATGCGAAAGAAAAAAGTTTATTTGTGCAAATTTGACCTTGTAGTGACCCAGTGTGAGTGGTCAGCATGGCGCCTTTACTGTCCATCACAGTGGTCCCTACAAAGCTCCAGGATCAATTGTTTTGCAGGTTGTTTTCTGGTCAGCAGTGAAAACCTTCCAAACAATTCATCCTGGAGCGTCCGTGATGGACAGTAATAGCGCCATGATAACCACACATACAGTTGCTGGGTCACTACAAGGTCATACATCCATCCATCTCCTTACACTTTTCCGTTGCCAGGTTGTGGGGGCAGCCGTCTGAGCTGCCCAAGTCACATGGCACCAGCCCCTATGGCTCCTCCTGCAGGTGGTGGGTCACAGAAGGACGGCCTCATGGTTCTAACCGGGCCTGTTGGTCTCTCATAAGGGGCTTCTGAACCGCTCTTTGTCTGACCCGTCACCTAGGACCTGTTTGCCATGGGAGACCCTACCAGGGGCACGAAGCCTCCGACAACAGAGCTCCAGGATCATTTGGGCGCTCAAACCCCTCCACCACGTTAAGGTGGCGGTTCCAGGAGTGGCTACAAGCTCAAATAGACACAAATATCACCTTTTTTTTTCACATAAAAAAATGCACGTTTAAATATGTATTTGACATTATTTTTATTATACAAAATAATCTGAATTAAATAAAATGTGCTCGTTCCATTGGCAAAAAGATTTGCCATTTGATCTAATCCAAGACCAGATCAAATCTATTTAGATTTGGTCTCGTAATTTAGGTAAATTGACTTCCTTCAGATGTTTTTCAGTGCACCATCACTTTTTGTGTCACATAACTTACAAAGACAATGTTTGTGAATCAAATTCTAATGTAATCACAATGTAATTTCAATATCGCATGCCAGTGTGCATTTTAACACAGATAGATGTTTTCTGTAAGTGTACGACGTTGGTTCACATAATGCGCCACTCGCTCTGGGTCCGAATCCAAAAAAAGTTCATTTTGTCTTTTTGTGTAAAACTGGTCTTTTCGTTTGTCATACCTGACCGTTTCGACCGCTCACTTTCGGCAATCCTCCACAGAGAGAAAAGGTCTGGCCACGTTAAACGCTCCGAGTCCTGTAGGCGGCCCATACCCGTGCATGACATGTTCAAAGGTATCGTCTCGGAGCAGCCCACTTAAAAGCTGCAGCGCTCTGTAATGACGTGGTTTGATTAAATGTTCCCTGTCCTTTTCCACACAGGGGTCAGAGGCCACTCTCCAGACAGTCTCCTCTGGCTCTGCCCACTTCAATGTCCTGCACATGTATTTTCACTCGTCGAACTCCCGCCGGCTGCTCCAAGAGACGGACCGGGTCGAGCTGCCGAACGTTTGGCAAAAGGGGAAGCTTTGAATTCGACCCAGTGGTCACGGCGGACTCGTGGATGAGCAATATTTCCAGAGAAGCCTGTGCATAGCCTTCCTCCTTTTAATACGATGGGGCAACACACGGGATTTCACAATTCACTGTAGTTAATGACTGCTGCCGTGTTTCTGGCTTATCTGCGAGGCTATACTCCATTTATCAACAGGCTGTCAAGGGGCGAGAGAACCTATATTGTTGACATATTGTTGCAAGTCGGACAAAGGGACACATTCTCTCAACATGTTCTGTTTTCTTAGAGAGTACGCAGGCCAAAGTTGACCGCGACTTTCCCATGGGCTCGTACAGTAATAGAGTATTGCTGGGTTGCAGGTTCTAGAGTGTGATGATGTCACCGGACCCGGCGGGGGGCAGGAGCCAGTTTTTCCTGTTAACAGCGTTGCACTTCCAGTCATAGTCGTCGTAGCTCAAAAGAAAATGTATGAATTACAAAAACGATCATTGGTATCAGTCACTGGATCCAAGATCTGTCTGTACAAGGCCAAAAATGTCCTCAAAAACAAAAACAATGTTTCCTCCATATTGGTATTGGCCTTTAGAATGCTGTGATGTCACCTGCAACCCAGCAATTGGAGGTTTTAGGTTTCCTCCATTAAAAACATGTACAAAAGGCCAGGATGAATGAGATTGTGTTTACGAGTGCTTTGACAACAGATCCGGGGTGTTCTATAAGGTCCAAATTAGACAAATCTGGAGGGGGGGATTTCACTTTTTGCCTGAGGAAGGACTACTATAGTAGACAGTATGCGGGAGATTTTTCACAGTTTCACACACAAGCTTTACGCATTACTTCTCCTATGCACTTGTAAAAAAGCTTATGTGCAAATAGGTCCATTTTCAAACTATTCTAATTTTATGAGATGTTTTATTTGGGAGTTTTACGAGCTGTGAGCCGTAATAATCCAAATTACAACAAATAAAGGCTACATATCTAACTTTGCATGTAATGAGTCTATCACATAGTTTCACAGTTTAAGTTGAATAACAGAAATGAATGCACTTTTTTAACAATATTCAAATTTTCCCGAGTTTTACCTGTATAAACAGTGTTTTGGGATTACTCCATAAAAGTAGTCCAACTACTCCTTCTATAAGTCATTTCTTTATCCTAAAACTTTGTTTCAAAAGTAAGTAAGTTTCCCACAGAACCAACAATGGACCACAATATTCTCAGCTTCAGGCGAGATAGACTTAAAATAATGTGTGTGTTTTCAGCCATCAGTTGTTTTTTTTCTACATTTCTGACATTGGCTTTCAGCCGTCAAAATATTACAACAGGTAATCCATAGAGACTTGATAGAGTAACTACTGTGTGATCAAATTACCAGTTTAGCAATTGTAATCCCGTTACTGAATGAACAAGTAATCTGATTACAGGCTGTTGATAGTCTGAGAAGCCCTTTGCTGAAGGTTATAATGTTTTTAATCCACAAAAGACCTATATAGCGCCAGTAAAAAGGTATCTGAAAATGTTTAACGATATATTAATCATTGTTTTAAAGAAGATGTTTAGTCACTATAAGTAATGACAGCGATGACAAGCCAAAATCGGCACAATCATGGTGACTTTCAAAACCTTTATTTCTAAAGCATCTTCTAAAATATATAGTTATGTAATTGATTAGTTAATTATTCCAGTGGTTTCCATGATATCTAAACTGTCATCTGGATCCACAACTATTGAATGACCTTTCCTGAGAACTTCATGGGAATAATGAGATTGTTAAGAAATGTCATAAAAGCTTCATATTTTTCCCACTTGGCGACTGGAGCGCATTGGCATTTACAGAACCGTGGGCGAGCGTATACAGACGAACACTTTTCCATGACAAAACGCGTGATTTAATTTGTTTTCACACCAGAGGCATGCCTCATGTTTGTGTCAAGTTTCTCAGAGTTTCGTCATTGCGGCTCCACTCCGGGACAGCTCTGTTAGTAAGCAATCTGGAAAAAGCCCAAAGTGTGTGTGTGCGTGTGTGTACTATGAGCGGACCCAGCGCTACAGGCCTTTCCTCGGGACGTCCTGCCTGAGCTGCACCGACTGAGGAGGAGCGGGAGAGAGCGAGAGCTTATATACCCCAGTTATTTTTAACCACCGCCCCTCGCCTGCTACACGGTTTCCCCCTCGGACCACTCAGGAAGCACGTTTTGGCCGCTCTTCCTGCTCGCACGCCGGGCCAGATTCAAACACAGCATCAGAGAATGATAGCATTGAGGGCCCCCCCCCGCCGCCTCCTCCTCCACCCCCGTCTTTCTCCTCACCCCTGTCCCGTCGTGGAAAAAAAAATAAAGTGCGCGGGATAGAAAAGGGTTGGCGCAGCACGGCTAAAGCAAGACGTTAGAACTACATTGGAGCAGGGCCAGAAGTGAAGGCCTCTCAGAGGTTTTTAACCTCTTAACCCCCACCTGAACAGAGCACATTTCCTCCAGTTTGGCTTTACCCAAATCCAAAAGCTTCTGGGGGGGGAAAAAAGCATCTAAATAGCGACAAAAACTAGACCTAAATGATGAAAACAAAACAACAATGCGACGAAAAAGTGACAAAACTACGACGGTAAAGTTGAACTGGAGAAAATACGCTCGGCCGAGGCGGGGGTTAAGAGGTTAAAACAGGAAAACGATACAGAAAATGTCAGTAAGTTACTACGGTATTTGATACAATTCACAGTCCAATGTTACATAACTTTACATGAACAAAAACAAACAAATGCCGTCATTTTCTCTTTGCATAAAAGTGTTTTTGGTGAAGCAAGATTTGTTTCTGACAAATAAAAATATGAAGTTATTCTTCCTCGATCGATTCTACTCACATTTTAGTTTCACTGATACAAAAACAATCTTTTTCAGATAAACAATTTCTCTTTACGCCACTTTTCTAAATATTGACCACGGGTGAGTACCGTCCCTAAATGCTATACTTGCCAAATGTATATATGTTCCATTTCTATTCGATTTGACGTCTTTATACATACATAGAATATTATTCTTGTTTGCTACATTGAGACGGGCACAGAAACACATTTCACTGGACATTGCACAACGTACGACTGCGCTCATCTTATCTTCGCTTATCTTATCTTTTATCGTTTTCCATCGCCCAGAAAAGAACGAGTCCACATGACCATATCGAGACACTGGATCACCGTGTAATGTCGAATTCTGTGTTTTGTATTGTTTGCACATCTATCAGGGCATATTGTTTCATGGTCTAGTGATTGTAGTATTGGACACAGTTGTAGTGGCTGTAGTCCAGCCGTGCCTCTTCCCCATAGCAGAGAAAATCATGTGGGATTGAAACAGGGGTAGTTTAGGAGAGAAAATGTTGGCACGAGCCTCTGGTGCTTGACATTCTTGGTATATACCGGACTGTATGGGCCTGCTCCTATTTCACCCAAACCTCAAACATGCAAGACATTATAGAAGGCCTCTCACCTGACCGGCGTTAACATTTCTATACTTTGAGTTTCGACGGAGGGGATTGGCGACTCTCTACATTCATAACGCCGGGTAATTAGCTGCAAACCTGTGAATAATGGGCAGCGAGAGCCGGCGTTAACATGTGTAAACCGAGTGAAACTGCAGCGCTCAGGAGACACAGGGTCTATAGAATGTTTCATTGTTCTTTTAGTAATCGTGGAATTTCTCATCCAGAAGGTTCGTTCCATCTTGTGACAACCGGAAATTCCCTTTTATTGTTGTTTTAAACTTAAAAAACTAAAAAAAAACTAAATTAAAAAGACAATTCTAAATACTAACACTAATATGGTGTTAGTATAGGTTAACCTCTTAACCCCCACCTTAACCGAGCACATTTTCTCCAGTTCGGCAACAAGCATGAAAACACAACCAAAAAGCAACAAAAACATGGGAGAAAAGCACTAACACGACAACGTAGCAACAACGCAGGGACAAATCTTATCTCCGCTTTTTAGATTGAGGCAAAGCCGAATGGATGAAAATGCGCTCGGTCAAAGTTATGGGGTTAACAGATTTAATTCATTTATTTTAATAACGAATAAGAGAAAATCCTTTGTTGGCCATTTAAATTCTCGCATCCCAGGATTTAGCCCCGGCATGTACCATGTGGGGAAATACCATGTCGATCTGGTTTAGCCTGGGACTTTACTTCGGTTTAAAGCATATTTCATCTTTGCTTTTGACTGACTTTAATCTGGGTTTAATTTGAATTAGTCAAGACGTGGATTAGATTAAGGCCTCGTTTTGTTGAGTTTGGTGGTGACTTCGTGTGGTTAGATTTCCCAACGGTGTTTTTGAATTACCTCAATTAAACCGTATTTGTATAGTTGTGGCTGTGAGTGTGTACGTGTGCGGCCGCAGTTAGTCCGAGTCTTTCTCTGTCCGCTTCTGCAAAAGAAACACGGACTCTGAGAGGGACTATGTTGGTTACGTGAAGGCCAAATTAATACGTTAAGCATCTCACGGCTCACGAGTTCCATGTGTAGGTACAGGTCATCACACATTAAAGTGCAAGGTTTAACAACTGTGTTCAAAGAGTAATAAAGGTGCACAACATGTCGTGTGTGTGTGTAACAACGGGGTACGAGGTGTAATAAAGGTGTAATAAAGGTGTATTTAACCAGACTTGGAGACACTCATCCATGCGTTTGTCTCCAGCAGGTTAGACGACTGTAACGGCTGCTCACTGGCCTTTCTAAACGAGCTGTTAGAGCTGCAGAACATCCAGAACGCTGCTGCTCGAGTCCTGACAAGAACCAGGAAATACGACCATATTAGTCCAGTGCTCCGGTCTCTGCACTGGCTTCCTGTCACTCAGAGAATAGAATTTAAAACAGCTCTGCTTGTGTACAAGTCGTTTCATGGTTTAGCACCAAAGTCCATCTCTGACATGTTAGAGCCGTATGAACCATCTCAGCCCTGAGAACTTCACGGAGGGGTCTCCTGGTGGTTCCCAGAGTGAGGACTAAACACGGTGAGGCTGCGTTTCAGTTTCATGCAGCTAAAATCTGGAACAGTCTTCATGAAGACGTGAGACAGGCCTCAACTCTGACAATGTTCAAATCCAGGCTGAAAACCCGAGCTTATGAAAACTGAAAGTAGGTTACCTGTACTCTTACTGTAATTGATGAATTTTTATGTTGATGTTTTAATGATTGATTTGATCTGTTTTCTTGTAATTTTATGCAACTGTGAAGCACTTTCACACTACAGGGTTTCCACGGGGTTTTAAAAAGCTGCATTTGTCAGGTTAAAATGTACCATTTGGGCGTTAAAAGTGGCATTATGAAGCCTGTGTAAACGCTGCATTAGGTACGGTGTATTTGCCCATTAGTTATGCCGTCATTTATGAAGCTACACAAAAACCTTTGTTACTTTTGGTACACGTTGTACAGCTTTGTTAAGCCTTGCACTTTAATGTGTAATTACCTGGACTTACTGTCTTGTTCCCTGAACCTCACGCATGGAACTTGCGGGCTGTAATCTAAAGTGTTATATTATTTTATAGAGAGTTGTGGCCTCTCATCTAAGTAAAGCAGTTCATCCAAAAGCCCGAGTCAGAGTAGCACCGAACAGTCTGAACACAATCATCCGTGGCTTTTCCGGCTGCACTCACGCATCTCAAATGGCGGCGTCTCAGGCACAGACTTGCCTCTGTAATACGTCTTAATACAGCCGGGTTGGAAAATCTCCTTTTAACTCCCAGGTTCGGTTGCATCACGGCGCACTTCAAAACCGCCGGATGTGCAAACAATGGATAGAGCAGACCGAAATGCAAAAAAAAATTAGATAAAAATAAAATAAAAAAGGAGCGGAAAAAATATCATTGTGATGCAAGAGACGGCCACTTAACAGGGATTTATTTATTTATTAATAATTGAAGGATTTTAGAGGCAAAGTGATCTTTTCATGTGCCTCGTGAAATAGAGAGAAGTAGTAGCGGCGGTTAACTTGGAGACGGAACAAAAAGGACGACTTGCCTATTAATGGGTGAGTTTGCGGTTCAATCCCTAAGTCCTTCCACATGGCACCGAGCGTTTGAGCAAGGCACTGAGCCTCCAGCAAGATTGAACCCGTGTGCTGCCTAATAAATTGCATATTTACTACTTGCCCTCAAATCCTATATAGACCAGAGCATTTTAGCATTTCAAAACTAAAGACGCTGCCGATGCAATTTGATTAAAGACCAAAAAAACAAAATAATAATGAGCTGTGATGTGATGTTCTCCAACCTGCAGCTCTCATGGCTTGGTCGTAAACCTTTTAAATGTATTTATAGGAGCCGTTGCATTTAAATATGTTTTCCTGGACAAGTAGCAACTACTTTAAAGTGGTCTCATCCTGCTTTGAGAAGTGCATGTTGGCTAATAGCGCTCGGCTAACGGATAGTTTGTATGAGAGACTTGCTGAAGATTTCAGTTAAAAAATACAGGATGTAATCGAACTTAGATGATGGAAATAGCAAGCGGCCACATCAGGATTGTCTGATTCAGTGGTTCCCGACCTTTTGGCGACGTGTAAACAAGAGGCAGCCTCCCCCTCTCTCGGTACGGCTGCATTTTTTGCCTTTTTCTGCGAACTGCATTTGTGGTTTATGTGTTCCACATTGTTTTACTGGATACTTTTGTAGGTCTTTGCCGTGTTTTTATGGGGATCGATGGATTTTTTTTTTTTTTTTACTGCAAAGAGTCCATAATGGTGCTGAAGAAAGCAGCTTCTTAAAGTTAAACAAACAGCTGGCTTTTCAGCTAAACCCATTTTCTTCTTCTGAGACACTGAAGAGGCACCAAGAGCCCCCAACGCCTGCAGCACAGTGGAGGCGTCACAGGAAACCAACAAAAGGGACAAACAAGGAGGTATCCGGGTGAGACTCACAGCTAAGCCACACATGCCTTCTATTGTTCTGGCAATAATGGTCCTATCAGCTAAACCCATTTGAGACCTGACGAGGAACCAAGAGCCCCCCACAGCTGCAGCACAGTGGAGGTGTCAACAGAGGAGGTATCCGGGCGAGACTCACAACTAAGCCACACATGACGTCTATTGTTCTGGCTAATGGACGTTCACTGGAGAATTAAAAAGATGAACTGCTAAGCTCTTCCTAGAAGATGGTGAAAGACTGTATCAGAGGGAGCTGCGCAGGAGGAAGAGGAAAGAGGAGGAGCTGACCAGTGCAGGACACCATGCTCTGAAACATGGACAAACCCAGGAGGTGCTGCATCGTTTCAGTGGATCAGAGGAGACTGAAGGCAGCCAAGCAGTTTTCCTCCGGGTGCTACGGTTTCCACTACCTCCAAAAACATGCTGGTCAGGTCGGCCCACAATGGCAGCACGGCTCAGTCGCAGCGACTCAGGACTAACACCTGAACACTATTTCGTTGTACACTTGTAAAATGACAAATAAAGCACTTACTTACTTACTATGTGCCTCGCGTACCACTTGAGTCGTTCATTTATACTCTCTATTTATACCTCCTTTGTTTGAAAAAAAGAAGAAACTGCACACAATTTTCAAAGAAAATTATATATTTTTGCAGTAGAATGTCGAGCGCATTTTCTCCAGTTCAGCTTTACCCAAATCTAAAAGCTTCTTGGCTGGAGCTTACACCTCATTTGAAAGCTAAGACCTACGAAACTGTGGTCGCCGTGTTTTTGTCTCATTCTTGAAGCATTTTTCCCCATGTTTTTGTCTCTTTTTTTTTGTAGTTTTTTTTTTTTTGTCATGTCATTTTTTTTTTATTGTTTTCTAAATCGCAATTTTTTTCCTTGCTTTTTTTTGTCACTCAGTTTTTGCCGTCCAGACAACAACACCATGGCTCGCAGACCAAAAGAGTCAGTATCACATATTACAGTGTAACAGATCACTAAGCAGGGCCCAGCAGTTTAGAATAAAAGTGAAGAAGCTCTTAGCAAATCAACCCTATATCAGAGAGGCAGATCTGAGATGACCTGAACGGACATGAGGAAACCGCTTCCACTTTGGGGAAAAAACAGAAGCACCACCTACACAAGTGTTTTGAGCTCATGAAACAGAGATGGGCTGAATGTGCAGGATTGCTCAAACATGACACAATAAGGCAGCACTAAAAGACGCCGCTGAGGCCACAACAGCCCCTTCAGCAGCAGCTTCAGTTTCACAGAGACGTGAAGAGTTCATAAACAGTTCGCCCGAGTGTTGGAGAGAGAGAGAGAGAGAGAGAGAGAGAGAGAGAGAGAGAGAGAGAGAGAGAGAGAGAGAGAGAGAGAGAGAGAGAGAGAGAGAGAGAGAGAGAGAGAGAGAGAGAGAGAGAGAGAGAGAGAGAGAGAGGAGAGAGAGAGAGAGAGAGGGAGAGAGAGAGAGAGGAGAGAGAGGAGAGAGGAGAGAGAGGAGAGAAGGAGAGAGAGAGAGAGAGAGAGGAGAGAGAGAGAGAGGAGAGGAGAGAGAGGAGAGAGAGAGAGAGAGAGAGAGAGGAGAGAGAGAGAGAGAGAGAGAGAGAGAGAGAGCCCACAGGTCACGGCCAGGGTCAGGGGTCAACCATCAAACCAGTCGCAAAAAACAAACTTCCCTCTTTGACCTCACTTTCTACTGCAGACGTTAACAAAATATGAAGTTGTGCGGTGGGCTTCGTGGGCTGTAGTAAAAGACTGGGTCCAAAAGTAACTTGTACTAATTGTATAACTCGAGGTTAACATTCATTGGACTTGTGCTGCTAATATACTGCTGGCGCTGGTTTCCATTCACCAAGTTTGTCATTTGTTTTTTACCGTTTCATAAATTCAAGCTTCTACTGCTTAAAAGCCAAAGCCTTTTACGCATGGTGAGTCGGGGAGCTTCAAGAAGAAGAAGAAAGAGAGATCCAAACAGAGTTATAATGAAGGAAAAGCATTTTTATATCGACTCTTGTCCTGGAATATCTTCATTAACCATTAACCATGACTTCCGGCGTAGCCTAGAGGTCACACGCACTCGTGTTGCTCCTTCTGGCACACCGATTTCCTTCAGGATTAATAAAAGTATGAAAGAAGACGAAGTAGAAGAAAAAGAAGTAAAAGAAGAAGAAAATAAAAAAGAAGAAGAAAAAAAGAAGAAAAGAAAAGAACTATTTATATTGCGCTTTACATGAGTATATAAATTAGCCTAAACTATCCATAGAACACAGATTGAAGTCTTTGAGGGAAAAGGTTATTTTCCCACCACTCTCTTGTCAGCTGGTGATCCCGGTCAAACATTCCTCCAGAGCGTGTCCACTCGTCATTGAAATGCTCTTTAGGATTTCCACATCTTAGAATTTGCCTCCACACAATCTCTTTTTTTCTAAATCTCTCACTCCCAGCGGACTCAAAGTAGTATTAGTTCTGAAAGTCTGAGTTTTTATTTCTGATTGAAGAAATGCGTCCGTCTGTTGTCCATTACGCCGCTCGTCACGTGTGTTTCTTATTTGCTTAATGTGCCTCGGGTGTGTCGTGGGGTCGGCGGTGAGCAAATGACAAGGTGGAGCTGAAGCCCCGGGTCCGCGACTCTGCACGAGGAAAACCGATGTGGGGGGGATAATGCAGGGGGATCGAGAGGTGTCGGGGTCTCTAATTAAGTCCAGGACCCCCCAAATGACACGAGGGGCTGATTATAAACCGTGCAAGTGCCACGACCGGGGCAAACGCTGTGTGTGTGTGTGTGTGTGGGGGGGGGGGGGTAATACGCACTGACGGGCTAAATATAGACCCAGCAACGCATTTGAACTTTTAATTAGCCACAAGAAATGCACTTCTGCTCGTGCACTGGTTCAAGTGGATGTTTGGGTTGAGGATCGTGCAGTTGTTTCCTGACTCGGTCCCGATCAGTCTTTACTTTGACAAAGTCCGACTGAACCTCAAACTGTGAACCGGCCGCTAACGGGACAAACATATATTAACATGTATATAAATATTTAAACGTCCTCGAGATACAATTCTGGGCCCCACTTAAACTGACATAATGTGCATGAAACAGGAAGCACAGAAGGACTATTGTTTAACCCCTTCACCACCGCCTTAACCAAGGGCATTACATCCTGTTCGGCTTTACCCACATCTAAAAGCGTCTCGACTGACAGTGTAACGCCTCATTTGATCTAAAAAAAACGGATCTAAACGGGTGTCACCTTTTTCATGTTCTTTTTTCATCTCACCACTTGTCGCTCTTTGTGGCTTTGTTGTCGCGTTTTCGTCACTTTTTTGTTGAGTTTTTGTCACTTTTTTGTTGCTCCTTTGTGGCTTTTTTTATTGTGTTTTCATCAAATTTTTGCTGCACTGTCATCACTTTTCTGTTCCGTTTTTGTCACTTTGTTGCTGCTCCTTTGTTGCCTTTTTTATTGTGTTATCAAATTGTTGCTGGACTTTCATTGCTTTATTTGTCACTTTTTGGTGCATTTTTTATTTATTTTTTTGCAGTCTCCCTGCTTTCTTTTCGTTTTTGGCGCCGTGTTCACACATTTTTCAAGACGCTTTTAGATTTGGGTAGTGCCAAATGTGGACTCTTGATTCTTTTAGTTCAAAAACACGAGCCTCTGTGTTTGGTTAGCCCTAAAATTGAGCAACTTTTGGACCGTGAACGTTCAGCCTGTTCTCCGTGAGCCACGAGGACTGAAAACGATTTGCTCATTGTGTGAATTAACTGCAGTTTTATTCACAGTTGCAAAATGAGTGCACCCAAACCGTGCCTCTGCTCTCACCCCATAACCGTAACGGTGTCACTTCGTGGTCAAACAGTCTGCACGAGGCGACATCCTTCTCCTCGTCTGTGAACGCCCATTAAAAAGTGCCTCCACATAATTGATCCCGATAGTCAGGCGGCCCCGCGTTGTCCTAATGCGCGCCGGAGCCGTGGCCCCCCCCCCCCGCCGCGCGCGCGCTCTTCTTCTCCTCCTCAGAAACCGCCCCGAGCAGCAGCGACCGCCGCGGGCACTTGTCATGTTAATGCGGCTTTCGGGATCCCCATTTACACCCGAATGAGACGTTAGTCCAAATCATGTTTACATCACGGGCTGGAAAGGCTGGAAAAACGCAACGAGACTCGCCGTGGCGCCTGTTTAGACAAGCCCGCCGTGAGAGAACAATACAGGGTTCAGCGGGTTTGACGCGAGACCCAAAGATGCGCCCGTGGAGCAGAGAGGGACAGGTGGAGGAGACGCGGTGCGCGCCGACAGCGGACCTTTACGCGTAAATGGGACAAAGTGCGTCTTGGGTGACACGCGCCACAGCCATGCACGTGATCTGAACACGTTCTTATTTAGGCTGTAATCTAAATATTATATCACATCACGTTACAGGGGTTCTGGGTAGTTTTGGCAACTTTGGCAACTACATGATACTGCATTATAAGCTGCGCGCGTCACAGCCATGTTTCGCATAATTACATGACAACAGCCGCGTTTATAATCGCGGAGAGTCGCGCTGGAATTGGAGGTGTCGCTGCGGTTTTCCCTTCGGGCACTTTTCTCATTCGGCTTGTTCTGTTGGCTGAATTACGTAAGTATCTATGGTTGCTATATTGTGCTCAAGTGTTTGTGATCGCAACCCTCCGCTCCTCTTTGGGGGCGGGGGAACCGTGTCAACGTCACTGCTAAAAGGAGGGGCCTCTCTTTAAAGTCTCCTCTTCAGCGCACAGTGTGCCACAGAGCGCCACTGAGCACAAGCCGTCCGCTGCAACCTCTTATAAAGTGCTAAATTTACCGGACCCGACGCTGTTTCCTGAGCTCTCTCAATTGGCCAGGAGCGCGCGGAGGTCTTAGTTATAAAGTTGGAGAGGACGTCCTGTAGCTTAAACCTGTTCATGTCTTCAGGCGGAGAGGACGCACGGACACAGTCGCACTAGCTCTAGCGCGGCTCATCAAAGAAAGGCTTTAGTTTGTTTTTAGCATTAATTCACAGAAACGATGGCTTTAACCGGAGTGATGCTGCCGTCATTTGCGACTTTCTCAAACCAAAGAGAAAAACCCTGGGAACACGTAAGTTTAACTTTTACCAATGCTTTTTTCAAAAAAAACTTGCCTTAACTTTTGGAGACTCCGTGTCACCTGTTGTTCGGACGGTCCTGGAGTTCAGGGTCCTGTGCATGACAGAAAAAAACCTTTATAGTCGGTGTGAAGTGTAGATGTTTTCTCAGGTTTTTACTTTTTGTTGCAATTCTAACGCAGTTTGTGTTTCTTTTCCAGAGGTGGAAGTCAGAGGTGGACAAGCCTGCCGCCAGCTGCTCCATGTTCGAGCTGTCACACTGTGACAGTAAGAAGGACGACGAGGATCTCAGTAACTACTTAGATCTGGATTTTATTTTGGCGAACACCGCAGGATCAGAGAGCACGGCGGAGTTTGTTGGCACCGCTGTGGACCAGGGCATGTTCCACGGGAGTACCCCTGTCCCGTCCTACAGCCCCGCATCATTGGAGGAGCGCTCCCCACCTCCTCCGTATGGCAGCCTCATGACGGAGCTGCTGCGCTCCGAGCCTCTCACAGCCAGCGGCAGCTACGGCATTCAGGGCAGGTTTTACATCAACACTGCGCCCTTCCCGCGCCCGGACTCCTTCCCGCGCCCGGACATCAAAGTGGAGCCCCCTATGGACAGTTACGGCCCCGTGATGGGAATGGTGCCTCAGAGCTGCAGCAAAATCAAACAAGAAGGGAATGTTTCGTGCATGATGACATTCGAGCAGCCACGCGTGGCCATCTCTCCGCGCGCTGCGAGCAGCATGACCCCTCCCCTCAGCTCCGATGACCAGGGGTCCTCGGACTGCCAGCCCGCTCTGTGCCAGACCATGAGCTTCCAGCACAAGTTCCACGCCGCGCAGTTCCCCCCGCAGATGCAAATGCAGTATCACGCTCCTCACGCGCCCTACGCCATGTACGATGAGGGTATGGGTCTGCAGCCAGGCGCGCAGAGGGTGATGCTCACACCGCCCTCTTCTCCCCTCGAGCTGCTGCACGACACCAAGCCCAAGAGAGGCCGCCGCACGTGGCCCAGGAAGCGCACTGCCACGCACACCTGCACATTCGCTGGATGCGGCAAGACGTATACAAAAAGTTCTCATCTGAAGGCTCATCTCCGCACTCACACTGGTAAGAATAGTCACAGAACATACTTAACTTTAGGCCTGCCAGGCTACTGTTGTTCTCCCTGACCTGTGTTTGACCCGTGCGCGTCGATCTAAATGTCTCTCCCTCTCTCTCTCAGGTGAGAAGCCCTATCACTGCAGCTGGGAGGGCTGTGGATGGAAATTCGCTCGTTCTGATGAACTGACGCGTCACTTCCGCAAACACACCGGCCACAGGCCTTTCCAGTGCCATTTGTGCGAACGGGCTTTCTCCAGGTCTGACCATCTCGCCCTGCACATGAAACGGCACATGTGAACTGGACTCTTGACTGGGCTCATATTTGTGTGACTTATCTGATGTATTTTTATTTAAATTGTTCTTGAAGCGACCAAAGCCTTTTATATATTGAATTAAACTATTTGTGTTTATTTTCTAAAACTGTAGCTGGTACTACTTTGGTATAGAGCTTTAGAGAAGCTGAGGGGCTGGCCCTGTAGATACTACTCTCTTTGGACACAACTGGACCTGTGTTTGACACAGAAGTGCCTTTCTCCCTGTGCTACTGTACTTCACAGAACCCCACTATTCAGCAGATTAGTGTCGCCTGGACCAAAGTGCACATAGAGTTTGTGCGGAAGACAATGTTTTATTTAACTGCCTCACTCTTAATGTTAAGCCAATCTTTTACTCGGGTGATATGTCTCTTCCACGTGAACCAGCCCCTCTCTACACTATCAGGGCTTGACGTCCTGTGCATTATTTTGTACTTAAATTTATATAAATATGTACATGGATTTTATACTGTAAAAACTGTATTTATTGTAAATATTAAACCAATGAAATTGACCCCCTGCTCCTGTCTTTACTGCATGAACACACCCACAGTGCCCTGACTCAGAGGACCTGCTCTGTGTCACTTCAGTTACACTAAACGGGTCAAACGTGCCGCGGGTCTATCCCCAATTTGATTGTAAAACACGGCCGCTTGATTTTCTCTGTGATGCCTTGCAGCTGCAGCGCGGGGCTTGTGGGCTTAGCCTATAAATACAAACAGTCTATTTCCATAATTACAGAGTGAACGGCAGTCGTCTGGACAGAGGGGCACAGCACTCCCTCATCAGTCGCCCGAGACTCCCTTAGACTCCCTTTCTGATGGCTCCAAATTATAGTCGCACATCAAAGGGCCTTAATACTACAATTACACAGAGTGGCAGCGCAGCAGTTTCAAACGCAGCGCTGTCTGTGCAGCAGTGTCTGTGTGGTGTCATTCAGCATTTGTCTCAGCTGCACCAAACCACCAGGGACGAGGCCCATCAGAGCCAGATGGCACCGAGACCATATATTAAAATATCACTCACATAATGCATATTGGAACGGCAGGGGCTGGAGCGCAAATACATGCAGCCTGGATGCGTTTAGGCAAATGATTTATCTGTGCGCTTAAATACATAGATATCCTTCTGAGGCATATTGTGGGAGCTTAATTAGAAAACATGCAGAAAGTTTCACGAAGACTTTATCCAATAATGCTGGTTCATGTAAATAGTGAAACACGCCATATTAGAGCATTTTGATATACAGTATCAATGTCTGCATAATGCTCATTTACCCCAAAGTCTAATGGCTTAAATACTTTTGTCAGACCCACTTTAAAACTCGGACCTGTCCTTTTAGACTGTGGATTGACTTACCCCTGTCCCTTCGTGTACTTGACTCTGTTGATACCTTTAAAAAGCACTTGAAGACTGTGCCAGTTAAGGAAGCTTTTGGATGATGGGTTTTCAATGTGAATTATTTTATTGATGATTAATTTCATTATATGTTCTTACAGCACTTTGTAATTTGTATCTGTGGAAAGCGCTTTATAAATAAACTTTACTTACTTACTAGAGTCATGGCTCGTCCTCCTGGGGAACTCATTTGCATAATCATTAGTCGTGGCAGTAGAAATACAGTGGTTTTACAGAGTCAGTGGTTCTCCAACTGTTCCACCTAAAAAAAAAAAACTATTCCAGGTAAAAACTTGGGGTGAATCATGTCTTAAAACGAGACTAAACCACGACTGAAACAGCTCTGAGCAAAGAGAACATGCAAGAGGACAATTAAACTATTACAGAAGAGCTTGAGTACCACCTGGAGTTTCCGTGGTCATTGCAAGTATTTTTGTTGAATACTTCCAACTTCTACTCCAGTTATATAGTTTAAAAATAAAAAAAAAGCCACAGTATTCATATCTAGAGTCCTTATGCCACCTCTGCCCCGAAGCATTCCTCAACACAACTATTTCAAACCAAATAATAAAAGGGGAAGTGCACTGTAGGTCAAAAATATATTGGGTACTTGATGCAAAATGGTTGGTTTTTCATTTCACTTTTTCTCCAAATTAAATTGCAGAACTCGCGTACGTACCAATTCTCCGGCATCATTGCTTTACAATGCACAGCTTTAAATAGCATTTTGCACTGGGAATTAAAGGGCGGAATCAGATCCTCCCAACACTGTGAGTAATTATCAAAGCATTGAGGACCCATTGTAACGCCGTCTATTTTTAAACGGGACAAAAAAACCTAAAAAAAATTACACCTTTCACGCCTGCGATTCATTAGGTGAGTCACTGCTTTTCACAGTAATTTAAAATGTTTTATTCAATTACACGTCACAAATCACATATATACTGTGCGATAAGTTACAAACGTTGATAAATAAGGCATTTCGCCCAGTATTGCCCGCAAAACAGCGCAGATATTATGTGTTTGGCCTTTTAAGCTCAAGAATCAGATTGTCCACAACTACACACAAGTCATTTGAATCCACTCGAAGCTCGTCGTATGCCGTTATTAAAATACAATATAAAAATAAAAACTAATCCCTTGTTTTGACAGACGCAAGAAAAGTGAAATACCTACAAGCATCTATGTTCAGCACCGAAATAAAGAAGTTGGGTTCACACGCGCCTATTTTTACGTTTTTGCAAATCATTCAAGGCGACTCATCTCACAGGAATGCTGATAAATACCACTAATGCTAGCTTAACGCGGCACGCGGACATTTCTAAAGGGACGCCTTTTGATCACAATGATTAGAGTAAACAAAACAAAAATATTACAAAACACACAAGCCAGGTGTAACAGCAGAGCCTCGTGTCCGATGTGACGCCCACGACTTCAATAATGCGAGTTTATCTGTAATTGTCTATAGGATCACCTTTGATAGCGCTGTAGATGCTCTGACC
Source organism: Proterorhinus semilunaris (assembly GCA_021464625.1). Classification (NCBI taxonomy): domain Eukaryota; kingdom Metazoa; phylum Chordata; class Actinopteri; order Gobiiformes; family Gobiidae; genus Proterorhinus; species Proterorhinus semilunaris. Next base: position 25,092,783 of record CM038358.1, on the reverse strand, counting down.
AGACAACTCTTTTGGGCATCCGTTCATATTTGTAAAGATATGTTCCAGAAGTCCGCCTGATAGCTCGTATCATCGTCACAAAGAGGTACATACGCTGGGATAAAAAATAAAAAAAACATTCCGACGTACAGCGCAACAATTTTTACTACTCTGTTGTTATACTAGTAAAACTGGCGCAAAAAAAATAAAAATCAGCTGCTCTCACGAATATAATCAGTTTCAAACCGTTCACATTAACCTCTTAACCCCCGCCTTAAAAAGGAACAGGCCACCGTGTTCCCGTACCGAGATATGTTCTTCCCTGAGCTTAAGACGAGTTGATGCGTACCTGTCTGGTCTTTACGCGTGCGCTCAGTCACGCATAAATACCGCGGATGTCGTTAGCATGTAGCATGTAGCCTCTCCTCCTCTATGGGGCCAAACGGGGGCGAAGTTAGGAGCGACCAAGCTCGTCCACGTTTTGCCTATTTCAATACGGTCACGTGAGCCTTTACACGATCAAAGTATAGTCACACAAAATTAAAGCGCCCGGAGTAACTTCGATGTCCGCACAGTAAAGCCGAAGTGCTCCTGAGATATTATTACGCCTCGCAATGTAGTTCCCCTTTTTATCCGCTTAGAAAATCGACGCGTTTTGATTTTGTGTGACTCGACTTGGATCGTGCAACTACTCGCGTAATTGTGTTTAAATAGGGAAAACATGGAAGGGCTTGGTCGCTTCTATCTTCACCCCCGTTTGGCCCCATTGAGGCTAAATGCTAACGACATCTTCGGTCTTTTTGTGTGACTGAGCGTGTAAAGACCAGACAGTTACGCATCAACTCGTCTAAGCTCAGGGAAGAACATATCTCAGGATTTACAAATGGTGGCCTATTCCTTTAACCAATCACATTTTCTCAAGTTCAGCTTTACCCAAAAAGTAATGCCTCATTTGAAAGCTAAGACCTACAAAACTGATGGATGGCTTACTTGTTGCTTTTTCACCACTCGTCAGTCGTGTTTTTGTCACATTTTGGACGTGTTCTCGTCCTTTTGGTCGCGTTTTTTGGTCACTTCTTTATTGTGTCATTGTTGCTTTTCCGGCTCGTTTTTGTCGCTCTTTTTTTTGCTTTTAGATTTGGGTAAAACTGGAGAAATTGGGGTGAGAGGCTTATATACTTCACGACAGGTGGTTTGTCAAACTCTTGCACTTGTCGGTTTTTCTGCTTCAAAACAGATCATCTTGGAGGAAGCCAGATATAATCATCGTCAGCGGTTTCGATGTTACACCTGGTGAGTCCCTTGGCAAAATAAAATACTAAAAGTTGCTCAAAAAAAACTGCCCCACTCCTAACTCGGCTTCGTACAGTTGACCTTCTACACAAATGGAGTTATATAAAAAAATAAAATGACAAAAATCGCTATTTAACATACAGCGTGTAGTGCATTTTACAAATCCTTCGTAGACCACAGAGCCCATGCTTGTGTTAAAATAAAATAAAAATAGTAAAAAGGTTTTAAAAGTTTTATTGCGACATACAGTACTGTGCCAAAGTTTAAACGAGACGTAAGGGGAAGCAAGGGGAAAATGATGTTTTAAAGATTTCCATATCATTTTAAGATGTAATTGATGACATAAAAGTCAGACATTTTTAACGCCGCTTCTAGGTGCTCCCCTTTTTTTTCCCCTCGCACATACGTCTTTTTCTTTCATCCCTCAGACTTTCGCACAGTACTGTAACAATTTCAGGCTAAAGGACGACGTGATGAAGCATTACGGCCGTGCAGTGTAGTGTTAGACGGAGTTTGCTGTAGGTGGGGTTGCGTTTTGAATCCCAGTGTTTTCCAAAGGCAGCTTTTCAATCAGCTGGCTCCATATTGTCTTTGATTACGGTTGCCATGTACTTTGGGGAGCAATGAGCTTTAACTAGTAGCTGAAACGCAGCAGAGGTTTGCCATCAGTCCGGTGGCACGGCTGGAGAAACACAGGTCTTTTGCACAAATTGGTAACAGCGGCCGACGGTTAAGTGGAGCCAGTGTCTGTGGGCCCCAGTCGTAGAGGAGCAGGCGGGGAACGGGGCGCTTTTGTTTGGGACGTAGGGAAGTCAGGACTTGGTGACGGGGATGTCGGCTCTGCTCAAAGCCAGGGCCAGTTCCAGGTCCTGCTGCTCCTGAAGCCTCAGCCTCCTCAGCCTCTCCTGCTCCTCGCGCTCGCTCTCCCGCTTGGCCCACTCCAGCTGAGCGCCTTCATTTCCAAACTGTGAGAGCACAGACAGACGAGAAGACCGCATTACAACGACACCTCAATACAGACAGTAAATCTATGTAGTCACACACTAATAAGGCCTGCACGATATGATGAAAAGAACATTATCTTTAGCACAGATTTAAGTTGCCATGCTCCTTTGTTTTCGGGCTGCATTAGCAAAAAAAGTGTAACGCTTCATCAGATGGAAGTCGCCTGTGACTTTGCAATATGTTGGTGCTTCTCGCGACATGGATCCTGCGTCCCCCCCCCCGTGATTTATGTGAAATATCGTGCAGCCCTATATGTCTACAATGATTGGCAGACGTATCAAAATGATTGTTGATATGTACAAGAACCAGAAGACTGATTCTTTAGTGTGGGATTTAGTTCAAAGTGGTAATTTGACAGAATACACAGGATAGTTGCTGGACACTAGCCTGGCCAGACAGATTCATTTCATTTAAGATGCGTTTAACGTCTTAACCCCAGCCTGAACCGAGCAGATTTTCTCCAGTTTGGCTTTAGATAAATCTAAAACGCTACTTGAAAAGCAAAAAAAAAAAGCAAAAAAAAAGTGATGAAAAAGCGATGGAAAAAAATGGCGCTCAGAAAAAGATCCGTTTGTAGGTCTTAGCTTTCAAATGAGGATTTAAGTCAAGCTGAACTGGAGAAAATGCACTCAGTTAAGGCGGGGGTTCAGAGGTTTAAAGCCCGACGCTTAACATTTGGTCCAATAACTAAAACATCTACCTCGTTACAGGTGGTTTTATTGGTCTTTACTGGGAGCGGGCTCGCCTCTCCTCAGACCGGACCCATAACTTTGCTGGGAGCAGGACGTCTCCAGCTCGACTCCATGGCAATATGAGGATTAACTACTTGAAGCCATTTCAGACAAACTCTCTCCGGGTAACTGTAATGATAAATAGCAAGAATGGCTGGCCAGGCTAGACGCAAATAGCTAAGAACCGGAGTGGCTAAAGCGAACATTAATACTTTCGTAGCACGAGAAACTAACATTAAAAAGAGAATTTGAAAGCAACGTCCCGTCATTTCCTTAAATTATGTGTGATCCGCCATAGACTCGAGTGCGTGGATTTGCAATGACTGGCATATTGAATAGATCGGTGCTCATGATTCATTGTCTTCGTATTAACCGAGTGCAGACGGCTCATTCACATGCAAAGGATTTCAAAGTGGGACCACACCACACCCTCGCACGCCCTTACCTCGACATGCTCGGATCCTGGCAGAGAAACAAGAATTACAATAAAAGAGAGCTGCATATGAGAAGCATAAATCCCCCCCTCTTTTTGCACAATGCTGGCACAAGTTAAACACAACTCCAACGTCAAATGGCACAAAACAGACACAAAAAGCCGCCATGCAAAACATCCACTCCACTCTTGCGGTTAGGACATGGCAGACTAAACGGGGAATTAAAATCTGCAATGGGCCGCTTCGAGGCATATCAAAGTTTGACAGCGGATAAGCCCTAAGTATCTTCAAGAACTTGAAGACATGGAAAAATGCTCGGAGCGCTACCTGACGGGACAAGTTCAGCGACTGCGGGCCCTAATCCTGGGCTTCCTATGAACAGGCGAGACAACAGGAAGCATGCAAGACCCTTCCCAAACGCGAGCGCTGCGGCGAGGACATGCAAACGTTTATTTCACAAGTGAAAAGCAGCTGGACATCGATATAAAGCAGTGGAGGGAGACGATGAAGAGGGGGCCCCAGTCAAGATTTCCAGAATCGTCTTTAAGCTACATTTATTTGGTTGAATCCGTTTGGGAAGGATCCTGGCCCTTTCTGAGATATGGGCGCTCCACTCAGACTTCCATGAGCTACGTCAAATTAAGTTTTATTTTGAAAAAAAGTTGTATTTGTTCAAATATTAGTAAATCTCTATATGATTTGGCAAAATTACAACTACTCTTCTTAAATAATTTATTCTGCCGCGGTTGGCATCAGTATGCTAAAGCTAGCGGGAGCATGCTAATGGTAACAAAAACGAATCAAGGCTGGGTCAGAAACTATGATAGAAATACCTAAAGACGCCTAATACAATAAAATAACCACTGCTGAAGCCAAGTGCTTGTATTTTAGTTTGAGAAATAACTAATCTAACATATTTGTAATGATCAGATCACTTTATGTGAGTTCTTTACAGGTATATTAAAGCCTATCATATGCCCAAGGATATTTAGTGTAGAAAGGTCCAGTGATCCTTGTTTAATGTTTATCCAAAAGTTTATCAATGCATATAATTGATAATTGATCTGTAACATTGGGGACAATAATCTTAAAATGGAAAAAAGAGTCAATTAAATCTTTCACTCAGAGAAAGCCACTTTTAAGTAAGTCTCTTGGTATCGGTAAATATCGGATATCGGCAGATACTCAAACCCCAGTATCGGTAGAAAGGACACAATGAACTCACAAATAAATCCAATGTTTTTGTTTCGTGCTGAGGCCCCTCCACCAGCACCGTCTCGCTAAGCTCCGGGGAGCAAGGCTGCCGTGCGCGGGGACTGACAGGACATGGAAGCCGTAATATCAGCAGCTCATGCGACAACAAAAGGGCGCACTAAAACTTACAAAATCTGCACGAGCCAGATTGGATACAGTACTCGAATGTGGGGTGTCTTGATGTGTATTGAACAAACCTGACGGAGAAGGAAGACATTTTATTTAAGCGGTTAAGACAAGGGTTTGTATGTGTAAACTTTCAAATGGAGTGGACTGCGTTGGCACATTGTGAAACATATTTTTATTACAAGCTTGATTTTGGAAGTGGATGTTCCTTTTAAGAATTTCTTTGTGACATTAAAATAACAACAATGTGTCCTCGGACTCAAACGTCAATGGATTGAAGTGAGTTATAATCAGTGCATACTGTCGTCGTTTTTTTGAGCAAGACACGTCACACACACACACACACACACACACACACAGGCCCAATCTCAATTCTCTATTCTACCCCTCGCCCTTACCCTATACCGTGAAACCGAGGGCTGAAAAGACCGCCTTAAGAAATGGGAAAGCCCTCCATTTGACTGCATTTTACAACTAACACAGATGATTGAGGTTATGTGAGTTTGGAATGGAATCTTATTTGTATATGGGGTAGAATTGAGATTGGGCCTTAGTCTGTGAAACAAATCTTTTTCCGTCACTTTTTTCATGTTCTTTTTCCCATCTCATTTTTGCCACTCTTTTGTCGCACTTGTATCGCTTTGGTAGTCAAATTTTTGGCGAGCTTTTGTCACTTTTTTTTCCGTTTGTGGCTTTTCGTCGTCACTTTTATTGGTTAATTTTGATGCTTTTTTGTTGCATTTTCATCCTCAAACTGGTGTGAAGAGTGAATAAATAATGCAAGGTTAAGAGTCTTTGTGCGTCCAAAAGACACTGTAAGAAACCGATCTATCATTAATTAAAAGTTGGAAAAGTTGCAATTAAGCAACACAAACATGTCTGTATAATCTGCAACATAATATTATTTACTAAATTATGTTGAAAGTCAAGACCAACATTGCCAAATACCTGCCCATAAAATGTTGTATAATAACCCTCAATTCAATACAATTAAGTCAAATAGACCTTTAAGTCCTTGGGAATACCCTGAGAATACCAAAGCGCTCAGTCTATTGCCACATCTATCTCATGGGAAAATGTACTGTCAAGTTAAAAAGCCTATTACTGCATTTGCTGAATTTACACAGGAAACCAGCGCGAGCATATGGTGCGCTACATGCCCATGGGAACGAGATATTGGTCAAAGAGAGGTGTTAACCACATTCTGAGTAGCATGCAGTGAAGCAGAGCCGCGTACTCAAAGGGCAGCCACACCCAAAAACACCCCCATCAAGGCCTTTTGTAATTTGCATACAATTATTACAGATCCCTAGAGTGACGCGTGTGCCAAGAACATCGCAAACTCTTAAAACAAAACCAACAGGCGTAAAAGCAGAACACCGTACACTGGTGTTATGTAACCGGTCAATGTTGAGAACACTGTTGGCAAATGGAGCACAAATAATATCAACTCCGCAATGCCGCAGATTCTTAATTGAGACTTATTTTTACATTTTCACCTGTATAAAAACTAAAATAATTTCGCTTCGGTGCTGTATACATTGGAACAGACACAGGCCAGTTCAAGCCATTTTTAGTACTGTATGTGATTTAAAATTGCAAACTGAATGCAATGACTGATGGTAAAAGAGCATTGTTGTTTTATAAACTGATTTAAACAGATCTTTTGCCTTGCATTTTAGTCGTGTTGGTCTTTTTTTTTCATTGCCTTTTTCATCAAATTTGCCACTTTTTTATTGTGTTTTTGTCATATTTTGTCACTTTTTCTTCACATTTTCATCACTTTACTGTTACTCTTTGGTGGCTTTTTTGTTGTGTATTTCCCACGGTTTTCGTCTCATTTTTGTCGCTATAACGAATTATTTGGGTAAAGCCAAACGTTTTACTCAGTTCAGGTGGGGGTTAAAAGGTTAAAAGGGCAATAGACTGAGCAGCTGCACACTCCTTCAGTTTTCGGTGGTGCATGTATGGGCCTCTATTGAGTTTTCTCTCCAAAAGTTGATGGGACTGACTAACTACTAACTAAAACATTTTGAATCTGAATGACAGACCTATAAAATCTGACCAGAAAAGCAATAATTTCATGTCCAAAATCTTCTCGCGCGATAAATAAAAGAAAGAACAAGGCGATCTGTGTGTTGCATCTCACTTCCTCATGCGTTCGATGTGGCCCAGTGGCTGATGGTAAAAACCTCAAACTCTGAGTGGCAGCGCAAAGGGGAACACAAGTTTCTCACGCTGTGGCTTCTGCTTACAGCGAGCTCAGGTCACACCGGAAGGGCACCGGGGTGGCAGAGCCCGTGGGTTGTGTGAGAACCAAGAGCACGCAAATAACAAGATAAACTCCGGCTAAAAGTGTCTCTGCGGCGAAGAATGGAGCAGGTTCAGTTTTAAACTCAGAGTCATACCAAATAAAAGGCGGGTCAGTTCAAATATGGCCGCAACATAAAAATAATGTAAAAGTCCTATGGAAAGAGTAATGCAAAATTAAAAATATATAAATTATGATGCAATATGTGGATATACTAAAGCATCATGACATAACAGTGCAATAATACACACTGTGGGTGATTTATAAAGCCTTTGCTCATGTGCAAAAAGGAGGAGCATGTGCAAAAGTGGATAAGTTTGTTTGGCATTTGTGAAGCTGCATTATCTCATTTACATATCAGATATGGGGCCTTAAAACTGCAATGCATGCAATTTCAAATGGTAAATCTGGTGCAACCCCCTTTGAGTTGTATTCATATTTTGTATTATTTTACTTCCAAATAATAATCTGCAGCCCTGTGGACTTTCTTCAACATAAAAAACACACAGGATTAATTCATATTTTCTCATTTTAAGAGCTGCACGATATAAGAATAGAAGTGATACCGCAATAATCATATTTGACTAAAATACAACACTAAAACAGTCAAAAGCAAACAAAACAGGCCTAAAATGGAGCCAAGTCAGGAACATTCTGACTGAAACCTTTTTTTTAAGACACCCCGGGTTTTTGTTTTAAATCTTAGTCAGATGAAAGACCTCTGTGATTATGCCATTTGGATTTTACGTCATCATAATATAATAATTTGGCGATATATTGTGCAAACATACTTTTTACTAACAGTCAGGCTGTGGGTGCGTTTGTTAACTTGCATTTGTTTAAGCTGGTATTTGATATTGGAAATAAGTTCATAAACCCACATTCATCTCAGTTTCAGTTTGAGGCTAGGGGACTGTGTTGGAGTCCCATGTTCCCCTGAAAAATCCGAAAACATCCACCTCCTTATCTCATCTATAGCTTTACACTTAAATGGTTTGTCTTGGTGTTTTCAGATGCAAGTTTTGCCTTTGTCTCGACTCCTCTAAGGTCGCAGCACTTTGAACTTGCCGTTGAACTGCACCTCTACCAGCCGCTTTCCTGTTTACAAGTTAGAAAAAGAAGAACCTACTTTCTCTTCCTTGCCCCCTCAACGTGCAAAAAAAGGAAGCTATACTTTTTTTTTTTAGCTAAACTCCCAGGGCACTGAGAATATCTCTGGTGGAATAAGAGGCAATTAAAAAAATGCACAAAAGAACGTTGGTGGGTGCAATATTTGAGAAGAGCTGGCAGCAAATAAAGCAGCCTCTTATTAAAAACCATACCATATAAAAAGAACAAAAGCCACATACGCCACAAGCACAAACACAAACACACACACACACACACGCTGGAGTGGGCTTACCGTAGGGAGGCGCAGGGCGAGGAACATTCTTCTTTGGGACCGCTGGGTTTTCTGACTTCTGTTTGAAAAGAAGAAACTTCATCACATCTTTACACCTTTAATGCAGTTTATAACCCGATAAAAAACATTTTTATAAAGTGTCATAAACTCAAAAGAAGGAATTGACAAAGTTGGTAGCACTTGACGGTATTGTGTGCAAAAAGTTTGAATTTAGCAAGACTGTCCAACATGACTCTCCCCATCTACTATTCAGGATTTTACCTGTAAACAAAGAATGGTTTAATGTACAGTATTCACTCGTAGCTGTAGCCTTAGTCCGGCGTCCATTTCTGTTTCATTTGGTTTTATGTTTATTTTTAAAGTGGACCATGTCAAAATCCTGCCTAAACAAATACTTCACTTTTTATACAAGGGCCACATTGGGATTTTCAACTTGTCAGAGGGGCCAGTTTAGGGTGTTTCAATAAAGCATAATTCTAAAAAGAATCTTCAATGAAGGTTCTTAAGTCGTCTGCTAGACAGTACTTTGTAGTTGAAGTGTAGGACGTTTAATGTTGCTGACAAAGCCTTTTGGATGAGAGGCGAAATGTTCTACACTTCAACTACAGAGTACAGAAGACGACTCAAGAACCTTCACTGAAGATTCAAGATTTTTTTTATTTGTCAAACCATGTGACTGATTTGAAATTCTATTTCTCTCATCCTTGATTGTGGAGCGGGGGGTGGGGGAAGAGGGGCGGAAGGGAGGGCAGGGAGTTCAGCTTCCCGATGGCCCTGTGTACGAAACTGTTCTTAAGGCGACTCGACCTGGCCTGTAGATTCCGCAGTCTCCTCCCTGAAGGCATTACCGTGAAGAGACTGTGTGATGGGTGCGTAGGGTCCCTGTTGAAGATGGACAACTGCTGTATGACTGAGAGCCTATGCAGACGTCAAAATAAAATGTTAATGTGTCTAGACACGTAAGAAAAGAAACAAACTAGCAGCATCTATGCATTATGCATCTCCATGTCAGGGACAACATTGGTGTTTTAGCCAGTGCACATCTGCTTTAGTCTCATGATTCCTCTGCAATTTCTCTGTCATTGGTTTATTAGAGTTTAAATGTATTTTGGAGGTCTTGAAGTGGGTACGGACAATGGAGTTGTGTGTTTGCAAGATGTACAAGTATCTACTTCTTTAGAAAAAAAAAGATAAAATGACAATTAATGTGTTTTCACAAACATTAGGCCGTTAATTTCATACAAAAATGTATGTTTGATTATAGTGGGACTACTCACCACCCTTGTGTTAGAAAAAGGGTTTTGACTAGTTGTCTTACAAGTTATAAACATCTAATCATGGTCTGAGCAACATTTTTGGTAATTTTGTGTGTATTGAAACAGTGGAGAAATCATACAATCGTATTTTGTGAAGGTGAATCAAGTGACAACCTGAAACCTCTCAAATCAAGATGTTTTCTAACATTTTCTTGCTGCCTTTCTTTTTAAATGATTAGTTATGCTTAAACTAAACAGTGTAATATTTAAAATTCTGGGGGGAAAACACTGGCATTAAACATTACAACAAGTATTGTTGCAGTGATTTTCAGTGGGAACTAATAATTGGAAGTGGAACTTTTCAGTTTCTTTATGGGCAACAACATCTTTACAAACGTCACCCAGGAGCTTACCTTTGACAGTTGACTAAAGTCCGCAAATCCTCCTTTACTCCCAAAACCGCCGCCAGCAAAGGGGTCCATTGTCCCGAACACGTCTACAGGACAAAAGACACAGGAGCGACTGTCATTTGGGAAACATTTGAGCGCGTTTATGGAAAGACCCTGTAAAAAAAAAAATCTAATGAAGTAGGGCTTTTATAACACAGACTATTTTAGGGCAAGGCAATGTGGCGTGACCGTTTTATTTTCCGTGACATTCAGGCGGAGAAGAAAAAACCTTGAAAAAAAAAAAATACATGAAAAAACTAAAGCCGGGGTCTTGCGTAGGTGACGTATGCAGCCAATCAGCTAATTAAAGGTGTCAAGCTGGAGGACTGTGTGGCCGCTCTGTACCTCCAGGGCAAGTATGCAAGAGTTAATGAAGAAAACGGGGCAATGGCTACAGTGGAAAAACAAAACATTGTAACAGAATATGTTTGTTGTGAATGTGACGCCACAAAAGGGTCCATTCACCACCGGAGCGCTCCGTTTTCCTTTCACGCACAGAGCTACAGTCAGCTCTGTGTGCCTGGTATGGAGGTGTGGAGCATCGGTTGAACTTAAAACAACTTCCTCCTTCCCGAGAATGCGAGAGTTCAGAGGTTCTCAAACACTGGGATTCCTCTACGGGCCGTATCGGGGTCTTTTACAGTTCAAGAAATGAATAGGCTGACGTCGTATCTTCCTAAAGAGTCAATCGCTTTTGAGGTCAGAGTTTGTCTCAAAGAGTTTTCCTTTTAACTTACAAAATGGTTAAAATGTTTTTACTTGTGTGTTTTTTTTCCACAGTTAGGGTGCAGTTGTCGTCAGCTGAAAGGACAGTTTTATGGACTCAATCCCTACAAAATAAAATACCACGTTTCATGTATGGATTTTCTGTGTGGAGATTCTTTTCTAAAAACACGGACGCAATACAAAACGGCCAAGTTGGGATCTGAATTCAACACTTCGATCAGGTCTTGGTTGTGGCTTTGTTATGGTTTTACCATAAAGCTTGTTTGTTAAGCCGTGGTTTAGGTGCGGTCAAGTCTTAAGAACTGGTTAGATCTACAATTAACGATCCATTACATTTTACAAAGAAGTGAGGCATGTAATTATACCTCATATTGTATGTCTCTGTAACTACCTGCTGAGTATTACCCGCCTCTGGTTGTGTGTAAGCACTCTCCAGGGGACAAACATTGCAAATTAGTCTTGGCAATAAATAGTGTAGCGTTTAATGTGTAAACTTGTCCCTATTCAAAGAAAGAAAAACATAAATTGTTTACAACACATACTTGGATTTTGTCCTGGTTTAGACCAGTTTACTCCCCGTTTTCTTTCTTGTAATGCATTTGTACCACTTCATATAGTTTTTCTTTCTTGTTTGTCCAAGTAGGACCGATATAAAGTTTTTTCTCTCGGAGTGACAAATATCACACATGGTGTAAAGAGTTAAAAATATTTACCACAGTCTTTTAATGGCCAAAGATAAATCAGAAACAAACTACTTTAATAAAAAGAAGCTGCATCTTGTACGAGCCCCGCACTCACACAGACTTTGTTACGTTTGGCTCCAACCGCTCTGTTTTTTTCCAAAGAGAGTGGCAGTGGTGGTAGTAGTGGTGGGGGGTTGGGGTATTTTTAGTTTGGTTAAATGCGTAGGTACCGGGGCTAAAAATAGCTCCGAACCACAGGAAAAATTGAAGCCACAGAAAGTTAAAAATTGTTTGCCCCTCATGCCCCCGAATTATAATTTAGATCCAACACGTCACCCAGGGCAGCAATAAAAAGCTCTTTGAGAAACGTTGCACAACTGACTGTTCCCTCACCTTTAGAAAAACGGCATCATGACGAGCTGGGAAAAAGTAATCCAGCTTGTATTAAGTGCAAATGTGACTATACAACATTGAAAGAAGGAAAGACCTTAAATGAACCTTAAGCGTTATCCGAGTATGATAAACTAAACCGGTCTACAAAATAACAAGGCTTACTGTGGCATCGGAGTCAGTTTTGTTAAGGCCTGTAGAAATAATGTATGTATCTAGAGCAGAAATACAGGTTTGTCCATTTTATGTAAGATGCAAGAAATAACCCAGGTAAGCAGATTTGTGTTACGTTTCCAGGGGGCAAAACAAGCAGACACTTAAAGCAGAATAACTCATGCCCCTAGAGGCCATAAGCGCCACTGCAGGTGTCGTATCATGTTGCGTTTTTTTACTCATTGTCAGTAAGAGTAAATCCTACGCTGACAGAAAAGACAAAAGGGAGAGAAGGATATTGTACATTGTTTCACAACGGAGATATTTTTTTTCACTTAAACTTGGCTGTAAATACTGCTCAACTGGCGCTCGCCCGCAGTTAGCTTTGCCCGTTAGCCTATTAGCTTCTTCTTCGTGATTCTATTAGTGTGTATTGCCGGAGGCAGGGAAGTTACAAGGGTGGTTTTCTGGCCAGAGACACCAGGGGGAGATGAAAGACCCCCCCCCCAATCATCCCATTAACACTTGTACCCCAGAAGGACTACTAAAAGGATTTATTAAGGTAAACAAGTTACTTAGTTCGTTAAGGTACAGTATACAGCTGGATTAACATTCGCCATACTATTGGAGTTAAGATGCATTTTTGTGTGCATTGTGTTTAACTGAACACAACAGAATATTCTTTGCTTTGATGAGGAAGAACCCAAATAAGACTTTTAAACCAAGGGGTGTACAAACTATGGCTCAGGCGTCAAATGTAGCCCAAGGACCCGTCTGTAATGGCTCTCAGGAATCCTGTTGAGTTGGCCTATAGCTGCCAGAGGTAGGAATTTTTTACGCCAAGTTTGAGAAATCATACTGTCGTAATCTGAGAAAACCGTGCTCTTTAAAGGGCCCAGTGTAAAATCTCTTAGATGCACAAGTCTGAATTATTTATTTTGTAAAAAGTTAAAATGAGCAGAAACAGTCAGTATGCGGCCATCCGGTTCAGATCATGTTTTCTTTAAAAGACATTCAGTAACAAAGTCTGCTCTGTCTCTTTTAACCATCCCCACATGATGCTTCTGACAACTTTAATACCTGAAGAGTCCTTTACTCTGGGACTGTTTGAGCTGAATGGATCACTGCTGCTGAAGGCACCGGGCTAAAAAAAAAAGAGCAGACAACACGTAAACAGGCTACTCAAAAGACTGTGTTTACAACCAAACAAAAATACAAACCTGTTAGTATTTCTGACCACTATTGATTACAGTTGGTCTACAGGTTATTAACAATTTTGCTTTGCATATATATATATATATTTTTTTTATTATTTTTTTTTTATTTTATTTTTTTTAAGCACTGAAGGCTTGTCTCATTCGGTTTCTAGACCACAGGATGATAAAAGCGGAGACAATATGGTGGATATTATTTTTGGTATAAAACAGTCCAAATTACTTATTTTTGAAAACTTTTGCAACAACAGAAAACTCCAGGACCACTGGGAGCGTACACAACCTCGGAGTGTGACTTTAAACTCAGGTTTTAGTTAACCTCTTAACCCCCGCCTTTAACCAAGTGCATTTTCTCCAATTTAGCTTTATGTCACTTTGACATTTTGTTTCACTGCTTTTATGTCAAATTTTTATCACTTTTTCGTATTCTTTGTCACGGTCATTTTTTCAAAAAATGTCACTTTTTCGTCACATTTTAATAATTTTTTGCCACTTTCTGTCACTTCTTCGTCACTTTTTCTTTCTTTCTTGTTTTCGTCTCGTTTTTTTCACTATTTTGACACTTTTTCAAGAAGCTTTTAGATTTGGTCAAAGTCAAACTGGAGAAAATGCGCTCGGTTCAGGTGGGAGTTAAGAGGATAAATGTTACGCAGATTTGTATGCATTTGTTCTTGTGTGGAAGGGTATTCAGAATTAACCATCTTTAACATAACCCAAGTGAGAACGACCCATTTAGTCGTTTACATGAGCTTTGCCTTTCCACTCTCTCGGAGGTGCTCAAAAGGCTTAGCAGTACCTTGGCCGGTGGAGTGGGCTTTCGACTGAAGGGGTCTGCAGATGCGAAGGGGTCAGACTTGTTGGCCCTCTTAAAGAAGTCCTCTGAGGAGGCGCCTTTGAAGGGATAACTCTCCTTAAAAGGATCTCCGCCAAATGGGTCTAAGAAGAAAAAAAAATTAAAACAGGACAGAGGGGACAGTGTTTAGCATCGAGCCGCTGTAGACGTGTCCAGGAATCATCTGAAGATCTTAAAACCACATAATCCTCGCTTTATTGTACTTTTCCGTCATATAAATTCAAACGGACTGGAAAGTAACAACAAGCATTTCCATTCATAATAAGTGGGAACCCACCGAGCAGGTTAAGCTTTGGGGAAATGCTTAGTCACACAGTGGGAGATTAGTCAGCAGAAGTGGACGGGCCAGGATGGGCATGTGAGAGAGCAAATAGCACGTACCGTCTACCAGGCTGGACTTGAAGGGGTCTTCTGTCTGGAAAGGGTCGGCTGGAGGGTCCTTGCTGGCGCTGCTGTTGCTGCTGCTGCTGCTGCTGTTGTTGAACATGGCGATCCTGGATTTCAAAGAGCTGTTCTGTTTGAAGAGGGCGACGGTCAAATATTTACACACCATCAAAAACAGAAAACTTGTTAAAATAAAACAAAAACATGGGTGCAGGGAGTCAACACTTGCGCCTTAAATAATAGAGATCAAATTTGGGAAGATTTTACGTTTCATGAACAATATAAAAGTCATCATGTTTGACACTTACAGACTTTCAAAACAATGATAAAGTAAAAGCTCAATATTCACATGTGGGGGAAAAATGGACAAACTCAAACTCTTTGCGTATTTGAAATCGATTAAACACTTACTCGGGCTCTGATGGGACTACAGTTAGTAACACTTTTTTATTTACTTACCACAATTCCAAGCCCTCTGTTTTCCTTCTCTGCAAATCCATCTGTCACGTCATCAAAGTCTGTGTAGTTTCCTCCGTTGAGTTCTTTTAGCGTGCTGTTGTACTGCTCTATGGTCTTTGACACCTCCTTTTGGTTTTCCTGGATCATTGACAGTTTACTTTGAGCCTGAAAGACGAAATGAAAACTTCGTAAACACAAGATCAAATAATATTTTTTCTGGCCACCAACTCATTCATTATTCATCATCTTAGAAAAGAGTGAATTAACTAGAGCTTAACCGGAAACTGAAAGCGAGGCAAATAAAGATGCCAATAGCCAATATTCTCATGTCTGTGTAGGTTTTCGTGGATGACATTTAATTGGATTTATGTTCATATATTACGTTTAGTTTAGTTTTGAAACATGCTGTTGTTTGTCCAGACCTGATTGAGTTCATCATGAGTGCCTTTCATAGACTTGAAGATGCTGTCCAGCTGCACGCGCCCCGTCAGCAGACTCTGCTCCAGTTTGGCCTCCTCGTCCTGCAGTCGGCTCAGCTCGCCTTTGGTCCGGGACATTTCGTCCTCCTGACTGCGCAGGCCGCTCTCCTGAGAATGGATCTGACTCTGAAGCGATGAAATCTGGACAAATAATATAATAAGTAATGCAACATGAATCAAAGCTGCTGTGGTGACAGAACAGCATGTAAAATGTCTTTAGTAGGTTTCTGGCTAACCTTCTAAGACCTGATTATTTCAGGACCAAACACTCGTCACTGAATATATTTTTACATGGCTTACAGGCAGCCAATCGATCATTCAACTACAGCTGCACGCGTCATTAAATATATATAACCATTGACTGATTGAAAAAGTAACAAAAAGGGGCACTTTATTTCAATTACAAAATACATACATATTGGCATTGCACTCATCACAATTATTAGAAAAATGAAAGCACTGTATTTCACAGCTAGCAGGTCCCGATTTCGATTCCCACTTGCATGTTCTCCCCGTGTTCGTGGAGGTTTCCTCCAGGTACTCCGGTTTTCCCTACCACTAAAAACATGTACAATAGGCCAGGATGAAAGAGAGTGTGTATGGGGGATGACGGATGGATTGTACCCATGGGTACAATCTGGTGTGGCGTGTTTACATGCATGAGACCCATGTATGCTCATTAACATGCACTGTCCCAACCATCCATCCATCCATCCATCCATTTTCTCCCACTCGTCCGTTGCCGGGTCGTGGGGGCAGCTGTTGGAGCTGCCCAAATTACATTGCACCAGTCCCCTATGGCTCCTCCTGCAGGTGGTGGGTCCACGGAAGAACGGCCTCATGGTTCCAAATGGGCCTGTTGGTCTCTCATAGGGGGCCCATTCACACTCACATTCATACACCAGTGTACGCAGACACTGGAGGCAAGGAGGGTGAAGTGTCTTGCCCAAGGACACAACGACAGCATGCGCCTTCAGGAGGCGGGATTCGAACCCCCGACCTTCCGATCATGAGACGACCCGCTCTACCATCTGCGCCACCGTCGCAGATGGTACCAAAATAAACAACCCAACCAAATAAACAACCCAACCAAATAACCAAATAAACAAATAAATAAATAAAAGATGGCTATGTGTCATAATAGAGGGCATGGTCTAGCGAGGGGGAAGGAAGGCTGTTATGGAAATCAATATTTTTTTTGCCATTTTCTGGCAAACTATAAACATATTTAGCACACACCAACAAAGTCAAGTGGGTCCATATGGATGTTTTGACACAGCAACTTGTCCGGTAGAAGTGAAAAACCGGCACAGGAAGCTAGCGTTAGCGTGTAACATGACGCTAATGTTAGCATTATGGTTAGCATTCCCTGTTATTTGTACAAATTTGAGCCATTGAACCTCCTCGCCCTTCACTGTATCTGAATTTGGTAAAAAAAATACATCCATAATTCAGCATTCGTTAAAGTCGTGATGGAATAATTGGTGAAAGAGTACTTGTTTTCCCACTTTGCCCTCTGCATCGATTACTTTATAGCTGTATATTTTTCATACATAAATTGCACTCATCTACAAATCCAATACTTGTACTTTCTCTTTTTCTCTAGCCGATGCATTCGTGTAAACATAATATCATTTTTCTGATTATGACCAACCCTCTTAACTTGATCCATATGTAAAAAGTGGGAACACGTGTTTTTGTGAGCACAGCCCTGGATTAGATTGAGTCCACATGTGCATTACCATGGCACCTGAAGGGAAACTCTGCTATAAACATGTTATTTTTATTAGGGAGCTTTCTGACCATCTGGCTCTCTTCTTGGCACTTCTGTTTGACGTCACTGAGCATTCCCTCCAGCCTCGCGCGCTGCTGCTCCATCTCCTCCAGCCGACCGTGGGCGTCCTGTTTCTGCGTCTCCAGGTCCTTCTGCCCGACGCTCTCGCGATCAAAGGTGCTTTGCATGTCCTGTACACAGCCACGCATCATCATCATCATCATCTGGTTATTTATATCTGCAGTTTCTTTCCAAATAGTGGGCGTTATGGATATTACAAAGTGCGTGTAGTTCGATAAAGGCCAACTTGTCCTGACTGAAACGAAATAACTTTTAGGCAAACTCCCCAGTCGAGATTTAGTCTAATAATTGTTTTAAGCTTTATTCAAAGATATTATCTGCTTCATAAAGCTTCTTTCACATGGACAAAGCATCAAAGCAAAGGCCTGTTCCTTTGGCTGTGAATTTAAAGAGGGGGTATTATGCTGTTTGCAGGTACACATCTTCGTCGCCATCTTACACTTTGTTAGTTAGAAAATGCAAAATGGCCTAAAACAGTTGAAACAAAATATTCAGTAGTTTCTCTTCCTGATTTTCATTAGATCTTCCCATAAGTTCCTCCTGCTTCCCTTCCCTGCACGCCATTTTAATAAATAATGCTCAGGGACTGTGGCTGTAGTGAAGCTTAGGCGAGCGCTTTCACTTCACAATAAAAGGATTAAAGTTGCATTTTGCGACTTTCTATGCGGAAAAAAAAGTTGATATTTGTGTTTATTTGACCTTGTAGAGACCCAGTGGCTGTATGAGTGGTCAGCATGGTGCCTTTACTTTCCATCACAGTGGTCTCTAGGACGCTCCAGGATCAGTTGTTTAGAAGGTTTTTACTGCTGACGGACCCTCTCACCAGAAAACCTACAAAACAACTGATCCTGCAGAGACCACCGTGATCGGAAGTAAAGGCGACATGCTAACCACCCATACAGCCATGGGTCACTACAAGGTCAAATACGCACAAATATCACCTTTTTTTTTTCAAATACAAAGTTGCATAAGGCACCTTTAAAAGCCACACCGCGTAGAATTTTACCCAATATTTACAATTGAAATACAAGCATTTATTTTATGACAGATATTTTCATAATTGAAAAACACCTCATAAATATACAAACAAACATGTGCTGTGAGCGGCTCACTCCTAAGACATGACCGGGAGTGGGTACGTCTCCAGCTCGTCTCCATGGAGATGTGACTAAAGTCAGTAGAATTTGAGATTTAATCAGGTTAGGTCCTCATCCAAATCCATTCTTTGATCACCCACAGCAGTAATAAAATTGTCTGTGTCGAGCTGGTCATTGGGAGCATGTTTTGTACTGATGGCAACAGTATAGTCCAAAATGTTACGCAGTGTACCTTTAAGCTTGAGCTTTAAGAGATCGAGAGGTGAGGTAAGAATTTCCTGCATACATTACGACTTCAGGAGGAGCCTTTAGGGAGCTGCCACTGCGCTGCTAAGAATTCCCACTGGAGAAGCTCCAAAGATTGTGTAAAGATGCACTAGCGAATCAAAATACAACTCTATGTATGTTTTTAATGAGTAAAGAAATTCTATAACATATTATAAAAATATTATAGCTCTAAAAAGTCGATTTTGCATGTTTTAGTCCCTTCTTTTCATTTTCTATAGGTTATTAACAAAGGTTGACAAAAGATATCTGGAGATTTTAGTCTCATTAACTATTTTTACTTTGGTTTTGGTCTCATCAAAATTAGTCTTACTAAAATTGACTACAAACAGCTAGTCATGCATTTGTATAACTAGCTGCTTAGTCATAAGCAGCTATGGCTCAGCATAGGGCTGATGTAACAGCATCAGCCCTATGCTGGTACATAGGGCTGATGTGGGGACATGAGGATATTAGAGAGAGAACACTTATAACTCGAGTCCATATTTCACTGTGACCTTACCTGAACCTCGCTGCTCTGTCTTCTGAGGCTGTCCTCCTTCTCCCTGATCTCCTGCTCCAAAATGAACTTCTCTCTGGAAAAACAAGCAAGAAGGGAGAAGATGAGGCGCAGGCATATATGTTTTTTATTACAAAACTTAAGCAACTCCTCGCACTTGACATTAACATTTGGCAGTAATCTGAATAATGTGGTAATATTTAACATGCTTGGAGAGCGGAGACGGGGTTTTCCGACACACAACAGAGCGATTTAAAAGCCTGGATAGTATACGGTTTGTTTTGTTGTTTCCTGAAATTAATGAGCATATAGGAACAGTTTACGGCGTGTTACTTCTGTGATGCAAACATTAATGCCGGGTTTACAGTAGCCAACCAATAAAAGGGTGACAAAATGTAGCTTGAGGCTTTTCGGAGGGAGCTTGAGATATTAGGTATGTGGCGATGCTTAATCAAATCATGTAATAAAGGTTGAGTACAACTAAACCCGAATTCTGATTACAATGGGCTTGTTACTATGTTAGAGAATAAAACAAGGTCCCATTAGATTTAACCAATTGGGTTAAGGCGGGGGTTTACTCCAGTTCGACTTTACCCAAATCTAAAAGCGTCTTGACTGGACTCGACTACAGCCTACAGGCCAGTGTAACAAGCATCTTTTGAAAGCTAAGACCTACAACACTGATCTAAGCTTCTTCATTAGTTATGACTGTCACATTTTGGATGCGTTATCACATTTTTGTTTTGGTCACATTTTGGTCACATTAGATTACACTACAAAAAACAAAACGTGACAAAAAGAACCAATGAAAATGTGATTAAAAAAAGTCGCAAAAATGCAACAAAAATGTGACCAAAAAAAGGGACAAAAAAGAGGCAAAAAACAAAGTTATTAAATACGACTGAAACATGATAATACAAACAAGAAGCTTAGATGAATTTTGTAGGTCTTAGCTTTCAAATGAGGCTTGACACTGGCCTAGGCTGTAAGCTCCAGTCAAGAAGCATTTAGATTTGAGTATAGCTGGAGAAAATGTGCTCAGTTAACCAACGTAACCAATGGGGCAGTGCCCGCCCACCTTTGGTTCTAGCGGTAAGTTTTTCTTTCATTTTCTCCACAGACCTTTCAAACAATTCGAATATTACCAGTTTAAACTACAGGCTTGAGAAAAGCTCATAAAAGGTATGCTGTACTACTACTTATAGTGCATTTACATTTACTGAAAGAAATGACTGAATGTTCACAATACAATTAAGTACTTTTATATTATGACTTATATATTATGACATTTTTAGATAAATATTTTGAGTAACATTGCATATTTTATGGTCATGGGTTAAGTCATATCGGATTAGCCCCGTCATGCCTTTGTAAACTCATAACATCGGATATCTGGGAACAATGAATGGTAATTTGACTTCAGGAACGAAAATACTGCTCCATATAGATGACTCTGTACACCAACATTCCAACGTTAAAATCATTCAAATTATTGGTTTCAGTGGATTCAATCCAGCCTCCACTTACATATTCCTGGGGACAACAATAGCTGGAGTAGGTCATACATACTGATGTGGTTCACAGGAAGAGACATGGACTCCTCAATATCCTCAAAAGACTTAAGAATTTTAAGATGTGGTTCATTGCTAAACGTGATTGTTTTAGAATTCCAAATTTAGCCTCTCTGAAAAGGTTAGCTGAGGGAACGGGGATAGAAGAGGCAAGATGTTTTAGAAGCCAAAAGTGTATAATGGGTTTGAGATCTAATTCTAACTTTCTACACTACACAAACACGGACTACATAATTTTGTAAGAAAGCAACGAACGCTGGTCAGTTCACTGCAGGACTGAGACCCAGGGGAACCTTTAGGCTTTACTGCTTTGCTCCCAACAATCCCAGCCATGGAAGATTTCAAAACATTGACATTATCACCAAAACAAAATAAACGTACGAAGTAGTGTAGCAGCTTTAGTGGGCATGTGTTTCGCATTGTGTGTTTTTTGTAACAATTAAAACAAAACAAAAACACACTTTATGGTATGATCCACAATTCCACTATGATCGAGCCTCTAGAAGCATCTTTTATGGAGTTAAGGCTTTGAAATTGTACAAAAACAGGCCCCTGTTAACCTCGGGAGCACCAGACCAAACACAGGTGGACTGCTGTGACTGTGGAAGGCTCACCTCTGCAGCCGAGCTATTTCCTTGCTGAGGTCATCCAGCTCTTTGTTCCCCGTCAGCTCCACTGGTCCCGTGGAGATGGTGCTTTCCTGAGGCACATTCACAAAACACCAGTGAGCATCGGGGCGCAACAGGCAGGGAAGTTATGCACGGTGGGAAAATGGGACTACATGCAATACAGGCAGTGGTGGATTAACATGTGGAGCTTAGAAAGGTGACAGTGATGTTAGTGTGTGAGGAGTGTCTTAACAATAAAGAGGTTATGCTCAAGCCTGCTGCTCAAATGAAGTATCAATCTTATTTTCAAGGGCATTATTCTCTTAAGCTCATGTTCAACAACAAAGCAAGCAGTTCCGGCAGACCCAAAACAGATAGCACTGCTTTGCTTCAAACTGAGGAAGCATTTTCTTACCTAAATTCATCACCACCAATGCAAAATATTACAATAAAACCTTGTCAAAAGGGAATAAAGGCAAATGCAAAGTCACAACCAACTCAATGTACCACTCCCGAGCCTGAATAAAAGAATCTTATTTTGGATGTGTTCATGTCAAAAGATATAAAACCACGACACAACAATCTTTTTTTCCCACTTCCTTCATCCCGCCAACCCCCACCCCCATACCGCACGTCTCCAAACACAGACAACAACAACAATATCCAAAAACAACAAAAGAGGCCGTTTGAGTCACAGAGGACCATCTGTCTATATGCGGCCCACAGAACAATACAGCGGTCAAGATTTGGGTCTGTGGGCCACATGGCTGCACGATAATGGAAGACCGTCCATCTGGAATTCGACTGTCCAGTTTTGCAATCAAGCATTTCAGAAGGAGGTCGGGAGAGTTTAAATACAAACACATAAACTAGATATTTTGTTGGTTGCGAAGGAACAAAATAACTGCAGGCAGCCTTTGTGATTTACAAATTGCAAATCATTCATATTCAGCAAAGGGTGGGTAAATCCCTAATGTTTTCTTTTCAAATCTAGGAGATTAACAAACGCACACAGAAACTTGGTGATTCCACTGACCCTCAGAGACTGTTTTCTCATACATGTGGGAACAAAAGGCGCAGGAAGGAAACCTAAACACCTCGCACGACTCGAGAGCCACAGACACAATGGAAGACACAGCACATGAAGAGGGAGATAAATATGTCAAACAATGCAGGAGAATTTAATGCCCCGAAATAAGGTCATTTTGTAAAATTAGGCACGTGAGAACTCAAGAGCGGGGTTAAAACAATTAGAACACACACGCGACAGCATGGCATTGGAATTCAAAGTATTTTAGAGTATTTTTGACACTGAAGTGGGCCAGATGATGACAATAAAATGTGTTAGTACAGGCGGCAGTAAATAGATGTGATGACATTTGGTTGGGCAATGAAAATGTAAGGGTACTCAATAAATTAACTTACATTGATTCAGTACCCTTACTTTGTCTGACCAAAGAGAAAGTCGCCACGGAAAAAGTCACGCGCTCTGATATTTGGTTGGACCACCTTTAGCTTTGATTACAGCACACATTCTCTGTGGCGTTGTTTCAGAAGATCCAGTGTTGCATTTATTTTTTCAGCACACTTTCTCCAGCACTACCCAAAGATGCTCAATGGGGTTGAGATCTGGACTCTGTAGTGGCCAATCTATGTGGGAAAGTGAGGTATCATGCTCCCTGAACCACTATTTCACAATGTGAGCCAGAGGAATCTTGGCTTCGTCATTGTGGAATATGCCCGTGCCATCAAGGAAGAAGAAATCCTTTGATGGAATAACCTGTTCATTCAGGATGTTCAGCTGAGCTCATTCTTTGTGCACATAGCGGTGCTGAATCTAAACCTGACCAACTGCAGCGACCCCAGATCGCTGCAGTTATAATACTATAGAATAGTATTATAATTTAAAAGTGAAAACAATTGTAGTGTAGTTTGTGTCGTTAGTTACATATCTGGACATACAAAATAAGTTGCTGTAACCATTTGGATTGTCGAATTATATTGATTTTCTAAGCTTTATTTGAAAAATGTTTGACTAATTCTGTCTGATGATTTATGTAAGCAGCTTGTTATGTCTCACTTCTTGGTACTGCACTACAGTGTATAATATAAAGGAGGACAATGGGTTTAACACTACAGCAGATGGCAGTATTTTCCTCACAGAGCTACAGCTCAGGAAACTTAGGGAATTTCCAGCCATTGCAAATGATTGCAAATGGTAAACATAATTTAGGACTTTTATATTTCCTTTGGCAGAGGCACGTAAATAGTGAAGTGCAATAAAAAGAAAAAAAAGAACTAGAACAGCCCACGAACAAAAAAATGAATAAAAACGAGATTGAAATATGAGACATGCAGCATAGCAAGAGGAATAAGGTGGACAATGGCGCCCCCTAGTGACTCACTCTGCGTAAATTAGAAAGGATAGCAAGTTCGGGCCTCATGGCAGACATAAGCCCCGTAAAGCCCTGCTTGATAGGACAAAAAGAGAACAGCACACAACAGCAAAATCATTTTAATTAACCAGAACATTTTTATTTATTGGTTTATTTGGTCGGGACAGTGCATGTTAATAAACATACATGGGTCTCATGCATGTAAACAAGCCACACCGGATTGTAGCCTTGGGATAATTTCCATCCGTCGTCCCCCATGCACACTCATATTCATCCTGGCCTATTGTACATGTTTTTAGTGGTAGGGGAAATCGGAATACCCGGAGGAAACCTACGCAGACACGGGGAGAACATGCAAACTCCCCGTCCCTGGTGGGAATCGAACCCAGACCTTCTAGCTGTGAAGCACGAGCTCTAGCCGCTGTACTACCGTGCCGCCCAACATTCAATCAATCAGAGGAATTAATTTTTTGAAAAATAACAGAATCATTTTGCGTTCACTTCACAGTTGTCTGTTACTTATGTGTGAACTTTCAGTAAATAATAATCTTTACGTTTAGGTAAACATGACAAAACGTGCAAAAGTTCAAGGTGTATTAGTACTTTCGAGAGGCACTGTATGTCAGCAGCAGAAAAAGGAGCAATCAGCACTGCCCTACAAAAGGAAAAAAGCAGTAACTGCCCTCTGGGTGAAACTGAGAAAACTGTCTTTTTAGTTTTTTTGATGCCCTGTCAAAATGGTTTCATCTTTATCATTTATTTCTTTTTTATTTTGTAGCTTTTTATGGTAGAATTATTATGGGTATAAAACACAAACTCAAAATTTACTCTAGTCCCTAAAAATGCACATACTGCACTTTTCCCTTGTACGAGCCTACATTCCACATATGGTTATACAAAGGAAATGTGCAGTATGTGCGTGTTTGTTGTGTCAAATGCAGATTTTTTGCTTTCTGGTATTATATATATATATATATATAGTATATATAGTAAATGATCTGCGTCAGTATCAATCATCATTTGAGATGTAAAGTAGTTCATGTAAAGCATTACTTTCTTATGGTAAGTGGAATCCATATACTGTATTAAGTGTATGTATAATGTATATTAAGTACCTAATTTTTATAAGAACCCAACCAATTTTGACTTGAATCAAAGTTATTCAACAAACAAACAGATCTCATTTGAATTTAAATGTTAAACTTTCTACAAAAATAATATATAAAAACGAAATTGTAAAAATATTCAATGAACCATATCATGGTTTTTACTTTGATTAAACTTTTCCATGGATAGTTCCGTTATGTGGCTTTTTCGACCATCATCTGGTCCTGGGACAGAGCAATAATCGCTTTTTTGAGCATTCGAAATCCACCGCAGTGAAGGCTGATGAAGCCAAGACGGGTTTGCTGGAGAGGAGTCCTGGTTGCCACGGTAACCTTAGTGGAATGTGCAGTAACTGCATTCCCCTTGGTTTTTGTGTCAATTTTGTAGTTACTGCAAATTAAATTATGGATTTTCTCTAAAACAGAATAGTTTTGAAACAAACCACTTTGGTACAAGATAGTACAGATGAGAAGAAGTTCAAATCTGCTCTTAACTCAATTTTGACAAACTATGCAGTTACTGCCTTTTTCCTTTGTAGGGCAGAGCACATAACAGACAGTACTCACCATCCCGACGCCGGTGCCCGTCCGCTCTGAGGGAGGGATCATGTCTGGAGTGAGAGTCGTTGGAGGGTCGATATCTTTGATGATTTTCTGTTGGATCAGGTACATGGCCAAAGAGAATTGCTCCTGGTTGAGCTTCCCAGTTTGTTTAGTGTCAGCAAGGCCCCTTTGGATACAATGAGCAGCAACAACATATTATGGGTTTGATAGTTACAGAAAGTCCTTTTGTAATTTGTAACAAACGCATGAATAAACTCATTCTATACACAGTACATTAGCTATTGGATATGTATTAGTATCTGTAAGTGAATAAGCATCTTTCACTTTTGAGTCAGAAAAAAAAAAATAATAATCTATTTGCCACCAGATGGCAGTAAAGGATTTGCAAAATATTGTCCATTCACGGTGGCATAAAAACCTTACTTCAATATACAGAGTTATTTTGAGTGACAAAAGGCAAATGTTAGAAATGCATTTACAGTGTTCTTTGATGTAGATACCTTTCCAAACGTAAATGTAACGCTCAAAGAAATGTCTTACATTCCCCCATAAATTAACTGGTCTCATCATTTATTGCTACTGAATTTGACAGCAATCCATTTCTAGTGGCCTCGGGCAAAAGATTTTCACTTATCTTGCGGTTTCAGGAAATACAATCTCTACTCCACCGACACCTCAGTAAACCATCCCGGAGGCTATTGTAGCAGAAGTGAAGAGGAACAGATCGTGTGCCATGAGTGAACGGTGCTCTCACCAGATCTGAGCCAGCATGGTCTGAGTCAGAGTGGACTGCATGAAGATCTCAATGACCTCAGTCCCACTGACCAGCCCATCTCCATCTTCGTCTGTTTTTTTGAACAGCTCATTGTACCGCCCCCTATCCGCCAACGGGACAACCCAGTTTACAGTTGGCTAAAGACAAAATAAAAAAACATGTATTAAAATCTCCTATCAAAATAGCAGCATCTGCCAACAGCTGCATAAGCAAGAAGATTGGTAAAATGACAAATGCATACAAGTACTTTTCAAACCAAGGTGTCCCTTTTGAATAGGGCAGAATGTAAAAAGTTCAAGATTGAAAGTTGGCTTTTTCCGAGAAACATGTTCTTTCAATTGTCACAGTTGGGAGAGCCTTGTAGCAATAACAATTCACAAACTGGCCATGCCCCAATGACCAACAATGTGGCAAAACAAGTCTTTCTTTAAATCGCTCCTTGAAAAAACAGTCATGCAGCATTTGATCGCAATAAGTTTCAACAATATTATTATTTTTAAAATCTTTGAACGTTACTGACTTTGCTATTTTTCTTCCATGAGATATTCAAGAAAACTGAAGGTTGTATCTTACTGGGAGTATGTAAACTGCCTGCTACAGATACCGGGACAGCTCCATTCATACTATCTCAATGCAAATAAGGTGCCCCTGCTCCCGGGGCCTCTCATGGTGGAGTTTGCATGTTGTCCCCGTGTGTAGGTTTTCTCCGGATACTCTGGTTTCCCCAGAGTCGCAGCGGCTCAGGACTAACCCAACATCTGATCTACGCATTTGTATAATGACAATTGAAGTTCTTCTTCTTCTTGGTGGAGACACAGGAGTTAGATACTTGCACTGCACCACCACAATTACTTGTGCATTTTTCTATTCAGTTTAAATACTTGACAAAGTTCCCAATGTTAGTATGAGTTATATATGAAATGAAAAACCTGACAGTAGCATGTACACCGTCATTGCTGCTGTTGGGAGGGCATCGGTTGAAGAACATGATAAACGAATAAAACATTCTGTGTTACTTGATTTGAAAACGCCTTTTACAAATAACTATTTATTGTGAAATTAACAAAAAAAAACTGTTGTTGACCAAAAAACTTAACACGCATCACTCGTTTAATTTGACTGTTAATCTTTTCTCATATATTGACACAAAGAATTAAGTTTAATCTTAATTCTTTACACCAACAGTAGATTATGTTTAGTGCATGTTTTTGTAATGTCACAACTCACTTAATACATCAGCGTGCGCAAACGTTGACGGCAATGTGCTTTAAAGTGTTTTGGCCAAGAGTGGGGGATGAAAATTTTTTAAATTAGCTACTACGGGCTTATTGCAGAGCTCTTGTGTCAAGTAATACAAGTGGCTCTTTGGGAACACCTGTTCCATTTAGTGATGCAGACACCGGCTGATTCCGAAACCGTTAAATTGGTAAGAGGTCTAACGCCAAACCGGATGTGCGTCCGCCATGACAAGAAGTGGGAATTGGGCTGTCGGTTAGGAAGGAGTTAGGTAAAGGAGCCTCCATGCTAAATATCATAGCCACTTTAGCATAGGGATTTCTGATGCTACCTCACTGTCGATTAGGAGCCATTTGCCATCCCATAAGCCACTGCGCCGCATGTCCGCCCCCCCTCGCCCCCACCCTCCAGTGATTCTTCATGCGCAACCACTGTTGATTGACAGGTGCACAATTAATAAAAATATATACAAGAGATTCTGCACAAGTCAAACTTTATAAAAGTGACAAAATACATGTTGTCACCACAGCACAGTCACATGACCGTGTGTTAAAAGCCTCCTCAGTAAACGGCTTAAATGGAGGCAGTTTGTGCTTTTGCTTTCATTTAGTAGAAACTTAACCCTCATGGATAATTTACATACTGCAGCTTTATGAAACAGCTGTTGAGATAAAATGAGGCTAAAGGAAAATGTGATGGCTCATTTGGATTTTTTATTTTTATTTTTTTGCCTTAAACGTCTTTATTTGGACACTATGTTGTTGCATATGCACTACAATAGGTGGCGACATGCGCTTTTGTTTGCCTGCCAATATCCTTAAAGAAGAAGAACAGCTGTTGGTGATGTCACTTCCCCTTCCCCTGGGTAAGGACGCTGGAATTGGGCAAATGCTGCTGAAGCAGAAGTTCACCAACTGCATAGAGATCTAACAGTTGACCCCATGAAAGGTTAAGGATTAGTTGCTAGTGTTAGTACTTAGAGGCCATCATTTAAGGGTTTCGGAATCAGCCACCATCTCATTTGAGGGCGTTTGCTCAGTGTAAAACCTCACCCGCTCCATCTTGTGTTTGTGTTTCCCTTTTGTCTGAATGGTTAAGCATTAGATTGGAGAAATATCATGAAAATGTCTGCATTTCTACTGCAAAAAAACTCAAAACTTAACAAAGTGCCACTGACTTTTTTGACATGCATGTCAAAGCCACAGCAGGAAGACAGCCGTCTACAGCAGCCAGAGATCAGCCGTGTGCACTGTTTGTTAAGGGCTTAATGTGTGTGGCTACAGCTTTAGGGGCATTACCTGTGGGGAGGCCCTGAAGGAGTGTTTAGGTGAGATGTTGACAGTGGTGGGCGGTGGAGTCTTGACCAAAGGAGAAGTGGAGCGCATGGAGTCTTTGAGAGGGTTCAATCCAGCGAAACCAGGCAGCACAGCCACTGCCCCTGGTAACGCGCCTGGAGCCTTCTTCTGGGGTCTTTTTGATGGAGGGATGAGAGAATGTGGTAATGTTGTCGGAACAGGCTCTTTCTCCATTGCCCGATACACAAGATGCATGGCCTAAAACACAAAACAATACTGTTGGTTCAACTTTGAAAAAACAAGGCAAAACTGTTTATTTGTTAATCACAAATTGTACAACTTAATAGATACATAGTTACAAGTCCTTGTGCAATTTAGCAACTTGGAAGGAATACAATTTTGGAATCAGTTCATAAACGAGCAAAAGCACCAATTCTTCAAACTCAAAAGCTTACCACAATAAATTCATCCTTGTCCAAGCTTCCATCTTTATCAACATCACTCAGATCCCAAATCTGCAAAAGTACGTCAAAGGGAACAAACTAAAGTATAAACTTTCGTATCGACACAACAAATTGTGTAAAGAATGAACGTCACACTCACTTTTCCCAACATGTCAAGAGGTAGTTTAGAATTGATTAAAACGGGCTTCACTTTGTCTCCGGAAAGCAAACCATTAACGGGGGACAGGCTCTCAAAAATGCCTTCAAACTTTCCTTTCTCATCAGGCTAAAATAAAAATGACATTTACTTTGACTTTATTTCTTAGGTAACGCTGTGTGAACTTACCCTTATTGACCACTGTGAATCTGCTGATGATGACGACACGGTTAATAAAGGGCTACTTGTGTCCCTCTGTAACAATAGATCATAGTTGGCGTAACAATTCCGTTATTAAACTAGCTATAAATATTATCACTAGAATTGGTAATCCCTTACAAATGTAGGTGCCGCCAGCGTACGATTGAGGTTGTGGAGACCGATTTCATTTCCCCCTTGAGCTGAAGCCACAAGTCTTAAAGCTATGAAAAATCCCTGTAGGATGTGAGAGAGCATGAACAATAGAACCTGGGCCAAAACAATCACTGTCAAATTAAAAATAAGTAATACTGTACCATACCCTCTTATCCAAATGGCCTTTCCGTTCCGAGTCGGCGAGGTCCCATATCTATAGAGAATGCGTATGGTTAGAATAGTGTTACAATGCTTTGGGACCTTATAACTAGTTTATACCTTTCCCAATGTACTGTCAGAAAGTCCTGATTTCTTTAAAAACTGTGCAGCATCGCCAGCTGAGATTTTGCCTGTGTTTAATGGGTCCAGCTTTACACAAATAAGTAAACAAAAAAGGTTTGTTATCACCATGCGTTCATACAATTCAAGTCAGCCAAAAAGTGTGAGTTGTTCTACCCGTCTGTAGTAGTTTTCATAAGCTGGATTCCCACTCGAAAGCTGTAGAAGAGGAAGAGGCAATATTTTAATAACACAACATTATGGATTTAAGATGCAACTTCTGCTATAACGTCACATTAATGTCAACAAGAGTAAAAGGATTGGTAGATGCCAAACCAGAGTCGTAAAAGTAGTTTCGGGTGACGTTTGAAGATATTACACCTGTCTGCACTGTTTCTGAGTGACATCATTTGACTTGGAGTAACTTTAGGCTAATGTCAACTTCAGCGAAATCTAACTTTAACGCTCCAGTTTTGCTCTGACCAACGAGGATCCAACACCGACGCTGTTCTTACAATATACACCACACATACGAGCAGTTTGCTTCCCATTAAAAGTTGAGGATATACATTTATTTCGATGTGATATAAGTTGTTACCTGGCTGAGTGTCATGAGCGCCGCCATATTTCCTGGTGTGTCGGGAGCGCGCACACGCCTCTTAACTGGCGGGCACGAGCGGCGGCGCGACAGAGGCCGAGATGTCACGAGCCCAAAGGGTGAGGATTGACACATTAAACTGCTTTTCTTCACTTTAACTTTGGTTCAAACCAAGTTTATTATCAGAGGCGGCTGCGAGCAGTTGTTATTCAGTATGCTACATACTAACCTTTTGAAAAGAAAAATAGGTAGGCAACGTCAGGCCCGTGGACAAAATCCGGCCCTCCAGCAGAGGACCTCTGGCCCCCATGATGATTATGAGACATTTTTAATAGACAGCTCAAGCATCAAGTGCCCTAAAAATGCTTGAAGAAAATTGGCCCTTCACAAAGCTAACTTGCCTACCCTGGCCTACTTCTTCAAGTGTTTTTTCACTTTTTATTCACCACTGCCCAAACCACATCCCCCCCACCCCGAAAGCCGGAAACAAAAGAAAAAGAAAAAAGGAAGACAAAACAAAAACAACATATCACCACGTGATTACCTACATACAAAACATACTCAAAAACAAAGAAAAAATATAGAGCTAGCAGTAATACGTATTCAATTTGACATGTAGGTAAAAACTAAATCTTTCACAACGGTCTTTACACTTTTATCAATACTCTTAATGTGTGTGGCTACAGCTTTAGGGGCATTACCTGCGGGGAGGCCCTACCATTTGAGTAATAAAAAAGGAGTAATTGTTGTGTTGATACAAAAACAATAGAGCCTAATATTTGCATTTCTTGTACTTCATAAAAAATATTTCATTCATTAAATCACTTAGATCACGCTAAAACTAGAGTCAAATTACTGTAGTTGTCTCCAATGACTCAAGTACCTTCATTGTAGAATCAGATAAGAGTTGAATTGTCTCCAGAGTTTTACTTTTCCACAAATATTTGGTGCATGGCAGTTCCGAAGATTGGTTTTATGTATACCTTGATGAAGTAATTACAACTTTAATAAAACAGTCTGATTCCTTTTAAGCATTAGCACTAAAGAGTGAGCAACAGGTATGGTTATAATCTTTTAATAAAAACTTTGGTATTGACATTCTGTCCAATAAAAAAAACTGACTTGTGTTGTCAAAAGTCACATTAGGGGCAAACCAACAATTTCCATAACAATGAGTTTGAAAACCAGTCAAGCAGCTTTATTTTAGACGTACAATCTCTTTTAGCACACTTTTTTTCAGTATGGAAGAGGTCAGTGCCAGAACCAAAAGAACTCATCGAAGTTGGATCTTCCATAACAAGAACTGCATTTGATGAAGCAGGGTCAATGCATTGAACATTTATTATTCAAAACTACCTTGTCAGGTGAACCAGTGTGAAAAACTGCAAACATTGGGAGACTTGAGATCGTTAGTGGCTTAAATCATTCAAGATTTAACTGATTGACATTTCTTCTCAGAACAGGGACAACTTCAAGAAATAAACTCACAAAAATGACATCCACTTCCTTATATTATTTTCACCCCCCCCCCAAAGTAGTTTTGTGCCCCATTCCCAGAGAAAGGATGCACAGCAGCCACAAAATGCCTGGGAATAGAGGACAGAGGTTCTCTAGAAGGGAATGACAAAACATCTTTCACATTAGACTCAGAGCTCATCTTTTTGTTTTGCGGCTTCATCGGATTCTGAAAGTTCCTCCTCAGCTTCGTCTTTTGTATCCTCTTCCTCCTCTTCTTCCTCTTCCTCCTCCTCCTCCTCCTCAGCATCAGCATCTTCTGTCTCCTGTGCCTTGTTTCTCTCCTCTTCCTCTTTGCGTTTAATGTCATCTTGTTCCTGCTTCATTTTCTTCTCCGGCTCCTGATGAAAGTGATCAACGAAACCAATTTTAAAAAAATAAATAAGGGTAAAAAGCTTGACTATTTTTGTACAAATCTAGTATTTTTGTGAAAGATTTGTCTCATTGGGCCCAAAAGCCGGCAGATCCCTGGGCTGGTTCAATTGCATTACCTTTGTAACGCCCCACGTCTCATTTCCAATTTCCTCCGCTTCTTTCGCATCGTCAGTGATAACAAAGTTGTCAAAGATGGTACCAGATTTCACCTGAAGGGAAACGCAACAGCGAGTTTACAATTTGGTCACAACAAGGACGACACATGGACATTTTTAAGAGCCGGTTTACCTGCCACAAGTCAAGTCCAAGGACACCAAACTGGTCAAACTTGTAAATGTTGGCGTCGGGGCTGTACTCTGGGTTGTCGATCTCTGGATGCACCCAGGCTCCTTTGTAGTCGGGGTTGTCTTTTTGTTTGGGTTTCCATTCGCCCTGCAATACACAAAGTGATTATTGCAGCAATGTTTCTGCATATTAAAAAGGGTAGAGAAGAGACGGCTCACCTTGTATTCTGGGTTGGGAATCATGGGTGGTTCCCATTCTCCATCCATATCCTCATCCCAGTCGTCAGGTTTCTTCGCGTCAGGGTCAGGGACGTTCTCGGCTTTGTCCCAATCCTATTCAAAACAAATCTAATGTTAATTTATGTCGGGCGTGTTCCCTTTTGGCTGAGCAAGTAAATCAGAAAAAAATCTATTGTAAATGTTTTGCGTTATGGTCCCAAGTCTTGAAATTGGCTTAATTTGAAAGTAGTAGCGTATATAGTTGCGCATTAATGTTTTACTTATGCAATGTGGGGCATTATGCCGGCCTGCTCGGCGTTATTTTGACTCTCAAACAAATGAAAGTATTTTTCCTGTTTACGAATTTACCTGTTTAAGCAGTTGCAAAAACTCAAACCAAAAGCTTTGGTCCTCGTCCCAATTTGAGAGGTGGAGGAACTGGTTTCCCCTCCATAAATTTAAGGAATTTTATTATGAATAGAATCTATAGTTTACTAATAGTACTTAATGTACACTTTTAGATCATCATTTTTTTTATTTTTACCTCAGGCTTGGTGTCCTCGGGATCATCGATCTTGGCGCGGTCATCCCAGTCCTCGGGCTTCTTGGCCTCTGGATCCTTAATTTTTTTGGGAGGCAGGAAGTCCCAGTCTTCCTCCAAAGTGCCAGATTCTACCTTCTCATTGTCAATTTTCACTTCATAAGTCTGATCTGGGTTCAAGATCAGCGTGTACAGGTGAGTCAGCTCATCATCCTGAGGAGAAAAAAATAAATAAAAAGGTTAGGTTTTGGTCCCATTGTACTTTCAAACATTTTTTATTTAATTTTTTTGTGTGTGGGGTGG
Source organism: Proterorhinus semilunaris (assembly GCA_021464625.1). Taxonomy (NCBI): domain Eukaryota; kingdom Metazoa; phylum Chordata; class Actinopteri; order Gobiiformes; family Gobiidae; genus Proterorhinus; species Proterorhinus semilunaris. The sequence goes on along the minus strand of CM038358.1, from coordinate 25,058,847 downwards.
GCGGAGCAGAAGTTACCTTGCATTTAATTTCCTTCTTGATCAGGTGATTCTTGCCCTTGTAGTTAAAGATCACATGGACTTTCTTGGTGCTGTAGCCGCAGATGTCCGGACCTGCAAATGAAATGCAAATGAAATTGAAACCGTGATGTAACCCTTCATGGTGGTTACTTTTTGTATAGATCTTACCAAACATCAGGTAGTAAGAAGACTCTCCATGCATATCAGCCTGGTCCATGTCAGCAGGGAAGACTTTTATGTAGCCACCTCCGCAGTCGATCTTCTGCTCATGCTTTACTGTGAACTGAAACACTACCGATTTCCCTTCGTTGCTAAAAGGTTCAAAACGAGCAGATGTTGCATAGAAACGGGCATCCTGACTCGTCTGCAGACCTGGAATTAAAAGTGCAAACATTCAGGAGTCATTTTATAACGTCAGAGAGCAAAAATGGAGCCAGAGCCTAAAAGGAATAAGAACAGCTTATTGTTATATGGCTAGAACTGGATGTCATTAAAGGTCACATGACTTATAAGAATAAGCAGCTGTAATTTAGTTTCACTTTCAGCTGTAATTTTGTTTCACTTTCCGCTGTTTAAAGACGGGAATGACTATTTTTCCTTTATCAAATACTAGATGTGCATGTGAGAATTTACCTTTATCTTTCTCCGCATCTCCATAAAAACTTCCAGCGGTCAGTTTAAACTCTCCATAGTCAGACTTGTGTTTGGAGTCCACCCATCGACTTCTCCATTCATCTAGGGGGGGGGGAAAAAGCAACATTTGGTTTACACTTGGGCCTGCTAGCTTCTTGGACCTTGGCAAGCTAATGCATAGAGCTATAGTAAACACACACAAACAGATGCACAAACACATCAGATCGATGTTTTTCACGAGGAATACATCTTCAAAATATTTGCGTAAAATAAAAATGACAAGAAAAATGGTGGTTTACAGTAAAGCATCAGGGCACATGATGAAAGTCGCTGCACGTCTGATAAAGCCATAACGGCCATAACCCTCACTTACCTCCGTCTAAAAACTCCTCCCGAAAGTACACTTTTGCGTGTACACTGCATACTGCGACCACCACCGCGACTACAGTAAAAATCTGCATCTTCAGCCCTCAAACGAAGCCTTCACGATGCCCTTTCCGAGTTGTGAATGAGCACACGGAAGAGGACGATGTATTTCAGAGTGACTCCGGTGAACAGATGTCTCCTTCCCATTGGGCCACACGGTGCCAGGTCTGGGCCAATGGCAGTGCACCACGAGACACGCGCGCGCCCTTCTGGCTGGTCTCAGATCAGTCCTTCTCGTTCGCTTTACCGGCGTTGTCTCGTGTCATCATGTCTGCCTCCTCCGCCTATTGGGACATTTGCATCCCCTTTGGCTCGGCCCAACACGCCCCACGGCTTTACAACCTGTGGGGCTTGTGGAGTTTGATTTTCTCACCATGGGGAAATCAGCGTAATACGACTCCGACTAATGCGGTTACCGAATAACACATATTAGTGTGTCCCTGTCATAGAACCATGATGTAGTAATATTGGGCAAGTGTGAATGACCGGTGACGTTGGCAGCTCAAATGTGACAGTTGTGGCAGTATTGACCATCGAGGGAGCCCATATGCTTTCATGAGACAAACTTTAGTTATGAATTTTGCTTGTAGTTATTTGCTATTTCTGCTGCACATTTTATAAACAAGCGTCATCAAAAGTGCGACAGTGGGAATCAAAAACAAAATCAAGTGAAACCAAACAATCAACAAAACCAAAACATGAAATAATTAAAAACAATAAATCATTAAAAGCTATATATAGCCTAAGCAAAAACAGTAAATACTTAAAAACAATAAACAAACAAAAAGTACAATACATTAAACAATGAAATACAATTCTCCCTTAGTTATTCCTCCTGGTTAAACAAGGCAGTGTCCATAAGCCTCCACGCCCCGTCCTACTATGCACTCCCCATCACAACAAGCCTCCGTAGTTAGGACCAGGCCACTAAAGTCTCAGACCGAGCTGCTCCGTGTTTCTTAGTAATGGGCCAGAAATATAGGGAGACCGGGTATGGTTGTAACATGGGGAGAGTTGTAACACCACCAAATTCCACCATCCAGGGGTAAGATAGTAGTCAAATGATCATATCAGAGGTTACCCACTTCCTCCCTGATCCCACGTGGTGATTGGCAAGGTTGTAAACAGGTTCATGCAGATTCTATAGAGAAAAAAATTGATTTTGAGGTAAGAAAGTAATTTTTTTTTACCATGACTATATTTTGTTTAGTGCTTATGCTATTGCACATAAACCCATATGACTTACATTAGATTAAATTGTAGTTTCTCAATTTCTCAACTTACTTGATTTTAATATTTTTACAGATTTTTTTTTTTTTTAAAGCATCTGATGTGGTCAGAAAGAAGGGCAGGTCAGATCAGTTGCAAAGGCACATGGGATCTGCCATTAACACTGAGGAGAAACTGCAAAACACAGCAGAAGCTGAAAGACCAGGGTCCAGTGATCTTCCCAGTGCAGGTCACACTGTTGCATCAACAGAGTTTTCTCTGAGGTGCAGGAGGAAGTGTTGGCTGATTATTTGACCCGTATAACCTGTATTATGGACCGACTCCACGTGAGGTTAAGCATATGACGGGTTAGAGAGAGGGAGAGACGTTGCTCTTTTATTGAAATAAACCTCTTTTTGAATCATATCACGTGACGTGGCCTCTGTTTTTGCTTCTTTTGTTTAACTGTTACAACTTACCCCAGCATGTGTTACAACCTACCCCGGCAGTGGGGTAGGTTGTAACACAGGACTTGACATTTGTATTTGTCTGTGATAATCTTGCAGAGGTTTGAATCGGTGCCATTTGTAGTTAACAAATGTGGGTACTTTGTATGAAAGTGTGAGAACTCTGGCTCAAAAATTCAGTGAGTTACAGTCACAGGTGCTGAAGCAAAACGTGTTACAACCACACCCGGTCTCCCTGAAATATAGGGAAATCCATGCCATACATCCAAGAATGTAAGAACTAATTCTATAACATAAAGGCCAGCTTTCATATCCAACGGAGTATCGAGGGCCCCAGTGTGGTTATCTACAAAACTGCAAGGAGGAGGACGTCTCACATCCAGCGTTGGTTATTGTTCTTTGAGGTCGCCGTTTTTTAACACAAGGTGGCGCCAAATATCTTTTTTAGGCTTTGAAAGTAAGCAAGCAATTATCGCGCCACTTCACTTCATTATGTTTTTCATTTTAGGCAGCAGCACAAGAATATTTGGCAGACAACAGTCACATGTAACACAATGAACAATTCTGCCTAAAATGGACTGGGAAGAATATAAATTATTTAATCCCACCCCCAATTCTCAATTAATAATTGACATTTTGATCTTCTATTACTCCTCTCTACTTTGTTCCGAGATTTAGATACACAGTTATGTCAAGGTGGCGTTATCACAGGTAACAAATAGTTACTACATTGTAACAATAATTTATACCAACAATGGTGGAGAATGAACAAAACCAACAATGGTAAGGAAACGACAAGTACGTGTTAACACTATGAGACAGAGTACAACAGTAAATTCAAATTAAAGACCTCTATATATTTTGACCAGACTTTATGTTTGTATAACAGTTTGAATTTATGAATAGTTTGAAATGTTGTATCCAGTTTGTTTCAAAGTTTTACTCCGCATACGCAAAAACATTTCCGAGTGGATTGAGCTATTGCCAAAGAAAAATCTCCATATCCTCTCAAATTACAGGCTTTCTCTCGAGTTAAAAAAAAAAAACTTGTTGCTTAGTGGGTAATAATTAGTTAATGCTTTATATATGATTTTTGATGTATTATATTTTACAAGATCGTTGAACTTCGACTGAATAAACAGGGTATGCTCCAGAAAACCAACCTTGTGAATGATGATTAATGGATTGATTATGTTCTGGTAAACATTTTCCCACACTTCAACACAATAGGTAAGGTGTGGGAGTACCAAAGTGCAGTATAATGTACGGAGGACATTCTCATCAAAGTACACTTTTGCTTTATTTATAATTGAGGGGCTTTTGGAGATTTTTACATGTCTGACGTGACAGTTTACATCAATTATAACTCCCAAAAATGTATTCTCACTTTCGATTTCAATAATTATTTTCTGTTCAGGAATTATGTCTACCAAACTTCATTACTTTACTTTTACTTATATTCAATGATAATTTATTTATCCACTTTTTTTTATTGTATTTAGTTCCTTGTTTACCGTATTTACTAGTTCATTGTAATTATCATTGCTATAGAATATATTTGTATTATCTGCAAAGAGAATGAGTTTTAGTACTTTGGAATCATTAAAAATATAATTTATATAACCAATGAACAATGTTGGCCCCAACACTGTCCCCTGGGAGACACCACAATGCCAAGAGTATCTGATATGCTGACCCATTTTTAAAAACTGTGCCCTCTCCGTTAAATAACTTTTTAGCCAGTCTCCAGCTGGCCCCCTAATTCCATATCTTTCCAGTTTATTCAGTAGGATTAAATGGTTGATGGTATCAAAAGCTTTTTTGGTAGTGAATTAGTGATTTCTTCAATTGCTTCTGTTATTGCCATTTAGATACTTATTTTGGTTCTCAATCATGACTTGAGAAGTTTCTCTAAGATGTTTTACAAATTGAGACAATAGTTCATTTACTTGGATTTACTAAAGCAATTTTCATTTTACTAGAGAAGCAACCAGTCTGGAACTGCAGCGATCTCAGGGCCATTGTTTACACTTTTTTTATTTTATTCTCTATATTAGTCATATTATAATTTTCACAATTTTCATCAATAATAAATCTGGATATGTAAGCAACCTTGTTTAATTAGGCCATTTAAAGCATCCCAGGTTCCTTTTATATTGTTTTTACTTTCATAAAAAATTGTCCTCAATCATACAGGCAGATACAACACAAAAGGAATAATCTTCTGGACATTTATTACTTTATTACGCATAGTTACCGAAGTGGTGACATTATTGATTGCACAGTCACCAGGCAAAACTGTTTTGCCTGGTGACTGTCAATAACACTTATAAAATAAATGAATAAATGAAAAAAAAAATGAAATGAACACCTGTTGGAGTAAGCTAACACCTGATGGAAGTAACAGCTTTGGCCCTCGAAGAAGAGAATTAGATGATTCTCGAGACGTCGGTAACTATGCGTAATAAATGTCCAGAAGATTATTCCTTGAGTGTTTCTTTTCTCTTCTTTTTTTTTTTTGGTAATATAAACTTTTGCTTGTTCTAATAATGTCAATAATTTAATTGTTTTAAAGATATCAGTCATTTTCTCATGCAGTCTTTCTCACGTCATTACTTTGTGTTTTAAAAGCTCATTTAACTGTGCTTATCTTTAGGTTGGCCTGCTTGAGATACAGATGCTTGAGATACAAATGAATTTTTTCAAATCATTTTTTTTTAGATCAGGGGTTCCCAAAGTGGGGGTCGTGGAACACTGAGGTGGTAAAAGTGCGAGATGTTATCAAGACATTTACGTTTTTATTCATAGCAATGAATTTGATGTATTTATGATTGAAAGCAGGTTACACATACTATCAAAGCAAACATTAATAAAGCCGATTTTAAATGTAGTGCGCCTGAACCGAGAGTTTGGGAACCCCTGTTTTAGATAAGCACTCTGTATTTCAGCACTGGCTGCAGACCTTGAGGGTGCATCAAAATTATTAAAATACATTGTGATGCAATGAAAACTGAGACTGCAAACATTTTGAAATTAGGTTGCAAATTGCGATAGACCCCTTTAAGGTCTGGCCTGTCTTTACGTAACCACGGCTAAGGCTCTGGTCCTGAGCATGAAACGCTGGTAACTGGTAAGACAGAGACCGCTTGCAGTATGTGGTGGTGTTTAACTGCTCTGACCAGATGGATACAGAGGGCGGTGCAGGATTTACAAAGGTATTAGTTAAAGCTAGTGAGCAGTATATGGGAGTCATTATGTTCACATGTTAAGATAATTCTCTCCTTTTTGTGATCAGTCCCTGCCGAGTCTGGCTCCTGGGGCTGCATTGATGAGTTTAACTGAATATTTACCAGTGTCGTCTGTGGCAGCTCAACAAATGTACCTTGTTCTAATCTGCAGTGCACGTTTGCGTCGTCATGGAGGGAGACTGTGTTGATCTATTTCCAGAGTTTGTCCTGTTTATCATCATGGTGCATTTCACATGTAGAAAACATACAGACTGTGATGGTAGTCAAACTTGCGAGTCAGACGGTGAAAGTGTCATCTTTGCTCAGAAACACCTTGTCCTTTGTAAACCTATACAGACCAACTCTTGACTCTTCTTGACCAAGGTTTGCTTAGAGCCAATACGTGTGGAAGAAAACCAGCATTATGTTTTAAAGATCTTAAGATTCATCAGCCCAGCATAATAAAGGCTTTTTAAATGTAAATAGAGAATTATGACGTGAGAGGAGTGCCTTGTTTTTTAGTTCCCCAAACACCAAAGAGCACCTTTCCCAAAAAAAGAATTCTGTCATTGACATCCTGAGCACTTTGTCTAGTTTTTTCCTGTATTACAAAACTGCTGTTTGGTAGGTCCATTATGATTTTTGGGGTCAGGAACTTTTTGTCAGTATTGCAAGCCCTTGGTGCCAGTAAAAGAGTCAGGTCCGATGATCCAGTGTGCAACGTTGTGATGAGTCATTGTGGTCTGTCACTTATCTGCAAACCCACGCACACATGTGGCTATAATTGCGTTTTGTGTGGAGGAGGATGGTCCTCTCTTTCTCAGTCTCATTATTGAGTTGTTTCCTGGTATCCAACTGGATGGGAGCACATATGTTGACCTGCAAGCTGATATACACAAGTTAAGCTTGCTGGTTTTTTCAACCACCCCCCACGGAACCTCAAGCTGGTGCAGGTTGCAGTCCGCCTTCAGCTCTTAGAGCCTCTTAAGGCGGTATTAGCTTTACCAGTTTCATCAAATCAGTGTGGTTAGTACTTTACATTTTATAAATGCTATTAGTAGTATTAAAAGCATTATTAATATTTACAGCTTTGTGAGTCGTTACAACATGGTCTGATGGACCCAAGTGGTGCAGGTAAAACTACTGTCATCCACTTTCTAATGAAGGCCATGATTGAATGTGGAACCCCACACAACGCCAAAGCTGCAGCTCAGTGTGTTTGAGATGAACGGTGTGACTGGACCACTAATGTGAGAGAATACACATAACAAATGTGCCAGATTATGCCTCCATTATTGTGCCTCATGTGGATAACAGAAGAACCTCCTTTTTGCTGAAAACCATTGCGTAACAACAAAAGGTCACTTTGTTTTTAAGTAGCACAAATGAATGCACTAGCTGTGTTTTCATCAAAGGCCTTTTTGTCTCTTTTAGGCTGTGGTGCTGATAGGAGAGCAAGGAACAGCCATGACAGTGAGGATTTAAGGCGTCATAATAAAGTATGATGAGACTTACCTGTCCAAGTCTCTAAGACCCTGCTGTTTTATTATTGTGACTGTTCTTTTAACCAAGCGAGCTAAACACAGCCAAAGCTCAGCGCAAAGAGAAGCAGGCAGAACTTGATGTAGTGAAAGCCAAGTGCGATGCTGCTATGAAGGAGAAACAGGTTTGACCTTAGTTTACCCACGTTTTTTAGTCATTTGTGAAACTATGAATAAAATGATGCAAGAATGAGTAATAATAAAACGCAAGCTGCTGTTGTTGATGGTTTGAGTGGAGAAAAGATCCGATAAAGCAGCAAAGAGTTTGAATCGCATACGTATCAACAGGTACAGTACAACAGTATCTCTTGTGCTTTAATGCTTACTGTATATTCATACTGTACAGACTTGTGGGTGACTTGTGCTCCAGGTTTCTGTCCTACTGGGGGCTATTTAACCGAAGCTTTCGTGACATGTTGATAAAGAGATGTGGGAGACCGAGCTCAAGATCAGCCAAATCTCTTTTAAAGAAAAACCTTAATCTTATTTCTGCTTTGGTTGACCCTCCCACCATTAGTTTATAAAGTTACTGTCTTTATTCAGCATTCCCTGCCACTTTAAGTAATACATATGTCTCACTTTTCTAATCTGTCTGAGATAAGTGAATGGAATCTCCGAGGGTTACTGTATTAGGAGATTATTTATCTGTGCAAAACAGCATTATTGTCACAAAGGCAACAAGATATCCCCTGCTGATAGATCCCCCGAACACAAGGAAAAGCCTGGATTAATAAAAAGGAACAGGCCAATTCACTTCAAGAATGGATTACATGGAGTTTTCCAAACAGCTTGATCAAATCAGTGACAGTTTCTACAATGGTATGTAATAATTGTGTGATTTTAGTTTCAGGTGACTCCACAAATACTTCTGTACACATTTGGAAGACTGCAGTGCCCAAACTTGGGATGTCGCTTATTTAAGATGTCCATGAGGAGCTTGACCCTGCCCATGACAACTTAATCAAAAGAGGTAATAGTTACGAGGAATGATAATAATAATCATAATAATGTGACCCTTCTATCTCCAAAACTCCGTTATTGAGAATCCGACATTTGAAGTGTTCAGATACACTGTCTGAGTCCTGTATGAAATCCATATGTTTATTTTCACTCTACTTTTGACTCGAAGGATTAATTTACAGAACAACCAAATTGAACGTAGCAAGTTTGAGACACTTATTAATCTCTTCTTTGAGTATACATATTTTTCTTTTGTCTTAATTGTTATCACCATCAAAACTGTTTCAAAGTTTCAAAACAAACTACGCTCTATAGAAAAGACAAGTGAACCAGTTTGCCCTGACCCCCAATTATGTCAGGGCCAAAATGGTGTCCCATTGAAAAGTGTTCTTTATCAAATCCAATTATTTCCGCTCCTTTACCTTATTATTTCCACCGAGGACCACATCCCAATCGTCAGCCTGTTAACTAGAGCCTGGGCCCCAACCAGGGTCACGCTTGACCAAGCAAAAGAACGTAATGTGTGTAATTCACTACTCACTCTGAATTCATGTGTAGCAAATGACGTTATCTATTGTCTCCACATTGAGAATGATGGTGACTGATAAAGAACAAATATATGTAAACAAGTGAATTAACATGACAAAACAGTCTTCTTTGTAATTTCAGTCGTCATCATCATATGTACATATCTAAGCAAGTTAGAATGGAGTAGTTATTAGCAGCTTGCGAATATACTTTATCCTAATTATTTGATTTGATACACAACTGTGTGCAACAGTCAAAGTCTGGAATATAATTCAATCGTAATCTCAAACAAACCCAGCTTCCACCTAAAATAAGCCTCCGAGTCTGCTGGGGGCTTATAGCTGTGTCCCTCCGGGGCAGGAGCTGGTGGGGCCTCAGACCTGATTGAGTGGAGCCTCATCTGCCTAACGGCCTGGCATCTTTCCATTGGCCCAAAAACACATGCGGCTCCATCAGGCCAGTTTGTCCCGTCACAGCTTACACAGCCTTTTGTAAAGCAGCGCTCATTAACAGCACTAAGTCATGTTTGGTCCTTGAAAGGAAAACGAGATCAGCAGCAACAGTTGTTTTAAAATAGTACAGCAGTATTGCTTTATTACAGAAAATGATCAATACATTCCTTCATACTATGTAAAATACATCAAATGCGTTGTCGTATTAATATTTTAAAAATGCAAATGGAGATAAAAGAGAAAAATGTTCAATCAAATGTTGATTTTGCTATACATTTGTAGTTCTTTGGCTTTTTTTAATCCACAGTTTTTAATAGGGACAGTGAGAAATTTACAAAAAGGAGAGTTCTTAAGGTTTTTAAAAAATATTTATAAGAAGTAATACAAACTCCATAGGATTTTTTAAGCACTTCTCGTCTTTTCGACTGGAAGGAGTTTCACTGATTTCATATCTGACCTTCACAAACTAGCTTCTGGTTTTATTTCACTGTAATACAAATACATTTGTATTGTACTTTACAAGCTTCTCTGAGCGCTACAGACACATACAAATATGCTTTTATGCTAACACTGCTTTGTAGCACAACACAAATATGATTGATGCAATTTGAATTCATCATCGTGGGTTGACACTTGTTCAGCTGTGCACGGTTGCATCTTTTGTAAAGAACTGATATTCAGACATCATTTTAAAAAACAACTCTTGACAAATGTTAATTTGTCAGTTCTTTGTGGGATATTGGGGCCTTTGAGGGCATTCTGTTTGTGGCTGAGGATCCAGGGTTAATCGCTTTAAAAGCATTAATTAGGTGTTAAGAGGTCTGCTTGTCTGCTCAAATTAGCCTCTGAGGCAGGCTACGCAGTGTGACTTCCGATGGCTCACCCAACAGATCCCAGTGCCCTCCAAGATGTTAAATGTGTTTAAAACACAATGTTGTAAAGTTTTTCTGCCATGCTTGAAAAGTAAAAAAAAAAAAGTTAAATATACACTGTGTAGAGAAGCAACATCTTGCGCCTTGTTGCAATATGCTGTCGTGCTATGTGACGATGTGAATTAGATATTAGCATAAACATAAACACAAAATATTTTTTTTAGCAAAACCTTTGTTGTGGCAGTGTTGTGTCCAACAGAAAGTAATTGTACACCAGTTCCACTGGATGACAGCATCTGTAATTCTTGACAGGCATTCAGCTCCATATCTTCAGTGTGTCACATATGTTGCCAGGTTTTGTCCATGGACTGAATGTGCTCTTTGGCTTTCATTCTGAGTGCTGCGATACTAGAGCTTCGATCATCCTCCACTGGGTATTTGTCATTGAAGTTGGGGGGGCACTGATACGGAGGTGGGCCCATCGGCTGCATGCTTTGAACCATGCCAGGAGCAGAGTTTAGAAAGCCGTGATTGGGATAGGCCTGTTGCAGGCTTTGAGGTGACCCGATGAAACCTGGTATGCTATGCATGGATGTGGCACTGGAGATGGGAGAGGTGAGCCATGGGTCCAGCGGCATCGGGTTGACGACAGACCCCACAGTGGGAGGCATCGGTGGTCGGTTGAATGAGAGCATGGGAGAGTCATGGAGTTTCATTGTGCTGGTGTCCATCTTTTCTTGACGCCTCCATTTGGCTCTTCGATTTTGGAACCACACCTGAACAGATTCATGACATTAGTCTTTGATAATCACTTTGCAAACTGTTTACTCGACCATGACAATAGGATCATTAAAAACTGTAAACTGTAAGCGTACCTGGACTCGGACCTCTGGCAGATTGACCTTCATGGCCAGCTCTTCACGACTGTAGACGTCAGGGTAGTGGGACTTCTCGAAGGCTCGTTCCAGCTCGTGGAGCTGATAAGTGGTGAAGGTGGTGCGGTTTCTTCTGTGCTTCTTTTTTGAGTGTGGTTCTTCCTTACATGGGTCCGGGGAGTCTTCTGGATCTGTCTCCTTGTGCAGACTGGTCATCTCGGATTCACTGTTGTCTCCATGGAAGATACCGGAGTCTAAAACAAGAACGTTTTAGACTATTTATTTCAAACTAATTTTGAATAAAGTTATAGAAATACATACTGTACAGTTAGAGAACTCCCTTTGTAAAGAAAAGTCCTGCTGAGATTTGTATTTTCTTTTGCAGGGAAGTCCTGGAAAAGTGACCCTAATGTGTGTGTTTTAGTCGAAGAAGGACCACAGGCAGCCACGCAGACAGATACAAGGAGTAAACAGATTGCCCCCTACACCGCCAAGGAATTGAACCTAAGATATTCCTGCTGTGAGGTACAAACACACAAATAACGCGCATCATTTCTTCTTATTGCCATCATTAACGCCTGGTTTTAGTGGAAAATTAGGGTTCATAACATAATCATTTGTGAATCAACCTTGAATATGATTCAAAATCATTAAGAGCCATATTTTCCAAAAGGTGGTGTGGGTATCACTGGGATTCACAGAAAGTTATTACGGCCAAATGAAAAGTAAAACCATTAAAACCGCTAAAAAAGACTAATTCCATTATAAAGATGTACAAAGATATACGAAAAATAAACAAGAATTATACTCACATTGTCATGAAGTACACATACCCTTTAGTGTTTTGCAGAATAGTGACATGTTATTCTAACAAAGTTGTAATATTTTAATGATAAAGATTATGAAGACTTATATAAATTTGGTGGCAGATAATTGGCAGGGCATATAAAATGTAAAGATTTCAATATTTAGTTAACGAAATGTAAATGTATTTATTTCTAACTTTAATATAGAATGCTAAAAGAAGAAAAAACTGACAATGCCAAATAAATGTATTTATTGTAAGTTCATGGCACTCTTGTACTTTGATAATGATGAATGAATGATCATCGGATCACAGCAGAATCTTACTTGCGTGACTGCTCATTACATGGAGTGACTGGGAGCATCTGATCACGGTCTTATCAAAAGTGAAATCCTCGCCTCGTCCTCAGATAAAAACAGCTTAATGACTACTTTATACTTGTGAACACCAGGGGTTTCAGCATGTCCACTCCACATCATGTCTTTCACTGAATTCTTCCCTTGGAATAATCCCATAGTAACAGATGCTACCAGTTAATGCTCCTAGTCCCTGCCTCTTCCAATCTGACAGACTTCACATGGCTTCAGTGAGCCAAGTAACAGTCCAAGTCCAGGCTGTGATCTCGATACTGAGCAAATGTGTGTGACTCAACAAAGCTTACGAGGCAGTTGCCTTTTTTGAAACTCATGGATAAATAATTTTAGACCTACAGTAACTGTGTTAAAGAAAGTGATGTGTCGAGTGTGGACCTGGTGTGGTACTTTGGTGCCTTTGCATGGAGACACTCACCATTGTATGTTGGGTGCTGAGCACCATTGCCCAGCTCTGGGAGATGTCTGTAGGGGTCTTGCACTCCCCGTTTGTCCACGTTGTTCTGCTCATGCTGTTGATTTCCGAGACTTGCTTTTTGAATGCCATCTTCTCCTACGGTGTGAAGTAAAGAGTCCTGATCCTTTGTGAATCCCAAAATGACATCAATGCTGTGAACTCTGCCTCCACCACTCGAGCCGGCACCTTTAGCCATGTCATAGCTGTCCAAGCATCCATCATCCACAATTCCCAGGCTATCCATGGACAAATGCATTCGAGATGTTTGGGAAAAGCCCAAGCTACTTTCCAAGTTAAACACTGCTTCAATTATGCTTCATTAAATGTGGAGGAATGGGACATATCCTTTCTGAACTCGAGAACATCTACAGAAAATTATATGTCTGTCTGAAAGAGACAAGAGTGGAGAATGAACACACATTTAATTAGAGCTTTAGGTAGAAAAGCTACAGGTGTGATAACAGTAATGATAATTGTTGTCACTTGAGCATAAGGTACTGTATATCTAACAATAGCAGTGAAGACACAATTTCCCCTATAGGCATAAAGCAGTGTGGAAAAAAAAGCCTTACCATTAATCCAGTCCCTCTGAGAGTGTTCACTGTGCACATCTCGTCTCCATGGGCCATAAGCGCACGAATGACACTTGAGAGTATCTACTGCTGCTACTTGTTGCTCACTGTTAAGTCCTTACAATCCCCTGCACAGAAGCGAAGCCACTGTTGAAGTCCTGTGCAACAAGCATGTATAATGCGCTGTGTCTTTCTTGACAGAACTGCTCCTAACTACTGTGGACATTAAAGCCTGCAGCGCAACAGTAGTAAAACCATGGCTTTAAGAGCTTTATTAATTGGAGTCCTTCCCCTTTAAGAATGAATGACAGTTGTTTTCTGGTCAAGTAATTGCTCCAAATGTGTCCTGCTTTCAGACCACAGAGGGAGGCCATTGCTAATGATGCCTTGACAAAACTTTCTTTCAAAATGCTATTGTCTGAAAGATAATGGCGTGTACTGAGAGTTTTCACTAATCCCTTCATTACAGACAATGTAGAAGAGAGAGGGCACATGTGATGCATTTTTAACTTGGATAGCTACACACTGGAAAGGCCTGTATTCATATTTCCTTTATTTATTAAAACAAAAAAATTACAAATGATTTACTGATTTATTTCTGGTTGTGGCGACATATTTATGTTAACAGGAACTGAGATAAGGAAACATACACAAACAAATCCGACTTTCTGTTGAACTGGTCTTAATGTTTTTGTCACTCTGCTGTTAATTGTAATAATTATTATGAACCTAAAATAATAAATATGTTTTTGTCAGTACGCACATGCTCAGGAAGTTGTAGGTGTATGTAGAGATCAATCCTATTTTTAAATATCCGAAAGATCTCAATGGAGATTTCCTCTGACGTCACAACTCCCCTCTCAAGATGTATTTAGCAGAGCAGACATTGGCTACTGCTTGAATGATAAAATACATTTATCAATCTGATAAATAAATCTGTTAGTCTTTTTTTGATTATTATTATTATTACTTTTTGCTTCAAAGTACTAAAAAAATACTTACTGTAAAATGTGTTATTATTGATTTCATGAAACAGGTGCACATGCCCCAGTTCTGTGCCAGAGCTGCACAGTCCCCAGTTCCTAGAACTCCTAAGCAGATGAGACATCTTCAAAGCAACACGCTGAAAACCATCTGGACCATAGCTGTGTTTTAAGAGAGCAGAAGTGGCTGTGGGTTAAGTGGCTTTGACAAGCATGGTTTCGAAGTAAGGTGAAGGGGAAGCTCTGTTTTAATACTTGAAGTAATGGCATAAGCAACTTAAAGTGTACCCATGACGAGGTTATGGAGGTTAACTGACTTGTGGTAATAACTGAGTTCTTCACTCGTTGACACTTTGATCTATTGTGCCTTGACCCACTTCTCATGTCTTATTAGTAAATGAATAATTCACACATATACCTCTAATGTATTACTTTATTCCACATTACAGGATATTTTAACCATTGGCTACAGTTTTATTTTTGTAACTATTAAACATATTATTATTCACCACATTTTACAATATATTCTGAGAGTACATTCTGAAAAAAAATGCTTAAATGTGCTGCAGTTTTTTCACACAGCTGCGTGTCATAGTTTGTTTTTTGCTGGCAAAACATACATAGCCTAAGTCACCGTATAGTTGTAATGGCGTATTACTCCTGATCACCAACTCATATCAAACCCATGAAATACTTTTCTACTAATGCTGGCCTATGCCTATGGACATTGATAATCATTTTATCACATTAGATTAAAGCTGCCCGTCTTCGCTAGTTTCCACATTATCGTAATTGAGAACAAATTGATTAAGAGGGTGCAACATGGCTATCAAGCTCCTTAGTTTTATCAGATGACGATTTAAGCTTGGGAGATCCTATTAGTAAGAAAGCAGCTAATGTTTTAAAGGCGCTGTGTCAGCTTAGAGAGGGGGTGGGGGATGGGTGGCAGCAGATGACACTCAATTAATGGCAAAAGAAGGGTAATAGATGTTCACTTCAGATCTGGGTTGTGTCAAATTATTGGACCCCAACTGTATGTAAATGAATGTAGTGATGACCATGCTACTATTTATCAGTCTATTACAAGTTAATTTATTAAATCAAACAATAATGTGCTACGAGTATGAATATGCTCTGTTATGATAAGTTGACTTAAGTAGGCTTTGATACATTTCAAATATTGATTCATTTTCACTTTTGCATTGGTTGTGCATTAAAGTATTTCAACATTCACATAGTACCTGAAAACTATTTCGTTGTACGCTTGTACAATGACAATAAAGCACTTACTTACTTACTTACTTACTTACTTAATGAATGTAAGGAAATCATTTGAATCCACTGAAGAATACGTTTCGACACAGGCGCAGCAACATTTTCACTTCATGATCAGGAGTGTCTCTGAAATATTTAATCTTATTTGGACCAGACGTCCTCATGTCCAGCTGATTCCAGTCAATGCAGCAGTTGATTTGTTAACCCAAAAGTTGGCCTTTTAGTTCAACACTTTTGCATTAAAAATATGTAAATAAACAATAAATACACTTAATTTTCAATTTAAATACGCATAGATGCTTATTTCCACCCATACTTCTAAATTAAAAAAATAATATTAAACCTCTTCCTCACCCTCTGCAGGCGGTCTGGGAGCTTGAGGGTTCTTTGCAGTTCATAGAACTGCACTTTTTTGGACCGAGATGTCTGATGTAGATAGATAGATAGATAGATAGATAGATAGATAGATAGATAGATACATACATATTGATCTATCTCGATTATCGATTCAATTTTATTTTTTATAAATAAAACATGTACTTGTAGCTGATTCATGAACGTAGACACAAACCTCAGTTTTAATTGGCAAATGCTATCAAAAATCTTCCATTGTCTCATCCAAAATCTCAGGTTGGTCCACTCACTGCTCGGCCCTCAGAATCAGTCTCTGTCGAGTAAAGAAAACAGTCAGAAGAAGAACGTCTGAGGCACTCGAGTCTATGAAAAAATGTAAAAGTCCTTTATTAAGCCATGGACCAGCCTACACGTTTCGACCCAGAGGTCTTCGTCAAGACATGCAAGATGAATGACAGGTGTGAACTTTAAAAGGATCATGTGACCAATAACAATTCACATCCTAAGTTGTCCTGGACTCACAATAGAGAAGAGACAAGAAGAGTTACATGAGGACAACATGTACCTATGACTGGACACTGGAGGCAAAGTAAGCCAGGAAACAAGAGTGAGTACATACTGTACATCATCATAAAAACACACTTTTTGTGGAGGACCTTTATTTAACCCGGAAAATCCCACTGAGGTTAAGAATGTCTTTTTCAGGGGAGTGCTGGTCCCGGGGGGGAACCTATTGTACATGTTTTAAGTGGTAGGAGAAACCTATGCAGACACGGGGAGAACATGCAAACGCCACACAGAAGGACCCCCTCCAGGTGGGAATCAAACCCGGGACCGCTAACCGCTGCACCACCAGCCTGACCGACATCATGACATCAAATTCAAAGCGTAACACAAACATAAGGATCAGCCACAAATAAAGTAGGAACATGTTTTTTCAAAATGTCATTTTATAAGAAAGGGGGGAAATCGATTTCTTCATTTGGACCAGGCTGTGGCTCCCAAAGTGTCATTCCAGTATGTTTCTCACTGCAGACGTTTTTTTAGTCAGTTGCCTCCCGGGTGGTCCAGAAATTGTTTTATTCCCATTGTCAGCGAACATGTCCAAAAACCAGGAATTGTAGGAATTGAAATAAGGGCATGCATAAACTAGACTCAAATTAGAACAACAACAACAATTGACACAGAACAACAGCGTGAATGCATTTGCAGATGTGCAGGTGCATTAAGTGTTAGCAGCAGATATGAGTGTGGACACAGAGCCGTGCAAATGGCTGGAACAGGTTATTATGTTCACGAGTCTGTTGCAGATTATTGGGTGTGGGCTTTTTTTGTTCTTGGGTCCGATGGCGAATGGGAAAAAAAAAACTGTTCTTGTGAAAACATTGAACCGTATGACAGCAACATACTAACTGATATGAAATAAACTTGTGGTACAAAATTATAAAATAATGTAGTGCAGTGGTTCCCAAAGTGGTGTTTGGGGGCCCCTGGGGGGCCTCAGAGGCACTAAAGAGGGGCCCCACGGCTTGTCTACAAAACAAGTACATTGGAAAAAATAATATAAATAATAATTTTAGGTGTAGAATAATAAAAATTCCTTTGAATAGAGTGAATATTTTATTATTGGGAGGCCCTGAGAGATTTTTAGATTGATAAGGGGGCTGCGATGAATCGGACTTTAGGATTGTAGTATAACACACAAGTACTGTGTGTACAATATTTGCGCATGAGTTATGTGTTTTGTTTCCTCTCATAGTTCTTAAGGTCAAAACGGATCCTCCTAACAGACGGACTCGGTATAATAAGGTTAAAGGAGAGATACCAAAGCTGATGATGACTTTAAGTAGTCTTTCTTTAAAGATTACTGCATTGGTTCTGGGCTGTAGTTCTATTGTTAAAAAAGAGAAAACAATATGAACAGGAATAAAAAAGCCTTGATATTATCGAGGTGATTAAGCTGTATACTGTGTAACTGCTGTGACAGGCCTCTCCCTTGTATGATATACATGATGGTGTCCAAACACTATGCCAGCTTCAGAGACATGACTGTAACAAAGTAAACAACGACGCTAAAGACTGAAGACAGTGACTACCACAGTGCCGTCTAAATGTAATAATTCAAAATCCATGTGTTGTCATGTTGTTGGCAACTACTTAAAGAAGTATTTCACAGATACAAAGTCCCGAAGCTGTTTACAGGCCATCCAGAGAAACAGTGCAGGGTTGATTTGTTGGTGCAAAAGAACATTGAACATTTTACACATTCATCTACAAACATTTTCCCTCGTTCGCCACTTAGTGAACGGACTCTACCGGAAGTGTCAACACTACGGAAATGCCGATCCGTGGCAACAAAAAAAGAAAAAGTAGTCGGGTGAAATGAGGTGAATAGTGAGCGCTTACAAGCCTGCGTGGTTATTATTCCCAGACCTTAAGCTACTTCTCTTGCTAATTTGAGCCACGGGGAAATAAACCCACACCTAAAGTCACCCCTTAAACCTCTTTAGCTCATGGATGGTCCACATGGCACGTAGCCGAACTCGGCACATTCTAGGTTATAAGGTTATTGTTCAGACATTACTCTTATGTATCAAAAACTGTATATCCCAAACAAATGACGGAAACAAACATGTAGAACGGTTACGTCCCCTCCAGTGGCTGTCACTTCACTTACTATACTGTCTTGTATTGTATTGTATTAGATCAAATGTAATCGTCTTCATTATAGAAACTAAGATGCCATTTGTTACGTGACTGCGCCATACTCATATCATCCATTGTACATCCTTTCACAAATGATGCACAAATAATTACAATATGTTCAAGCACAGTATACCCGTTTATACTCACCCGTTGCCTCTGGTATGGTGAACATACCTTCAGATTCAGATGTGCTTTTCCCAGATGAACCTGTTGCACTTCCATGTTCACCCCTCTATCTCACGAAAACAGTGAAGCTAACTATCTATCTCCACGAGGAAGGCCATAACTTCACACTAAGGAAAGGAGACGTGTTAAAATTCCAGTTGTGCACAAAGAGAGGTGGTGGCCAAGTGCCCTCATGAGTGCGGATGATTAGAATGTATCAATAACAATCACTGATGTAAAACCCTTAAAGAGCTTACCTCATAATTGGCAGCCTGCAGACAGTGTGTTAGTCAATTCATTAGGTGCAACTGGATTGGTCTGAGCTACTACTGATAGTGGACACTGTATAATCACATTACTTACATTAGGTTGAAGGAGAAAAAAAAAAGTGACAGTGCACTATCTGGCCGTACAGAGGACAGCTGCAGGGAGCGAGACTCTGGTTATACTTTTACAGTCGAGACGAACTCGTGACGGTTCTTCACGCGCACTGCAGCTTTACCATCGACCCCTAAGGCAGAACACCCACTACATTTGTCTGAATAATGCAGCAGCAGTGACAGTGTTATAATAGCTGAAATCACACAGTTATCAGGCCCGAGCCTAGATGAGGTCCTGGTAAGGGACTTTTGTTCTCCCCTGGTTTCTCATCATTCTTCCGCCTCTAAGATTGCATTTTTGCAACGGCACGGTGATTAGGGTTGGTGAAAATTGCACATGATATAGCGCCCCCTGCTTAATCCTAAAGTCTAAATGCAATTTTGTGCACACAGTCCGCGCATGAAACAAAACCATCGATTACAGCTACGTCATATTTTGAATAATGACCAGGAAAAACTTCTTATGGATGATCGTCGACGCGGCCAGTGAGGTTCGTGAGGCTGGCGTGTGTTTAAGATTTGACCATTTTAGTTATATTTCTAACTATTTTGATGCACGTATAAGTAATGATAATAATAATGGCCTACACTTGTGTTGCGCTTTACAAGCCTGTGTTACCAAGTTTCTCAAAGCGCCACACTATAGACATTATTCATTCACGCCATACTCTGTGGTGGGAAGCCTCTGTTGTAGCCCCAGCTGCCCCCTGGGGTAGACTGATGGAAGCGAGGCAACCAGTCTGCGCCATCGGTACAGACTGGTAGGTGAGTGAGTGTTTTAGTGATAGAGGAAATTGGAGTACCCGGAGGAAACTTACGCAGACACAGGGAGAACATGCAAACGCCGCACAGAAAGATCCGAGTCGGGAATCAAATTCGGGACCTCCTAGCTGTGTTTTCATACCTATAATTACACTCAGACCGGGTATTACAGTATATGGTGATGTGTCATATACTGTAGCAGTGCTGCTGATCACGTATTATAAATCCCGGACAGCATTATGCTTACGTTTTCTGTGTTACGGGGTCAGGATGTGCGTCATGTATTCACAGGCAGACTTATCTGACCAGGAGATACATAGACCTCTGACCCGAGGGACAAATCCTTAATCTGATCTACTACTGTAGTGTGTTTCACTCCTTCCTGTTCGCTTCTTAAGAGCGGGTATATTAAGGCTTCTGTTTCCACCGTGACGTGTGTCCTGCACAGCACTAAGGCACTTGACCTGGTGCCAATGATAATGTACACTAAAGTGGTCAGTGGGTTCATATTCTGTGTTCATCACCAGTAACTCTGTTCATTCCTGCGCATTATGCTATGATCATATTCAGAATTATTACTAAAAAACACTTGTCTGTTCCTTGATAAACATGTTCAAATCGAACAATTGAGTTAATTTATCCACAATAACAAAACAATTATTCAATCCGAAAGATTTATGAGTTTCTATGGTCAGTTTAGTGAACAATACTTTTATATTATATTATCCATGCATATTTAATCATATTAACTGACTTGTTCCTCCATTTTGATATGGAGCTCTTTTAAATTATCACTCAATATTAGTAAATGTTTGAGTCAAGTTAATGTTTAACCCAGCAATGGCCAGACTAGACAAACAATACAATGCACTGGAAAACCTCGCAGGACTAACTGGATACCGAAAATGACCGAACAAAATGGGACTTTGCGATCTGAATCCATTGAGATGAAGAACTTAGACTCCAAAGACGATGGAGACGAAAATAAAAGTGATCCTCTGTATTGTTTTTATGTTTGGGCTTTTCTTAGACGTAATGCTTTTGTTCTCCTGACAGCGACGGCGGTGCTTGTAGGTAGGATTGCTATCTTCCAGTGTTATCCCTGCTCTCTCGTGATTTGTACGTTTTGTCCTCATTGGCTTTCTCTGTCTGTGTACAGGTGTTTCCTTAGGGTTCGGGTTGCGGACATGTGGCCTGACAGCCCAGGCAGTTCAGTACCTGAGCTTTCCCGGAGAACTGCTGATGCGAGTGCTGCAGCTGATGGTGCTTCCGCTGGTTGTATCCAGTTTAATTATAGGTTAGGGCGGCATTTGGTGTTCAGTGAAAGTTTGCAATGGGTTAAGTTTGCTCTTTTTACCTGTCAGGCATGTCCTCTGTGGAAAGGAAAGCGTACGGCAAATTGGGACTTCGAGCCCTTCTTTATTATTTGATAACTACACTCATTGCTGCGTTCACTGGCATTGCGCTGACCTCTATTATCCAGCCTGGAAAAGTGCACAGCCATTCAGAAATGTCTTCTTCTGAAAACATCGGCGTTCATACGGTGGACTCCTTTCTGGATTTACTCAGGTGCAAAGAATAATATTATCATTTTTATTGTTTGCTTGTTTAATTCAACCTTTTTAATGGAACTCTTAGGAACATGTTTCCCTCAAATCTCGTGGAAGCCTGTTTTAAGAAGGTAAACAACGCTGTTGGTTTGTAATATTTCTTTTTATTCAGTGACTCATCTGATTTGTTCCTTCTAGTACAAAACTGAGTATGTAAAAAAGCAAGGGATCCATATGACTTACGCTGGAGAGACAGGTGAGTTATTTTCTTATGTACATTTTGTCTGTGTGAAAATGTTGTGATTATATATATCCTTTGTTTCATTTATTGTGTTGCCTTGCTAACGTAATAACTTTAGATGATAATGCAGAAAGCAGGAATATTTTATCGCACAAAAATCTCCTTTTAGCTTTGGGATACGTGAGGCGTCATTTACTATTGATTAGAGAAATGTATTAGTATTATTAGTATATGTTCATTTAAAGGTGCATTATGCAACTTTTTAAGCGAAAAATAAATGTGTGACCCAGCGAATGGTCAGCATGACGCCTTTACTTTCAATCACAGTGGGGTCAACACTCCGGGATCAATTGTTGTGTAGGTTTTCTGGTGAGAGGGTCCATGAAGGGCAGTATAAACCTTCTTAACAATTGATTGAGCATCTTAGAGACCACTGTGATGAAAAGTATAGCCGCCATTACTCATACAGCCGCTAGGGCACTGAAAGGACAAATACGCACAAATATCAACTTTTTTTTAACCACATAAAAAGTTACATAATGCACCTTTAAATACAATATAATCTTATGCACCAAGTATTAGGATTTGTCATCATAACAAACTGCAATAATTTAGCCTGAATGATTAGAATAAGAAAGCACACGCTGTGTTTCCAAAAGTTATTAATTCAAAACACCCGACATTGAGTAAAGCATTTGGAAAAAATGGCATTTTAAAAGTATGGCTCTCTATCAGCACCAAAACTGGGATTAACAATACCAACTTTAAGTCATTTGTTAAAAAAAAAAAATGTGAGACTAAGTTGCGTATCAAATCATTGCGATACATGGTTTCGAATCCCGCCTCCTGAAGGTGCATGCTGTCGTTGTGTCCTTTGGCAAGACACTTCACCCACCTTGCCTCCAGTGTCTGCGTACATTGGTGTATGAATGGGTGAGAGGATCCTTGCTGTAAAGCGCTTTGAGTGCCTAATGTAGGTGGAAAAGCGCTTTATAAGTTGAGACCATTTACCATACATTGCAAAACAATATTTTGTCCCATTTTCAATACAAACAAAGGCAATGTCTTCATCTTCTTGTGTGAATAATAACTTTTTCTATTGTGTCTCTCTGCTCCCTAGAAGAGACTATAGCTGTCGCAGGCTCATCAGATGGTATTAACGTTTTGGGGTTGCTCGTTTTCTGCACCGCTTTGGGTTTGGTTCTTGGTGGCATAGACAACAAGGGGAAGCCACTTAGGGACTTCTTCTCCTGTCTCAATACGGCCATTATGAGCCTGGTCAACATTGTCATGTGGTAAGAAGAACCTTAAATCAGTTCAGTAAATCAAAGCTATGAATGTACTTTCGTCCGACAGGTACAGTCCAGTGGGAATCCTCTTCCTGTTGGCTGGTCAGATTTTGAAGATGAAGAGCTTAGCCGATATCAGCCGCGGAGTTTCCATGTACACGCTGACTGTGATCATCGGCCTGTTCATCCATAGCTTTGTCACACTTCCTCTCATATATTTCATCGCTGTCCGGAAAAACCCCTTCAAATTTATGGCTGGTCTACTGCAGGCTTTGACCACTGCTTTTGGCACATCCTCCAGGTTTGTACGCCAACTAAATCGCACGTGTTTACACATAATAGTATATTTCTCCATGTACAGCTCTGCAACCCTTCCCGTGACTTTCCACTGTATGGAGGAGAGGCACAAAATGGACAAAAAAGTGACACGTTTCATGCTGCCACTCGGGGCCACGATGAACATGGACGGCGCCGCGTTGTACGAGGCCGTTGCTGCTCTATTTATCGCACAAATGCATAATATTGACTTCGGCATTGGGCAGATTGTTATCCTCAGGTAAGTTTTGTTTGTACAGCGGGTCGAGGAATCTTTGAGACCAACATTTTTATCTACGGTTGCTGAAACAAAATATAATTGTAATAAATAGAGAGATTTGCTCACTTCCTGAACTCACACTTTCTAGTTTGTGCGGTTTTTTTATTTAGTTTCATAGTCACGGCTGCCAGCACCGGTGCAGCAGGGATCCCACAGGCCGGTATGGTGTCTATGCTGATCGTCCTAACGTCGGTCGGTCTCCCCGCGGCGAGCATATCTCTCCTCATGCTCGTGGATTGGATTCTGTAAGTGCACGATCTACAGTCGGACCTTTTCATTTGGAGCCGGCCACTACAGTAAATGCCTGTTGTGTTTGCAGAGATCGCTTGAGGACTGCCACCAATGTACTCGGTGACTGCATTGGAGTAGGGGTCGTTCAGCATCTGTCCAGAAATGAACTTGAAAGGCCAGCTCATTAATTATTCACTTTTAATCAAATCCAAATGACAGCTGATAGGTCCACAGATATCTTCACTGAATCTGTAAGTTATGAGTGAATCAAATATTCTTCAGTTTTCAACATTGTGTCAACAGTGTCTACAACAGGGTTTCCGCAGGGCATTAAAAAGCATTAAATTAAGTCATTAAATGAATTATGCCAAAATGAAAGCATTAAAGTGCATGACTTAATGCTTTTGAAAATGTGACTTATTTAGATGAACGACATCTGTTTGGTAGTAAATAATTATAATTTAATTTCATTGAAGCAGCAATTTAATGAAGAAAAGTTATTTGTATATGAATTTTTAAGCTGCTGACAGGAAGTGACATAGATAGAGGTAAAGTTCCATAGCAGTTTGACTCATTTCCCATTGACTTGAATATGGTTGGCACGGCAACAGTTTAAAATTGTTTGCCTCTATCTATGTCACTTCCTGTCAGTGAACAATAAGGAAGTGTAACTATAAACATCACACAAATGGTCAAACTAAAGGAAGCTGGGTAAAATGTTTAGCACAATTTTAAATATAATTATGTTAACTATGTTTTGGCATAAAATGTGTGTCTAATGTGTCATGTGTACTTTAAATTGGATTCAAACTGGCATTAAATATACATTTATTTCAAGAAAGAACCCACTAAATGACATTGCTCAACTATTTTTACTGCACACATTCGTCAAAAACTCAAAAACTATGGTCGAAAACAAATTCAGCTGCAGTTCTGATTGAATTTGACTCAATCCTTTGCTCAAAAGTTGCCCGTTGTGTCCAATTTGGCTTTTAATATCAACATTCCCCCTCGTTCGTCTGTCTGACTGAATATTTACAAATCTTGTGAAAATGAAATATGCCAAGATGTTTTGCTTTTGCCACCTGTAGAAACCCAACATTTCATTCTACTATTAAACCACCGGCAGCTGCTCATCATTTCTACAGTTCCTACAAAAAAAAATAGCCTAAAGACGTGTAAAACAACCTAAAATAAATAAGAAAGAATCAAATCAGGCTGGCACAGTGAAATCAGCGCCTAGATGACTAATAATGATTTTATTTCCATCATTATTATCATTACTTCAATACTGATTCAGCAGCATGGAGAATGACATGAACCCTGCTACAGCTTTCTGGAACACTCTTGGGCTCCATCTTGTGGTAATCTGACAGAACAAAACATCTCCCTTGACCCAGTTGCACATGCGCTACTGCAGTTCTTCAACCGCCATATAAATGTTCCTGTTTTATTGAACATCAAGTGCAGTGCATTGGATATAGTGATTCCAATCTATTATTAAAGTCACTTTTTCTTATAGTGTATCAAGACTCTTGGTCAGGAATGTCCTTTGGCGGAGTAATCCGACCACAGTTCATTTCGAAGCATCCCAGCATTACCTGTTCTGTGGGCGTGAAAACAAAAGCTTACGCACAAACCTGTCATCCCAGAGACATGCCCAAATCCAAGTCTGTTCATGCCTCCGAGTTATTAATAGTGGACGTCAAACACACCCAAAATGCAGTTTGGTTCTCGGCAGTGCGGAGGAGTCGCCTGACATGGCCCAGAGCTGTGGCGGTGCATGACGGAGGGGCGCTGACGGAGGAGGGGCTTTGCTCTGCGCGAGAAAACACCCAGGAGAGCGAGAGGCAGGCGCGAGATGCTGTTGCCAGGGAACAGCGTTGAAGGAGAAACCACCATGTTGCCCGAGCGGAGGACCACAACACCATAAACCCGCCAGCTGCCAGGTGGACGGGAGCGGACGGGAGAAACCGCCGGAGTAGCTCCACTACCGAGGACAGCGCGCATCGAGGTAGGCACGATTGCATAACATTCATGAACACTGCTCCCATATGGTGACATCATCACAGCAGCAGCAGCGGCGGGATTAGAGCCCGCGGCGGGGGCACTGTTGAGAAGGGGGGAGTTCAGTCTGTCGTGACCAGGACACGAGAGGGAACAGAGAGGTAGAGAGTGGTGGTCGTTATGAAGCCAAGGATTATCGCACATACAACACCAAGGATAACATTCTGGGCACATGCTTCTTCTTCTTCTTCTGCTGCTGCTGCTGATGATGATGACTCAAAATGACTCCTCTCCTTTCACCCACGGTTTCTCTGCCCTTCTCTGTTAGGGGGAAGAAAGAAAAAAACTGCAAACAGGAAACCTCGGGTCCTGATCGTGCCAGGCTCCCACCTGTGAATGTAAACAGACAGGAGCGCTGAGGAGGAGGAACGAGTAACACCAGAAGATCACAGGGAGGAATCTTCTGCCACAGCCAAAGGGAAAGTCTTCCCTACATAGCACTTCATGTGAGTACACGGCTGTTTAACTTTGTCCCGACTCTCCGCAGGGAACAGGCTTGCCTTTGTTGCCATTTTGCATTGCTACATTATCGTCGCTCACACTCAGGCGTGTGGCGGACGAAACAAGAATATCAAGTTGGAGCGCACAGTTTTCTATCGAACACCCAGGGCTCCTGAAGCTCGCACACACATACCGTAGCTGCTTTTCTAAACAGCTTCCTACTCCCTTCATACATAACCATCTATGCATGGAATTTAAGCATAAATCTGATCATGGATTAACAAAACCAGTGCCGTTCCTTGAGGTAAACATATCCCTCATCAAAGCAACATTTAGTCCACATAGCCATATTCTCTAACCTTCTGCTAAAAGCCCCCAGTCGTATTTATCTTAAACCTTGTCCTTCCTCCACCTCTGTCGCTGCTGTAAATCAGATTATTTGGAGTGCACACATCAACCTAACAGCATTATCAAATCAATGTCCCAGTGCGGTTTATTTTAGTCTAACCTTCGTCGCTACTATCTATGCATCGCTTAATAGAAAAAAAGGGGGCACTGTTTTTGCCATCTGGACTCAAATCCCTCCCCGAACACGTGCTGTAACGCTACTTTGTGTTTTCGTCAATCAACCGTTCACTTCAGGAGCAGCTGAGCCCACACACACTCTCACAGACAGACACACACACACACACAGAGCTGCTGTTTACGTGTGAAACTCCCTGCTTTTTAGTCTATCCTTTGAATCCACTGTCAGATCCGTGCCTCCCGCGATTCGTTTTGAGAAGAAACAGAGTCACAACAAAGAGGGTGTTTTGTGTGGAGTTTTGAAGTGACAATCAAGGAATTCCCAGCACCTACGTCGGAATGAGGGCAGTGGGCTCCCGTTCGTTCAGCCCCACACCTTTTTAACTTAGACATAAATAAAGTAGCATATCGATATTCGCACTGAAATAAAGTTAACGATCTAAATTATGAAAGGTAAACATTCAACTAATCCTCTCGCTCTCTCCCTTAGTGTGCTGGGATTTCGTTTCTATGATGTGTCAGATCCTTTCATCTGTTACTTGGAGTTAAGGTCTGGGGTTAGGGACGGTTCGGACATGTTTTTAGAAATTAGAAGGTCTTGGCTTTCAAATGAGGTATCACCCTGGCATTTTGGCTGTAAGCTCTCCTGTCAATACGCTTCGAGAGTTGGCTATGCACAAATGGAAAAAATAAATCTAACCCTAAAACAATAGGTTACATATAACAGGACATGAAAAAAGCATAACATTTGATTCAAACTTGCATTAAATCAATTTGGGGGGGAATTATGACATTGCCCAAAATTTTTTTACTGTTCATTGAAAGTCCATTGACAGGGCTGGGTACCGATACCTGAGCTTTATTTTTTTCGATACTTAAGCTAAATTATTTGTCATATAGAACCATAAAACAGATTAATAATGTTCATTTATTCCTTTTCCTTCCATTGAACTTCTTTAGCATTTGTTTGAGGTGAAACAACAAAGAAAAAGGGCAGAAAAAACCCTTTCCAAGTTGTTCTTATTTTCCTATTTTTCCCAATTTTTTTACTAAATGTTTTTTTTTTTTTCTCAAATGTTCTATTTTCCACTTTTTCCCAAATTTTCTACATAAAAAAAAAAATATATATATATATATTATATCTTTCCTCAATTTTTTTGAAATCTTTTAATGGTACCCAGCCCTATTCTTTGCAAATACCAAAATGAAAGTCTAAAATATTCTTGCAGTTTTTGGCTGAAATCTTTGTTGCAAATCTTAAATTAAATATGTACCGTTTATTTTTTATTTATTTTTTTATGCGTTTGTGGCATTAAAATATAGTATTTGGGGTTTAAATTGGCTTTAAAATGTATTGAATTTGACTTGCTTCTGCTTGTTAAACCGTGAGAACTCACATCATTGCTTCTGTCGGAAAATGAGTGTGGTCTAAATACTACTGTCATACCTTTTTGGATATTAGATGTGGTATTGAATCATTATAAATTGCTAATTTTCTTTTTGCTAGACTGGAATTTTCCTTTTGACAGTTCTTTATCCACTATTTAAAATACTGTTTGTCTTCATAGTTTGCTCAGCTCTAATACTTCATATATAAAAAAAAGGTTTCAGTTATGATAAATGACTATAAATGTCAAACCTCAGTTATCAATGTGACTCCACTGTCAGCACAGTGGCCCCCTGCAGCCTCGGGGCCTTTGCCTTTTAGCCTATTTTCTTTGTCTTTTTTATACTTGTCTTGTTTCGCTGTGGCGCATCAGTGCCATGCCAGTGGACAAATGGACTCTGGTATCGTCTGCCTGTCTGAACTCTGGTATTGAAGAGACTGCTTCCTGATGCCCATGTGACTCATGCATGAGGCTGACTACATGACAGCATGTGTTACGCATCCAGAGGGGAAGTGTGTGCAGCAGTTCATTTTAGTTCATTTCTGACCTTAAAATAACGCATACGGTCATTTTGTTGTTGTCTTTTTTCTCCTTAGTATTTTACCAGGAAACAACAGCAAAACAAGGAGACAGAATCAAGATAGAAAACCATATGCAGTCTTTCAATAATTGCAGCATTTGCAGGATTTTTGCGGATTACTCCAATCTGAAATCTAAATCTGTGTCCGTACCTGATGTTTTTTGTGTGTATTATCATTAACGATATTTTCTTGATGCTTTTCTTCCACAGTGAGCTGCGTCCCGTCCTCGTTCGGGGGATGGGAACAGCAGAGGCCACTCTCCGAATGGACAATATGGAGGTGAAGGACGAGTGGCAGGACGAGGACTTCCCCAGGTATGAGCTCCACAACTCTGCGTCTACAGGGAGGGAGAGCATCTGTGTTTCTGCAGAGGCTGATTCTGAGTCGGTGATGTGGCAAATGCTGGAGGGAGGCAGGTGTGCGGTTTCCTCCGTGATGCTGCTAATGTTTGTTACAATTGTATTGCATATATCGCTGTGACATTGTTTCTAAAAGCTTCTGCAATGTCAAAAGATCAAGTGTTGGATTCCTTTTTCACCAAGATCTTGTATTGATGATGGGAGAGTGTGACCACTGCGCAAAGCCTTCTCCAGCACATCCCAAACCTTCTCAATGGGGTTAAGATCTGGACTCTGTGGTGGACAATCCATGTGTGAAAATGGCGCTCCCAGAACCACTCTTTTACAACGTGATCCCGCGTCATCAAGGAAGAAGAAATCCACCGGTAGAACTGGTAGAATAAACTGGTCATTCAGGATGTTCGTGTTCAACTCATCTCATTAGATTAGATTAGATTTGAAAGGGGACAGTGCAACTTCATAAAATACTGTACATAATCAAACTGAGCTTATTTAGACACATCATGTAGCGTCATGGCAACGTGTAAACAACCAGCAATCTCCCTCTCTCGGTACAGCTGAGTTTTTGCCTTTTTCTGCGAACTGCATTTGTGGTTTCTGTGCTCTACGTTGTTTTCCTGGATGCTTTTGTGCATCTTTACCGTGTTTTTGTGGATGTTCAGTGGATTTTTTTTACTGCAGAGAGTCCACAATCATCCTGATGAAAGCAGCTTTTTAAAGGTAAACAAACAGCTAGCTTATGAGCTAAAGACATTTGAGACCTAAAAAATACTGAAGAGGCCCCAAGAGCCCCCCACACTTGCAAGCACAGTGGAGGCGTCACGAGAGCCGCAACAAGGAAGGGACAGAGGAGGAGGTATCCAGGCGAGACTCACTATTATTTGACCTTTATTTAACCAGGAAAGTCCCACTGAGATTAAGAATCTCTTTTTCAGGGGAGTCCTGGCCCCAGAGGGGAACCTATTGTACATGTTTTTAGTGGTAGGGGAAATCGGAGTACCCGGAGGAAACCTACGCAGACACGGGGAGAACATGCAAACTCCACACAGAAAGGCCCCGGGCCTTGGTGGGAATCGAACCCGGACCTTCTAGCTGTGAAGCACAAGCGCTGTACTACAAATTGTTCTGGCTAATGGACGTTCACTGGAGAATAAAACCGATGAACTGCTAAGCTCTTCCCAGAAGATGATGAAAGACTGTTGTGGAGTGGAGGGAGCTGCGCAGGAGGAAGACGAAGAAGCTGACCAGTGCGGGACACCATGCTCTGAAACAGGGACAAACCCAGGAAGTGCTGGTCAGGTTGACCCACTGTCTAGTTAATACACATTTTGCCAAAGTTTCATAATGCTGAGATCACACACTGCCCTTTGCCTGCGCTCACACTCTAAAGACACTGGACACGCTCTGTAAGAATAATTTTAGTACGGAATAGTGAACAGGAAATAACTACAGAAGAATAACCACATTCAGCTGGTCTTCTTATGAAGCTTTCACAAACCACGGACTACATTCGCTACTATAATAAAAAATCATTACCAAATGATTTCATAGTTTATATTTATGACTGGCTGGGGGAAGTAAAAAGCTTGAAAACAAGAGCTAAACGTATTTACAAAGTGGCAAACCTGGGGCTAGACCCGTTTGTAGTCGCTTGTAATACCTTCATAATGCCTTTGTAACTTGCTTCTTTTTTGTTGGTAGTAATTGTATTTGTTGGTATAAACATCATGGACGTACAAAATGTGATCAAATGTTTAACGCTGTAGGAGTGGATCTAAAAGAGGCGCCCGAACATGTCCACGGGGGGGTCGTATTTAATGCTGTAATACCACATTGTGTCTGTGCTTGAAGCTCTTTTAAACCCGCCGTTGATTTACACCTTTCCAAAGCGACTGGCAAAATAATGGCAGTAATTACCTCCACAGCCGCTCCATCAGGCAGCCTTTGTAGTGCTGTTTAAGAGTATGTTTGTCTATGAGGGCCGTCTGTGTTACTGTCTGTGTGTGTGTGCGTGTGTGTGTGTGTGTCTATCCCCCACACTGAGCATTTAACGGCCTTATTATAATGTCAGGGGGATTGTGTAATTACAGTTGTGGCTTTTCCCAAACATCCAATTTAGCATCCAAGAGCGAATAGCAATACTCTACAACGAGAGGACTAAAATGCGGATGCAGTGTTTCATTACGATAACTTGTTGGATTTACAATGTTTCGTAAACATTATACTCTAGAGTTGCCACTGAGAAAGCTGTATCTGGGACAGTATGACGTTATTATTTGGGACAATGTTTGACTTTGTGTTTGTTTTCCCAGGCCACTACCTGAAGATGGGATCGGCCTCACAGACAACAGAACCAGTGAGTTCATCCAGTTTTGAGATGTTACAAACTCTATATATCTTTTGAAAATATTCTATAATCAATGAAGAACTACTGCTCTACTTCTAGCATCTATGTTTCTCCTGTTCCTTCAGATCCTCCCACCAGTCTGAACGTGGGTGAGACCATGGCTCAGAGGAAACGGCGCACCCTGGTGGCCCCTGACATGAACTTGTCCTTGGACCGCAGCGAGGGGTCAGTGCTCTCCGATGACCTCCTGGAGACTCCCGATGATTTGGACATCAACGTGGACGACATCGAGACTCCAGACGAAACCGACTCTCTGGAGTTTATCACCAACGGCAACGAGTTGGAGTGGGAAGGTACGATAATTGGCCTTTAAGTCTGTAGTATTAGCTTTAGTATTTGTATTTATTTTTATCTCCATTAGCTGTAACAAGTACAGCTACTCTTCGTGGAGTCATGCAGTAAACACCACAACACACTATCAAGTGCAATAAAACAGAATCTTTATTCAGTTATTTTAACCTTGCCAGGGATTAGGGTTATGATTAGCGTTAGGAACGGCAAATGTGAGTTGTGTTTCACTCACATGGATCTCACACATATTTTTAGAAACTAGAAGGTCTTGGCTTTTAAATGAGGTATCACTGGCACATAGGCTGTAAGATCTCCTGTCAGTACGCTTTGAGACTTGGATATGCATCATTGCTAAACCTAAACCTAAGGTGGCAGGTTAACAGATTTTTTTTTTACTTTAAATGAAAATGAACAAAATGAATGACAAAAGTTTCCCAAGACAGGAGCGGTATTTTCCTCACAATGGGGTCAACACTGAAAACCCAATGGTTTCCCTTTCACCATATAATGTCTGTGACTGGAAAAAGCAAAAAATACAGAACCCATCCATCCATCCATTCATTTTCTCCCACTTGTCCGTTGCCGGGTCGTGGGGGCAGCTGTTGGAGCTGCCCAAGTCACATAGCACCAGTCCCCTATGGCTCCTCCTGCAGGTGGTGGGTCCACGGGAGGACGGCCTCATGGTTCCAAACGGTTCCAAACGGGCCTGGCGGTCTCTCATAGGGGGCCCATTCACACTCACATTCATACACCAGTGTAGACACTGGAGGCAAGGAGGGTGAAGTGTCTTGCCCAAGGACACAACGACAATGGGCACCTTCAGGAGGCGGGATTCGAAACCCCGACCTTCCGATCATGAGACGACCCGCTCTACCATCTGCGCCACCGTCGCCCCCCCAAAAAAAACAGACCATTAAGTAAAATTAATCCACAAGTAATTTACTAATTTCAGGTTTAATAGGCAAACAAAATAAAACAGTGCAGCGTTGCTATTTTTGTCACTGTACAAATACAAAATGCCACTTCGATAACACTACTGAAATAATCAATTCATAACACCTTTGTGTATTAAAGTACAAATATGTTTTATCATTAGAGACGTGTTTGTTTTCAACGGTTTAGTAGCCTTTACTTCAAACCGATGTTACATGTCTCTGTGAGTGACTGTCCGTCTGAAGCTGAGCGTTGTTGTGCAGACGACACTCCGGTGGCCACGGCCAAGCGCCTGCCCGGGGAGGGGGAGGAGGAGCGGGACTCCTCAGGGCGACTGTGGCGCACGGTGCTGATCGGGGATCAGGAGCAGAGGATCGACATGCAGGTCATCAGGCCGTACCTGCGCGTGGTCACGCACGGAGGTGAGGCGTCGCCTAGACACACAAACATGGACAATAGGTACGCAGCAAATCCAAGACATACAAGAGTCTTAAGAGTTCCAAAAAGGCTGTGACTAGAGGACAGAAAAATGCCAACTAAGATGTCATTTGTTCATTATTTCTTAATCTTTCAGTTGAATAAATATCCATTGTGAAGTTCTCCTCACATTATTGTCTTGTCTGTGTGGAGTTTGCATGTTCTCCCCGTGTCTGCGTACTCCGGTTTCCCCTACCATCAAAAACATGTACAATAGGCCAGGATGAATTATGTGTGTGAATGCATGGAGGTGAGCAGAGGGACTGTTGGCGCAGTAGTGACCGTGCTTCTGTCAGTCTCCCCCAGGGGAAACTGAAGCTACTAAGGAAGCTTACCACCACCGAGTATGGAGTGAATGTTAAACTGACTCATGCAAAGCGCTTTGTGACCATGTCTGTGAAAGGTGCTATATAAATAAAGATCTTCTTCTTCTTCTTGTCTCTCTCAGGTTATTACGGTGAAGGCCTGAACGCCATCATCGTGTTCTCAGCCTGTTATCTCCCTGACAGTAACTGTGAGGACTACGCATACATCATGGAGAACCTCTTCCTGTAAGAGCCGCTCCTCTCATTAGACCTTACTGCAGCGTGCTGTGCAATGGGCCATTGGATGGAACTAAGCCTGATGGGCAATTCAAATAATTTAATCATAGGTTAAGGGAACGGTGATGATGTGTCTGTGTTTTCAGGTATGTTGTTAGTAGCCTGGAGTTGTTAGTGGCAGAAGATTACATGATCATCTACTTGAACGGAGCAACCCCTCGTAGGAGGATGCCTGGGATTAGCTGGCTCAAGAGATGTTATCAGATGATTGACAGGAAGTAAGTGACGGTGCTGAAACGGACTGTCAGTGTTGTGTATGACATGAAAGTATCACCTGATTTCTTCTCTGGCAGGTTGAGGAAGAATCTAAAGTGTCTCTTCATTGTTCACCCGACGTGGTTCATCAGGACCGTCATCGCCATCTCAAGACCCTTTATTAGGTGAGATTCATCTACACAAGAAAAGGGATTTTTAAGGGCTGAGCAATATTAGAAATATAATATTGGATAACAATATTATTATTATACTTCAGTGAATCATTTCCACACAGCACATTCCAATAGATTTAAAGCCACATTTCACTCAATAAAAAGAAGAAAATACATTTTAATACAGATATTTTTATTGTTGAAAAAATACCTAAAAATACAAACAAACTGCTGTGAGCGGCTCAGAGCGTCAGACCTGACTGTAACTTTACTGGGAGCAGGACGTCTCCAGCTCAAGATTTAAAAAGGTCAAGTCCTCACCCAAATCCATTCTTTGATTATCCACTCCCAATATAGCCTTTTCCTGTATTAACGCGGTCATTAGGAGCATGTTTTACGCAGTGTGCCTTTAAACAAAATGTGTAAGCAATTTGTTTTTGTTTTTATCTAAATGTGCTCAACAAGAATCAGGACCAAAACGAGGCTGAAATAGAACTCAACTGAAGAAGACATGACTAAAACTGAACTTTTGCACATTTTTAAGTTTTAGGTTTTGTTGGTGGAAAATATGTAAATCTCACTCGGATTTAGGACCTCAGTGATTTTGTAAAGTATTGTTGCTGCTTTGGGTATATTCCATCACCTAATATTGTAATAATGGTCATTTGGAGATATATTATACAGCACTAGTCTAAATATATACTACCCAAACTGAAACATATGATTTCCCTAGTTCCTAAGCAAACAGTGAAAAGAATAAGTAGTCTTGTGCAGATCTTGTGCGCTCTTCTTCTTCTGGTTTACTGAGTTCCCTTGTTTTATGAACAGTGTCAAGTTCCTGGACAAGATCCGTTACATCCAGACCCTGGAGGAGCTGAGCCAGATCATCCCCATGGAGCATGTGCAGATCCCCGACGGCGTGCTGCAGTAAGTCATTTCCACCACCAGGGGGCGCCGTTGAGACACATTCTCTGGTTGTGTGTAACGCGACTAGAGTTACAGAGTGCTGTGAAACGCTGTCCATTATCCCGGATGTCGATCTTTTATTGACTAATGTGTTGCATAACGACTGACGAGAGGTTTATGTTGAAGGTACGACGACGAAAAAATCCGAGCACAAAAAGAAAGGTGAGCACGATATTGTACGGTTAATTTACAACGCTAAAAAAATAAAGTACACAGTTATTGATTTGTATGTCTGTCTTTTTATTTGTTTACACAGACATGACCAGGAGAAGCAGGCGACCCCAATACCAGCAAAAGAAAGGTGACCTCATTATGCACACATGTCTTCATGTAAGGGTGCAGAATATGTCCACACAAAAGCAAAATATCAAAGGCCCGGATTTATTTATTGATTTTATTGATGACAAACAATGAGTTGTGCATCGCAATTCTTCACAGGGGCAAGTTTAGTTATAGCCACATTTCACGACTTGGTGAGTGACTTTTTAGGGTCACCGTCACAGAAATGCTCGAAAACTCAACGCAAGTTCATGGAATTAATACAAATGCTTTATAATAGGATGCACCGTGTATACTAAGGGAGGACAAAAGTCATTTATTCTATTACTTTAAAAAAAAAAAAAGGTATAGTGCCTTTAATGATAAACTTAATAATAGTAATTTCCTCATCCATAAAGTGCTTTACTGCTTTTACATCGCCGTTATCACAAAACTTGCAGGTTTTCTTGAGGTGCAATCATTTTGAAGTTCACAAAGTCCTATTCAGATTTTCTAGTAGCAGTTTAAGCGCCGACAGTATTTGATTAAAGCATTGGTGAAGCATGTAGCTAAGATAAGCAATGATGTAAACCCCTATACTACACTTGCCACGCCTCTTATATTAAATACGGTAATTGTGAACTTGCTGACAGAATAATCACGTTTGCGCCAACGCCCCTAATTCCACAAAAAGCCTGAAAAGCGATCGGGCGTTGCTTTAATTAGCCCGCAGAGCGTCTCGAGTGAAATCGTGTGAGTGAAAGCAGCCGAATATGGAGCGCCGGAGTGTCTAACGGTTTGTGTTCAATGTGCCACTTCCAGGCCCAAGTCGATGATGGCGGACGTGAGCCGTGACATCTGACATTCAGGTGAGCGTCCCGTCTAAGGCCTGGCTGAAAGCGACGGCTCCTCCATCATGTTGATGAGCGTGTCGCATTCGCTGTAACTCAGCTCGGCCTGTTGAGCTAATATTTCCCTCGCACTTACACGCACCGAGCTGTCAACTGTGAACGATGCACTGAGCACCGGGGGCAAAGGTCATTGGTTAAAGGGAGGAAAAGGTCTCTTTCAGGTTAAGATTTGCCTTACAGCACTGAGCGTGATGTTGGTCCGGTTTATGTTGAGAAGTAGAGACTCAAGCGTAAAGCCCTGCTCAAGCCCTGACAGTTTGCTGAATGTCTCTACCTTCTCTTTCCCCCATTTTACACTCTTTTTACCAGGGCCGGTCTGGGACAATAATTCAGCCCTGGCATTTTTTTGTTTGGACCGGCCCACGCATAGCGGAGGGGGGGTGGGGGGGTGGGGGGGGGGGGGTTGATGCATTATTACTTGTTCAGTTTTCCCAAAGAAACAGTAAAACTCAACAAAGAAAATAGGATCTAAACATTTTACAACTTAATTAATAAAATACTTTTCTTTTTTTCCAACTTTGCATTTGGGTAACTGGCTAATTCTTCTCACAGTCTGGTCTCTCTGACATCTTTATACTGGACAAAGTATAAAAGGACAGTAGAATGATCACTATCTGAACTCATTCATTAAGTCTGCTTACTTCTAACTGGTGCCAAGTCATGTTTGAGATCTATGGATTTCTCTGCCTGATGCCAAAGAGTGTTAGTTAACACTCCACATCATATTTCCCTCTTACCATGTGTTACATAAAGCTACAGCTGCTCTTCTCCTCAAGCCTTTCCCACATAACAAATCAACACTATTTTTAATCAACCAGCCACTACCTTAAAATGTATCCGAGCTGTACACTCAGTCCTGTAATATAGGGGAAATGCCCAGCACAGTGGGACACTGTGGTTTTTAAGGTTTGAAGTTATGTTAAAGTTATTTTAAAGTGCCCGGTGCCAGGGGCCGCTCCTGCCCCATAATATATCAGAGCTATCATCTGTGGCAGGCGACATCTCAGGAATGGACTCACCAAATGCCAGCGGAGCAAGAGCACAGGGAGAGGTTAGCGACCCTGCAGTGTCATGTTGGAACAAGGGCCGTTCAGACATCGATGTTAATGTTGAGGTTTAGGTGTGGCTTCAACAAATGCATCAAAAGTGAGAGATTTGCATCATATTTCATTCACAAAAGGAATCGTGAATGAAACGACGAAAAGGCGTCTCTGAAACCGAGAGATTAGTAACTTACTCCTTCAGTAAAGTTAGCAGCAACCAGTTCATGAGCATAATGAACTGTTTTACCAATTAAGTAAAATCATACTGGCTTTACTGGTGCTGATTTTACTTTTAAGTAAAAAACAACACATGTTCTACTTCTACTGTATCAGCACTTTGCATTTCAAATAACACAGATCTAAAAAGTCTGACACTTCGTGTACACAGACTATGGTCTCCATATTATGCATATGCATATTATGCTCCACCTATTATACCACTATTATAAATGTACTGATTGTGCAGTTGTCCCAGAGACAGACTAAACTTTGTGTTTCCATTGCAGAGAGTTGGGCTGAAGACCCTCAGGACGACATCATGAACTTTACTTTACCTGGTTCATTAGCAGGACAATCCTGTGTCAAGGCATTGGTTTTAAATGCCACGCTTGCTTTCATTGTGAAACTGAATTCACACCAAAGTACCAGAGTCATACTTTAACAGCTCGCCGCATGTCAACACGTTTACGCACAGCATGGCTTTATTAGACACACGAGGAGCTAAACACTTTGAAAATGTACATACTGTAAAATATTTTGAGACCGCTGTTTGCACAAATGTTTGATCATTTTAATGTTTACTGTTTTGGTATTCTTTTGATTGAAGCGTCTTTAAAAATCATGTGCATTGAAACATTTATTTTCACATCATAAATATAGGTGGCATGCTCGTTCGTAACGTCGGTTCAGTTTTTCTGCCAGGTTTTGTCATTCACTATCATGGTCTGAAAATTATTTTACGATAGAGAAAATACTGTATATTATCAAAGGAAATGTATATTTAAGTAAAGTGTCAATGATGAAAGTATTATTTATGAAAAGGTGCCATTTGATGTTTGTATGAAATAAATATGTCATATTGATTACCTTGAAGTTGAACGGTTGTATTTACGCAAGTCTTAAAGTATCAAAGAAGACCGATTTAAAAGGTTGACCTTGGCCTGGAAACTGTCAAATGTCCAGTGTGTTCCAGCTCAGGATCAGGATCAGTTATTATTATAAATTATACTTTATGAGTCTGAACTGGGTGCCCTCAGTCAGGACATTGTCCATGTGCTGTTCCTATAAAACACTCGAGCACTGCTCTGTGTGAAGAGGAACTATTTGGAGAATATTTTAGAATGTGAGAAGTTATACTGTTATAATTAGATAACTTATAGAAAATAAAACGTCACCAAACTTAAAGTATTCAGCCAGAAAAACATGGCCTAAACATGAGGTTACACAGCGACACAAGCAAGAGATAAAACACGTGAAACGGCTCACGTCCGATGATAAGACGCAAGTGCCCAGCTCTAACCGATAACGCGCCGCTGTGGTCACATGGCAATGCATTCAAATCTGTTAAAAATACCTGTGACGCCGCGGCCGTACATACAACAGCGGCTAAATATAGTGCTACCGGTTTTCACTGACCCAGAACTGTCTAAGTGTGGAAATTTCCCCTCTCCAAGTCATAATAATAACACTCACTGCGTACAGTGTGTCTGAGGCGGTGGGGAGCGCCAACGCCACCAACGGGGGCTCCGCCTGATCAGAAGGTCAGAGAAAATATCATTTGAGCAAATTAAAGAGCACGAGATATAACACAGAAACAGCTTTGAGGGAGATGCAGTTTTGGCAAATACCATCTCATAACATGTGTTATCTTCCAAGTGCCACCAGGCGGAGTTCCAGACCGAATCAGAACTAAACTGTGTCCAAAGTGGTTCAAAAATAGACATGAAGTAGGACTAAATCTTGTCCAAACTAGAAAAAACACCTACTTTAATAAAGGCATACATGTAAAATATGAATGTAAGGTCTATTTTCACTTCAGAGCCAATGGGACAAAACTCAAGAGATGAGCCACGTGACAACACTGTAGATAGAACCTTAAGCTCACATAACCTTTGAATGTTCCTCCTTCTTACACAGGGGAGATGTACGGACTGGTCAGTGTTCAATAACTCCTGATAGCAGGTGGACATTTTTGCCCTCACTCTCATGTAAATGTGCTCCTCCAGGCCCCCCAGGTCTCATTGGTGCAAGGGGGGGGTGAGGTGTCGCCCTATTGGCTGCGGGGGAGGCCTTACGCTCCGGCTGAGTGCTTTATAAAGCGCGCCGGAGATATTCTATCAATGGAGTAGTAAAAAAGGGGGGACAGCGAGAGAAGAGGGAAAGGATTTGTTCAAAGCCTTTAGAAAGAAGCGGGCTGGGTTCCTCCTTTTTTTTTACTTGATTCCAGAGGTGACCAACAGAAAACTAACTCAAAATGAAGTTCATCATCGGCATTGGAGGGTAAAGTATTTGTCTTTTGGATCGCTGTATTTGTCTTCAAGCGTTCGTGTAAAGAGATCTGTGTGCTGTCGTTACAGCGTGACCAACGGTGGAAAGACCACTCTGACAAATAGACTCCTAAAGACATTACCCAACTGCTGTGTGATACATCAAGATGACTTTTTCAAGGTAAGACAAGTTAGGGTTCAACATGAAGAAAGTTAGTCATCTTAAATTACTTTGATATGTTGTACAATATCTGAGACTGTAGTGTGAAACAGGTTTTAGAGTTTTTAGCAGTTTATAACCTGGTAGAAATAACACACAGTCTGACCTGCGGATGTGTTGTCCTCGCAGTGGCCTAGTAATAAATCTGGCTGATTGTCTCCTGGACAGCCGATCGAAGGGCTGAGCGTCCCCACTTCAAGTCAGACTTTTTACAATCGGATTTTTGCATGATCATTAACCCTCATTACTATAGAAACGGTCCCTGCCACAGCGATCTGTGCTCTGACATGGACCTACATGACTAACGGATGAAGGCCCACGAGGCCGGAGGAGAGTTAGCTCTGCGGTTTTACGGGCCCTCGGGCAGTGTGCACCCCGCGACAGGCAGCAGCATTACGAGGAAACAAAGTCCAAATTATTTATAAAACACCCCATTTTGTCCTAACACATTATCAACAACAAAATCAAAACAACAACAAACAAAATTCTGGAGAAAATTCTTATCAAATAAGCCACAGTGACAATTCTACTCTAAAATATTCAACTATTTTGCGATAAAACCTTCGATTCAACTCCAGATGTCATTCTCGTTTTTCCGGCGGACTTTCAGTGGAGACAAGTCCTTGACTTGTCCTGTCCAGGAGTGATCAGCTCCGACTGGTTACTAGGTTGCCGCAATGTTTTGTTGGTGACTGTATTTCAGAAACCCAATCAAATAGAAGTCGGTGAGGACGGCTTTAGACAGTGGGATGGTAAGAATGGATTTCGCTTAGGAAAACCATGCCGTAATGTACTTTTTCTTTCCTGCACATTTTAATTTGGTAACCCATCAATCCTAAATTTGCTAAAGTACTTAGTGAGTGCTACATTCACTAAGTGACACTGATGTGTTACTGCACATTGGTGAGAGCGGTCCTGTGCTGTTAAAGTCATTCCTGGTGTTTTCTGCTCTTCCCTTGTTGCATCAGTGATCAATGCCCTGGACATGGAGGCCATGGTGAGCACTGTCAAAGGCTGGCAGGAGAACCCGGTCAAGTTCGCCCGCTCCCACGGAGTCAGCCTGTCACTTGAGATGGACTCAGAGAGAGACGTCCATATTCTCATTGTGGAGGGCTTCCTCATCTACAACTACAAGTGGGTTACTCCCTGTGTCACATTACACCCTCGGCATTTGGGTTATTTCAGCACTCACAGTCCCACTGCCCCCACAGGCCTCTCCTGGACATCTACGACAAGTGTCTCTACATTTCCATTCCTTATGAGGAGTGCAAACGGAGGAGAAGGTACCAGCTGTCGAGCACATGCAGTTTTATTCAATGTGTGGGCTTTGGTATAACATTAGAATGGTGTTTGTAGTACGAGGACATACACAGTCCCTGACCCTGCCGGCCTGTTCGACGGCCACGTCTGGCCCATGTATCTGAAGCACAGGAAAGAGATGGAGGACAACTGCGACAGAATAGGTGCGCTCTAGGTTTGATATCAAATCAATCTGGACCAAACCGTCACACACCGACACAAAGTGCCCTGGGGTAACACTACTGTTCTTATTTGTCCCATGTCAACAGAGTACCTTGATGGTATGACGTCTAAGGAGAACATCTTCAACTCAGCGTTGGGAAGCATTCAGAATGACATCCAGACAAAGTTATAGGTAAAGGTCAAACCCTCTCCTCTCTATGGACTATACAGATCCCTCCATTCAGACTGACTCTGTGCCTCCTCTCCACAGCAGGACGGGAGGACCTTGTGTATATTCTTGTAAATAGGATTTGTGTGAATGTGTAACATCGGTGCTGTACATGACTGAATGATTTGTAAATAATTGATCCATTAACTTATTAACAGCATAACAGCAGAAGCTTTCTGTTTTGTATAAAAATGTAACTCTTTTTCTAAAAAACGAGCCACCTCTGGACCGCTCGGTGTGTGACAGCAGATTATTGTAACACACAAGGAACTCTGAAAGAAAGTGCCACTGGGAGAAGTGTCCCAAGCCTTAAAGAACCTGCTACAACCACTTCATTGTCTACTTGTCTTCTTTGCTCACATGCACAAACAAGTGCACACAACACACAAAAGCATAAAGTACAGCTTTACAACTACACACATTTAAAAACATGTCTACACAAGAACTACAGATGACCTTGTGAACAGACCATGTTATTTACAGACACTGTGTTTCACTATATTTCTCTAGACTCATTGTAATGTCATTGTAATCTTTTAAATGACGCCTGGAAGACTCGCCTCCATTAAATGGGCAGCTAATGGGAACCCTAATAAAACAATAAACAACATTACTAACTAGTTTGAAGGCAGTCAGTAAATAGTAAATACTTTAGTCAAATACTGATTTTAGATATTCCTTACAGCAGATACAGTAGTTGTGGGAACACGTTTTCGATATAAATTACAGACCAAATCATTAAAACTCATTTGAAGCTGAGATTGATCTATTTTTATTATTTTTTCTTTTATTGTTTTCTTCCTGACTTGAACCTGTTACCTGTCGTCCCCCCTGACCGGGGGCTAGAGTTAGGGTTAGTTAATCCTTATCAGGATATGATTAGGGTTAAGAACGGCAAAAGTAATGTGTAGTAGTTGTGTTTCACTCACACATATTTTTAGAAACTAGAAGGTCTTGGCTTTCAAATGAGGTATCACACTGGCACATAGGCTGTAAGCTCTCCAGTCAATACGCTTTGAGATTTGGATACAAATCATTTTGAACACTAATCCTAAACCTAAGGTGGCCGTTAACAGGTTAATTCATTTGAGCAACACTTACGCTGAGGGCATAAATGTTTCCCTGGTTGTTGAGTTTACAATTACCCACATAAAGTGTGCTACAAATCACCACATCTATATCGACGTATCGTTCAATGAATGACAGATAAACAATACCATTTTGGGTTCAATATTTATAATTTTTCACCCTTTTATTTAATGTACCGGTAATTTGTTTTATTTTTTTTCACAAAGTAAGTTGTGTCTCGTCGTATTTCATGTTCATTATGGGATATTTCAAGATGAAGTACTTTTCGAACATCATTTTTAAGCTTTTGAGTTATGGTTTATCGCATTAGTTGTGCCGGGCCCACACTCTGCTCTAACTAAACAGCACGTTGTTTGACATATTAGTAGATTTACAGCAGTCATGAATATCTCAGTCACTATCCAAAATAATTCACTTCATTATTAACTTACTTAACTTATTTACTACAAATATGCGTCATGGCTGAACTTTCTCCCCTCCCTGCCCACCCCCAGCCTCTCAAAGACACTGAATTTTTATTTCTTACCTCAGCCATAAATGATAAATGGTCTGAGCTGAATGTATACAGCACTTTTCCAGCTACATTCGGCCCTCAACGCGTCGTAGTACATTTAGTGTTGTCATGAACCACATTAACAGTGGATGAAAACCTGGCGAGCTCAATATATTTTTACCCAAATTAAATCTAAACAGTGAGAACTTGGCTGGAATTTGCAAAGACTTGATTTTCAGATCTGTCCTGTGCCTAAACAAGGTCACGTATACCTCTGCGCTTTGGCCAAGGCCATTGAGCAAGTCTGCCGTTTATACATTCAGTCCACTTTCCAAAAATATACTACCGCTAAACTTGTGCAGTGCCAACACATGAGCTGTCAGGGGAAGCTACAGGCCAAGAGCTCGTACTGAGTGCACAGACACTCGCAGAGCCGTAAATCCACTTTTTATTGAGATTCGAGAAGCCGAAAGCTGGTGCATTATACTATATTATGCCGTAACCTTGACGGGGACGCACGACGCGCGCCTCAGGAATCAATGCGCGCTGGACTCGAGGCCGGAGCGCGTTTCATTTCGCACCTGCTCGCCTCTCCTCATGGTACAGTATTCTAAGGAAAAATATGCGCGGCGGGACCTGGCAGAGCCTATGGAGCAGGGGGGCGTTGGTGCGGAGGGGCACTCGTGGTCTTGTGATGCCAAGTGTAACGTGCCAACAGCTGACGCACGGCCTGTCCACTTTATATTTAGGCTAAGGGCTCCAAGTGTCAAGGGAGTATATTTTACAAAAGGTGCACGGCCAATTTCTGATTGCAACACGAACCACTTGACGGGGCGCTGGCCCGGACTGACTCAGAGGCCGCGCATGGAAAGGTGAGAGTGGGGGGGCTGCGCTCACGTCAGCGTCGCCCTGGAAACCCCCGAAAGTACAGACAGGACGGCCATATTTGGAGCAGGCGCCAGGACATCTGAGCGCAGCAGTCACACGTCCCAGGGCAGCCCCTCCCGTGAGACACGACTGAGGGGGCGACAGTTGTGCCAGAGACTGACAGCAGTATTCATATTTATGGAACAGGACTAACACAGGGCCAGGCACGAGCCGCCTCCCTGGACAGGCCGCTGAGGAGCGCCGTGATGTTCATACTATCTCCATGAGAGCACGTCTGCAGTGAGAGGAACATTTATTACACTGCACTTCATGAACTCTGTGTATCCACAGCAAACGTGGCTAGAAACCACTTTTGTATTGTCTGACAAACTAGTAATGTTTTTTTTTTTT
The DNA here is from genome assembly GCA_021464625.1 of Proterorhinus semilunaris. Classification (NCBI taxonomy): domain Eukaryota; kingdom Metazoa; phylum Chordata; class Actinopteri; order Gobiiformes; family Gobiidae; genus Proterorhinus; species Proterorhinus semilunaris. The sequence continues at coordinate 25,014,030 of CM038358.1, read as the reverse complement.
TTTCAATATTTTTTCATATTTTAAATCATACTCGAGAGACGGTAGTATCTTATTGTAATAACTTAGTTATTACAAAGTAGTGAAGCCAGCTGCTAATGCAATACGCAGAGACATGTCCACGGTGTAGTTTTACTAATATTATTTCAACAATTTATTTGTATTCATCTAAATATGTACAACACATCGGAGGCACTGACATTTGTGACATAATATTCCACATTTTTCCTGTTCAACTGGTCGCCCCGTGAACAACGCGCTGCCCTTGGAGTAGCTCACGTGTTGGGCTATTTTTGGAGGGTCCCGCGTTGGGCACGATTTAATTTACGATTTAATGTATCGCCTGTTCACCTCCCCACCTTTAGGCCACGTGTGGCTCAGTAAAACGTGAAGGTATCTCTGAGACATGAGTGGGCGTTTATCAAAGGCGCCCGGGAGACACGCGCCAAGTCGTGGGACGCACTGTCAGTCTGCACACGACACGCACCCGCCGCCCTCCACAACATGAACATAAGTGCACATGGTTTACACATGAAATGATGCATACATGAAATGAATTTATTGGTGTCATGATTGTTGTCCATCTCACCTGCATTGTCTTCCCATGTCATCTGGATCTATCATACACTCCTCAGACAGGGGCCCCGGGGAAGACAAAGTATAATCCGTGTGGTTTCTTGTTGTAGTAAAACCATTTTAAGACCATCAGCTGCTCTTCTTTAAACCTCAAAAGGAGTGAACAGCCTGGACACCTAGATTCATATTCAAAGCGTAGAAGAATTAGTTTTGCCGCAAGTCTCTCCTGCTGTAGGTGTGCCATGAAAGCGACGACAAACTGTAGCTCATTCCGTTTATTTCCAAATTCCACACGTCTAATTTACAAGAATATATTGGTGTTAAAGCATGTTGTGATTTGTTTTTACTTCACACAATAAATGTTATCGTCAATACTTACTGATTACACTTGTTAGCTTAAATGTCCTGCCTCTCGAGTCTTGTGCCAAACCAGTGTCCAAGATCCCGGGCTCTTATATGTGGACCACCAGGGCACCGTGGGGCGGGGCGGTCCTAGCGGGACAAGAATAGCAGGGCAAATATGCCGAGGCCGTATTTGGACAGGGAAGTGCTCACTGCACGGACAGGAGCACGTGTCTGAGAGGGGTGACCTACTTCAAGGCAGAAAATTAGGAAATTAAAACCATCGAGCATTCGGAGGTTGGACATTGTGAGGCTTCACCTTGTCGTTCACAATGGCGCCGGTTTATAGCGGGTCGTCTTATGGGTCGACCCCGTGTTGTGTCCTTGAGCGAGACACTTCACCCACCTGGCCAGTGTGACTGTGGTGTGAGAGAATGATGGTGGGCGGAGGGACTGATGGTGTAGATTGGCAGCCTCACTTCCACCAGTCTGTCCCAGTCTGACAGCTGTGGCTACACAAGCACCACCACCGAGTATAGAGCCAGTGAATCATGACTACACTGTAGCGCTTTGAGAAACTTGTCAATTCGAGCTTGTTAAGTGTAATACAAGTGTAAACCATTTTATTATTATTATTATTATTATTATTATTATTATTATTATTATTATTATGGTTACATGGAATTAAATGTAAGTGAGTAACTGTTCACTTTGGTGTCATGTCAGAGCAGGTGAGATACCTGTTCATGTTCTCAGTCCATGAACCCGGATCTAAGATCTATTTATTGTGTCTATGTCTAAGATATGTTATAAGATCATTGTTTATGGTGGCCTCTGGTGGTGAAGGTGTAGAACTACAACCAGCCATTTTCCAATTATCTGTACAATTTCGAAGAGGCAAGAAAATAAAAGTGTTGTCTTTTACTTCTTCCTCTTAAATCAATCATTTTAGGTTTAATGCTGTTTTATTTACAAGACACCGACGGATCAGTCAGGTTTTCACATGTTGAATCTATTGTGGAAGAAAAACAAGCTGCAAAGTTCTGCTCATCGCGTTGGCTCAGTGCTGCAACAGGTCAGCTTGACCAGGAGCCACTGCTTTGTCTTGAAATATCAGGAAAAAAATACAACTAGGCCTGTTGAACGAGTGGAGCAAATGAATATGTTCGTGTCTTTCATGGTGTTTAGTTCTTATTGGGTGTTAGTAGTTCATTACTCAGCTCTAGTGGCCGGTGACTTTATCCACTTCTACATTGAAAAACGCGGACAAATGATAAAGGACACGAGAAGAATACAAGGCTCTGGGAACTTAAAGGAAAAGAGTCACAGCGACCTCTTGTGGGCAAGTTGCCAAACTGCTAGACAAGGACAAGAAAAGATGATGCCCTCAGTGGTTCTGAAACATTTCACACAAAGTAAAACCTCTTAAATGGCTTTTGAAATGCAAGTACCACCTCAGGCCTGGACCCAACACGGATAAGGATCAAACTGGGTCTAAAATGTACCCAAACTGGACTAAATAATGCCTAAAGTGAGCGTTAACCATGTCTAAACCTGCATTACTCTTATCACAATGAATAAAGTCTAAAATTGTGAAAGGCCCAGAATACCAACTTAAGAAGTCCCACCAGTGGGACACGGACCACGGTTTGAGAACCACTGGATTATAGCATTTTAGAGTCTGTGTCATGTGTAGCCTCGATCTGTTTAATAATTTTCAAGTTTTGAAATTCCATATAGGGTTAAAATAACTGTCCTTTCATGTGTGGTTTCTGTAGAAACACTGGGCTGTGCATTCCTGTCCTTCAGATGGTCTCAGCTCAGTTGACACCTGTGCGTAACGTTTGCTGAACAAACCCGACGCAGCCGCAGCAACGGACGGGTTAAACGTTTCTGTTGAAAGTTTCACTTGGTTCGTGAGTGACTGGAGAGAGTTCGTTAAACTGACCAGAGCTGCCTTTATCCCTCCTCTTCTGCAGACAGACCTCCTGGGTACTGATATGTGGTGTATTAGACGTGGAGCTTGGAGGCTCAGTTTTACGCGCGTTGGCAAACTTGTGCTACATGTTGTGAGCTGACTTCTGCTTTAAACAGAACGGACTAGTGTATTTTATTGCGATGGCACAATGGCCACTTATATTTCTCTACTTTTGTCAAGCCCTAGCTCCGCTCACCAGAGCGCAGGCTCAGCACGGGGACTGGAGACACCGGATCCAATGGGAGAATAACGGCCAGGTGCACAGCCTTATGAGCACGGGCTCCCAGTACCAGGCCCCGGGGCGAAACCGGGGTCCGTCCCGGCTCTTCATGAGCAGCGGAGGCAGGAGCCACCTCCCTGGTTCGCACAGACCAGACCAGCAGTACAGGCCCAGGCAATTCGCCGCTCCAGTCCAGTACGCACCGGTCGCAGCGCGTGTGTCAGGGGGCAGACATATGGAGATCCCTGTGCGCACGGGAACCAATGGATTTCAGGACTTTACAGGGTTAACCCCACAGTTCACCCCGTCTCGCTCAAACGTCTCTCCAGCCGCATTTACGGATCCTGGATCAGTTAGAATCAGTGGAGAACCCACATTACAGCGAGCCAGGAGCGAACCTGTGGCCCGTGCGCAAAACCAACTAATACGCACGGCGCCAGAGGCTTTGACTCGGGCGCAGAATCAACCTTCTCGTATTGTTCCGGATCCTATCACCATTGCCCAACAACCTGCTTCACGCACGGGACCAGAGCCATTGACTCGTCCGCAAAATCAGCCTTTACGCACGGTACCACAGCCTGCCCGTGTCTCAAGAGAGCGCGTACAGACGGACCAGTCCATCCCAGGACCTGTTCCAGCTCTGGAGAGAGAACCCGAGCCTCCCGTCCCTCTTCCAGCAGTAAATGCGGACACAAACGATGCCACAAATACAAATCCTGTGGACGTGGTCAACGACGACCCTCGGAACACGTTTAAAAACCACAGGAACTCAGTCCTGTATAATTTCTATCCGAATAGAGCGAGGCCAGCGGCACGTTCTCAGCGCCCTCCTACCGGGACCGGCTACGGCACCAGGTTCTTCCAAAACGGTAAAGTGAAGTTTGGCTGCTTTACCACTTTAACCTAAAACAATAGGAATTCAATGCACTCACTCGGAATAAAAGTTGCTGTGTAGTTATTATTTGTTTGATCAAATGAATGGAGAATTTATGAAGAGTAAAAAAAAAAAGTGTTTTAATTAATCAGAAAAAAAGCATCATATTAATGTTTCCCCTGGAAATATGCACTACTACTTAACACAGGAATGAATGTCACTCTATTCCAGAGATGAATCGACTAGTAATGAAAGTGTTCTCTATGCTTTGTGTAAGTTTACATTTGCTATATTTGCATACATTTCTGAACCTGAAAAAAAAAACGTATATTAACATTTATCACATGATATAAAGCAAAGTATTTTACCACAAATCTTCCTCATTCACAAAAGGTTTATAGGCCTGTACATAAAGAGTTTTAAATGTATTGAAACATATCCTTTCAATGACTCTCCCTCCACATTTCCCCCTCCCTGTTCCTTGTAGGCCTGCCTGACTTGATCCCGGACCCATATGCCATTCAGGCCGGCACGTATGTCCAGCGAATGCAGATGTACGCTCTGCGCTGCGCGGCCGAGGAGAACTGTCTGGCCAGGTGAGCGAGTTGCCAGCGGTGATTCAGAATGTGGCACGCTCCAAACACTCTTCTCACACTTCAGACAGAGGCCATTAAAATGTGTGCTGCTGGGACGTCCCGCTTTGAATAATCATGAAATGTAACCCAATGTCCTGCCAATATAAACCTGTATTAGGCTGAATTTCCAAAACACGCTGTTTTTAATTGGCATGTCCAAGCTGCTCACACGGCGGAGACACAACCAATTATAACGAGTCCCTTCTGGGGCCAGGATGAATCAGAGTGAATTTGTGCGGTGACTGACAACAGATGGAAATTAGCCCATGTCTACAGTCCAGCATGGTGTGTTTACATGATTGGGTGGCTTGTGCCTCACAGAGGGTCCCAGGTTCGATTCCTGGGCCGGAAGGGGCCTTTCTGTATGAGGTCTTTCTGTGTTCGGCTGAATTTCCCCCTGAGTGCTCCAGTTTACTCCTCAACAAAAAAACATGAAGGATTATGCAGCTAATCCTTTTGCTGATAGTCCTGAACACATTTAGCAGAAGATGTGGAGATCTTGCTCTGTGGTTTCTCGTTGCTCCAACCAGCCCCTTGAAGAACTGATTGAAGGATGAGATCAATGCAAAAGACAGTGGTACAACAAGTTAGCGCTCATGCTTCACAGCTATAGAAGGTCCTGAGTTCAATCTCCAGCCGGAGGGGGGCCTTGGTTACGCCCGATCCCGTAGCATCTCAGAAGCTAAGCAGGGTTGGCCTGGTTCGTACTTGGATGGGAGACCGTTTGGGAACACCAGGAAGCCTGAGTGAATGTAGTGAGTGAGTGAGTGGTTGGTGGTGGTCGGAGGGGGTGATGGCACAGACTGGTAGCCTCGCGTCTGGCAGTCTACCCCAGGGCAGCTGTGGCTACAACAGTAGCTTACCACCGCCAAGTATGGAGTGATGCAATGTAAAGTGTCTATGAGTGTCCAGAAAAGCGCTATACCATCCGTCCATCTTCTTCCACTTGTCCGTTGCCGGGTCGTGGGGGCAGCTGTTGGAGCTGCCCAAATCACATTGCACCAGCCCCTATGGCGCCCCCTGCAGGTGGTGAGGCCACAGAAGGAAGCGCTATACCAATGCATTATTATTATTATTCTGTGTGAAGTTTCCATGTCCTCCTTGTGTCTGCATAGATTTCCTTAGGCTAGATTTCCTCTCTGCATGGACCAGGCAGTACGTAAGCTGAGAAGGAAGAGAGATTTGTTGTATTCTATTGGTGACAATTGGAAGTCTAGCTGGTCAAATATTCTTATGGAGAAGTGAATGTCCAACACAGTGTCCCGCCAACTCGCAAATGTTCTGGGATGATTTTCCACAAAAGCATTCGGCGTTAATGGAAAAAACTAAATATACTTTCACTCTGTTACTTTTAGACATCGCGTAAACTTTACCAAACTATTCTTTTCCACTTTCCACATGTCAAATATTAGTGCCTCAGTCCTTGGGCAAGTCCCATCACTGGCCTGCCATTCGGATGAGTGTGTTGGTGAGAGAGGCCAATGGCACAATTTGAAAGTCATGTTTCCGTATTTTCGTCCCCATGGCAGCTACGGCTATGAACATTGAGTGTGACTGAGTGCATGAGTAATGCATTTTGAAGCGCTTTGGGCATTTTCGAAATGCACTGTATTTGGCCATGTCTCATTACTATTAACAATATAATACTCAATTGTGTTTTGAAAAAGGAAACTAAGGGAGTAATAGCAGTAAATAGTAAGGTTGATTAATCCTGGCATCCTCACAGTCATGTTGGTGTCCCGGACAAAACAATAAATGACTTCTATCGTCACAGCTCTCGTATCAGTCCTCTCATAGGCTTACATGTGTGCTTCTCCTCAGGTCTGCCTACAGCCCCACGGTGCGGGACATTGACTTCAGGGTCCTGCTGCGCTTCCCTCAGAAAGTGAGGAACCAGGGCACATCCGACTTCCTCCCCGTGAAGCCGCGCTATCAGTGGGACTGGCACAGCTGCCACCAGTGAGACACAAACTCTTTTTTACTCAAATAACAAAATCAATACTGTCAATAACTGGGGATCGTTACTAAGATGTGTAACGCTACTGTTACATCGTCATAGGCACTACCACAGTATGGAGGCCTTCAGTAACTATGACCTGTTGGACGCTGTGACGGGACGGAAGGTGGCGGAGGGTCACAAGGCCAGTTTCTGTTTAGAGGACACCAGCTGTGAGGCCGGCTTCAGGAGGAGATATGCCTGCACCTCACACACTCAGGTAATGTGGAGCTATAATGTGCAAAGACTTTGAATGACATAATCTCGTTAAAATGTCGACCTCAGCTACAGGCCAGTTACTTAATGGCGGTTGGTCCACAGCTGTATCAATACCAACGTTTACCAGAAAGGAAACACATCCTGTTGAAGGAAACCAGTTCTTACATGTCTGCTCTCTGTGATCCTGGCTCTAGTCTATTAATCTCCTGTGTTCGGTCTGGCTTGGTCTGTTGCAGTTATTCCTGGAAATATCGGTGAAATCTGAACTTGTGTTTGTGTGTTCAGGGCCTGAGCCCCGGATGTCATGACATTTACGCCGCCAACATCGACTGTCAGTGGGTCGACATCACGGACGTGCCTGCGGGAAACTACGTGCTGAAGGTAAAAAACAGATCCGGTCATTTAAAGGGGAGCTAGACTTCCACTTTGAGAAACATGATCATTTACAGCCCTGCAGCCCCGTTCAGACAGAGTTATGTTTTCCAGGTCACAGTCAATCCCAGTTTCCACGTCCTGGAGTCCGACTTCACCAACAACATCGTGAGGTGTGACATCACTTACACCGGAGTCTACGTCCAGACGCGGAACTGCCGCATCGCACGGTGAGCTCAACACCAACGATCATTCATAGTTATGCAAGTCTGCCGATCTATTCATGCTGTCTCTTCTTTTTTTTTAGGAGCTGAACCATGTTTCGATTGCCTTTGGGACAATACTCAACCTTTTGGTGCTACACGGGGTGCTACACTCTGCCAGAGTCGGTTTTTGTTGTGTAAAGTTTGAATTCCACCAAGATTTTGACTCAATGTTGTTCTGTTATAACTTCGTTTCCTTTAAGGTTTATGGCTTGAATTTGCTGCTTTGCCTTAATATTACATTGTACAACTTTTTACCACTTTTGCATTAGTAGTCTGTTTAGTATTGGGAATGTGTAAATGGAATGCTTGTCTGAATGGGAGAGTGAAATGGATGATTGGTGTAAATGTAAGTTTCTAAAATGTGTCTTAAATCTAAATATTTTGTATGTGCATTGCAATAATAAAAGTACATTTTTTGTTGTAGTTTGTGAGACTTTCTGATCCATAACTTGCGTTGTTCTCTATCAGCAATTTATAGAGAGCACATCCAGTTTACTTAAAGCTCCTTTATGCAGCTGTGATCACATAATAGCTTACCATCGCTGACCATGGGGAACAAACAAATAATGCATGGAACTATAAAGCAACTTTGAGCATCACATGCATTACTGAAATCCTAAATCGCACTGACATATATTGTTTTGTTAATTGGATTTACACTCCTTTTCATTACTAGTAAATGTGGCATTTATCATAAAAAACGTCTTATTAATGACTTCCGGTGAAATTTCACATTGATTTTGAATTTTTTGTTCTTGCTTTGCATAGTGAGGCCCTTCAGTGTATTGTTGATTTTTTGAGCCCCTCATGACCATAGGCGAGGGTAGGAACAGTAAATCAAGACCTTGTCCCCAGACTCAGCTCCCTCTTCACCACAACAGTCCGATACAGCGACCACATCACTGCTGACGCCGCACCGATCCGTCTATCGATCTCACGCTCCATCCGTCCCTCACTCGTGAACAGGACCCCAAGATACTTGAACTCCTCCACTTGAGGGAAGGTCTCTCCACCGAACTGGAGAGGAGGAGAAGGTGCCTTTTTCCGGTGGCTGAAAGGCCAAGATATACAAGTTATAGATGATACAGGCGGCCGAGCTCAGGTGGCTCGGGCAACTGTATGGATGGATGGATGGATAGATGGATGGAGGGATGGAGGGATGGAGGGATGGATGGATGGATGGATGGATGGATGGAGGGATGGAGGGATGGATGGATGGATGGATGGAGGGATGGAGGGATGGATGGATGGATGGATGGAGGGATGGATGGATGGAGGGAGGGAGGGATGGATGGATGGAGGGATGGATGGATGGATGGAAGGATGGATGGATGGAGGGATGGAGGGATGGATGGATGGATGGATGGATGGAGGGATGGATGGATGGATGGAGGGATGGATGGATGGATGGATGGATGGAGGGATGGATGGATGGATGGATGGAGGGATGGAGGGATGGATGGATGGATGGAGGGATGGATGGATGGATGGAGGGATGGATGGATGGATGGAAGGATGGATGGATGGAGGGATGGATGGATGGAGGGAGGGATGGATGGATGGAGGGATGGAGGGATGGATGGATGGATGGATGGAGGGATGGAGGGATGGATGGATGGATGGATGGAGGGATGGAGGGATGGATGGATGGATGGATGGAGGGATGGATGGATGGAGGGAGGGAGGGATGGATGGAGGGATGGATGGATGGATGGAAGGATGGATGGATGGAGGGATGGAGGGATGGATGGATGGATGGATGGATGGAGGGATGGATGGATGGAGGGATGGATGGATGGATGGATGGATGGAGGGATGGATGGATGGATGGATGGAGGGATGGAGGGATGGATGGATGGATGGAGGGATGGATGGATGGATGGAGGGATGGATGGATGGATGGAAGGATGGATGGATGGATGGAGGGATGGATGGATGGAGGGAGGGATGGATGGATGGAGGGATGGATGGATGGATGGAAGGATGGATGGATGGAGGGATGGATTGATCTTGTGCCCGTATTCCCTTGGAGCTGTTTGCCCCCAGACTCTGAAATGATCTGCCCCTGTCTCTTGGCCAACTCTATGGACTTGTTCAAAAAGCAGCTCAAGACACTGTTGTCTAGGAAAGCTTTTTAAATATTGTGTGAATGTTTTTGTTTTTGTTTGTGTCTGTAAACCACTTGCCAATGTCTGTGGTTACAGCATGTCCAGCGTTACTGCTTCTGTTGGTCTTTCAAAGGAGGATTTGTGGTTTCTAAACCCAAAATGACATGTCCAAACAAATGCACTTCGTCACTGGCTTCAGCTGAATCAATGTTTCCCTGTGCGGTGCTGGGCAGGCCAGTGCTTTGTGGAGGAAGCAGCAGATTGAGGCGTGGAGACAAACAGCAGAAGTGTTTGCTCACGATTCTCTGTGAAGACAGCACTGACAGGATCTGAGACTGTCCCGCGATATCCACCAAACTGCACCCAACTCGGAATCAAAGAGAGCTTTTCTGATGCCGGCAGAGGTGGATGGTGGCCGTATGAATAGTATTACGCCATTTCCCAAGCCCATTTACTATTAAACACTTGTGTTTTGTGTTCAAATAGACTCTTTTCCATCACTATGAAGTAACTAGCAGTGGAAAGGAATTATGTAAAAAGTCAATCAATTTTATAATGAATACTTTTTACTACATTTTAGAGCCTGTATTTGTACTTTTACTTCACAGCATGTGAATCTTAAACTGCTGCCAAGTAGTTCCCATCAGAAACATCACACTAATAGTCAGAAAACCCACAGAACTCATTTATAGTTTTCAATATCTGTGCTGACACAAAACACATTTAATTTGGGGGACAAATAAACCATATAAAAAACGTGTGGTGTTCATATCAATAGCAAGACATGCTTGTTTTACATAGGAGTTCTCATATACAAAGCATTATTTTGTAGCAAAATGTACTTAGAACTATGCCTTTGTACGACTTTTAATAATGTAAGATATATAATGATGATATATAATTACATTTGTGCACATACTGTATTAGCAATCCTTTATTGTGGTGCATTTTCCATCTCGGATTACTGCAGCTGTCCCGTTGCCAGTGCCATCCTGGACTGATTTGGTCTCTGGTGATAGTGGGCAGAGGCTGACTCTGAGTGGGAGGTTGGTCTGTGCAGCCACCAGTGTCTCCCTCCAACCATTCATTCAGATGTTATTCTATCACAGAGTGTTTTCATAACAGGCAGTAGACTGTTTCAAACTCACAAAGAGCCGCACCTGCCTCAAACATGGCTTTACTTTGAAGGAATGAAGAAGAAAAGCTCTCACATGTGGCCTCTGTTTGTGGCATGCAGTGGAAAACAGGCTGGACATATACAATGTATGCACTGTTTAATGTACCGACTGACGACTAAATGGAAAGTAAGAACTTGTTAAAGATGCATGTTCAGCACAGATCCACTTCTGTCCACATATAGGTTACATCACTGGTCTTGATTCTTCATTGATCACAGCTTCCTCGACCTGTTGGAGTCATTCAAATCCCCTTTGTTTAGAGTTAAGCCATTTTTGCCCCAAAAGTATATTGTGAAAGCAGCTGTGGGTAGATTAGCCAAAATGTTTACTCGAGTAAGAGCAATGTTACTTTAAAATAAAGTAGAAGTAAAAAGTAGTGGCCCAAATATTCATTCAATCATGAAAAAAAAAGAACATTTTAACAGATATGTACTTCATTCTTAATATTACTCAAGTAAAAGTAAAAAGTACAGTATGAAAAAAAACTACTACTTGCAAAACCACAGTTATGTCAAAAAGATACTTGTTTACCTTAATAAATCCTTTTCGTTATACAAGTGTTAATGGGATGATTGGGGGGTCTTTCATCTCCCCTTGGTGTCTCTGACCAGAAAACTACAATTGCAACTTCCCTGCCTACGGGTCGGAGGCACAATACACACTAATGGAATGGTGAAGCTAACAGGCTAACCGGCAAAGTTGGCTAGCTCCACTTGAACAGTATTTATAGCCAAGTCTGAGTGAAAAAAATGATCTCCATTGTGTTATTGGATGTACAATATCCCTCTCTCCCTTCGTCTTTTCTGTCAGCGTAGTATTTACTCTCACGGACAATTAATGAGTAAAAAAAAAAACATGCTACGACACCTGCAGTGGCGCTTATGGCCTCCAGGGGCATGAGTTACTTAGTTCTGCTTTAAGTAAATGTAATACTTTTATAATAAGAATCATAATAATAATAATAATAATGCATCGGTTTTATATAGTGCTTTTCTGGACACTCAAAGACGCTTTGCATTGTATTATTCATTCACTCCATACCTGGTGGTAGTAAGCTACTATTGTAGCCACAGCTGCCCTGAGGTAGACTGACGGAAGCGAGGCAACCAGTCTGCGCCATTGGCCCCCCGACCACCACCAACCACTCACTCACTCACTACATTCGCTAGGCTTCCTGATGTTACCAAACGGTCTCCCATCCAAGTACCGACCAGGCCCTTCCCTGCTTAGCTTCCAAGGTCTGACAGGATCGGGCAGAGCAAAGGCGGTATGGCCTCATACGAGATTATGTGAGATTATGTGATCTCACATAATCTCAGGTTTTATGGTCCAAACAGGAATGATTTGTTAGTTCTGCCTATGGTCTAGTTATCAGTCTTTTTTTGTCAAATTCTTAAATGAGCTGGAAGGTTTCCACTGACACTTGGGTTACGGTTAAGGTTACGGTGAGGAAGGACGAGGACTAGGGTTATGTTTAGTGGGTTTAGAAATTTACCGTATTTATCATTGTCTTCACCTGCCATCGTGTAAAAAAAAAAATACAAATAAATGAAAACCCAATGTGGCCCTTGGATCAAACATTTGGGTTTTTGCACCATGCAAGTTCCCAGCAAGCGTCTTTGATTGAGCTCAATTACAACGCTTTGAATTTGCCAAGAAGGTGCTCCTCTTTGCCAGATTAGCTGTTTCCCCACTCGTCTGGAAATTCCCCCCCTAGCCTGCCCACTTCACATCTAGGTGTCTAGGAATTCAGTGCAAAAAAAAAAAGAAAAAGGAAAAAGAAAATCTGTGTTGTCATGAGCTAAAAGTATCCCAACAATTCAACCCCGAAAGAATGGAGGTTTAGTGATCACATAATCTCGCTTCTTGAGTTTTTCATTTTGCGCCGCCTTAAGATTTGAAACAGAGGACACAGCGGTTGTTTGCTCAGCTGCGAGGCCTTATTCAGACATCTGGAAGCCGAGCCGCGTTAGTCCTAGACAAGTACAAAATGGTGGAGCAAAGGGCCAAACAAAATAAAAAAATAAATACAAAAAAGGCATGAGGGTGCTTGGAGTTGGCCCGAGTTCGTAGGGAACAGGTACGTATACACGAGGGAGTCTGCCATATGGGCTGGACCGCTGTTTCACAAGCTGCACGTGTGCGTTTAGAGAGTCCTGGTTTGCTCCTGCCTTCCGTAATTTAATCCAGGTTTGGCCTTGGTGTGCTGCTTTTGCCGTGTCTGAAAATTGCACACAATACCCAAATATTTTCTGGTCTGGGCTAAAAATACTCACGACGGTAGCATGAATTTTTCCGGGTGAATCAGCAGATCCCTGGATGGGCCGAGTCGTCTGGAGGCCTGACCCCGGGCCGGGCCTGGTATTTGCAGGTCATTTCTCGAACAAAGCAGGGCCACATTGAAACAGACAGGAGCGCAAGAGCGAGGAGCGGTTCGGACAAGAGGAGAAATGCCTCAGTGGACACTCGAGAGGGCAGCAGGAGAGACAGGAGGGGTGATGCGGGCAAATGTTCTCTCCGTGAAATAGTAGTTTGCTCTAATCTAAATAGAATATACTTTTCAGCTCTGATTTAAAGAAGCATCTCATTTATTTCAGATATCAAACGCAGTGGTCAATAGTTAACCTCTTAAGTTCAGCTTTACCCAAATCTAAAAGGTTACAGCCAGAGTAACGCCTCATTTCAAAGCTCATTTTTGCACTTTTTCCATCACATTTTTCGTAACTTTTTCATCACTTTTGTCTAATTTTTGTTGCCATTTGACACTTTTTTTCAAAAAGCTTTTAGATTTGGGTAAAGCCAAACTGAAGACAATGTGCTCGGTTCAGGTGGGGGTTAAGAGATTAAATATATATTTCTTTATTTTAATTTTTTAGAAATTATTTGCCAGGGCAGAACATGGATCTTTGGTGGCGCCCTTCTCCCTTATAAGGTGCTTTATTTGTCATTATATAACTATTATATATATCCATCCACCACTATTATATATATCCATCCACCACTATTATATATATCCATCCATCACTATATATTCATCCATCACTATTATATATATCCATCCATCACTATTATATATATCCATCCATCACTTTGCTCCCAGGATCATTCAAGTGCTCAAACCCCTCCACCACGTTAACTATTCACTTACTCCACCACCTCTCACCTGCAAAGCCCTTGGTATCAATCACGCGGTCTCTTCAATGAGCTGCCTTCCTGGAGGAGAGACTGCGGAGTCCCATGGCCAGGTCCAGCCGACTTATCCAGCTTTATCCACCGGGCTGCCAGGAAGCCCCTCCCTCCATTATGTAGTATATATTGTGTATGAGTTTTCTCTGAAACAGGCATTCCCAAACCTTTCAGGCTTGGACCCCCAAAATGACCCTATTAATGTAGATAGAATATACATATCAAGCATTTCAAGTTCTGTCTGTGTAAGTTCTCAGTCGTACAGGAGTTGTCCATCTTCAATGAAGGTACTTGAGTCATCTTCTGTACTCAGTAGTTGAAGTCTTCGAACGTTTCGCCTCTCATCCAAAAGGCTTTGTCAGCGGATTTCAAGTTCTGGTTTAGTATACATTGTTCACCTTATTTGACCTTAATTCACACATTTAGACTGTTTTTGATTAACCTCTTAAGCCCCACCTAAACTGAGCACATTTTCCCCAGTTTGGCTTTATCCAAATCTAAAAGCTTCTTGAAAAAGTGCCCAAAGAGCAACACAAACGAGACGTAAACAAGGATGAAAACGCAACAAAAAACAACAAATATGTGGCCATTTTCTTGTCAACTACGCAAGGAAAAAGTCCAGTTTAGATTAGTTTTGTAGGTCTTAGCTTTCAAATGAGGCATTACACTGGCCTATAGGCTGTAGCCTTTTAGATTTGGGTAAAGTTGAACTGTAGAAAATGCACTCGGTTAAGGCGGGGGTTAAGAGGTTAAACTTTAAATACACTATCAATATGTGTCTTTTTATATCTTGAGATCATCTTGGGCCCCCGGCTCAGTGCAATCCCCACTTTGGGAACCGCTGCTTTAAATACGGTTTGCACCAAAGGTTTGAGAGTAGAGTCATTTCACTTCAGTATGTGCGACATGTGGGGAAACTGACTGACTCTGATCGTGTGGATATGAGAGACACGATGTGCGTCACGAATGCACTGATGGCCGTCCTATAGTACAGGGTTACACTTCTACACTAGATTTAATAACCACAACCCAAACGTTACTCCTCGTAATCCCTCTGGGCACTGTCTGATGTTTGCCTGGATTTGCTGTTCTGTGATTGTGGATCCACACTTCCATCGCTCTCTAATCTCTGCATCACTTCCCTCAAACACCACAGACTCATTTTTCTTCACAAACCGATCCGTCTTTGTGCCCTGCAGAAGCCCTGAGTCATGATGAAATTGACAAACGTTCCCGCTCTGCTCGTGCCTTGGCAGCAGACGACAGCGTAAATGGGAGTCGTGTCTTTCCGGAGGTCGCGTCTTGTCTCTGGAGGAGATTAATGATCATATTCTGGGATTACCGCACACATCATTTTAATGTAATTTGCTTTTCCACTCATTTTAGCGCCGCAAGGGATAGCTGTGGCCATAGCAGTTAGCTGGCCTACTTAGCCTAATGGGCTTAAGTCACAATGTCAAATCTGGTTTTCTTTATAGTAATTGATTTGACAAAGATTATGGACACCATGAACAAGAACAACTAAAAATACTCGTATTATGTAATCAACAATGGACCTAAACAGACACACTGCATTGTCCATTCACCGCAGTAACACTGGGTGGTGGTATGGGTATAAATGACATCTGTTGTTTGGGATTAATAGAAACAAATCCGCGCCTACAACCCCCCACCAAAAAAGTGACAAAAACGCAAATATAGAGTGACAAAAAAGTGAAAAAAATTAGATGAAAAAGTGACTAAAACACAACAATAACATTTGCAAAATGTGACAAAAACACGGCAAAAGAGCGACAAAAATCTGCCGGGAAGGCAATAGGAAAATCAACAAAAAAGCGACAAAAAAGCGATGAAAAAGTGACCAAAACCAAAAAAATCTACAAAAATATGACAGAAAAACACTTAAAAAATGTGACCAAAAAAAGCATCAATAACGCAACAAAAAAGTTATGGTCAGGTTTGTAGGTCTTAGCTTTCAAATGAGGCGTCACACTGGTCTATAGGCTGCAAGCTCCAGTCCAGAAGCTTTTAGATTTGGGTAAAGCCGAACTGGCGAAAATATGCTCGGTTAAGGCGGGGGTTAAAGCAGTACTAAGTAACTCGTGCCCCTAGAGGCCATAAGCGCCACTGCAGGTGTCGTAGCATGTTGCCTTTTTTTACTCATTAATTGTCCGTGAGAGTAAATACTACGCTGACAGAAAAGACAAAGGGAGAGAGGGATGTTGTACATCCAATTACACAATGGAGATCATTTTTTTTCATTCAAACTTGGCTGGAAATACCATTTAAGTGGCGCTAGCCCGCAGTTAGCTTTGTCCATTAGCCTGTTAGCTTCTTTTTCGTGATTCCATTAGGGTGTATTGGTGGCTCCTACCCGGTGGCAAACAAGTTGCAATTGTGGTTTTCTGGCCAGAGACACCAGGGGGAGATGAAAGACCCCCCCAATCATCCCATTAACACTTGTATTACCCCCAGAGGGACTACGAAAAGGATTTATTAAGGTAAACACGTTACTTAGTTCTGCTTTAAGACCAATTCATCATCTAAATTCAAACCCTTCTGCAACATTAAACTATAGAGATCATTGTTAAACATTTATCATGATGTAAGATGTAGATTAGAAGACAAAACGAGTATAGAGTTATAATTGTATTATACAATACAATATTATACATGCGCCCGGGGTTGGCGCTTACAAGCTCTTGCTTCGGCCCACTCCTTTTGAGCAGAGTGTTTGCTGCTCAAATAAACAAATAAACTACACTAACTAAACAAAACATTTGTGTATAATTTTTGTACAGTTTTTAGGATGTTTTTGAGGCATTTTCAAAGTGGTCCGCTTAAATTATTTAACCAAAATAAAATGTTGCCACTCACAAGCCCGCGCCAACTCTTATCTCTGTAAACACTGATCAGAATGTGCACAGCTCTAAGGGGAAGGAGGATTTACTCAGAGGAGCTTTTTAAGATCACTACAGTTATGGACAAAAGTATCAGGCTGAAACTGACCACTCTTTATATGCTCTGGCCGCCACAGGATTTTTGGGGAGTTTTCAATATGTCTGACTGTGGACTGTGGAAGATGAATTGAGTGAGCAAATTGCTTCGTGTTCAATGAGTCCTGTTCCGAAATGAAAATACTTCTACATACTGGTGCAACCAACCAAAAATGATGGTCTGGAGCCTCGCACCAGCCACACAATCACATTACACGTGCATTAGGGAAGGTGGCTAAAGTAGGCTATTCCACTGGTCAGACCTGGGATCAACCTCTCAACCTCCCTCGGTCATCAAACCATGTGGGCCTTTCTGTATGGAGCTGGATGTCCTTGAGTCTTGACGGGTATCTCTGGGCGCTCCGGTTTCCCCCATCCACCTGAAACATGTACAATATCCAGCAAAGTAATCCTGACCAAACGTAGCTCCTGAAGCTTCTGTGGACTGGTTGTCCCCATAGCACTTAAGGACGTGTCAAATTCTGTTTAGCGCTGACCTTAAACTGCTGTAATCTTTAGAGAAAAGCCCATGCACACAGACATAATCACTGCTGACTTCTTTTTGATCAAATGTTGAAATCACTCCATGTTGCAACAGTTTCTCCCTCCCTCATCTTTTTATATAATCTCCGTTGCCGTTTATTATTTATGGCCAGATAAGACTGCGGTCAAATGTGCAAGTCACGTCCGTGACGATATGAGAGTGCTTTGTTCAATCATATATTTATTTCAATATAAATATAAACGTCCAAAGTGGCTTAAGCTGCCTCAAAATACAATATAATAATAAAATAGATGTAATAAATTAATTTCTGTATCTTCTCTGTTGGTGGTGAATGGTTTGAGCAGTCCTCTTAATAATCATCCCCACGTGCATGAAGCATGTCCCGTCTCCTGTGGCAGGTCTCTTTCCTCATCGGTCTTGCAGGACTGGGCTCTGGTTGTTGTCTTTGGTGCATGGTCCCTCGGTGATGCCTCTCTCTCTGTCAGCTCCTGAAACATCGCACACAAACAACAAGACAGTGGGGTTATTAACATTCAGGGTTCGGCCTCTGCACAGTGTCTCTGCAGCTGGGGCGGGGCAAAAGGTCAAAAGAGATCAACAGTGGTTATTAAAGTTTTCACACCAACAAAAGCAGATATTTGGTTTTACCGAGTACCACCAGGTCTGTAACAGGGCTGAACATGATTGAGGAACACTGCAGTGGATTTTAAAGTGGACATAATATAGTATGTATAATTGCAGAATATAAACCAGCTTTGGGGAATCTCAGCATTAATATTTAACATTTTAGATGGATGTGGGCGTATGGCAGAGGGGTTGCACTCAAAGGCCCGGACTTGGTCTTGCTTTCAACATCCTTTTCTGGACTCAACTCAACCTGAGGACCTGGGACTCAACATTTGGCCCCATCCGAGACGCGAAAATTTGGTAATAGGTCAAACGCCAAACCGGATGTGCGTCATGATAAGAAGCGTCCGAATTGGGCTGTCAGTTAGGAAGGAGGTAGGGAAAGGAGCCTCAATGCTAACTATCATAGCCACTTTAGCATTGGGACCTCTGGTGCTAACTTACCAGCAATTAGGAGCTATGTGCCATCCCATAATAATAATAATAATAATAATAATAATCTCTTGGATTTATATAGCGCTTTTCAAGACACCCAAGGGAGTGGAGGGAATTTGTAGGTAAGGAGAAGGATTTTGTACTGAATGCGATATTACACAAGCTTTAAATGATGGTTTTAGGTTCAAAGGTCACTAAATTGACCTTCAATAGGAAGGTCCATTTAGTGACCTTTTAGGAAAATAGAAAGAAAATCAAGACTTGCTTTAGGTGAATGTGACTCAACGTGGACTCGCACATTCAGAACTTGTACTTACAAATTGAAGTCTTGAACTTGGACGTGGACTTGGCAAGGCAAGTTTGTGTATAACTTGAACTACTCCTAAGCATAGGCGCTGATCCCGTGGGTGCTGCGGAGTTCGAGCACCCACCCAAATCTTTGTGCACTCATGCGATTTTTCCCTGATTGCAAAATGATTCAATAGATATAACCCATAAATCACAGGAGCTCTCCCTTGTCTGCTCTTTCCAAATGCGAGCGCTGGTCAGTCCATTACGTTAATATCCAGCACAATGTTCTGCTCGCTTAACCCAATAAGGAGAGCGCCCAACTTATAAGCAGGAGTTTGTGCGCTTGAGCCTACACTCGTTTATTTTATTTAGAACTTTTTTCGGTGGTTCAGGTCTTTTGACTGGGCACCCACTGACCAAATCATAAATCTGTGCCTATTCTCCAAAGTGACTCAGACTTGTGCTTGAACAATGTGGACTTGAGAGTGACTGGACTGTGATTAGTCATTAAAATGACAGTGCCTTTAAAGTTGGGGTCTAATAATAATACATTTTATTTGTGGGCACCTTTAAGGTCACCTTACAGACAGCATAAAAAACAGAAAATATAACCATTAAAACAATTACCCCAATCTCTGGGTCTTTTTCACGAGTGAGGGACGGATGGAGCATGAGATCAATATATATCAGTGCCATAAATGATGCGGTCGCTGTATCGGACTGTTGTGGTGAAGAGGGAGCTGAGTCTGAGGCAAAGCTCTCGATTTACCGATCGATCTACGTTCCCACCCTCACCTATGGTCATGAGATTTGGGTAATGACCGAAAGGACAAGAATGAGTTTCCTTCGCAGGGTGGCTGGGCGCACCCTCCGAGATCGGGTGAGGAGCTCAGTTACCCGGGAGGAGCTCGGAGTAGAGTCGCTGCTCCTCCACATCGAAAGGAGCCAGCTGAGGTGGCTAGGGCATCTGTTTCAGATGCCTCCTGGCATGTCCTATTCGGAGGAGGCCTATGTCTCTGAGCTGACCTGGTGTCACCTCGGGGTCCCCCCAGAACAGCTGGAGGGGAGTCTGGGCATCTCGGCTCGACTGCTGCCTCCGCGACCCGACCCAGCGGAAGAAAATGGATCAAAAAATTACAAAAGGATATGGAAAAAAAATACAGGGGACTATGTGGGCACATCTGAACAGATCAGTTTTTAGACCAGATTTGAAATGTGGTAATGGAGTCTGAAGGCCCTGAGGACATTTGGACTGGAGAGAAGTAGAGGAGGGGCGGAGTGAACGGGAGGATGTGTAGATCTGAAGGAGGTCCGACAGGTATGGAGGTGCGAGGTTGTGGAGCGCTTTAAAGGTGAGGAGGAGACATTTTGTGTCCAATGTGGATGGAGACCAGGAATAATATGAAGGATGGATGAAGTTTTGGTGATGATACATGCAGCTGCGTTCCGAACCATTTGGCGTTCATGGAGAGACTTGTTTGGTCGGTCGTCGAGGAGTGAGTTACAGTACTCAAGGCGGGATGTGACCAGGAGATGAACCAGTGTTGGTGTCCTGCTTGGGGTGGGAGATGGACATAGACGGTTGGCATTGCGGAGGTGGAAGCAGGTGGACAGGGTGATGTTTATGTATGATGTGATGGATATGTAAGCTGTCGAGGATGACACCCAGACTCTTGACCCGAGGGGAAGGGGGGATGCTGCAGGTATATTATCTAGACTTGAGATGAATTCTTTCTTATGAAAAATGGCTGACTGTCATCAAGAGAGTGGTCGTAGAGTTCACATGAACATGCCCCCCCCCCCAGCTACAGAATCTCTCCCCCCACCCTCGCTTCGCAGCAGAACCACCAGCCGCTTCAGCCTCCCAATCTCCTCCTCTTCCCCACCACCACGGGTGTAAAACTCGAAGCAGTTTTGCAGAATTACAAAAATGCCAGTGGAACAAAACAACTCCCAGTCGGTGCGTGTCGTGTTTTCTCAGGCTTTCCTCCCTTTCACTAAATCTGCACAAATCTTCACCGTAATGAAAAGAAGTATCCAGTGTTTATCTCAGGAGTGTCCTTGTGAGTCACTCTGCTTTGACAACTAAAAATCCTTTTTAAACCTGATCAATGATCCGCCTACGCCTAAACGGCTGTAATTCCCTTGAGTGGGAGAGTTCAAGGCTAAGGACAAGCAGCCGTTTCTCTGAATGCTTCAGTCTTCTTAACAGCGTTTTACAGCATGCACCTTAATATAAAGGATTTTTAAAAGTGCATCAGCTATTCGCTATGTGCAATCAGTTTGGATACGGACAGGAAAACATAGTAGTAAAAGGAAACTTGTCACAGGTTCTGTTCTGAGACGAAAATGAACTTGATGGCATTATGTTCCACTGTCCTCCATGAACACTTTAGCTAACTATTCTACAGACATGGAAAGCCAATTAGCCATGACAACAATCATACTAAACTTAATTGACTTGTACCAAATGTACTTATTATTATGCATTTTGCGCGCTCTGTAAATATTACAATAAGTAAATCAATAGAATGGTGACCAGAATGGTAATATAAGCAATGATTAAAAATAAGAGAAAACTATAAAAGTAAATACGCTCTATGTTTTTCATACTTGTAAGTCTCATCAGATTTTCAACTTATGACATGCAAAAGCTTCGATGCTGCTAATCAATATTTGTATTTTGAATATGGGGTGGGCGCTCATAAGCTTTCTTGCTTCGGCCCCCTCCCTTTGAGTTATTAATTATTTTTATTTTTATTGGTTTTGTGTGTAAATGTAATGATGTAAATATTGTAAATAATAGCTCATTGTAAATAATAGCTCAAATAAATAAATCAAATCAATTATGAAATGTTTTATGTGCACAGTGTTTTGTAAGTCGCTGCAGATGGAAATCCAAGAGCTTCACTCTGGTACAAAGCATATTTTTCTGTTTGACTCATGCTCTTTTGTACAAAGACCTTGGGTAATAAATCAAATAAACTAAACTCATTTTCATGATAAAAAAATGTTTTTGCATCTTCTTGGTAAAGGTTTAATCCAAGTTTCAAGAATGTTTAAGATCATGAACTAAAGAAGAAAAGCAGGAAGAAAATAAAGCCATTAACTCTCATCTCATCCCGATTACCTGAAACCAAAAATCCATGCATTCATCCCTAATAAGAGATCAATGTATTTAATATTTCAACATTATATATAGGCTATGCATATGCACACGGGCAACACATGACGTCTGATTGGACTGATCGAAGTCTCTCTCTCACATGTTACTTGTGGACGGTAACAGATTACGTCATCTTGAAATTGATTTAAAACGTAATCAATCCTTCTTTTCATGTTTGGCCTCATGTTGAGTTGGTCCTGCAGTACTTTGATCTAGGTTCAGTTATATTTTAGACCTGATAAGCTCCTGTTTAGGTCTGGTAAAGTTTTAAGTTCAGCACTAATCAGAAAGCCTTTTCGGAGGAGTTTAAACCAACCTCTATTTCTCACTCTTTCAGAACTCTACTTTACCTTCACGGACTCGTTTGAGTCCACCTTGACTTCAGTGATTCTGCCCCCCTGCCTCAGAAGCACCATTTACGCCCAACACCAATTTTTCTCTTTTACTGTGGAGGGTGACTCAGCTGATGTTCCCTGAAGGCTTACAATGTATTACAATGAAAAGTCCTTCACCTCGGCCTCCCCCCTGCTCCTGATGAATAAATACAAGGATAAGAAATGATTTCAGTCTAACAGCTCTGACACAGCGCTTCTTTAAAGTCTTAAGAGGGCTATGTTCAGGCTTTTAAACTTATTAGACGCAGACAGAACCAAAAAAAAGGTGACATTTCAGGCGTCAACTCAGCCGTTTATCAACATGACCATATGATGAAGGGCTGAGTTGACTCGAAATGTACATTTAATGGTAGCTTTCCAAGTCGTGCCCGACCTTTATTTTTTGCCTCATCCAAGGCTTTTAAACCTGCATTGGCTTTTGTATTTCTAACATCTGAAAAGATGCAAAGAGTAACATTTGACTGACTCAGAGATGACCCTGAATTCTCGCTGTGTTCACCCACAAAAACACGAGTGTTAAAGTGCTCTTCACTAAATGGATAAAACATCAGAATCAGAATGTTTTTTTATTGGCCATTGTCAGTCAACAGCTTTACAACTAGGATTGATTTTTTTAAATTGGTTCAATCATGCAAAATTAAACATAAAACATATAATACATAATTTAGATAGATAAACTGTAATGTGAGGCGTTTCAATGTTAAAAACGATGAGGGCATGCACAAAGAAGATGAAAACTAAATATGATAAAAACAACAATTTGACACAGAAGCAGCGTGAGTGTATTTATGTGCAGGTGCATTAAGTGTTCGCAGCAGATCTGAGTGTGGACAGACCACAGAGTGCCAAGAGCAGAGCAGATGGTTAGAACAGGTTATCATGTTCATGAGTACGGTCAGAGTTATTGGGTCTTTTATTTTGTTCATGAGTCTGATGGTGGAGGGGAAAAAACTGTTCTTGTCGCATGAGGTATGAACAAACACACATAACATTTTTCAAAACTAAATATTTATTTACATTACAAGTGCAGCTATTGGTAATAAATAAATACGTTGTTATAAATACTTTTCTGAGAGCAGGATGTCACTAGCTCGCCGCCATGGACGTACTGCTGCTCTGACTGTAGGCAGCCAAACAAAAAGGTTTAAATACATTAGGTCCTTTTCCAAATGCTTTATTATAACCATCTGATCACCAGGAGCATGTTTGGTCTCACTGGCATGTTTTTGTTCAGAGTTACTCTAGTGACACGTGTACCCTGGAATGTGTGACTTTAAAGGTGACTTCATGACATCAGCAGGTGGGGGCAGGGTGAGCGTTTTGTGTTCTTGAGAAGGAGACAGACTCATAACGGAGAATCCCTCAAACACGTCTGAATGAATGAAGCAACATACAACTCCATGAGGGACAAGCTCGAAGAGTCAGTTCAGCGCAATAGCGCGTTCTAATAAGTGTGTGAATGACAAAGGGCTCGCCACACGTCAGAGTTTGCAGCAGCACTGTGCCTCTCTCCTCTGCCCTGGCACGTGTTCAGGCGCTTTTATGATCAAAACCAGATTGTGCTTGCCCAACGCGGAGCAACGGGGAAAAACAGACTGCAATGACGCATTTTCTGCACAAGAGGGCGGTGCAGAGACTTTGTGACGCGACTATGGAGACCAAACTTTGAACAGGTTGGTACCTAACTTTCAACCAACGACCATCGGTGCTTGGGAACCAGTGTACGGCTCATTACGCCGTAGTAGACACTTTAAATTTACATAGGCTATTACTGACCAATTTATATAGTCATGATATTACCATGAACATGTGATAATGAAAGTTGTATGCAAGTTAACAGCAGGTTTAGGTAGGCCATAAACTATGGAGGTATTTGTACACTGCCAAAATATACAAGACCTGCTCAATATAATGTGTTTTTTAAAAGCCTATAGCTTAGAACAGCCAGAGCCTTTTTGGATATTAATAATTTATTTTATATTGTGTGAGTATTACATAATTGATGGGCTCACAGTGATGTAAAATGAGGACCATTGCCACATTAACCTCTTAATCCTTAACCGAGCAGATTTTCCCCAGTTTGGCTTTACCCAAATAAAGACTTAAAAAAAGAATCCAATTAGCAACAAAAAAGTGATACAGACGCGATGAAAATGAACTGACAATAACATGGCAACAAAAGCGACGAAAAAGCAAAAAAAAAAGTTACTAAAAGTGTCAACAACACAGTAACAAAGCGAGAAAAAAGATCCATTTAGATCAGTTTTGCAGGACTTAGCTTTCAAATGAGGCACTGGCCAACATGTGCTCCGTTAAGGCGGGGGGTTTAGAAGTTAATTAAGGATTCAAAAAAATAGAATTTTTTTTTAGAGGCGAAAGGTCATAAATCTCATGGGAGTCACTTGGAGATCGTAACCATGGTGATACATAGCATAAATAGCAACCCATGTTATAATAGATTTTCACCAACATTACGGACGAACTGTGGTCTATTCAAATCATTGTTGAGGCTGTAAATTCCGGTTACAGTGTACGGAAAGAAAAAGAAAACAAAAATACCACAAATTACTGTAACTTCCAGCGTCACGGGGCTTTTGACAACACTTCCCACATGTTATTCTTTCGCTTTCCTAATCTGCATCGACTAATTCATGGCCCGACTACAAAGGTCCCCGTTCGTATTTACCCTCTCGAACGGAGGAAGGCTTAATTCGAGACAGACTCCGGATCGCGCCGTAAATAACCCCGCTTTGTTTGCGTCACGTGACCAAATGACCGGTTCCCTTTGACTGCATTATCTCCAGATCAGACGGAGCTCCCGCCAGCGCAGACATGAGCAACTGAGAAACTGCACCAGAAAAGGTTTCCACCGATAACGGTTTCTTGGAAGGGGGGGGCAAATTCTTTTAAATGATTGTACACTCTCGCATTTGATTGTACTAGTCGCAAAACGGCAGCGAGTAACTTTGTGACGCGTATAGTAGAAATTTTTAACAAGGCCACTCTGTGAAAAACAATGTCCTAATATAAAACCTACAGACTGTGTTGTAATGTACATTAACCTTTCATTTTATTTATTCTTTTTTCCATGGTAATGCAACACAACATGTGTACAATAATCCAAAAAACACAACAATAATACATTTCATGAAAAGAAGAACAGGAGTAGGATGAAGAAAAAATCTTATAAGCTCCTACCCCATTCTAAATAAAAAAACTTTACAAATTAGATGGCCTCACCGATGCCAAAAAAGTAACAATAGCCCAAACCAGATGTTATCAACTTTTCTTTTTCTATATATATTTGTTCAATTATTAATAATTTTGCTAAAACAACAGTGATGCAATGGGGACTACAGCGGCGACGGAAACAATGACGAGCACACCTTTAAGATGTGGGTAAAGCCAAACTGGGGAAAATGTGCTCGGTTCAGGTGGGGGTTAAGAGGTTAAAGGGACTATACAGAGTTTAAACGTTTTAATATTATGTATTTTCCTCCCCCCACATGTTCCAGGCATGTCCTAATGTGTAGAATGAGCCCAGACCTGTTCACCACACCTGCCTCTACAATCCTGCACTGTCGCTCAAAAAGGTGTTCATTCGGGTCCGAAGTGCCGTCATGCACGAGCTCATCCACATGCTTGGATCTAATAGAATGAACAAAAAAATACATCATCGAAGTGAAATAACAGGGTTTATACAAGCAGAAGCATGTCAAATGTAATGCTTTTTAATGCCATTTTAATGCCTTAAAACGATATTTTAACGCCATGAATTGATAAATTGGCGCAGATGAAGATCTACACACATTTCATAAACCAGAGGAAAGAGAATAGGACGAAATGGGCACAAAAAAAAACTGGTTAATTTCAGCCAAAATTGCAGATTAATATGTTCTCGACCATAGTTTTGGTATTTGCAGTGAACTTATGCAGTAGGAATTGTTGGGCAATGTCCGAATATTTCAAGAAATTCAGATTTATGCAGTTGAATGCTTTGAATGGAAACCCCTAATAAGCACCGAGTCTCGATCACTGACAGGTCCAACTGACTGACAGACCAGTTCACCCACCAGGCTGCCGGGAAGCTGAACTCTCCCTTTCCCTCCCTCTGCCCCCTATCGCGTACATAGCCATTTAATATTGCTCTGATATATTTCCTTTCCTTGACAGAAACCCCATCTTCCATGTAGTCGAAAGACAAAAGAAAAAAAGCTGAAATACGTCTCATTAAGCGAACACTATTCCCTCATTAGAGTGGGTTGACATTTTAAAAGGACAGCAGCGGGAAGTAAGACAAGTATTTGAGAGATTTACCAGAACACTGTAGTAGAGCGTTTGTCACATGACCTTCGCAGGCCCAGTCACTCATGAGTAACCCGCCGCAGTGTCTGGTGACCGAGTGGGCTGTGTCTTTAATAGGACGTGTCATTCCTCAATTTTAACACCCCGCTGAAAATGACTAATGACAGACACCGCGGAGGGCTGTGGACTTTCTGTCGAAATCATACCGCAGAAAACACTGAGCAGGATCGAAGTACTTTGAATTACATCCCAAGTGCAGTCGCCTCAGTCATACTAGTCACAATCTCTTATCCAGACTTGTTTTTTTTTTTTTTTTTTTTTTACAGTGGAGCTGGGAGCGGGAAACCATGTGACATCATCAGCCTGTCCCCGGCCCACGGACTTCAAACGCGTAAACACTGTAGCACAGGCAGGATTGCAGCTCATTTAGAGTCTGTGAAAACCGCTAAAAAACAGCTCGCGTCACCATCGACAGGCTCCGAAAGAATGTAAACACTCCGGGCGAGAGGACGCGGGGAGCGTAGTGACGGTAAACAGGCCGCGGGGTCTACTTTCTGCAACAGGTTTGAGCTCAGAGCGAATAGCAGCTTCAAGAGGCCATGTTTAACCCCTTAACCCCCGCCTTCACCCACGGCATTTCGTCCAGTTTGGCATTACCCAAATCTAAAGGCAAAAGAGCGACAAAGTCTGATGAAAAAGCAACAACAAAAAATAAATTGACCAAAACCCAACACAAGAGCAACAAAAAAGTGCCAAAAAAAAAGTTATGGAAAAGTCGTAAAAGAGCGAGAGAAAAAAGTGACAAAAACACGGAAAAAAATAATAAACAAAACAAAACAAAAAACGGTCAAAAACAAACACACACAAAAAAAACTATGAAAAAGCAACAAAAAAGAGACCAAAATAAATAAATAAAAAAAAGAAATGCTACAAAAAAAAGTTAGGATCAGTTTTGTAGGTCTTAGATTTGGGTAAAACTTAACGGGAGAAGATGTGCTCGGTTAAAGTGAGGGGGTAAGAGGTTAAAAAATGCGACAAAAGTGTCACGATGAGTTTTGTAGGTCTTAGCTTTCAAATGAGGCGTTACACTGGCTCATAGGTTGTAAGCTCTAAAGGCTTTTGGATTTGGGTAATGTTGAACTGGAGAAAACGTGCCCGGTTCAGGCGGGGGTTCAGAGGTTAAAAGGATGAAGCGCGTTACTCCATTTGGGAGAATACAAAGAGCTAAATGTAATAAAGTCTTGAATTATGATCAGGCGGCAAACAGGATGAAGAAAAACAAGGAAACTACCGGACCATGTGTGTGACGCTTTTAGAGCCAATTAGCACTACAGAAGTTACATTTAAACTTGACTTGTTCTATGTTTAACCTGGAAAGTCCCTCTTACAGGAAGTCTCTTAGTCCTGGCCACAGAGGGGAACTTATTGTACATGTTTTATAGCGGTAAATGACACCGGGGCAACTTGAGGAAACCTATATGGAGACATGTGGAGAAATGCAAACGCTGAAGGATCAACCGCTCCAGGAATTTAACCTCCCCCACCTCGACGCATTTTCTCCAGTTCGGCTTTACCCAAATCTAAAAGCTTATTGACTGGACAGTTTACAGCCTATAGACCAGTGTAACGTCTGATTTGAAAGCTAAGACTGACCGCTGCTACCGTGTTGTCGTCACTTTCTCTTCGTATTTTTGAAGGTTTTTCATTGTTTTTTGTTTTTTGTCTTGTTTTTTGGGGTACGTTTTCATCCTTGTTTACGTATCGTTATCAACGCTATTTCTATACCTCTTTTCAAGATGCTTTTAGGTCATGCCGAAGGGGAGAAAAATGTGCTTGGTTCAGGTTAAAGGGATATTTCAGGATGTTTGACATTGGGCCTCATTTCCTAGTTACCCAGAGTGTTGTTGATGTCTGGAGATATTTTTTTCTTAAATTCATGATATAAATGTCTGTGTCGATAGAATAATTTTAACCATTTTGCATTTAAAATAACTTATATTTGAGCAGCATCAGCTTCGTGGCTGTAAGCTAACGCAGCGGCGGAGTGATCTGCGAGAAAATAGTCCCTCAAAATGCAAATACGTGAACAGACGATAAATATTGAGCCCAAACATGTATTGTTTATCTGCCATTCATTATCGTGACAGTCCTGCGGGCCAGTGCTGCCCAAAAGTAACTTTATGAGGTAAACCGAAGTAGTTGATTCCCATGAATATGAGTAAAAAGTACAAAATAGGACATTTAAAAAACAGGGCGATAAGAGAGATTTGGCAGGGTTTTCGAGTGGCCAGCGGGGTTTAAAGTTGGGGTTTCTTGCTCAAGAGCACAACAACAGCATTTGGGGTAAGAGAGCAGTAATGTGGCTATACTCAAAGCTACACTACGTAACATTTCATCCTATAAATAATAAACAGTACAAGCGTATATATTTTATTACAGGTGCAAACGCATTAGTTTTGTCCAAAGACATAATTGTCATAACTAGTTGTATATCCAGGTGTGTCGGTGGCATTTTAATGGGAATCCGAAACCCCTAATGTAAACTTCCTCTCTTCCCGGTACCCTCCACGTGCACTCTCATTCACGTTAACAGAAAAAAGTTGGGTAAAAAAAAAAAAAAAAACTATTGTACTCACCCTGGTTCGCCCCCCTGCCTGCTCCCGTCTCCACTCCGCTGTAGCAGGGTTTCAAATTTCAACTTCCTCTCTCCATCTCTCTTTCTCCCTCTGTTTTTTCTTTTTCTTTTTTCCATCTAGACCACGCTCGAGCTTTGCCGCCCTCTCCCCGGATTGGCGGGAGGGGGGGTCCGGGCAGGTTTGAGCAGGGGGTGCGGGTACTTTCCACACCGCCCGTTCTGCGGATACGGCGGGGGTTTCTGCGTCCTGCTTCCTACAATGACTTTGGGGTCCAGCGCCTGCGGGCGGGGCGCCTCCTGCGTCGGGACGGCGGCGTGCCCCGTGTGGTTGGCGTTAAAGAGCTGGGGCGGGTGACCGTTTTTTAATCCGTTTTGCTTCAGCGGGACGACGCGGTTCGTCTTGACCACCGACGCCGTGTGGATCGCGGAGGGCGAGTTTGTCCGTAGGATGATGCGCTCTTCGTCCACGTGCTGGGCCATCGGAGGCCTGTGGGCGCCGACGGCAACCACTCTCGTGTCGTCAGGGAAGTCCAGGTTGATGTTATTAAAATGACTGGCCCCGTGGGTGATGCTGGGAGTCTCCTCCTCGCTCAGGTCGATATTGGCAGTCAGCCGATCAATCTGCTCCACCACCTGAATAACAAAAAGACACGATCAATACGTTTTCAACCTTGTGGCAAAAAGTTTCAAAGTATCTCTCAAACTAAGCATTTTCACACAGTCATCAATTCACACCTCAGGCATGCTTGTTAGGATGTTGCCAGATAATCGTTTCCTCAATAGGCCCATTATATGCTGCACTGCTTCTGTCTGAAACTGTAATAAACGCCCTTTGCAACTCACTTAAGCTTGTTTTATGGAGGCCATAGGAAAGTCTGGTATCTCTTGCATTTAATAACAGTTTAAATCGTATTGTGCAACACTTTTCAGGCTATGCGCAGCGTATCTTTGAGCAATTCTCTTCCAGAATGTCATGTGATCTCAAGCCGAGATGTCGACATTTCCAACTACTTCCAAATACTAGGTTCTCCTTGTTTAGACTCTGTTTAGACATGAATAATATCTAAAAAGATATGAAGAGGCACCAAGAGGACAGTGGAGGCGTCACAAGAGGCGCTACAGGAAACAAAAAAGGGACAAACGAGGAGGTATCCGGGCAGGACTCGCAGCTGAGCCCTACTATTGTTCTAGCTAATGTGTGTTCACTAGAGAATAAGACGGATTATAGTCTTCTGCTACGCTCTGAAAGACTGCTGTGGGGCGGAGGGAGCTGCGCAGGAGGAAGAGGAGGGAGGCGGTGGCGGAGCTGACCAGTGCAGGACACCACGCTCTGAAACAGGGACACACCCAGGAGGCGCTGCACCGTTTCAAAGGATGAGAGGAATCTGAAGACAGTACGGTTTCCCTATACCTCGAAAGATTTGCTGGTCAGCTCGGCCCATAATGGCGGTGCGCTCAGTCGCAGCGGCTCAGGACTAACGCAACACTTTAACACAATGTTGTTGCACAATTGTACAATGACAAATAAAGCACTTACTTACTCACTTACATTGAAAACCTAGAAAGGGACTGACCTTCCTTTAATATTTGCTTCTTTTAATTAATAGTAGGTTAGTATAATCGCACTGAGATGTTGGTACATTAATTACAGTATTCAGTTCAATTTACTCAAGTAACTTTTTGTACTTTTTGTTTAATCACACAACAGTTGAAATTGATAAATTACAATATCAAGTTTTGTCTAATCTTCCATGGTGTCTTCCGGGGAAATATTGTCAAAATTCATGTTAAATTACGTTTTGCACATCAGCACTAAGAATTAAACGCAAATTTTTCACATCTTTTCATCATTTTTATTTTATTTTTATTTTACTGGACTAATTATTTGGGTGATGTTTTTTTCCCTCCATTTTAAAAACAGTAGAAATAATCAACATGAGTAAATACTGTAGATACTGGCGTCATTTTTTATTTTTCCGTTTACACTCGGCTCAAACGCACACACAAAAAGATAAAATAAACACTTAAGACCATCAGACGGCAAATCCTTGTTTTGAAGCCTGGTTTTAGAATGTCATTAAAACAGTGAAGCAATAATGCAACTTAATTAGCAAGTCACGGTAAATGCTAATGTTGTTTTTCATTTCAGGGCAAGATCATGAAGTATAATAATATAAACTGCTGCATAGTAACGTGCCGTTATAACATTAGGATAGTGACTTCCGGTAATGTTACACTAGTGATTTTAGTAATGTGCCAAAGTTTGGCGTTGGTGGCAATTTGTAAGAAATATATTAATGATCATCATTTGTTACTTGCTCTGTACTAGACATTGTACAAGAAATGAAACAGCTGTTGTTGTGTTTTGTGTGTACTCGTCTCTGTTTATTGCTGGATTAGTTGAAGTGGTGCTTTGTGGGTATGGTCTGTGTCAAAATAGCCGATCTGGTGTGATGTATTGTAATTGACTGGATATAGATATTGTGAGTGTTGTAGTACATTCTTTTGCTGTTGTTTCTTTATTATTGTTCTTTATTATATGTTGTTACCTTGCCCTATGATCCCTTGTTTATGATTTGTTACCTTGACTACGTTCCTTGCTTTAATTGTTAAATGAAAATGTTATTGTTTTTATTTTGAGGCTTATAAGCCTTTTGCTTCGGCCCACTCCTTTTGAGCAGACTAACTGCTCAAATAAACAAATAAACTAAACTAAAACTAATTTATCAAGACGGGTGCTTAATAGCGACAGCAAGCTGGCAAATAAAATATACTATTTTGTGTTTTTTTTTTTTTTGACTGGGCATAAATATAAATCATAACATAAATCGGCGCCTATGCCCTATTTAATATTTGAAGTTTAGTGTAGGGCCACAAATCTGATAAGTAAATGGGAGCAAAAAAAATGCACCAATGATTGTAAATGATTTCTAGATAGGCTTGTTTCCTTTTCAAAATAAAGAAGCTGAACTTTCATTTCGCCGTGTCCTTCCTGTCTGTAAGCACTATTGACATCTCTGCAGCTGCGAGAGAGAAATGGGGGAAAGACCGCACCATTGTTCAGTCCAGCCTTTTTAGTATGTGTGTCCGGATCTGTGCCAGAGAAACCTCAGTTCTCTGCAAAAGGTTAGAGCAAATTGTTCCCAACTGCGAGATGATGACAAACAATGGGAGTTACATACTACGCACTAACGCGAGCCCGACTCACATAATGTAACTGAATGGACAAAGTTAACGATGCATGCTCGTGACCCGTGTCAGAATGGTCCGTTTTTGTCATGTCCGTAACGGTTTAAATGTCAGAACAACCCGATGAAAACACACCTGCCCCCGGACTCAAATGTTAGACACCGGTTGCATCTGGAAGATAAACAACCAAACCGACCAAAGAAAATAATAGGCCGGGCTAATTACTGAGGTGACCGTGTACAAAGGATATTGTTTGGGAATAGTTTCAGCACTATATTGCAAATACTACTCATATTTCACATCAGACAATCCCGGTCCCGCCGAGCTTTCCCGGGCCTATTTGAGAGGTGGGCGTACATAAACATGGGCTGCTAGACAAGCGGTCGAGGCGAGCGACACAAATGAGGAGCAATGAGGACTTGGCTTCGAGATCCTAAAGATTAAAACTCACTGGAGCTCGACGAAATTCATCTACAGATACGCCTACAGTGCTTCAAGAACCACCAGTACAGTTGTTCTTAGTTTCCTTTTCCGTTAAATTGGCCTCATTATGAAAGGGACCACTGTGAATGCTTAAGGGGAGACACTACAGGCTAACCTATTTGTTTTCTCATTTTCAGGTTTGGGGCCAAATTGGTCTCTTACAAGTAACGTTTTACCTGGAAACAAACAAAAAAAAAAACTAATTTTCACAATAACGTGTTTAACCTCTTAACCCCCGCCTTAACCAAGTGTATTTTCTCTAGATCAGCTTTACCGAAATCTAAAAGGTTACAGTCTATAGGCCAGTGTAATGCCACATTTGAAAGCTAAGACCTACCAAAACTAATCTGAATGGATCTTTTTCCTCATATTGTCACTTCTTTGACATTTTTTTTATCATTGGTTTTTGTTGCGTTTTCCTCACACATTTCTGTCACTTTTACTCTTTTGTTACTTTACTGTTTTTAGATTTGGGTAAAGCTGAACTGGAGAAAATGTGCTCGGTTCAGGTGGGGGTTGGACTGATTCAAAGTTTCTCTATAGATTTATATGGCAACTTTCTCAAAATGCATTGTTCTCATATACATTATCTCCACGTAAATACAGACTTGCCTTGGATTGAACAAGATTTGAACAAGTTTTTTTTTTCAGATGGATTTTTTTATATCCAATTCCTAGCCTGATTTATTGAGTTAAAAAAAGATATCCTAACCCTCTAACCCTAAGATATCCAAAATCACCTCTGAAAAAGTATTTGTAACTAATATGTCAACAAAATAAAACCATAAATTTAAACCTTGGCTCAATTTATCATTCAGATTGATATATGAAAACATAAAATGACAGAAAACGTTCTCATATTTACTGTATGCCAGTAATCTACAAAGGTTTTTAAAAGGTTTCGCCTTAACTTGGGTCTAAACACATTTTTTATATTAATGAAGATTTGTTTAGATTAGAGAGAATCCAATATGGCGGCGGATGGTGTTTTTGATCATGCGACTGATAAGTAAAAAACCTGGGGGATTTTACTCTCTATAAAACTAGAGCCATTTTATTTCACTTTTGAGCAGCATTTTAACGTGCAACTAAGTGTAACAGTGTGCCAAGTCATTTCCCTTAGAGATCAATAAAGCCTTTGCTCTAAACCCGGTGTAGCTCTCTCCATGTTCAGGATTAGAAAGAGCGTAAAAAGAAGCCAGAGTGCTTGGTGAAAATGCACACTTAAAACTTCACTATAAAATGGAAACCCGTGTATACAGGCTCCTGTCCGTCCAGGAATGCCTCATTGACTTTAAAATCTTTATTGTGATAGAAATGCCAAACAATGAAAACAACATATGATCTATGCAAGGACTGAAGTAATTCAACATAACTAAGCCTCGAGCTCATCGATGGAAGCTGGCGCTAAGCTACTGTTTGTATGGCATCGCTGTGGTTCAGTAATAGAATCCAGGAAAACTTTATTAACTACTTAACTGCCACTTTAGGGTTAGGATTAGGGTCAACAATTATTTACATCCAAATCTCCCAAATGGAGAGTTTACAGCCGATATGCCAGTGTGATACCTAATTTGAAAGCTAAGACCTTCTAGTTTCTATTAATATGTGTGAGATCTGTTTGAGTGAAACACAATTTACGTTACATTTGCAGTTCTTAACCCTAATTATATTCTGATTAGGGTTAACTAACCCTAACCCTAGCCCCCGATCAGGGGGGACGGCAGGTAACTGGTTATGGGATTATTGGAAACGTGCACAGTGGCAGAGAGGGTATCTCACTAACCACCGATTTCTAAAGAGGGAATCTGCATCTCCTCTAGCTCTGAAGATCACAGAACACATGCAATAGCATGCATTGGTGAATTTAAATTAGGGGTGTCCATGGTTAACCGATTAACCGGTTAACTGTTGAAAATTGCGTAACCGAGTGAAAGCATTTTGCTCGGTTAACTGGTGTGTATAATTAGCAGTGCTATTGAAAATACTTGTAATACATTTTGGCACCACCAGAGACCGCCAGAGCGCTCCCAAACATTTGTTTACGAGAAGCAGTCATCGCGCATGGCTAGCTAGTTTAACTTTTCAATATGAAGCGGGCCATAAACAGCACAGTGTGGGAGCGCTTTACAACCGAGAATGACAGATCAAAATGCAAGTATTGCATGGCAGTGCTTAGAAATACTTCAACTTTGTAGTTGTACCATCTCAACAGCCGACACCTGGGCATCACTTAGGAGGTAGCTAGGTAAGCAAAACGGCACAAAACTCGCCTTTCTCGTTATGGTTAAAACGTGGTGGAGAGATAAGTGTTGTTGTTATACACATGAATGACTGTTTCTTTGCACAATGTTTAAAAAAAAAAAAAAAACAGGCTAAATGAAAAAATTAAAATAATGTAGGGCCACGTGAACGCAAGTCAGTTACCAACTTTGACTGCTCTGTCATTACCACTGCGTTTTATTTCTATAAATTAATTTCGTTTTAAATGTGTTCCAGCCATTTAATAAAGGTGTTAACTATGAAAAACCCCTTTCGCGTCTGTCAGTATAAAGTAAAGGAGGGGGCGGCGCGCAGGGGGGTGGGGGTTGGTTATTGCGCACACTAATGGTTAACCGAGTATTAACCGCTAAAGGCCTCGGTTAAAGGTTAATGAAAACCTTGAAAACACGCAGCCCTAATTTAAATTGGTCGGTCTAGTAAATAAATAAGAAAATTAGCTACTTTTACAAATGGAAACGGTAAAACCCTGTAGTAACTATAGGCAGTGTAGACGCTGGATACTTTACAGATATTTCTACTGTCTGCAGGTTGCGATCAATACGGTCAGACTGTAGGACTGAGTTCAATAGCAGATCATTATGAAAAGTTGAGAAATCCGTTTTACTTGAGAACTACAGGCCTCTTAAATGAAGTGATGAAACTTTTAAGCACCTCTTAAGCCTTTTGCGTCGTTGAGAAATATTTACAGGAAAAGGGCAGTCCGTGGCTGGGATATGTTGCTGTCTGGGGTGGAGGTGGGACTGGCTCCACTACAGATTAAAATGTCCTATAAACTATAAAGTGCTGCACTGTTTACTGTATAAGAAATGGACTGACGGGGTTTTAAATGGGCCAAAGAAGTCTTGAGGAGAAGGCAATAACTGTGTTCATTTAGGACTGTATTTATAGCACAAGGTGAGCCTGCTTCTGCTGCGTCACGTGCTTCTATAAAAACTACGTAATGTTTTTAAGAAGCGTCCCCACCCCCTTATCCAAAACAACATGACTCAAGGCTGTAGGCTAAGTGCGTCTGTGTGTTCGTGAAGGCGCATGTCAAAATACCTTCTCTGACGCAAGGCTTTGGTAAACCTTGGATGCCGATTGAAGGCAAAAGTCACCAGGTTTGTCAAAAAAGCAAGTTCAGTCAGTGGTCCCAGGTTCTGGTTTGAGACCATTTGTTTTGGTTTATTTCTGGCTTGATTGAATCGAGATATAGACCTTTCTTAACACATTTGAGCAGTTTATTCCTTGTCTTTTTTCTGTACTGTATAATTGTTGCTGATCAAGTTCAGTCAAATAAAAGGCCTTGCTTTGGTGCTATTCTGACACAAATGAGGATTCCCCATCAATAACACAAACATTGAGCAAGTAAACGTACTGGCGTAGCAGTAGTCGTGGTATTTGTATTCACTCTTACCTCCTTCATCTCCATTTGGACCTGCTTGAGTCCCCCCAGCACATCCTCCAAGTTGATCACCACCTGTCGAATCTGCTCCCGCACCGTGTCCTTCCTCTTGAGGTCCCCCGGCTCTGGACTCTCGCCGGTCCTTACCGTCCCGCCATTCAGCTTCGAACTCTGCGTCCCGCCTGAAGCGCTCACGCACGGCCCGTTTTTCCTCCGGGACGGGTTGAAGTGTTTCGACGGGACCTCGGTCGAGAAGAACCCTTTGTAAAATCCCCCGTGTCCGTTACACCCATGCTCTGGTCCACCCCTGCTCCAGTCCTGATGGGTATCTCTTTCCTCCGCTTCCTCCACACCCCTAAAAGTCCCCATCCCGCAGTGACCGTTCGGTAGATAACCCACGTGGGGACTGAGTTGCGGTTCTAAGCTGCCCCTGTCTGAGATGTAGTCTTCGTCTTCCATTGACGCATACCGGACCGTCCTGCATGGCTTGCTGTACCCCTTTTGGCCTTTCACCTGCAAGTGGGGTAGAGGATGGGGCATGCCGAAATTGAACACCCTGGAATCATTACGCACCTTTGTACATCCACATTGCTCCCTTAAAGGCGGACAGTGCCTTGCGTTGCAGTTACAATGTACAGGGGGGATGTCGTAGGAGCGCACCGGACTCCCGTGGTTACATGGGACGGCCCCGACAAAAACAGGCCTCCTCTGCGGACTCCTGAGGCAACTCCTCTCCAGTCTGCCGCCCCCCAAAGTCCGATGCGACGGCTCCTTGGCCCACGGTTCGGCTGGCCCGTCCCGCCTGGTCTGGTCCCAAAGCGCTGGGTGGTCCGTCTGTCTGGACGTCTGCGCCCCTCCATCGTGATTGCCGTGTCCCAGATCAAAGCGGACGCACCTCTGGCACGCGCACGGGGGAGGCTGGCCGTTCTGAACAAACCTGTAGTGTCCCGTTACTTCGGTCGTGTACATATCCAAAGATCGCGCTCCTTTCGCTGAAGAATTCTGGCTTCGTCGCTGCTCGCTCTGCCATCCACCGCTTCTGTTTTCCTCATCTGTCTCAAAACTTTTCTCAACCTTTCTCTCTCAGCCCGTCTCCCTCCCCTTCCCCTTGCGTCCTCTAGTTCCTCTCTTTGCGCCCACTTCTCTCCTACTTCCTTACGCGACCATTTTCTCTTCCTTCAAACTTTCCTTCTCTCCTCTCCTTCACGGGGCCCCTCTCTGTCCCCCCTTTCCTTGGCTCCGCGTCTCTTTTGCCGCTGCAGCCTTATTACCCCGCTCTGCGTCCGTCTGTGCTTTTTCCTGTTTCCTCCCCCCTTCCCACCTCTCTCTCTCTCTCTCTCTCTCCCTATCCTCTGCTATTTTCTCTCACACATTCTTCCTACCTGCATTGCTCCTCTCTGTCTCTTCCTCCTCCTTTGTACGCCATTGTCTGCAATTCGCAACCAATCTCCCCACAGCGCTCTGCTTCTCGCTCGCCGCTTCGACAGGGTGAAATCACTGCAATTGGGATTCCTTGGCCAGACGCTCAGAGAGGAGCGAGTGGAGTTTCGTAAAAAGGGGAGGGGATTTTAAATTTTTTTTTTCCTCTTTTGCGCTTGGAGAGGTGGGGTCTCGGCACACATACTTTGAACACCGAGCCTTGTATCTCTTTCGTAATCTCTCTGCATTGAAGACTTGAGTACGTCTCATCCTCCTGCATCTCCTTTCAAGTTGTCCTTCGCTTGTCACAGCTTTTATGGCTTTGTCTCGCTTGATTTCAGCTGAGCAGTTGAGCTCAAACTTACTGGAGACAGCATAATAGCTTGTCTAAGTATAGCAGGCACCTTCCCATTCTTTCAACATGTCTTTTTAATTATAAATCAAGCTCAAAGCGCCGCTGTTAATCTTACAAATGAATAGGGGAGCGAAGAGGAGGACGGAAGGATGAGCAAGGGAGGAGAGCTGTTTGAAGAAAAAAATAGAATAATAGACGAAACAAAAACATGCACGGGGTGGTGGTTCTTTGACCAGAGCGACTCGAGAGTTTGTTTTGAAAGAAAATAAGTGCAGCTTTGAAAACAATGGGCTGTAAAGAATTGTGCTGGGAGCGACATCAGAGGATGAGGCAGCGGAGGAAACACAGCAGGAGCACGGCAACTATCCTGGGACAAGATTAAGATTTACAACAGAAACGTTTATGGTAAAAGACGCACACGAGAAGAGTATTGTGACAAACAAACAAAACTAAATACATATTACGTCATTTATTTAAATTGGTTCAGCTAAGTACTCCATCTAATAGTGCAAATAAAGTTAATAACACTCTAATTTTATGGGGTTGGAGTGAAACAGTTTGCTTAGCCCAAGGTCTGCAAACGCTTGAATCCAAAGTGTCAATTATACTTGAAAATACTAAATTATTTTCTGGGAAACCATTTCTACCAATATTTACTGAGAATGTGAGGATTGGACCAAAGTTAATCAGTATTGAACCAGTACCAAAATGCATCTGAACTGAACAGACTGATTAGCCCAGGATTTAATAACATTAAAGCAGGGTTACAAGAACTCCTTTTACTAGAACTAGATGAAGCCAAGAAGCAATAACAGCAGGACCACTTTTATGTATCAGCCCGAGAGGAGGAAACGAAAAATACGTCAAAGACCATTTAGTATACTGACACTGAGCTGAACTTAAAACTAATTTGCAGTGCAGTGTGTCTTAACATGGTGCTCGGAAGTGTTTCCCATGGTAGCCCAGGAAGAATCCACACAAAAAGGTCATTCGGAGGTTAATCAGGTCACATGACTTTTTCTTGCCATGGCTGCTAACCACCACGCACCACCACCCTGTCTGTTTTTGGGCACTCGTTTTCAAACGTATGATCGCTATAGGTCAAGGAAAAGTCAAGGGTGGAGTCACAAACTCGGGCAGCCAAAATAGAAGAACATTTTTAAAAGCTGGCAAGGTTTACTTTTGCACTTTTCCCCTTGGGATTGCATCACCAAATCATTACCATATTTGAATATACTTATCGTCGACATATGGCAGCAGAAATTTATGAGTTTCACTTGCTGGGACGGTTTCTGTAATTGAGTAGAACAGGACTCATCTCCATCAAACAGTGGGAGGTAGAAATGTTTCAGATGCGTATTTTAATTCACATAATTTTACAACTGACAGAAATGTATTTATTAATGTATTCATTTGTGGAAAAAGCCAAGGATCAAATTGATAAAGATTCACAATTTGGTTAAGAACCAAAATCATTTAGATGGAATCGGGATCGTGGAAGGCAAATTTACTTTCTTATGGGCCGTTTTTAATTGTTTTTTTTGTTTTGTTACTTTATTGTGCCATATGTTTCATATTACAATTACACAATTAGCATTTCAGAATTAACACAATATATATTTCTGTTTTTTTTTTTTTTTTTCACCCAGTGAAATAAAAAATGATAAGTAAAAAGAAAAAGAAAACATTGTGTATATATATATACATACACATATACATACATACATACATACATACACATACATATATATACATACACATACATACATACACACATATATACATATACACACACACATACATACATACACACACACATATAAACACACACCTATACACACACATGCACACACATGCATACACAAATACATACACACATATATGTATATATATATATATACATACATACACATACATACATACATACATATATACACACACATGTACGTACACATACACATATATCCACATACATGTACAAGCACATGAAGAAAAAATAACTACATAAATAAAATACAAAAAGAAAATACACGTACCTACATACGTATATAAACATACATACATATACACACATACATACATAGATACGCACATATATACATATACATATATACACATATATATATATACATATATACACACATACACATACATAAGCTACAATGATGTAGTTGTGAAGACCGTACCAACAGAAACAACGACAAGATCATTAAACTACACCACACACACACACATATACATACAGGGAGGCGCGTACACCGGGCACATACCGGCACCCCTACAGCACGTACACAAAGGAAAGAAAAGTATGTATTGATATATTGGTATTGAATCCTATGCTTTGTGTTGCATTTAAAAAAACAAGTTTTTAATTGTTAAAGATGACGGGCCGAGCCAACGTCTCTTTTACAACAGAGCCCTGGCCAAGTTGGGCAGCAACACAAAGTTTCCATAACATTAAAAAAACATACACAGCATAAAACATTCACACACAAATGATTGGGATTGGACTGACATCACAAGAGACTTGAAACTATTCAAAGAAATAAGCTCCGTGATTTTTAAGTCCTTCTGCAGTAAGTTCCGAATACTGAAAATACATTCAATTACGGCCAAATTTCCCAAGAACAACCACAACCAACATATAAGGACAGATATGATCAACAGCACTGGGGTTTGGAAAATGTGGGGCTTGGGCCACGATTGGGAGACTCGGCCCCTGGACTTTTGAGAAGTCATAAAATTGTCCTGCCACAAAACTAACTTGCCTACCTCCGCTTTGGAGTATAAGAAACAATGGTGAGTAAGAGGGCTACTGTTGGTTATGAAACGCCCCATGATGCACTGCCCATCATCCCAAGACACCACACAGGAGCACTCGTATACAACACATCTCCGTAGTCAATAATAGGCATGAGTGTAGATTCCACCAACCTCTTTGTTCAGTGAAAAAAAAAAAAAATCAAATACCGGTAGCAGTGTTGTTCCATGTAACGACAGAGTCCTCCCCCAGGTGATAAAAATAATGACCATATTTCAGTATTTCTGCCTGTTTTAACAAGTAATGAGATGTTGTATGCAATACCTCCAACCCCTTGGTGTACCTTTATTTACTACAGATTTTAAGTGCAAATAATTACTCTTATGATTCACAAGGGTATTGTTGTAGAATGCCTTTACACTACAGTAAATACAACATATTCTACTATACTACTGTGAGATTAGCATATTTCTAAAATGTTTTAATATCAGACTTTTGCACATCACTGTAGCCTCAAGGCACTATAAAGCCACCTGTACATAACGTTTTCATCAAAAGCTGTGCCTGCACTAAAAGACTGTACGTGGCTCATTGGGTTTTGTGTCTTTGGGACCGCCATCCGCTCCGTGCTCAGCTGGAGGGCATCTGGGACAGAGAGAATATGAGGGAAGGCACTTAGAGACCGGTGCTGTGAAAGCCGTGTCCTCGCCGGGGTCAGCATTATTAAAACATGTGGATGTGCCGCTAATGACGCGAGAGAGATGTTGATTTTAACGTCCTTTTTAAATCATCCTTCTATATTATGCAGGGGGAAAAAAAGGTGTGGACAGGAGTTTGTGCTTAGTCATATTCCCCAGTTTTCAGCAGAGGCTTGAACAAGTAATCCAATAAATCCTGACAGCTAAGCTAATGCAGCTATGACTACTTCACTACTTCTCAGCCGAGGATTGCTGTTTGCCAGAGAATCTCACATCGTTTGCTCGTGTGAGATGGAAGACACACAGGCAGAAAGAACGGAGAGACCTAGACATGACTAGGCACTGCAGGACTTGGCCAAAAGATCTTAAAAAGGCTGGAATGGGCATGGGGGTGTGACTGCGGGGGCAAACATAGAGTATACCATGTACATTTTACAGCCAGAGCCCCTCTCTCTCAACAATGGAATGGGTTACTCACGGAAAACTTGGCACTCGGTCTGATCACGCAGTTACAATCGCATGCTGGCATAACCAACAATACACACTGCAGGTTGCCAGATTCCATCTAAACAATGGAATGGGTTACAAACATAAAACATGCCATTGTTTGTGTGACCATTGGGTCACAATCACAACTTGGGATGACCAATGATTTACTTCCAGATCTCATGAAAGCAACAATGGATTCTACAGTAATATTTGATCGGTTTGATGGATATCTACGAGGTCTATTCACAAACAAATTCTGACACAAAGTTTAATGTCTCCTAAGCACAAATTAACTACAGTGAAGTGAAGAGCCAGCCTCAAAACATGGTGAGCTACAACGTATAGCAGGTTATAACGTATAGCAGGTTATTTATTTATTTGGTTTATTTGATAGGGACAGATACAAAAAACACAGACAAACTGTAACATAAGTCTGATGTATGCATCATATTTGCAGCATTTGGTTTATGGACCGAATCCCATTTTGTATAAAGTTATGGAACGGTTCAACATTTTCTGTTTTGTTCTCTCAAAAAACGTGTGTCTTAACAACCCATAGCAGTGGTTCTCAGTTGGTGGGTCGGGACCCAAAAGTGGCTCGCAAAACCGTTTTCAGTGGGGAGCGCGCTTTTCCTAGAAACCATTTATTTTAATATACATGTATCGACAAAGCATATCACTACAAATGACCTATCAGGTTGTTTTTAATCATAATTTCAGCTACATGACTGTGTAGGCTCTCAGTCGTACAGGAGTTGTTCATCTTCAATGAAGGTTCTTGAGTCGTCTTCTGTAGTGTCGAAAGTTTCGCCTCTTAAACCACAAAGATGTTTGCCTACAGGTGAGAGTAGCTGTTAATAGAGGGGAGGGACTTAGTCTAGGGAAACTCCTCCCCATGGTCTTTATCTGGCTCAACTGAACTTAAGTGCTCTGACGAAGCCTTTTGGATGAGAGGTGAAACGTTCGCACTTCAACTACAGACATAAGACGACTCAAGAACCGTCATTGATAAATTCACCTATTTTGGCTTATTTAATGCTTATATTTAACAACAAGATTTGCGGTTAACACCATTTTTTACATTATATTTTCACAAGCCTAAGTTGTATTCGGGTCACGGCTCGTCATCCCAGGGTTTTTGTGGGTCCCAACGCCGTACCAGTTGAGAACCAGTGCCATAGAGTTACACTGCTTGGCCAAAAAATGTTTACAAAAAAAATGTCACCACTTTAAAGGTTGAATTGTATAAGCTCCTTGGTTCTGCTTAGTCTTTTGAAAATGATATCTGTTGTTGTTGTTTTTGCTTTGTTTTACCATCTGCTGAATATTGCTCAAATATCAAGATGAATTAATATTCATAGATACAGTGTTGCATTCATTTTTTACCAAAATCTTGTATTGATAAAAGGAGAGGGGCTTAAGATCAGGACTCTGTGGCCAGTCCATGTGTGAAAATAATGCCTCATGCTGAACCACTCTTTCACGATGTGAGCCCGATGAATCCTGGCATCGTCATCTAGGAATACGTCTGTGCCATCAGGGAAGAAGAAAACCATCCAGGCTGATCTCATTCTCTGGGCACATAGTGTTGCTGAACCTAGACCTGACCAACTGCAGCAACGCCAGATTAGCTCAGTCCAGGCGGCGACGTTTTTTGAGAGTCAGGCCCCTCCCCTCTATCTAATATCATCACATCATCAAACTCTGGAACAAGAACACAATCTGAAAAACTTTCAGATTGTGTTCAATGAAAAACTCTCTGTCCTGTCAAGACCTACCAGACAATTGGCCAAATCTGTCGAAAATGCGTCCAGCTTGTACGCTGAAATTGGATAGTGTTCCGGTATTCCCCTCTGAAGCAGACAGACTAATGCTGTAATGCTTCTTTGGCCTCAGAAAAACACCAGTACAGCCATCCAAGTCTTTTAACA
The DNA here is from genome assembly GCA_021464625.1 of Proterorhinus semilunaris. NCBI lineage: Eukaryota > Metazoa > Chordata > Actinopteri > Gobiiformes > Gobiidae > Proterorhinus > Proterorhinus semilunaris. The sequence goes on along the minus strand of CM038358.1, from coordinate 24,969,736 downwards.
TTGCATTTGTTTTGATTCACTCTCGTTACAGCCAAACCCAAATGTCAGAAGAAAAGCCCAAACAAGAAATCAAATTACAGCCTTTCGACATTAAACCTGATATATTATGGGAACCTTTTTTTTTTAATCACATCATATAGTTACAGCAATGGGGAAAACGTCAGCGAAATCGTATCATCTCGATAGCCCGGTGAAAAATGGGTTTCGCCTCGCACTGATTTGCATAATGCATAATCGCTTGGTCTTTATCATATGAAGCGGACAGAGTCTCAAGAGTATTTCCGATTATGTTACATGCATTTTAACTGCACTGGTTGCATAATGAGGCAAAAAAAAACAAAAACAAAAAAAGGTGTGCACCACAGTGGCTTCTTTGTGTCCATTGAGAAAACAGCCCTAACGAAAAGATAATGAAGACGTGGAGGTTTTAATTAAAGGTTATGTCGGGAGACCAGGGCATTTGCATTTTCTTCATAAACATGAGGGTAGATGTGTTACACGGTCATTTCGAAAAGGTTGTTGTAGTTCATTAGTTGTGTGTACAGGGACCGAACTTCTTATTGAGTGCAACTTTTAAGTAAACTAAGGACTAGAACCTCAAAGTAAAAGAGGGGGGTCAGGGACACAATCGAGCAACAAGAAGGTGGGAGGCTGCTGAAAGGCTTGCTCGGATGTTACACTTAGCCCTCTAAAAGTAGTGACGTTGAAGTTGGCATGCTGCGAGGGGGGGGGGGGGGGGGGGGACGGACACTGGTGACGAATATTGCTTTTTAAATAAGTTTATGAAGTTGTTCAAAAGCGCCGAGGCAAAGACGAAATGAAAGAAGCAGAACCAGTGAAATCTGAAATTAGATAAGCCATACTTGTGTCGGGGGGGGGCGGTCTCGTCTCTCAACTAAAGTGGAACCTGTGCTCGCACCAAGTCGAAATGCTCTAAAGCCAGATCGATGTGCGGCGAGTAGAACCGAGCCACGTAGCTTAGAGACAGCGGGAAAGTGCTTTAATTGTATAAACAGACGCATTTCTACTCAAACGCCGAGGGTGACCACTTCCTGTTCAAATGTTTTAAAAGTTTGTGGTGGAAAACATGTTTTTGATGGGTGGATATGTTGCCAAAATATTTATTAAACTAAGAGTAAGGTTAACAATGGCAAAAAGAGGGCGCTTCATGGACCTCCAGGCAGTAATGGAAAATGATATAAGAGGTGCTCTTTGGTGAAGGGATTGTCAATGTCTAAAAATGCAGAAAAAACAAGGCACTCTTTAAAAAATTAATGAAAACGCCTTTATTAGTTATGACATGTCTAGAATAGACTTAAAGGAACAGGCCACCTCTTTTACATACTGAGATATGTTCTTAGCCGAGTTTAGATACGTACCTGTCTGATCCTTGTGTGTTCCCTCAGTCACGCACAAAGACCAAAGATGTTGTTAGCATTAGGCCTCTCCCAGTATACTCCTATGGCTCCAAAAGGGGGTGAAGTTAGAAGCGACCAAGCTCTTCCACGGGCACAAAGACCAGACAGGTACGTATCAACTCGTCTAAGCTCAGGTAAGAACATATCTCAGTATGGGAAAACGGTGGCCTGTTCCTTTAAACTTAAGAGTGACAAAATAGTGACAAAAGAGCGACAAAACGTGCTGGAAAAGCAATAATAACACAATAAAGAAAGCGACAAGAACACGGCAAAAAAAAGTAAAAAAAAAAAAAAAGACTAAACCACAACAAAAAAACGATGAAAACACGACAAAAACAAAGACATAACAACAGCTTAAAAAAAAATTTGACCGTGGCAACAATCCGACAAAAAAAGTTACGGTTATCAGTTTCGTAGGTTTTAGCTTTCAAATGAGGCGTTACACTGACTGGTCTATAGGCTGTAAGCTCCAGTCGAGAAGCTTTTAGATTTGGGTAAAACTGGAGAAAATCGCTCGGTTAAAGGCGAGGTGGTAAGAGGTTAATAAAGCCTAGGGCAATGCATATATATTTAATTGAATTTGTATTTGGATATTAATTCTTTATCATACTTGATCCAGAGGAATAAAGTGGACCGTCAGTATTCAGCCATCAGGTCAACATATTTTCCAATCGTCGTATTGATCGCGCATACGAGCAGACATGGCAGTCAAAGCAGCTATTACAGAAAGTACTGCACTGTCATTTACTGGCCGATTGTGTCTGGCCGTGGTCCAGGTTTTACTCGGGCATTAAAATGATCTGGCACCGTCTCCATCCCAGCGCCCCTTGATGTACCACCGTTTGACAGTAAATGAATGGACTCGCGTTGTGTAATAGAACAGTGAGGAACATCTGCAGAGAAAGTTCTTGATGACTATAGATCGCCGCTTCTATGAATACTGCTCGTATTCAAAGCTCACGGCGGTAAGTGGGCGGATTTGCTCAAGGCCGTGACATTATCCAGATAGAGATAATCTAAATCCAGAGGAAAGAACCAGATTACAACTATTGAGTTTCATAAGGGGCTTAAACTGGAGGATCCTTTGAAGCGAGTTCAAGTATTCGGAAGAAATCCCTCTGTTAAAATTGGCCTTTGCAGAATAATTATAAATATGCCTCTAAAAGTATCTTCACCTCACTCATACTTTTTCAGTAAAAGAATGAACAATCATAAAAAATAAAAAAGTGGGTTTACTGTCTTAACCCCTTGTGCCTTAACGAGCACATTTTCTCGAGTTCAGCTTTACCCAAATCTAAAAGCTTCTCGACTGGAGCTTACAGCCTATTGGCCTGTGTAACGCCTCATTTTTGTCGCGGTGTCACTGTGTTTTTTTGTCATGTTTTCAAAGTTTATCGTCGCTTTTTTGTTGTGTTTTTGTTACTTTCTTGTAGTGTTTGTCACGTTTTCATCACATTTTTTGTTTTTGTTGTCACTTTTGTTGCTTTTTTTTGCTTTTATGTGTCGAGTTTTCATAGTATTTGTCACTTTTTTGTAGTGTTTTGTCACGGTCACTTTTTTGTAGTGTTTTTGTCATTCTTTTGTGGCATTTTTGTTGCTTTTTCAGCACTCTTCAGTCATATTTTTTGTCACTTCTCCATTGTGTTAGTGTTGCTTTTCTGGCCCATTTTTGTCGGATCTTTTGCCACTTTTTCTGTCGCCCTTGTGTTGCTATTAGATACTTTTTTCAAGAGGCCTTTAGATTTGGGTAAAGCCGAACGGGGTAAAAATGTGCTCCGTTCAGGTGGGGGTTAAGAGATTACAAAGCATCATAGACTCACCATAGTGTCGTGTTGGCTCCTCTGAAATGAACAGATTTATCCCAAAACAAGTGCATTCACTTTCTGGGAGAAATACTTAAGTTAATGGAAAAGGTGCCGACACTTTCGTCCATGACTGTGTATCCTACAAATCATTTGGCTGATGTTAGGTTTATTTGCCCTTGACTCCCTGTACCACTTCACACAGCAATAAAACTCATTATGGCGATAAATCGAATAACTTATAAATCCTGAATAATCCTAAAACTAAGGCCAACACTACTGTATATTACACAGCAAAAGTCCTGTTGTGAAATAAATGCAATTATGTCATTAAAAAAACCAACAGTACATTTTCAAAAACCATTACACCATATTTTCCGCTCCCAATGGATCTGCACAGGAGCTTAAATTGTATTCCAGCTCTTAGTAAATAGTCCAAGCAGCTCTTTCGCTCTCACACTGGTTTGATTGTTGAAAAAAAAAAAAAAGCCGCTTATGAAACAATTCCTATTCTTGGCGGAGGAAACGCTCTTACATCACGCCCGGCCACGCCATTGTGTCAGCGGGATTACGACTTCGGCTCTTGGACTTTGCGGACAGGTTTTCAAGTGATTAAAATGTAATCTTCTGTAATTAGCGAGTTCACTGGGCACTGGCCATTTTGCGTTCGAGAAAACCACCTGCTAGCTTACTGAGAAAGACAATCTGTGTGAAAACAAGATGTTACGTTGTCATTAACAATTTCAACAGAGAATGTTCAGCCTGAAAAAGAGAATAATAATCTTTTTTGCCCTTCCTTTGTATTACTGTGACTGGAGTAATCAGCGTAAGTGTTACCTACAGAGTTTCTTAAAGTGCATATGACACAATTTTTGCTAAATCATAGTTAACTCACATATATTTAAGATTTTGCTAAATATTTTCACCCAGCTTCCTTTAGTTTGACCATTTTTTGTGATGTTTGTATAGTTTCACTTCCTTATTGGACACTGACAGGAAATGACATAAATAGAGGCAAACGATTTTAAACTGTTGCCGTGCCAACCATGTTATGTCAATGGGAAATGAGGCAAACTGCTCTGGAACTTTGCCCTCTATCTATGTCACTTCCTGTCAGTAGCTTAAAAATTCAAATAAAAAATAAAATTTCTTCATCACCCGCCTTAATTTGCATTTTCTCTAGTTTGGTTTTACTCAGATCTAAAGTTTCTTGACGGGAGTTTATAGACCTACAAAACTTATCTTAACGGATCGGAGTTTCCACTGTTAATTTGTCATTTGTGTGCTCACAAGTGGTGTGAGGTCCCGGTGATTAAAGAACCAAAGAAAGAGGCACTAATGGACTGAGTAATGATAGAGAAATGCGGTTGCTATGGGGGACAGTGAGAAAACGTCAGAAAAAAAAAAAAAAAACAACGATTCTTGTAGCCGTGATCCTGGTGTGAGATTGGACTTGGAACAGGGACAAGCACAGAGCGAGGCTGTTTACCTGCACTGCAGTCTGGATGTGCAAGAAGAAAGAGAGAGAAGAGCGGAGAGGGAGGAGAGTGCATCCTGTACATAATGATTTAATGCACTACGTTTCCATTTAAGGACAAAAATAGGTAAAGTATTCAGTATTGCGTCAATTCTTTCCTTATATTCTTTTTGTCATGTGGCCAGCCCTTTGGCCAATCCTTTCCCAAACGTCCTGATCCCAAATGCAGTGTGTCTTTTCCAAACACGGGAATCACTTCTGGTTATCAAAGTGGTAGCACGGGTCCACATTTATATTCCAAGTGAATTTCATAACCTCTCACCGAGACATCAAAGTCCAGTCGGGGATCTTATGCAGAACTGACCCACACACTATACGTCCCGTTAAAGCAGGAGCAGTCTGCTTTTTTCAGGTATTTGGTGATGATTACAAACACATCTTAAATCACTATGTTTGGTGTTGCTTAAAACAGCGTGGATCTAAAACGGCTTCTTGAAAGTAGCGGCCTCGAAATCACCTCTGTCCCTTTAAGACCCTTCTCTGTCAGAGCAGACGTGAGGTTCTTTAGTAACAAAGCTTCCGTGGATGTTTTTGCTTCTCGTCCTGCGATGGACAGGCGAGTCGTGCGGAAAGTGAGTACATCCTGGTTATAGAGGACTCCAGGAGGGGCTCGGGGGTAAATGGAGGCGCAATGTCCAGATCAAACGTAACTCATCACTGTTTTGATCAGGGAACAACATTGTAACATGGCAGAAAGCTCTAAAAGGTCCATTTTGTTATATAACAGGTGAAACTGTAAAATTATCATGTTAAACTAATATATGATATAGACTCATAACATGCACAGTGAGATATGTCAAGCCTTTGTTATAATGTTGATGATTATGGCCTTCAGTCCATTTTCAAAATATTCTAATTTTCTGAGATGTTTTATTTGAGATTTTTACAAGCTGTGAGCCATAATAATCAACATTATAACAAATAAAGGCTTGATATATTATGTCACTTTGCATGATGATTTTGGTTTGCAGCTTATAAAAAACCCAAATTCAAAATCTCAGAAAATTAGAATATTGTGAAAAGGGACATTATTGTAGCTCAAAGTGTCGCTTTCATCAGCTAATGGATCCAAAACACCAGCAAAGGGTCCCTGAGACTTTAAATGGTCTCTCAGTGGTTCAGTAGAATTCAGCATCATGGGGAAGACTGCTGACCTGACAGTTGTGCAGAAACCCATCATTGACACCCTCCATAAGGAGGGAAAGGCTCAAAAGGAAATAGCAAAACAATGGATGTTCTCAAAGCGCTGTATCAAAGCATGTTAATAGAAAGTTAAGTGGAAGGGAAAAGTGTGGAAGACGTACTAGTTGTCATGAATTACGTGATGAATTAAACTTTAGGATTCAGAAACATAGCACAACTTTGAAAGGTTTTAGCCCAACAGTGAGTGATGTACAATTGTGATGGAGATGGAGATGAAACAATGTCCAAACATCAACCTGTTGAAATCTAAATACAAACAAAAGACTTTTGAAAAGTACAGGGAAGAAGAAATGCGTTGCCTCTAGGGGGAGCAGCAGGACCTAATTGCATTTAAGTGTTGTTGCTCTGAACGGTTGTCACTCTGTTGCTCAAAGATACAAAAAATAAATAAATAAATCATTTGGGGAAAGGCGATGAATCTGTTGAGAGGGACCCTCCCAACGGGATCATAAACCTCGTCTTTAAATGCACCACACAGCATAGAAACTTCATCTACAAAATCAGCTGTTAGGGCAGCTGGGTGGGGGTTTGTGGATGGGGAGCTACTGCCCTCTTCAACCGGCCCGCTCCACACCCGGGCTTTTTAATGCATTACACTATGTAGGGCTTTCATAATACATTATACATGGAAAAAATAAAAAAGAGGAAATGGTAATATCTCATCGATACTAAGCCACAAGAAAGGCCACATATGAGAACAACCCTAGTTTAAACTGATCCAAACTACCCGTAGACCTAAACCTAAACCTAACCTTAAAAACACTAAAAATTAATGGAAAAAGCCCTTTCCCATCCTAGGACAAATTTAGCGTCCGGTGACAGTGGCATGCGAGGTCAGGGGTGAAAGGTCAGATGAGGTAAACAAGACAACAGGCAACAGCTTTGATTTTTACTGCAGGTTTCCTTTAACATGAACTGCAAGAGAGTAAATAACGGAATATACTCATTAGAAACCTTCAACAAAAGCCGGGGCGCCTCTAGGCTCGATGTTAAATGTTATTGCCGGTAATTATTAAAGGCAATTCAGTATGCGCCCCAAAGTATTCTCTGCAAAGCGATGTGTTGGTTTTGGTTGGGAGGGAGTTTTTCTTTCTTTTAGTAGATGTTATGATTGTTCCCTGTGCCAAACCAGCTGAAATGTGGGTAATGGGTTTTTCTTTTGTCAAACAGTGAAATTTGAAAAGCAGGATGTGGCCTTGTGCAGTTTTTGTGCAACAGGAAATTAAGGCCCGCGAGGTTTCCAGGTGAAATCTGTTCGGCTAAACAAACGGTGGATTTACTCACCAGAAAATGAAATCTCACGTTGAAAATGAAATGAAAATGAAACAATTACCCGCATCACCACGAAGGAGAAGCTTTTTGTCATTAGCACTCGCACTAATTAAAAACGGCACCATTCACTGATTTGTATTAAAGTCAGTTGAGCTGGACATAAATTCATTAAAGCAAAATGTACCGCTTTGAATATAACCACATCACAGGAGCAAGAGGAAAGACTTTCTACTTTGCATATAATTTGTATTTCTAAATATTAAATTGTAGGCAAATGGGAATGGTTAAACTTCTTCCACAAAAAGCACTCTCCCTGCAGTCAGTGAGTAATCATCTTCTAAAGGTGGGAAACGTATGAATAATTTGACATTTTAGCCTCTAATAGCACATGTGACTCCAACAGAACACCATTTGCAAATGTATTACTTCCATCCATCCATCCATTTTCTTCCACTTGTCCGTTGCTGGCTCCTCCTGCAGGTGGTGGGTCCACAGAAGGACGGCCTCATGGTTCTACCCGGGCCTGGTGGTCTCTCATAAGGGGCTTCTGAACCGCTCTTTGTCTGACCCGTCACCTAGGACCTGTTTGCCATGGGAGACCCTACCAGGGGCACGAAGCCCCCGACAACAGAGCTCCAGGATCATTCGGGCGCTCAAACCCCTCCACCATGTTAAGGTGGCGGTTCCAGGAGAGGCAAATGTATTTCTCAAACTTAACATTCTTAATATGTATAGTTTAAATGTTTATCAAATGTGTATATTTATGCACAGAATTCAGTTTAATCAAACTGTCACACCAGAGCATTTTAGGTCTTACTTTAAAGCCAACACTGAGGTCCATCATTACATAACACGTCAAAGTAAAGATTTCAATTTGCCAGAAGCAGTTAGTTTTGTTCGAGATACAGAGGCTAGAAGTTGTAGAATACATTTTCCTATCTTGCAAAAGGCACATCACTAATGTCCTTTAAAAATATATTAAACGTTTCTTTGATTGAATGTAAGGGATTTGTGAATTGTTTTAGTTTTTATCATAACTAACGTATCTTTGTTGTTCATAAAAAAATAAAAGTACCATTAATTATATATCTATTGATAGGTGGAGGTGTAATTTTAAGCCCATTAGGGTTTTCTGCCTCTTCCTGCACTTTTATGATTACATCTTAATGTTATAATGGATTGTTTGCTATTATGTGCAAAACTAATACATAAAAAAATAAGGCTCTTGTTAAACACCTGATCACAAAGAAATATTACATTTACTCTGGATATTCTTTAGAAATACTCCGGCATCATTTTTATTTATTTTTCCCATACACAATGAAGGCTTATTTTAAAACTTAAAGGAATAGGCCACCGTTTTAGAAGCGACCAATCTCTTACACGATCCAAGTATAGTTATACAAAATTAAACATGTCGATTTTCTAAGCGGATAAAAAGGGGTACTATATTGTAAGGCGTAATAACACCTTAGGAGCACTTTGATGCCCGCGCAGTAATAGCTTCACTCACATATTTAATTTAGTGTAATTCTACTTGGATCGTGTAACTACTCACCTAACTGCATTTAAATAGGGGAAATGTAAAAGAGCTTGGTGGCTTCTAACCTCATCCCGTTTGGCCCCATAGAGGAGAGGAGGAGAGGCTAAATGCTGACAACATCTTTGGTCTTTTTGCTTGACTGAGCGCACGCACAAAGACCAGACAGGTACGCATCAACTCGTCTAAGCTCAGGTAAGAACATATCTCAGTGTGGGAAAACGGTGGCCTATGCCTTTAATATTGCCTGGAGAAATGGTGAGCTATATTATTCTAAATAGGTTTTTTTTTCTGTGTTTGTGGAACTCTCAACAGTTTGGACCTGGAAGTAGCTTATTATTGTTTTGTGTGATGTCACCCATGGCCTATTGCACACGCATGTATTTCCCGGAACCAATGAATTTTAATTAGTCAAAAATCAGTGAGCTGCTAAATTGCTTGCTATACTGTAAACAGCTGCTTTATGTGACTTTATTACGTGACGCAAGTAAACGATTATCTTCATCCTTGCACCTGTTGGCAGAAGGTTTAGTTTAGTTTAGTTTGATGTGGTAAGGTGGGAAATATTTAAACAAAAAAGTTTTCAGGGAGCTTTATCTAAAACTGGAGCTCTTGTGGCTTTCCCAATCTGCACTTGTTAAAACCAGTATTCAAAGGCAGAGAATAATGGTGACGCCCGTGGGAAGTGAAGGCTTATCTGAACCACGGTGAATGCCGTGTTTGATTGAGAAATATCAGAATCTCCAGTGATCAGAATCAGGGTGTCTACTGCACAATTTTTGGTTTCACTGGAAGCCGCGGGGAATGCGAAAAATCCAAATTCTGGAGCTCATTCACACGGGGCGAAAGGATCAAACGTGGGCTCTCAGTGCGTCAACAGCCTACAGCCACACTCGCATTGTTGCCCCGGCCCCCCGCGAGTCGGAGAGCACTGCTTCTTGCCGTGATGGTGTTGAAAAAAAGAAACCAAAAAGACAAAACTGGTTAACGAGAGGAAGAGGAGAATGGGATGTCTGTGGCCGGGGGGGAAAAAATAGGACACGCGCTGACCTTAAATGTAAGTAAGGCAAAAGACAAATCCACTCAACAATCGAGATTACGAAACATCAGACACCGCTTGATATCTGTGGCAAAATCGAGCTCTATTTTTAGTCTCAAGACCTGCCGTGACCGCCGCTTTTAAGTGACAACGCTCAATTTTTCCGACGATGAGTTTATCTCTTGTGGCAGACGACCAAAAGCAGGGAGCAGCGTGCACCAGGTAAAAGGTCAGCCCCATGCGTCATCAATATGCATAACTGTACTTGGACATTAGTCATACTTCTGAAATATGAGAGGCGAAGTGAACCCTGTTAAAGTTATGTAGCAGTTTTCTCCAAAGAGGCAAAGCTACAGAGCACTTCCGAGTTTCTATATCATGCATGCGTTTCAACTATATTCCACCTCCTTTTTCTCACGCCAGCCCACACTCCGATGTACATAACAGGGAGGTTTCCACGGTGTTCCTCTGTGTTCTGAGGCAGGGGTTCTCAAACTTTATGGGACCAGGGACCCTTTACCAAACAAAACATCCATCACACCCGATCAATGGGACGCCAAGATTATTTCAGTTTAACACGATGCGATGAGTATGAGTACTATTTATGAGCGTTTAAGAAGACTAATCAGGGACCCCCAGCAGGCCCGCGATCCCATTTTGAGTACCGCTGTTTTATGATCGCCTTCACTAAACTTGCTTTGATCCAAACTCTCTTCCCCTTATGTCTGCCAGTATCTTTTTTTAAACCTTTATTTTGCGCTAGTGCTCTGGCAACCAGAGCCCAGAAGGAGGAAGTGCATTCAATAATGTCATAAACATAAGTACATTATCCACAATAAAATGCAAAAATAAAGTTGTAGCGAGGGAAAAAAAGCCTGATGACCTTTAACCCTCTCTAGAAACGCTGCTCCAATGGCCAGCGTTGCTCTGCTCTGGGACCACGATGCTAGGGGCCGCCATTGCTGTTGTACCTCCATATATGGGCAGAAACAAAGCTAGTTTTCCATTAGTAAGCATTGCACTTTACACACGTTCTAAGCAACTGTAAAGCCTGGTTTCTAATTTATAAAAGCTTTCTACAGCTAGATATTGCTCCTGTGATAACGCTGGGTTAGTTACAATTAAGGAAACCAGGCTGGTTTTTGTAAGGAACATTTTAGAAATCTTGTATACTAATGAGGGCCGAACTTTGATTGACAGGCCGTTAGCATTAGAGCTAACGACCAAACTACACGCCCTGCGAGGGCCGAGTCTACAGTGAAGATCCCGCCCTTATGCCCTTTTTAGTAACATGCTCCGTCAGATTAAGGTAGTGCACCATGATTTCGAACGTGGACATTATGGTAAACGGGGAGGAGAGAGCATAAGCTGTCTATTCATTCTACAGTCTGTGCGCTGCCCCTGCTGTAAAAAGTTCTGATTAATAAAAAAGTTTGCATTTGGGAAAGGTAATTAAAAAAAGTCTTAGCCACAGAAATCAGCATCACTTTAGCTGCTACTATTAAAATGGATCCACTTAAGCACCGAGAGGAAAATTACTTTCTTGATTCTTGCCTAATTCAGATGAAAATAAAAGTCCAAAGCTGTATTAGGTGGGAACTAAAACACTCTCTGTGTCAATCATATTTCAAAAATTACAAAAATACAAATATAACAACTGCGAGTCCAGAACGTTTGTACCATCAGAAAGACGTGACTCTCCTGTTAGTTTAGGCATCATGTGCAAAGTCAGAAGGTAGTCATGTTAACGGCCCATAGCTTCTTTATCTATTGCTCACAAAGACAGCGCCTTGAATTCTCCCCTCTTGAAACCACTGCAGCTCTAACTGTATAATGTCCTTCTACTTTCTGAAATCCGTGAGACAGAAATCACAGTTCCCATCTTCTCTCAATGCCTCAAAAACACCAGCCCAGCGTCTTTGTAAAAGTTTCCTCTCTGTACTCCGGGCTCTGTAGCATAATCTTGTGAAGTGTTGCAGCCTTCCTTTTTTTTGGTTCCTAGTCTTATCTGAAACAAGTTTGGACGCCAGTAAAAGTTCATTGTGACCTTGAACGAGGCAAATCGACACAACCCGTTTTATCGCAGATCAAATTGGACAACGCGGTTCCGTGTACAAAAAAAGGGCGCTGAAAAATAAATGTTTTTACCTCACTGATTTATTGGGAAGCAAATTTAAAGAGGCACTGGGATAAATTGCTGTGTTGTTTACTATCTGCAAAAAAAGATGAAAGAAAGCTAAAGCCTTTCCTGTTTTCAGTGCATATCATCTCATAAAGAATTTGAATAATATACCCCAACTTTCTCTGCATATTTGACAAACAAATAACCCTTATGAAAGCACAATAAGCAAAAGGACGGGCCAAATGTTATGCCATGTGTTGGAGAACTAATGGTTTCAAATTAATAAATCCAATCCATGTTTAACGTAAGACTAACATTACAATAGTGGTATGAGGTATTTTTTATAAAAAATATGCATCTGCAGAAATATTTTGAGTAATAAACACTCTGCACTCATCAACCAAACTAAAATTCTCCCGAAGGTAAATTGAAGCTGGTCAGTCACTTGGCAAACAGTGGCTCAACAAAAACAACATTTCGTGTGAGCTCCCACAAAGCTAAAATATCCTGCTGTGTTTGGCGCGGCGCACATCCAGCATTTCAGTATTTGCCAAGTTCTGCAACTGAGTGCCACAACTAAAAGTCAATGAACACCGAGAGGGTTATTTATTGTTTTAGGTGCAGATACCTACACTGTATGATCAAGCGAAGTCTCAACCTGCCGGATGTTCCCTGTGTTCTCCTCCATTAACGGGTTAAAAGTCAAGCGTCTGATCCCGACTATAACCCTCATCCTATCCTTTGCCTTAATCCTACATCTGAGGACAAACCCGCTATGGCTGAGGAGAATACACACGGCAGCGTGTCATACAAGGGGGCGTGGCCTAGCCGAGGGCAAAGAAAACCTCTCATGGGAATCCAAACATATTTATCACACACCAATAAAATTAAGCCAAATTCGAGTTCATATGGATGTTTTTTCACAGCAAATTGTTCAGTAGAAGCAAAAAAAACAAAACAGTTTTGTTGCTAATGTTAGCACATGTAGCATGAAGCTAACATAGCTTCCTGGTTAGCATTGTCAATTTGTTTTGTATGTATGGGCTGTTGAACCACATTACTCCTCTCCATGTCTCTGAATCTTTATTTAGTACAAAAATATATTCATAATTCCGCATTTGTTAACAGGTACACTGCATAACCTTTCACCCAATAAATAAAATAAATTACAAGCATTTACTTTATGATAGGTATGTTTCTATCGTTACCTCATAAATGTAGCAATCAAACATGCGTTTGCTGTGAGCGGCTCAACTCTTCTCAGACTTGATTACTGGGACTTTACTGGGATCGGGACGTCTCCAGCTTTAAAACAAATAAAAGCAGCCAAATATGAGTTTTAAATAGGTTAGGTCCTCATCCAAACCTAGTCTTTGATCATTCACAGAAAAAAATGCCTTTTCTCTGTCTAGTTGGTCATAAGGAGCATGTTTTGTATAGTCCAAAATGGACTATGCCTGTTTGCCTTTAAAGTAACGGTGGGTTTAATGGGAGAAAGTTCAGTTTTATCCTTCCTTGTTTTCCCTCTGGCTGCTTTGGACATGACCATATGGGCGATTCCAAAGATGCCGTATGACCTGTATCTACAGGTACCTTTGGCATGTGGAGGTGTATGTTCTCTGCTGCTCCCCGGGGGAACATGCAGTCGGCCCGCGGGAACATCGAGCTGACCTCCTTTACAAAATGACAGACACTGCATTACTAAATACAGTATGAAATTCCTTGCAAACGTTCTCCACTCAATCACTGAGCACACAAGAAAATAATCAGCAATCTTCCCTTTAACACAACCATCTTGTTTATGCCGAATTTTCCATCGCGGGTCATGTTTTGGTTTCGCAATTAAAACCACACTGTAATCTACTTTAATTGCCAAAGTGCCAAGTCAGACTGTGTTGTTTACACACACTAACAGGCTGTGTACATCTCCCATAACAGCCTCAAACTCGCTGACAGGACACTCGCTCCTGGCCTCAGCTCAACACTTTCCTTATTTCACTAAGTGCCAGGATCTTATTTAGTGCCATTTTACTTAAGAGTGCCATTGTCTTTAAGCCAGCGCGTCCTCAGAATCACTCCAGGAGGTGCGGTGATAAACCGCGGTGAGGGTACCACTTAATTTCTCAAAGTCAAGGCAAATTAGGAGCTTAAATAAAGACTTGTTCAAAGCGTCCGTACAGGAAGGAGACACGGATGAGGCAGGATTCGCCAAAAGGCTGTCATCCTGTGGCCATCTGCACGAGAGGAACAAACCGTGCTTAATGTCTGTCACTGTTGGTCATTTTGAAACAGAAATCTTTGGAAAACGATTCACAACATTGAACAAATTACAGTAAGAATGCTGTTGCAAAGTGATGTACTTCTTATTAAGATACTAATGCATAATAGGAGTTTCTTTTAGGCCAGCCAACTTACTCCTACATTTCTGCTCTCCTCAATTGGAAACGTTTCCAGTGTTTTGGGCAGCAGCGCCTGTGTTAAATGTACTTTATAAATAAAACTTGACTTGTGCAAAAAACACTGGGTACACTCTAATATAAACTGCACTGGAGCTGCACTTCTTTTAAGGTAAAACTACAGCAAATGTCGAGCCCAAAGACATAAATGATCAATACAAACTCAATGGTCCAGCATAGACTTCCACTCATCCTTCAGATTCATTTTATAAAACAGATACAGCTCGTACTGAGTGGAGGTTTGGGGATATTGAATGATTTATACCTAATGAAATAAACATTGATATTTTTTTGGCTTGCATTTATGATGAAGTACAGTAGACAGAGTAGGAAAAAAGTGAAAGTTGTACAGTCAGTGGTAAAAAGGTGTGAAATCTGGCAGACGTAATTCTAATGGTATGTCCAATTTCCAGTGGGGCCTCATTTTGGCAACAGTTGTGAGAAGTTGCTAGACTGAACTCGACCAACATGAACAAAAGAGTTTTCAACGTCTGACTGTATCGCAAATTAATGAAGGAGAAATGAAATGCAAAGGTTTGTGCACGTTTAAATCATGCTCAACTATAATAAATAGCAGCCCAGGCTCCTGCTGCAGCTCAGTTAAAGCATAGAACTGTGACCGACCATTATTATTTAGATTTCTTTTCTGGTGACTTTTGGGGTTAGGGTCTAGAGGTAGAGGCAAGTGGGTGTTGAAGCCTCCTCCCCCGCACTGCACCGGGCCGAGAAGGGAGGAGACCGTGTCTGGAAGGGCATCTCTGTTCTGAGTGTCCGGGAGAGGCAGAAAGCTGAGCGAGGTTTACGTAAAGTATCGGAGGCGATTCCACTCTCACCAAAGCACAAACAAACGATCTGGACACTCATTGACATTTACCGTTTTGAAAAGTATTCAATAAACTCCCGTTTATTTAAAGTATTACTTAAACAATACTTCAAATTATTTCAACATTCTGTTCAATCTATGTTGGCAGATTACACTTTTACTGAAGGCCTAACCACTCTTTTGGAAGGGCATTGGTAACTCAAATATTTGCCCAATCCTTTTATAGTGGCACATCGTTCAACATTTCTCAGTATTACATTAAAACTCTTTGGACACACTGTTCCTCATGCTTAATGTGTGTCTAGGTCTGACCCAGTTCTTTTGAGAGCGGCACAAAGGCTCATTGCTCGCGGCTCAATCCACTTACATTTAAAAACTTCTGGATTGAACTTCCTGTCTGAACACAGCCGTGATCCAGTACCACATCGAACCAGGTTAAGATGACTCCACAGATTAATAATACTGCATATTTAAAGTAGGATTTGTAGCACGCTGCTAGGACAACTCTAAGCTGAGCCAGACCAATTCATCAACCAAACCTGTGGGACTCGACGACACAGGCAATATTTGAACTTCTAAACCACAATCCAAAATACTTCATAATATAGTTTAAATCAAAATAGTTTTCATATCAAGTGCATGTGCAGTAGTTTGGAAACGGCCTAGGGTTATAAAATGTGTGGGTCTGGTTTGGATTTGGATGGGTGTACAATAAACAATATAGGAGTCAAATACAGAAAGAAAGAAGGTAGGACTTTCATTCTCTTGCTTTTAACACCGCGTGAGTTGTTTGGTCCCCGTGTGTTTTTATTTCTACTTATTCTTTTAATACGTTTTATTCCTATTTGTATTTTTTTTTATTGCGTTTATAGTTTTGGTGGAGCAAATTTGCATTGTTTTGGTTTTATTATTTTTTATGGTCTTGTGTGCGGCACTGGAAACGTTTTGTTGTTTAAATGTGCTATATATATATAAATAATATATTTATATATATATATATAAATATAAATAAAGTGGATTGGATTGAAGGAAGGAGAGAAGGAAGGAAAGAAAGAAGGAAACAAATAAGGAAAGAAGGAGAGAAGGAAAGAAGGTAGGAGGGAAGAAGAAAGAAAGAAAGAGAAGAAAGAAAGAAAGAAAGAAATAAGGAAAGAAAGAAAGAAAAAAGGAGGGGGGAACAAGGAAGTAAAGAAAGAAAGAAGGAAGGGAATAAATAAATAAGGAAAGAAAGAAAGGAGAGGGGGAAAGAAGGAAGGAAGGAATGAAGGAAAGAAGGAAGGAGAAGAAAGAAAGAAAGAAAGAAAGACTGCCACAGAAATGCTGTGCTCCTCCTTTTGGCTCTTGCTGCTGTGACCAACAACTTAATCCAGTCCGAAACACGAAGGAATGTGTGAAAGATTTACACTAAACCCGTGACAAAAAGGACACAAGATACACGGTCAGACTGAGGCGATAGAACCCAAGTTTGAGGGAAAAGAATAGTTCAAAGGACACTTGCACTTGGAGGTCTACCCTTGGTCTTAGTAACTATCCTGGTAATAATGCACCAACAGGAAACTGTGGTGTTGTAACTTCTTTCTCTACATTTGCTTTAGAACAGTTATTGTTTGTTATAATATATACTGTATGAGGTTATAAAAATTGAAACGATTAGTTCATACTTTCTGCAGCAAAACACAAGTGGAGTATAAATTTACAGTCCCTCCGATCGCCAACACACAGCCTGTCACTTCAACATTTTAGAGGCAATACACAAAAGGAGGCGTTTGTTTCTTTCTTTTAGGTTCCCACAGGTTTCTTTAAATACTTTTCTTTTCCTCCATTTTCTCACCTAAATCTGTCTAAGTGCAGTGTTTCTGACAGTTCGGCCGACCACATCTCACAAAGCCTACTTATCACACGTGGGCAGTGTGTGACTCCCAACTAGGTCAATCTAAAGCTGAAGCTATGGCGCATCAACGTGCATAAAATGCTTCTTGAATCAAAGGGAAGGCAGATAATTCACGGGATAACTTTTTTTTATTTTTTATACGAGATATACTACAAAAGTTAAACTAAAAGCGTCTGACATTTAAAAAGATGTTCTGGGTCGCTATCAATACCTGACAGTGTTGCCTTCATGAGCTGCACAATGTCCTCATGTCCCTCCACAGTTCACTCTGGAAACGTTGTCCCCTGGAAAATATTAAATACACGGTCACACTTGGGGCTAAATTAAAGCACACAAACAAACTTAATCCCGTCGTATCCGCATTTAGCTTTTGTCTATTTGGCTTCACAAAAATAACTACAAAGTCATCATCACACGCTTTGAAAGTGACAGGCAAGTGGAAATCCATTCGGTGGATGTTAAATAAAACTATTAAATAATGGAATATGAATAAAAGGGGCAGCAGTTCATTCATGTTTTCACACAAGGGAGATGAGCTTTTTTCTTTTCTCAATTCATAAAAAAAAAAAAACAATAGGGCACAGAAGGTTATATCTGTGAAAATGATGTTCACCCATAAGCGTTTACTCAATGCCCGAGTTACTATACTAGATAGACTATCCATAAAGTAAAGACAGCGAGACGAGATCCTTCTTGTGTATGGCTTTGCTGCCAGCTAGTGGCATCAAAGGGCATAATTCTTTCATGAATTAATATCCACAGACATTGAAGAGTTTTCATCAAAACCACACAATCAATATTACTTGTGTACTGTTGATCTGTCTTGGCAACAAACCTTTCCATTTCAGAATCGGGTGGAGATGATTTCAATAATGTGTAATCACAATGAACCTACAGATCAGTGTCTCCGGACTTAATTAAACATGTCTAACCATTCTTGCCCCGTTCAATATGCATCGGTAAGTCATATATTTAAAACCTCACCTTTTACGTCCGTTCCTCCTTGTCCTAACAAACAGCTCTTTTTGAGCTTCTTGTCCTTGGTCTCCATTTTGAATTCTTGGCGCAAGTTGGAGCATTTAGTATAATCACCACTACACTTTGATTATGGTCCATCGTCTGAAAACGAAACCTTCATTAGACCCCGAAACTCTCTGCTCCAGACAGAGTTTAATTATGGAAAAGGTTGAAATTTATATTGTGTCACAGCGCTCTCTAGTGTCAATAAAAAAACTTTAAAAAACTTAATCAGTCTTCTTCTAAAAGTGCAGCAAATGTGTTAATATTACTTGGTCTATAATGAATCAACTATTATTACTATTATTCATTTCTAAAGCAGTAAAGCACTACAAATACGAAGAAGTTCTCAGCAACAACAAACTGACACAAAAGTCAAGTGTCAAAGGCCATAGCTCCTGAGGCTGACCTCAAACGTGGGCAGAGCCATGGTTTTATTATTACTTTTTTAAAACGCTGTTAATGAATTATCTCACAGCTTACAAGGACAAAACTAATTAAAATAAATACAAATATGATAACACAACTGTAATGCATCAGTCTCACATAACGCACCCCCGTTTCAAAAAGTCAGTTCTCCACAGGCCACACACCATGGTGGTGGGATACTATTAATCACAGCTGCCCTGAGGGAAACACGGCTGCTAATCTGCCCCTCCTGCTGCCCCAAAATACTTACTCGCACACATAAGCAAGGCAGACAAAGCGTCTTGCCTATGGAGATAAGTGTCTGCACCGGTGCGAGGAATGGAAGTGCCAACCTTTGAAAACATGGACAAACACCTTAAAGGAACAGGCCAGTCTGGTCTTTACGCGGGCGCTCAGTCACACAAAAAGACCAAAGATGACGTCCGCGCAGTAAAGTGAAGATATTACTACGCGGACGTCGAAGTCCTCCTAAGGTGTTATTACGCCTTACAATATAGTACCCCTTTTTATCTGCTTAGAAAATCGACATGTTTGATTTTGTGTGACTATACCGGGATCGTGTAACTACTCACGTAACTGTATTTAAATGGGGGAAAACATGGAAGAGCTTGGTCGCTTCCAACTTCACGCCCGTTCCATAGAGGAGGCTACATGCTAACAACATCTTTGGTCTTTTTCCGTGACTGAGCGCACGCGTAAAGACCAGACAGGCACGCATCAACTCGTCTAAGCTCAGGGAAGAACATATCTCAGTGTGGAAAAATGGCGGCCTGTTCCTTTAGGGTTAAGGTGCGCTAAACTGTCATTATACAAAAACTGTACAATGAAATGTGTCCTTTGCATTTGACCCATCATTCGACAACGCTGGGACGACCTGTAAGGAGCAGGGGTGGCGACCCCTGGTTGGAGGATTCACCTATAGTACATGTTTTTAGTGGTAGGAGAAACCGGAGTACCCAGAGGAAACCTACGCAGACACGGGGAGAACATGCAAACTCCACACAGAACGGTCCCGTCCAGGTGGGAATCAAACCCGGGACCTTCTAGCTGTGAAGCACGAGCGCCAACCACCGCGCCGCCTTAACCACTACCACATATACAGTACAAAACATTTTTACTCCAACTCTCCAGAAGAGGGAGCTCAGTCCTTTTTACATGTATGATGATGGAGCCTATAACAGTTCAATTTGTCAATGTATTGATGTATTGCACTTTTTAATTAAAATGAGAAATAAATGACCAAAAAGTCTGACCAATGATTTTACAGGCTCCACATCAAAAGACAGACGCTGTACTGTCTTCAGATAAAAAGCTGCTAATCCCGACCCTACATGTGCAGCACAATGCACAGTAGTTCCTATCGGAGCCAGAGGGACCATTTACCCCTGGACTAATGCCCCGACCTGCCCCATCTCTGAACCAGATCTAGTTTCCTACTAAGTGAAGGCAAGTCTCTATATACTGTCAATGGTCTCAATCCAAAACAATAATATAATAATAATAAAAGGGGACAAAGAAAATAAAGTGGCTTTTGTGACTTAAATTCAGCTGATAATGTTTTAAAATGGCGAAATATGGGCGGTAAACACTAAGTACTTCTGGTTCACAACAATCACCTGCATCCTCAACAACAAGGGCCAAATCAGTGCTGTACAAACAATGGCAATTCATTATTTTTTGACACATCTTTGTAATGCATTACTATATTTATTACCCTAATGTTGTATTTCAATGTATTTCATGTTTATAGTGGGATTTTTTTTATTTTTTTTAAACAAAGCTTTACTGTCATTTTCAAACTTTAAGAGTTTGTTTCTTTATGTTTTGCATTTAAAGGTTATCGTGTCAGGCCTAATTATTATGGTGCATACGTTTTAAATGTCCCTTATGTGAGCTTTTAAAGGAATAGGCCACCGTTTTTACAAACTGAGATATGTTCTTACCTTAGCTTTGATGAGTTCATCTGTACCTGTCTGGTCTCCACGTGTGCCTTCAGTCACGTAAACACAGCACAGACGGCGTTAGCATTTAGCCTCTCTCTTCTCCTCTATAGCTCCAAACGAGGTGAAGATAGAAGCTGCCAAACTCTTCCACGTTTTCCCTATTTAAATATGGTTACGTGAAGTGTTACACTATAAAGTATAATTACACAAAATTAAACAATGTGGATTTTCTAAGCGGATAAAAGGGTGAACTATATTGTAAGGCGTAATAATACCAGGAGTAATTCGGCATCCGCACAGTAAAGTGAAGATATATGCCAAATTACTCCTGGTATTATTACGCCTTACAATATAGTTCCCCTTTTTATCCGCTTTGAACAACACTTGGAATGCAGCAAAAAGTATTGCAATGCGATATTTTGTCCCAGCCCTATAACGTACTATATTTTCCTCACATATTAATGTTAAATAAACATTAAATAAACCTGAAAGCAGAAATTATGACCAAAACAGTAATTTTTACAGATTCAGCTGTTTCTACACTTTTATAGAGGATAAAATGAAAGAAATGTTCTCTAGAAAAGGCTCACGAGTCGCGACCCACTGAAAATGGGTCCCGACCCACCAGTTGAAAACCACTGCTCCAAACTGTTTGCACTGAGTGTTTGAGAGTAACATCATTTGATTTATCAGTATGTACTCTGCAATTGGTAAAACAGACATTAAAGCTAACTATGCGCTTCCATCCACAAGCTCCATTTCCTGAACCTTCCCCTCGTTTCTGATGCCGACGTTGGAACAGGTGGAGTCTTAATATTTCACACAAAGTCGTTAGAGCCGATGTGGCCCTCGAGTGTTTTGTCTGAGCCTAAACATGCGCAGAAACACTTCTCCTTCAGTTTGTCGAGTCATTTCGGCTCAGTTCAAGGCTGTAATTGTTTTGGCCCGAGCTTGTGGTCTTGGGTTTCACAGCTTTCGTCCCGAGTGGAGCGGCTGCATTAAGGCGCTCAGAGCGATGGAAAACAAGTGGGTTTGGTGTGGCTCTTAATGCACAGAGCGGGACGGGGGGGGGGGGGGGGGGGGGCGGTGCTAAGAGCAAGATCGGTTTACAGCGGCCCAATCAAAACAAGCGTCCCGGAAGAAGAGGGTCCGACGATGGACAAGGCGACAGCACCTGTGGGACAGCTATAGAGCACCGCAACTGAGGCGATATTCAAAACGCTTCGTCGACTCATCCAAATGATCTCAAATAAAGGCACTATACCTGATTAATTTTGTTTGTTTGCAAGAATGAAAGGGGTGAATTAGATTGTTAGTTTTGATCCAAACTTATTTCTAACTTTCCTCACACATTTCTAACATCCAGTTCTTAACAAGGATGACTCTATAGGCACATTTCACAACTTTTCAGGATCACGGTCATAGAAATGCTAAAAACTAACCTGCAGGTTCATGAAATCGATACTAAATGCGTTATATAATTTAATGCATAGTGTTTTTTTCTCACAAATGTCTGAGTTTGCAATATACTAAATTTCTAGGGGGAAAAAATCTGGTATAGTACCTTTAAGACCCATTTTACTCTCTGGCATTTAACACCGCTGGGTGGCCCAATATATCTTTAATTTCACTTCTAAGCCCATTTTTTTCTTATTTATTAATCTTATTTTATGCAGTTGTTCTTATATTTCTGTTCTTTGTCGAAACACACCTTTTCACTGTGGCTTTCAGCACTGACCGAGTTGTACACTGCTCTATTATATTGTTTGTTTGTTTATTATTGTTTTTTGCATTTTTGTATTGTTTTCTTGCCGTTTTAGCTTGTATAAACAAGTGCATATCACTTTGAGGCCGTACCTGCTTTATAAATACATTTGGCCTAAACCTAACCATATATTTATGGTTGAATGGATTTTACAAGAGCTTTTTTCCCCTGAGTTTACAATATAAGAGGGGACAAAATAAAGGACAAAACTAATTCTGTTCCACTATTACTGAAATCAGAAATAGGGCTTTGAAAAGGGACTATACAGAGTTTTAAAATGTTAAAACTAAGTATTTTCCGCCCCCTACATGTTCCAGCCATGTCCTAATGTGTAGAATGAGCCCAGACCTGTTCACCACAACTGCCTCCTGCACTGTCACTCAAAAAGGTGTTACTTCGGGTCCGAAGTAACCATTACCTTTTTTTGTCACTTTTCTGTTGCTCTTTTTTGGCATTTTAGTTGTGTTTCGCCACGCATTTTTTTCACTTTTTCATCGCGGTTTTTTTCCGCCATTTTGTTCTCTTTTTAGGATCCTTTTTTGTAAGGCTGGATCAGAAAACTGAAGTAAGAAGGAGCCTGACCATGCAAGGTTCTGAAAGCTAGAACCAACATTTAAACTTGATCATATAGGACACTGGCAGCCAATGAAGTTGTTTTAAAATAGGAGATATGTGGGTCCTCCTGTTAGTGCGGGTCAGAATTCTCGCTGCAGAGTTTTCGCACTAATTGCAGTCGAGAGAGCTCCTTCTTATTAAGACATGAAAACAAACTATTACAATAGTCTAAACGTGAAGACACAAACGCCTGAATGATAAGCTCCAAATCATTACGTGCGACCATATTCCTAAGTTTAGAAATGTTCCTTAGTTGAAAGAAGCAGTTCCTTGTTAGCTGCTTACAGTGCTGGACTAATGACATGTCTTTGTCAAAGATAACTCCCAAGTTTCGAAGACTTGGCTTTGCGGACTGGCCTAAGTCACCCAGGTACTGTTTAATCCCAGGAATTGCATCATCAGGTGCGATAACCAGTGTTTCGGTTTTGTCTGCATTTAGCTGCAGAGACTTATCGCTGAGCCATTGTTTTATTTCCACTAGACAATGGAGCAGAGAGTTTAGCTTCTGGATTTCAGACGGCTTACAGGAACAGTAAAGCTGGATATCGTCAGCAAATAGGTGGAAAGAAACATCACTGAACCTTTGGATGATCTTTCCCAAAGGAATCAAATACAACAAAAATAAGACAGGACCCAAGACGGACCCTTGAGGCACTCCACACAACAAAAACCACAGACTCGGACCTTATTTGGTTAGCTTTAACACTGAAGCTACGATAAGTATGAGGAGAACCACAGAAGAACTGACCCCGACAGTCCTACTTGATCAGTCCTAGAGCTGAAATGCATTTGATTCACTTATGAGTTTAACAGTTCATATTTCAGTCTTCTCTCAAACGTGGATGCTCCTCAGGTGGTCTGAATCTTGATCTTAAAACGTAAATTGCAAATCATATCTTTGGAGATCTGACGGATATTTTTCTGGTTGGGGATTTTATACAAAGTATACCAAAGACGACTGTTTAACCACTTACTGAACCAAGGGCATTTTCTCCAGTGTTGCTTTACCCAAATCTAAAAAAAAGCCTCAAAATAGCGACGAAAATAAGGATGAAAACGCAACAAAAATGAGACAAAATGAGACATAAACTTGACAAAAAAGTGACAAAAACGCTTAAAAAATGTGACAAAAAATAAAGCAAAAAAAATAAAAAACTAATCACTTTATTAGGTCTTAGCTTTCAACTGAGGCCTCACACTGACGCTCTCCAGTCGAGAAGATTTTAGATTTGGGTAAAGCCGGACTAGAGTAAATGCACTCGGAGGTTAACTGCAGTGACTTATGACAAAAAAGGGGGGATGAATACAGGATGTTGATGCACTTTGTTTTCCAAAGGATCAACGCTAAGGAATTTCCAAAAGCCTTGCACTCTCTCCAACACAAGCCGAGGCTTCAGGGGCATCTGTGCGAAACGCTAAAACAGGGCCTGGAACTATAAATAGACAGAAAGCGGAGATAAAACCCAAAGCCAGTGCATTTTAATGCGTAATAAATCACCTCCCACAGCCTCCGTCGTTATGCTTCATGTTTCTAAACCTGGGTAAATACGCCCACACCGTCCCATCGGAGGGGGGACATTCCACACCTGTCCCGCCAGTGTCCTCGTTCTCTCTCCCCCACTCTCTCTCTCTCTGGGACCGCCCCGCTCCTCCACCACACCTCCCTCTCGAGTCCGCTTCCCTCCATCTACACCTCGCACTCGGGGGACAACGGGACCGGCGCTCAAACAGTGAGTACAAGGACTAAATCCGGACGAACCGTGGACTGATTCAGGTCGGGGGGCAAGTCAGGGGGAAAAGGAATAACTAGGATTCGTAAAAACCGGGGGACAATGGGATTTATCTTGGGAGGTGTGTGAAAAGCTTGAAGGCCCTATATGTGATTCGTTTTCTGGTAGTGGAATAACATGTTTAGTCCTTCAGTATATTGTAAAATAAAAGCGTACCGTGAGAGTTTTGCTTCCTGAAAGGTGTGAAATGTGCTTTAAACTCACCCCGGTGAATTGATTCGACAAATGCGTTAGGAAAGACAGTTTAACCTCTTAACCCCCGCCTTAACCAAGTGCATTTTCTCCATTTCAGCTTTTCCCAAATCTAAAAGCCTTTCCACTGGAGCTTACAGACTATAGGGCACAGTAATCACAGTAAGACTTACAAGACTCATCAAAACCAGTCTTTCTTCCAGCGTTGTCATTTTTTTCCATCGTTTTTTTTTTTTCTGCATTTTCATCTCATTTTTGTCGCTATTTTGGTGTTTTTTTGTTGCATTTTAATCACTATGTAGTCACTTTTTCATCAGTATGTTTCTCACATTTTTGTCACTTTTGTTGCATTTTCATCCGTGCTTTCATCTAATTTTTGTTGCCATTTTGTCACTTTTTGTTCACTTTTTCCATCAGTATTTTTCTCACGTTGTCGTCGCTCTTTTTTCAAGAAGCCCAGACCTTTATCTAGGCTCGAAACCTTAAACGTATGTAAAATCACAACTTTTTCTACAGAGTTTCTAAGCTTTTCAAAAATGACTACTATTTCCCTTTAGACATTGTTTTGCAATATACTGAGTGTTGAAGGATAATATTAAAACACTGAGGACAAACCCATATCCATTCACTGGTAGAAACAATAATCAGGTAAAAGCC
Organism: Proterorhinus semilunaris; assembly: GCA_021464625.1. NCBI lineage: Eukaryota > Metazoa > Chordata > Actinopteri > Gobiiformes > Gobiidae > Proterorhinus > Proterorhinus semilunaris. Next base: position 24,944,225 of record CM038358.1, on the reverse strand, counting down.
TCTCCTCCTCTCGAGTTACTGCCGTGAATTTTGCACAGCCTTACCACGAATCTCGTATCTTGTAAACCTGCTTGGCTGGCCCTCATCGCGCTCGGAGGTCATGGGGAGATGCGGTCGGCGGGATAAAGGCTGCAGGTGGCTTTTTCTTCTTAAAACCAGTCTGAAAAATGACATAATGGCAACACAGATCAGGTAACGCTGGCAGGACACGGATATACGCTTGAAGCCTCTCCTGCTACGGGCTTGTTTTGAGATTTCAGAGACGCAGGTGGGTCAGGGATGGCGAGAGAATTCTTGGTTCTTTTTTCCTGTGCTATTGAAGGGTGATCTCTGAACTTTCCGATCCCAGAGAAGGCTGTTGCAAAATAGTATAACCCATTTGTCAAGTTGTGGACCCGAAAAGTTTGTAATACGTGTTAATTTATTAAAATACTAAAGCAGATTTCACAATGAACGTGCCATGATAGTGAAATCAAATCCAAAGGCAAGTCGCTAAACCAGGACTTCAGACGGGACTATACCCAGACTAAACTCTACACGTATACAGAAGGCGTGACCTCCCTTGTTATCCGCATATTCACCAGGCAGTAGCTGGAATATTCGCTTGTTTTGGTGCCACGGTGATGTCATAACTCCAGTGTTGGACCAAAAGCCGAGGCTGATCCGTGTCCTGAGGGACAGAGAGTATCCATAACCAAAACCAAAGCCAGGACTTTGCACAACAAGGAGAAACACTATCTCTAAAGGGTACTGTTAGGGATTTGCAAGTGGGTCGCCCTAATGCAGACGGTTTAAGACTTTGAACACGGCTTTGGCAAATTGCTATTGAAACTGTGAAGAACTGCAGTTTCAACCATTTCAGTGTTTCATGCTTTAAACTGACTATTTCCAATTTGCAGATTTCGAACTTGGCCTCTGACATTACCCCGCAGCCCCCAGCCTTCACCTTGACATCTCAACCAAGCCCTTTCCATGAGTGTCAAGTTGAAGTCGACAGGATTGTTCCCACAGCGATCAATCGTTTTTTTTGGTGAGTCATGTGACAAAAACGCCACCGGCTGCCATTTTGGATACTTTTTTCCAAATGCAAATAATGTACTAATAATACTGCACAAAATCATGCACCATCTTAAAGCTTAAGAATTCATATTAGGGATGTTTCGATTCATCAAAAATGTATTTAAAATAGTTTTAAACTGCTTAAAATGTGAATCAATGTAAAAGATAAAAGAATTGTTACAGTCAAGGACAAAAGTACAGATGTTGAAAAAACACAGTCAAAATAATTAGTTAATTTTCATATCTTATAATTTTCTTTTGTAATGTAAAGTTCTCTTACTAAGACAGTTACAGGGACAAAAATCCAGATGTAAACTTTTGTTTTGTTTTTTTAAATGTATCGGGAACTTAAAGCAGAACTAAGTAGCTCATGCCCCTAGAGGCCATAGGCGCCTCTGCAGGTGTCGTAACATGTTGCGTTTTGTAAATACTACGCTGACAGAAAAGACAAAGGGACAGAGGGATATTGTACATCCAATTACACAATGGAGATTTTTTTTTCACTCAAACTTGGCTGTAAATACTGTTTAAGTGGCGCTAGCCCGCAGTTAGCTTTGCCCATTAGCTTCTTCTTTGTGATTCCATTAGTGTGTATTGCGCCTCTGACCCGGTGCAGGGAAAGTTGCAAGGGTGGTTTTCTGGCCAGAGACACCAGGGGGAGATGAAAGACCCCCCAAATCATCCCATTAACACTTGTATTACCCCCAGAGGGACTACGGAAAGGATTTACTAAGGTAAACAAGTTACTTAGTTCTTCTTTAAAATCGAGAATCGAATTGAATTGAGGCTTGAGTAGCTACATTAGCTACAAGTATTTTGCCTGAAATGCAAATGAATGATATGAACAGCAATAAGCTTGCAGATCTAACATAATGCATGACAAAAAGTCTTCTGGCGATTGAAAGATGCCTTGTCATTGAGTGTGGAAGTGCTGCTGGTCAAAAAGATAATTTAATTATGTAATTTCAAACTTTTAGATATAGATATTGATCAGTTTTATTCGTCTGTTATCCCCCAGTATGGCGCTGACTGTCCTGCGTTACCATGGTGATCAGCTGAGATACATAACCAGTGTAGACCTGATTTGGTTTTGATCTCGGCCTGGTGCTACGTGGAAGGTCAACTATTTTATGAGGTGGTAGTTGAAAAGTGCTTTTCCTAAGTTAATAGCCATTGTATAATTGCTCACAATGAAACATCTCTGTCAAAGTGTCGTTATGTTTTGCCTCACAGCAGCGTCGTCTGTCCGAGGCGGTCCATCCACCGCGGACTTTTCTGAAGATGCAGGACTTAGCTCATTGGTGAGCACTGCACACGGAGCTGTTCACAGTGGCTAAGTTCAGTGTCTGACAGGAAAACGTGACGCACAAGTATCGCATCTGTATGGCATACTAGCGACCGAAGACACAGAGGAGACGCCACGACTGAAGACATCTGTGAAACAAACGGCAATGTCGCAGTAAAAGCCAGTGCGAGTCCACGGACAGCAAATACTGAAGTCAACAGGAATTTCTTTAGCTGCGTGAAAAAGCTAGACATGCCGTAAGATAAAGGGATATTAGCAGATTCTGTATGTCGAACACTAGAGACTAAAACTATACACTGTATGTGCAAGATTCTTTTGAACCGGCTGGTGAGTTTTATAAGTCAGTCGCTTTCATATTATCTGGCTTAAAAATTGCTTAGTTCCTGCGCTAAATGGCCTGGTTGTTCATTCTTGTGCCTACTGAACTGGATTCAGTGTGTAAAAAGCAAAACTGGCTCAGTCCAGCAGGAACAAGGGCGACACCTACAGCTCGCCTCACAGTCACTTCAGGGCCGTTTGTAGCATATACTTTGTAATATAGTATTTGAAGGAGCATTTCTCTGATATTTGTCAATAAACTTTTGAATGTGCTATTGCCGAGTGTGTGTGGCATTGTTTTAAAGGGGGGGCATTATGTAAAATCGACTTTTTCAAGCTTTATATCATGTTATTATGTCATTCCCTCATTAAACACATGCGTGGAGTGTTGCCTTGGCTCATTCACATATTTTTGAGTAATCAGTAAAAACTTAGACGGCGGCCATTTTAGGTGTAGCTATGCCTCAGTCCTCCTAGGAACGCCCCCACCTCCTGGAGACGCCTCTGGACCTTTCGTCACCAGCCAAGCCACCAACCACTGCTCCTCAGCTCAGCAGAGCCCCCTCCCCGCACAGTGTTGTTGTTTAAAAGCCACAGTAGTGTGCTGAAGGGGGCGTGTCGGAAAGCTTCTTAAAGAGACAGAGGCCTATTTCAAGACGTTCAGTACGGCCATTTTGAGAGAGCAATTTTATTCAAGGCAGTTATTTTAATTTACTGCATATACAGACCAACAGAAGGTTACGTCATCATTGTAGTGTGCTATAGACTGGTGCTATGTGATGGAAAAAAGCATGATACCCCCTCTTTAATATAGTATTAAACTGTATTGCTGTGCGCCAAACATAGAAGGTTTCATCAGCCTGTCTCAAACTGAAATGTCTCGTGATTTCTGCTGAGTAAAACTTTACGCACGTTTCAATCCTTCACGCGGTAATGAGCTGCCATTGCATCAGCGGACTCACTGTGGCACCTCAGCAGCTCCTATACCCTCCGGCAGAGTGGACCAGGATGTATCGAGTGGATGATGCGTTATCGCCCCGTATGCTAAACGTAATGGATTCGATTACGTGTGTTTGTGACAGATTTTCGAAATATCGTCGACTGGATTGAGTCGAGGAGGTTTCGCTTACGACTTCAAGAGCTCCTTCACGCTCAAGTAGACAAAATGTAAGACTGGAAATGGATCTCGAGCTTGTGTGTTTTTCCGGTCTTGATTTTTGACAATAAGAGCAAGAAGAGGCCTCTGAAGATAGAAATGAAATGTCCTACTATATTCCTGGATGGCTGAACGCTTACATACAGTTGTGCTCAAAAGTTTACACACCCTGTTTTTAAATAGTTAGTGGTTGCTGAGTTTGCCATGTTTAAATCATAATGAAAAAAAAAAAACACCAAAATGACCCTGATCAAAAGTTTACATACCTCAGTTCTATGGTGTATCGCCCCCTTTAGCATCAATGACAGCTTGGAGTCTTAGGTCGTAGTTGTGGAGAAGGTTCTGTTTATAATCTGATGGTAAAGCCGCCCATTCCTCTTGCCAAAAAGCTTCCAGTTCCTGTAAGTTCCTGCAATATCATTGAACCACTGTGGGGAGAGCTCAAACGTGCAGTTCATGCAAACCAGCCCAGGGATTTACAAGAACTGGAGGCTTTTGGGTAAGAAAAATGGGCCTCTTTACCATTAGATTATATACAGAACCTTCTCCACAACTACCACAAAAGACTCCAAGCTGTCATTGGTGCTAAAGGAGATAATACACAGAACTGGGGTATGTAAACTTTTGATCAGGGTCAACTTTCTTTTTTCATTGAGTTTGCTATTTTTAAATCATAGTTGTTTCACCATAAATGGCTTCACACGACCACTAACTATGAGTGAAACAAAACCCGTTTGTGTTACCTTTCATATTCTTTGAAAAATAGTCAAAAGATCTGCCAGGATGTGTAAACTTTCGAGCACAGTAAACAATAATAAAAAAGGAGATTCATACACAATTCTCTTTTCTTTACTCTCTTGTAACAATTCAAGGAGAATAACTTTTCATTATCTAAGAAATAAGTATGAATCAATAGTCCTAAATCTACACCACATTTTCCATTGAATTTCTTTAAATCTTTGTTTGTTGGCTGGACTTTCATTGTACAAGTATTATGAGTTTACGGCCTTGAATGAATTAGCTGGATATTATATACAATGTTTGTTCCGTGCGTCATCTATCCAGGACACGCAACATTCTCAGGTAATAATCGTCATTTCATCCCTGAAATGTCTGCTTTCCGCTGCATATGTCTAGTTTATTTTGAGCACCTTTTTTACAACCAGATGTCCGCACAGTCAGTCAGAAGAAGAGGAATGACAGAGGGGCCAATTACAGACAAGAAACTGCACCATCATCAGATTTTCATCCACAGACTCAAGATTCATCTGCTACACATTGTAAAGCGGCGGTTCACACGCGGAACTATTAATGGAAGCAGTGTGGCAGTGTGGCAGTAATGATTAATGTTGCATCGGACCACCCTACCCTGCCTTGTTTCACAAATATTTGGAGCGATTCAATCTGTGGATTTGGAAGGGCCTTCATAGATCCAGAATTTCATTTCCACAGTTCACAACGTCCAGGATGAAGCTAAAACATGGATATATTTTAGGTCAATTAATATGAAAGACTCTGTTTCATTAAAATACCTTAATTGTGCCATACTATTATTATTATTTGTGGTAAATGGTCTCGACTATTTTCCACCTTCATCAGGCCCAAAGCGCTTTACAGGAAAGGAACCACTCACCCAGTCACTGGAGGCAAGGTGGGTGAAGTGTCTTGCCCAAGAACACAACAACAGTGTGCACCTGCGGGAGCATAGGTGTTCCGATCACTGTCGCCTATGTTTTTGCTCACTGAAACAGAAAAATCAACACAAACTTCAATAACAAAAACAAGTGCTATAATTAGGACAAAACATTATTATCTGGCTGGAAATAGAGGATATTTTCATCGCACACTTTTGGTTCACAACTCATTCAACTCAGAAGACACAAGCGCAGGTTTAAAAGGTCAGAACCTCAAGAGGTATTTCAATCAAAGAAAGGTCATACTGGTTTTTGCCACAGGATCTGAAAATCTATGACTGGGCCCCATACGGTTCCCAAATAAAAATATAAACATAAACATGCTTAAAGAAAACATCATGTAATCATGTAACAGGTGTTTGTCATTGTTAATGAATAAACTGTTATCAGAAACATTCATATCTGACTTGAACAGGATTACCTCAAATCCGGGGACAGCGATAGGTTTATGAAATGTTGTGTGTGCTTACCTGAACCGAGCACATTCTCTCTCGTTCGGCTTCACCCAAATCTAAAAGCTTCCTGGAAAAAGCAACAAAAATGAGATGAAAACATGGATGAAAACGCACCAAATGAGCAACAGAAAAGTGACAAAAGAGTGATACAAATGTGATGACAACGCGGCAACAACACAGGGAAAAAGATCAATTTAGATGAGTTTTTTAGGTCTTAGCTTTCAAATGAGGCATTACACTGGCCTGGGTAAAGCTGAACTGGAAAAATGCGCACGGTTAAGGTGAGTATTTTTTTTTTTTCTTTTTTACCAAATTACTTCTACGTGTAATTCCGACTTCTGCCACCAGAGGGAGTCCGAGCACTACTCCCATTTATAAGCGTTTCAAAAAAAAAATGCTAAAGTTATTTTTTTCCCTTCTTTACATTTGAAACCAATTGCAATGTCGCTTCACTCGCAGCTCGGGGTGGCCAAACCTTCACATGTCTCGACTCAAAGAGCAGAGTTCCGTGTTTCTCTGGTTTCTCTTCACCTCTCCGCCTGTGGGAGGGTGTGGAGAAATCTAGGAAGTGCTGCACAACCTTCTTTTTTTTTTTTTTTAATGGAGCTGGGCGTCGCGAGGGAGTCGGTAATCCCACGATCTCAGGTAAAAACTGCGAATTAAGACTCTAATCTCTGCAAAATTACGCGGAAACACTTAACCACAAAGAGGACACAGATTGTGTTGTGAGTCAAAAGGAGCTGACACGCGGTTTTCCACCAAAAAAAGTTGTGCAATCGGAGCGGATCACACCGGAGAGGCAACTTCAGCGCGCTGTCAGAAATGGCTCCTCTGCGCAAAGTGGTTTACGGGAAAGGTGAGCGTACCTGCAGGTAGTTTTTATTTATTGGGAAATTAACACGATTTGCCATTTTTATGCACGTGGGGTCAGCATTTTTAATAAGTGTTGCAGTAAATATGTATGATGTCGATTTGAGCCACTGGAATAAGCAGCATGGTATGTCAAATATGTGGGTTACCTGTGTGCTCAGGTGTAGCCCTGCTTTACTCATTATTTAGTTCAGTCCTTGTTTTTTTCTTAACCAGACCTGTTTAGGATTGTTTTGTCGTGATTTTTAATGTCCTTTTTTGACCTTGTTCACACAATTTTGTTCAAGTCTGCTTTTAAGTCCTAGTAATGTACTATTTAATCTTAAACCATGAAACTATTTAGACCTTATAATTCAGGATTAGACTTTGTTTATTGGGATTTTTGTCCTGATATTCACGTTTATCCATCTTATTATTTTAAGCCTTTTTGTTTGTTTGTTTTGATGATGCAGTTTTTATAGTCTCACTTGTTTTATGCACAGTATAGTTGCATCTCCATTGAATAATTAAGTTATTTTTGCCAGAATGTGTTTTTAGTTATTATTGGAAAACACTGTGGCTCCACTGTGTTTATCTTTCTAATAATAAACTCATTTAAATCGTGGCTGTGAAGTAATGCTGAGGTCGGCCTAAATGAAAGTGTAAACCAAATCTAAATTTGACCCCAGATCAGAATTTTACTATGAATGAACGACAGCTGATACACGACTAGACCAGGACTATTGAGAGCATTTGTTGACAGATAATAATAATAATAATAATGCTGCATCGGTTTTCTATTGCGCTTTTCTGGACACTCAAAGATGCTATTGTTGCCACAGCTGCCCTGGGGTAGACTGACGGAAGCGAGGCAACCAGTCTGCGCCATCGGCCCCTCCGACCACCACCAACCACTCACTCACTACACTCGCTAGGCTTCCTGGTGTTTCCCAAACGGTCTCCCATCCAAGTATTGACCAGGCCCTTCCCTGCTTAGCTTCCAAGGTCTGACGGGACCGGGCAGAGCGAAGGCGGGATGGCCACGATAATAGTAAAGTAGAGGTGTTGGTGGTCTAAGCCAGGCCGTAGACGATTAAGAGAAAACTATGACGGATGTAAGAGTTTATTAGCAGTAAAGTATATTAACCAACCCCCACCTGAACCGAGCTCCAGTTTGGCTTCATCTAAAAGCTTTAAAAAAAGAAAAAAAAAAGCATAAAAATAGCGACCAAAATGCAACAATTTACCAGAAAAGCAACAAAAATACGACCAAAAAACGTGACGGAAGCGCAGCAAAGAAGGAAATTAAAAAAAGCTTTTAGATTTGGGTAAAGGTGAACTATTAGTTAAGGGTAAGAGGTTCCGTTGTCATGTTCATCCTCTGTCTGCTGTCTCTCCAGTGGCTGCTAAGTGATGCTGAGCTGGGACTATGTGGTTCAGGATGAGCGCTCGGAACCGTCCCAGCATCTTGGACCATGGCACCTCCCAATCCCGCGTGGTCCAAATCTACTCCCTGGACTCCGCCACCTACTGCCCCCTGCAGGTCACCAATGGCGACACGGCGCGAACCGTCATCAAAAACGCCGTCCTCATGTTGGGTCTTGACTCTAACCAGACCTACAGACTCATCGAAGTGACGGCGAGCGGCAAGGAGGGGAACGAATTGGACTGGGATGATTCCCCGTTGGACCTGGTGCTATTGTGGCCTCCAGAAACCCAAAAGTGGCACCCCAAAGCGGACGGTTACTACTTTGTCATTCAGCAGGTCACCGACGGCAACAGCCATAGCGAGGAGTATGACGACCTGTGCAGCCTCTCTGACATCACCGAGGACAGCGTCACAGAGGCACTGCGTGAACGCTTTTACAAATACAAAATCTACACGTACACGAGCAACATCCTTGTCGCGATCAACCCCAATAAGTTCCTACCGGTTTATTACAACCCAAAATACGTCAAAATGTATGAAAATCAGCCGCTGGGTAAACTCAGCCCGCACATCTTCGCCGTTGCCGCCGCGGCCTTTAGGAACATGCTGAGCAGCCAAACCAACCAGTGCATTGTGATCTCGGGAGAGAGTGGGTCGGGGAAGACGGAGAGCAGCAGTTACCTGGTGCACTGCCTCACAGCGCTGAGCCAGCAGACGTACTCGAGCGGCCTGGAGCGGACCATCCTGGGGGCGGCGCCTGTCCTGGAGGTAAGTCACCCGGGTTCAGCGCTGTTGGACCGGCGTCAATATGGAGGTGGTACCATGGGTCATGGGCTGAAAACGATGATTAATTACTCTGAAATGTCGTATCATATACAAATATAAAACTCAGATATTTAAAAATCAATGCTGTTGCTGGTATCTGGTCTGGCTGATGGACTATAAAAGGTTGCCACAAGAAAAGGCCCCACGCTCTTAATATTTCGTTGGACCATCTTTAGCATCGTTTCAATAAGCTTCAGCAATGTCAAAAGATCTAGTGTTGCATTAATTTTTACCAAGATCGTGTATTGATTTGTAGAGCGTGACCACTGTGCAAAGGCTTTCCCAGCACATCCCAAAGATTCTCAATGGGGTTAAGATCTGGACTCAGTGGAGGCCAAGTCCATTATGTGAAAATGATGCCTCCCTCTCCTGAACCACTCGCTCACAATGTGAGCCCGATTAATCCTTCCATTGTCATCTTGAATTAGGGTGCCTTGCGAAAGTACTAATACACCTTGAACCTTTGCACATTTTGTCATGTTTACAACCCTAAACATAAAGATTTTATTTTGAATTTGTAACAGACAAATGTGAAGGGAAAGCAAAATGATACATGATTCTGTTATTTTTCAAAAAATAGAAAAGTGAAAAGTGGGGCGTGCATAAGTATTCATACAGCATGACTTAATACTTTGTGGAACCCCCTTTTGCTGCAATAACAGCAGCAAGTCTTTTGGGGTTTGACTCTACAAGGTTTGTACATCTAGAGACTGACATTTTAGCCCATTCCTCTTTACAAAACAACTCAAGCTCTGTCAACTTTTGCAAGACACTGTATGCCCGTGTCATCAGGGAAGAAGAAATCCATTGATGGGAAATCCTGGTCATTCAGGATGTTCCTGTTGTCAGCTGATTTAATTATTTGGGCACATGTTGCTAAACCTAGACCTGACTAAAAGCTGCAGCCCCAGATCCTAACAGTTAGTTAAAGCCAGGTTTTCTTTTGGTCAGGCAGTGTATTTTTGGCTATATTTCACATTATGAACATATGAGATAACTGAAATATTAACTTCCTTCCTCAGTCTGCTGCATTGTCTAATTATACTGATTTGCACTTCTATTTATTTATAGATCATGCGTGTCTTAGTTGCTTTTATGTGTGTGATCACATCTGCTGAGAACCTCTTTAGTTTTGAAGCTGTACACAATTACAATAAAGTTATTAAAAAGACAACAATAAAAAGAGGAATCCGAATATGTTGACCCCGAACTACATGTTGGCAAGTTTGATACACGATCAGACCCCATGGCCACAGGATATTACCAAACATTACTAAAGTAATTCAGCTGCTACTTGCAACCTATCAAATGGTCAGTCCGATTATTAGTCACTCAGTATTGTTGAACTTGACATGACCTTATGACCACATGAATGATAAATCGCTGAGTTGTTTCATATTTTCTTTAATAAGGCCTATGTTACAGCAGGTTGGTTTAAATTGTCTCTCAATGCAACAGTAATATCAGAGGTATTTGAGAAGCTTTGTGGCTGAGCTGCTGATTCATAATTGTGATCACATGGAGTTATGCCTTGTCCATAATTGCCAGTGCAGAATTCATAGAAACAAACAGGAGCAGCTACTGTACAAGGATTTACAAAGCTCTCAAAGGTAAAATCCATTTAATTCAAACAATTAGAAAAAATATCTGTCCATGAACAGCAACTGGTTTTGGAGTTTGAAGGCGACAATGCAAGATTTATGAGTTAAATGATACTGGAGTAGGAAGCATTTTATTTATGTTCTCAGACACTCATGCTTATCTAGACGGTTTGTCTTGTCTGTCTCCATGATTCGTAAGAAAACCAAGATTGATCAATTTGGGAATTTGTTTTATTTATGTATTTTTTGTTCCATGTCTCCCAGTGTCTAGTTGTGAAATGGTTCCCTAGAATCCCTGTTCATAACCCCTTACCAACTACTTATCTAGTATCTGTGTGACATCAATCATGCATCCACAGTTTGCTGTTTTCTTTCAGTGAGGGGAAAGAGTCTGAGCTGAACATGCAGAGTCGACAGTGGCAAAAGTTACTTTTTCTAATTAATCCCTAAACTGAATGTAGGAGGAAGCTCCAGTTAAATGAATTAGAGCAACTACGAACCTTCCACTCCACGTTTGTGTTAGTATTTTTGACTTGCCAAATATTGTGTTTCTCCAGCTTGGAAATGTATGCAGATTTTCAGTAGGTTTGGACTATCTTGAAACCAGATTTCTCTTGTTTTTATAAAAAAAAAAAATCCTATTTCAAGTCCAAACTTACTCAAAAGCTGCAGAAACTCTCCTAAGCGCTTTTAAATCATTTATCTTATTTCAAGTGTAAAAATTGTTTTTGACTACCTGTACCGGTAGTCAAGGAGCGAGCCTGATCTCAGCGATTTGGGTGTGATTGACAGACGGCATCAACTGTAAACTGTTAACATTAATTTCTGCCAATACAACGCTGTTTCTTATTTAAAACAGACGTAAAAGCAGAAGAAACCGGTGTATCAGTTGCAGTGCACGCCATCTTTGATGTTTTGGAAGAGTGTGGTGACCGCTTAGTCTCTTGGTGCGATGAACTCCCGCCTCTCGGTCCGTGAGTGGACCGATACGATCTAATCAGGAAATTATTGGCTGCAAGCAGCTGCCCAGACGGTTCTTCTTTTAAACAGAAAGGAGGCGCGTCTGGCTGGCCAGGCAAACTAACAATAGATGCATTGTCATGTTGTGAATTCTGGTCTAATATTGGGTTTGGGATATGGGAAGCTGAGGTGACTGTACAGTTTCACTTCAAGGAAAATGTGGGAAACAATCACTGACATAAAATATGTATTTTAGACAGTCTGTAGGTTTTTATTGATTTCAAGTCAAAGGCACATCCATAATAAAATGACATGAAATATTGCTTCTGCTCTTGTAAAAGTACCTGTAGTTCCATAAAAAGGTAATTCTTGCTATTACTACTGCTATTAACACTACTTGTAATTATACTAATATTCAGCTGTTGCTTTCTTAATAGCTCTTATTGCTGTCAAAGTATTATTTTAGGGCTGAACGATATGGAAAAAATTTCATATCTCGATATTCATGCCAGATATCTCTATCGATACGATATGATTATGGGTTAGGTGAAAACTAAGCATTTTTCAGAAAATCACAATACAAAAGAGTGCAGTTTTAATGATGGAAAATCTTTATCGTTTATATCTTGCTTTTTCGATTTTAATATTTTGAACGTTCATATTGATATAAATACGATAACGTTATGTTTTTCTTTTGCGATATTGATCTCTTGAATGTTCATATCTCAATATCGATACGATAATATATCTTTCAGCCCTAGTTCCTACTATTAACCACCAATTTTGTCGACATTATAATAATTTTGTCACATAGAAAATGTACTCTCACTGAAATCGTGTAACTTCATTGTCTTATCTTTTCATCAATAAGTCACCAGCTTCTTCTAAAGGCCAGGGACCCACTTTGTTACCAATCACACACTGTTACCCATGTCCCGGGACGTTGTATCTTTCCAAACAAGTCCAGCAAGTTTTTCTCTAGAAAAAAAAAAAGCTTTTTTTTTCCCGACTGATAATTGATCCGTTTTGTTGTGCACTGTGTGAAAAAGAGAGAGAGGCTTTGGGCTGGAGGGATTTGCACTTTCAATGGAGGGAATGAAGGGAGATTAAGGGAATAGGTTTCAACAGTCAGAATGAACCTTACGTATTTATTAAATTGAAATGGCAAGTTGTATAATAGAAGTAAACATTTTCAAAAAACAACGCTGTACATGTGATTTGGAATAGTTCATCATTTAATTAAAAATGCCTTATGAGAAGGACTTTTTTTCAAGTTAGAACTTCCAGTAAACGCTACAAATCATTATAGTAATGAGTGTTGATTAACACAAGACAAGTGTATTTGTATAGCACAATTCATACACAAGGCAATTCAAAGTTGCATCAAATGACAAGAAAGCAAAATGAATAACAGTAAAAAAGAGTGCAGATAAAATACTTTCAGTTGTCATCTGCACGGGTAAAATAACTGTTTTCAGCCTGAAGATTGTCAGACTTGAGGCCTGTCTCACATCCTCATGAAGACTTCCCAGATTTTAGCTGTATCTCCAGGCCCATGTTCACCTGCCATCTGTGAAACATAGATTTGAGCGTCCTCTCCATAGTTGTGGTAAGACACATTATTGCTGTGTATTAGCTGAACAAATGAAAGCATGTACAAGTTGAATAAGAGGGGTCCCAAGATTGACCCCTGGGGGACTTACCAGGTCATGTCAGTTTTGTCTTTGAGACAAAGTTAGCCATTTCAGCCAAGTACGCACTGTCCTCAAGATGGAACTTGAACCAGTTTAGAGCAGTACCAGAGATTCCCACCCAGTTTTCTAACGTGTGAAGTAAGATCCTGTGGTCCACTGTCAAAGGCAGCGCCGAGATCTAGCAGAACTAACCTGTCTTAGATGGAAGATATTTAGAGAAGCGAGAATCCACAAAATATACAAACTGGAACGGATCACTATATCTGGTTCTGCAGTGGCTTGTAGTAATTTTTTTGTCTCGTTTGTTTAGAGCTTGGCGATATGTCAAAAAAAAAAATCATGATTATGTTTCATATTGATGTATCTCGATTTTCAATTCGATTAAAATGTTTTTAGCTGATTCAAGAACATGAGACAAGACAAGCCTTTTATATAAACCTCAGATCAAGTAAAACATTTTTTTTTTTTCAGTATCATTTATGATACACAAATCTTATTGTTCTCAGCCCTACGTTTGTAGTTTGTCTACGCCATGTGGGGAGTTCCTCTGGACTCGTGACTCATGGACTCACTGCTTAACTGTTCCCTTTTATTATGATGTGAAATGCGTAACTCCGTATTGTGTCCTGCTAACAATGTTATTACAGCCTGCAGCAAAGTATTGGTCACACCTGCCGCAACTGGATTGTCACTGTTATATAATACGAGGGTTGGATTTGACTACTAAATGGTCCAAATGGTGTCGTTTGCCGGCTAGAGTTATGTGACCTTTAAACGTCTCCATTTTCAGTCAAGTTGAGAAAGTTGGCCAGGGCTGGTCCTCCTGGGAATGATTGATTTTTAAAACATTTCGGTAAAACAATAGAATCAATGTAGGGATTAAAGATGCAGCGAGACTGATTCAAAGACAAATGTTGGGGGGAAACTTGCTAGTTGGTGTTCAGAGCCGTGAAGTGCTCTCAGGTAATGCGTTTGGTCGATCAGAGGCGGCTTCAGTCCTGAGTCTGTGTTTGATGTTAGCAGGAAGCTGAAGCCGCAGGTTGGTTGGTATGTGCAGGGCGTAGTCTGTGGAGTCTCAGAAAAAAGAGGAACAGTAGAACGTGTCGGAACAGGCCGGGGCAGCTCTCGGAACAGGGAAACACTGCAACACACAGGCTGCAAATTGTATGGAGAAATTCATTATGAAATCCTTGCATTGTAGTAAAGATCGGTTGTGTCTTCCGTGAGATTTGCTCGATTACAACATAATACAAATACCTATGAAACAGGTTTTTTTTTTAATCTGTCGGAGCACCCTTTATTGCTGCAATTACTGATACCAGAAGCCCTTTCAATCCTTTCACTGCAAAACTGCCCACCCTCCTGTGTGTGAGCGAAAGACTAACCCACTGCACCACGGTCAAACCATTAAGAACACATGAATGTCAATACAAACTTGAATCCTGATTCCCTACAAATGACTAATTGGAGGTGTTTGAAATTGCCACTGTTTAGGGCCTTTTTTGGTTAATTATGCTCTATAGCCGGTGCAAAATCAATATTTGATACATACACATAGTATGCTGCCTGACCAGAAGCAAAAAAGGAAGAAAGAGAGAAAGCTGACTACCTGTACGCCAATGGATTTCTTCTTCCCTGATGGCACGGGCACATCCCACGATGACGATGTCAGGATTCATTCAAGACCTTTTTTTTATTTGTCAAATCATGTGAATGATTTGAAATTAGATTTATCTCATCCTTGATTGTGGGGGAAGAAGGGTGGGAGGGAGGGCAGGGAGTTCAGCTTCCCGATGGCCTTGTGTATGAAACCCTTTTTTAAGTCGACTGGACCTGGTCGTAGATTCCGCAGTCTCCTTCCTGAAGGCATTACCTTGAAGAGACTGTGTGATGGGTGCGTAGGGTCCCTGGTGATTCTGACGGCTTTGCGGGTGAGACGGGTGGAGTACATGTCCTTAATGGAGGGGAGAGGAGCTCCAAAGATCTTCTCCACTGCTCTCACAATGGGCTGGAGGCTCCTTCGGCAGGAGGCAGTGCTGGCGCCGTGCCACACAGTGATGGAGCTGGTCAGGATGCTCTCTATAGTCCCTCTGTAGAAGAACCACACAGTGATGGAGCTGGTCAGGATGCTCTCTATAGTCCCTCTGTAGAAGAACCACACAGTGATGGAGCTGGTCAGGATGCTCTGTATAGTCCCTCTGTAGAAGTTGCACATAACATAGGCTGGGACTCTAGCTCTTCTTAACTTGCGGAGAAAGTAGAGACGCTGATTACTTTTCTTGACCAGTGATATAGTGTGCATGGTCCAGGAAAGGTTCTCTGTGATGTGCACACCCAGGAACTTAGTGCTGGTCACCCTCTCCACTGCAGCACCATTGATTGTTAGAGGAGCATGCTGGACCCGTGCTCTTCGAAAGTCCACAACAATTTTTTTTGTCTTCTCCACATTTAGAGAGAGGTTGTTCTGTGTGCACCACATGGTCACCACATGGCCAGACTGCTCACCTCACTCCTGTAGTTTGACTCGTCTCTGTTGTTGATGAGACCCACCACTGGTGTGTCATCTGCAAACTTGATGAAGAGGTCTGAGTCGTACTTTGGTGCGCAGTCATGGGTCAGCAGAGTGAACAGGAGGGGGCTCAACCACAAGAATTGGAGTGAGTGCTACTGGGCGGTAGTCCTCATGCTCACATTGTAAAACGGTAGTTCAGGGAGCATTGACTGCAGCGCATTGTGCGTGCTGCGGAGAAGGACCTGTACGACTCTAGGACCCGGAGGTGCGTAGGTCGTACACACCTCCCCCCCCCCCACCCCCCCCCACCCCCTCGGGCAGGAGGCTACTGTCCACTCAGACCTGTGCCTCCCACCATATGAACAGTTTTTTTCGCCTCCGCCATCAGTCAAATGAACAAAAACAAGACCCAATAACTCGGTTACAGACTCATGAACGTAATCTGCTCTGTTGCACTATGTGTTATGTCCACACTCATATTTGCTGCTACTGGCAGTGTAGATTTACTTTGTTATTCTACTAATTGTTTTGTAACAATTGATCTAATATATTTCATATTATTTAACTTTTATCACCATTTTTTGGGACTATAATAACTATAGCCTTGCTTTTGTGTTTAATAGTTTCATTTGATAAAGGATCTTTAAGATTTGTCATAACTAAAACCTATGTATCACACATATTTCATCACCATGATGTGCTGTTGTCTGTCCCTTTAAGTCAATCACTTTAGTTAATTCAATGAAAAAGGGAATTTTATTACACCCCAAAAGCCCCAACGTGCGTAAAAATCATTTTTATTGCTTTCGTCTGACCCGTATTACCTCCAGTGATTCAGTAACACCTTTAACCCTCGTGGCGTCCTTCAATTTTGCACCCTTTAAAGACCCTAATGTCAAAAAATTTACACTTCAAAAAAGAGCCTGAAAATTACCTCACATTCATATTTTTTTCTGCTTCATTTTACAAAAATCCTTCAGTGGCTTTATGGCCATTTGGATGGGCTGCGGCTCCAGTGGCTTTCGGGTCAAAATGACCCAAGGACCACATGAGGGTTAATCTGTAACGTGTCACTTTCTGTCATATGATCGTCTTGTGCTTTGAGACTGAAAAGGACGGCGTCTAATAATGGAAAACAGAAGTGAGCCATCCCACATGACGAATACAATCCACTCACTAATGGTTTAATTCTTTCATGTACTTCATTGCACAATAATACATTGTGTGACCTTCATTGACATTCATGCATTAATCTTATCTACTTGTGTGTCTGTTCTGCGAGGCGTGTAAGAGGATACTTAAGTAATGCAAAGTAGCTGTAACTGCTGTCAGTGCAAGTGCTGCTGATTATGCAATTTCAAAATAACAACGGATTAAAGGCCAACAACTGTTTTACACCTAATTTGAACAATATAGCTCACCATTTCTATAGTAGAGCGGTGACATCATGGCGCTGACTGTCCTGCGTTGCCATAGGGATCAGCTGCGATTCACCACTTTTGATAAACCAATACTTTTACTTGAGTAACACTTTCTGCTGTGAGTAAATCTGTTTAGTGGTTGAAGCTTCATGCCGTCCGTGCTTCGTCTCAAGTGTTTTTGTCGTTGTTTATGATTTGTCCGTCCTATTGGCTCAACACTAAAACCTCTATGCTAAAACTGCTTGCTAATTTTGCTCAAAACAAATTAAAACGCAGAGAACAGAGCTGTGAAACAACAAATACCGCATGTCTAACACACTATAGTGTCCAAATGCTTTTATGTGAAGGAAAACTGTAAAATCTTGCTTTATTATTATGGAATGAAGGAATCTCAGAAATCTTAGTGGTTTTGACACAAACGGTGACAAACCTCCCGAGTTTTACATTTTAAAAAGACTATTTTTTTGGTGGGAAGTAGGGATAGATTTACTGGTGCTGAAACGGGGGATTTGCATTAAGCCGCCTGTATTTCTCATCTTTGCCTTACCTCACTTTTCTAGAACGGCATATGTTGCTTTAAGACATGCCAACCACCTGCTCCTCGCCCGCAGCTGCATTCCTTTGACATTTTTCGCTATATCTTTTATCTCTTTCCCTGGTTTGTAAAGCTCAGTTTGTGTAGAGATTACGTGGAAAAACCCCAGAAGATTTGAAGGCTTTCGGATGATTGAAATTCTTTAGTAAAGCACAAAGAAAACGCTTGCTCATTTATATCTGAGGCACAGACCTCAGAATGCACAGGGATGACGCCACTGACACACGGCAAATATGTTTGGAAAGTTAGCAACATATTAAGCGGCTTAATGCTTCTGGGCTAGAAATGTGCTGTGAACTGATTTGAGGCAAACAATGGAAAACAAACTGCATTTGACTGCAAGGTTTGTCAGATACATGTTTCCAAAATATCACATCGCTACATGGGAATACTATACACAAATATTCTCTTTATTTTACATACAGGACTCAAAGTGAATTATTTTCAAAGCAACAATTCAAACCCAAACGCTTCATTTCGCAGATTACTTGCACTTAAAGGTGCATTATGCAACCTTTTATAAAAAAAATAAAATAAAAGTTGATATATGTGTGTATTTGACCTTGTAGTGACCCTGCGGCTGTATGAGTGGTCAGCACGGTAACTTTACTTTCCATCACAGTGGTCTCTACAACGCTCCGTCAGCAGTGAACACCTTCCAAACAATTGATCCTGGAGCGTCCTAGATACCACTGTGATGGAAAGTAAAGGCGCCATGCTGACTACTCACACAGCCAATAAGTCACTACAAGGTCAAATACACACAAATATCTATTTTTTTTTTCCTTCTTTTTTTAATGTAAAAAGTTACATAATGCACCAGTTGCATCATGTTGAGCAATTACCAATGTGGCTTTTATTTCACTTTCCCTTTGGTTTCTGGTGTGTAGCAGAGGATCTTTATTACATTTCGAGCATCACTCATGCCTCAGTGTTGTTTACATAACACGAGGAAAGTCTCTGTTAAAAAGCTTTTGTACTTGTACTGAATGTTTATATCTCTGCGGCAGCTCCTGTGACATACACGACATGTACAGATGTGATGTTTATGTGAGCTAATATTCATGACTCTCTGGTTTTACAGGCTTTTGGAAATGCTAAAACTCCAGAGAATAACAACTCCAGCCGCTTTGGGAAATTCATCCAGCTCAACTATGTGGAGAGCGGAGTCATCAGAGGGTACGGCACTCAGCAGAAAATATGCAAGGATTTGTGAAATGGAGAATGCACTCAAAATACTGTATGCACTCCCAGAAAAGTAAAAGTAACAATTGTCGCACGAGTATGCCAAATAAGTGTATTGTTGGTATTCAGTGATTGTTATTGCTAGCATAGGGTGACCAGATTTTCCATATTAAAAACCGGGACACAATGGGAATTTGTGGCGGAAGAACTGAAAAGTAACTTTCCTCCCAGGTTGAACGGTAAAATTGTTTGTAAAAGTGTGATGTCAATCAGATGAACCTTTTAGACTTTTGAGCTCTTTATTGTTTCATTTGCCTACGGAAACCTTGTGTTTGATGCTCACATGGCTAAAATTCCTTAAGTTTCAAGTAAAAACGCTGCTTCTGGCATGGCATAGGTGAAAAACTGGGACAGAGCTTGTATATAACTGGGATAAATCAATGTTTTAAGAGAAATCTACAGGGACATGGGACTTAGGCTTCAGAACTGGGACTGTCCCGGGGTAAACTGGGACGTCTGGTCACCTTATGCGGGTACAACTGTCCTTACTGTCCTTCGTGTATAATAATAATAAGGCATTTATTTTTTTTTAAATCTCTTTCAGGGCAGTTATTGAAAAATACCTTCTTGAAAAGTGCCGCTTGGTGTCTCGAGAAAAGAATGAGAGGTAAAGATCAAAATACAAAGATCTTTCTTAAGGAACAATGTTGTAATCAATCTATATTTGCACCTTTTGCATTCAGGAACTACCACGTGTTCTACAATCTGCTGGTGGGAGCCTCCAAAGACGAACAGAAGGAGTTTCATCTGCTAAAGCCGCAGGATTATCTCTACCTCAGACAGGTGAGTCCAACTTAAAAAAACGACTGTTTCTCATTCTCATACAAAGAACACAAAGGACATTACAAAGACACGCAAGCTCAGTTGCAACAAAATATACCTAATATCTGCTTTTCTGCATGTGAATTTCCCTGTCCTCTTTCTAAATGTGTACTTTACGCAACTATAGTGAATTTATCAGTAAAACATAGTGGCTCTGTTCCTCAAAGTGAAATCACTGTCCTCATTTTGACCCATGCTGTGGTCTGCTTTGGATCAAGAGCTGCTTCTGTCTTGTGTTAACCCAGGCTACCCAGGAGTACAAGAGGCTGCATCAGTTGTACACCTCAATGTCTCCTGTGGACACCAGGCCAAATGGATGCACTTTATAACTGCATTTTAGATATCAGATCCTGGATGGCAGGATCTCCAGCTTAACCAGGACAAAACTGAAGTTTTAGTCATCGGTCCTGAGGCCCAGTGAGAGAAACTTTTACCCAAACTACAGTCATTGTCTTTTAATCCTTCCTCACAGGTGAAGAACCTGGGTGTGATTTTTGACTCTGAGCTGACTTTAATTCCACACATTAAGAATATCACAAAGATAGGTTTTTACCATCTAAAGAACATAGCCAGAGTCCGCTCCATTCTCTCTCGGGCCACGGAGACGCTAATGCATGCTTTTATCACCAGTCGTATTGACTACTGTAATGCCCTGCTTTCTGGTCTTCCCAAAAAGAGTATCTCAGGTTTACAACTTTTACAAAATTCAGCAGCTCGTGTCCTGACGAAGACCAGGAGGCGGGACCACATTACACCGGTTTTAGAGTCGCTGCATTGGCTCCCCGTGTGTTTCAGGATCGATTTTAAAGTTCTTTTAATGGTTTTTAAATGTCTTAATGGTCTTGGTCCTCACCTTTCAGAACTGCTTTTACCTTATGAACCTTCACGGCCCCTTCGCTCCTCGGGCAGGGGTCTCCTAGTTATTCCTAAAGTCAACAGAAAGACTCACGGCGAGGCGTCTTTCCAATATTATGGCCCTCGCCTCTGGAACGACCTGAGGAGGAGCTCAGGACCGCAGAGAACGTTCATGTCTTTAAGAGCAGGCTCAAGACCCACCTCTTTAGTTTAGCTTTTAACTGACATCTATTTATTTAGTCCTAATGATATATTGTATATTATGTGTGTGTGTGTATATATATATATATATATAATGCGGGGCGTATTTTAAATGTTGTAATCTGTAAAGCACTTTGTGATACCTTTTGGTATGAAAAGCGCTTTATAAATAGGGTTTGATTGATTGATTGATTGATTTGATAATGTCCAAACAATTCTTTAAGCCCTAAATATAGAAAGGTTGGCCACTGCAGCCTACAGTGACTGATTCAGTATAATTTAACTGAAGACAACATTAATCTTGTTTGTGTTGACAGTGTTTCATCTGTTCACTGTAGTTGTTAAGGCTCTGCAGTGTGAGGTTCTGTTTGACAAACTACTTCAGTGGAGCCGATATAGTTTGTATTTAAGTGTAGTGAAATGTTTTGTCATCTTTAGGGAGACCTGGAGTTGGATGATGAGGAGAACTTGGGGCAGGAGTACAAGAAGCTGCATCAGGCCATGGAGATGGTCGGCTTTCTGCCCTCCACCAAGAAACAGTAAGTCTCTAAAGTTTCACGGTTACTATAAGAAGAAGCACTGAGATTTCAATATTTGTCAAAAGGATTAACAGCAAACCAAGGCAAGTTTATTTGTAGGGAACAATTCACACAATAAAAGCGAAGAGTGCAGATAAAATACTTTGTGCCATATGTACAGCTGAAAATAACTATTTTCAGCCTTTAAGAGTTGAGGCCTGTCTCACATCTTCCGGAATGATTATATTAGTTGTGTAAAACTGAAACACAGCCTCACCGGGTTTAGTCCTGACTCTGGGAAGCGGCAGGAGACCCCTCCCTGAGGTTCTCAGAGCTTGAGATGGTTCCTATGGCTCTTACAGAAGAGATGTACTTTGGTGTAAGTCCATAAAGAGACTTGTAGAAGCAGAGCTGTTTTAATGCTCTGAGTGACAGTAAGCCAGTGCAGAGACCTGAGCACTGGACTAATATGGTTGTATTTTTCGTATCATGATCGATCAACCTTGCGAGATAGTAAAATGTTGTGTTCACTTTCATTAACACGGATGGACTAATGTATAGGCCTACTAATATACTTCCCCACAACATTTCCAACATTTCTTAGGCATTGCTCAACTATGTTTACTGTGTAAGTTTGTCTAAAGTACAAAAAACTATGCTGTAAAACACATTCAACTGCAGTTTTGGCTGAAATCTTCACTATTTATAGTGATATAATATTTATTTTGTTTAACCTTTTGTGGCTTTAAATATATCGTATTCAGGCAATAAAATGGCCTTAAATAGCAGTACATTTTACTTGCTCCGACCTGCATAGACTCAAAATCCAATTGCAACAGTGGCATAAATGCTTCTTCTGCATTGTAAGATTAATATTCAGATAATTCAAATAATAGTAAAAAAAACCATCAATATCAGTAGCATTGATCACAGTAGATGACCGTAGCACAAAGGTCATCTGCCTCAGGTCAAATCGCTCCTGCAAGACACGTCACCCTCCGCCCCTGCCCATGGACCTGGATCTAGACCCTATGGATCACCAAAGGATCTCGTGAAACTGCACATAATTTGGCCATGAATGATGCAATTTCCACGACATGTTCCTCTGGCCTTCGCTTCATATTCAAGGAATGATTTAGTGTGGCTTTAGTGTTCGGTTGCAGAAAGAAACGTGTCTGTCGAGGAGCGCGCCGGTGTCAGAAACGGGTCAAAACCTGTCGCGTAGAAAAATGCAGCAGGACGAACCCAGCTGCGAAGAGTCGGTGCTTTGACGGGACACGCTGCTAATCTGTATCAGCCTACCACTAATTGTAGCAGTAATTTGAAATACAAAAGGAGAACGGCAATTATCTCTCTCTGAACGCCTGTATTTGATCATTTTGAGCCATTTACATTTAGAGCTGTAGGTAGTTTGTTTTTATTTCCTGCTGCCGGTTTGTCAAGTCAGACCAACACAAAGCACTTTAGTTTTAGACATACTCCTGTGTCCCAGCTGTTTGGGTTCAGTGTGTGCTTTGCTATTGTGTGACGTAAATATTTAGTTGAACTTTTGCACCAAGCTGCTCTTAAAGTAGCGCTCGATGTCAACATTTCGTTTCGTGGTTAATTTGAGAAGGAACGTTTCTGCGGGGCATTAAAAGCCTTGTGCCACAATTAAGACTCAATTAAACTGGATTCACACTGGCATTAAATCAGCTCTTTTTTGGGGGGGAAATTAATGCCAAGTTCATCATACAAAAGTAATGGTCTAAAACACGTTCAGCTGCAGTTTTGACTGATATTCTACACAGTTTTTCTTGCTTGTTATCAATTTGCTTTTGAATATCGACACATACCCTTTTCCCTGTGTTTGTTTGGAGGCTTGTTTGCAGATCTTTCAGTTTGTGGCCTTAAAAATCATTACATTTGACTTGCTGCATTTTTCTACGTGACAAGTTTTGGCCCGTTTGACAGCGCTCGAAATGAGACACGTTTTTTTCTGCAACCAAACATTAAAGCCACACTAATGATCATGAAGAATTGTATTAGTTTGACGGGTACAAGCACAGTCGGTTCATAACTACAAATCACAATCTGCAGCAATATTATAAAAAAACAAGCCATATACAAGAACTGTGTTTAATTTGTACCACTAACGACATAATCATTCATAATAAACTATTTTAACATTGTACATTTTGCTCAAATTTCCTCCAGCTTTAACCAAATCTAAAAGCTTGACTGGAGGTTACAGCCTATATGCCAGTGAAACGCCCCATTTGAAAGCTAAGACCTGCAAAACTATTCTAAACTACTTCCTTGTTTTTTGTTATCATGGTTTGTTGCGTTTTTATCGCATTTTCATAGACGTCTGTGTAAGCTCTCAGTCGTACAGGAGTTGTCCATCTTCAATGAAGGTACTTGATTCATCTTCTGTACTCAGTAGTTGAAGTCTTTGAATGTTTCGCCTCTCATCCAAAAGGCTTCGTCAGCGACAAAGGTCACAATCTGCACTCCTCCCCATTGGTCTATATATTCAGCTGTGTGCAGATTGTGACCTTTGTCGCTGACGAAGCCTTTTGGATGAGAGGCGAAACGTTCAAAGACTTCAGCTACTGAGTACAGAAGATGAATGGAGCACATTTCATAGGTTTTTTTGCCACATTTTTGTCATGTTTTATTTTATTTTTATTTTATTTTTACTTTTTTTACCATTTTTTGTCACGTTTTCACTACTTTTCTATTGTGTTTTGGCCCCATTTTGTTTTTGTTTTTTGTAATCAAGCCACAAAAATGTGACAAACGTGTCAAAAAAGCAACAAAAACGTGATGAAAAAACAAACAAAAAGGACAAAACAAGGAAGAAACTTAGATTAGTTTGGTAGGTCTTAGCTTTCAAATGAGGAATTACACTGTGGCGTTTAACTGGAGAAAATGCACTCGGTTAAGAGGACAAGCACAAAAATCACAGTGTTTTGTGGTGTTTGTTTTTTCTAATTGTCTTAATGGAAGACCTAAAAATACCCAGTTTGGACCAAGACTAAGCTCAAATGAAACTTAATTTAGATATGTGTTTTTGCGATGCATTGTGGGTACTTGCGATACGGACATTGCTGCATCTAATTTTACAACCATTTGGTGAAATACTGTGCACCCCCTCAATAAGATGTATCGCTTGAATGTTTAATTAGAAAACACCTGGTTTAATGATGAAACGCGTTACGGTAATACAGTACGTGTCCTCTGTGTTTTCATGCGTCGTCACGGTTACTCAGATGGCGGTGAGTCAACGCCGCTGATCCTTTGTTTTATCCCTGTGGTTTCCAGCATATTTTCCATCCTCTCCGCAATCCTCCATTTGGGAAACCTGACGTACTCGCTGTCCCGGGACGCTCGGGGTCTGAAGGTGGGGCCTGACGACGTCCTGGTCACGCTGTCTGAGCTCCTCAAAGTACGTGTTGCATGAGTCCTAGTGGTGCTTAAACTAGAAGGCGGTTCACACAGTATTATTTATTATTAAACCTCTTACCCCCCCCCCTTTTTTTTTTTTTTGTCACATTGTCGCCGTGTTTATTTATTTTATTTTTTTTTTATTCTTTCCATTAAGGTTTTCTAACTTTTTTTTTAACAACAAACGAAAAATTATAGTAAAAAAAAATGGAAGAAAAAAAAAGTTGTCACATTTTTGCCAAGTTTTCTCCCCTTTTTTTGTCGTGTTTTTTGCCACGTTTGTGTCACTTTCGTTTTGTATTTTTGTTGCGTTTACAGCACATTTTTGTCACTTTTTTTTTGTTTCGTTTTTGTCATTTTATGTTGCTTTTTTTTTATTGCTTTTTTAATTTTGACACGATTTTGTCACTTTTTTGTCGCGTTTTCATCCTCGATTTTGTCTCTGTTTAGATTTGGAGAAAATGTGCTCGGTTAAGGCAGGGGTTAAGAGGTTACAACATGACAGTTTGATTGAGAAATACAGCGGGAGGAGAAAGTATGTGAACCCTTCGGATTTTCTCACATTTCTGCCTCAATTGCTCATGTCGTCTGATCTTTATTAAAATCATAAGAATACGTAAACAGTGTCTGCTTAAACTAATACCACATATAAATGTTGTCATATTTTTATTGGCCATAACGTGTACATCCACAGGACAGGGAGGAGAAAGTCAGTGAACCCTTGGATTCAACAGCTGGTTGACCCTCCTGTGGCAGAAATAACTTCATCCAGATGTGTCCTGACGTGCACAACAACCAGGATGAATCTGTTTACTCTTTCTTGTGATTTAAATAAAGATCAGACCACATTTCATGACCAATTTATGCAGAAACGTGAGAAATTCCAAAGTGTTCACATACTTTCCCCCGCACTGTACTTCCTATTGTCTTCTGTTGGTTATGCACGGCTGTGTTTCCTTATCGTCTGAAACAAGTCGGTTCTTGACAGTTTCGGCTTTAAAGACTGTAGTTAAAATAGTGGTTTCGATTTTGTCTTTCCTTCAGGTGAAAAAGGAGGTGCTCGTGAAGGCTCTGACTGTGAGGAGAGCAGTCGCCTCTAAAGACACCGCGCTGTCGCAATACACGCCAGAGCTGGTATGCACTCACGTTAAATTGCTCCGTTTCCTCCCTTTAACTGTCAAAAGTTTGATGGAAATCTTCAGATCGTAGATTCATGCAGACTTAATAAAAAGGAAACGCACGTAAGAAAAACATGTGAACTTCCTCGACAGGTCAGTGCTCTGTTCGTATGGGAGAAGCTCCATGAACCAGAGAATATAATTTAAGTATGTTTGAATACTGAAAGGGCTCTACTAATTTACATGAATTTACATGGATAATTTTGAGAACTGGAACTGGGCTGAAAATGTATTTGTCTTGTTGTTTTTTTGTTTTTTTACTGAATTTTATCTGAGGAACGTTTTTGCCAAAAACCTAGGACGCTCTTTTCCTGCTTGTTTGATTTTTTTTTTTTTTTTTTTTGATTATTGTATTTGGGTTTTTATTTTGTCTTCGGTGTATGTTCTGTAATTGCGTAAGCTACAAATGGAAAGTTACAAAGAAAAAACTAAAATACTAATTTTTCAAAAGTTGCCATGTTGGCGACGCCCTGTTGTGGAGATGTACTCACAATTCAAGTCAAATGTAGTCATAAATAATGCTTACAGTTATAAAGCACATATTTCAAGCTTCCCAAAAAACTCTGCATTGCATTATTCACACATTGGTAGTAAGCTATTATATTTAAAACCCTTGAACAGACTGATAGAAAAATGGCTAAATGGCTGCCACAACATTACACATTAATACATAAGCAAGGTGGATGCAGTGTCTTGTCCTAGGACAGTGTTTCCCAACCAGGTGTAGGGGGACCCCAGAGGGTACACACGCGAATGAAACTGAATAGTATTTCAATATTGTTTTAAAGAGGGGGTATTATGCTTTTTTTCAATCACATAGCACCAGTTTATAGCACACTACAATGATGCCGTAACCTTCTGTTGGTCTGTATATGCAGTAAATTAAAATAACTGCCTTGAATAAAATTGCTCTCTCAAAATGGCCGTACTGACCGTCTTGAAATAGGCCTCTGTCTCTTTAAGAAGCTTTCCGACACGCCCCCTTCAGCACACTGTGGCATTTAAACAACAACACTGTGCGGGGAGGGGGCTCTGCTGAGCTGAGGAGCAGTGGTTGGGGGCTCGGCTGGTGACGAAAGGTCCAGAGGCGTCTCCAGGAGGTGGGGGCGTTCCTAGGAGGACTGAGGCATAGCTACACCTAAAATGGCCGCCGTCTAAGTTTTTACTGATTACTCAAAAATATGTGAATGAGCCGAGGCAACACTCCAGGCATGTGTTTAATGAGGGAATGACATAATAACATGATGTAAAGCTTGAAAAAGTCGACTTTACGTAATACCCCCCCTTTAAACAAAAGGCAATTTTTAATTATGTTTGTCAGTAAAAGGTTTGAATTTCATCAGGTTTATTATGAACACAATACACAACCAAATACAAATAAATGTGAGTTTAGCTGGATATGTTCTTAACATCTGGCTGCACCTTCGAGTTAAAGGTACTTTGGGTAAAAATGCCTCAAACAAAACTGGTTGAAAACATCAGCCCAAAGACACAGCGACTGTTTGCACTGATCGCCGACCTACCAGCTCTTGTTATCTTTATCTTTAAAAATCCGCTGATCAGTTCCCATGTCTTTGTTCTATTTCCCAGGCTTCTAAAATGCGAGACTCTATGGCCAAGACTTTATACAGCGCTCTGTTCGACTGGATCATTTTCCACATCAACCATGCTCTGCTCAACAGGCGAGACATGGAGGAGGCCGCGCCGGTGAGCTGTATAATCCACCTGCAGTGTTTACATTATCAACGCAGGCACTAACGGCCCATGCAAATACTCTCCATTTGCATTACTGCAATGCAGCGCCAGTCACGCACCTTCCCACGTTTGTTTATCATAGATAGAGATTGACGCGAGTCCTGTGTAGCCATAACGATCTTCTGTTTTTTTTCCTCTCTCAGTGCTTGTCCATCGGGGTCCTGGACATGTTCGGCTTTGAGGATCTGCAGAAAAACAGTTTCGAGCAGCTGTGCATCAACTACACCAATGAGAAAATCCAGTGTTACATCAACCACTACATCTTTACAATGGAAGAAGTGAGTGGGAATATTTAATCAAATAATTATGCTCATACACTGCTGAGCCTCGTTAGCTCTACTTTACCGTCAGAAATTACCCCTTGATCACTAAATCTGATCACGTTTTAACAATTTATTTTTCCGGTTTATTGTTTTTTCGCACAGGGGGATTATGTGTCGGAGGGAATCGCGTGGCAGAACATCGACTACGCAGACAACAGCGGCTGTATCAACCTAATGAGCGGGAAACCATCAGGGCTGTTTGAGCTACTGGATACAGAGAGCAGGTAGGTCCCTTTTATTTATTTTACTCCAATTTGTGCAGCCAGGTAAATCGACAGTTGAAATAAAACTACGCCATGGAAGTCCCTGCTTGATCCAGATCTTGCAAAATGAGGAAATACGGTCTTTTTGTTTCCGTCTGTGCAGCCTCCCTTACGCCTCCGCTGCAAGTCTGCTGGAAAAGATGAAGCGGAAGCATCAGGACAATCCTTTCTTTATGGCAGACTCTGGGTCAACCTTCAGCGTTCGGCACTTCGCTGGCAGCGTCACTTACGACATAAAGGTACTGGGCCTTGTTTTATATATTTATTTATTTATTTTTGAACAGGGACAGTGTACAATATACATTAGCCTCAGAAAGGAGAGATGCATTGTACCAGGTTATAGCACTTGTGCTAATTTCCACCTGCAGTCCCTGGGCCTATTGTACATGTTTTTAGTGGTAGGGGAAACCGGAGTACCCGGAGGAAACCTACGCAGACACGGGGAGAACATGCAAACTCCACACAGAAAGGCCCCGTCCAGGTGGGAATCGAACCCGGACCTTCTAGCTTTGAAGCATGAGCGCTAACCATTGTGCTACCGTGCTGCCCATATATACTATTAAACCACAAGGAAACGGATCGCAATATGTGATTTTTGCCTGGGGAAAAATGTATTCGATTTAAAATTCGAGTTGGTAGGTCAAATCGATTCATATTTTCCAAAAATGTATTTATTTATTTTTGAATTTCTTTACATTTTATTTATTTATTTATTTAGCTCTCTGCCCCCCTCTCTAAAGAAGGTCCTGCTGTATAAATGTGCCAAGAAGAACAGAGCCCACCTCAGGATTTTTTATTTTATTAGCTCAATCGAATTACAGCAATAGCCATGCTGCCTTTGCTCTGCCCAATCCCGTCAGACCGTTCGGTAACACTAGGATGCCGGGCGACTGTAGTGTGCGAGTGTGTGGTTGGTGGTGGTTGGAGGGCCCGATGGCACTGACTGGTTGCCTCGCTTCTGTCAGTCTACCCCAGGGCAGCTGTGGCTACAACGGTAGCGTATGACAGTGACAGTGTAGCACTTTCAGAAACTGTGTAATACCGGCTTGTAAAGCGCATTACAAGTGCAAGACTTTTCAGCTGGAGAAAGGGTTGCCTTTCTTGACTCCTAGTGTACTTGATACAACAAATACTTGATTTACCCTTTATCATTCTTTCACAATTTTCACTCGAATTTTTATCACAAGACAATGTTGAAGCCGTGCAATCGTTCAGCCTCTCTGTGCGTCTGTCGTGCAGTGCAGTGTCGGTTAGCTGCTGAGAGGTGAGCGAGGGTTAAACACATATCACTACAGTCTGCAAACGTTTAGAGGCTAATTTTAGCTAAGCTACCTGTCATTTGTTGAAATCGTAATCTCTACTTTGATCAATCTCCATAATCGTCACGGGACTTTATAATCGACAGGTTTACAGCCATTTCTTTGGCACAAACGGTACCTAGTTTGGGAGAGTGGTCGGGACAATGGAAGACTTTTGTGCGTTAAATGAGACTTGATGAAAGCATTTGATTTTTGTTTGAGCTGAGGTTTGAATAAAAGATGTATCTAATTTTATGAATCATCCATCCATCTTCTTCCACTTGTCCGTTGCCGGGTCGTGGGGGCAGCTGTTGGAGCTGCCCAAATCACATTGCACCAGCTCCTATGGCTCCTCCTGCAGGTGGTGGGTCCACGGAAGGACGACCTCATGGTTCTAACCGGGCCTGTTGGTCTCTCATAAGGGGCTTCTGAACCGCTCTTTGTCTGACCCGTCACCTAGGACCTGTTTGCCCTGGGAGACCCTACCAGGGGCACGAAGCCCCCGACAACTTGGCTCCCAGGATAATTCGGGCGCTCAAACCCCTCCGCCCCGTTAAGGTGGCGCTTCCAGGAGGGGTATTTTACGAATCAGCAATTGTATTTCATTTATTATGAAAAAAAAAAATCTAATCAAAAGTTGAGATCGATCAATATGGGGAAAATAATCGTGGTTATTTTTTTTTTCCAAATACGGGCAGCCCTACTGGAGCGCTATAGGCCAGTGTAACTCCTCATTTGATCTAAACTGATCTTTTTCCTCACATTGTTGGCGTGTGCGTCACTTTTGTCCACGTTCTTTTTCATCACATTTTCATCACTTTTCTTTTTATAAAATGTTTGTCCATTTTTATTTTTTATTTTTTCATCACTTGCATTTTCATCGTTTTTTTCTCGTTTTTGTCGCTATGTTATACGTCTTTTTTTTCCTCAAGAAGCTTTAGATTTGGGTATGGCCAAACTGGAGAAAGTGTTCTTGGTTCAGGTGGGGGTTAATGCGCTGTTTGAGAGGGTAACATGACAGATCAAGCTAGTATCCGTGTCATGTCACCCGTACAGTGTAAGTTGATGATTAACTTAGGTTAAGACTGAATAAATGGATATTGTTGCTTCAGAATAGTTTTCGGAATAAATAATTGTGTCTGTTCACACATTAACTTTCCCGAGTTCCTCAGCTTTGTTTTTCAACAGCGTCATGAGATAAGCCGCCCTGGGAAAAACTAGGGAAACCCGCGTGAAGCGAGTAAATAATTAATCCTATTTGTTTCCCGAGTGTTGTAATGAATAAAACCTGGTGCTGGAGAAAATCGCTTTATACAGAAAACATTTGTCTTTCTGTAAAGCTACGAGGAGTTGCAACAGGCTAAACCAAAACAGACAAAACTTGGTCTACACTGGACTTTGACCCTAAACCGTGATAAATGCATAACTAAACCTATATGTGAAGATATTGTGAGAACAAACCACTTTGTTTTGTCAGGATTTTGTGGAGAAGAACTCTGAGCACATGCGCCCGGAGGTGGTGTCTCTCCTCCGCAGCAGTGAGCGGGCTTTTCTGCACCAGCTGGTCTGCTCCAGTCATCGGGCGCTCTTCCGATGGGGCGTCCTACGAGCCACCATCCGGATCATGACGGTGTTCAAAAACATGGGCCGCCAGAGAGCAGAGCTAGGTAAGTCACCAACGAAAACTAGCCACACCTGGATCGGGCCGTTCTTTGTGCACACGTAACATGGCTGAAAATGCACCAAGGAAGACGCGTGAATGGTTTTTCAGCATCGTTTCCCTGATGGCGCAGATGTATAAAAAAATCAGGATTTATTATAAGACTCTATTTACTTTGTCACAACCACATTGTTTCGCAAATTGGTTAAATCTGCATTACTTGATTGCATTTTTCCTTTTATTTTTCAAAGGTTCATCAACAAACACAAAAAATGATGGTCCAGAATGCATTATATTACACTGCTATCATTCAGTTTTACTAAAATGTTGCTAAAAGTGGGCCATTGTGTCCATTCCTGTTTGAGGCAATGGTTGTTAGAAATTACATATGCATAGATTAACCTTTTAACCCTCACTTTAACCGAGTGCATTTTCTCCAGTTCGGCTTTACCCAAATCTAAAAGCTTCTCGACTGGAGAGCAACAGTGTCATGTTTTTGTTGCTTTTTCTTTGCTTCTTTTCAATAAACCTTTAGATTTGGGTAAAGCCAAACTGGAGAAAATGTGCTCGGTTCAGATTTAAGAGGTGAAATATTTTGTGTCTGAACATTAAATACATACAATCAAAACAATGTAAATTATCAATTGGTTCATTTAATCTTGTGAAAATATAACAAACCAACGGGACTTAAAGAGCATTATATTTGACCTGTTGCTTCCTGTATAAACTTAGTGTGTGTGTGTGTGCGTGTATGTATATATATTTAATTAATTATCTACCTGACAGACGCTGCCAAACATCGTTCTCGTAAGTCGTCGCTGAAAGAACAGAAACATTCCTCTGATCGTGGGTCCAGGTACAACTACAAGGCTCTAACAAACACATTTCATTATTAAGATTATTTTGACTTTTTTTAAATGGCTTGTTTTAAAGTAAGAGCTTCACTCTGGATTTCTCCTTTGATCGATCGGACGAACTCCCTCTTGAGGTGTTTGAAGACATCTTTGCCAATTATGAGAAAGGAAAGTGAGTCTTGAAATGAGTTAAACTGTTATTACTTGATAGTGAGATTTGAGGCTCATCATTTCACACTTTTCTGCAGAAAAACTAAAAGCGGTCGACAAAAACAGCTCATCCCAAAGGTAGATTGAGATTTGTTTTCTAATCGTTGTCCTCAGTACATTTTTTTACACATTCGATTTCTCCAACAGAACTTGATTGATCTGCGGTCGCTCCAGCACGTCGTTGGGGTCACGGTTCACGATCGCACCAGTAAATGCACAGACCATCCCGACGGGCTCGTCACTCCGCCCTCTGTGTGCACTCGGTTTCAGGTTTGTCCGAAAATAGTCCATCATACTTTGGATTGTAGAGGTGGGCCGAGACCAGAGAGTGGGACAAGAAATGTAGATTCAATATTTCCTTTAGCTTCACAAAATTGAATTTATAAAGTGAAAAACCAATTCTTATGTAAACACCGGTGTGTAACTATTGACCAAATCAGGGTTTCCCCCACCTTAAACCAGTGCATTTTCTCCAGTTCAGCATAAAAACGGACAAAACTGATCTATATGGATTTTTTTCAACGCATTGTTGCCGTGTAGTCATCACATTTTCAGCGCTTTTTTAATGAATTTTTGTCACTTTTTTGTTGTATTTTGGTTGCGTTTTCCTTTCGTTTTTGATACGACTTTGACACGTTTTTCAAGAAGCTTTTGAAATTTGGGTAATGCAAAATTAGAGAAAATGTGCTAAGTTCAGATGGAGGTTAAGAACCTTTTAAACAGTCTACAGTGTGATGAATGCATCTTAGTAAATAAAATATAAAAAAATCACAATATTTTGAGGCATTTTGATCTTGCAAGACGTTGTGGTATGAGATTTTTAGACTTGAGTCATTTATCGTAACATGTAAATGTGTTTCCACAGGCATCTCTACAGAAACTTATGGAGAGAATTGAAAAAGCACAGCCTTTCTTTATTGTATGTTTACGGTCCAACTATGAAAAGGTACGGCCTTTATGTCGATTACCAAACCGCACTGCATTACCTTATTAGTGTAAACAGTTTGTATGACATTCTTTTTGCAGAAAGAGATGCACTTTGACCCTGGACTCGTCAAACGCCAAGTTGAATGCACAGGATTATTGCAGATGGTGCTGATGCAAAAGGCGGGATACAGCGCCAAATACACGTTTAAGGTTAACGACTGCTCAAAGATACTTAAACCTTTTCATTATATCAGTCGACTAAGGCCCTGTCCATACGAAGTCAAGCTGAGGACCAAACGCAAAGATATTTTATCAATCTAGTGTATCGTCCATACGAGTCCGGCGTTTTGGGGGTCTGTAAACGAACATTTTCCAAACTAGGTCCCAGAGTGGAAAGATCTCAAAACGCCGTTTACGTGGCGCCGTTGTTACGACATCTCCGCAACTTTTACTAAAACGATGACATCACAGCACCAGAGTGGAGTCGGTTATCCATAATCTACTGACCTTATAATGAGTTTTACTCATGGATCTATGATGGTTTTACTCCGCTCCTCTTTGCTCCACTGTAATCCGCAAGCCACAGGTGACAAGTAGAAAAACAGTCTGTGTTTTTGGACTGACAGTCAAAGTCCGGTCACTGACAGGTTTTTCTGCTTTAGTCCCGTTACGTCTGAAGAATAAACTCGCCTCCTCGTCTCTTCTGTAAATCGTAAATCCTTGAATCCGTTTCATTTTCACTGTTTACATTCCACAGAAGTTTACTGCGCATGCGCCCTCTACATCTTGTTCTATTACCTGTGTGAGCGTCACAGCGCCACACACAGGCCTGGCAGGTGAATCACGCCGTTTTCACAGACATGAGTCGACCCATGTGGACGCACACATTTATTAAGCTGACTTCATGCTTACAAATAAAGTTTCTGAAAATATAAGCGTTTTGTCTTCGTGTGGATATAGCCTAAAAAAGTTCTTTTTCGTGACAGGAATTTGTTGACAAATTCAGGATGTTGCTTCCAAAAGGGGCCACTCCAACTCCAGAGCACATATCTCATCTTCTGGAGAGTATGGAGCTCGACAAATCCACCTACCAAATAGGAAAAACAAAGGTAGAATACATCATAACTATCACATTCCCTCAGGATTGTTTAAGGCCATCACTGTCTGATCCGTGGAAAATACAGCATGTTTAACTTTGATCATTTAATTGTGTATGCAAATGTGCGATTAGTTTTTAAAATTTTAAATAATACTGCGCCTCCACCACTGAAAACATTTGTCCAGCTCTGTTCTGAACAGATGACTAGGAGCTCCAGGTCCATGAGTCGTAATGACTGTAGAGTAAGGCCTAAACGTAGCTCAGCCTTTGCTCATTCAAAGGCATCAAAGAATGGAATAAACTCCCACAGAATCTGAAACTTTCCTTTGACCTGAAAGATTTCTCTCGTAATACAAAAAAAGTGCTGTTGGAAAACCAGTCATGTCAGCACCGATACCTGCAAATGTAAATATGACCTTTAGTGATGTTTTATTGTAGTAATTTTAGCATGATTCTATGTGGACTGATGCTGTAACGGGTGAATGAATGAATATTTGTATTTGAGTGGATAAATATATTTGATATTGTAGATTTTGTAACTCACCTGCTCAGGGACTGCAGATGGAAACTAGCTCAAGCTAAATCTGGTGCAAAGCATCTTTAATGTGTTTGCACATTGTCCCTGTTGAAATAAATTAATAAACTAAGGATTGAAACAAGACATCTTTTATTCTTCATCTTAAGCTTTTGTTGCAATATCTGACACCGTAATCTTCTATTCTTAGGTGTTTCTGAAGGAGTGTGAGAGGCAGTTCCTTCAGGACACTCTGAACACCGTGGTCATGCATCACATCGTGGTTCTGCAGCGATGGTTCAGAGCCTGTCTGATCCGGTCACACTTCCTTCAGAAGAAAGACGCCTATCTACTCATTCAGGTACAGCTCAACAGCTCACTCCTGCTTAAAAAAAAACAAGCTTAGTCATCATATTGACTGTTGTTTTTTTGCCGTTGCAGAGATCCTGGCGTGAGTTTTACGAAAAGCGTAATCAAGCAGCTATGGTTATCCAGATGGCGTGGAAGACGTCGCTGAACAGGTCCAAGAGTCAACAGAAGGCGCGGGGAAGTACCAGGCCTCAGCGGGACAGGTACCATTACCATGTGCAAAATCCACTTTTATTCTCAAGGCTGTGCATAACTTTTTTTTAATCATTTTTTTGCTTCTACTCTGCCTCACAAACAAAAATTGCCACAGAAACGCTGTAATATTTCATTGGACCACCTTTAGCTTTGAGTATGTGTTTCAAGAAGCTTCTGATGTCAAAAGGTCTATTTCCATCCAGTGTTCCATAGATGTTTCACCAAGATCTTGTATAAATACAGACGACATTGCATCATACAAGGGGGCGTGGCCTCGCCGAGGGGGAAGGAAGTATGTTTTGGGAACGAAGTGTTTATGATGCCTTTGGACGGTTCCTGGCTATTTTGCCATCACATAGTTACGCCCTTCGCCACCTCTCAGCTCTTGACCTCATTTTCTCCAGTTTGGCTTCATCCAACTCTAGAAGCATCTTGAAAAAAGTGTCGAAATTGCAAAAACAAAAATTAGAAGAAAACGAGGATGGAAATGCAACAAAAGACTGACAAAAACTTGAGGGGAAAAACGAGGTGAAAAAGTGACCAAAATGTGTCAC
Source organism: Proterorhinus semilunaris (assembly GCA_021464625.1). Classification (NCBI taxonomy): domain Eukaryota; kingdom Metazoa; phylum Chordata; class Actinopteri; order Gobiiformes; family Gobiidae; genus Proterorhinus; species Proterorhinus semilunaris. Next base: position 24,908,082 of record CM038358.1, on the reverse strand, counting down.
AAAAACACAACAATAAAGCAAAAAGTGAGGACAACGCGAGGAAAAAGAGCTTTCAAACGACTCGAGTTGTTACTCTGGCCTATTGGCTGTAACCTTTGAGATTTGGGTAAAGCTGAACTAGAGAAACTGCTTGGTTCAGGTGGGGGTTAAGAGGTTAAAGGGACAGAGAATAATGTCAGTATCAATATTTATTAAAGGAATTCAGAAGGAGTTTTGTCACCTCGGAGTGACCTGGCCTATCTTTCCTCTCTCCTGACCGAAATGTTGATTAAACTATATAAAAACGATATAATATGAATATAACTTTGCGGTTCTATTTGATGTGTTACAGTTTGACTAAAAAGAGTCTGACGCGGCAGCCTAAGCTCGAGCACAGCCCCAACAGGATGCCCGAGTCTGAGTCGGGACAGGGGCAACGGCGCAAGGAAGGCACCCCGCCACTTCTGCACCGTCCGCACTCTCTGCCCTCAGACTCCGGCTCCCCCAAGAGCACCCTGCAGCGCTACAAGGACACGGAGGGCATGAAGGACAAGGCCGACCGCTGGAGGGAGAAGCTGAGCGAGAGCGAGTCCAGTCCAGAGTCGCGCAGACTGGACCAGAGGAGGACAGTGTACCAGTGAGTTATTGACAGTCAAGGTCAAGTCTTTTGTATTTCGTCTTTATGTTACCCATCTTTCAACACCACTGGGGCAATCACAGTGTAGCACCTAGAAACCCATCTGCCAGGATATTGTTCATAACAGTGTTAATTTTTACAACATATTTAGATTTAGTTTTACGTATATTTATTTAGTCTTCTAAATCTGAAATTGATTTAGTCAATTTGACATTGAAATTGTATTCTCTGTTTCATGGAGCTCCTCCCTCATGGACAAAGCACTGGCCTGTTCATTTGGCAGAGGCTCTTTCAAACTGTGACTTTGGAAGTTTTTAGTCCCTTATAAAATATCTGGAGATTTTAATCATAGTTTGAGTCTCTTGACTTTGAGTAAATTTTAATTTAGTTATAGTCAACCAATATACTACTTTGACCTGCCATTCTCAGTCTTTTTCGATTCTACACATTTTTACTTTCGCACTTTGTAGATCAATCAATCAAAGTTTATTTGTATACCACTTTACCACAACACAAGGAAGACAAAAGTGCTTCACAGAAAGATAACACAATTCAAAAACTCAAAGTTATTACACCCTAGACATAAATCAGTGCGTTCTAGGTGTGAAAAGCCAGTTTGAAGAGATGAGTCTTTAATCAGTCTTCTGTGAGAACACGCAGACTGAGGGGCAGGCAGTTCCACAGTTTAGACGCTGTAACGATCGCCCCGCTGTTTGTACCAGAACCATCTAATCGGAGACCGGAGAGCTCTGCTGGAGCGATGTACGATCAACATCTCAGTTAAATATAACGAAGTGAGACCATGAAGGGCTTTAAAAAAAAACATTAACATTTTTATCCAATCCGGAAATGGACCGGGAGCCAGTGCAGGGAGGAGAGGACAGGAGTGATGTGGCTGTGTCTGGATGAACCGGTGAGGAGACGGGCTGCTGTATTCTGCACTAACTGTAACCGGTGGAGTGACGAGTGTGGCAGGCCAGAGTAGAGAGCGTCGCAATAGTCCATCCGAGAACTGATGAACGCTTGACTCGCCTTCTCGAGGTCTTGGCGGGAGAGAAAGAGCTTGACCTTGGTCAAAAGGTGCAGCTGGAAAAAGCTGGCTTTGAGAACAGCACTTTGTTGTTTGAAATTCAGTTCTCGGTCAAAGACAACTCCCAGGTTCCTGACATCATCACGGACTGGGCCCATGACCCCGGACTGAATTCGAGGGACATCAATGGAGATGTTGTTCATGTCTTTCCTTCAGGAGCAATTTTAAACATTTATATTGAGTGTGTGAATCTATTTTTATTTTTTTCAGAAAGTCTGTGTCGGCTGAGGAACTGTCCACACGAAGCTCCTCTGACAGCTCGCTGTATGCAAATGAGGTAAATTATTCCCAGCATTAAGTTTCCTGCATGTTCGTGTGTATTACTAAATGTGCTGTTGGTGTTGACTGAGTAAAAGGCTTTGGTAAGTAACACTGTGTGCTCTGAGGCTGTCTGCTCTGGGTTTCTACCTGAATAATTAGGACACGGTGCGCCAGAGAAAGAAACCCAAACACAAGCGGCGCATAGCCTACACCCGCAGTGGCATGATCGTTAACTTTGCCGGGTCCAGAGAGAGAGAGAACGAGTTCTGGAACTTTCCGCTGCCTCCCATGAGCCCCAACCTGAAGAGCCCTGTCAGTACTATGGATGTCCAGGCCGTGACCCAACGAGAGGTACTTCCAACGGGACACATCCGTGCGGCTTCCTCTGCATGCATCTGTCGCATTGTGACAGCCTGTGTCTGCGGTTGCTCCTCCCTCTGCTCTCCTCTCCAGGTGCGTGTCCGGTGCAGCTCCGGATTGGTCCGCTGTCGGGCCTGGCCCTTTAAGAACTACCAAGCTGCACCTATGGGAGGCGTCTCGGCTTTCCGCCAGTCTGTACCTTTTGCGTCAGCACCTCTGTTGGACTCTGTACATATCCTTCCATCCCGTTAGCAATAAAGGAAGCTTGAACCGTCTGTCTGTGTCCTGTCGTTGCGTCAAGGAATTGAGCCAGTCGTGACGCAACGACAGGACACAGACAGACGGTTCAAGCTTCCTTTATTGCTAACGGGATGGAAGGATATGTACAGAGTCCAACAGAGGTGCTGACGCAAAAGGTACAGACTGGCGGAAAGCCGAGACGCCTCCCATAGGTGCAGCTTGGTAGTTCTTAAAGGGCCAGGCCCGACAGCGGACCAATCCGGAGCTGCACCGGACACGCACCTGGAGAGGAGAGCAGAGGGAGGAGCAACCGCAGACACAGGCTGTCACACACCCCCCCTTAAAAAAACAAAAATAGGATCAGGCAAATTGTTCCCCCTATGCAATGTACCTCACAAAGACTAGACAATGTGTAGGCACAGCATTGTCCAAGCGTATGGGCCATGCCCGAAGAGTTGAGACAGCAGAGGTACCACCGCAGCAGGATATCAGACCAGAGGAGGGCGACTCAAGGCAGTGGACCGAAGTAAAAGGTCCCAGCACCAACGACGACCCGGACCAAGGACCCAAGCGAGCCAGCCAAACCAACGTCGAGCCCTGAGTGGAAGGAGAGCAGAGGCGCAACAAGGCAAGGCCAACCCAGAATTGTGGCAGAGCAGGACTGACAAAATTACCTAGACACCGGTGGGCAAGCCCACCGATGCACCGAGGAGTTGCACAGTAGGGGCTGTACCAGGCGCAGTCCCCGCCGCCAGTCCTTGCCGACCAGGAGACACAGAAGGCTTAGACAGAATGGTTAGCCTCCCTAAAAACAGGTAACAAACGCAAACACCCTGGTATATAAACACGTGCCACCCTACCCAAATAGAACCAGGAAATGTAAACCCCCCCCCCCCCCAAGCCTATTCTATTGGTGCCCGTGACAGAGCGTCCGCCTGAACATTAGACACCCCCCTGATATGTCTAACATCCAAATCATACGCCTGCAAAAACAAAGCCCATCGAATTAAACGTTGATTTGGAGATTTGAGACTCTTCAAAAAAGTCAGAGGATTATGATCTGTATAAACCACCAAGGGCACACCACCCCCAACATAAACCTCAAAGTGCTGAATGGCCCAAATTAGAGCCAGCGCCTCCTTTTCTATAACTGAATAGTTAGACTGATAACTATTGAATTTCTTTGAAAAGAAACACACCGGCCGAAGCCCACCATCCCCCTCCTCCCCTCTTTGGAGAAGGACGGCACCAGCACCAACCTGGCTGGCATCCACCTGTATACAGAACGGCTTATCAAACCGAGGGGCCATCAGAACAGGACAAGAACACAGAAGAGTCTTTACGTACTCAAACGCCAATTGGCAATCAGCAGACCACAGAAACTTAGCCGTAGCCCCAAGCAACTCAGTCAAGGGAAAAACCACGGATGAAAAGTTGCGACAAAAACTCCTATAATAGCCCACCAGGCCAAGAAATCGTTGCAACTCCTTTTTTGAGGTGGGTCGGGGATAACCTCCCACAGCGGCCACCTTCGCATCCACAGGAGCCACCTTGCCCTGACCCACAACGCGACCCAGATAAGTGACCGTGGCCCTAGCAAATTCACATTTTGCCAAGTTAACAGTCAACCGAGCGTCAGCCAACCTCCCAAACAGCGCTCTAATGCGCTGCAGATGCAACCCCCAGGAATCACTAAACACCACTAAATCATCCAAGTACACTGCACAACCCTCCAACCCCGCAACGACCCGATTCATTAGCCGCTGAAACGTAGCCGGAGCGTTCTTAAGACCGAACGGCATAACAGTGTAAGAATACAGACCGGAAGGAGTAACAAAGGCCGCAATCTCCTGCGCCCGCTCGGACAAGGGGACCTGCCAATACCCCTTCAACAAATCAAACTTGGAGACAAATTTCGCAGACCCCACCAAATCGATGCAATCTTCCATCCTGGGCAAAGGAAACGAATCAGCCTTAGACACAGAGTTGACCCTCCGCATATCAGTGCAAAACCTCGGCGTTTTATCCGGCTTTGGCACCAAAATACAAGGAGAGGCCCAACTCGAAAAGGAGGGCACTGCAATCCCATTGCTAACCATATACTCCACCTCCTTGTCCAACAGCTTGAGCCTATCCGGAGACATACGGTAGAACCGTTGCCTAATGGGCTGTGCATCCCCCACCTCGATGTCATGCACAATCCATGTTGTCCTAGAAGGCACGTCCCCAAAAAGTTGCCGGAAGTCAGTTATCAAACGGGCCAGCTCTGACCTCTGGGACAGAGGTAAATGGGACAAGAGTGAATCAAGCTGACCAAGCGCCTCCGAATTCCTCAACCGCCCACACAACACTCCGTCATCCGGCCCAGGGACCCCATCCTTCCCGCTGATGACGCAGCCACCGGCAGCCAAAGCTGCACCCAACCCCCCATCAACGCCACTGCCCCCCACCGAACGCTGATAGTAAGGCTTCAAAAGGTTAACGTGATACATTTGGGTGGACCTCCTCCGACCAGGTGTAACTATCAAATAATTCAAGTCCGAAACTCGCTCCTTCACAACGAACGGACCCGCAAACTTCGCCTGGAACGGAGAGTTCACGAGCGGTCTCAGAGCCAGAACCTGGTCACCCGGACTAAACACCTGTTCCCGCGCCCGCTGATCATACTGAGCCTTCATACCTTTCTGGGCCAAGCGCAACTTCCCCCGCGCTAAAAACCCCACGGTATAGAGGCGATGCCGAAACCCGTTCACATAATCAATCAAGTTGGTGGGCGCAACCGACGAGACAAGCCCATCCTTCAACACTGCCAACGGCCCACGCACTGAGTGCCCAAAAACAAGATCATTGGGACTAAACCCAGTACTATCTTGTACCGCCTCCCGGGCCGCCAACATTAGCCACGGAAGTGCTTCCTGCCAATCCCCATCCAACTCGACACAGAACGCTCGCAATTGCGACTTCAAAGTCTGGTGGAAACGTTCCAAAGCCCCCTGACTCTGGGGGTGATAAGGAGTGGACTGATTATGTTTGACACCCAGCAACCTCAAAATCTGTGCAAACATGCGCGACGAAAAATTTGACCCCCGGTCACTCTGAATAACCTTGGGAATACCAAAAATTGACACAAACTGCGAAAGGGCCCGCACCACCACTTTCGAAGTAATGGTGCGCAACGGAAATGCAGCAGGGTAACGCGTAGCCTGACACATAACCGTCAACAAGTATTTACAACCGGACTTTGAAACAGGCAACGGACCCACACAATCAATCAGCAAGTACTCAAACGGCTCATGCACCACTGGAATAGGCTGCAACGGGGCCGGCTTGATCCCCTGATTTGGCTTTCCTGCTACCTGACACACATGGCACGACTTAACATACGCAGACACATCCCCCTTCATGCGCGGCCAAAAAAAATGTTTAAGGGCACCCAAGTACGTTTTATTCACGCCAAAATGTCCACTCTGATCATGCGCCGCCTTCAGCACATGTGACCTAAACGCCTCAGGGACAACCAGCTGGAAACATGGCTCGCCCACAACATCACCATTGCACCCCAACCATTTCCGCACGAGCATGGAATCCTGTTCAAAATAGCCCTGTGCCAAATCCCGTATCTGCGCAATATGCACAACCTGCTCCTGTACCGATAACAGAGTAGTGTCGCCCCTCAGCGCACGAACCCAATCCTCTTTAGACACTTCATCAGGTACCATAGGCACCACAACCGGCTCCACCGAAACAGAACCGTCAACTGTCGGCTCCGCACTCCTAGCCTGAGCCCGCGTAACCGCACAAACCGGGAAAAATTCACTGTCACAGATCGAATCCGAGTCTAAAGGCTTGGGCACCACGACCGGACAAGGTGGTCCCGACGCCCACACAGCGCTTCCACAAATGTCATTACCCAAAACCATGCTCACACCCTCTAACGGCAACGCAGGCCGAACTGCTACAGGAAACACCCCAGACGCAAAACCACATTCCAAAGCCACATTATGCCGAGGCACAGGAACACAACCAAGCTCCATACCACGCATCAGAATAAAATCACTAACAGGCGACTCTTTTGCAAAAGGCAACACCGACTCCACAATGAATGAGTGCTTAGCCCCAGTATCACGAAGCACTTTAATATACACACCATCTGCACTTCCTGCCAGTGATACACGCGCATCCATAATAAAAGGCTCAAACCCCGTACAGCCACGGGCCTCCACAGCCCTAGGTCTTAGCGGCCTTGGCGACTCACCGCACAACATAGCTGGTGATGGGCGCCCTCTACCCTTCAGCAACGGACACGTACTTTTCCAATGCCCTTCTTTGCGACAATAATGACACACATCCATGTCCCGAAATGGTCCCGGCCGACCCGGAGATTGACGCCCCGGACAGAATTTCCCATCAAAAGCGCGCGCATCACCAACACCCCCCCCAGGTGCCGAATTCACTAAACCCGGGCCAAAAACCTGATGCGTGAGGACAAAATCGTCTGCCAATTGAGCAGCCCTCATCACACTCACCGGTTCCCGTTCATTCAGATACGTCACTACCCTTCCCGATAGAGCGTTCTTAAACTGCTCCACCACAACCAGATCCGATAACTGTCCAAAAGTATTAACCCCCGCAGCCGTGCACCACCGCTTAAAATGAGTAGTCAGCTCATTCACAAATTCCACGTGAGTCTGCCTTTCGCCCTTCACCCAGCGGCGAAAACGTTGTCTATACGCCTCAGCAGTCAACTGATACGCTTTCAACACAGCAATTTTCACCTGTTCATAGGTCAGATCATCCTGCGCACAGATGGCGGAGTACGCCTCCTGCGCTTTACCCGAAAGCACACACTGCAACAATAAAATCCTCTCAGCATCTGGCCAGCCCCTCACCATAGCCACCCTCTCAAACAGAGTGAAAAAAGTATCCGGATCAGACTCATTAAATACAGGCACATACCGCAGATTAGACGACTCCGTGTGCTCCCGCACGTTTCCCAGGCCAACAGCCCCCCTCGCGGCGGACTCCCTACAAACCCGGAGCTTTACACTTTCCACCTCCAGCTGTAACTGCAGCAAGCGCTCCTGCTGCTCAAACGTGAACCCACACTCGGACCCCACGGGCAACCGTGGCGGCCCGGCAAAAACCTCGGCGCTCGCACCTCCTGCACCCCGCGGCAGCACCCCTCTCTCGTACAGCGTTAACATGACGTGCGCTTTCAATTCGTCTTTTAACAACTCTTTCCGAAAATCGATCTCGTAATTCCCCGCAATTACCACCAACTGTTCCCTGGTGCACGAGCCTAATGCCGCCGCATCAGGCGCATCATAAAATGCCTTGTAATCCATGTTCCACAAAGTCACAACCAAACACGCGTCGCACCTACGTACTACATCAAACAGGCAACTGTTGTAAGCCCCCGATCGTCTCCACTCACTACCACCCAGCACTAAACAACTCTCCCCCCTAACTCTTCTCGCACTTCGCGGTGGGACTTACACATACGGCCCAGCAGGACGTCAGCTCTCTGCTACGCAGACCACCACACGCTACCCGTCAGCCGAACCCCCGGTCGACTAAACAGTCAACCTGCCGCGGATCGTGCCTAATCCACCCCCACCGACACCACCCCCCTATTGGGAACGAGCCGACAGCCTACCAGGAGACTCCCGAGGACACACACCGACAACAGAGCCCAATGCAGCACCCCGCGCAACAACCAAAACAACTTACACCGAACACGAACTACTCACATATGGACGAGCCCCCACCTGTCACGACTGGCTCAATTCCTTGACGCAACGACAGGACACAGACAGACGGTTCAAGCTTCCTTTATTGCTAACGGGATGGAAGGATATGTACAGAGTCCAACAGAGGTGCTGACGCAAAAGGTACAGACTGGCGGAAAGCCGAGACGCCTCCCATAGGTGCAGCTTGGTAGTTCTTAAAGGGCCAGGCCCGACAGCGGACCAATCCGGAGCTGCACCGGACACGCACCTGGAGAGGAGAGCAGAGGGAGGAGCAACCGCAGACACAGGCTGTCACACATGAACGTCCCAGGACAAATGAGCGAGCGCTTGCTGAGAAAAATGGAAAGGTCGTCATGGATTTCCTAAAGCTCATTTTCTTTATCTGTTGCCGACAAGTTACAGCCAGCTCGATGCGTCACAATAGAGTTTGGGAAAATCCACAGTTACCATGGAGATCTGCCATCTTTGCAGCTGTTAGCACAATTAGCTAAAAACAACATAAAAAGTGGAGACAAAAGACGTGGAACGATTCCGTTAGCTGCTGAGTTACTGCTGGTAAATACATCTGTGTTTTAATGTGAACAATAACTCCAGTATTTTAACTTTTAAAATCTTCATTAGTTTACAATTGCTGCTAATCCCATAATGCTTAGCGATATGACATCACATTCCCGAACTTTTTCATTTAATTTTCTTTTGAGGGGTGAAAAATTTACATGATTAGGGCTGTCAAGATAATTACTATATCGACTTATCGTTCAATAAATGACAGATAAACAACACATTTTTGGGTGCAATATTTATCGTCTGTACATTTATTGGGCATTTTCCTCCTATTTTTTCTTTGTAAAACCTGATTTGTAATTGAAGCAAATTGGGTTACAATATATTTCATGTTTATTGTAGCTTGTGTAGTATTTTAGGATACGATTACCGTATTTTCCGGACTACAAGTCGCTCCGGAGTATATGATGCACCAGCCAAAAATTGCCAAATGAAGAAAAAAACAACCGGCATAAACAAGGAACTAACGGTATGCTAACGTCACATAAACAGTTCAGATAACTATAGCCCAAAGAACATACCAAACTCTCGATCTCACTCCAAATCACTCAAGCCTTTCTGGAATCGCCCATATGGTCATGTTTGAAACGGTTAAGGGGGAAAACAAAGAAGAGAAAAATCTTACCTTTCTCTAATTAGTCAAAAACTACTTTAACAATGCAGAATTATGATATAGTTTTCTACCCAATAAAGACGGGCTGTTGAACCCCCAAAGTGGTTCAACAGCCCGTAATTACATTAATAACGGAGAATGCTAACATTATCCTTCATGTTATCATCATGCTACATGCTAACGCTAGCTAGCACTAGCTACGACTGCCGTTTTTATGCTTCTACTGAACAAACTGCTGTGAAAAAATATCCATATGGACCCAATTTAGACTTGACTTTATGTATGTGTGATGAATAAGTTCATATTCCACCAAAAAATGGCTAAAAAGAGTGGAAAATTGTGTTTCCCAAAAGATTCCCTTTTCCCCCTCAGCGAAGCCACGCCCCCTTCTGTATCCATTGAAATCTTCATCCTCGGTGTCACTTCTGAACAATCGCCTTTGCAACTACCTGGGCACGGACGCTTAACTGCACCGTTGACAAACCTCTCCCGGCAGCATGTTTTTCAAGCTCTCCTTTGCGAACTTGTTGCTCTCGCTGTGGCCATCGAGCTTTTAGCCCATGATTCGCTTTTTTTGTTTTCTTTATTGCTGTAAGAGTAACCTCCGCTTTCTCACTCAAACTCCAAACTTTCTTTCTACTGCTCGATTAGCCTGCAGTGCCCTCTAGCGGTAAGTAAAATTATATATATTAATCTAAAAAAAGAAAAGAAAATTTCATATTAGTCGCTCCGGAGTATAAGACCCCAGCCAAACTATGAAAAAAAGTGTGACTTATAGTCCAAAAAATACGGTATGCACTTTTAGAACAAAGCTTTACTGTCATTGTTATGCTTTAGAGGTTACACTATTCCTAGTATCGCTAGAGTCACTAATATCGTTTATCGCGATATTTTCCTGCCACAATATATCGAATTTCAAATGTGATATTGTGACAGGCCTAGACCTGATTGAACAAAACCAATGTGATTTTTGGATTCAGCGCATCAAGATTGTCCTAAATCTGCTCACAGAACGTTTATACAAATGTGTTGTCTATGAATCACAGGAAAACAGGAAATCGAATTGACAGAATGTTTATCGTTGTTGTTGCACCATTTTTCTTAAGCTACTTTTAATTGTAAATCGCTGTACAAGTATAGCAGTATAAACCATCACTTGACACTCAATTGGTATAATTGCTGATGACCCTGAGTAACATCTGAAGAAGCCCATGTGCACACGTACCACATTTTGAGAACATCTGGGAGATCATATACAAAACTAGTCCTATTATTTCGTAAGTCACCTTTAGTTCAGTTTGCCGTTGCAGCCCTAAATCGCATGTGACTCAGACATTGCAAACTGAAATGAAAGAGGAAATAAAATGTGTATGAGTATTTCTTGACCCACTGTACAGTTCTGCGTGAAGATTAAAAGCGGTGTCTTCTGGTTTGGTGCTGGGGAGCAACGGGATTCCTTTGGTTTCGTGTTGGTTTCTGCTGGGAATATGGTTGGGAAATGTATTTGAATTTTAGCATGTTTAATATTTAAATAGTTTGCTAAAAATTTTCCTGTACCATATTATACAGAAGGTCGCAGCGGAGCCTGATGGTAGGAGGTTGAGCTTTCTATCAGGAGCCTCAGAGGATGACGGAAACCCGGACCTCACGACACCCGAGAGGTACCTGTATTTGTGTTTCACAGTCGAGTTAAAGGCCATATATCTGATTTTTGGTTTTACAAACAATGAAAGAGAGTGCAAGTAAATCACATGGTTGGTTTTGGGCCAAACTCGCGTAGCTTTCCTGTAGCAATTCACCGATCCAGCTTTTTTGCTTCCGATACCGATGCCAATACTTGGGGTTAAAGTATCAGCCAATATCTGATATTAACCGATGCGTTCTTAAAAGTGGCTTTCTCGGAGTGAAAAAATTATTGATCTTAAAGTGGAAAAAAGAGGACCATTAAAGTCTTATCTTTTCTTGTCATGATGTTACAGATCAATTGTATCTATTAATAAACTAATGGAAAAATATTTAACAAGGATCACTGGATTTTTTACACTACCCTTGGGACAGGCTATTTAGTTACATTAAAGGCCCTATACCTGATTTTTTTTAATTATTTTTTTTATTACAAACAATGAAAGGGGAAGCCACTAAATGAAAATGTTCGTTCTGGTCCAAACTCATTCGTAACGTTCCTAATATATTTGTAGCATCCAAATCTTTACAGGGACAAGTTTATAGGCACATTTCACAGCTTGCAGGGTCACTTTTCAGGGGCATGTTCACAAAAATGCTAGAAATATAGCCCGGATGTTCATGAAATGGATACAAATGTTTTATAATGTGATGCACGCCGTGTTCCCCACAAATGTTTGAGTTTACAAGATACTAAAGGAGGATAAAATCATTTTCATTCAGGTATAGCTCCTTTAAAAAAAAACAACTCGCATAAAGTGATCTGATGATTACAATGTTGTTAGATCCGCTGGCTTTAGCTTGCTGTTGCTAGCCACGGCAGTTTGCACGGCGATCAAAAATACATTTGCAGGGGTTAAAACTAACTTGGTGATTGAATGCCATACAACATGCCCATATTCACTGTGATTTAGTTGTGGAAAGTTGTGTTTTGCATCCCTACTTTCCTGACACATTTCTAACATCACAATTCTTCACAGGGATGAGTTTATTAGCATGTTTCAGAGCTTTTGGGGTCACTGTCACAGAAATGCCAACAAAATCTAGCCTGCAAGTTTATGAATTTAATACAAATGCTTCACAGTTAGAAAAGCTGAATTTCGTTCCATTAAAGGTGCATTATGCAACTTTTGAAGATAGTGGCTGTATGAGAGGTCAGCGCCTTTACTTTTCATCACAGGGGCCTCTAGGACGCTCCAGGATCAATTGTTTGGAAGGTTTTCACTGCTGACCCTCTCACCAGAAAAGCTACAAAACAATTTGTCCTGGAGCGTCCTAAAGACCACCGTGACACACACACAGATGAGCTACTTCATGTTTAAATCTGTTTGCAGAGCTTGGTTCCTGAGCAGATTCTTGAAAAGGCGGACTCCGAAGTATATCCCAAGCTCTGACTCTTCCCATGACAAATCTGGTAAAGTTCCCACTCACATTAACAACACCTGGCTAAAATCGGACATTTTCTTCTTAATATTTACTGCCACCTACAGGTCAGTCTGTTAATCACCATTCACCAGAAATGTCAAGTTTATGACATTTGGTAAATAATCAGAACCCAGGTTGAGCTACTGGACAATACTGTATGTGTGAAGGGGGATTTCATTGTGTTGCATTATCTAATTCTTCGGTCTTTTCAACAGCAATTTAAGTTAATATCAACAACTATTCTTCTTTTCAGTCATGCATTATTCTAAATCAATGTGTACCAACAGATTTTTTGTATTTTTCTGCTCTTTCCTCAGTTACGTTGCCCCAATACTCCACTCACCCGTACCACATGCCGGGTCAGTCCAACAACAGAGTGGACCGCAACCCTACCATCCACATCAGCCGCGCCACGAGAGTCATGGAGTGGAACTCCTCCCTGGACCGAGAGATCACCGACACCAAAGAGCTCAAGAACCTCGACGAGTACCTCGGAAATAAGGTGCGATAATAACACTGACTTGATCGTGTAGTGTAGTAATGCCCATGCAACGGCCTCTGCGACTTTTTTTCAAATGTATTATTTACATTTACGTTTTTAAAGTCAAGAGTGTCGTGACCTCCTAATCACTCACTATGCAAACGATTATGTTATGTGTTTTTCTCCATAAAAGTCTATAATACTTTCTCATACTTCATGTTTGTCTCACAGTAATTCCACATAATGCTAACACAACCATGTACCATGATTTTATTTTTCGGGTGCAAAAATGTATTTTATCTTTAACCTCTTAACCCCCACCTGAATCGAGGACATTTACTTCAGTTCGACTTTAGCCAAATCTAACAAAAAAGCCACAAAAAAGTGATGAAAGATTTATGAAAAGTGACAAAAAAGTGACGTAAAGGGGATGAAAATTTTATAAAAATGGATGAAAAAGTGGTAAAAAAAAAAAAAAATTGATAGAAAAAGTGACAAAATGTCAAAAAAGTGACGACAACACGGCAACAATGTGAGAAAAAATATCCTTCTACGCGAGTTTTGTAGGTCTTAGCTTTCAAATGAGGTGTTACACATAGGCTGTATCCTTTTACCTGGAGAAAATGGACTTGGTTAAGACGGGTGTTGAGTGGTTAAATACTCATGTGCTTTTATAATAATTATAAAAGCATTATTGTCTTTTTCTTTTTTTTCAGGTGAATGAGTTGAAATCAAGGATAAAAGAGCTCTCGCCAACGGAGACCATTTTCCTCACAGCAACAACGGCGTTCAGAAACACAGTTAAAAGCATGTTCTCGGTGCAGGTTTGTACTTTTTTTTTTTTTTATCACCTTTTGGCCATTTGTCAAATATAACTGTACAATCTATTTTGTCGCCCTCAGAGGCCTCAAATAGCCTACAAAGACCTGATGAAGGGCTACCAGAACAAGGTGATCTTGCTGGCTGGGCACACACAGAAAACGGAGGTGTCGCTGGTAGTGAACCTTTTCCAGTCTGTGCTCGACATCTTTGTGAGGGAACAGTTGAAACGCACAGCAGAATTAGACCCAGTCAAGGTAACGGTAACCAGCATCTACAACAGCGCTCAAAATGTGGTCTTTTCCCTCTTTTTGCACTTCAAATCGTGATTTCATTTCATTTAGAGATGGTTTTAATCTGTTTTTACACTTCTGAATGCAGTAGAAAGACCATTACTTTCTTTGGCAGCACTTGGTGACTTGGTCTGATGTTTAATGAGTAAACTTACTTTTCACTTTGTGTGGCTTCTCCCAGACGAGCAAACAAACCAAAAAGAGGCGGGAAAAGGAAAAATGTGTAAGTAATATTCATCAGCATTCACGTCGAGCAGTACGTTACATTGCACGCTGTTGAAACCGTGTTTTGATTATTTGCAGCCGGACAGTCCCCTAGACCACCTTTTCAGCACATACCAAGTCACCATCATGCAGTCATGTGACCTGTGTTGCTCCTACATTTGGGCAATGGAGAAGGCGTACATGTGCAGTGGTGAGTTGATTCAAAGATAACGGGGCTGCACAATACATCGCCCAAATTATCGCCATCATAATATTAGGTGGCACAATATATTGGGCCGATATCGGGGTATTTTCAATATGGGCTATCGGGCGACATCTCCGGAAACCAAGAGTGTTAGAAACTTCCCGTTTTTTGCACTGGAAAGGGCTCAGTTAATCCACAAGTTACTAGGCCTCAGGGGGCAGAGACACGTCACAGTGAAAATCGGTCACAGTTGCACCTATTTTAAATATTTTATGTTGCAGACTCTTGATTATAATTCGGAACCATAGGAGATAGAGACTTACCCTTTTTTGTTTCGAAATCTGCTGATTTTTGTTTTTCTGCTCCTCCTCGCTGTGTTAGCCACTCTGCCCTTCCCCATTCCCCAACATTCACCATGTTTCTATATAAAACAATGAATATAATTGCTAGACATTTTTTAAGTGGGCTCAAAAGACAAATTACAAAGGTATAGGATAAACAATATAGGCCTGTTTTCCTTTTCTATGTTGATGACCTTAACAGATTTAAAATAATATATCATAATAATTTTGAATAATATATTTATTTAATTATTTGAACAGGGACAGTGTACAATATACATTAGCCTATGAAATGAGAGATGCATTGTACCAGGTTATAGCACTTGTGCTAATTTCCACCTGCAGCCCCTGGGCCTATTGTACATGTTTTTAGTGGTAGGGGAAACCGGAGTACCCGGAGGAAACATACGGGGAGAACATGCAAACTCCACACAGAAAGGCCCCGTCCAGGTGGGAATCGAACCCGGGACCTTCTAGTTGTGAAGCACGAGCGCTAACTGCTGTGCTACCGTGCCGCCCTAATATATATATATCCCTTGAAAAGTGTTTGACTTTGCTGGAAACCACTGTATTGTGTGTTTTAGGTTATCTTTGCCAATAAAATGGAATAAAATCTAAATTACATAACCTTGTATTGGCTGTCAATCATGATTGAAGAGTAGACGAGTTAAGTTACAGCGTGTCCGCCATTTGTGGTGCCCTTACCACACTGTGCCTCATATACTGTGCACGTTAGACCCAGTGACAGGCTGGCATGAAATGGCTTGCATAATTCTAAGTACTTACTTAGTAAGTAATAACTAAAGGCAATTTGAAAGATAAAAACAAAACATCAAATTAAATTACTTAAAATATCGCCATATATATATATATATATCTATTGGCCAACCCCCTGCATATTGGTATCGGACCCCAAAAACCCATATCGATCGGGCCCTAATCCATACTGAAAGAACAGTATTTCAGGGAGGTCTTGCATTTTACTGAGATTTACAAATGTTCATTGCTAATACAGCCTAAAACAAAAACTCCTAATTTGGTTCCATTCAGGCCTTGCTTTAGAATTTTGTAAATCTCGTTTATCATATAATAATAGTCATTTTTACACATATTGAGCTGCCCTATTATCAGAGCAGTCCACTCCTGTGTCAGAGTAATATATTTAAACGCTGTTCTTTCCTTTTAGCCTGCAAGCTGATATGCCACAAGAAATGTCTAAGCAAAATCATCACGGATTGCTCAACACGCTGCTCCAGGATGGTAAGTCGCGGAGACGTTGTTAAAAACCTGTTATCAAACAAAACAAAACAATAATTTGCAATAATTCACACACATTTGTTTCTCCCGTCAGGATGACAGTCTCCTGGGGTCGCTGCATTTCGGGGTGCAGGTGTGCGTCCTGACCAGCCAAACCAACCCAGTGCCCAAAGTGGTGGAGCTGCTGCTGATGCACGTGGAGCTCAACGGACTTTACACCGAGGGCATCTACAGGAAGTCGGGATCAGCCTGCCGCGCCCGCGAACTGCACCAGGTCCTACAGACGAGTAAGAAGCATGTTGTCATTTGATTAAAAAGAAAAAAAACTGGGTCGTAGACAGTTATTGTGTCGTCGTCCGATTTTGCCTCAGGGCAGCTGTGACCAGAACGTATCCACCTCAAAACCGCCCTGGTTCTGGATGCGGAAATGTTTCTATGTTTTGCTTTTTAGAAGCAAATCGGCTACAGTGTGTGGTGACGACTCATCGCAACACAATGATTTGCACCGAAAGAAAATACCTAACACTTTATAATACTTATTAATAAAGTTTCAGACACTTTCATTCTCAAGTCTAAAGTTATTGAATGAATTGTGTCCTAAATGTCCAAAAAATAGGATTACACTGGATTCAAACTGGCATCTAAATATCTTAAAAAATTATGATATTCCTCATCTATTTTTAATGCACGAGTTTGTAAGAAAAAATTACAAAGCACAATTAAAAGTTGCCTGTTGTATCCAATTAACTTTTGAATATCAAAATCATCCCTTTTTCTTCTGTTTGATTGAGAAATATGAACTGATTTTTTATTTTTTTTGCACGTGTGGCAATATAGTTATTGTATTTTGGGAATAAAATGGTATTAAAAAGCATCTTCCTGTGACTTGGATACACTCTTTTAAACTTCTAGTGTTTACTTCCGGTATCTGGGCAGGCATAGCGCTCAATAGACGCCATTCTAATGTGGAGACTGATTACTATGGAGACGTTGGACGGTATCGTCATTTATTTATTGCTCTGTTGTTGACTTTAGACCCTGAAAGTGTCCATTTGGACAACTACCCGATCCACACCATCACGGGCCTCGTCAAACGCTGGCTCAGAGAATTGCCCGACCCTCTCATGACGTTCGCTCTGTACAACGACTTTCTACACGCTGCGGGTGAGTTTACTTCTAATGTTTTGTTTCATCGTATATTACAGCTTCAGTTAAAAGTACTTATCCATATCTGATGATCCACGCACTTCCTTGTATGCATCTTTTTAGAGTTGCCGGAGAGGTCAGAGCGGATCCGTGCCGTTTACCAAAAGGTGGATGAACTGCCTCCTTCAAATTACAACACACTGGAACGCCTTCTTTTTCACCTCGTCAGGTAAGCGGCACATGATTATCGTAACTGTGTTTAATTGCCAAGAACGACTTGAATTTTGCTTTATTCGTTGTTTGTTGTGGTACATGTAGAGTTGCCAAAGAGGAAGAGCACAACAAGATGACTTCTAGCTCTTTGGCCATTGTGTTTGGTCCTTGTATCCTGCGCTCGCCGGACTCCAGCGACCCTTTCCTCACAATGAAGGACGTGGGCAAGATAACAATGCAAGTCCTATCATAACTACCCTATTTGATACAACATATTTAATCTTTAATGTGACTAATAGAGCTGTGAGATGCATTGTAGTGGTTTTATCACAGGTTTGCCATATTAAGATCCCATGAAGTAAAGGTATAAATTGCAGCTTCAATTCAGTTACAAACATGTTCTGAAATGTATGTGAATAAAATAGATTTGCAGCTCAAACACGGCGTGACCTAAAAAAGGGTTAAAGGTGGTCTGACAAAATATTAGAGCGTGTGATCTCTCTTTGTGGCGACTTTTTGATGATCCCTGAATGGGGTTATTAACTTTAAAAACATAAATGGACAAATCGAACTGTCATAGAAAAACTCCATCTGGGTCGGGACTAAAATGCGTGGTTGCGTTTGCAGGTGTGTGGACGTCCTGATCACCGAACAATTACGACGATACACGGAGAGGATGCAGAACATACAGAAGCTGGAGAACGCCGAGGCTCAGGCTGTGAACAAGCTTCAACTCAGGAGGCAGAACACGGTGAGAATAAAACACAGGGTTTGACAGTTTTGTAATATATTATTTGTGGCAACTGACCCAAAACGCTTACGTCTCTGTAGGTTATTGAACCCGCCCGTAACATCGCTCAACATCCCGACACTGAAACTGACAAAATCCTCATCGAGAGAATCAAGTCGATCAAGAAGGAAAAGTGAGCTTGTTTAACACGTACTGGAGAGTACACCAAAACAATGATATAGAGCAGTGGGTCTCAAACTGTGGTACGGGTGATGAGAGATATTTTCATTTTAACTATAGTAATGCTACGTTCTAGGTTTGCCATGGTTTAAACCCCATTTATACATAATGTGGTCCTATTGAGATACATTTCAGGCCAGAGATATGTGAACAATTGTACTAGGATTATTATTATTATTTGAAAGACAAAATTGGGATATCATTGTGTCATTGAGGAAGACACAAGGTAAGAGGTGATTGGTGGTGGTCAGTGGTGCGAGTTGGTTTTCCTTGCTTTTATCAGTCTTCCCCAATGCTGCTGTAGCTACAGTAGTAGCTTAGCATCTTTGTCCAGGAAAGTTCATAAATGAACAAAGCTGTGTATTAATAATCTAACCTCAAATTAGAGGAAATCAGGAAAATAGGCAATTACTGTACAAAATGCGTAAATGGTGGCTTTAGCATTTAAGCTGACCTCATATTGGAGATGGGGTGAGGAGTTTAAGTTATGCTGGGCAGTAGTTTTAATGCATCTTCATGTTATTTTCTAGGGTGGCTTTGGCCTGCAGGTTGCCTGATCTAGAGCAGGAGCACTCGGACACTGATAATTTGGACTGCGCTTTGTCCATGAGCTTAGAGAGCCTCGAGGACTGCTACAAAAGCCATGAATCGGAAGGTCAGTAGAGAGGTATGGTATCCCCCTTCTCTGTCACTGATTGTTAACTCTAGATTGTGTGATTAATTTGACAAACACATTTAATTCAATCGTAATATGGTGTTTGATGAGACATGTTTGCTTGCTTTTTTAACGCTTCTTGTTAACCTTAACAAATCCATCAAATCTTAATAATCAAGTAATACATTTATGGATTAAAATAAGCTGTGTCATATTCATTCAAGCTGTATCATATTGTAAGTACAACAGTTTCACTCTCACCATTGAGGAATTTATAGGCTCAGAAATCTAAATAAATGAACGTAAGCCCAGCCTTGTTGTAACAAGTCTGTGTTTTAAACCGCGCTTTAGCTTATTCAGTATGCTTAAGAAAAATACTGCAGTCCCATACTAATGCTCTACTACTAAAATATTAACTTATTATACTAATGATTGTGTGAATGATTGGCTTCAGTGGTGGAAAGTGAATCTTAGGTACATTTATGTTACTTAAATACATTTTCTGGTGACTTCTTTTTTCTTTACTTTACATTTTAGAGCCTGTGTCACTAGTTTTTACTTCAAAATACGTTTCGATTGGAGTTGAAGTAAAAGTAATTTTATTAGTGTAAAATATTTCCACAGTGACTTTTTTTATGACTCAGTCGGTGAATCTAAAGCTGCGGTTATTCACCTTGTTCCGCTTTGCCCACTTTTGCCTCTTTTTGCCTTGTTTCGGCACTTTCGTTGTATTGACACTCCCGGTAGAGCGCGAATCCCGTTCATGTAAACAGAGAACGAGGGAAAATGTCTGATGTTTAGTAGATTGATTTGTGTAAAATGTCCAATGTTCATTTGCACCAACAAGTCAACACTGCACCGATTTTATCTTGACTTCTCCAGTCCTATGTTAACTGATAGGAGAAAAGGGACGGGCACAATTCATGGCGAATAGGTGAATAGTTGTCCTGATCAGAAACATCAGAATAGTAAAACACCAGCAGTATCTGACGTTTGACTTGATTTAGACCTTGTTTAGAGCCGGTTTAGTCTTTTTAATATTGGTTTATCGCTGGTTTGATAACGGCACAATTCTTAAAAATACCGCACATTCAACTCATTTTGAGCTTAAAAAATATCTGTGTGAAATACTTTGCATTTAAAAGCGGATTCTTTTGTACTTAATCCTGATTTTATATTTTTTACTTTTGCTTGTATATAATAATAATCCAATTAATTATCGAATCACTGGTTTCCGTCAAAGATCTTGAGCTCACTCAGCTAATTATTCCTGACACTAATTGCCATTTAAGTCTTTCCATGTGTAATTATTAACATTCTATTGTATATGTGTGTTTTTGGAGCTAATTCAGGGAAAGGGACTTTACGGTTGTCAAAGAAGCCGGATTCTCCCACAAACCCAACAGACCTTGCACAGAGAGTGAGGACCTTGAAGGCACAGACGGATGATGAACAGTTTGAGTTTTTCCCATCTGACTCTTTGCATTCACCGAAATCAAAAAATAAACCTCCAATGGCAGAAAGACGAGGGCGCTTTGATCACCTGGATATACCATACATCGACGAGGATGAAGACCAATCCTGATTTACACTGTAAATAAGTAATTATCATCTTGTCACATAGTAGGAAAGACTCGAGTATATTATATTGGAAGCAAAGCAAACTGTGCACTTTGTTGAGGAATTTTTGGATATGCTGCTAATGAAATCCTCCTAATTGTGTATTTAACATCAAACCCTACACTGAAACTTGTGAATATACAGTAATCATACATCTGAAGAGACTCAAACAATTGTACTCGACATCTTCTAAATACCAAATGTGATTTTTAATTGAGTTAATTGAACAAAAAGCACTTGTACAGTACATTTTATGGTCGTTTTCAACTTGTGTACAGTACAACAAATAAGCCTGTACATCATGCGCTAATGAAATTCTAGTACTTCATAGGATGTTTGTGGTATGGGGAATTTAATATGTCCAATATTTTTATTAAATGTGTATTTTGTCTTATGCTTTATGGGGCTTTTATTCATTTTTAAATCATCTATAAAACTGACTCAGATTCACACATTCAACGGTGCCATAACATTTATTAACGCAAAGAAGTAATTTTAACTCGGAACAGTTCTGATTTTCACCTCCACAGATTGTTGCATTGTGCAACTAAATTGGCAACACTGCGTCACGTCTTTAAGCCTCCATCAATGTGGGATTTATTTTGACACTAGTCATAATGAAAATTAAGTGTATATTTTTATAATAATGCTTATAAATAGTCCGCTGACGAAGACTTCAACTACTGAGTACAGAAGATGACTCAAGTACCTTCATTGAAGATGGACAACTCCTGTACGACTGAGAGCTTACACAGACATCTTATAAATGGATGCATATTTTTAGTTTTAATAATGATGGAAGTTTAATAATGATGGAAGTTTATTTCTGAGCCCTCTGTCTGAGACATTTAAATTTTCTTGTAACATATATTACTAAAGTACATATAGAGTGTGCTAGATTCTAGAATATTTGTGCGGTTTCTTGTTTAAATATTGGTACATTTTGTTCACTTGGCTGAAAACACAGCCACAGCCAATCGGCCATATAAGGATTTCCTCGTTGTTTCACGAACCCGCGCGTGCTCCTCCCGACTATCAGAGCGCTGAGATTGTGGCAGCCAATCACAGCCAGAGTTTGAGTTTTGGGTCCGACAATCCGCCAATTAGCGACGCAAACAAGGACGAGGGGCGGGTCCACAACCAGTCCAGGAAGAAGACTGGATGAGAAATCACCATTTAGCTTGATGCTAACGGTCTGGTGCCGACCACCGAGCTGTTATGAGATCAATAAGGATTTTTTTGTGTAGATTTGTATTTTAGTGGGTGCGAAGATGGACCAATGACATCAAGAATGGACATAAGTTAACGATGACGGGGGAGAAGAAGAAGAAAAAGCGGCTAAACCGCAGCATTCTTCTTGCAAAGAAAATTATAATAAAAGATGGAGGAACTGTGAGTTAAATATTTATTTATCTTTGATAACTTGCCTTGCCATTATCACAGTGAAATGCGTTTATACTGACCAGTTTGTTCATCTAGCCCCTGTCCTTTATATAAGCACAATGAGAGGATGTTTTTATCCTACAGCAGTTTTCTCCGTTAGCTGGGTGTGCGCTGTTAGCCGCGGCTAACGCTATCGGCCTGTGGTGATGAGCGTATACACGTCAGCTCAGGTGACTTGAACTGGCTAATGTCAGCGAAGCTGTGTTTAAAATGGATTTACTCTAGTTCTTAATATTTTGTAGGTTTCTGTTTAAACACGTTAAGTTACCCTATTTGAATCTATACAAGACTTTACAACATCAGTCCAGTTATGAACATAGTGGACTTAGCTTCTTGTAGCATGTTAGCATAATATGTGTTTACATTGATCAATTTGCGTTTCACATTTGTGAATTATTCTCAAATGCTATGCTTCTCAAATAGTAAGTGCTGTTTATAATGTCCTAAAATTTACTGCATTGTCAGATCAATCGAGACATTTTGTGTGCGTCTTGTAAATGGATATACATTGGTAAATATTGCTTAAGGCCAAACACCTTTGGGTGTGTATGTTTTCGCTTTTTATAACCAGGTGTTCCTATGTTTTGAGAGACGCGTATTTTCAAACATGGTATTTGTAACTCAAATGTATTTATTGCGTTTGGGGGAAGCTGTCGTGCTATATAAATATGTACTGTGTATTGCTAATGTGTGTTTTATTTATTTATTTTTGTGTGATTCAGTGAGGATTATTTACAGGGTGTGAGAGCAGTGATTGTCCCAAATTAGGTTGTTGGCAAAGCGTGGGGATGGTGCTAGGGATCTGATTCCGTACAAATACAAAGCCACTTATGTAACAATTAGAACAACTATTTTCAGTAAGGTGAAGATACTGAAATCAATTGGATGAAATAGAGTATTAAAATAAAGTAGGTGTGTAATAACCTTATGGTATCCAACTATAAATGACTTTTAAATATATTTTTATAGCATTTCTATTACAACAAACCCTGACCACCACATGGAGTTTTAGGTTTCACTTCAGCAACCAGGCAGTAAACCACTTCCTCCTGCAGCCTACTCATCAGTAGTAAAGCGGGATGTTCGGTTGCGTCAGTAAATGACAGCAATAGTAGCATCTTCCTCTTTTCCATTGTAACGGTGAACTTTGCTTGTAACCAGCATGTACATAATTGTGTTTTGTCAAACACAATGCATTATTATTATTATTATTTATTGTGAAGATCCTTTTTACATGGGAATGACCAAATACTATCCAGACAGTTGCTGCCAGTGTCTTTTGTTTGGTAGGCCCTGGCCTACTTTAGAGAATAGAGATGCTAGAGTTTGTAACATAATAATAATAATAATAATAATAATGATTATGTCACTAGCAAAGTCTGCACAAGATCCAGTTAAGCTCTATTATGTGTTCCCATTTAAATGCTATTTGATGCTAACTGTGTATATGTGTGTGTCTGTTTCTTTTTGTTCTTATAGCCTCAGGGAATTGGTGAGCCCAGCGTTTACCATGCTGTGGTGGTCATCTTCCTGGAGTTTTTTGCTTGGGGTCTCCTCACCACCCCAATGCTCACGGTAAGAATTACTAAGCACAAGACCCTAAATAAATGCTGGCATTGGTCTTGAATTTGTGTGGTTCTAATCTAGATGAACAATAACAAAGCCGATGAGAGCATGAGTCAATATCTTATTATTTTTAAGGTATTATTGTCAAATGGTAGGTTCCAACATTAAGTTTGGTGCAATTTTAGTCACTTGTTACATAAACCAAACATGCGTTGGGTAAAGAAATTATACCACCATAATCTTACAAAATGTTTATACAAAATCTTTGAGAAGTAAAGAGCTAGTAAAGATTTACTTGACGTGAATGCAAATGTTGGCAAATACACCCTCTTATTCAACAAGACTTCAATATTCATTTCATTTTATTTTATTTTATGGTAATGCAATATATAAAATTAGTACAATAATTCAACAAACACGACAATAATACATTCCATGAAAAGAAGAACAGGAGTAGGATGAAGAAAAAATCTTATAAGCTCCTACCCCATTCTAAAAAAACTTTACAAATTAGATGGCCTTAAAAAAAAAGTTGTTTCACAGTCGATTCATCAAATATAGTGTCATTTTTAGTCATGTCTTGTCTTTATATATTACTAATTAGAATCATTACTTGTCCAGCCCTAAGTGACAGATAGCTACTTTAGATAGCTTAGGATTTCAGTAATTTCCTCTATAATTGGTAAGTCATTGGTTGATGTTCTTGTATCTCAAATGGCCTCTCATTTGCACTGTTTTATGTAAACGGAACCAGCTATACTTCTGTTCTCTAGAAGCCGAGGTGGGACTTTAGTGACATTTCCCATTGACTGGAAGCCCACCGCTCCATTACTGTCTATGAATAATTGAATGGATAATCAAATGGCTCTTAAGTGATGCCACAGCTTTGTGTTTGAACATTTGTGTTTGGCAGATGTTTATAGCCGGACGGGCCCTAATGTGGAGAGAACATGAAAAGGGCATCAAACCGTGTCATTGTGTGAGCTGTGGGTCTTTGTTGCCAGGGCTTATCAGCGCTGGCAACACTGGTCTCTGTGTGCCGGCTGCAGTGTATAAAAGGCCAGGCAAACTAACCTAACCTACACAATAATCTCTGTACTACATTTTAGCTCGGTATAATTGCCACTCCTGCAACATTCCCATTTGGAGTTGTTTAGTTTTTGGCGCTATAGAGACATTTTTCCTTGGAGCTTTGAGAGATGAATCATAGTGGTAGCAGCTAGGTTTCATTTTTATTTTGAATCATGTGCGGTGTCTTTTTTTTTTTTTAAGCATACAAAAGAAAACCTTTTGTCTAACATGTTTAAAAGGGAGGAGGGTGAAATGTAAACGTATCCAAATGTAGTTTCCACATATCTTTATAAAATGACTTTCTTTTGCTTTTATGCCCCTCTATAATATTTACAATTTCAGGAACCGCTTCAGGTTGTGACCAATTAATTTGCAAATGGATTAATCCGCCGTTTACTCAACTGTCTGATAATCAGGACTTGAGCTTCTTTTATCTTCTCTTCCTGTACAGATTTTGAACCATAAACCACATAGAATATGAATTATTTTAGTCATTGTTTAACCGTAATGAATCCGTAATGAATATTTGTTACAGCACTACTTTTGGTGTTTGCCAAGTCTATCACTTTTCTCACTCATCATATATCCCACTACACTATTTCATTCATGTTTTCCTACTGCTGCCTGATTTCAAATGCAAGACTCAGGGTGTCATACATTTTCTGGTTTGTTGTTCATTACCCCAATTCCCTTACCTTAGAAGTACGCCTTTTGATATAACTGTGAGCGCTATATCATCGTGAATATCTGTAGAAATATCCGTTACTCTAAATGAATTAAATGTGGCTTTCATGTAGAAATGGCGTATTTGCAGTAGAGGCTAGTATCTGAATCTCAAACATCTGTCAGCCACATGGACGGCCCTTTTTGTACAAAGGTTCGCCGCAGCTGCTCCTCAAACGGAAGAGGAGGCCGTTGTTTACGCCGCGCCTCGCATTAATCACCGGGGGGGGTTCGTTAGCGCGGGCCCTCAAGACCTCAGGACGGAGGCGCCATTTGCATTTCGGACTAATCGTTAATGAGACTGAGCGAGGCTGCTTCATTAGGACACCGCTAACGTCAGAGTCGGCGCAGATTAAACTGAAACCGATGTCAGTGACCCCTCTCCCTGTGGACTTTGACCTGGACAAGATGGACCACCGTACAGGCATTGATTTTTTTGAGCAAATCTCCCACTCTCTATGTTAGCTGCACTTGAGCTTTTGTTTTTTTTAATAGCTTTTACACATGTTGGCATACTATTACACCATTGATCTAGTTTGTGTTTTGGGCCTTGAGTTAAATGGTTTAGTCAATTATTCGGTAGTATATTGCAGAATTGACGTCATTATGGGAGAGCACAGTTTGATTTTGATTTAAACCTAGGCCTAAAGTGAATGTACCCAAGCGTCTGTGGGCAAATCTGCGTATTGACCCGCGCTGGTTAATCTTGAGAATGATTTGTCGGCTATACTGCAAGTTTGTTTTTACTGTAAGGGAAATGAACTTCATTGTCAAACCTGGTCTATAGTATGCAGAGGTTGACGAATTCAAACTTGGCTCTCACTCTGACGCTTCTCTCAGCAATAAAAGGATGTGTTAAAGACTTTTTATCTGGAGGTGACGGATGCTGAGAATAAACTAGAATAGATTGATGATTATTTTAGAAATTCTTTAACAAAGGCTGCACATGGTCAGACTTCTATAACTCCAAATAGTGCATCTTCCCAAACGTCTAATATTTTCATATTCATATGGAAGTTGGCTAGTGAGTTATTTAGCTTTCCAAACTATGCAAAATTGTCCTATATAGCGCACCAGTAAAAGCCGATATCTCTGGGACCGAAAGTGATAGACCTATTTTTGCATTGGAAAGAGCAACGTCAAGGCTTTAAAATTAGTCCTAACACAACTCCCGAGGCCTCAGGGGAACAGAGAAACATCGCAACAAAAACTGGTTACTGGTTTGTTTTAACACAAGTTGCACTAAACCTCCGTCAATATGGATTTGCTGCATGCCATTTTGAAGCACAGAACCTGGAGAATTCAATTGCTGAGTTAGTTTTAACATCTGCAATTGTATATTTGCCAAATATGCCAATGCTGACGGCACCAAATCAAAGCTGTGACAGAAACTATGGTTGAATCGCCTAAAGTAATCAAATAAAATTGGCCACCGCTGGAATGGCCTAGTATTTATGGTTTTGCAGGATGAATGGATGATGATTTGAGCTGTTTACATTCATATTCTTACAATAGTTAAAGATTTCATCACAATAAGGCTCAAAAGGAGTAGGCTGAAGCCCAAAATGTATCATTATCACCCTCGTGCTATATTCACTAGTAACTTTTAGGCTTTTATTTGTGTTTTTTTTATTTTTTTTCACCAGCAAGACTATTCACAAATATTTTCTTCCAACCATACAACAAGATCATATTGACTGACATCGTTGACATTTCACAGTATAATATTGTATATTAAATGAAGGAAAGCTGTGTACCATTCAGGTTATCAATCTGTATCAATACGAGTATCTGTGTGGTGATTTATGACTTATTTCAAATGTCTGGTCTATAATATAATATCGGCCATGCATATTAGCATTGGCCAATAAAAAAAATCCCCCAAAATAGTCCTCGGCCTTAGAAAAAGCCATATCGGTCGACCTTTAGCTTTTCATATAACATTGATTTTGTGTTGCGTTCGCTGACAACATTTGATTATTAAACGTATCGATACCCTTTTGACATTCACTTCTTGCGGTGTTTATTTTTCAGGTTTTACACCAGACATTCCCCCAGCACACATTCCTGATGAACGGGCTCATCCATGGAGTCAAGGTGAGAGAGATAACGGCGGCAGCGGGAGAAACGGTGGTCTGAAGGCCGTGGGGCGGTACACAACTCTTATCCTGCACCACAGCGATGTTTTTGAACGTGAAGCAATACACTTCTGAAAAGGGACCATTTTGGTAGTAAATTTAAAAACATCAAAGGTAGTTGTCGTACATTGTGTTGTCAGCGTTAACCTGATCAAAGCTGCTCAGTAATTTGGCATCTGCTCTTGATTCATCGATCCAGTTTCTGCTCGGGTCTTGGACTGGGACTGTATACAGTATTATGTAGGTCACACTTTTGTCTGTCCCATCTGACACAATTACAACTTTGCGTCCGGGTCTTTTAGTATTTGAAAGATCTATTTAAAACATCAGCCGTGTGCACGTTGATATTGTGCTTTATCACCCAAAGTTTTCACACCAGTACACAAGAACCAACAGGACTAGACTTGGACTCCACAACGCCGGCCTAAATCATAAGTGAAACAAACAAGCCCGGACGTGAAACTAGACCACGAGATAGTCATTCGCAATAAACGGAATCAAACTTGTGTGGAATTACATTTTGCCTGCGTCTAAACCTGGACTGGATGTTGTTTTCTGTCCCTCCAGGGCCTGCTCTCGTTTCTCAGCGCTCCTCTCATCGGGGCGCTGTCGGACGTTTGGGGGAGGAAGTCATTTCTGCTGCTCACGGTGTTTTTCACCTGCGCCCCCATCCCGCTCATGAAGATCAGCCCCTGGTACGTGTTTGTCTTTACGGTCGAGTCAAAACATTTACTTTTCAAAGAACCAGCCGGTGTGTTGAGCCTTTAGCCACTTTGCAACATGACCCGAGGCGGTGACACCCGGACGCCTAGAACAAACGCTTCAGACGGGACGTTTCTCATCGCGCCGAACAAACAGGGCCTCTCCCTTTGGCAAATGTTCAAATTCAAATTGCTAATCTCCACTGTTGCAGGAACTAAATAAACAGCGCCTGCCGTTTGTAAATCAAATAACAGCAGAGTTCGAACTGACATTGTAAAGGTCTTGATTGTAAATTCTCTGGAGGGGGGTTTCTTTGTTTTGAACACAATGTGCTATTTTGAAGTCTTTCCCTTATTATGGTTAAAAGTTAGTGAGGAAGCGGAAATATTACCAGAGTAGAACGACTGGACACGTTGTTTTTTTAAATAAAGTTTCTCAAATATAATGTGTCTCCTCTTTTTGTCAGGTGGTACTTTGCCGTGATCTCCATGTCCGGCGTTTTCGCGGTCACTTTCTCTGTGATATTTGCCTATGTGGCCGACATCACGCAGGAGCACGAGAGGAGCACAGCGTACGGCCTGGTGAGTGGGAAGAGACGTGCACTATGAATTCACACTTTATTGTATCCTCTTGTATTAGAAATGAGCCAAAAGCTGCGATCCTCTGCGGCGCCCCAACCAAACAAACCACTAATTATGAACGTAGAAAGGTTAAACGACAAACCATACAGCCAGTTTGGTTCAGTGCAGTCGGTCCTTAGGGAAATAATTGTCCTGAAACGGACCATCTGTCACAAACACGGCGCCAGGCTGCTGTAGAAAATCTAAACGCTTTGACATGGAGAGTATTGAGCTGATTTTCACTCGGATGACCGTCTGTGTGACAATTTGTGTTATAAACTGCAGTATTTTCTAGTCAAAGAAACTCTGAGTGAATTCCAAAATGATTAGTTAATTTGTTTGACTATTGCATAAAGTCAGTATTTTCATCAAGTTGCTGCGTGTTGAACTCCAGTTTCTCAAACCCTAAATGTGCATCGTACTGAGATCTGCCGCGCCCCTCTCCTCTCAGGTGTCGGCGACCTTCGCAGCCAGCCTGGTGACGAGCCCTGCCATCGGGGCGTATCTGTCGCAGACGTACGGCGACACTCTGGTGGTCATCTTAGCCACGGCCGTCGCGCTGCTCGACATCTGCTTCATCCTTGTGGCCGTCCCGGAGTCGCTGCCTGAGAAGATGAGGCCCGCTTCGTGGGGTGCGCCCATCTCCTGGGAACAGGCCGACCCCTTCGCTGTGAGTGCTGGTCATACACGTGTGATGCAGGTTTCAGATGAGGGAACATTCTGGAGGCTCAACATTACAATTACAATGTAAAACATTCAAATCCATCAACTAAGAAATGTTTGGTCCTAAAATCTGACTACATTTAATTCTGACAAACAAAGCTGTTCCAAACAGAGGAGGCTGTTTGCTGTTTTCCGCTACGCCGAAAATGATACAATTTTCCAAGAACAACCTTTTATCAAATATTGCAAAAGAGCGACACAGTACTTTAAAATAGTGGTCTTCACAACTGAATGTTTGTCCTCTAAACTTCACTGTTGTCTAAGAGACGGGGATTTAATTCTGTGTTTGCTCGGTTTATGAATAAATAATGAACCTCTCAAAGCTGTGTGCTGCATGTACTGAGCTGAGAGGATTATTATGAAGAAACACATTACGAATCTTATGTAAAGCTATCCAACGTATTGACATTCACTATGGCTGTAACAAATGTAATGTGCACTAGAGGTCGACCGACCTAAGGCTGATGGCCAATTTCTTTAGGATCTTTATTGGCCGATGCCAAAATGCTCAGCCCATATTTTTGACAGATATTTTCGGCCAATTTTTCCAAATGTCTGGTCCTGTAAATCCTGTAAAAAGATGATATTTTATTACTTTCGGTGATTCAATCATATCTTCTGTCCCAGCCCTGATTAGTTGCCGTTAGCATTAGAAAACTGTAGCTAGCATATGCTGGCATTTTGCGCGGCGATCAATAATACAATTGCAGAGGTTAAAACTAACTAAGCGATTGAGTTCTCCAGGTTCTGTGCTTCATGTCCATATTGATCAAGGTTTAGTGAAACTTGTAGCTAACCAGTTTTCATTGCGATGTTTCTCTGTTCCCCTGAGGCCTATGGAGTTGTGGGACTTGTTTTAAAGCCAAGACTTTGCTCTTTCCAATGTAAAAAAAACCGAGAAGTCTGTCACTTTCGGTTCCAGAGATATCAGCTTTTATCTGCGCTAGATCGGCCAAAAGCCGTTATTGTAAAATCCCCAAATATCGGTCGACCTCTAATGTGCACTAGAATAAGGCCTTTTTATGATTTACTAATTCAGTCACAAGGACCACAACCT
This sequence comes from Proterorhinus semilunaris, assembly GCA_021464625.1. Taxonomy (NCBI): domain Eukaryota; kingdom Metazoa; phylum Chordata; class Actinopteri; order Gobiiformes; family Gobiidae; genus Proterorhinus; species Proterorhinus semilunaris. Next base: position 24,877,233 of record CM038358.1, on the reverse strand, counting down.
CAAACTGGACTGAAATAAACTATATTAAACAAACAAAGAGGACAATTGAAGGCGAACAATGTGATGGTCGCTGTTCTTGCCATTCTCAAGCCTCTAGTTTGTCTGTAGGTATTTAGAAAAACTGCTGATGCCTTTTAACTTGTGACTCTATTTCTCGTTTGTGTTTTGCAGTCGCTGCGTAAAGTGGGGCAGGACTCGACGGTGCTGCTCATCTGTATCACAGTGTTTCTGTCCTACCTCCCTGAAGCGGGACAGTACTCCAGCTTTTTCCTCTATCTCAAACAGGTACTTAACCTCCCACCATCCCAGTACAGCCGACGGGCGCCGCCCTGCTGCTCACACACTGCAGGAGTTTACCACCTTTGACCTACTTAATCTTATAGGTGCCTTTCAATGCTGGGCAGTAATTGGGCAGAGTACAGAGTAATCTAAAAGCACTTCCAATACAGGATTGATCGAACTGAACTGAACTGTGTCATTGAAAAGGCATGAAATAAAAAGTAATATTTATTTTAATTTCAGAAAAGCCAGTGTGTTTAAAGGTCTTTAGTGCATAATCTCCCTTGAATCCGAATAATGCAAATACAATGACTGGTAAAAATCATTAACTAGATTAATTCAAATGTCTCAAAAGCCTAAGAATTAAAATTTGAGTTGTTTTGACTAGTTGAGATGTACATTGTACATCCAAATACACAACGGAGATAAATTTCACTCAAACTTGGCTGTAAATACTGTTTAAGTGTGGCTAGCACTCAGTTAGCTTTGCCCGTTAGCCTGTTAGCTTCGTCTTCGTGATTCCATTAGTGTGTATTTGGTGGCTCCGACCCGGTGGCAGTCAAGTTGCAATTGTGGTCATCCCATTAAAACTTGATTACCTTAATAAATTATTTTCGTAGTCCCTCTGGGAGTAATACAAGTTACTTTTACAGCAAGATTGACTTGAAACCAGTCTGAAATGTCCTCAAACTAGCAGTGACTAAAAAGAAAAATGGTGAAAACCACTCAAAACAAATAAATATTCTCGATCCAAGTCATTTAAACCCATGCTTGATATTTACTAAATAAAAGACATTTTTATTGTATTTTATGGGCATATTATTCGATCCCTAATTACTGTTTTTCTGCAAAAGCGTTGGCACGAGCTCCAAGTTGTTGAGGAGTTTTTCATCAAAGGGAGAGATTCTGTGTTTACCCAGGTGTCTTACCAAAACCTGGGTAAACTCCTCAATTTGAAAACCAGTTCAGATGATCACTTAAACTCTTTAACACAACAGACTTAATGTATATGTAGAAGAAGGGTTGGTCTTTGCTGAACTGAAGTGATAACAGTTCAGCAAAGAAACGGGTCTGACGGGTTTGACTCTGATCTTGGAAGTTTTGGACATGTTAACAATTTGAACAAGGTTTAGTGTTACCGTCACCCCACACCTACCGTCCCTTTGCTTCGTCAAGCGTGCGCCTATTTAAACACTTTAGATATTGGATTTCTTCTCTTATCCAAACAGTCCTGTAATCTTCACATGTTGTCGTAAGCTTTTGGTTTTAATAAGAGTCTTGGCTATTTCACAGGGCTGCAACAAATGTATTCATTGCGCTTTCCAAAAAAAATCATGCTTGTTTTTAAAGGGGTTTATTTATGAGTTACTGAAAGGTTTCTCAGACTACTTGATAAAATGATTATTATCTTGTACCTTTTTTTTTATTTAGCGACAGTAATTTGCAATAAATTCTGGAGTCCTGGCGCCCGATGTTTCTGTAGACTTGACTTTTGTGCAGAACCCGGCGCAGAAAGTGGGCTTGACGGGGGCTGGACAGACTCCCATGTTACGCACAGCAGTGGTCCCTCTCCCCAAGCGTTGCCCCCTACAGACTGGAATATTCCTGCTGTTGTTGTGCCAGGCCTATTTATCCCCATTTAATTGTCGTTTATATTGTTCAGCTTATTCAGTAGCGTTCAGCAGCTCGCTTAATGCTTTTACTTCTTCTCCAACTGGTTTATTTCGTCTTCCTCTTCAAGCCCCTGACCCACAGTGTGAAGCGCTGGTTAATATTGGTGCTGCACTGGACTAACCTGTGTTTTATTTCATGCTCTTCAGGTCATACGTTTCACATCAGAGACAGTGGCTGCCTTTATCGCTGTAGTGGGGATTCTCTCCATATTGGCACAGGTAACATAAAAATAAAAAATAATAATTGACTTTTGCGGAAAGGAAATTCGATACAATGTCATGCAAACGTGGACCTTGTGAATTCTGTGTATTCTCTCTTTCAGACGGTAGTGTTGGGGATGCTGATGCGCTCTATAGGAAATAAAAACACGATTCTTTTAGGCCTCGGGTTCCAGATCCTGCAGTTGGCCTGGTACGGCTTCGGCTCTCAGCCCTGGTCAGTATTTCTCACGAGCTTGAAATACACCTCAGCAGTATCGAAATGAAATATACAGGGCCTGTTACCTAGTTGGAGTGGGATTTGTTTAGGTGGTCCTCAGAAAAATGTTTGAAAATAAAGTGGTCCTTGGGCTGAAAAAGTTTGAGAAACACTGACTCATCATTAGGAGCACTTTGGTCTCACTGGTATTTTTGTTTCTCTTTTGTGTTTTTTCTCTTGTGATGCAGCAACAAATAACCGGAAATTTCCACAGCGTCAAGTACAAGGAGTGCATTTTATATGAAGTGTAGTTTTCGCTTAAATAATCATAATTGAGTTGAGTTTTACTGACTTTGAAGGCCTTGTGCGTTTTACTGTTATTTGATTTTGCAAGAGCGACCCAGAGATAAAGCAGAACGTGGTCTTGTAAATAATTAATTTAGTTTGGTCTTTTATGTCTTAATCTTGTTAGTAAAACATTTGCTTAAGAGTTGAGAAGTTCTTGCTGTATCACCTCATTTTAGTTGGTTTAGTTTAATTTTGTTGGTACTGCACAGTTTGACCACCAGAGGGAGGCGTACTCGCATACAGTACAGCAGCATTCCCGCTTTCAAACTCAAAGCCAATTTTTTATTTTGTAAGACAGTATCCATCAACACAGCCCTGTGGCTTCTAAGGAAATGCAAACACATTTACATTGAATAAAGACCAAAATCACTAAGTGGATATTTCTTATTTTCTCTGATTAGATCATTTGGTTGTTTTTATACCTTTTTATTTTTTTTGAAGAGGTTTTGCCAAACTAAAGTTGTAAACACAGCAGGAAAACGCATGTTAACGGTTTGATACATTGTTTTGTGTTTCTGTTGTTGTTTCAGGATGATGTGGGCAGCCGGAGCAGTGGCGGCCATGTCCAGCATCACGTTCCCCGCCATCAGCGCCATCGTGTCCCGGAACGCAGACCCCGACCAACAGGGTGAGCTTATTGAATTAGGTTCACCTCGCTTTTAATATTGCTCTTTGTTCCAGCAAAGACGCTGCTTGGATTTTGAGCTGCACACTTGTAAAAACAAAGCTAAAATGAATGTCAATGAGACCAAATCTGAACGTGGCCATGTTCGAAGCTGCCTGAACTTGAAACGCTGACGGTTTCGTTTGATGCTGACGGTGTTGGTTGCTTCCTGCAGGAGTGGTGCAGGGGATGATCACGGGGATCCGAGGCCTCTGTAACGGTTTGGGGCCGGCGCTTTACGGCTTCGTCTTTTACCTGTTCCACGTGGAGCTCACGGACACAGACGGCTCTGACAAAAGTGGCAAATCAAACATGGCCAACCCCACAGACGAGGTGAGACCAATACACATTCCCCATTAAAATACGATCACGCCACCAGCGAACAGACCGATCTCTGAAATGTGGAGCTTCAGTATTTAATATTTGACACGTGTGCAGGTGATTCACTTTTTAAAGAGTCCAAAAACAGGGTTCAGTTAGAAAGTCCAATCGATCACCCGTCATGTGTTAGTGAATTGTCCAGCTGTTTCAATTGGGCCGACTTCATGATGACATTGAACATCTGTGTGTTGTGTGTCATTTTTGTAAGTCACTCTCGCTCATGACCTGACCCTCTGACCAGACAACGCTCTGGGGGCCCCTCTTTGCAATCCAGGGCGCCCTCCATGTTGTGAACTGCTGATTTAGAAACAAAAAACTCAACTTCATAGTAGAGCTGGGCGATTCCCCCCGATTGAAGAAGAAAAAAAATCGATTGGACCTACCAACTCGATTTTTAAATCAAATCGATTTTTTTCTCAGCCCTACCTGAACACTCTGAATCTTATCTTTTTTACTGCAAAATATAATTTAAAATCACTTTCTTTGAAAATAATGTTCAAATGCTATTCAGTATCACCTTTGTTTGTAACCTGAAGTTATTCCAAGTACCTCCTGTTACCTCAGTGTTATTTTTGACAACACATTTTGATTTAACCTCTTAACCCCCACCTGAACCGAGCACATTTTCTCCAGTTTGGCTTTGCCCAAATCTATAAGCTTAATAAAAAGCATCAAAATGGCCTCAAAAAGGAGGTGAAAACACACACAAAAAAAGTGATGAAAAATCAACCAGAAAGTGACAAAAACACAACAAAAAAGCCACAAAAGGTGACAAACGTAATGAAAACACACGAAAAAAATTGTGAAAACGTGACAAAAAAGCAAGACAAGACAAAAACTGGAGAAAATGCACTCGATTAAAACAGGGGATAAGAAGTGAATTTCAAATGTAATTCAGTAAAAGCAATATTACTCATAAATTGTATGTAAATCAAAGAATAATTGAGTCAACTATGCATAATAATATTTAATACAATCATATTTACCTGAGGTCCTCTCCCTCATGAACAAATGTTCCTTTGTTCATGTTTTTAACGATATGAGGCTCTTTCAAACTGTTATCAGAGGTTTTGTTTTAGTCTCTTCTTTTTCATCGTTTTATTTTAGTCAACATTTTTGTCTCATAAACAACTTTTAATTTAGTATTAGTCTAGTTTTAGTCAGCGAAAAAGTTGACAAATAACACTGGTTGGAAAACGGTAACCTTGGCCAAGCGTTCTCATTTATGTGAAAAACATTGTGTGTGTGTCTGACGTTTGAAATACTAATGGTTACCCCAAAACATTCTGAAACACGACACATGTGACGTTTAGCCTCAAATAAATGAAGCTCTGTTCTCTCTGTGTCTGTCTGCAGAGTGCCATCATCCCGGGGCCTCCGTTCCTGTTCGGCGCGTGCTCGGTGCTGCTGTCTCTCCTCGTGGCCCTGTTCATCCCCGAACACACCGGGCCAGGCATGAGACCGGGCGCCTACAAGAAGCACAGCAACGGAGCACAGAGCCCCCAGGGCAGCGGAGCGGAGGGCAAGGAACCACTGCTAGAGGACAGCAGTGTATAACCTCAACCACAGGGGGCGCTCTGCTCAATCCCCCGGCCCTGCTTTTCAGGCTGTGCAGACTCTTAAAGCGGGAAGCAGCCTTGTTTTGTTTAGAAACGGGTGGAGACTTTCTATTGGCTCTATACTTTTTAAAGAGAGGGGCGTTTTTTGAGACTGAGCCGGACTCTTGATAGTTATTTAAAAAGTGGAGCGTCCAGGGCCCCCCCTATAGGTGCGAACAGGGATTGCAGCCGTGTGTGTGCGAGGGGTAAGCGCGTTGTTACTAAATCCCAGTGTATTTCTTCATAATCTTCTGTGGCCCGTGCAGTGGAGCCCGTGTGTGTCATTGGGAGTGTAACCGTTCAGGGCCAAGTCTCGGAGAGGACCACGTTTTCTATAAATGCCACACGGGCGCGCAGACGAGACCGCTTTAATAATAGAAACAGTTTTCCAATGTTTACTTGCCATTCTCTCGATGAGTGCATTGTGGGTTGTATACTTTCGGTTCCAAGCGAAGGCTTGTCGTGATTCGGGTTTTTATTGGAGGAACAAATGCTGCCTTGAAGTGACTTAAAACATAATTATTAGACATGACCCGTATGAAGACTGAGGTCTGATGGCTCTGTGCCCAAGCTATCGCTCCCATCGGAGTGTTACAGACTTATTATGCCTTTCTTTTGTTTGGTTTCCGGACCCCACTGCGCTGCTCATGTCCATCACGTCTTTGTTTCATTCGGGCAAAAAAAAACTCTCGCTGTTTTGAGCCAAACTGCTGCAATCAGCGGCTCGGGTTGAGTTTAACGCACACATTTTCTTCCCCAAACAGAAATAATGCACTTGCTGCTGCCATTAAGTACAAGACAAGACGCCTAATTAAGAAAGGATCACAATGACTGTTTTTGTACAGAGTGAGGACGCATGAAGACCCTTTACAGACGGGGCATTGCTGATTAAATCGAGACACTACTGCATTTTCAGGTGGAGACGTTGTCAGTGCAGGTCAGCAGTCTCGCCAGTAGGGGGAGTCCTAACATTACAATCGGTTGCCCTGAGTTAAAGCAAGGCAAGTTTATATGTAGAGCACAAAGTAATTTAAAGTGCTCTACAGAACGGGAACAAATTAGGCTACATAAATAAAACCCTCAAAACAGGAATAATTGTCACATTAAATGGCGAAGACGGCAGAGAAAATACTTGATTCGTGGCATTTCAAAACCCCATTCACTTTATACTGTACACAGCCCAACAACACCGCCCAAACTGTTCATGTTGACCAAAACAACAACCACAGTATGACTATATCTTTATGTCCCTAACAGGTTTTTGTTTTGCTGAGTCATGCTCTTGCTCAATAGGCCTTGTGCTCTAAATCGCTTGTAAACGTTGGTATGTAAACGTCCATAACACCTCATTGGGTAATGCCTTTGACATTACCCAATCGTTTTTATACAGACGGACCGGGTGCAAGTGGGGGCCGCCCCTTATGTTTCCTTTACTTACAAGCTGTTAAATTTTAATTTCTAAAAACAGGCCTCAAGTGCATTGAAACACTCGAATCCCACCCAATAATGAGCATCCGTTATTACATCAGCACGGTTTTAGTTTGGTGCCAAATTTGTTTTTTTTGTAACGTGTTTGTACGTGTGCTTTTGAGTGACTTTCTCTTGTCTTACTTTTTCTTCAGCGACTTTATATTTTGTTTTAAACTTTAATTTCAGGTCATTTTTCTTTTTTTTTTTAAGATGGAATATCCGTCTTTTACATGGTCAATGTAACAAGCATTTCACCTTTGCAGATTATAAGCTCAAATGCGTCCCACACAAAAATGTCCCAAAAAAAACTGTACATTTTCACACTATAAAACCTTCAATTTAAACATGACATTATTATGATTATTTACATGGGGGCACCACTACACAGGAGGCCATTTTGTCCGCTGTCGATGGAACGCAACAGTGTGCGGGGACGTCTGGTTCTGGACCTCAAGTTCTTTTGATTTTTCTTCCATAGACTAGTCGTTTGATGATTGCAATTAAGAGTTTAAAAGTTTGGGGTTACTCATGACCATTAAAAAACTATTATAGATAAAAATGTGTTTACCCTGGCGTATACCTGAGAATTTGTGAACGCAGGACAACATGGTAAATACCCGGCGTAGTGTTTACATGGATATTTGCATTATTACGCGCCGCCGTGACCAAATATTACTCTTTGACAGAAAAGTTAAAAGCTTTTTCTGGCTGTTCAATGTCAGTGGTTACCCCCACAGCTGTTTAGCCTTCAAACTCCTATTAAAACCTTTTCAAAACTCTGCACACTTAATGAAAGGAACATTTACCTTGGAAACCAGAAGTCCCCCGCACACACCGCCACATTTCAATAACAATTTCTTGATGGTATCGTTTTTCACCTACCAGCTCGAAAGCCAATGTACAAAAGTCACCCATATTTAACAAATGTACATAATCTATTCTCCAGGAGAGGCCAGTCCTCGTCTGTCTGGCTGAACGGGGCAGATACTGTAACTATGATATTTCGGAGGACTTTACCTGCTCTGTAGCCACTCCTGTTTTTAGTACGTGGTGTGTGGCCTGAACCCCCCTCTGTGTGCCTACAATTAGCCAAGAAACGAGAAATGGCAACAAAAGTGGTGGTAATATTATGTACATATGGGAAACTAATGACAAACTATTTATTAAAGGTTTATTGTACAATGAAATGTGTGTGGTCTTTATTTCTGATTATTCGGTTCATTTGTTGAATACTATTAATCCATCCACATTGTTTTGAATGGAACAAAGGTGCCAGAGCTGCAGAGATGGCAATTGAAACATAATGGCTCAATTTGCAAACCCCAAAGACCGTAATTAAGGTCATAAATTAACTACAAAATATCCTGCCTACTTTGGGCCTTGTGTATAAAACCTGACACAGTAGACGTACACGGGTTTATCATTTGGGCTGCTTGTATTAACTAGGTCAGGGTGATGTGGCCTAAAATCGATATCACGATGACGATATATTTGACAATGGACAAACTTTAAAATCCCAGCTTTACGCCTATTGGGAAGATTAATTCAGTGATATTTTATTCATTTTTTGTTCAATGCCAAACTAATTTCCTCGCAAATATGATCTACTCAAGTAGTTTACATCCTTTATTTCATTTTACTCTTGAAGCGCCTGTCCCCATGTTCTACTCTGTAGTCAGTGTTTATGTTGCTCTGATGGAGCGGAGCGCAACATAAATTATATCGTGTCCACAACAATATCAATAATTACAATATAAAAAAATATTGTGATAACTTTATGATGCGTATCCTTGTATTGTGAGTTCACAATACAGTAAGTATCACGGTTCAAGTGTATTGCGATAGTGTCCATCATACAAGATGTATTCCGAATTTCAGAACAAAAGGATCCTAGGTGCACAAAATGTAGACTTATTATGCTGAATAAGCTCAGCGTACTTTTACTGGAGTAATTCGAGTGCATGTTGTGATACATTCTGAACAAAGACTACGGTTAGACAAACATATTGCATATCAATATGGTCCTTCAATACGATACACTGTGACGTAGTCCATAACAATATACTATTATATACTGTATATTGAGCACAGCCCTATTTATCATATTTCAGTCTTCTCTAAAAATGACCACATGAGCCCCTGAACATGTGGACTGAACTGAATCCTAATTTTGGGAAGAAAAGAAATAGAGTCACAAACATACCTGCAGTCCAGAATAAATCACAAGGTTCTTCACACATTCATTTGGACTTGGCATTTGTGGCTGTTTATTTAACCTCCCCACATGAAAGGAAGACACCAACATATTACAAATCAAAGTCTGTGCTGCGTGAGTACACTTTAGTCCTTTTATCCCGTGTGTTTGTTCTGAACCTTGCCTTGGATTTGTGCAGGATGTTGGTGGGAGTGTGGCGCTGTCTGCCTGCGGCTTTCATAACAAAAGCCACAACCACAGAGACAAACAGCCTCAGTCCGGCTGTTCTTCTGAGGCCTCAAACCAAACAACATGACGGCAACGTTCAGGGAGGCTACTGTATGTTACTGTCTGGAGTAAATCACACTTTTGACACTTTTGTACTTGAGACACGGGCAGTGAACATGAACAAATTATAGTGAACTGGAAAACCAAGTGGTTCCTCAATGTGGCTTGTGCTCGAAAAGGACACGAGTAACTTTTTGAAGAAACTACTTATGAAAGTTATTAGAGTAGTTATACTTGATTTGAATTGAGTATATTTACTCTTACTTGAGTGAACAGTTACTTAGTAGTACATTTTAAAGTTACAAAAGCTTAATGTCGTCCTTAAATATACAGTATGTGTGGATTGTGTTTCGTGACCCCTTTTGTTTTTAATACATTTTTATGGTATTTACTTTAGAAATTAGGATTTTCACATATTACAAGTTTTGCTTCTCGTAATTTATATCAAAACTGATACATAGACCATTTTTTTATACTCACTCACTACTCGCAGTACTAACATTTTCTCAAAGTACTTTACTACTTGAAATACATTAACATTTCGACTTCGCTAAAATTGTTTAACAAAAATATCATTTATTGAATGATAAGTCGACATACCGGTAGTAAGTTTCATAACAGCCCTATATTGATCAATCTCAATTTTGTTTATTAGTTTTTTTTAAATAATACGTGCAAATAAATATAGCTTTTACTAATTGAGTAGGATTCATGCACATATATACATACAGTACATACCATTTCAAAAACCGCCAATTTAAAAAATGAATACTTTCCTCCATCGGTCATTTGAAAAAAAAAGAAAAGAAAAGTACTTTACTCCTTGACGGTAATTGAGATTGACCAAAGTTCAGATTGCATCATATATAAATTATATTACAAAGAAACAAAGAAACGTGAATTACAACCTAAAAAAACATGAACAGTTTTAACGACAGGCGCGTTGGCTATTCTGTTGGTCGGGGACACGGCTTTATGGAAATGAAAAGGTTAAAGGAACAGGCCGCCCTTTTCCCAGACTGAGATTATGTTCTTACCTGAGCTTAGACGAGTTGATGCGTACCTGTCTGGTCTTTACGCGTGCCCTCAGTCAGGCAAAAAGACCAAAGATGTTGTTAGCATTAGGCCTCTCCCAGCATTATTCCTATGGCTCCAGACGGGGGTGAAGTTGGAAGCGACCACGCTCTTCCACGGGCACAAAGACCAGACAGGTGTGTATCAACTTGTCTAAGCTCAGGTAAGAACATATATCAGTATGGGAAAAACGGTGGCCTGTTTCTTTAAGGCACCCCATAAGATAATGTGTCCTATGCCTTTGACCCATGTTACCCCAAAGGATGAGGGTCTGATCAGATCTTGAGCCAGGCTTGTACCTACGTGGAGGATACTTTTGTGCATGCCATCAACATCTCGCCCTCATGGAGCCACTTTTCCTGACTTAATCCTGTTTTCATTTTGACTGTAGCACTGTATCAGTTCATCTCGGGGCATTTCCTCTGTCTGTTCATGATGACGCTGCAGGTGGGTAAGTGGAGCAGCAGATGTATCCAGCTCTTAACCTGAGCCGATCACACAAAGAGTCTTACTGATAATCCAGGCCCATCGTTTCTTATGGAGCTCTGCAAACACTGATATGGATGGAGATAATATCGTCTCATCGGCAGCAAGGGGGAGTGTGAGGCTTATCCACTCAATATGTGCAATTAAAGGCGCATGGTCTGAACTGTGGAGAGTGAGGCTAAGAGGTACTTGTGCGGAAATAAACCATCCCCTCCTCCAGGGGATAACTGGTAAGTCTGTTGTATTAAGAGAGATCGACTGAAGCATTAACATTGGATTTGAGTTATAGTTTTTTAACCCTCAATGAACATAATGAACGTACACAACTTATACAGTATATAGGTGGGTTCCAGGGGCTCCGGTTTCCCCGTCAATCTAAAACATCCACATTAGGCTAATAATGGCAAAACAGAAGGCGATCCTGGGTCCGCAGATGGGTCTATATTAGGATAGTTTTTTGTTTTTCAATTATAAAGTTACGCAGGTAAGAACCTAACATTTAACAACAGACAGACTTCCATTGGAGTAGTTTAATATAACAAATACTCCGAGGAACCCTCAGAGGAGCACAATACAGACACAACCACTCCACTGTGCTGCTGTCACAATGACTTCAGCAGCTCTTATAGACTTCTCTCAAGGCAAATAAATATACAGTGTCTTGCAAAAGTACTAATACACCTTGAACTTTTGCACATTTTGTCAGGTTTACAACAGGTCTTTCCACAGATTTTCAACAGGATTTTGGTCAGCATGATGCTCCCCCCACCATGTTTGACACTGGGGATGGTGCACTCAGGACGATGAGCAGAGTTAGGTTTGCTCCATACATAACGTTTTCCATTTGGGCCAAAAAGTTAAATTTTTGTCTCATCTGACCAAAGCACCTTCTTCCACATGGTAGCTGTGTCCTCCATATGACTTCTAGCAAACTTCAAACGGGATTTCTTGTGGCCTCCTTTCAATAATGGCTTTCTTCTGCCACTCGTCCATGAAGGCCAGATTTGTGTATAGTACGACTTATAGTTGTCCCATGTACAGATTCCCCCAGCTCAGCGGCAGTTCGTCGCAGCTCCTCCAGAGTTATCTTGGGGCACTTGGTTGCATTTCTGACCAGTGCTCTCCTTGTTCGGTCTGTTAGTTTAGGTGGACGGCCGTGTCTTGGTAAGTTCGCAGTGGTGCTATACTCTTTCCATTTCTGAATGATGGATTGAACAGTGCTCCGTGAGATGTTCAAATCTTGGGAAATCTTTGTATAACTTAACGCTGCTTTAAACTTCTCCACAGCTTTATCCCTGACCTCTCTGTTGAGCTCCTTGGCCTTCATGATGTTGCTTAGTGACCAATACACTCTGACCATAGCTCTGAGGCCCTCACAGAACAGCTGGAATTATTCTGAGAGTAGATTACACACAGGTGGCCTCTATTTAATGGTTAGGGCAAGGTGTGAACATTCTGCAGTCATTAGGAATGTTATAAAGGCAATTTAATGCACTCAGAAAATGCTGTATGAATACTTATGCACGCCCCACTTTTCACTTTTCTATTTTTTGAAAAATAACAGAATGATGTATCATTTTGCTTTCACTTCACAGTTGTCTGTTACTTGTGTGTGAACTTTCAGTAAAAAATTCAAAATAAAATCTGTATGTTTAGGGTTGTAAACAGGACAGAAAGTTCAAGGCGTATTAGTATTTTCGCAAGGCACTGTAAATACAGTAAATATAGATACAGTTCCATTAGAGAGGAAGGAGTTGACAATGTAACACTAGAGGCTGCTCACATGCTATAAAAAGCAGTGTGAAGAACGTACTTGCAATACGTTCAACCACAAGATCTTCATAAGGCCGACAAATAGCTTTCTTTACTCCCTGAAGAAGGCTGTGTGTTGGTTGCTACCATAGACGCATGGGATAAAGAAATCCCCAGCATGCAATGTTTCTAAGACTGTTTAGAGCAAAATAAATAGAGAAATGTGATGCAGGAGAAGTGTCTTTTTCTCTCGCTCTCACTTTACTAATGTTTACAAAATCACACCTTTAATCCACCCAGCTCAGCGATTAGTGGCTGTTTTGATCTTGATGCGGTTACGATGATTTGATGACATAGTTTAGGCGTGAACGGGCACGTCCTTCATGACAGAGGCGGTTCTGCTCATGTGTAGTTTGTATCTTGGACTGATTTGACTGGCGGTGTTTTAACGAGCCAACGACAGATTTCAGTTCTGTGTGAACCAGGGACAAAGGATTAACCGCTCGCTGACACAGACACACACACGCACACACACACGCACACGCACACGCACACGCACACACACGCACACGCACACACACACACACACACACACACACACACACACACACACACACACACAGAGAGAGACTGGGCATGTTATAACAAGAGACACTACACTTCAGAGAGAGCAACAGCATCATTTAGTGCGTCTTCAGCAACGGGGCAGAACTTCAGACTGTGATCATTTCAGCAATCGCTGTAGGGAAAAAGATTTGACAGAAAGAGAAGTTTGATGACGGTCAGAGTGACCAAAACGTTGCTGCAATAAAAGCCAAGTAAAAGAGTGAGACAGTGAGACAAGTTAATCTATTCTTCTACGCACCTGTTGCCGACTCAGGTGTGCAGAACTTCCAATTATCAGACAGAAAAAGTGCACCCTGGAAAATTCTGCTGTTTTTCTTTTTGTCTTTCTACAGGCTATGTATCTTACCCATTCTCGCTGTTCGGTCCCACTGTGGGAAACAACATTAAGCCCACACATGCTACAATGAAGTTTGATAATACAAATATGTTTTTAATCTACATGATCTGTTGAGAACAGCTGGTGTAGAGCATCAAATATGACCTACACATTTTGACACCCAAGTACGCATGTACGAAATGTTGCTCTGAAAGTACGCAAATATCTCTCTCTCTATTTATTTATTTCTGCGTGTGGCGTGTAAATAAACTATGCAGGGGTAGAGCTGTAAAAGTTGAGCGGTGCTTTACGCCAAGTTGACACTTCTCCGATGAAGCAGCAACGCCAGCGCCATCAGCCAATCAGACGTTGGTATCGCTGTCAGGGGGCGGGCCTTGGGCGCTCTGGGCTAAAAACATTTACCTCCGAAGCTAAAGCGTGCGCACCAGGATGGACCATTGAACTAACCTGACATATGTCACACATATGGGTTACATTACAAGTTACTTGTATTAGTTACATTGAGCTACGGCCAACAACATCTCCACCTCCTCAGCACACTAATGACTTTTACCAACACTCACTTTATTGGAAGTGTGTTTTAACAATAACATCAACAAAGCGACGCAGACTCAGACTAGTGACATATTTCCATCTCTCTCCCCGACCAGTGTGAGTGTTTTTAGACTCGTCGAGATGCAAAAATAAATGTATTTTTTTTCCAAAGGAAAATGACAAAATAGTAACTCACAGTGGTTTGGAAAAGTAACTTAAATCTGATTACTTGTTTGGAAATAGTAATGCGTTAGATTACTAGTTACTGAAAAAAGTAATCCGTTACTAAGTAATTAGTTACTGGCATCACTGGTCACACCACATCCACCGCTGTGTGCGTACGGGTGGAAGAGAGCTTACACTTTTAACCCTCCTGTGACTTGGCAAACGGCCATTTCCCTTTTCCACACCCCCCACCACTACAAGTGCTCACCCCGTTAACCCCTAAAGACCAGTACATCCATCCGCCACCGCCTCCCTCCTCCTTGACGTATTGTATTTTTGAAAGCAGTGCGAACGGCAGCAGGAAGAAATCGCTCATTCACAGCCAAACACGCGGATCCCTGGAGACTTTCTCAGGAAACTCGTGTCCGAAACCTCGTCCTAGTGTCGCGTCCAGGAAGGCCCCGCGCATGAATCATGTGAAACGTATTGTTCTTACACTCAAGAAAGCCTATCTCCTAACCTTTTGCTACACTTTGCCTGCGTTCCCATGCGCTATAAGCGGACCGCCGATGCGACTTGCCTCTCTACACTTCCTGGCACATGATGGGAGTTGATGTTTAACTCTGGGGGAAAAGGCTTGGACTGTTTTACACACACGAGGCCATTGACATCTGCACTTTTGGTCTCATGCAAGTATGAATGGAAGAAAGTCCTCTTCCTGCTATAACGTACAGAGAAGTGACTTTGCATCGCACTGCAGGGTTAAATAAAGAAGTCAGGGTGAGCAGTAGCACGTTTACATTCGATAGTTTGGAAAATGAACCTAAACAACTTCCACCTACATCAAAATGGCAGCTTTTTATGTGTACTTTAGCCAGGGCTGGAATAACATTGATGCATAATAAGCTGTTTGCTGAAAAAGACACACCCAGTACCGCCTCATAAAATGTTTGACCTTCCAAGTTCCACCAGGAAAAAGATCAAGTTCAACACAGGACTAAACCAGGTCTAAAAAGAGCCCAAAACATTAAAAAAATATATATAAACTGGGATGTTCAACCAAGTGCCATCACACTAAATCTCTTGCCCAACGGTATCAGTCATAGCTTATTTATTTGATATAGGTTTTACGCCAGACGTCCTATCTTGGGACCAGAACGTCTTAAATAGAATCCGCCATGTTAGAGAGTACTAGCAAACAGGAATAATAACAATTGTTTTGTGCTTTACAAGCCTGTGTTAACAAGTTTCTCAAAGTGTTACACACTAGTAATTTTTATCATTCAGTTCACACACAGTGGTGGTGAACTACTGTAGTCACAGCTGCCAATCTCCGACCACCGGCCAAACCCTTACGCGCACACTGCTTTCATACACAGGCGCTGGGTGAAGTGTCTTGCCCAAGGACACAACAACAGTCTGGGATTCACACCCCATTACCATCTGAGCCACTTTTGCCCCATTTTGTCCATCGACCAACTCTGAACTAGCGGCATTGTAGCTCAGCGGTTAACCTTTGTGCTTCACAGCAGGACGGTCCTGGGTTCGATTCCCACCCGGACGAGCCTTCCTGTGTGGAGTTTGCATGTTTGCCCCATGTCTGCGCAGGTTTCCTCCGGGTACTCCAGTCAGGTGACACTGACCATCAGCCTGGCTCCACATCTGGAGATGGTCTCTCAGGTGCTACTCTGCGGAGCACAGACGGCGTTAGCATATAGCCTCTCCTCTTCTCATCTATGGATCCAAACGGAGGTGAAGTTAGAAGCGCTTCCTACGCCTTGCAATAAGAGTACCTATATTGCAAGGCCTAATCAGCCTGCCATAACGGCTGCGCCAACCAACAGTAGAAGCGGCAGGCGGGACTTGTAAAACAAGGTGATCACGTGTAGTGTAGGAGCTATTTGTCAGTTTTTTGGTTTAAAGTTAAAATTAAGTTCACTTTTTGTTTATTAGTTACACATTTTGAGTTGTGTAGTTTCTAGTCCATTATTTTTGGTTTCGTATATTATATATTTTTTAATATGCTAAGTTTACTTTTTTGTTTATTTTGTTGGTTTATTCTACCATTGCGCACCTTTGTTTATTTGAGTTAAATCCTAAATTTGCTTATGTCGCAGTTTTGAGTTTTCTTTTTGTTGACAGATAATCACTACATGTACCATGGGCAGGCTGAGAATCACGTCGGGGTCACCAATGTGGCGAGAAAGACAAGGACATATGCGAGCTGCAAGTGAGTCTACTTTATTCTCTCGAGCCACAGCAATAATGCCCGGAGAACAGGTCGAACAAAAAAGGAAGGCTGAGACACGCCCCCAAAACCTGCTGGGTGAGAGACACCCCTCCAACATGCACCCCACAGCCTATTCATTTCACCTTAAACTAAAACATTTGAGACGTCAAACTACTTTGTTAGCTATCAAATTCATTTCATGTGAATGATAACTCCAATAGCTTTCTGTACATCCTAAAATGAGTTTTTATTATGAAATATGTCAGGCTCTGGCATTTTAATGACAAAATCTCAAGCTCTGTACTCTAGTCATTCTGAAGAATAACTTTGGGCAACAAATCAGTAAAAGACACTTGGGGATAAAAATGAATGGGAATGTGTTTGTAGACCAACATATCACCAGACGATACGAGTACGCTGCTTTGGACGTAATGTAAAATATAATAAATGTCAATAACCTATAAACCTTTTCCAACAACCATTAAAAACAATCTAATGTAGGAACTGGAATCCATCACAGTTATCAAAGGCACTATAGGAAACTACATGACCTGCCTTTGTCTCACTCAAAAAACACCCATTCCTGTCTGAAATCACTGCCTCTCAGCAAACCCTTATCAGCGGGTTAAAACACTGCAGTTTGTCACAGTAAAGCGGGTGAGTTGAGCCGTTATCTCCGTGAACTCTGGCCTGGTCCTGTTTTTCTGTCACGTCCAAACAGATTTCTATAGGGTTAGCATAAGGTAAAGGTTCCTACGTACAGTACGAAGCAGCGTGGACAATTTCGAACATTGTAGTCTCAAATACAGCACGCTTTACATAATTGTAGTAAGGTGTACAGAGTTATGGCAGTACGTTGAATGAGACACAACTCGGCTAACAGTAAGTAACATAAACATGGAGAGTTAAGTCAAGCCAATACAACCTACTGTGTCTACATTTGCATATAAGAGGCACCAGCTTTCTGTGACAGATCTTGGCTGTATTCCCAACTTTTTGCTTGGTTTTAAATCACATTGCATCAAACAAGTACAAACCAGAAACAGTCGGAAAGCACAGTCAAATACAGACTAATGTGACAGTTCATTTTAGTTCGAAAAACCGATAAACGCAATAGTAGAAACACGTTTTTTCCAGCTCAGGCTTCTAAGTGCAGGTGAAACGCACAGGTTGTCCAAGCATTAATCACGACTCGCTTGGATTATTGTAATTCTTTATATTTTGGTCTAAACCAGTCGTTGATTCATAGGCTCCAAATGGTCCAAAACGCGGCTGCACCCCACTTTGGGAACCACTGGACTACTGTAATGTCCTGCTCTCTGGTCTTCCCAAAAAGAGTATCTCAGGTTGACAAGTTTTACAAAATTCAGCAGCTCGTGTCCTGACGAAGACCAGGCGGCGGTGACTGGCTGTGGCTGTATGGGTGCTGTCCTGTGGCTGTGTGGGTGCTGTCCTGTGGGTGCCCAGGTGGAGGTGTGGTGTCTCTGCTGCGCCTCCTATGGGGACCCTTGTGTCGGTGCCCGGGCGGCCGCGGCTGCTCTGCTGCTCCCGGGGAGGACGGCTCCTCTGATGGGGTTTCCTCACCTACTTCATTTTGATTCTGTTTGTGAGTGTGAGTGTAGAGCAAAGGGCAGGGGGTGTAGGTGTGTGTGAGTATTGTGATAACTGTATATATTGGGTGGGTTTGACGGGCGAGAATGTCTTTTTAAATGTCAAGCACTTTGCGATGCACCTGTGTATGAAAAGCGCTCTATAAATAAAGATTGATTGATTGATTGACTAATATATTTGTTTTTCTGTCACATTGAGCTCTCTGTATTTAGTGGAAAAGGAACAACAGCTTCCACTTTGATGCCGGCGCCCGATTGACTCAGTATAAGGACATCCATGTTTGCTTGTTTTAGTGACACTCATTTCCTGAGAACATCGCAGTAAAAGCAATAACCAGGATGGCACTGAGTAAACATTACATGCAAAAACTCATATAAGATTAACTGCAACGTTCTGCTTAAAAACAGCCTGTTACGATACTGTATATATAAAAGTACAACATGATTTATTATTTATATACACTTAGAATTTCTTTTAATAAAATATAACAACGGCTACTTTTTGTGAAAGAAAGTGATTTCACCTCAAGCCTTTTTTGTCTCTGGTACTATGGAGTGCAGGTACCCACTAAGATGTGTCTCTATGTGCTTTATCCTGGAACCGCCACCGTAACGTGGTGGAGGAATTTGAGCACCCGAATGATCCTGGAGCTCTGTTGTCGGGGGCTTCGTGCCCCTGGTAGGGTCTCCCATGGCAAACAGGTCCTAGGTGACGGGTCAGAAAAAGAGCGGATCAGAAGCCCCTTATGAGAGACCAACAGGCCCGGTTAGAACCATGAGGCCGTCCTTCTGTGGACCCACCACCTGCAGGAGGAGCCATAGGGGCTGGGGCAATGTGATTTGGGCAGCTCCAACAGCTGCCCCCACGACCCGGCAACGGACAAGTGGAAGAAAATGGATGGATGGATGTATATTTCCATATATATATATTTTCTTACAAAACCACTCTACAATGAAAAAGTAATATAGAAGTATTATAGGATATAGTAGTATAGTACTAATAGTATTCAGAACTTCCCCATACGTCTAGTTGGGGAGAACGACACACTAACAATTTTTTTCCTGAAAATTCACTCCAGACAGTTGCATAGTTTTGAACAAGTGAAAATAGTGTTGAATTTCCAAAACAAAAACATGTTGGTAATAGTTCATTGGTCATAGAAAGTTGTCACAGAAGCATGAATTTAACTTTTATATAAGTAGTACGACGATAAAATACTAGTACAGCAGTGGTAGTGACCATCATATGAGATGTGGCAATAGTATGTTGTGCTTCCACCATTACTAACTATCTAGTTACTTGACATTCTTAAATTTCACTTGGGTAATTTTATCTAAATGAGTAATGAGTTTATATTATGGGTTCATCCACCACTGAGACGTCTGTAGTTATGATATACTTATTTGACCCATGACCTTGTGACCTAGGAGCAGGGATTAGCTGGAAAACAAGCCCCCTCCTCTGTCGCTCTATATTACTTTATTTCTCTCTCTGTCTCAATTAACTTAAAACATTTTACTGTTGGTATAACCTCAACAATTATATGGTTATATGAATCTTTATGGCTGTGTCAGGATGGGCTTCATTCTGAGAAAAAAACAACAACACTCTAGTGTGGTAAGCCCCAATGTCACAACAAGAGCCACTAATCTAACCTCAACTAAATACACACATTGCCAGTAATACCAAATGGGCTCTCATGGACACAGACCATGTTTCTTTTCTCAGCAGTTTATCAAAATTAAGCTATTTAATATTGTTAAATAGTTTAGCTACCTATAGGCGAACATTTCTGGGTGTTACTAAGTGGGACTTAAATCACACAACAATAATACTAGGGTGCTTGTCAAAGAACGGGAAGAGTGAGCGACGAGCTTTACCCTGATACTGATCTTAATCTCATTACTGCACCACTCTCAGTGACAGTGAGGGATTATGTCGACACCACGGGGACATTATTATTGCCACTAAAAATGTTCACCTCATCTTCTCTGCCCTGTTGTTGTTAATCAGTGCTTGGCTCAGGACTTACCGCAGTTAGAGCCACTCCTTAACCCCGTTTTCCTGTCGGTCTGCTGTTTCGGACACGTGCGGAGGGGGATAAGAAAGTGTCTTTTCACCCACTTAGTCACATCTTCTCCGTTTGGGTCGATGTCTGTTTCAATGGAAGACGCTGCTCACCTTAAATGACAGCGGTTTCCTTGTGTCCTGCGATTGGAAAACGCAGAAATCTATTTTAACTGTAGTTTTAGGGAAGAATTGGGAAATAGAATTTGAATCGTGACCCTGTGATGATCAAGCAATACGGAGAGATCGTCCTATCGGGATTCGGTGCTTCTCTGTTTACTCTCCAGCTACACTGCAAAAAGTAATTAACTAGATTAGTATAAATGTTTCAATTTGAGCATAATAATCAAAATGTGAGTTGTTTTGACTAGGTAAGATGTATTTGGCCATTTGACCTGGATTATTTCACTTGTTTTGAGATGTTTCTGACTCGTTTCAATACATTTTGTCTCTATTTCAAGTAATTTTCTTTGCCAATGGGGCAATAAAATCGGTGTTATCTCATTGGCAATTTCACTTTCTTATTTAGAGCGAGATTTAACGTAGAACCAAGTCTGAAATGTCCTCAAACTAGCAAAGTGAACTTGGTCAGACCAGGAACAAAGTCTAAATGAGTGAAAACCGCTCAAAACTAGATACATTTCCTCAATTCAAGACATTTAAGCCAAATGCTTGATATTTACTTTTTTTGCAGTGTATTGGTAGAGGCTGAGTGAGTGACAGGCGGCTTTAACCAATCACAGAAGAGTGTGAACTCTATAATGGCCAAAATGAATAGGCCGAAGAGTGAAGTTTATCAGCGTCGAGTTGATATCTTTAGAAACAGATGCTGACGTTCAGTTTATGTAACACTATAATACCTGTGAATATTTCAAGTGAGTAACGTATGGGAGAAGACGAATAAGGCGCGACTTAATTGGACTTCACAATGGCAAATGTCCTTGTTGCAACAGCTCTTAAAACACACAGAGGCACAAATAGTTAGAAAATAGGAATACAAAGAAAACCAAGGTAAATGTGCAATCAGGTAATGAACTTTTTACATGCTCTCCTGCCTGTATTGTGTAGTGTTGGTATGTTTTTACCCAATGGTACTGCGGATGGACATTAGCACTGTACTAAATTCAGCATATTTACAGCACCAGTTGTCTATTCATTATGATGTCCCACTCATATAGATTAATACATTGAATTTAAAATGAATTAAGGCATCAGGCTGACAGTGTTGGGATTGTATTAGTTGCTCTCAATGTAATTTTCCCCTTCATTTTTGTCTGTCTCCAACACTGACTACCTTCATAACCTTTCAGTAGATCCATAAGTCTCCTCTTTGTCTTCCTCTAGCCCTCCAGCTTTAAACATATGGGTTCACTGACCTTATCTCAAAAACAATGAACATGAACGGTCCTTTTGTGTAAATAATGGTCAATTAAAAAAAGAAAAAGTGTGATGTGCAAAAACTGACCTATTATAAGATTTTGATGTACAAAGGTGTATCTCTCAAATTGACCTTTGGGGGAGCCCTCACTCGTTTTGTATTTCCGTGCTTTGTGCCCATTTTAGCCAAAGGGAAAACAAGACATTATCACGTTGCATCTTTGATAGCGGTCGTAAACAGGCAGTGCATTAGCAGCGTCGATGATGGCACAAACAACCAGGAAGAACGGCGGTGGATATTTTGAGCCTTTTCAGTCAATGGTGTGAAGTGCGTAATCCCGATGTTTTTTCCCCCTCCATATAAGCCTCTCTGTCAGAGTGTGAGAACCGTCAAAGAAGAGACGAGTTCTGCTTTTCAACAATCAACAAAAGGCTTCCCTTCCCTTTTCCCCTTGAGTCCTGAACAAAGTGTACAATCTCCAATGGGAAACAGATAGATAGCAGTAAATGACAGCTGGGTCGAGGCCAAAACAGCATATTGTTAATGCACTCAGAGTCATTTCAGGCTCAATTTAAAACACCCATAAGCATCACAGCACATTAGTATTGTTTAATGGTTACAAATAGTGCATATAATCACCCACCATTAACAACTTCATGTATTCTTTTGAACCAGTTGGGTACACTTTGCAGCAAGATTTTTTTAAAGAATATTGAGCCACGTTATTTAAACATTAGTTCACAACAGTGTCAGATCCGTTTGGCAAAAAAAAAAAAAAAATTACAAATTACCAATCCAAAAGCCATTTTGCCCCCTATCAAAAATATTAAATTTAACGCATAATAAATGAATTATTTAAATAGGCCTATTGTATACTCGCTTTTTGCTGTTACTTTTGTTCCCTTTCTATCAGATTATAAGGAATAATCCGTCAAAGATATTGAATTTAACGCATAATAAATGTATGATTTATATAGGCCTATTGTATACTCGCTTTTTGTTGTTACGTTGTTCCATTTCTATCAGATTATGAGGATTATTTAACGCATAATAAATTAAATAGGCCAATTGCATCTGGCTTTTTGTTAGTTTGTTCCCTTTCTATCAGATTATCAGGAATAATCGAAAAAATGTAATAAAATGTATTACTTTTTTTAGTACAACTCTTCATATTGCCAATTCACTGTTGAAAAAATATGAATACTTGCCCATCCAACTAATAATTACAAGTTAAAGTTAAAGAACATTTACATTTCATAGAATGTGGCATGGGTGTGTATGTGTTTGTTTGTCTGTATTTTTGTTTTGTTTTTTATGCCTTGTTGATGTCTATTGTCCTGTCCTTTCATGTATGGTTTTAAATAAAAAAATAATTACAAGTTATTATGAGTAGAAAAAGAAAAGGGAAAAAAATGGACACCTGTCAAATGCGCTTCTTGCCTTTCAGAAAATGTTTTAGTTTATCGAAAAGGATTAAAAAAAAAAAAAAATACCGTCCTTTTTACTGTAATAGCCATGTCTCTCCTCGGCGGCGGTCTCTTCTGATAGTCTGTTGTGTGATCCAATAAGCTCCAGTCCGTGTTTCCCTCGGAGCCCGTGTCTCAGGCTCACTGGCATGGTTTGTTCTTTTTAACAGTCTATGGTTGACTAGCGGAGAGAGGCGCTGGGAAGAACGCGATCCCAGGACCTGTGCGTAAAAGGAGACCCCGCAATCTACCTTGTCTGTCTCACTGGAACGCGGACAAAAAGGAAAACAAGTGTAATGTTCAGCTTGGATTAATTTCCATCTCCCGCTTTGGATCTTTGCGACGCGTGGACACAAGTTTCATCATTTTTTTTCTATTATTTTTATCCCCAAACATTGCGGTGCGAATCTGACAGACGGATCCGTGCTGGGGGAGTCCTCGGGCGCTCGTTGAAATCTCTGCAATGACTGGACAACCTTGAGCTACAGCGTTTTCGAGGAAAGTCGGCATAAACGGGCGAAACGAGTCGATAACTGTGTTTTTTCCAATGCGCTCAAACACAATTTGTTGTGAAAAGTGCGAGCGCCACGCCAGTACGCGTGCCACAACAACAACCAACGCGTCAGCGGCAGCGGCTAATGGAGCCACATTTTTGTAAAGTATTAAATTGAGCTGCGCGTATGTGCCGCCGTGGATCCGTGCATTTTGACATGGGCTGCGCAAAACGAAGAGCTCGGGACTGTTTGCACGCAGTAAAATGTGGAGAAAGCTATTTTTAAAAAAGGGCTTGAGTTTTGGGAGCGAAGGAAACTTCGCGTCTTGTGGCCTCGCGTCTTCACGTTACCGTTAGCATCGGCTAAGCTAGCTATTGACATTAGCGCGAGCTGCGTCAAAATAAAGCGTTTTTTCCCCTGGCGCCGTTGCAACATGGAGGAAAGCGACTTGGACACCTAAAAGCAAACGCTGTCCTCAAACCACGCACACATTCGCCACACGAGGGATTTGTTTTCCCTTTTTTCCTTAACAGCGAGGAGCGCTTTTTTGTGTGCTGCGCTAGCTTGGACGCTAGCGTGTGTGTTATTGCTGGACTGACCACGTTGGACTCGTTCCTCCGCCCATTTTCCGGGATCATGCCTTTTATTTAGTTTTATTTACCTGTCAGCTGCCACACAAACGCCGTGTCCATAAAGGCACGCGAGACACCCCCCCCTTTGACAAGAAGGAATATTTGGGATTTGCTGCGGACCGAGGCTACGCTGTCTGTCTAACCCAGTGATGTGGCTGCGGACTTTGTGTTTTGTTGTGGCCGCCGTCTGCATAGTGAGCTGTCACCGAGCCAGCGGAGAAAGTAAGTAACTCATTTACGTAACGTGACACGTAAACAAGTCCATTCAAAGCACTTTTCGTTATTTAATTCCTTGTCGGTACATCTAAGGGACGGTCTTTATTTTATGTCGCAAAATCCCCCGTCATATTCCAGAGATTTGTCTTTCATCATATTAATTTGGTTAAATTCTCATGTGAAGAAGCTGACAGGGACAATGCCAAATATTAAGACTTCTCCTTATGGTCATTTCTGATTCTTATTGTTGGTCATAACAATGACATAACACATTTATTACAACTAACTCGATTTTCTAAAATTGAGCAAAAAGGTTTACACAATTTTAGCAACATTCATAACCAGCACATTTGAAGTCGATAACCACTTATTTTTCCATGCATTGTCTAAAGGAGATGGCAAACAATTGTATTTGCTATAATTATCATAGTTATTAGCAAACGATTTTCTTCCTGCAAAAAATTTAAATAAACCATGAATGTTTTGCAGGATAGAGCATGATGTAATTTCTGTAATTTTAATGCAGTCATAAAAAAACTACAGGGGGGAATGTGAAGAAGTCATGACATATAATCACCTATCTAGTTTCTAAAGGGGGGAAAGTAGCCAAAATAGGATCATGAATTGACGTATAACTTTTATCATAAAGGTTGAAAGTAGATGAAGAAGAATGTAAACTAAGAGATTGTGTGGAGTACAGTAGTTCGCATAAAAAATTGCTGTAATAAAAAACAATCTTAGAAGTTACAGTTTTCAAGTTCTTAATGTAAAAGCTGATGTAACTCAATGAGCACCACGTCTACAGGGGGGAATGTGATTTCCATTTAGAAATATAACTGCTGAATAAAAAGTTAAATATTTAACTTGTTCCTTCAATAACAACATTTGAAAGAGGAAGTTTCCATTCTCAACAACACTATCTGCAGTTTTTGAACGTGTTCTTCCCACTGATGCTGATTTGGTTAAAGGAAGTAGGCAGCTCTGCTCTGTCAGTGCCTTGGAAAGGGACAAAGGTTAAAACTTATCGGCTGTTTGAGTCTATGCGAACTGTAAACAAAATGGTTTCGGCCTCAATAAGTAGTCTGAGAATGTCTACAGGAATGTATTAATTATCAGTTTATTGTTGAATGGGAAATCTTTAGCTTGTGGTGTGGAGCAATAAAGACTCTTTTGACAATTGTGTTCAAGTCCCACCTGGGCCTTTCTGTGTGGAGTTTGCATGTTCTTCCCCCTACCACTAAAAACATGTACAATAGGTTCTTCTCTGGGGCCACGACGCCCCTGAAAAAGAGATTCCTAATCTCAGTGGGACTTTCCTGGTTAAATAAAGGTAAAAAAATAAATAAATAACATTGCCGTTAAGAATGGATAAAAATAATTTGGACACAATTATTTCAATTCCTCCAGAGATTTGAAAAAGAAAACGATAGACCTTGTCATTAAGAAGGGTTTTAAACTTCTAATTTGAAATAGTAGAAATTTAGAAATAATAGAAATTAATGAGTTTTGGCCAACATTTTAGGATACACATAATTTGTTTGTCTATTAAATGGCCTCTCACTACAGCATGCTTTGCCTTGCAGATTTGGGACTCATGAATTCAAAGCAACAGGGAAACAACAGCCATGTTTATTATGTTTAACCATACATAACCCAAAGTGACTGTGTGGGCATCATATCAGCGTTGTATTTTCAACCAATTTAAACTCAACTTTGAAAACATGGAAGGAAATCTCTTTGTATATGAGTTTATATAGAAACGAACAGAAAAAGGCTGTACTGCAGTAACAGGAGAAATGACTGACGAGTCTGTGTGACGGAGTGTTTTAGATGTATCGACGCTATGATGTATTTGCCTCTCTTCCATACACAGCGGTGCTTGTGGTGCATATAGTGCTTGGGGACAGCCTGTAACTTGGCAGTGCACTGTTTTCATTGGCCTGTGTCGAGTTTTTTTTGTCATTACTACAACTTTGTGAGTTTTCTACTGCAGAGTTCTCACTGATAACAGGCAGGGAAGGTATTTATGGTCAGCAAAAATGTTTGAATATGTTCGTAGTATAGCATTTCTCTGGAGTTTTATAAGGTGTTTTCTCTATTGATATTGTATCAGATGCGAGTAGCCAAAAATGTACCTTGAAAAGATAAAAAGGGGTTAAAAAGAAGAAGTCATGACATATAATCACCTATCTAGTTTCTAAAGGGGGGAAAGTAGTCAAAATAGGATCATGAATTGACGTATAACTTTTATCATAAAGGTTGAAAGTAGATGAAGAAGAATGTAAACTAAGAGATTGTGTGGAGTACAGTAGTTCGCATAAAACATTGCTGTAATAAAACCAATCTTAGAAGTTACAGTTTTCAAGTTCTTAATGTGAAAGCTGATGTAACTCAATGAGCACCACGTCTTCCTAGAGTTAATGGCTTGTTTTCCAGGAGATTAGCACAAGCTTGTCCTGTTTACAGTCAGAGACATGTCCACTGGATCTACGCCGACAGCGTCACCTAAGCCTGTTGCAGCAGCGCAGGGCTGGAGTTTTGGTTCAAGACGAGCAGCTACTGATATAATGAATTAGCAAAATAGGATATCTACAGTTTGTTCGTGTAACTCTGGACGTTTGACAGTTGTTGCACGGTGTAGAAACACTAGCAAACCTTCATGACGAGGATAGTTTCTAAAGGAGGCAATTTGTGTGTCGGTTTTATTTATGCACCCATGCTAATAATGTTGACACGGATACAAAGGGGACCAGATTTTTTCTTCCAACTTGAAATGGCCATATTATTGCCTGAGTTAATGCATTTGATAATTGATTAGTGACCGTTTTAAATGTTGTTCTATACTCTATACAAAATCAGGTTTGCGCGTTAATAATAATCGGTTCTACACAGCGCTTATTC
Organism: Proterorhinus semilunaris; assembly: GCA_021464625.1. NCBI lineage: Eukaryota > Metazoa > Chordata > Actinopteri > Gobiiformes > Gobiidae > Proterorhinus > Proterorhinus semilunaris. The sequence goes on along the minus strand of CM038358.1, from coordinate 24,849,950 downwards.
AGTATTCACTCAGTCCACATTGTAGCCATAGCTGCACTGGGGCTGCGCGGACGATCTGCGCCATCCGATCCACACTGAACCCTCCCTCAGACGTCACATTTACACCGGCAGCGTGGGCGACGTGTCTTGCCTGAGGACGCAACAACAGTCTGCGCTCGCGGGGCCATCGATACAAACTTTCCGGTTATAAGACGACCCGCTGTAGTAGGGCTGGGCGATATGGCCTAAAATCTATATCATGATATGAAAAAATAAACATCACGATAACGAGTGACAGTGATATTTTATTCTTTTTTTTTTTTTTTTTTTACCGGCATAATTGTCTTCCAAATATGATCTACTCGAGCAGTTTACATCCTTCATTTCATTTTACTTTTTCAGCACGTGTCCCCGTGTTCTACAGTCACCGATAAACGACATAAAAAATTACAACGATATCAAAACATTATATCACGATAACGATATGCGATACGATATGGCCCAACCCTACGCTGTAGCACGGTTTCACAAATGCAGTCGCCTTCTTTGCTTTTATGTAGCAAGGAATTTGATTTCGAAACTACAAAGTTTGAAATGCAAAGTGTCCACATGCAGGTACCCCATTAGAGAGCGTGAGTGCTGGTCAGTTAAATCTAAGTTAATGTCGATGGCAGTAACGCACTCATTTGACATTCTACTGTACAGTGGTAACCATGATAGTTGGTGAATCTTTAGCCTGCGTGTCTTTTAAGTACGTTTTACAAATCACATGTTGTGTAATAACCCCCCCACCCACCCACCCTCCTGTGTCTGTCTGTGTCCGCCCCCCACTCTCTCATTCCCCTTCCCTCTATCTGTCCCTCGCTCTTTTTTGGAGCGGACCGCAGACCTGGGCCCCACTGCTGTGTTTCATAAGCTTCAGTTCGAACTCAGGAAATCTTCTCAGCTACTTGTTGTGAACTTTCCAACGCAGCGTGATGGAAAAATGTGCTTAATAATGGCGGCTTATATTTGGTTTGTACAGCGGCCACAATATACGACGCGAGTAAGCCAGAGCAGTGCGCAACCGAGGCAATCATTTAAAAGCTGGTTTGACACGTCCTTGAATGGATTTTCAATGATGATTGATGACTGTTCCAACCGAATTTAATGTTTGCAAATTTACAACCAAGCACACGCACTTTGATATTGAAACAAGTTGCCCGTCTTTCTTTATAGTGAATGACCCTGTAACCATGGTGCCCTTCCTGATGATATTCTCGATCATTTTTCCATGCTGGAGACTTGCTTTGCTTGTAATGGTGCTCATATTTGACAATTATGATAGATATTTCTGTATTGTAAGTATCAAGATATACTTGTGTGCGTTTTAAAAATCCAAGAGCATTACCATTTGATATGAGACTGAAATATTAACTGCAAAAAACCCAAAGAAGATACAAGAATCCCATACATTTATTATAATATAATTTATTACCCTCTTAAAGAGAACTAATTGCTTTTTATTACTTATTCAATATGTTGAAATCAATGGATACCCCAAATTAAAACCAGTCTATCTAACCCTAACCGTATGATATATACATGCAAAGCTTTTGGTTGTATTTTGCCCATGAGCTAACACAACGTTGACATATTACTGTAAATTAGGCAAAAATAAACCTGCGGATTTGGCTCATTTGTGCCATCTGTTTCCAATCCACTTCCAACCACAAAGAGAAACACATTGTTACAAGCCAAAATCATTACTGACTACATAAACTGGCTAAAAATAACTTGCCTTTCTGTCTCGTATGTATCAGAGTTATGCGAAAATATCACTTATTATCGTTGCCAACTGTTACCAGAGGCAAATATTATGTGGATTGTTGGTTGACTCTTGCAGTACAACGGCCTTGTTGTATCTTATGTTGATCTTAGTGACTTGGAATGTCAAGTTCATTATAATATATTGACTTTAGTGAGAACAAAAGGCTACGATTGCGGTGTAATGTTTTAAATTATGCAAATTAACTTTGTTGTGCTTTCTACTATGGCTTGGGGTTGAGATTTAAGCCATTCGCATATGTTTGAGTCATCTCTGAATCTATTGGATGTGCCTGCTTACACAATGCTCTTGCTGTTTATCCCAAGCTCCTCCCACAGCCCTACGTAACCAGGAAGTGGTCTCGCGCTCTCGATCCAAAGCACAACCCATCCCTTCTTTGCAGAACACCGACAGGCGAAAACATCCGCCAGAGCCAGGCTATCGCAAAACAAAAAACACTAACGCAAAGCTCGACAGTATTTACATCCACGGAGCCGAAAAGACAGGAGGTTTGTTTTGGTGGGGAGTGAGGGGAGAAGGCGCTTGTTGAAAATCAGGCCAAGGGAAACTTTGAATGAGCCGTTTTAGATTAACATTGCTAACTAACAAAAAGTACGATAGTGATAAAGATGTGTTTGCTAATGAACACCGTACTTCGTTTGAGAAAAAAGGCTTCAGCAAACTGGTCCAGCTTCACAGGTTTTTAGCAAAATAAAGGTAAGAGACATGGCTTTATGCTGTTATTTGGTGAGTCGGTTTCGCCTCATGATGGGGAAACGTACACAGAAGTAGCAGTAGTGATAGTATTGTAGTTCTAGTGGTTGTCTTTATTTCGATTGGCCCATTTCCTCTTTCCCCGGGTTCACTCCGGGTTAAGTTCGCCTCCGTATTGTGGGTTGGCAGAGTGGAGAGAGCACTGCGCTTGTCTGCCATGTTAAACGCCTTCAGTCTGTGCCTTGTATCAAACAGCATAGGGTCCCGCTGAAGCACTAACCCCCTCCGTTATTATCAAGTTTCTCCGCCGCTCGCAGGTGGGCAGCCCTCCAAGAAACTCACACCTGACTTGTGCCTCTCCACAATGGGAGCGACTGTCGGTGATGAAACCCTACGAGGACCCTTTATAAGACCGCAGCAGCTTGCCATTAGCGCGCTTGACGTCTCGATAAAGGATCGTTTTTGGCCGTGCCACCTCTTGACAAAGCGGCCGCTTGTCGATTGCGTGAAAAACACAGCGTGATCTGGGAGTCAGGAGGTGCACCTGCATGAGGAACAAGGAAGCGGCGGACCAGTCAGGTCTTTGACCCTGACACTATGGCCACGTTGGCACAAGCGGCCTTGTTTCTGAGAACTTAACACTTCAGGAGGTAATAATTAGCTCGCATCAAAACAACAGGGATGTTTTGAAATGAGTTGGCATGTATGACACTTGCAGTCTTTGCTTTTTATTAATTCAGACAAAACAATAGTAGTGGCAGTTATTTAAGCGGTTCACATTACATTTACATTAAGCAGTTTATATTACATTTTCATTTACAATTTCACAATTAAAGGCAGTAGACTGAAGCAAGAAGCTGTAAGTTCCTACTCCTTGTTCATTTAAATTACATTTCATTTGCATTTCATAATCTTACAGTTAGACATTACATTGATAGCATGTAAATGTAATGTCAACTTTATTTATATAGCACATTTACAACAACGCTAGGTGCCCAAAGTGCTTCATATGCAAGGCAATTTAAACAGTATAAAAAATGAGAGTAAAAAAACAAACAGTAGATTCAAAATGCAGCTCAACTTGAACCAAAGGCCAATGCAATGTGTTTAAAGGGCGGTTTTAAAAGACTCTAAGGTCGGAGCGGCTCTAGTGTTTTGGGTTAGGCTGTTCCAGTGTTTGGGAGCAGCCGCACTAAAAGCTCAATCTGCTCGCGTCTTTAAACGGGATCTGGGCACATTCAAGCGTAGCTGATCCGCAGACCTCCCTGATCTGACTGGAGCATAGTAAACAAACCTTCGTGGCTTGGCATTTTTAAGTGAACTATTGCAATTATAGGGTTTCTGAGGGGCATTAAAAAGCATAAAAGTCATTAAATCAATTATAAGGTTGAGATATACTTTATTGTCCTTGTGGTGACATTTGACCCATCCTTTGACGCCGCTGGGCGACCCGTCAGGAGCAGTGGGCGACTGCAAAATATGAAAATGAAAACTATAAAATGAACAGGAATTTCCAGTTGTATATTTATTCAAGCAGGAAAAGCTGTCAACTCAACAGCTACTATGTGCATATTGGAACAGTGGTGCCTTTGAACCATGTGGGATTTTCCATCCATTCTTTTTGGCATATGGCGATTTATCACCAATACAAACAAAGCTTTATTTGACAGTTGCTCAGTCAGCTGACACATTTGTGACAGGGGAAGTGTCCTGAGGTGACCTACAACAAGGCCAGGCTAATCTCAACTACTTAATCTTAATTTACTTGACTTTACTAACCTTGTTAACCTTTGAACGAACGCCCTCACAACAAATGACAGGTTTACAATGATGGTTTTGCTGTTCGCATGTCAGTCTTCCCCTTAAGGTCAATGTTATGCTTAAATTAACCACAAACTGAACCTTGACACAAATTGTAATTCGCAAACGGACGAATGAGGAGATTTGAAGTCGATGCTACTTATGTGGAGATATAATTTATGTGGACCCAATGGAGAGGAGACAATCAGTAGTTCATCATACTAAATGTACTGCACTTCTATTCAATTCATTGCGCATTATTTCTAAAGGGAGCAAGGCTATTTCAGATCAGCAGTATGAGCTGGATTAATAACATAATGTCTTGACACTTTAGGCATTATAGCAGTTCAAGTATCCGGCACATGATCTGCCCGGCTGCTATAGGAGGCTCTTTGGACTTTTCCTTATGTGAATCAAACTCGTTTTTATTGCCATTGTTATGAACAAGTTCACAACTAGGACGGCCGTTAAATGGCGCCCCTTGTTGACAAATGTCTCGCCTTTCTTCATTAGCACCGAGTGATTCACAAAGGGTAAGGCCTCTCGACCCCGCAGCGTTGGGCGCAGCATCAATGTACAGGAGAAATGAGACTCCACCGTCACCCGCTCTCGTTGGTGACAGTCGATCAGTTTTTACTGCGCCCCTCACAAAAGCATTACATCACGCGGCGGGTTTGGTAACCGCGGTCACGTTTCTGAGTGACCTCGGCATTTTGTGCATCCGCGCTTCACAACATCACACGTCTGAAATGGGAAATGTTGCAATGTCCGTGTTTTCAAAGCCTTTGCCGTTAATAAAGGCTTTGCAATTTTATCCATTTCATTTAGATTTCGGATCCTTTTTAAATCAGCTTTTGGCTCAGAGATTCGAATTGCGTCCCGGAGCATTACATTTTAAAACCTTTACTTCTATTATACGCAAATCAAATGTTTGCAGAGCTATGAGGGGAAAGTGGTCGCCTAAATAACTGAAGCCTGTGCTAATTGTGACCATTAATACATAATCACCGCCCCACTTGCCTCTCCATCTCCATTTGGACACGGCTAAAGCTCGTGTTGACGTATCGCGTCGAAGCACTAAACACATGATGGATTGTTCTGAATACTTCTTGTGGACTATTTGTGTTCATACTTGCGCAAGTCCAATGTGTCATCATGATTAATCGTGTTTATCCAGGTCTCATAACGGCCGTCTTCTCACTCAGCTTGAGGAGTGCCACATTTGTCATTAAACTCGCATGGTTATGGTTAAATACCTGTCTCTATCGGAGCCTCCTGTGTCTACATTGACCCCTCCTTGAACCCAGAGGCACCGGGTCGATCCGGAGCAGCCATGAGCCATCTTGGTGCTCAGTTATTTGTGTTGTCTGTGCTCAATATATATCGAACCGGAAATGTATTGTTACCGTAAGTGACAATCAGAGTTAAACATATTTTAATTTAGTTTTAGTTTTGACGAAAATCTAATTCAATTTTAGTCGAGTTTTAGTCAAAAAAATATCTTCAATTTTTGTCGAGATTTAGTCGACTTTGTATTAATAATATTCATTATAATCATATTTAATCGAGGTCCTCTGCTTCATGGAGCTGCTCCCTCATGAACAAAGCTCAGAGCTGTTCCTTTGGCAGTGGATTTACATGATATGAGGCTCTTTCAGACTATCAATAGATGTTTGGATGATTTTAGTCTCTCCTTTTCATTTTTATTTAGTCCAATTTTAGTCGTCAAAAAAAATCACTTTGACTAAAATTAAGACTAAATATTTTAGTCGACGAAATTAACACTGGTGACAATACACGTATCGTATCGAGGTTGCTCTATCGTGATGTTTGTCTAACCATAGTCTTTATTCAGAACGTATCACAATAGGCGCTCAAACTACTCCAATAAAAGGCTTAAATTGCACGCTGAGCTTATTCATAGCATAAAAAACCTCAATTTTGTGCGCCTAATATGATCCTTTTGTCGACACACTTAAAATCCTATTGTGAATTATGTATTGGGATACGTATCGTTGAAGTTGTTGGCAATAGCCCCACTACATTCCCCAAACCCCATTAACAATAGTTGTGATTGTTATTTTCAGATCAAAACAGCTGATGTAAAGCGATATACAACAAAGACCGAAGTAAAGGACAAATTAGAAAGTGTCAGTTTTCTAAAAGAGGACTGATGGTGGAGGAATAATTTAGAGATGATGTGATGAAGTTGCTAAAGCAGTGGTTCCCAACTAGAGTTTCTTCTTCTTTCTCTTTTGCTAGTGAGCTCAATGATAAATGCTTTAACCACAGCTGTAAGGAAATTCTGTTATTCGATATGACTATATTGAATAGTTACAAGTATTATAATATTGGCCTCGCGGCTTATCCTGACACATCGAAGGTGGTTCTCGAAGTTACTCCAGGTGGGAAACATGTTTTTAAAAGTATTTCATGAAGCATTGAATATCAAATTCTCCACATCAAGTACTCGGAAAATATTCAAACAGATCGAAACACGCTCCACCAGGCCTACGCCACGGCTAAACCTAGCTCTGAATCATAAAACTGGGGCAACACTAAGGCTGAAACGACGCGTCGACGTAGTCGACGTCATCGATTACGTAAATACGTCGACGCAGTTTTTGTGCGTCGACGCGTCGCTTGTTTACATCATGGCGGCGCGCGATGCTGGCGATGCGAGCGAGGGGAAAAAGGCACGCCAAAAGTTATCAAAAGTGTGGGAGTATTTCCAGAAACGGCCAAATAATGTTGTTTATGCACACTGTGTCGAGCGGAAATGGCCTACCACAGCAGCACAACGGCTATGAACGAACATTTAAAACGAAAACACCCGACAGCGTTCATGCCATCAACCAGTCAATCGGCCGCGTGAGTAATTTTCATTACACAAAAACATTAATGTGTTATTTGTATCTGCGTTGTAAATTCATAAACTAAAGCACTGTTCCGCTCTGAGAGGAGTCAAAAACGCGCGTGTCTAACGCTACATAACGTTACGTTAGTTGTGTAACTAACTAAACTACCTTTGTACAACATTAACAGTTATGTACAAACGAACAATTAACTTTAATCATACAATCATTGTTGTGTGCTGGTTATTTATTTTTTATTTTGCGCATTTTAAAGCAAATAAGCAATACTTTTACTTTTATTCAAATGTTTACAGTGAGTGTTCCAGAAATTGCACATTTTATAGGCTACTGAGTTGCACATTGAGCCATAATTTTATTTGGTTAAATAAAAGCCATGCCATTTGAAAATACTGGCCTACGTCAATTTTTTCCCCTTCATTTTAAATGAAAAAATAATCGGTAAAAGGAAAAATAATCTATAGATTAATCGAAAAAATAATCTATAGATTAATCGATTAATCGAAAAAATAATCTATAGATTAATCGATAGAAAAATAATCGTTAGCTGCAGCCTTAAGCGGCACGGATGGTAAAGCCGGTCGTCTCACGATTCGAAGGTGCACACTGTCGTCGTGTCCTTGGGCAAGACACTTCACCCACCTTGCCTCCAGTGTCTGTGTATGCTGCTGTATGCATGAGAGTGAAGGTGTGAGTGGTTCCTTGCTGTAAAGCGCTTTGAGTGGCTAATGTCGGTGGAAAAGCATTACATAAGTCGAGACCATTTACCAAAGGGTAAAACGAGTGAATAAAACACTACACCTGCAGAGGAAGCAGTGGTGCCACCGGTAAAAACAGATGTTGCAGTAGTTTGTCGTCTCTTTCCCCAAAGCACCACATTGCGTTTTGAAGTGTGTGCATAGTAACTAATCCCTCTCCTTCCCTCAGCTTCCCTGTTGAGTCTGAGCCCCTCTATGGGGCCCTCCTGACGAAATGAGGTTAGCGAGTCCGTGTTTTCGTGAATGTAGGTGATGTATAGGGGACATAGGGCCTCAGTCTGTCACATCGCCATAGAAACCTTTGTGCGCCCGCCCCATCTCTCTCTCTCGACAATACGCTGACATTAACCCTCGATCACACCTTTAAAAAAGTTACGTTGTGGGTGCTTCGACACAAAAATGTTCTTGAAACTTTAGAGAGCTATAACTCAATGAAGGATTGATATTTTTCAAAACTTTTTATATTATTTTGAAGATCTGACTCTCCTGTTTTTGTACATATAAAATTATTATAAAATGTTTAACCCTTTAATTGCCCCTCCTGGAACCGCCACCTTAACGTAGTGGAGGGGTTTGAGCGCCCGAATGATGCTGGGGGCTCTGTTGTCGGGGGCTTCGTGCCCCTGGTAGGGTCTCCCAGGGCAAACAGGTCCTAGGTGACGGGTCAGACAAAGAGCGGTTCAGAAGCCCCTTATGAGAGACCAACAGGCCCGGGTAGAACCATGAGGATGTCCTCCCGTGGACCCACCACCTGCAGGAGGAGCCATAGGGGCTGGTGCAATGTGATTTGGGCAGCTCCAACAGCTGCCCCCACGAACCGGCAACGGACAAGTGGAAGAAAATGGATGGATAATTGCCAACTGTCTGTTGCAAAGTTACTATAGTCCATGGTCCAAAAACACAAACAATTGAAAATTTTAAATGCAAAATGGGAAATTTCTGGTCTGGTTGATGTGGCCTAATGTCTGAAAAATGACTTGATGGATTTGTTTCTAAGTAAAAATGTGTTTATGTAGTGGCAATATTAGTAAAACTTTATAAGGCTATAAAAAAAATTCTGTTGCAAAGGGCCCATTCATTTACATAGTAGCCCATAGACTTGCATTGTAATCAAAAAGTTTCAAAAATATCAATCCTTCATTATTTTATGGCTTTCAAGCACATTTTTGTGTCGGCGCACCCTTAACATGAGTGTTTACAATGGGATAAAAATCCAAATGACATAACATTATCTTAGACCAGCCAAAAATACACTCCCTGGGAAAATTTCACTCAATTGGCTTAAGTTGTGCAAAAAATAAAAGTCAAAAAGCACAAAGATGTGCCTGGGTGTGATAGTGGTAATATTCAAGGATGCACCTGGTTTGTTGTGGTTCACTTCTCAAGGTCTGGCAACTCCTACCAAATGATAAGACGACACAACTACGCACTTTAGGTTTTGCTTCACACTTGAATGTGTCCTACTGTAACCTCGGGTGTTGTACGCAGGCGTAGAAGTCGTGCACAATAGTAGAAGTAGTATACAAATGTTTTGAAATTGAGATCAACAGTGACGACCGCCACCTCTAAACCTGCTCTGGTTCTGGAGTTTTTCATACTTTTTTTCTCATTTTTTTTTGAGAAAAAGGTTGTCGTAGAATAATGGAAACTAATCATCTAAAATTCTAACCATGAAATATAACAGTATAATTCTAATTAGGGCTGAACGATTAATTGCATTTGCAATTTTATCGCGATATTACACAACGCGATTTCGTAATCGCAGGGCACGCGATTTGGGAAGTAAATGGAGCAACGAGATATGGCAGCAAAGTCCGCTCCGTCGCGTGCTTTTGTTTACGTCTCAGTCTAGTTAAGGTGCGCGGTAGATTGTGGATGTACAGTGAAAATATCAGCGTTTATCATGCAGCCACCGCGAAGGAATATTGCTTTTCTCCGTTAGCATTGCGTTAGCCGCAGCGCTAATCACGCCATTCCGTCGCCGCTACTACACGCTCTGGTGATCACAGAAACTCCCTCACCTCCGGATTCTACGCCTCTGCCTCCACAGACATATATAGGTGAGTCTGTGCTGATTGTAAAAAGTAAAGAGTCGTTTGTGGCTCAGTTTAGGGGGCTTATGTTTGGGAATGTTGTGGATAAAGAACTTATCTCAAAAGCATAATGACGTTTCATGACCATTAAGTATCCGCGGAGGCGATGTGCCATGTGCCTTTATTTACCTTTGCGTCTACCGCATATCCGCTCCGTAGGTCGTACAGACGCAAGATATAAACACTAAACTGCAGTATGAAAAGGGTTGGTAACTAGGATCCGAGGCAGGAGCCCGTGTCATGTCTTATTTTGCTGAGGAAATGTGCTGTTTAAGCTGAAATGTCACCAAATGGCTGCGAGTCAAAGATTACGTGTCTGTGTTTGGCACCTCATGTCCCGTCTCCTTGTGTCAGTGTTCTTTTCTTTCTTCATATTGTCCAAAGTTACATCCCAAAACCAAAATGCTGCTCTTAATTCCACTGTGATTTGGCGTGTGCTCCATCTGGCCTCTCCGTGTCCTTCAATAACGCGCATCTGAAGCAACTACGAGTCGCAGCTCAGACTGGGATTTGATTGGCCGAAATAATAAAGTACTATTTAATAAATTAAATAGCTTATTTTGTATTAATTGGGAGTTTGATTTCCTAAAACTTTTCCAACTAGTTAAAGCAGACGTTTGTTCTTACTTTCCTGCACTTTAGTATGGGTGATGTTACTGACTGGATCAGTGAGTTTTGTTTTTTTTAATATCTATATAATTTAGCATTTATTTATAGACTGTACTGTTAAGTTCAGACAGTTTAAGAAGTGCAGTCCACACACATTTTGAATAGGTCAAGCAACAATTTTGTTGCAATTTTCACTTCAAATATTGTTATGAAACAGGCTGATTTATTGCTTGTGTTAGGTGAAAAATACATGAGAAGAGGACCTTGCAACAATAATCGCATATTAAATCGCAATCGCAATATTGAAGAAAAAAAATCGCAGTTAGATTATTTCTCTAAATCGTTCAGCCCTAATTCTAATAATTAATTAACTAAAGTATTTTATCGTGTTTTCTTGCATTTTTCGTCTATGGTCTGTAGTGAAGTTGGGACTGTGCAATTGATTGAAATTTAATCGCAATTTCCAGCTTTAAAGACCATTCTATCACTTTTGGATTTGGAGAGGGTTTCGAGCTGATAGTTGAACTCCATTGTCCTGGCCAGTTCTTGTTATGTTCGCTTAGAGATCCATAAAATATCCATAATTCTAATCAGTTTTTCCCTCTCAAATCCCCCCCGTGTCGTCCTCGCACCGGCCGCCATGTTGCTCCACTTTCTAACGCTTGAGCCACTACTGCAGCGGGAAAGTGTATTAGATTCTCTATTGGGAATGTGCTGCTAAAAATAGTGTTGGCTGAAAGTGTACACTGAGCTTGGACAGGCCAGCGACCGGTGATTATTATCCAAGGGTCACTTGGTTCTTCTGGGCTTCACTGTGGAGCTACTGTCCCAAAGTTTACAGCAATTAGATTCCCATAGCCCGCGGCTGATCCGCCATAGACACCAATTCTTTGCTTATTTTTACGTGTATGTTAAATGAAAAGAGTTTGGGGTATTTTCTCGTGTTGGTGGAGCACACCGGGTTTTACTTTGAGACGATGAGAGACGTCCAGCTGGACCGAGCGTCACACAACATAATAAGGCCCTGAAGTATATGAGCAGGTGCTCCTCATCTCCGCCGCCTGCCGTCCGTCTGTTCATCACAGGCTAATGAGGCTAAAGCGTTTGTTGATTATTTCACAGCCTAGAATGTGGTAATATTCCTGTCTTGATTGGAGAGCTGAAAGCAGTGTTCCTGTATTGTAATTAGAAATATTTAAAAGGAAAATCTCCAAAAGTTGAAGTTAATTGGTTACAGTAGGGGTCCCGACTAAAGGTCCAACTTGGAAAAAATGTGTCACGCAACGGTCCAGAACATACGGCGTTAATTCACGGTTATATGTTAATTTCTTTTGCCTTTTTTAAAATTCAATAATTACGGCGACTCCCTGCTGCCAGTGTGACTGAACATTTGTCAGTGCTTTCTTGAACGCAATACCAAGTCGTTGGAATGTATTACCAAAGTCATTTTAACGTCAAAGTCGGAATGAATGATGAGAATTGTTCAAAATAAATAAATAACGATGTCAATTAATAATAAACACGTTTTACTTGCTTTACTTTCACGTCGGTGAGCCTTTTCGTAGCATGTCGTCATAAGCAACGTGTATTGTCGATTGCGCGTGCCCATACCCTGTGGTATTATGGGGAAAAGGTAATGTTTTCAGCACTGCAAAAAGTAATTAACTAGATTAGTATAAATGTTTCAATTTGAGCATAATAATCAAAATTTGAGTTGTTTTGACTAGGTAAGATGTATTTGGCCATTTGACCTGGATTATTTCACTTGTTTTGAGATGCTTCCGACTCGTTTCAATACATTTTGTCTCTATTTCAAGTAATTTTCTTTGCCAATGGGGCAAGAAAATCGGTGTTATCTCATTGGCAATTTTACTTTCTTATTTAGAGCGAGATTTAACCAAGTCTGAAATGTCCTCAAACTAGCAAAGTGAACTTGGTCAGACCAGGAACAAAGTCTAAATGAGTGAAAACCGCTCAAAACCAGATACATTTCCTCAATTCAAGACATTTAAGCCAATGCTTGATATTTACTTTTTGCAATGTAGCCTAGACTCTAAGAAGTCGAACTTTGCAAGACGTCAAAACGACTTTGGCAACACGTTAAAACAAGTTGGTATTACGTTAGAACGAGAAAGCACAGTCAAAAATGTTTGTCTCACTGGCAGCTCAGTCCTGTTCATCCATTTTTACTCTAGCCCTGGTTTAGTCCAGGTCCAGTCCTGCTCGCTGCCGATCGGGAAACAGCCGCCGCTATTTGCGCATTACGATTGTGCCTTCGTATTTTATTAGGGTTTCCTGAGTTTTAAAACTTTAGCGAGCCATATTTCAATCATTCCGCGCTCTGCTGCAGTCAGAAAGGAAGAGGGAGGGAAAGCGAGAGAGCACAGGCAGCTGCTCGTCTGAGGGGATTCACGGTCGGGTCCCAAGTTCGGATCCAAGGTTCGGGTCCGGACGGCTTGGCGCGTGGGTCCGTAATGGCGCTCGACATTTCCCCTGCCCCCATCTCGGTTCATATCAATGTTGTAATGACACCTGAAACCTGGCAAAAGAACAAAGGAGAAAAGCTTGGACCCAAAAGTATTTACACATGAGAAAATGCAAGTCTGCCAGTGCCAAATGAAACGACACGCCAAGACTTTTACTTAGACTTTCTCATGTTCCTTAAAGAGGGGGTATCATGCTTTTTTCCATCACATAGCACCAGTCTATAGCATACTACAACCTTCTGTTGGTCTGTATATGCAGTAAATTAAAATTACTGCCTTGAATAAAATTGCTCTCTCAAAATGGCTGTGCTGAACGTCTTGAAATAGGCCTCTGTCTCTTTAAGAAGCTTTCCGACACGCCCCCTTCAGCACACCACTGTGGCATTTAAACAACAACACTGTGCGGGGAGGGGGCTCTGCTGAGCTGAGGAGCAGTGGTTGGCGGCTTGGCTGGTGACGAAAGGTCCAGAGGCGTCTCCAGGAGGTGGGGGCGTTCCTAGGAGGACTGAGGCATAGCTACACCTAAAATGGCCGCCGTCTAAGTTTTTACTGGTTACTCAAAAATATGTGAATGAGCCAAGGCAACACTCCAGGCATGTGTTTAATGAGGGAATGACATAATAACATGATATAAAGCTTGAAAAAGATTTTACATAATACCCCCCCTTTAAGATATATCATTTCGAAACGGAAGAAGCCACAACATATCGCGAAATCTCTGAGGTCACATTTTCTGCACGCACGGCCTTGAACAAAACCGCACGGCAACTTCAAAATGTGCGAATTCCGTTTTCACTGACGAGCTTCCTCAGTCGGTTTCCCCCCCCCCGTGTCCTTCTCCTCAATCAATGGAGATTACATTTACCCGTACAGTGCGGGATTAGCCTCTCAAAAGCACACGCCGTCCAAGCGCATGTTAAGTCTCCTTTGTGGCTCGCTCTTGTGATGACAGGGAGAAGTGTTGAGCTGCGGTGAAGCAAAACCTCGCAAACGACTTGTGTGGGGATTTTAATGAGCTTCACGTAAAACAACCGAGAGGGAGAGAGTTGTCTTGTTTAAACAGCCATTTGAACCAGGATAATCGCTCTGGTATGGGCTTGTTAAGGGCGAGGGGAGAGACGGATCCTTGTGGAGACCGTGGAGATGGTCGTAAAGCTGTCCGTGACTTGATATCTATTCGATTTCTTTCACTGATTAATTGGTTACCTATAGACCCTTTAATTGTTGGTAAACATTCCGGGCTCAGCTGGAGGCAGGAAGCTAGTTTCCTATCTATCTCCATTTAGACAAACAAATGTCTTAACTGTTTTTGGAAATATCAGGTAAGTCTTATTTTACCGTCTCAAATGTCGTGTTTTGTTGTAGTTTTACACTTAAAATCGCTAGTTTTAGTTTAATCTTATTTCTCTGGATCACTTCCTGCCTCCAGCTGATGTCAGTGATGTCAGCAGTTAAAGGGTCTATAGCAGAACTGTGAACCACTGGCTGCAGCTCATTGTACAAGACAATTGAAATAGACAAGAGCTCTTCCAGAAATGATAATGAACCATAATAATAAGAAAGGACAAATTCTAGACTTTTTTATTTCGATTTTACCGATTCATTATGAGCACCCCAATCGAAAGTACATACATGTCAGACTAACACAGACTTCAAATAGACTAAGAGAAGTAAGATTAGTTGGGGGGAAAACCACTTTGTTGCAGTGCCGGCTCCACAACAAACTGACCGAGGATGCATCCGAGTGTAAAATTTATAATTCTGAGCAAAAATCTACTTCCGGGTCCGCAGAAGTGCAAGAAACTACAAAAAACTCTTTAATACCACAATCAATATTTCTGAAATTCAACAGAGAGTTACTGAACATACTTATTTATCAGGCCCATTAGCCAAACATGCTGTACCTACTGCTATAAAAGTAATATTTTCCAAAATCGCTACATCGGGGTTAGCAGAGAAAAATGCTAAAGGCGCAGCAGCTCGGGCTAAACACGGAAGTAGCGACTTGGGTAAATATTAAATTTTTAGCAGTAGGAGTGGCATTTTTGGCTAATGAGTCTGAGAAATAAGTGGCTTCAGGAACTCTCTGTTGAGTTTCAGAAATATTGATAGTTGTTTTTAAGGGTTTTTAACAAATGACGGATTCACATTCTGTTCAGTTTCTTTAACCGATTAATTGATCACCTTATTATTGTTTATTGTTTGTTTTTACTTTATTTTACATTTTTAAGGCACATAACAAATACAAGAGTGAAAACCCAATATTCAAGAAGAAGAGGAAGAAGAAACTTTATTTATATAGAGACTATACTAAGTTAGACATCCGAAAAAAGGAACAATCACAAAAAGCACACGACAAAAAAAACAAGACAACAACATTGCATTCATCACAAAATAATTTGGCGTTATCAATGACCTGTTAACCACTGGCTGCATCTCATTGTACAATACATTTTGACAAAACAAAAGCTTTTTCTAGAAATAATAATCAACCACCTACATTAGCTCCTCACAGCAATTTACTCAAGACTTGTATAGTTTAGGAAACTGTTTCTTAACTCTATGTTTATCTGCACTTAGTTAATTCTGTTAGATCTCAGCGGGCACTACAGGTGCTCCTCATATAATTAGAATATCACTTCTGCATTCACTTCTGTTATTCAACCCACACTGTGAAACTAATATATGATAGACTCATTACATGCAAAGTGAGATGTGTATAGCCTTTATTTGTTATTTTATTATTATGGCTAATCTTGTATTAAGTCTGATGAAGGGCTGATTTGTGGCCCGAAACGTAACTTTCGTGGTGTGCGAAATAAAAATTGACTGGGAGCATTCAAGCTGTGCGGATCTTTTTGTCCTTTTCAACTAATCTTGTATAAACCCCAAATTAAAAATCTCATAAAATGTGAATATTTTGAAAATGGATTATAAGCCATAATCATCAAAATTATAACAAATAAAGGCTCGACATACAGTGCCTTGCGAAAGTACTAATGCATGTTGTCATGTTTACTATGTATTCTATTTGAAAATAACAGAGTCATGTTTCATTTTGCTTTCACTTCACAGTTGTCTGTTACTTGTGTGTGAACTTTCAGTAAAAATTCAAAATAAAATCTTTACGTTTAGGGTTGTAAACATGACAACATGTGCAAAAGTTCAATGTGTATTAGTACTTTTGCAAGACACTGTATGTCACTTTGCATGTCATGAGTCTATATCATATATTAGTTTCACATTTTAAGTTGAATTACAGAAATAAAATAACTTTTTCATGATATTCTAATTATATGACGAGCACCTGTATATCTTCTTTCTGCAGCTTAATGATTAAGTCTCTGTTTATTTTTTAATGAATTTCTTAACTGATTAATTATGAACAACCCTAATCAGAAGTACATATTTAATCACAAACTAACCAAACAAAGTCTTCAAATAAAGTATGAAGTAAGAAAAGCAGAGAGGTTGGTCTTGGTCTCAGACTTTGGACTTGTTTTCCATGTCTTTTCCGTGACTCACGACTGAACTTGAGCATCAAAGTCTCGGGACTCGAATTGCACATTCAGGACTTGGACTTGGACTCGACTACATCTCTGTTGAATAGCCACCATGCAGCTCCGCGTAATGCAACCAAAGGAGTGAAAGAGGCCCGGGCCACAAAGAGGTGTACTCCCCGCCCCCCTCACCACTGACCAGAGGCGGCCACATGATAAACAAACGCACACCTCCGGCTGCCTCGGGGCGCTACTGTAAAATGGGCCTGGAATGTCCCGTAAGAGAAAACATTTAACAGCGGCGTTACACAATGATGTCCACAGAAGGCTCTCGGTCACCTTTTGCCCAGTACTGGTTCAGGCAATTTAATGTGCTTTAGTTATTTGGCCTATAAATAGACAGCCACAAGTGTTACCCACTAATTATAAAAAGATTACTACTTACTGCCGATTATATGACAGTCTAGGTAATGTCATTCAGTGCTTTTGACAGGACTCATTAGTGACATCAAATCACAAATGTAGGTCTTCACACGATGGGTCAGTAGACATTTCTGCTTCACAACCATGTAATAAAACAGCTGTTTAAACTGCTTTATTAGGAAATGTTCAATAGCCTCCCGGTTGGTTCCTTTACATCAGAAATACGATTTTTGTTGCATAAAACGGGGCTCATAATGGAATCAAAATGGCAAAATGAAATGTTCCACTGAGCATATTGCAAAGGCTGCAATTGATGGGCAGAGTTTCCACCTGGGATTTAAAGTAATTGAATGAATTATGCTAAAAATTCATTAATTAAAGAACATTAGATTCAAAGTGGCATTAAAACTAAATTTCTTAGAAAGTATAATTTTTCCTTAGAAGCAGAACCCACTTAATGACATTGCTTAGATTAACTGCATACATTCCTCAAAAATCCAAAACCTATGGTCTAAAAAAAATGCAGCTGCAGTTATTACTGACATTTGAAACAATCTTTTGCTTAAAAGTGTCCCGTTTTGAACATTCTAGCTCTGAATATCAAAATGTCCCCTCATTCCTCTGTTTGTTTGATTGAATGTTTACAAATCATACAAATTGAAAGATTCAATTTGTTTTGCATTTGTGGCATTAAAATATATTATTTAGACATTAAAATCATTTGATTTGACTTGCTGCCACCTGTAGACCCCCTAGTGGAGCTTTGGGAGACGGCTGAACGATGTGGACAAAATTTCATACCTTGATATTCATGCCAGAAATCTCTATCGATACAATACGATATAACTATGGGTCAGGTGAAAACCAAGCATTTTTCAGAAAAATAAAAACATAATAAATTGGCGGTCGGGAGGCCTTTAGTGAATTTCACCAGCCGTCTTCTCTGCACCAAATAGACACAGCTTGCTACTCTGATGGAGCTGAGCGGAACATCAAATATATCGTGTTCACAACAATATAAAAAATTACGATTTCAAAAGATTATATCGTGATAACGATATGCGATACGAAACGGCCCAACCTTACTCCTTATGATAATGATAAAGTGTTCAACACCTCAACTACAGAGTACAGAAGATGACTCAAGAACCTTCATTGAAGATGGACAACGCCTGTACGACTGAGAGCCTACACAGACAGCTCAACATATTGTTGTTTTATTTTATGCACTTAGCATTGCTTTGACAAAATAAATGATTAGTTATTAGACAAACTTGATTAAAAAGGTCACGTCATTATCTATTGCTCAATAAACCTTTTCCTAACCTTTCCCTAACCTAAGCCTTAATTGTTTTCCTGTTTCTAAACGTAAGCATTTTCCTACTCCTGGCCCTAACCTTAACTAGGCTAGATATTCTCCTTATCAAACATGGGCTTTGTCACGGCAATATAGCTGGGAACCGTCCCACGGCATCATTCTTTAACATAAATTCATACATTCAAATACAAACACTTGTCCACTGACTGCAGTGGCCGATCTTATTTTATTAGGCTACTTTAGGTGATCCAATCAGTTTCTGTCCGTGATTAGTTGTCGTTAGCATTAGCATGCTGCCGCAAGCATTAGCTGTTAGCCATGGCATTTTGTGCAGCGATCAAAAATACATTTGTGGAAGCGTGTCCATATCCATGTCCAATTCGATACCAGTATCGGATTGGTGCATCCCTACTCAGTATTGGATCAAATGTCCTTATTCTGGACAGTAGAGGTGCTTGTTAAACTGATTAGGAGCCATTTTGATAGTATTCATCACTTTCACCTTTTATATTTTCAATACAGGACACAACTTCTTTGAAAAACAACTCGAGCTTATAAAGAGAAAAAAAGTAGAATCGCTCAGACTTTAGCACACTTCACACCCAAATGTCAGTGATGTAGCCCCTCCACAAATCTCCTGGCGTAGTGGAGCGATGAGCAGACAGTAGTCCATATTAGACCGTGGCTCAGAGCCAGTTCTGCAGCTGCTAAACAAAATGTCAGGGAAGACGGTCTGCTCTACTTCAGAGGCCAAAACACAACCGCGACTTTCTCTGGAAAAATTGCCCCTCTAATTACAGAGAGATCTATTTTTGACCCCGCACCAAACCATAAATGACACTCAAACCTGTTTCTCTACAGTGGACGCCTTGTTTAGCCTATTGGTCATGTTATATGGCTAAAGTTAAAATGGCTGTCCAAACTGCAATACATTTTGGCAATGGAAGGAGATAATTGCTCTAAATTGTGTTTTTTGATAGTCAGCCTTATGATCAGTATTCAAATCAACAGAAGTTTGTGAGGACATACTATGTTTTGATCTAAAATGCATTTAAAAACAAGGTCGAGCTACACATTAACTACAGTTGTTTTTAGGGCTGAGTACCGTTAAACAATATCAGTGCAGTATTCAAATAAGAAAAGTATCAAAAGCAGATACCCCCCAAAAAAGATATCAAGTTTTGATGCCTGTTGGTCCGGGGACAAAATTAAAGGAAGTTACTTGGATGTTTCACCTCAAATAAATGATGCAAATTTTAAAGAAATTGTCTTTTATGTGATGTCCACTGTTTTTTCTTATAATGTGTGTGGATTAAAAAGCAAATATATATGTATCCCCAGAAATCAACAACACTCTGAATAACTAGGAAATGAGGCCCTATGTCAAAAATCCAGAAATATCCCTTTAATGTGTTCTATTTTAGAACATATCGGAATATGTATCGTTCAGGTATCCGTATCGAAAACCAAATATCGTTTAAGTACCAATATTAAAAAAAAAAAAAAAAAACACTACCCAGCTCTAGTTTTTTTCTTTTCTTTTTTTTTATCATAAATTGCTTGTCCTGAAGCTTCACCGGTTTGGAACCCCTGCTCTAGCACACAGCAGTGTCCAGATATGTTTTTGCTTATTATGGAATGTACAACTATTCCCAGAATAATGTTGTGACACCGCAGTCAAATACTTTTGTCAACTAGATGTTCAGGAAAAAAATCTAACTTTGGATGTTTAGTTCAGTGTTTCCTCTAGGTTTACTGGTTTGGCAGGCGGGGTATGGTTACACGTGCACGCGCGCGGTCCGTGCACGCTGCCGGGTAAAATAAAGTGTTTTTAGCAAATGTTATTATTTGTAACAATTTATTGTTTGAATTTCTATAATTATACATAATTTATTCAGTTTAAGTACCTGTAAAGCATTTTGATAATGCAGGAAACAATACTATGTTTTAGAAAGTTTGAAAATGTAATGTAAGCTACCATAATTTAATTTTCCCATGGGTGTTCCCATGAATTTTCCTCATATTCATGTTTAATATTTATCAGTGAGTTCCACAGTTTATGATCTAATTGGACACACATGTAATAAGTCTGTGTTCTGCTTAAAACAAGAGGAGCCAAAATAGCATTTAAGGCTAAGTCCAGCACTTTCTACAAAGTTTCATGTGAAACTGATGCTAACGGCTTCACCTAAACAGTTTAGGCTAAACTCAACTGTTGCATTTCGCTTGGGTTGGATTTTCTTATTTACAAAATACCAACGGGATTTAATGTAAATTTTATTATCATCTAATGACTCAATTTTAACCTACTCGCTGTGTGGGAGCTCCTGTCTCTGCCCCTGTTTCTCCGATCTTTTCTGGCACAGCCTCCTCAAATAAACACGACCGCATGGCCTGGGCCACTGAGCGCAAAACGCGGACTGGATCTCTTAAAAAATGGAGTGGAATAGATTTACGGAACGGATTTGGTAAAGACGCTGGTTTTATCGATTGGTGATTAGCGCTGCATATTAAAAGGCTATCGTCCTGAGGGGGCGGGGTGGCCCATCCTGCCGATATAATGGTAGGGGAAACGCTGAAGTTACAAGACAGTTTTATAAAAAATTGTACTCTAGAGACAGAAAAGGGGATTTTTAAAAGCTGCCTTTGTTAAAATGATTCCCAACTCCATCAAAACATCATCGTGTTGTTTTGTTTGATGCGCACACTTCTCAGTCAAGTTGAAATAAAAGATCTAAGAAAAACTAAAAAAATAAATAAAGTTGGTCTGCGTGGTATTTTAACGACTTCCCCCTCTCTTTTTTCTCTTCCAGTCTGTTCGAGCAAAGACATCCGGAACAATGTGACGAATCTGCAGCATTTGGAGAACTGCACCGTCATTGAAGGCCACTTAAAGATCTTGTTAATGTTCAGGACCAAAGCAGAGGACTTCCGCGGCATCAGTTTCCCAAAGCTCACCGTCATCACTGATTACCTGCTCATGTTCCGGGTCTACGGTCTGGAGAGCCTCAGCGACCTCTTCCCAAATCTGACCGTGATACGAGGGAGCAACTTGTTCTTCAACTACGCCCTGGTCATTTTCGAGATGATCCAGCTCCGAGAGATCGGCCTGCACAATCTCATGAACATCACGCGGGGCGCAGTGAGGATAGAGAAAAACCCAGACCTCTGCTACCTGTCCACCCTGGACTGGTCCAAGGTCCTGGACTCTGTGGCGGACAACTACATCGTGTTCAATAAGAACGACAGGGAGTGCGGAGACGTCTGTCCCGGGGCGGCCGTGGGGAAGACCACCTGCCAAACCACCACCATCAACGGCCACTTCAGCGAGAGGTGCTGGAACCAGCAGCACTGCCAGAAAAGTAAGTCACTCTTTAAAGAAATGGTAAAGGCTGTTGTTACTCGATCTCGAAGGTCGGCCTGTCACGATAACGACATCTAAATATACTGAGTCAGGAAACTATTGCGATAAACAATATTATTAAAGACCACAGAAAATAACTTTAAAGCTTGAAGGTGACAGTAAAGCACTTGATTTTAAAATATCCCGCAATGAACAGGAAATACTGTACAATGAAACACAATTTACTTTGAGTGTAAAATAAAATATTAGATGAGAAAAATGGGGGAAAAAAATTGAAATAAATGTACTGACAATGAATATTGAGCCAAAAATGTTCATGTCATTCATTGAACAATAACTGCCTCAGGAGACCTGAGATGGATTGAATTTGAAACCTTTTAAGAAATGTTTGTGGTGGCTTTAAGGAGGTCGTGCTCTTTCCAGGAGTTTAGTTAGGCCCGAGCCAGGACTTTGTCCTGGTAAGGGACTATTGTTCTCCCCCGGTTTCTTGTTATTATTATTATTATTATTATTATTATTATTATTATTATTATTATAGTTACGCCTCTAAGATCCTGTTTTTCAGTGCCTTCCCGTGTAAAAGTACACGCAGAAATTGGCACAGTGATCAGAGTCGGCAAAAATTGCGTGTCAGTGGGCGACATGCACACGCCCAAAACAAAATGGCTCCACAGCGCCCCCTCAAAGTTGACCCCCATTCTTTTGGGGACAGTCATTTTTGGTGTAGGCCAATCCCCTTTGGCACAGTGATAGAGCACATGGAGAGAGTCACAAAACATAATTATAGCTCCGCCCTCTGACCAACAGGAAGTCGGCCATCTTGGATTGAAATCCTGGAGAAGAAATCTCTCACCAGATGTTTAAATGTACTACTCCTTGGTTTTTCTGCAGAATAAGCTCAAACATGGCTCAATAGAATCTAGAGAAATGGAGCTACATTTTCAAGCCAGCTTTTTTTGATAACGTTTACAGTTTTCACATAGCGCCCCCACAAAAAACATGCTTTTTTCCCGTACCTTCGACAACCCCTCGCAGGCATGCGCTCTATCCAATCTGGATCATATTTGGTTGACATGAGGCCTCTTATGGTATGGATCCATAGAGCTCAATAACTGCACGGTGCTCGCCACTATAGCGCCACCTATCTATACCTTGAAACATTTAGTTTGTACAATTTATATGAAACGTTGCAGGTATATTCTACACATTAAATCGAACACAAAAATATATTACATGTGTTTTATATTTTCGAAGGTGTGGGCGTGGCAATGACGCACAGGAAGTCGGCCATTTTCACTTTCAACCTCTTAACTCCCACCTGAACCAAGTACACTTCTTTGTGTGCTGTGTTTTCACCTGCACTTACGTCTCATTTCTGTAACTGTTTTTGACGCTTTTTTTCAAGAAGCTTTAAGATATGGGTCAAGACGAACTGGCGAAAATGTGCTCGGTTAAAGTGGGGGTTAACAGATTAAAATGGCACCCCCACAGAAAAAATGCCTTTTTGCAGTACATTTCACAAGCCCTCGCAGGCATGCGCTCTATCCAATCTGGATCATATTTGGCTGACATAAGGCAACTCACGGTCTGAACAGGTAGAGCTCAATAACTGCACAGTGCTCAACACTATAGCGCCTCCTATCTATACCTTGAATATTGCAGTCTGGATTATTTATCTCCCACTTTGCCGGTATATTCTACACAATAAACCAAACAAAAAATGATATTACATATACATCATATTGTGTAAGATGTGGGCGTGGCCAGTGTAAACGTGTTCCTGAGAGCATCATTATTATGCATTCTTTGTCCCTTTGAGTTTTAAATGTAATCACGTATACACCAGATGGCCCTGAATCTTTTTACATGAACACAAAAATGATCCATGCTATAGCGCCCCCTGCTGCAAAGAGCAAGAGTTAGTAGACAGAGAGCACACAGGTTGTGTGTGAGGCCGAGGGGAGAGCAGGTTTGGGCGAGAGCGGGGGCGGAAGCAAAGGAGGCGGTCGCAAGGGGGGCTGCGCCAGGGGCGAGGGCCTACATCGCCGCTTGCGGCTTTAATTATTATTAGGCCCGAGCCAGGACTTAGTCCTGGTGAGGGACTATTGTTCTCCCCCGGTTTCTTGTTATTATTATTATTATTATAGTTACGCCTCTAAGATCCTGTTTTTCAGTGCCTTCCCATGCCAAAGTACACGCAGAAATGGGCACAGTGAATCAGAGTCGGCAAAAATTGCGTGCCAGTGGGCGACATGCACACGCCCAAAACAAAATGGCTCCACAGCGCCCCCTCAAAGTTGACCCCCATTCTTTTGGGGACAGTCATTTTTGGTGTAGGCCAAACCCCTTTGGCACAGTGATAGAGCGCATGGAGAGAGTCACAAAACATAATTATAGCTCCACCCTCTGACCAACAGGAAGTCGGCCATCTTGGATTGAAATCCTGGAGACGAAATTTCTCACCAGATGTTTAAATGTACTACTCCTTGGTTTTTCAGCAGAATAAGCTCAAACATGGCTCAATAGAATCTAGAGAAATGGAGCTACATTTTCAAGCCAGCTTTTTTTGATAACGTTTACAGTTTTCACATAGCGCCCCCACAAAAAACATGCTTTTTTCCCGTACCTTCGACAACCCCTCGCAGGCATGCACTCTATACAATCTGGATCATATTTGGCTGACATGAGGCCTCTTATGGTATGGATCCATAGAGCT
Organism: Proterorhinus semilunaris; assembly: GCA_021464625.1. Taxonomy (NCBI): domain Eukaryota; kingdom Metazoa; phylum Chordata; class Actinopteri; order Gobiiformes; family Gobiidae; genus Proterorhinus; species Proterorhinus semilunaris. Next base: position 24,825,510 of record CM038358.1, on the reverse strand, counting down.
CAATAACTGCACGGTGCTCACCACTATAGCGCCACCTATCTATACCTTGAAACATTTTAGTTTGTACAATTTATATGAAACTTTGCAGGTATATTCTACACATTAAATCGAACACAAAAATAAATTACATGTGTTTGATATTTTCGAAGGTGTGGGCGTGGTAATGACGCACAGGAAGTCGGCCATTTTAACTTTTAACCTCTTAACTCCCACCTGAACCAAGTACACTTCTTTGTGTGCTGTTTTTTCACCTGCACTTACGTCTCATTTCTGTAACTGTTTTTGATGCTTTTTTTCAAGAAGCTTTAAGATATGGGTCAAGACGAACTGGCGAAAATGTGCTCGGTTAAAGTGGGGGTTAACAGATTAAAATGGCACCCCCACAAAAAAAGGCCTTTTTGCAGTACATTTCACAACCCCTCGCAGGCATGCGCTCTATCCAATCTGGATCATATTTGGCTGACATAAGGCCTCTTACAGTCTGAACAGACAGAGCTCAATAACTGCACGGTGCTCAACACTATAGCGCCTCCTATCTATACCTTGAATATTGCAGTCTGGATTATTTATCTCCCACTTTGCCGGTATATTCTACACAATAAACTAAACAAAAAATTATATTACATATACATCATATTGTGTAAGATGTGGGCGTGGCCAGTGTAAACGTGTTCCTGAGAGCATCATTATTATGCATTCTTTGTCCCTTTGAGTTTTAAATGTAATCACTTATACACCAGATGGCCCTGAATCTTTTTACATGAACACAAAAATGATCCATGCTATAGCGCCCCCTGCTGCAAAGAGCAAGAGTTAGTAGACAGAGAGCACACAGGTTGTGTGTGAGGCCGAGGGGAGAGCAGGTTTGGGCGAGAGCGGGGGCGGTTGCAAAGGAGGCGGTCGCAAGGGGGGGCTGCGCCAGGGGCGAGGGCCTACATCGCCGCTTGCGGCTTTAATTATTATTATTATTCCGCCTCTAAGATCCTGTTTTTCAGTGCCTTCCCGTGCAAAAGTACACGCAGAAATGGGCAAAGTGAATCAGAGTCGGCAAAAATTGCGTGTCAGTGGGCGACATGCACACGCCCTAAACAAAATGGCTCCACAGCGCCCCCTCAAAGTTGACCCCCATTCTTTTGGGGACATGCATTTTTGGCATAGGACAATCCCCTTTGGCACAGTGATAGAGCACATGGAGACGGGCACAAAACATAATTATAGCTCCGCCCTCTGACCAACAGGAAGTCGGCCATCTTGGATTGAAATCCTGGAGAAGAAATCTCTCACCAGATGTTTCAATGTACTACTCCTTGGTTTTTCAGCAGAATAAGCTCAAACATGGCTCAATAGAATCTAGAGAAATGGAGCTACATTTTCAAGCCAGCTTTTTTTGATAACGTTTACACTTTTCACATAGCGCCCCCACAAAAAACGTGCTTTTTTCCCGTACCTTGGACAACCCCTCGCAGGCATGCGCTCTATCCAATCTGGATCATATTTGGCTGACATAAGGCCTCTTATGGTATGAATCCATAGAGCTCAATAACTTCACGGTGCTCACCACTATAGCGCCACCTATCTATACCTTGAAACATTTAGTTTGTACAATTTATATGAAACTTTGCAGGTATATTCTACACATTAAATCGAACACAAAAATATATTACATGTGTTTGATATTTTCAAAGGTGTGGGCGTGGCAATGACGCACAGGAAGTCGGCCATTTTCACTTTTAACCTCTTAACTCCCACCTGAACCAAGTAAATCTTCTTTGTGTGCTGTGTTTTCACCTGCACTTACGTCTCATTTCTGTAACTGTGTTTTTGACGCTTTTTTTCCAGAAGCTTTAAGATATGGGTCAAGACGAACTGGAGAAAATGTACTCGGTTAAAGTGGGGGTTAAGAGATTAAAATGGCACCCCCACAAAAAAAAGGCCTTTTTGCAGTACATTTCACAACCCCTCGCAGGCATGCGCTCTATCCAATCTGGATCATATTTGCCTGACATAAGGCCTCTTATGGTATGAATCCATAGAGCTCAATAACTTCACAGTGCTCAACACTATAGCGCCCCCTATCTATACCTTGAATATTGCAGTCTGGATTATTTATCTCCCACTTTGCCGGTATATTCTACACAATAAACTAAACAAAAAATGATATATTACATATGCATCATATTGTGTAAGATGTGGGCGTGGTCAGGGTAAACGTGTTCCTGAGAGCATCATTATTACCCATGATAACTGGCACATTCTTTGTCCCTTTGAGTTTTAAATGTTATCACTTATACACCAGATGGCCCTGAATCTTTTTACATGAACACAAAAATGATCCATGCTATAGCGCCCCCTGCTCTAAAGACCAAGAGTTAGCAGACAGAGAGCACACAGGTTGTGTGTGAGGCCGAGGGGAGAGCAGGTTTGGGCGAGAGCGGGGGCGGTAGCAAAGGAGGCGGTCGCAAGGGGGGGCTGCGCCAGGGGCGAGGGCCTACATCGCCGCTTGCGGCTTTAATTGTTTTTGTTGTATTGTTATTCCTCGGTGCTTAAAGTTTGAAAATGTGATCACAAAGTTGAATGGCTTCCAAATCAAAAAATCTATTTTTTAGCAATGTAGTTCCTAGTTAGTATTGAAGTACTAGTATATTATATAGTATATTATATCAACAACAATAATGCCAAGTTTGAAGCAAATCCCTGATGATTATGCTTGATTTCTTTAACAAAAAAACTATGTTTATCGTTTCTAGTTTCCCACACACAAAGGCCTTCACTGATAAAGCCTCATGTCGTAAAGTTGTAAACTGTTAGTGTTTGCCTGTAGCTGGCACTAAGTCAGATGTACATTTCAGGTTTATGGGCTTTAAGGTGATCATTATGTGTGTAATGCTTTGTAATTTGTGAATGAAGTACCTACTTAACTCACGCTCATGATCATGCTGTGACTATCCACCCATTTTAATGCTTTAACCTGCGCTGCGAGCTTGGTTTAATAACTGATGGGATCAATAGTGTCTCTGTTTATATCAGCACTGTGTTGCTCCATCCTGGGTGCCCTATGTTCGACCAGTGCAGTGTTTACAGTCGGTATAGAAATTACTGCAGATGTTTCAAAGCATAATTCAACTCTATGAACTGCAGTCATAATTTTGAGCTTATTATCGAATCATTCACTTTATGATACAGGCACCAAAATTGGTATTCTGAATACTGAGTCCTACTCGATCAGAAAAGTCTATTAGCCGCCAACACATTCAATATGACCAAAATTGAATTTTCAGTCAGTTTTGACACATTTTTGATTTTTAAAAAGCTTCATGTTTAAACTAATAAAACACCAAAGCCAATGCTATTGTGCCTTAACTTCTTTTATTTATTGCTTTCTTCTAAATGTGTTTTTTTAACTTCTTAATTTTGTAGATCCTGCTCTGTTTGTGTGAATGTGAGCAAGAGACTAATGCACAACTTCCTTCGGGATCAATCAAGTATCTATCTAATCTATCTAATCTATCTAAAAGAGATTTTTGGGTCCGGGACCAAACAGAGATGAGTTAGCGAAAAAATACTAGCTGACTAAAAACATTGAAACATCATCATGGTCTGACACCGGGTGAAGTTACAGTTTAGGTCTTATTGGAAACCGTTATTGTGAAATAAACAAACGATGATTTGGCAACAAAAAAAAAGGTCTTAAAGGAACAGGCCACCGTTTTTCCAAACTGAGATATGTTCTTACCTGAGCTTAGACGAGTTGATGCGTACCTGTCTGGTCTTTGTGCGTGCGCTCAGTCACGCAAATAGACGAAAGACGTTGTTAGCATTTAGCCTCTCCCGCATTCATAGCTCCAAACTGAGGTGAGCACTTCGACTTTACTGCGCCTAAGGGTTTATTACGCCTTACAATATAGTGCCCCTTCTTTATCCGCTCATCGACATTGAATTTTGTGTGACTATACTTGGATTGTGTAACTATTTAAATAGGGAAAACGTGAAACGGCTTTGTATCTTCTAACTTCACCCCAGTTTGGGGCTATGAATATGCTGGGAGAGGCTAAAGGCTAACAACGTCTTTGGTCTTGTGACTGAGCGCACGCACAAAGACCAGACAGGTACGCATCAACTCATCTAAAATCAGGGAAGGACATATCATGGTATGGAAAAACTGTGGCCTGTTCTAGCTCGTCCTATGGCACGCTATTGGCTCTAAAAACAAAAAGTAAAGTAGTTATCAAGTCATTCCCCTCCCGAGTATTGTGTTACAAGTATTATTTAGATAATATACATTTTTCACCTTCCTTTCTACAGAAGTAACGTCAAACCCTACTCACACGCACAGTAACAAAACATTGGTAAAACCCTTTTAGACTCTGTTTCATACCTGCTCTTTGAACTGGCCCTTCATCAAACATGTTCATCATCTGTATTATTTGTTAACTGTGCACCGATGTCATTTCCGGTCCCGGTGAAGGGGAAGTGCTGGTCAACTGTCGCACAGTGGCTCTCGCTGTGTTGCGTAACTGTTGTGTACATTCGTTTGTCGGCGTGTGGTTTAAAAGGTCCTTATCGCCTGTTTGTTTAGTGTGTCCTGTACAGCTGCGCACTTTGCCCTACTACCACGTCTGCCCTCAGCCTAATTACTTAATACAGTCTGATAGTGATCGCAATAGGCCCTCGAGGACTTCAGTCGTGGCGGTTGATGTGAAAACGAGGGTATTGTCGCTTCAAATATTCAGGATTCAACTTGAACATTATTCTATTTAACAAAAATACATTATTCAAGAAAACAAATCTCATTTTTATTTTTATTAGTCAGGTATAGTTTAGGGGGCTGGTTCTATGTGACCTGGCAACAGACAAGTGGAAGAAGATGGATGGATGGAGGTATAGTTTAATATGTGCATTGAAGTTTAGTGTTTTTTCTAGTTTAAACATGTTTCACACCAAGTTGACATAATTTTGCCCAATTTAGGTTCATTTAGACCTGTTGTAGTCCTGATTTGATCCTGATCTTGGCCTAATGGTGCTTGGAAGCATCAAATATTTTATGTTGATGATGATGATGTACTCGGAGTGAAAGGTTCGAGAACCACTGCAGTAGGCAATAGAAAAAAACATAATCAAAGCTCAGGTAACACTACATAGAAGAAATTGTTCGATTTCTATTTCCAAAATGTTTCCTTAAATTTGTAAGAATTCAAATTTGGGAATGCAAATGTTTGGCACAATATGTAATGTATAGAACGCTGGTCATTATCTGGAAAATAAGTAAGAAACAAGACCAGTTCGCCCTGTTGGTGTTATTGCTTATTATACGGCTATTTGCCAACTGAACACACACAAAATAACCTTCATACACTTTTATGAAGGCCGAAAGGTTTATTTAATGATTTCTGCGGCAAACAGTGTGGCTAGGCTAGTAGCTGCAAGGCTAGCTACTTAGTTGAGAGATAGTGTCCGCTACTACTTCTTGCAGAGTGATATGAAAGACCTGTATTACAAGCACAAACTCCGTTGCCATTGGGGGCGGTCATTATTTTTTTCAGAGGTCTATCACAAAATAATGACCGGTAGAACGTTGGTAAATCCTTTCAAGTCAATGGAGCGTTGTACTTGGATCGTGAAGAGCCGTATAATAACACCTGTTAGAAAATAAAGCTTTTCAAAACAATATGCCACAAGAAAACCGCTTGCGCAAGACTGCCATAAATATACATAGAAAATAAATTGTCACCATTGAAAGTGGCTTAGTCCCACCTGTATTTATAAACGTCTTGAGGAAGGATTCATAAATAAGTGCTATTGTTTGCTGAAGGATCAGGACTTGACCCAGACCGGCTCAGAGCTAATCTCATGGCTTGGCCTGGGTTTGGGCCCATCTGCGGCCTTGTGGTCTGGGAGCCGCGGTTTGTGCCCGCTTTCACTAAGGCATGAAAAGAGCCGTTAAGCCTCACAGGCGACCGCAGGCGCATTCAGACCGGCCCATTAATGGCCCACGCTGGTGTTTTTGTACTTTCCCCTAAACTTTATTGCTTCCCTCTGTCTTCATCGCTGTTATTAAGGTCAGGGATCCACCGAATGGGGCTGGATTGTTTTTCCAAATTTGTTTTATTGTGGCTTTCAGTTTGGACAATCAGACAAATCGCAAACCAGCTCACAGCAACTGGAATACCTTGTTTTGGGTTTGGTTTATTCCTCGTTTAGTTCCGTGTTTGTCTGGGTTCGGGCCTGTGATAGTCTGAGGTTAAGGCACGGCCACTGACTACTCCATCCCAAAAAGAATGTTGTTTGTCTTTGTTTGTCACCTTTTTTTAAAGACATGTTCCACAGAGTCAAGTTGTCAAGACCACATATTTACCTTGCATATTTATATAACATTTATCATGCAAACAAACTGAAATATTCCCATGATTTTGGAAGCAGAGAAGCTTAATTTGTGGGTCTACGAGATGACGAAATGAGCTTCATATTTAGGCTTAATACAGTGCAAAAGTACAGCCCTCAAGCATCAATTGGTATTACAACTAAATAATGCCTGACCTTAATTAATATAATGCTTTAATATTAAATGTACCAGCAGCTGTAGCAGAGCCCAGACGCATCTGTGGGAAACATGGCCCGAGCCTAGAACAGTGGGCGAGGAAAGCGCTGTTCCTCCTCATGGTGGGAAGACGGGAAAACCAATGGAGACACGTGTCAAAAACAACTTGATTCTTAAGATACAGTTTAATCCCGTGACGACGCTGAGAAGAGTGATTTTGTTGTATTTACTTGTAAAGTGTTGGCTTGGAACATGCTCTGTAGGAAGAGGCTAAGCTACCATTATGGATTCTCTCTATGGGAAGTGAGCAATGATATAAATATAAATAGACTTCCAGTGAGAACCATATGTTTACATACACTTCATAAAAAGGCACATTTGAAAAAGAAAAAAATCTATTTGTCAAATGCCACAAGAATGAGAGTTAGAATTTTCTACACAATTTTTCATTACTTTTTACAAAGTCAGAAGTTTACATACACTAAGATTATTTTACCTTTTAAACTATTTGGAAAGCCCAGATGATGATGCCATGACCTTGGAATCATGCACCAGTCTGGTTCATCCTTGGGTGCAATTTCAAGACACTGACGGTGCCAGGTACATTGGTTAAAACAATGATGGAAATGACCAGCCATCATACAGATCAGAAAGAAGGCGGGTTCTGTGTCCCAGAGATGAACGTGCTGTGGTCTGAAATGTGAACATCAACCCAAGAACAAATGCAAATGTTCCGGTGAAGATGCTGGTAAGAGTTTGTCTTTATCCAGAGTGAAACAAGTGCTGTGCCGACATGTGCTGAGAGGGTATTCCAGGGAGAAGCCCTTACTCTAAAATAAACATGAAAAAGACGGTTTGGAGTTTGCAAATTAAAAAAGTATAAAGACATATCCTGTGGTCTGATGTCAAAAAATAATATATATTTTTGGCCATAATGTTATCGTCACATTTGGAGGAAAAAGGGGGAATCTTGTAGCCTGACAACACCATCCCAACTTTTAAATATGGGGGTGGCAGCATCCGGCTGTGGGGTTGTTTTACTGTGGGAGGGACTGGTGCACTTCACACAATAGATGGCATCATGAAGACAGAACATGATGTGGAAATATTGGAGCAACAAAAAAGTATTTTTAAAAAGTATTTAAGAATAGTGTAGAAAATTCTATATCTCATTCTTCTGGAATTTGACAAATAGAAATATTTTTTAAAATTCTAATTGACCTAAGAAAAATAAAAGTTAATGTTAGACAGTGAGTAAAAAATGCAAATGTGTCTTTTTATGAAGTGTATGTAAACATATGGTTCTCACTGTATTGAAATATCAGTCTATGATGTAGACCAGTGGTTCTCTGTAGCTTCAACCCATCATGACAAGCCCAGTCCAAAATGTTACCCCAAACTATATAAACTTTATATATGATTTGATTTACAGTGTATTATTATTTACAATATTTACATCATTACATTTACATTATCACAAAAAAAGCCCCCACCCTGCTGCCCTAACTTGTTGATGTTGTGTATAAGAGTTTGTTTAGTATTATGGTGTTAACAAACACATTATTTAGTTATTTTACTGTCTCTTCGACTCAATATTACCAAAGCTGTTACTACAGGACAAACATATCTTGTTATGTGCCTGTTTCGGTAAGAGGAACCATGTTATCAGCAGCACCAGAGGTCATTAAGGGTCACTTCCATTTTCAAAACACTAAAACAACACTGTGACTCTGACTCTACTCCGGAGTTCAATGTCACAGCCTGTTTGCGGTCTGCTCCTACATTGGGGCTAATTCGAGCACGTCTGCAGAAGCCGCCACTAATTTCCCGTCCCTTTTGCACTAAATCGGGTGCGTCCTCTCGGCAAAGTGGCGAAGCGTGGTTGCAGGAGAAGCTCATTAGGAAAAGATGATTAGATTTGGCGCGCGGACGACACGAGAGGCTTTTCAAAGTGCCCAGTGCAAGTCACCACTGCGCTCTGGGCTGGACAAGGGATTTTTTTATAATGAAGCTTTTCAACTTTTTACTAATGATATTCTGATGTTATTAAACCTTTTGTGCCATTTCATATTCAGCCAACAACAAACCGATGGCTGCCCATGAATGAATATCTAGTTCTACCTAATAACCTGTAAATTGTATATAGTCAAAATGTAGCCAAAGCCAATACATGTTTGTTTGTGGATCGAGAACATCAGCAAAATTCGTATTCATTATTTTTTGTTGCCGTTTTATTACTGTGAGCTCACAAGGAGAAAAAACTGACTTTTGTAGTTTAGTAATTTTGGAAAATTAAAGCTTTGGATAAACGTAAAAAGCTGCTACTTCCTTTACGTAAGTCAGGCTCGAAATGTATGTCCATTTAACAATACATTTCCTATCTACAAGCCTTTGTTTCTAATTAAAACATGCAGTCTATTGTTTAGGCTTTGTTGTGCCACAGTCATCAATTAAGAGAAATAAATCTTTAATATCGCACGGTTTATCTGTTTGCTTGCCCACGGTAAATTGTTATTCAACAAAACACACTGACTGATAGCATCTCTCAGCGCTTCGCCTTATCATAATTACATCGCTGGCTTTTTACGTGGCGCGTCTAATCAGTGCTTTATTTCCTTCTGACAATGGAGTTGAAATTATTATCGCCGTTGGGCAATATTGCTGTCAATTTACTTTAATGAGCCCATCCTCAGTGGCAGCGTTTTCCACCCCTGAAAATGGGCACTTTATTGTGGTTTGGTAATCGCTCTTGCGTGACTGTGTGGCTGTTTCCCTTAGATGTTGTTTCACCGTTTTGTTCACCGAGGGGATACTATCCAGTTGCATTTTTTTTCTGAAGAGGATTACGATTAGATTAGAAGACTCCGGAGTACAACCGAGACCGCACACAACCAAGAGTTTGTAGAGGTCTAAACTACATGGTCAGGGTTTCTGCAGGGCATTTAAAAGCATTAAATGAATTGTGCCAACGTTTAGGTATTAAAAGTAATCTAAAAAAGCATTAAATTCAATAATTTTATCTGGGGTAAATAATGGCATTGCTCTACTATTATTTTTATACAAGTTTGTTCAAAAGTTATGGTCAAACACATCCCGCAGGCTAATCTTAGGAACAGGCCACCATTTTTCCATCCTGAGATATGTTCTTACCTGAGCTTAGACGAGTTGATGCGTATCTGTCTGGTCTGTGTGTGCCCTCAGTCATGCAAAACGACCAAAAGATGTTGTTAGAATTTGACCTCTCTCAACATATTCCTATGGCTCCAAACGGGGTGAAGTTAGAAGCGACCAAGCTCTTCCCCGGGCACAAAGACCGGACAGGTACGCATCAACTCGTCTAAGCTCAGGTAAGAACATTATCTCAGTATGGGAAAACGGTGGCCTGTTCCTTTAAGAAATAAATATGAACAGATTTTTTGTGATTGTGGCGTTAAAATATAGTATTATATAAAAAATATAGTAAAATAGCAATGGAAAACGGGCTTCACTAGCACTACACACTTTTTGGAACTGTCTTAACATAACAGTTTACTGGACTAGATTTTTTTAATTGAAGTCTGGTATTTGTTGAATACAGTTACACCCTGACCCTGTGCTGGCACTCTTTCGAATACCGCCAGTAGCTGCCATCTAAGACTGATTCTACTAAATTGTAATACAAAAACTGTAGGTAGATGATTTTCATTTGAATAAAAAAAAGCATTCAATTTTACTTTCTGCCACCTGTAAAAACTCTTCCTCACTGAGCCGGAAAACGGAGGACTTAACGCTACTAAAATAACGCAGCTTCGATATTCGTGACCATTATAACAGCATTATTAATTCTGCTGCCTTTCTTCTTTCTTGCGTCTAAATATAAACAAAAGTAAGGGCTCTTGTATAGTGCCCTTGTGGCTTAATCCAGTCCAAAACCCCCTGAAGCAACCCTGACTCAGGGATAAATTCAACTTGACAAGGTAACACTAATGTAGTTAAATATTTTAGTTCAATGTCCACAGTGAGCCTCTCCATTCATCCAGTCATATGACCGTATGCAGGAGGGGAGCGCCTGCGTACGGAGCTGGCTACTTTTGGCCTCACAATTGGGCGGGTATTGCTCTGAATCACAAGGCTCTGCGGGTCAGGTGAGGTCCCAAAACAGGCTTCGGAGTCTAAATTTACCCCCCGGGTGAAGTCACGTGACCCCGCATTGACCAATAAGGGGCCGGCAGGGTCCCTCTTGTGCGTGCGTGTGTGGACAAACCGGGGGCTATAAATCTCTGGCGTCACCTGAGCGGAGTGGACGCACTGGGCCCCGGCTATTGTTTTGGTGCCGGTGCCTGGAGACAGTGGAGTAACAGAGTGGCGTAATCACCGATATGAAGACATCCATCATCGGGACGGGCGCTGCTATCGGGCGGAAACCAGGGGTCACAGACGACGCAAGGGTTTGCATGCGAGGCCTCACGGCAGGACAGTGGCTGCTGTTTGTCAATTAGGATGTGGAATCGGGGCCAGTCTTTCATGGTTTATGTGTTTGATAAATGTGAAAATATGTTGTTTTGCTAAATAAACATTTGCCACATCATTTGAATGTTGTGGTAAAAAATTGCTAACAAAAGGGGGTTTTAAACTCAAGCTAGAGCTCACTTAAAATTATTCTGACTCTGTGTAGTATGTAATGTAGCATTTGTGATCCAGCAGCTAACGCACTTGTTCCATGTCTTTTTTTTTTTCTACTTTTGGAATATTCTTTGGCTGACGTTACCAAAGAAATGGAGGATTTGCCTGTTATGTTTAATTCATACCATTAGCTCATGGAGTCTGTTATTTTGGCTGATGAATTGGTTAACACATGGTTTAGCCTGAAGAAAAAAAGTTATGGGCACTCTTGTCTTGATGGGGTTTTATTTTCGGGTTTATACCGTTGAAATATTGAAATTGCAGCTTAATTCATTGTAATGTACTGCCAAACCTGCCAGAATCAATAATCTATTATCCAAATTACTTTATAGCACACTCCGAAGAAATGTTTAAGTTTTACCATTTTTACTAATTATTACTTTTGATAGGTTGCAAAAATGTGACCTGTATTAATCAAGAACGAAATATTTTCAATAAAAAGAGGAGTAAAAACACCAGTCTTGTTTTTTCTAGAGGTCGATATATCGGGCCAATATATGGGTATTGTACTACATCTGCTTTCGGCCTATACCTTGCTAATAAAAGGCTGATATCTCCGGAACCGAAAGTGATAGACTTCCCGTTTTGTGCATTGGTCGAGCTCAGTCGGAGCCTTAAAATGATCAAGTTCCAAGGCCTCCAGGGAACTGAGAAACATTCGATGACATTCAAAATCGATCACAAGTTTGTAGTCCTCGCATCGTATTTTATATAATTTATGCTGCAGATTTTTGCGTATAACTTCGTACCTATAAGACTTACTGTTTTTTGTTCTGGAATCTGCTTAGTGTTTTGTCTTTTGAATGAATTACATCTTAGTACTTGCTAAACATGAATGACCTGAATAAATCAGCCCCTAATAAAGCACCCCCTGCTGTCACATTTCAACACTGAACATTATAGATTTTTAGAAGCATCATAAACTGGGCATTTGGAAACATGTACCAAAAATGGTGCATATCGGCATTGGCCAATCATTATCCCCAAAAATCGGCCACATATCGGTCAACCTCTAGTTTTTTCAATTTTACCAACCTGTTTATTATCCAGTTCCAGTCTCCACTTTTTAGTAACATTTTGAACGTTTGTTTTTTCTAATCCAAATCCAAGCTGTGCATCTAAAGTTGGACAACAACATGTTCAGACTTGTTGCATAAAGGCCCAGCTTCATTCATACTCGGGCGATTCTTCGTATCTGTATCTTTAGCCTGTCACCACTCAGACATGTGACCACAGGGCGAGAGGTAGTCCCACTCTCGATCCCAGAGTCCTGACCCTGAGTTCTTGTCGGTCTATTCCTCCCACGCGGGTTTCTCCTCACACTGGCGCCCGCCTCTTCCCCACTCTTAACAATGTCCCGCTGTCGATCCGGGAAGCTTTCTCCTCGATTGTTTCCGGTCTTTGTGCGGTGAATTTCCTCACCAAGTTATGAATGAAGACTGGGACACTGGCCGCGGCCTTGGTCTCGCGACTGCGGCCCTTTGAAGTGACCAAAAATACCAGTGGCTGAAGCCCGGAGGTCAGCAATGCCGGAAAAGCGGACGATTGTAGCCAGCGGTCTGAGCACACTGTAGGGAAATGGCAGGATATTGTTACGATGCGTTATTATTTTTGGATGGAAGTTACCCTGCAGTGCACGACGGGTGGCATTGGAAGACTGGCTTGTTTTATGGACTCATTCAACCATGTGAGACCAAGTGTCTGTGCCAAGGCCTTTCAGTCTGTACGTGCTTCTGTTAGGTCATAATGTTGGGTAAGAATGCAGATGACACTGACGGCAGGTGAACATGAGCCTGTAGATTCACTGTCTGTACATTGAACAGACCTGTTTGTGGATGCAATACAAAACTGAAATCCTCATCTTTGGCCCACAGAAATGGTTATCAGTCAAGTGTTATCCGTCTAAAACCTAAAAACAAAACGGTCTGAAAAATAATGCAATGGATATACAGTAGTAAAACTGAACAGTCCTAAAATTGAACAGCAACATTAAATCAATAACATCAGAAGCGTTTTACGATCTAAAACATTGCCACGATCAAAGAAGTGAACCGGACACAGAACAACCTATATCCATGCACCGGGTAAAATCCTGAAACGGGTTTTAGTCGAGTCACCCAGAACATGGACTTTATGACCGTGGCAGTACATCAAGAAACGCTGTTCCTTCTAGTGGCATGACCATATTATTCCAGTGCTCAGGTCTCTGCTATGGCTTCCAGTCACTCAGAGCATAGACTTTAAGACATGTTGGAACTGTCTCAGCTCTGACAATGTCAGGGAGGGGTCTGCTGCTGGTTCCCGGTGTCGAGACTAAACGCATTTCATTTAATCCGTTAACCCCCGTCTTAAACAAGTGCATTTTCTCCAGTTCAGCCCAAATCTAAAAGCTTCAGCCTATAGGCCAGTGTAGCGTCTGCTCTACCCAAATTACTCCATTATCAAACCGTAAAAGTCGTTGGTAGTTGAATAAAATCTTTCAGCTGCTTCCTAAACTTGTTTCTAGCTCGCACAAACCCTCCCCCACATCCCGATTGTTCACTTGAGTTCACTTGGGGGTGTCATCTTCTCTCTGCACCAAACACTAACACTAGGGCCGCCGCATTTTCACCACTGACGACTGAAGATGGTAGCCGTGCATGTGGCAAGTGAAAGCATTTTGAGATTGTGTAGTTAAATCTTACCCGGCTAAAAGCATAGGCCCAAATTATAGAGGCAGAGCTATAATTTGCTCTTTGGTGTAATTGTGATTGCCTTTGTGATAGTTAACCTGTGTTTGTGTCTGGAAACAGCTCAGATAATTAATGATTACTTAATACTTGTTGATTTATATTGAACAGTCTGTCAGTCACAGTTAATCCCTATTATGAATGAGTTATTGATATCAGGTCACCTTTAGCTTTACTAACAACCACTCCATGCTCATAATGCAGCCATTGTCTGTTACTCTAACGGTACTCAATTCCTCTTTTTGTTTGTCTGTTTTGTTAAATCGTAGGGAACGGTACTGAAAGAAAATCTATTGGAGGCTTTCACTTTGTTTATAAAAATCTATCTAATGTCAGAAAAGCTCAGAGCAAACTGCAGTGATCGTTCCAGGACGTGCTGCTGTTTCACGTACTGAACAACATTAGAGCAAACTCAATACAGTGTGTTCATGGACATATGGTCCGGGCCTCTGTAACAAGATAAGTGCCATAGATTTTCTGATTCTGGATGAGATTAGCTGCTGAGGTGGAGGAATACAGCTCTTAACTAGAACATTGAAACCCAAAAAAAGTAGTTGATCACAAATGTAAGAACAAAAAGTTGCTTTGTTATCTTCAGGAGATGCATTTGTTTTCCAAACCTGGATATGTTTACGCTGTGACGGATTGGCCCTATTATATTAGTACTATTTTAGGTTATTTTCCTGGGGTGCCATCCAGGTCTCCCTCCTGGAACATAGGATATTGGATTATAAATATCTTGGGCCAATACACACACAAGGACATACACTACTTGGCATCCTTTTCTGAATGACAACGAGGAGTACAAGTTGAATTATTTTCAGTTCTTGTTTTGGTTTCTGGACAGCAAAAAGAGAACCCACAAAACTTCCCCAAATAACCCACGTTACAAATTGTCCATGAAATTTCTTTTCAAACGGAGTAACACCTTCCAACTCCAAAAAGGCTCGAGGAAGGCGGCTCCACACAAAACTCCTCTTGCCACTGTCTGGGCGTGTGTGTGTGGCAGGTCACTCAGGCGCAGTGGTATTATGGGAAATGTAGTCCAATGACACGTGACGTGAGGACATCATAGACATGCGGGACGCACCAGCTGCCGGACTTCTGTGTTTACGGATACTTTCAAACTGTGCTGAACAGTATTTCTTTGGGCTGACGGAGGTTGAAGGAGATTCATGGCTACCGAGGGATTGGACAGCCTCCAATTCTAGCCTTAAATGAGGCTTCATCTGGGCCATGTACACCACTCGAAGATCCTCTTCATTGTCCTCCAGGACTGCTTCAAAATTTATCGGCCCGGTCCTTCGTGTGATGCATTCCGGACCCTTCCATCTTGGGCCAAGTTTTGCTGAAAATGATCAGTCAGCTTTTGATAAAGGATGAGTACGTATCCAGACACGGTTCTTTTCGGAAACATTTTCTTCCCATCTTCCCCGGTCATAGTACTTTTTTTGTTTACGTTTTGCTTTCTGCAGATTGACGCCCACAAACTCCTGAAGCTCAGCAATCTGTTTGGCCGTAACATAAGCAGAAGTGTCAGGATCACACAGGTCCGGACTCAGCTCGGCATCCAAAGGGCCCCTAAGAGGACGTCTGAGGTTGAGCTCCGCAGGGGTCACACCCGTGGACTCATGCACTGCTGAGTTAAGAGCAAACCGAAACTCTGGGAGTAAATTGTCCCAACTCTTGTGATTATCATTGACATAGGAAGCAAGCATGGCCTTGATGTTACGGTTAATTCTTTTGGTGAGATTGGTCTGTAGATGGTAAGTCAAAGTTCGCTTTGGCGTGAGGACACGAACTGAGGGCCTTGGTCAGAGAGGATATAGGTCGGTACACCACATCGAGTCAAAATCTCCTTCACCAGATATTGAGAGATGGTCTCTGCGGTCGCCTTCCATAGAGGAAACATCTCCACCCATCTGGAGTGATAATCTACAAAGACTAGAAGATGATGGTTGCCGTTTGAACTACAGGGGAAAGGACCACTCCCAACATTTCCCAGGGAGCATTTGCTGACGAAGTGATGGGGAATGTAGACAGTGTACAAAGTTTTGTGCGGTAATTCAATGATTCTGTAGACCTCATCTTCAAGAATGGTGTCTCGTGAACTGCTCCCTTTTCCACAATTTGTTGATATAGATCTTGAGCGAAAGGGTCCTGTAGTTGCGCCTTCCAGATGTTCTCATCGGTCACAGATAGCGGTGGAGAGGTGTCACGCTGGGATTGTTGTACAACGGCTCAAGTCGCGGGTGGATAGGCTGACTTCTCCACAGGGCCTCGCGACAAGGCGTCAGGAACGGTGTTGTACTTTCCCTTGCGATATTCCACTGTAAAGGAGAACTGTTGCAGCCGAAGAGCCCATTGAATCAGCCGAGTAGGTTTGTGAGTTTCGAACACCCAGACCAGCGACGAATGGTGAAGTGTCTTCCTTCCAGGTAATATCTCCATTTTTCAATGGCCCACAGCCAGACATTTTTGCTCAGTCGTCAAGTAATTCTGCTCGGCCTTGTTTAAGGTTCGGCCTTCAAAGGCGAGAACTTGTTCAGTGCCTAACCCAGATTGCTAAGCTAGAACAGCCCCCAAACCCACATCACTGGCATCGGTATATACGATGAATGGCGTGAAGTCGGGATGACCCAGAATAGGTAGAGAAACCAGGTGACCCTTTAAGGCCTCAAACGATGTTTGGCACGAGGGAGTCCAAATAAATTTGGCCCCTTTGCGCTTCAGTGTGTTGAGGGGTTCGGTCAGCTCAGAGAACCCAGGCACAAAACGATGATACCATCCAGCCATCCCCAAGAACCTCTGAAGCTGCTTGATGTTTTGGGGAACAGGGAAGTCTTGAACGGCTTGTATTTTCCCATGGTCCACAGCAACACCAACGGAAGATACCACATGGCCCAGGAACTTCAGGGCAGAGCGGAAGAACGGACTTTTCTTCATATTTCCTGTAAGGTTACAACACATTTTAAATATCGTTTGACAGAAGTGTGTTTTCAAGCATCGTGATGTAATGAACTCATCCTGGCAGTAGAACGGTAAGTTCAGCCGGAAAACTGGAAACATCTGTTGTTGATAAAAAATAACTTTGTTTTTGAAAGGTTTCCTGACATTTAGCTTTCTTGGTTCCTAGAATTTGACGGCACATGTGCCGGCGATCCGCCAGACAGCCAGGTTTAGGGAGAGATGGAAATAACCAGGAGGTACGCAGAAACATGAAATATCTGTCAAACTAGAATGCTATTTCACAATCGATAAAAAGGTGTTATAATTACCTGCAATTGTCTTTTTTTCTGAAATGTTTGCTTTTACAATGCACTGAAAGAATAAACCACTTGTAGACACGTTTTAATTTTGGAAAATTTTATCTAAAGTAATCTTTGCCGCGCTCCCATGCTCATTACACATTCACCTTATGTTATAGACGAGTAAAACAAGTAGTAACGGTAATTATATTACAAAAATAACATGCTAGTCGTAATCCCATGTATTTGTAGTCCATCGAGGCGTGTCTGTGTTGCTATATTCCTGTTTCTGATTACTGTGGAACTCGACATGATCAGACAGCTGTGCACATGTTATCAAATATTTTACCCTTTGTTCGGCCTTGGCAGCGCCTCGGTTTGTAGTGTGCTGCTCCGATCCAAAAACTTTAACACGTGTACACATTTTTCCACTTTAGTGAGGACGTAATGCATTGACCGCTCTTTTACCTCAAACACTGCATTGTTGGAAATGTTGGCTAACATTTGTGGACGACAAAAAGCCCTTTGGTGCTGTGCTGTTACAGCTATTTTTTTTTTATTATTGACCAGGACATTCTTTTATCTAAGCTTGAGTGCTATTGGCAGGGTTTTCACAGGGCATTACAAATGATTTAGAGGCTTTAGATTCAAACTGGCATTAAGGTGAAATTTAGTTGGAAGTCATGACATTGCTGAACAATTTTTACTGTTTAAGTTAATCAAAAATACCAAAATTATGGCCCCAGTCCCTGATTGGCCAGTTGCCAACATCGGCAGCCAATGATAAGTGGAGCTCCAACCATGACGTCGACCACTAAAACTAATCAGGTTAATAGAGGTGTATTTTTTTTATGTCTAGTACAAGCATTTATAAACAACCATCGTACGCATGCCTTTATAAGCTTGTATTCAGAAAAAAATATGTACAAATTCCGTATAAAAATAAATACATAAAAACTAACCAAACTAACTGTATATCTAATCCTAATCCTAATCCACTAATCTTTAGTGGAGTTTACTAAAGGTGTCTTTCAGGCGTTGGTATGAATCTGACCAATCAGGGAGTCGATAGTCCCGTGCATTTCCCATCCCGACAGTGGAGGCGGCTTGAGAGTGGAGCCTGCGGCGGTGGGGACCTCACCGTGGAGGACCTCACAGTGGAGGACCTCACAGTGGAGGACCTCACCGTGGAGGACCTCTTGGAAATTTACCAGATTTTTTTGCTCAAACGTTGCCAGCTTTGTCCAATTCTCGTTCCTCTGTTTGATTTAATGTTTGCAAATCTTAAGAAATATATGCACATGTTTCTTATTGCTTTGTGACATTAAAATATTTTGGCATAAAAACTGGACTTTCTTCTGCCTGTATTAACCCTGTATGGGTTTTCACATCAGTCTTTCTCATTGATAAGTGTAACATAATATATTCAAAACCAAGTGTTTTAAATCTATAGTTTCTCTAACCAGCTGAGCGACTGTCGCCCAAGAGAGGATTGTCCCACTAGATAAAAATGTAAAACAATGAAAGGATGTAACACAGATGTGTCAAACGTCCCAAAGCTGACATGGTATCAGAAAGACAAAACAAAAACTGTTGTGTGCATAACTTTAATCTATGAGAATTATATAACAGATAATTCATGCAAATCCACATATTATGATTTATAATCCCAGTACTGGAGCACAGTCTACGTTTCAGGAAGAGCGCAGCAGATTTAATGTCTTTTTCTTGAACTTTCCCCTCGCTACAAGGCTACTACGCTACAATCCAACTTCCTCTGGCAAAAAGTTTAGCTTTAACCTCAGCCCTATCCGTTTCCTGATATAAAGTAGACAGACAGACAGTTTTAGGGGGAAATCAGCAGACCATGCCGTCACTTGACAATAATGACCCCAGTCCTCCTGCTAAAGCACTTTTCCCTGCTCTTCTCCGACAGACCTAATATCCTCACGCTCCCACACACGCCCACGCTCGCACGTACGCACGCCCACCCACACATGTATCTGCGCACAGCCCTCTCTTTGAGTTGACTTAACTGCTTTGGCACTTGGTCTCGTGGAACTGCACCCTGCGAACTCTTCACCCAGGAATCCCAGACATTTGAGGCATTCGTTAAAGCTGCGCCGCTCTCTCTCTCTCCCCCTCTTCTCTCTCACACTATCTCTCCAACTCCTTTTCTCTCTCCCTGTTCTCTCCATACTTACCTCTGTCAGTGCTACTGTGCTAATCTCTCCCTCCGAAATGTTTTTCCTCACACCTGTTTAGACAAGAGTTTGTGGATTTTTCCAGTATCCACAACGTTGATTGACAAAGTATGTTTATCTTGTTACATTTATGTTGCAAGTTTTCCTTGTAAGTCGATCATTGTTGCAAAGTCATCTGTGTTACTCATGACTAAGTATCGGAACATATGTTTAACTTATACAGGCATGACATGCAAGATATTGAACACACCCGTTAGCGTTTCATGCTTCTGTGCTAATAATATTGGCAAAGGTCATTAGCAGTTTGTATCAGACCTATTTTAGTACGGACCGGAGGTGGGTACAATACGATACACCGGTCACAATACAATACAATTTATCCCGATAGTGATTATGTAACTTTGAAAGCAGAATTAGCCCTGGGTTATTGCTGCCAGGTCCTATACTGTAGTCTGAACCAGTTTGGACATAATCATAAAAGAACTTTCTCACGGCCTCAGTCCCAGCTCCTGTCCCTGATAAAGTCCCATTCAGTGCAAGTGCAGTCTCCAGTCGCTGAACGCTGGAGGTTCTTAGCTTTCAAATGAGGAATGGCCTTCTCACAGAAACGTGTGCTTGTGTTCATGTACAAACATTCCCTTTAAGTTTAGTCCATCAGCCTGTCCTCGAGTGGCGTCACCTTCGCTTTATGAGGTAAAAAGTAAAAAAATAAATAAATGCCATGCACCTTTCACAGCCAAGTGATTAATATATTCCCAAAATAATTGTTAGTTGCAATCCTGACTGAAATTCGTGAGTCCTGACTGAGTAATGGGGTTGGGCCATATCGTTTCCTAAGAATACTCCATATGAAGGAAATACTTCTTAAGATACTAGAAAATTAAAGTTCACATCCATTCAGCGATGATCAATTTTCACATGAAGCTTCTATCACTCACAGATTTACTCGCAGTGAAAAAGTAAGAGTAACGTTTACTTCAAAATACTCTTACTCATGTAGATGGTAAGAAGTAGGACAGTTATTTGAAAGTTATTACACCATGGGCTGGGTGTCCGTTAAAAAGTGATATAATACATCTAGTCCGGCAGCAGTTGAATCACGTTCCATATCACTCCGCCACAGCCGTTTCCATAGTAACGATAAACGGCTGGAACTAGCTTCAGGTAAAACAGATTGAAAAGTGACACAACTCCCTCCCAGGACTTAAAAAAATAAGCAAACAATGAACAGTTTCTGGTTCTTGAGTGAATGTAGCTGATACTTCGCGCCTCTGTGATAAGCTTTAGAAAGAAAGGTCACAATAAAAATACTATACAGGAATATTGGTAATGAGGATGATCTGTTTTTTTTATTTTTATTTCCACTTGTTTATTTGTTTATTTGAGCAGTACACATAGTGCTCAAAAGGAGTGGGCTGAAGCAAAAGCTTATGATTGCCCACCCCCAAGTGCAATAAAATAAATAAAAAAAGAAAATTTCAAGCAGCTACATTCATACAGACCAACTTACAAACTTACCAAAAAAAATAATAATATATGAACTGTTTATACAATTAATTGAAGCAACGCACAGCTACAACAACAATCCCGTTTCATGTACGATGTCTAGAACAAAGCAGTCAAAAAAAAAAAAAAAAATGTGATCCTTAATATATTTCTTCCAGATTTTTACCCTTGATAACCGAGAGTTACTTTTATGTTATGAAGGTACATTAATAGATATTATAATCTGAGATCTTGATACTTTCCAGTTGTCATTACCATTCTCAGTATAATTTTAATTTGGGTGTAATTTCCATAATCATTATTATTATATATTTATTTAATTGAGTTATATGTGAAGTATGCTGCAAGCCCTGCATAGTGTGGTGCATTAAAAAGCCAAAGTGTAGAGCGGGCCAGATGAAGAGGGCAGTAACTCCCAATCAACAAACCCCCACATGGCTGCCCTAACAGCTGATTTTGTAGAATATGTTCCTATGCTGAGTGGTGCATTAAAAGACAAGGTTTAGAGCCCGTTGGGAGGATTCCTCTCAACAGATCCATAACCTGCCAACCCTAATTCTCCGTTTGTGAATTTGAGCAATAGAATGACAACCGTTCCAAGCAGCAACACTCTTCCAGATTATAGAGGACACTTGAGAATCCCTGTTGCCTTATTGTTATTGTTGTTTCTGAAAAGTGTAATATTCCAGCCTTTTTAAATAAGTTTCCTAAGATTGTAACAAGTCTACCTTTTGTTCTTAATTAGCTCGATCCAGTATTTGCATTAATCGCGCACAAAAAAGAAAACAATTATCATAAATCGCACCCGTAATCCGTCATGCTTTTCGCCTGACGCTGAGCCGGGAAGGAAATAAAGTCTCAAGGCCGGACCGTGCGTCATCCGTGTGTCCCGCCGCGGCAACAATTATCGCCGATGAGAGCGCCGTTCATATCTCCATTCTCGTCACGGACCCGCCGCTCTTCCGTCCCGCCCGCCCCTGTTGTTTGGGTGTTTTCGAGCTTCTATTAAAGGGTGCTCAGGTCAGGCCTTAATGAAATTGTTTTCCGTTTGGCCGCCGAGTCCCACCAGAGGAGGAGGGCGACTTGTAAGCGCGGGAAATGAGACAAGTTATGCCCCCCGGCTCTTTGGTAATCACCGCCCAGACAATGCTAATTTCCTCCGCGCTCGCAAAATAACCAAAATAACAACTTTAATCCAATCATTTCTGCAATCTATGAGCTTAAATTGGGTTAAGTTTTGTTTTTGTTCTTGGAGGCCGATTAAGGGAAATAGAAGAAAAACATGTTTTTTTCGCGGCTCAGAATAACATCGACAGTAAGCGGGTTTGAGGTCGGCAGGACGGTGCAACATATATTTTCTAGGGCCGGGACTCGATTAAAACAATTAATCTAATTAATCGCATATAAATATTTGACCTGAGAACAGTGAGAAGTAAGTTTTTTCATAAGGATTTTTTAGTATACCATTCAATAATGACTGAATACATAAGCTTAAGCAACAAAATATTGTTTATTTTTGCTCAACCAAGTCCAACAGACCAGTGCAATATCGCCATTAATTGTGCGTCCGCAGGAAAAAAGGAAACCGAAGTGTGGAAAGCAAAGTGTGATTAATTTCGATTAATATTTTTAATCGCACTAAACCTCATGTAATGTAATTAATCGCAATTAATCGAAAAAAGTCCCGGCCCTAATATTTTCAAATTGACGTTCGGAGAGCGTCGTCATAGGGCACATACAGGTGTTAAGCATTTAGGGGCAAGTGGACAGTAGATCAAATCAGAAACAATTCAGTGTTTTGGTAAACCTTTTCAACACGATATGTTTCATTCATGCATTTAAACTATAATCACTAATAATTTTTTTTGAAAATTGTGTCAAAACAAGACTGAATCCACATCAAAACAAGGCAAAAACTGAACTAAAAAAAAAGGGAAGTTGTAACTTTTGCACATTTAGTTCCTAGGATTTCCTGTTTTAGGCCGAGTTTGTAAAACCTGTGTCGACCTCATTCAGACGGAAGACTTGAATGATATTGTCCAACTTTAGATCAAATTCAGCCGCAGACCCCGTGAATTAATAAATCAACGCGGCTCTGAAATGAGTTGTTTCGAGGGTGATTTCTCCACCAGCCATTTTTACCCCGTGAGCTTTTACTGTTACGCAGCAAAAATGCTACAGAGCGTCGAAGAAACTTGTTAAACTATGCGACTTGTTGGAATTTGCCTTAGAGAGTTTGCAGCCAAGATGATATTGCAACAGTGACTTGAGTTTCCTCTTTACATTATGCTTATGTTCAACACAAAGAAAAATTGTGACTCATGAAGTGCGGGGGAGAGTGGGGTAAGATGAGCCACTCTTTGCTTTGGTGGTTGTTGTGTAAAAACAGTTTACAATAGATGCAAACTTGTACTATTTATACACATTTTGAGATGTTTTCTATTCTTTTGCATCTTCAAAAATCATCTGAAGGATATGTTTTATAAGCTGTTGGTCTTCCAAAAAAAATGATTTTGGGGTAAATTGAACTACCAGATTTAAAGGTGAAATTAATACTAAAGATCATGAAGGCTCATTTTGCCATTAGCAATTTTATTCAAAAACATATCATCTTTTTCTTTTCATATGCTCCTTCTGCAGATTATGACATTTTGTCTTTAAAAAAAATCCCAAATAATTTAATGTCAAATCTAATTTTAATTTGCTTGTCTCTACTAGACTCAGAACCACCAATAAACAATGCAAAACTATAGAATTGTACATTAAAATGTTCTGTGATTTGTCATTCATTGTTTCTTATGGAGCAGAGGCGGCTCAATTTACCCCATTATATCTTCTTTAAGAATACCAAGAGAGTTGTGTTTATTTAAGAAGAAATCTTAAATTATTAATCTGCTTTTATACCTAATTTAATAAGCAACCAGCATCAGAAAAAAAGGGGTTATTTTACAGCCAAATGTTCAAATTTTTTGTCTGTCAAATTCAAATCATGTAAAGATTAAATCTATAATCTCACATTTCAAGAAAAAAATTGTATTTTACAAAATTTAAGGGTGGTTCATTTTACCCTCTGGCTCATCTTGCCCCACTCTCCCCTATATGTCAAACCGTAGCCATCGCGGACATGGAATGAACTGAAGCTCCAGATTTTAAGGAAATGATGAGAATTGTGTAACGAAATGTCCCTCTTCATTGTCTCCTAAAAATGTCATATTGAGTGAGACCTAATAAAGTATTTACACAAATTCATCTCAAAACTCATCAAAAGAAAACGAAATTGCAGTAAGTTATAAACGGAGAACAAAAACCTTTTCATAGCCATAATTGATAGAAAGTCATCGTTTCTGGTTTTATAATATGGTGGATTTAGCGATTATCTTATCACGATTATTAAAAAATGCGGCAATCGATTAATTGCCACATTTTTTATCGCGATGAGATAGATATTACAATCTGGATAGCCAAGATTAGCAAAAAGTCATTATTTTGGTATGTTTTTGCAAAATATATCTTTTACTAACCGCTTTTTTGTCACGTTTTATTTACAGCCTCATTTGAAAGCTAAGACCTACAAAACTGATGTCGCCATTTTTTTACGCTGCTTTTTTGTTGAAGTCTTGACACGTCTTCGTTGCCTTTTTTGCTTTGTCACCGCTCTGATTTTTGTATTTTTGTTGCTTTTTTTTTTATTTTTTTGCTGCGTTTTCATTCGCATTTTTTTCCGGTCGCCATTTTGACGCTTTTTTCAAAACGCTTTTAAACGTGGGTGCACTCAAACTGGAGAAAATGGGGATTTAAAAGGTTAATAATGCTGTAGCTTAGACGTTCAGTGTTTCTCAAAGCTTCTCGACATGTTTAAAACTGACTTGAATCTTGATTTGCACAATGAGTGGCAAAAATCTGATCGCCAAGACTTTGCGATCAGATTCCGTGTCCCGCCCTCGCCGTGACGCGGCCACGCATCATGTGTTTGTCGGGCTCTGAAGGCCCCACCTGCAGCGCTGCGCCAGTGTCCCCGCAGTGTCCCTCCGATTCGCTCCCAAACCCAATCACCCGGATCGATGAGCGCCGCGGAGACGACCGCCGCCTCGGGCCACAGGAAGAACACGCCGCCGCGATCAATACGAGGCTCGCAGGGCGCCAGAGGAACAGCCACAGCGCGTTTAAAGGGGACGCACAAAGTATTACACTCCCACAAGTCTGAAATAAGATTATATAAGCTGCGAATAATACGCCTACTTAACGCCTGGCTTAATGTTTCCTTATTCAAATCAAAAACAGAGTTCATGTTCAAAAGCGCGTGTATTTGTCCCGTTTCGGGTTTTCTCTTTTTCACAGCGAGCTAAATACGAGCCTTGTCGCAGCAGTGGAATTTTAATTACCGACCGGCGCACCGCCACATTCCACTCGGCCTTTTCTGTGCTTGATGTAAAATGATCTTAATGTAAAATGGCCTGAATACGCCGTTGTTTCGTTTCTGCCGGGGTAAAAAAAAAAAGAAACCGCGAGAAGCGCCGCCGCTAAATCATAGGAGGGCGATTGTGGTCGACGTCGAGGCACACAGACGCTTAATATTTGGCGAAAAGGTCTGGCAGATTTACGTCAGACGAGTTTGAGGCTGCCAGCTAGCGTCTCTTTAACTTCTTTCTTTTTTTTTTTATGCGTGTTGGGACTAACCTGCAGCCTATACTGAACATAAAGGCCTCATTTCAATTGAATTTTCATGAGATCATTGAAGACTTCCCCAAAACTGGTGTGAAAAGTGTATTAGTTTGAGCAGTTAAAATTCTGCTCAAAAGGAGTGGGCTGAAGCAAAAGCTTATAAGCGCCCACCCCCGACATCATTGAAATAAAAACAATTAATCAAATCACAATAATACAGGGAACATGTTACAAAGTACAAAGACACACAGCGTACCCCTCCGTGACCCAACTTTACCTGTTATAATTACATTATCCTTATCAATCCTACGTTAAGCAACATCATACATTGATTTTTGAATTTGCCTCACCGGCAAAAGAGAACCTACAACAAACCAGAGCGGACCAGACCCACAAAGCACCTCTAGAAATGTACAGAATTTAACAGAATTTAACGGAACAAAAAAAAAAAAAAAAAACACAAACGAAAGGAAACACAACCACAACAACAGTCTCATTTCATGTACGATCTCCAATACAAAGCAAGTGACAATTATTATTATTATTTTTTTACATATGGCTACCACTGCCAAACATAGTTAACGATTTCAATAAGGCACTAATTCTGTGTTCAAAAGGCACATTAATATACATATTATCCGTGATCTTGCAACTTCCCAGTTGTCATTTCCATCATTCCATTTTCTTTATTTCCTTTTTTATTTTATTTTTATTTATTTTTTTGTTCAAAGGATTATGTAAAATGTAAATATGCAAGCCCTGCATACTGTAGCGCATTAAAAAGCCAGGGTGTAGAGCAGGTCCATTGAAGAGGGCAGTAGCTCCCCATCAACAAACCCCCACCCAGCTGCCCTAACTGGCTGAATTTGTAGATGATGTTCCTATGCTTAGTGGTGCGTCAAAGTATATTACCAGACTGTCATACACACGTTTAAAGCTTGATTGGGATATTAGGATTTCAATGTGGTCCCGATAATCCCAGTGTTCGAAAGTAACCATTTTACTGGTTGCGTTCTGTGGCTCAGTGGCGAGTCTGTGACCCATGTGCAGAACAACCTGAGTCTCCCTGAAGTTGTGTATTTGCTCTTCCTGCTCCACATGTAATGACAGACAAAAGATCCCAAATGTCTTAATGACCACAGTGGACACAGGGCTCGGGCTCTGGACATTAAAATCCCACAAATTTTTTTCTAAAGAGGTTTTAAAAAAGAAAAAAAGAAGGGAGGGAGGGAAGGGACAAATTAAGGATAGGAAAGAAGGAAGAAAGGAAAAAAATAAGGGAGGAAGGGCAGCAAGAAAGGGAGAAAGGAAGGAAGGAAGGAAAGGAGGAAACAGGAAGGGAGGGAGGGATGGAGTAAAAGAAGGAAGGTAAGGAAGGTAGAAAGAAAGGAAGGAAACTAAATGAGGAAGGAAGGGAGAAAGGAAGGGACTAAACTAAAGAAGGGAAGGGAGGAAAGAAAGGAGGAAACAGGAAAGGAGGGAGGGATGGAGTAAAAGAAGGAAGGTAAGGAAGGTAGAAAGAAAGGAAGGGACTAAACTAAAGAAGGGAAGGGAGGAAAGAAAGGGAAAATGAAAGGAAATAAGGAAAGGAAGGACGATGGGAGCTAATTAGCTGTTTTGTAACTCATGTCTATATAATGCTGTATTTTTTATCAGAATTTGTTTCTGAAACTTCAAAACCGAAAAGTTACAATAGCATGTTGCTGTATTATTTTTTTTTTAACCCTTTTGATATTTTCTTTTTCATTATATAATAATAATACTATGATCAGTAGTTCTCACAGCTGGTTAGCCTCAGCCATGACTTTAAACTCTTTAATATTTTAATGTTGCATAAAGTCTATAGGAAAAATGAATGGAAAATGGATAATATACTTACATTGCACAAAACCGTGTTAACCATTGACTGCCCCAATTTGTTTCAAAGCTTTAGCTATAATTACCCCATTAAAGTTGCCATTTTCACAGCTCACCTTTTGAATTAATCAGCAAAAATGTATAATCCTGTATTTGGCCATATTTTTAGCCTTTTATCAAAATCCGATCCCTTCTATCTTTGTGGAGCAGTGTGCGCTAATCTGCCCATTCATGTCCCGTTTGCAGCTCGACATGGTTATGACGGGCCGCATTCATTCATCCAGCAGGCATGCGTTTGTGTAGGTTTGTTGTTGTTGTTCATTATGGAGCCGCATTGAGGGCCCTTTGTGTGGCAGCGCGGCCTCCATCCGACTGTAACCTCCGCAAAAGGCATAACGACTCTGGCATTCGGGGCTATTATGCAGAAGGCTACATGTGTGCAGAGCGCGGTTTACAAACCTTAGCTCAAACCATAACCAAAGCTGTTTTATTTAACGCACAAAAATCTCCCATTGTCCCGTCCAAACTCCAAAACTAGGAGATGTTTCGGCCAACGAAACGGCTGAAACCTGACGATTATGGAGTCCCAAATTAGCGGTGAAAATGCACGAGTTCTGTGACGGGTCGAGGGGAAATAAATCTGTGCTTATTAAATTAAATCGTTTCTTCAAAGTATAAAAGAAATTTAATGTTCCCTTGAGTTAAAGTTAGATTAAAATGTGTTGAATGTGCTGCACTATTGCTAACAACTACTTTTTGTTACCTCAGTAGATTATATTCAGATTATGTCCCAGATTCTTGTCCCAAAGTATCACATTGACGGGGGGAAAAAAGCTTTTTCTCATGGTTGACTCCGCTGTTGTTTGCAAGAGAATCCTGGCTCACTTATTACTTATATTATTTTTTACTGCATTAATAATTAATGAAATATAGAAATAATATGGTCTTTAAACACTTTTAGCTGCGGTTTTCGCTTAAATTATACACTTTGTTTCCACCATTGTGTCAATTTGCTTGTTCCGCATTGGGATTTGCCTATTGCCTACAGAGGGCAACTCCGGTCTCGTTAGCCCCAAGGCAGGCGTAACACGTAGGCTTCTTCACACCGGTGTACCAAAGTCAACATAGAAAATGAGACCTTATTTTGAAGGAATTGTGTGACCTTGTGCCTCGTAAGAACGCCGTTTAAAATGAGAATTGTGCAAACCCTTGTTGTTATCGACCCTTGTTGCTTTCCTAAGATGTCGTTCCCATCTCCCCCATGTGTGAACGTTCCCAAACAAGCCGCTCCCTCCCCGCACTCCCTGCTCCAGCTGCTTCTGTGCCGGTGATGGGTCGATCCGGGGCAGCCCGTCTTCAGAGCGTTTTGAGACGGTTCTGTGCCTTGTTCGTTGAATCTTGGAGACCCGTGGCAATAGTCATTTTGAGCGCAATGATCAGAAGGAGCGCGGGGAAGCTGCCTGAGCTTTAGAAACACAGCGGAGCCCTTTCTGATGACATCATTGGGGCCCAGGGTTCTGTGCTTATAAGGGGACGGACTGAACGTGCGGGTTCACTCAAATATGCCGGAACAGAGTATGGTTTTCAAGCGGGAACAACATAACCAGGGCGGGTTTTTATCACAGTATATGTATAGATAATGAACGGATGGAAACCTGTCATTTTCGGGGGCATGGCGTAGCGTGGGGGGGAGACGGTTTGTTATGGAAATCATTATCTTTCACTCTTTTTAGACATTTTATAAGCCGGACTATAAGCCTATTTATCACTAGTGAATAAAGTAAAGTCAAAATCGGGTCATTGTGAATGTTTTGATGCTTACAGATTTACCAGAAGAGCTGAAAAAACGGCACTCGAAGCTAGCCGTTAGCATGTAGCATGTTAGCGTTCCCTTTTACATGGACAGAGTTGGGCTGTTGAACCATGTTGTGCCCGTCCGTGTCTCTGTTTCTTTGGTAGAAAATGCATCCATAATTCAGCAATTGTGAAGTCATGAGCGAAATAGTCGTTATTTATCGCTTTGCACGTGACCATTTGTGGGCGTTCTCGAAGAAGAGCAAAGGGTGTTTATAACGATACACAGGGGCCGATATTGTGATTACATTTTAGTGTGATACGACGTTTCCTAAAGTTATAAACCAGTTGTTATTTGACATTTGATTAAATATTTTTGAAAATCGTCTGTGTCCTGTCCGGGCAGAGTTCTGTACCTCCATTGGCCCACTAATGATTATAATCTCGAGCTATGCACTGCCAGCGCGGGCCGTTGGTAAGGGATTTGCATGTTTTAGGCAAAGAAAGCCCGCTGTCCCCTGTACAATCGTCACAGTGTCGTTTTGAGTCGTGGGCGATCAAAGGTGGCATGGCCCCTCTCTCTCAAAGGTCCTCAGGGTCTAACGTCTAAAGCTGCTGTGATGAGTGTGAGTGTGGCCAGGGCTACTGTTTAGTTTAGTTTATCTGTTTGTTTGAGCAGCAAACACTCTGCTCAAAAGGAGTGAGCCGAAGCAAGAGCTTATAAGCCCCACCCCAAAAATCAATACAATTAAAATCATGATTTCACAAGAACATAGTGGAACAACAAAAGGAACAAAATGGCAACAAGGAAACGACAGCAAAACAAAATGGAGCCTACACACCCACAGCATCCGACCATACCCCAAAACGGAGCAATACCGGTTATGTAATGACTAATTACGAAGCAACTCTGATAAAGCTACATACTTACAAACTATTTCTAAATAACTATAACTTACAAAACACTGTTTGAAGTGTTCATATATCAACAGAAAGAAGCACAATTACAACAACGGTCTAGTTTCAAGTACGAAGTCTAGTACAAAGCAAGTAACAACCATGCCTAACATTCTTAGTATCACTAGTTTTATGCTAAAAAGACACATTAATATACATATTATACTCCATGAATATTATTATGTACATTTATTATGTAAGCCCTACACAGTGTAGTGCGTTAAAAAGCCAGTTGTAGAGGGCAGTAGCTCCTCATCAACAAACCCCTACACAGCTGCCCTAACTAGCTGATTTTGTAGATAATGTTCCTATCCATTTATGTTGAGGGGCTGAAATTACATTTTTATTCATAATTATGTACGGACTGCCCATAATTCTTAATACACTGACATTTTTGGTGCTTCTCCGCAGTACTTGCTTTTGACTCTTCGTGTTTGTCCGAGTGAGCGGCAAGGAAAGAGGTTTGGTGAAGCCTGTCAGGATTCAGTGCATTTTGTGCCTTTATGGCTCTCCCCACCCCTGTAGGTCAGGGGGCGGTTCACTCACACAGCAGAAGTCTCCCTCGGGTCAAAAACGAGGCCTAAAAATGACGGAAATATCTTGTAACGGAAAAAGACTGTAAAAGGAAGTCCTAGTCTCTCCGGGTGCTTCTCCTGCTCGTCACTCCATCTGGTGGTGCAAATTGTTAAAACCTTTTCCCGAGGAGCGGTTTGTGGACTTTTGAAAACTATGGGCTCTTTTCCATTGCAGTTGTTGTCTTCAATGCAATTATATTTTTTAAATGCTTACACAATACACAAAGCAATACAATCAGAATCAAAACAAGGCTACAATGGAAGTAAATTAGGGAATAACTGCAGACTGGGTTGCAATGATTGTAATTGTATTTCAGACAAATACAGGTGAAACTCGGAAAATTTGAATAATGGTTCCAAAGTTCATTTATTTCTATAATTCAACTTAAAATGTGAAACTAATATATGATATAGACTCATTATATGCAAAGTGAGAGATGTCAAGCCTTTGTTTGTTATAGATGTAAAGATCATGGCTTACAGTTGTTTTTTATGAGATTTTTAATTTGGGGTTTTTACAAGCTGAGCCATAATAATCCAAATTATAACAAATAAAGGCTGTACATTATCTCACTTTGCATGTAATGAGTCTACATTAGTTTCACAGTTTACTCTGAATAACAGAAGTGAATGCGCTTTTTAACAATATTCACATTTTTTGCGTTTCACCTGTAATGTGTCGTGTCCTGTATTTCAGTGGCTCATTGAGGATTGTTACAGCTTTAATGAATTGTAACGATGAGAACGAACGGTTCATGACCAGTGGCAAGATTTACGTTGTTAAATATTAATCAGGTTAATAAGTTATTACATTTCTTGTAAATGTTTTAAAATATTGATAGTATCAACATAAAATTCTTTGACTTGACATTGGACATTATTTTATTATTATTATTATTTTTTTAGAGAAATCTGATGTTTAAAGCTGCCAAAGAGTGGGCCTGTTTTTCTGCAGAACAAAAATACATGTGGTATTTCATAGTATTATCTTTTTATCCTCAAACCAAAGCCATTAGAACAAGTTGTGCAATCATTCACGTTTGGCCTAGACTGCTGCGATGAAGCGCAGTTACCATTTTGAGATTTGATGTCTCAATCGATTGAGTAATTTATACTCTGAACACATTTGCAAATAAATGATCAAAATACAGCTACAAACTATGTTTTGCCCTGGCCTTTCGACCTGAGCAAAATGCTATTTAGACATTTTGAGAACTATTGTTACTATAAACCAAAGCATTTTTTTTTTTTCAATAATTGAAACATAAATGTTTTGGTAGATTTGTGGGTTTTCGTTTGTTTTTCATTATCCTTAAACACAAAAAGAGATGATTCTCTTGGCTTCAACGAAGCGGTGAGAACAAACTGTGCCACTGGTGTCATTCAAGTTCAACGCAGCCAGTTACATGGGGGCTTTTTTTATTTTGCATACCGCCTGCAGCCGCCCTATAGGCTCTTGGTAAAGCTGTAACGGGCCAAAACACACGAAGAGTTAAACTGTGCCTGCGCCTTCCTTGGAAATGGGAGAGGCCAGTTGAATGGCTAGCGTCTACAGCTAGCCAACACATTGGCTCAGGCCGAGGGTGGATCTGCGGCTGCGTGTGTGCACCGGGATGGAGTCACCGCTGCCACTGGATCAGGAGTCACTGCTGAAGCGCCGCGCATGGCAGTCCTTATGTGAGGAGGGAGACAAAGAAAAGTGTTTTACAAAAGGATTCGATTTGAGAATGTAGATCTTTTTATTTTTTATTTTTAGGATTTGTTTCTGAAGCTTTCTATGGCAATAACTTAAGACTGTAAGATATAAAATACTACCTAAAGTATAATGTCCTTTTATATATCTTGGAGTTCTCAAACAAAAGGCTCCTCTTGGCAGACGTCTTTGAGGGCTGATTTGCTTAAATTTTTAGATTCTTGTATTACACTTCTCCCAATTCCTTCTGCTTCTCTAATTAATATCTCAATATACAATTGATTATTTTACAACAAATGGAAAGTAGATACAAATAACCCAATAATGCTTATTTAGACAAGAAGGTCGTCCGTGGCCTGTGTTCGTCCCATTTAAACATTGACTTTAAACTTGTTTTTCAGTGTAACGTTATTAAAATTCGTAAGGTCTTACATTTTCCTAGACGAACCTGGAGCTGCCCCGGTTGAACTTATGAAACGGACTTAACTCTTAAGATTTGTGTGTTTTCCGCGCGGGATAAATCCTCAAAGTCTCACCGCAGATTATTGGGACCCGGCGCCTGACGTACACAACGGTGTTATATCATTTGTTTTTCTATCGCCCCGTTTTTTCGCCGCTGCCATTCTCATATTGCAGCCGACCTTCCTCATCTTTTCCACCGTCCAGATAGAGAGAGAGACAGATGGATAGAGGGGGAGAGGAACGGGGGACTGACGGGGAGTGAGAGAAAGATGAATAGACACACTGTATTAAGTTCAGTGAGAGACAAAGATGAGAGGCTTAGGAAGGTAGAGAGACAGAGAGGAGTGGATGAAAGAGAGAGGGAAATTGGGACTTTTTTTTTAAGGCGAGAGTAAGAAAGACTGAGAAAAGAAGAGAATAAGTAAACAATTATAACAAAGTACAGTTACTACTTAATTGATGGAGCGATTTACAATCAAATGGTAAAATGCAGAGAACAAATTTCCCTACTGGGACAATGAAGTTTACCTTAACCTTGACAATCTCCTTCCTTCCTTCCTTCCTTCCTTCCTTCCTTCCTTCCTTCCTTCCTTCCTTCCTTCCTTCCTTCCTTCCTTCCTCCCTCCCTCCCTCCCTCCCTTCCTTCCTTCTATTTTGGCTGATAATTGGGAAAAAATAGTTTTGCTAGATTTGTGGGATCTATTTTGTTGTTGTTTTTTGTCATCATCCTGCAGTTAAATTCTAGTTTGGCTATTTTCTTGGCTTTCAACAGAGCTTTGAGAACAAACCGTGCCAATAGTGTCTTTCAAGTTCAACACTGCCAGTTACACGGGGCCCCTTTTTTGTTCGGGACAGAGAAACTGGGTAAGAGTGAGAATGAGAGGAGGGGAGGGGGACAGAGAGAGAAACGGGGGGTCCATGTTGTTTTTCTTGGCTCTAAAACTGCAGTAATGAAGCAGATTTGTTCTGAAACATGTCCTCAAAGTGCTGAGTCACAAGAACAGAGTGAAAGGAAAACATGGAGCGTTACAAAACAGCGGTTCCCAAACTGTGGGGCTAATGGGCCTGATATTACCCAAAAGAAAATCATAAGAAGAAGAAGAAGAAGAGGAAGAGGAAGAGGAAGAAGAAGAAGAGGAAGAAGAAGAAGAAGAAGAAGAAGAAGAAGAAGAAGAAGAAGAGGAAGAGGAAGAGGAAGAAGAAGAAGAAGAAGAAGAGGAAGAGGAAGAGGAAGAGGAAGAAGAAGAAGAAGAAGAAGAGGAAGAGGAAGAGGAAGAAGAAGAAGAAGAAGAAGAGGAAAAAGAAGAGGAAAAAGAAGAGGAGGGAGAAGAGGAAAAAGAAGAAGAGGAAAAAGAAGAGGAGGGAGAAGAGGAAAAAGAAGAAGAGGAAAAAGAAGAGGAGGGAGAAGAGGAAAAAGAAGAAGAGGAAAAAGAAGAGGAGGGAGAAGAGGAAAAAGAAGAAGAGGAAGAAGAAGAAGAGGAAAAAGAAGAAGAGGAAGAAGAAGAAGAAGAAAAAGAAGAAGAAGAAAAAGAAGAAGAAAAAGAAGAGGAGGGAGAAGAGGAAAAAGAAGAAGAGGAAAAAGAAGAAGAGGAAAAAGAAAAAGAAGAAGAGGAAAAAGAAAAAGAAGAAGAGGAAGAAGAAGAAGAAAAAGAAGAGGAAGAAGAAGAAGAAAAAGAAGAGGAAAAAGAAGAGGAAGAAGAGGAAAAGAAGAAGAAGAGGAAAAGGAAAAAAGAAGAAGAAGAAGAAAAAGTATTTAGCAGCAATGGCTTTGAAATACCTAGATGGATCTTCCTGTTGTGCATGTTTTATGTTGATGGGGGAAAAACAAGGGCACCTGAAGGAAACCCACCTTTAGGGCAACATTCAGACTCCACGCAGAAGGGCCTGTAATTTGAACCTGTGACTTTCTGCTGTGATGCAGGAACACTTCCCGCTCCGCTCTTGTGCCTCCAAAGGGCTTCTTGTTAAACACTTGTTCCGGATTGTTCCCATCCACTCTCGCTTTCCTAAAATCTCTCTGATAAGTGCGATGCGCCGCTGGAGGAGGTTTCCTGCTGCTCCCGTTCTCTGGGATTCAGCCCCTGCTGTGAAGAAGATCCTGCCACAAGGTTTCAGAGATGGAACAAGTGCCGTTGCAAATCCCTCGCTCCGTGGGGGGCAGCAGTAATTGTAAATAACCGTTTATGGGAGGAAACACTCTTTTTGTTGGGTTTATTTCTATTTGATGAATACAAAAACCAAGCATTTGTTATTCCTTTTAGGGAATATAGAAGTAAAAGCGTTAACGGCATATTCATGATAAGGCATGAATTGTGAAAGGACAAAAAGGAAATGGACCATTTGGTTTGACTCTGGATCAATCCAGCCATTCCCATTCACTGTCTGCGCGAAACCCGGATACATGGAGATGCTTAAAAACCGTTTTTTTTCTTGATTTCTACTTTAGTATAATCAGGTGTGGATATGATTTCATTTGTTTGTAAATCAAAGGCAATTTGACAGCGTAACTCTGATTCATTAAACCAAAAAATCAGGTTGGAAATCTAGGAGTAATCATGGACTCAGACCTGAACTTAAACATCCACATCAAAGCAATAACATCATCAGCTTTTTACCATCTGAAAAACATGAAGATCAGAGGAATAGTGTCAAAACCAGACTTGGAGACACTCATCCATGCATTTGTCTCCAGCAGGTTAGACGACTGTAACGGCCTGCTCACTGGCCTTTCTAAACGAGCTGTTAGAGCTGCAGAACATCCAGAACGCTGCTGCTCGAGTCCTGACAAGAACCAGGAAATACCACCATATTAGTCCAGTGCTCCGGTCTCTGCACTGGCTTCCTGTCACTCAGAGAATAGAATTTAAAACAGCTCTGCTTGTGTACAGGTCGTTTCATGGTTTAGCACCAAAGTACATCTCTGACATGTTAGAGCCGTATGAACCATCTCGGGCCCTGAGAACTTCAGGGAGGGGTCTCCTGGTGGTTCCCAGAGTCAGGACTAAACACGGTGAGGCTGTGTTTCAGTTTCATGCAGCTAAAATCTGGAACAGTCTTCATGAGGATGTGAGACAGGCCTCAACTCTGACAATGTTCAAATCCAGGCTGAAAACAGCTCTTTTTACCCGAGCAGATGAAAACTGAAAGTATTTTATCTGCACTCTTGCCTTTTACTTTTACTGTAATTGATTAACTTTATGTTGATGTTTGAATTGCCTTGTGTATGAATTGTGCTCTACAAATAAACTTGCCTTGATATTGGATTGTGTGTTTCTGAATTAAACCATGAGCCTTTGAAATAATCAAACTGAACTATGAGACGACCACAGAGTCTAACCTTTGTTCCCTTAATACAAACTGCTGTATATCTTTTCTGTTTGCGGGGGACCTTTTTAACTGATATCCCTTCTCCCTCTCCACAGTGTGTCCCGCTCACTGTAAGCACCGCGCCTGCACCCGGGACGACCAGTGCTGTCACGAGCAGTGTCTGGGCGGCTGCACCCAACCCCACTCTGCGGCGCACTGCGTGTCCTGTAGGGGGTTCCAGCACGGCGACGCCTGCGTGGAGCGCTGTCCCGCGAACACCTACGTCTACAAGGGCTGGAGGTGCGTGCCCCTCTCCTTCTGCCAGCAGCTCCACGACACCTGCAGGCGGGAGAAGGAGCGCAACAAAGACTTTGAGTGTCACGAGTACGTCATCCACCACGGAGCCTGTATCCCCGAGTGTCCCTCCGGATACACCACGGTCCACTCCAACACGTGAGTCTCCAGTCAGACACATAGGACTATTGATTATGATTGGAAACATTTAAAAATGTTAGAGTCACACCAGAATTTTAAAGTCAAAATCTTAAGACTCAAGATGCACCGATCTGATACTGGGAAAAAGACCATATCGGTATCGGCTACAAATATTAGATACTGAACCAATACCAGTTTTGGCTCTCAGTGAATATGGACATGCTCCGCAAATGTATTTTTGATCGCCGCGCAAAATGCCACTAGCGACAGCATGCTAAAGCTAGCGGGAACGACTAACTAATCAAGGCTGGGTCAGAATCTATGATGAGAATACCTCAAGTGGCCTAATAAAATATAATCGGCCACTGCTGGAGTGGCAAAGTGTTTGTATTTTAGTTTATGAAATGCTGCTAAAGAATAACTGATTTAAGATATTTGTAATGATCAGATCACTTCATGTGAGCTGTTAATGTAGAATAGCCTGTCCCAAGGATAGTGTCAAAAATCCAGTGCTCCTTGTTAAATGTTTTCCATTAGTTTATCAATAGATATAATTGATCTGTAAAATAAGAGGAACATTCACGTTTTCACTCAGAGAAAGCCACTTTTAAGAAAGTCTCTTGGTATCAGTTAGTATCGGATATCGGTAAATACTCAAACCCCCAGTATCGGTATCGGAAGCAAAAAAAAGCTGGATCGGTGCATCTCTAGTCTCGCTTTGAACTTTACCTGAGATGTGCTTCTGATTTAACTCAAGTTTCACGGTTTGATAGCAGAGTAATTCAGGTAGTGCAGTTTTA
Source organism: Proterorhinus semilunaris (assembly GCA_021464625.1). Lineage (NCBI taxonomy): Eukaryota > Metazoa > Chordata > Actinopteri > Gobiiformes > Gobiidae > Proterorhinus > Proterorhinus semilunaris. The sequence continues at coordinate 24,788,085 of CM038358.1, read as the reverse complement.
AAGTCGGAAACTAAAAACTCTCACACTCAGGATTATGTCATGGGAAATTATAGTAATATTTGAAGAATGTTTTATAACATAATGAAAAGAGAAATGATTAAGTGGTCTTTCTGATCCCGCTGTAACTCCATCATGGGAGTGGAAGCGTCGTAGAAAAACGGATTGGCTTCACAAACTTAAGTGTCCTTTCAACAATGAACAGTCTTGCCTGTATAATTGAATAACGATACTAATATGAGAAGATCATTTTGTACAGAGAAGTCCTTTTTTCACGTTGACCTGATATTTATACACACATTTTTAAAGTCCCTGAGCAGATTTCTACCTCTCTAACCTGCCCCTCCACAACAAACGTAAACAACATCTTGATATTTGCCTTTTTTCTGGTCATTTCCTGGATGTTGCTGGTTGACAGTTACACACCTCGACTGTGGTGTTCTTTGCGCCCACTGAATCTCGGATTTGACTCTGCATTTTTCTGGTTTCAGTTTTGCTCAGTCATTTCATACCAGCTGCTGGCATCAGCAAAGCGAGCTGGTGCGCCGTATCTCAAACAGTTCATTAGCACTATCTTACTATAGGGCTGTTCTTCAAAGTCTCACAAGTTGCATCGCACAGTAAACTAGATGAGAACTGAAACCTATCTTTCAAACGCGAGATGGTTTGAGCAAGATCAATCGTATATAAGTCTAAAAGAAAGTTTAAAGCCTCTGATATATCAACGCCTTGTACTGTTTTTTAGGGATGTAACGATTCATCAAAAATCAATTTAAAATCGATTTAAAATGCGTAAAATGTGAGTCGATGTAAAAAATAAAAGAATCGATGTTAAAGCCACCTTCAGCTACTCCATTTTGAGCGATCGGAATAGACCGGAACATAGCTTGTTGTTTCTAACGATGTTAACTTTTTCTCAGAACTAGCCCCACACCTCCCCCTCCTCAACCCAACACACGCCACACCATGTAAACACATACACGTGTAGGCATCGAAGCAGCAGACGCAGCTTAAGTTAGCGGCTACGAGATTAGCGTTAGCGGCTAATGCAGAGTTTAGCATTTTGACAGAAGTTTACCAAAGATCGTAAACTGACAAACATCTGACCAACCTGCTCTGATTCTGCTGAAATCCTCATCAAATAATCCAATACCTACAGGAGCTGTCATGTCTTTGTCCTCCTTATGTTTACAAAGGCTGCACCGGAGGCAGTGAGGCTTCAAGGGTGGAAAAAACTGCACTGTAAAGTGTCGTTCTAAATGGTAATATTATGTTCAAACTGCAAAAAAATGCTACACATCTTATTTATGCTGAAAACATGTAAATTTACAAGCACACATGTCAAAAGGATTCGAGTTCATGTCTTGTAATTTTTTTGTAATGTAAAGTTCTCTCACTGAGACCGTTGCCGTTTGTTACAAGGACAAAAATGCAGATGTTAAAACAAAAGAAACATTGAGTCATATTCCTTTTGTTAAAAATCGAAATCAGGAACTTAAACTCCAGTGAATCGTTACGTCCCCACTGTTTTGATTAGTGACCTGACATCCACCTCTCGCCTCTGTCACTGTCACTGAATGTCCTGTACATACTGTGGGCGAAACCGAAAAAACAAAACACACACACAGCTGCTGCTTTCGACGCGTTGCCGCTCCTCCGTGTAACGAACCGGGCGCCGAGCAGGCGATGGCGAGGAAGAGGAGCGAGGAAGAGGAGCGAGTGCGCGGCAGATGCAAAGCAGTCACGGGGCGGTTTGTGAAACTGAACGGCCCGATTGTGATTTTGCAAACACATGGCGTTTGCATGTTCTCCCCGTGTCTGCGTAGGTCTCCTCCGGGTACTCTGGGTTTCCCCTACCACTAAAAACATGTACAATAGATTACTCCTCTGTCTATATCTGAAGATGTGTCCCTACATGCAGAGGACAAATAAAGAGGAATAAAGTCCTAACCATAACCTCAGACGCAAGACGGAGAGAACATGGAAACATCCAGTAACGGTCCCGTCCCGTGCAGGAATCAAACTGTGTGACTTGGAATTAATTCTATTCATCATGTGTTTGCTAATTGAAAGTCGCGACCAACAGCGACATCATCAAATTGAGGTGTCCTCTTTGCAACTTGTTAGACCGTCCTAGTAAGTATTGTTTTGCGATATTTGTCCTCTACGTGTGGCCCATCCTTCTATGCTGGAAGGTAAGGAGCAACGGGGGGGGTTGTGTGCAGTGCCCAGGGACCGATCTCCAGCGGCTCACGGTCAGATTCACCCGGCAGGAGGATTCACCTCTCGTGCATGTTTTCGATTAATGGGGGAAAACTGGAGCAAAACCCATGCAAACTCCACACAGAAAAGCCCACACTACAGCACACCCATTACATCAGTGTCATAATGTTATGGGCTTTTTTTCAATGAACAATGAAAAAGGAAATGCCTTTAAGTCATATATTTTCCACGTGATTAAGACTATTTTAAGTGGCTTTCATGAAAACACTAGCCATTCTATCTAGTTTTTATTGTGCACAAATCCTTAAAAATTAACAGTATGCAACAAAGTGCTTATTGTAGAAATAGTTTTGAATATTGTCAGTGGTCAACAAAAGGGCAGAATGATGTCACGGCTACATATTCTTTAGGTAATACGTTACACACTGTAGCTTTGTATTGAGTTCAGGGTTTTAAAGACCCTAATGTCAAAAAATGTACACTTAAAAAAAGAGGCTGAAAATTACTACACATTCATATTTTTTTCTGCTTCTTTTTACAAAAACCCTTCAGTGGCTTTATGGCCATTTGGATGGGCTTCGGCTCCAGTGGCTTTCGGGTCAAAGTGACCCAAGGACCACATGAGGGATAATTCTCCTACCTGTAAAATCGTAATATTTCTTCATGTCCTCCTAAACCTGAGGTCAAATAAGGTGCTGGGCCTTCATAAGCCTTAGAATAAGAGACAAATCCTACGACTTTTTTTACCAAAGATTTGATTTACGGGTCGAGCCTAGACCAGAGGTGACCTAAACCTGAACCAGTTTTATCCTCTTTGGCCTGTCCTCGTCTCGGGCTTTATGACTTCTCTCTCAAACGTAAGCCGTGGAAATGAAAGTGCTTTAGGGGGATGAGAGTTTTTATTTTGAAGGCGTTACGAGCAGACAAGATGCACATGTGGCTAAAGGTCTGAAAGATTGATCATTTTATTTGGCTTCATGGAGCCTCTGTCCCCGGCTCGCCTCGGCGCTCGTGTGTAGCAGGGTTGTGGTGGAGGTTGTCGTTGATCTCGAATGCGGTGAAAAGTGCCGCTCCGTGATCAGGATGCGTCTGCTGTGAAGTGGCGAGTGAGGCGGTGGCGTTTGCAGAAGCTTCCGATGAATCGACTTTTCTGCTGTAATGCAATGGCCACGATGTGACTCTGTAAGGCTCTGCCCCGGAACCGAGCACATTCGCCCAAATCTGAAAAGCTTCCTGAAAAAAAGCGTCAAAATAGCGACAAAAAAGGGACACAAATTCAATGAAAAAGCGGCTAAAAAGATTTGACAAAAAAAAAAGTTACGATCGGTTTTGTAGGTCTTAGCTTTCAAATTAGGCGTCCCTATTTAGAGTATTATTTTAAAAAAATTTCAAGAAGCTTTTTAGATTTGGATGAAGCCGAACTGGATAAAATGTGCTCGGTCAAGGCAAAGGGTAAGAGAATAAAGGCCCTGTACCTGATGTTTTTCCAAATTGCAAACAATGAAAGAGTTTAAAAAAAAAAAATGAAAACGTTTATGGGCAAATTTTAGGGTCACTTTCACAAAAATGCGAGGGGAATAGCCCGAAAGTTCATGAAATTGATAGAACAGTTTTATAATTAGATGCGCTGCGTTTTTTCCACAAATGTTGACAATACTAAAGGAGGACAAAAAAATGAAAGTGCTTTAAGTCACTAAAAACATGTTAAAGATATGTTTCTATTAACAGCCCCTTGAGCGAGTGCTTAACAGGGCCGTGCTACGTTATTGGCAATTTTTAGTTTTTGTTTTGATCTATTCGCGCATGTTGGTGCAGTCTTTGAATCTTCCGCGGCAACTGTTCAAAGTGCTATGGCATATAGTATATTACGTTACACCAGTGCATATTTTAATTTAGTTTTAGTCTTAGTCTTTTGACGAAAATGTAATTCAATTTTAGTCGAGATTTAGTCGACCAAATTTAAGACATTTAGTCGACTTTGTATTAATAATATTCATTATAATCATATTTAATCGAGGTCCTCTGCTTCATGGAGCTGCTCCCTCATGGACGAAGCTCAGAGCTGTTCCTTTGGCAGTGAATTTACATGATATGAGGCTCTTTCAGACGGTCAATAGAAGTTTGGATGATATTAGTCTCTCCTTTTCATTTTAATTTAGTCTTATTTTAGTCGACTAAAATATCTGGACATTTTAGTCATAGTTTTAGTCGCATGAAAAACTTTACATTTCGTTTTAGTCCAATTTTAGTCGTCAGAAATATCACTTTGACTAAAATTAAGACTAGATATTTTAGTCGACAAAATGAACACTGCGTTACACCCTTATCGTCCTATGTAGCCAGGAACAGGAAGTGTCACTGTAGCTTCCCTTGTGCAAAACAACGCCCTCAACAACACCTTCTGATCAGAGCGGTGATGTCTGACAGTAGCTACATCCGCGGGGCTGAAGCGAAGGGAAAAGAAAAATGCCAAAGTCATTAAAAATGTGACAAAAAAAGCGAGTAAGAGGTTAAAGGTTATTTTATCCAGTTTGCCCTTAAGTGTCATTGTATAACACTTTGACACGGTTTTTAAGGGTAATACCTCTGTAATTCCTCGGCCTATCCACATGAAACAAAAACTTCTTCTCTGTATAATAGTTTAATCGCTGAAACCGTTTTCTCACAATAGTATAAATAAGGTACGGCACGTGGTGGATTTTCTGTATGAAGAAAACGAGAGCCCAGCCTGATCCACAAGACGCTGCCTCCTGTATTGTCTTGCTTTCCTTTCTGCAGTAATTAAACGTGTGCTTTTGTCCCCGTCCCCCCCCCCCCCCTCAGCCTGATGTGCTCCCTCTGCACCGGCCTGTGCCCAAAGGTGTGTATGGGGCAGAAGATGATCGACTCCGTGACGGCGGCGCAGAACCTGAAGGGCTGCACCGTCCTCAACGGCAGCCTCGTCATCAAGCTCAGAGGAGGGAGTGAGTACACGGGTGGAATACGTCGATTAAAACTGTCCGACACAAAGCGGGAAAGCGTGATTGTGTTTGGAAAAAAAATAACTGTTTAATATTCGTACGTCTTCATTGGTGTAACTTTAGTCCTTTGTTAAAGATCAAACACTGTTTTCTACTTTTTATATTGTTTTAGCTCATATTATTCCATAGACGATGTTTAACCTCTTAACCCCCGCCTGAACCGAGCACATTCTCTCCAGTTAAGCATCACCCAAATGTAAAAGCTTCTAGTGACATAATAGCGACAAAAATGAGACAAAACGAGGATGTAACGCAATAAAAAAAGCCACCAAAGAATAACCGTAAAGTGGCAAAAATGTGCTAAAATAATTTTTTTTAAATGTGGCAAAATATTGACAAATTGTGACAAAAATTTGATGAAAACGTGGCAAAAATTTGACGAAATTGTGGCAAAAAATTGACAAAAATGACCATGAAAACAGTTAAAATGAGTTTTATAGCTTTTAGATTTGGGTAAAGCTGGAGAAAATGCACCCGGTAAGAGGTTAACCCCCTAAATTGGCAGATAACCTCCTTTTTATTTTTTATTTTATTTTATTTTTTATTATTTGAGCAGAAAATAAGACATTTAAAATTTGAAAACAGAAAAAACCTTAGAGTGATACCATCTGGTCCCGAGCTCCCCGGAGCCGTCAGCTGGTGATAACTGTCCTCCCGGTTTGTGTTTTGCTCAGACAACATCGCTGCGGAGCTGGAGGCCAGTCTGGGGCAGCTGGAGGAGATCACCGGGTATCTGGCCATGCAGAGGTCCTACGCACTGGTGTCCCTCTTCTTCTTCAGGAATCTGCGCGTGATCCGAGGGGAGGAGCTGTACAACGGGTCAGATTCCGCATTTTAAAGATCATGGCCAGATTTAGATCAGCCACTTTTGGGACGTAAGGCCGATATTAATCAAGTATAGTCAATTTATATGATATTGAATTCTTTTTCACTTAGGTACTGTCACTAACACACATTTGTGAAAGTATGAAGAGTGAAATGATTACCTATTATTAATTGGATGACGACTTAACAAGCGATCACCCTATGCAGAAGCTTTAAGGCCAATAGCAGATCATCTAAAAGCACAAATATCGTTCAAACTTATTTATTGGTCTACCTCCGGTCATGTTAACAGAGTGCTTTTTCCAGATCGGCTGTACCCAAATCTGAAAGCTTCTCGACTGGAGAGTTAGCCTATAAGGCCAGTGCAACGCCTCATTTCAAAGCTAAGACCTACAAAACTCGGGGAAAAAGAGTTTTATCCTGGATAAATAAAGGTCGAATAAAACAATAAAAAAACTGATCTTAACTATTTGCTCTTTTGTGACTTTTTGTTGTTTTTGTCACTTGTTTGTTGCATTCCCATCCTTATTTCAATGCTATTTTGACACTTTTTTTTTTTTTCATGAAGCTTTTAGATTTGGGTAACGCCAAACTGGAGAAAATGTGCTCGGTTCATTCAAGTGTCTGGTGCCCGCAAATCCTCACCAGAAACTCGTACGATATTTCAAAACAGTGTCATGTCTTAGAAGTATTTGACTCTGTGTCTCTGTAATCTGAGGAACTGACCTTTACAAATGTCTGTCTGTGGCGATGGTTTGCCTTTTCCAAATGATATTTCCAAACGTGATCATTCATTTGAGGGTTTGGATGCTTGTTCTATAAAAGGATTCCTGGCTTTTTTTTTTTGTGGTATGTGCCATGTGTTATTATAGCTACACTTTTTCTGTCGATTTTGCCCTGTCCCTTTAAAACTCAAGAGTCCCGCCAACCTAAATACCCAGCTCTGCGTCTGGGTTTAAAAATACCATTTATTTTTCCAAAAGACCTTTAAAAAATTTTACATTACATTTACATTTTACATTTAAGTTTAAAGTCATAAGAGAGAGAAACAACCAATACTTGCACTATCACAATATCACAACCGGAAACCAGAGTCCCCGGAGGAAACCTAGGCCGACACGGGGAGAACATGCAAACTCCACCACACAGAAAGGCCCTGTGCAGTTGGGAATCGAACCCGGGACCTTCTTGCTGTGAAGCGAGAGCGCTACCGTGCCGCCATGTTTCCCAAAACATCCATATGGACCCGCCATGTTTCCCAAAACATGGCGGCATTGACCCTTTTTAGCCATTTTTTCGCCGAATATTACACACAAATAAGGTCAAGTCTAAATGGGGTTCATATGGATGTTTTTTCACAGCAGACGTAGCTAGTGTTAGCATGTAGCATGATCCGTTATTTATGTATGTATGGGCTGTTGAACTACTTTGCTCCTCCCAATGTATCTTTTTAGTAGAAAACTACATTCATAATTCACCATTTGTTGATGTTTTGGAGTCATTATAGAAAGTTTTAGATTTTTCTCCTCTTTGTTTTCCCCCCTCAACTGCTTCAAACGTGACCATATACAAAGATGCCGTCTGTATCTATACTGACTAGTTTTCCTTTGTGTCCTCTATTTTAGGAACTTCTCATTCTACGCTCTGGACAACCAAAACCTCCGTCAGCTCTGGGACTGGTCCAAGCACAAGCTCACCATCCAAAAGGGCCACATCGTTTTCCTGTACAACTCCAAACTCTGCATGTCCGAGATATTCAAGATGGTGGAAGTCACTGGGGCCAGCGTTCAGAACAAGGACGACATCAGGAAGACCAACGGCGAGCAGGCCTCATGTAAGCGACCTCAATTCAGACAACAGTCTTTGGACATTAACTTTTCCTCTCCCCACACAACCTCACGCATAACACTGACTCACAGCATCGATATTTAGATGGATTAAGGATAGATTTTGTTGAGAGAATCAGTGCCTAAAATGGACAGAATCACAGTTTAGTTAATGGCTGTTTGTTCATTGTTTTTGTGTCTGTCTGTTTTTTGTTTCAGGTGAAAATAAGTCACTGAATTTCACCGTTATCCGAACCATGAGTGATAAGATTATGGTGAAGTGGGACGCTTTCTGGCCGACCGACTTCAGAGACCTGCTGGGCTTCATGGTGCTCTACAAAGAGGCGTAAGTTCATCTTAAACTTCAACGATGTCAAATGCATTTGCTTTACCCATTTACCTCATCCCCATACTTTAACCCATCAACTGTGCCATCGATCTTACCATTACATAACGTGGTGTATCCCCACGTGAAGCGGCTCGATATGAGGTTTTCTCTGTGGCCTGTCTCCGCTCAAATAAATAGGATCATTTATGGCACAGCCCCGGCCAGAGAGCAATACCTGATCTCAGGTGCCAAACAGTGTAATCTACAATAATCCGATTCCTATTGTGGTTATGGGCTTTCATTTGAAACTGAAGTAGCTCATTAACTTGAAGGATGAGTTTCAACCCAGGTGCTCTGAGTCACTTTCTGCACTGCCCGACCAAAAACAAAGTCATCACACGCCCTACTATTGTATCTAGATTTAGCATTTTCTGTGGCATTGTTTCCATAACGCCTTATTTACACCGAGTACGTTATGTCCACAACCCGTTTACACAGTGTCTCTAATCCGTCGTGTCATAATGTAGCCTTTTAATCACATGTCAGTCAGTAATGCCGCTTATTTTCTGAGTTCTAATATAAGAGCGTACGTTAATTCCTTGATATTTAAAAAAAAAATTAGGCAATGCTTGGTGTTCATGCGTTTACCTTGTTTTGGGGTTGTGTTACACGGTTTATTGTCCCACCGAAACACGGAAAAGCAGTTCCGCCTTGACGTTAATTGCAATGATCCCGTGTTTTTCCCTTTTGTCGGGCACATGGTTCATTATGTAAAGGAAAAAAAAAAAAGCTACAAAAATAGAATCGCTGTCGAGACGGACACATGACGGACAGGTTTAAACCCCCAGATTAACTTTATTTAATTCCTATTGTTATGGCAGACGTACAGTACATAAAACAGGCCTTGGGTATAACTTTAAATGAGGCGTAAGATTTCTATAAAAGATTCATATTCATTCAGATTCATTTTTGGGCCCCCTACATTTTTTACATATATGCTATAACCCAATAAACATGACCCGTTTATTGGTCAAAATGAGCAAAATACGCATTGAGTGCATGAGGGGCTATAGCACATTTAACTTATGTAAAAATATAATTATAATCATAGTTAAAAGGTCTGCTCTTCTGGGCACTTAACCTTCCACCCCTTTACATCACCCAGTGTTGCATTGATACAAGTTGTCACCTTGTTCTTCATCTTGTTCATCACGCGCTTCTCTTTCCTTCGCCGCAGGCCGTTTCAGAACGTGACGGAGTTCGACGGTCAGGACGCCTGCGGGTCAAACAGCTGGTTGATTGCGGACGTAGAGCCTCCGCCGCGCGCCACCGACGGGCAGGAGCAGCTGCAGCCCGGGTACCTCATCCTGCCCCTCAAGCCCTGGACGCAGTACGCCATCATGGTCAAAACTCAGCTGTCCGCCTCCGACGAGAACCAGGTGCAGGGGGCGAAGAGCGACATCATCTACGTCCGCACTGACGCAACAAGTGAGTCCGGCCACATTGGTGAGATCGACGTAGCTGACAAGGGCCTCAAATTCATTTTCTCTAGTTCACCGGTACCCACATCGAAAAGGTTACAGCCTGTAGACCAATGTAACGCCTCATTTGTAAGACAAGACCTATAAAACATTTTCATCTCAGTTCTCGGCTCATTTTTGTCGCTCTCTTGACACTTTTTTCAAGAAGCTTTTCGAGTTGGGTGAAGCCGAACTGGAGAAAAGGCACTCGGTTAAGTCGGGGATTAAGAGGTTAAGAGCGTAAAAGGTCAGGTTTGATTCACTTGTTTTTCCGGAGGACACTGCACTGCTTTATCTACGCCCCCACTCAGTTTAAAGTGACCATTTCACTGAACCGGCCTTTCCTTTAATTACATTACCTGGATTTCTGCTGCCATTGTGTTCAGCCCATGACACGGGACGAGTCAAACCCGTTTTGACGCCGCGATGATGGAAATGTCAGTCCAGGGTGAAGTGTGCCAGTCTGTCTGCTGCCACTTTGTCCTTGGCTTCTGTTCAGGGCCGCTCCACGTGACGCCGCGGTGTCTTATGTGTATCCTCCTACTGTCAACATCAATCTATCACTTTACTACGTGCTACTCGGCCTCCCACAAGTCCGTCTGCTGCACTTCATTAACCACCCCAGGATCAGGCAAGATTATGGGCTGAAGCGTTTATCTTTTATCTCGATGTGTGTTCGGCTATTTTTACATTTTCAGCCGTCCAAATGGGCTGGTGACCGGCAGCACACACGGCATGACTCGTGTTGGTCATTAGTCTTGTATTTATTTTACAATTGATCACAGGTCATATGTACATCGAATATAGGATGCAACGCAAATAAACATTTAACTATGACTTTTACGATTATATATTTTAACTTGTGACCCAAAGAACAGAACAATATCTCCATATTGATACTTCACACTGTGGTCTTAAGAGCTTCCCTTTTGTTCACACTTTACTCTGACATTTGCACAAATTACTTTTCTAAAACGTTGCTGTTTTTATTATAATAAAAAAGTTATTATATCCAGTAAACATTTACCAGCTGCAGAAATAAAAATAATTCCTGTGGTTCCCAAACTTTTCATACCAAGTGCCATATTGACCTTCCAAGTATCACCAGACCTCGATCAACATCAAGATTCGGTGTAAATCCTGTATAACCTTTTAACCCCCACCTTAACCTAGCACATTTTCTCCAGTTCGGCTTTACCCAAACATAAAAGCTTCTTGGACAAAAAAGTCAAAGCAAAGCTACTAAAATGTGTAAAAAAAAATTGATCAAAACTCAACAAAAAAGCGTAGACTAAGTGACAAACATGTTACGGAAATGCGGCAGCAACGCAAAGAAAAAGATCAGGTTAGATGAGTTTTGCAGATCTCAGTTTTCCAATGAGACATGACACCGGCCTATAGGCTGTAAGCTCCACTCGAGAATCTTCTGGTTAAGAGGTTAGACCAGAAAAATACCCAACTTAAATGAATCACTGAAGGATAAATGAAATGATCTTTAATTAAAATGAATAAAGTTCATAACTGCAGCTGGCCCAGAGCCGAGTAAGTAGCACCAGTGGTTCACATGCCACAGTTTTAGAACCACTAATCTAGATGTTAACATGTTTCGCTGAGGTAATTTAGTAGCTACGTATGTGTCATAATAAGACAGTTTCGGAGTGTCTTGTTTCAGAAAGGAAGGCATCCAAAATCTAGAAAATCTCTACTTCTCTCAGAACGTTCAAGCTCAGCGTCTGACTGTTGTTCTGTCCTCACTGCTCAGCCACCCACGGCCTGTCGACTATACGGGGTTTATTATGGACCTGGAGCCCCGTCTAACCAGCTTCCCTTTTCTCAACACACGTTTCCTTCCTCTGGGAACGCTTTGTTTTCGTACTCGTCTGTCTGGTAACCGTTTGTTCTGCGTCTGCCTCGTGCGTTGAAGGACAAAGCTGTCACTACCAATAACTGTAGCGTTGGTGAAACTCCGGTCTGACAATGCGGTCGGGCCGGTGTCTTGCCGTGTCATGAAATGGGGACAACATAATGACAACGTGACAACAGCGAAACCATCTCCGAACTGTAAAGTCTCCTCCGTGCAGACAGTAGCTGCTCCTGTGTGACCGCGGCTTGGCAGGAAGTCCATGCTGATTCGGACATGGTGTGCAGCGCCAGCGTGTTTATAGTAAGGCTACCTGAAAATCCAGATTCCTCTGTTTACACTGACGCCGCCACACGCTCAGGACAAGCGCCAGGTCCTTATCTGCGTTCACGGACGTTGGCACTGATCCATATGTGTCAAGTTACCAGGAAGGAGATAGAAATCAGAGCTTACAGTACACATGGCTAGATGAAGGAAAAAACAACTGTAGCATATGAGTGTAAAACAGACTCTCACTTCACACTGTACATGTCATCTACATTATAGATTTGGATTTTTGCAATGGTCTGAACAAGGGTCTGCAACCTCAAAACATTTGAGAGCTGCAGGGGCGGAGCTGAGAAGAAGAATCAAAAAAAATATCCCGGGGAATGGCCCCCGGACCGCCCCCAAGGTGGCGCTCTCTCCCACCACAGTCTTCTTGAAATCTGTGGGAAACAATGAACAAATCAAAGTACTTAACTGCTGCATTATTCACAAACAGCAACATGATTTAGATCAGTGGTTCTCAACCTTTTGGAGCCGCGACCCCCATTATAACAGTTAAAGGGGCCCGTGACCCCCTCGCCCAGGTCACACCGTGAGAAATAGGAACAGTAACCTACATAATTCTTACAAAAACTAAGAAAAAAACAAATGGCTAAAATAAAATTTATCAAATTCTTAACAAATAATGGCACGTTGGTAAAATAGCACACACATGCTATCATAAAATATATTATATGCTAATAAAAATATGTATATTTTATCTAACATAACCACTGCTGAAGCCAAGTGTTTGTATTTTAGTTTCAAAAACAACTGATCTAACATATTTGTAATGATCAGATCACTTTATGTGAGTTGTTTATATTAATGTAACTGAAAGCCAGTCATATACCCAAAGATATTTAGTGTAGAAAAGTCCAATGATCCTTGTTAAATGTTTATCAATATATATAATTGATAATTGATCTGTAACATGATATATTGATCTTACAATGGAGGAGAGTCAATTACATTTTTCACTCAGAGAAAGCCACTTTAAAGAAAGTCTCTTGGTATCGGTAAATATCGGATATTCGGCAGATACTCAAATCCCAGTATAGTTGTCAGTAGCAAAAAAGCTGGATCTCTACAATACAGCAAGATGAAGATGAAGTCTTTCTTATTCGCTTAATTTGTTATCGAGGGAATCTTGATGTTTTTGTATTTATTTGTTTTGCTGGGCTGTGTTTTACAAATCCAGTTGTTCTTATTATGTTTTTATTCCAAAATGGCATCCTGCACCCCATTTCATTTTTCTTTCTTTCCCTCCAGAGCCGTCGGTGCCGCTGGACCCCCGGTCCTCAGCGAAGTCGTCCTCTCAGATCCTCCTGGGGTGGAAGCCTCCCAACGACCCCAACGGCAACATCACCCACTACCTGGTGTTCTGTCAGCGCCAAGCGGTGGCCAGCGAGTTCTACAAGTTCGACTACTGCCAGAAAGGTGCAGCCCCAGTGTTTGCTATTGTGCTGCTCGTGCGCTATTTTAGATGCACCACACGCACCGCACACGTCTGCAGGGAATTATGTCGAGTTATACAATGAGACATGACGAATGATAATGACTCAGGTGAATAAAGCATTTCTCAACTCATTTCTATTTTGTATAGATATAATATAGTGTATGGCTTGTTTGATTTGCTGTTACTGTGTCAGGCCTGTCACTCATGATCCACTAATTGTCAAGATAAGAGACGAAATCTGAACCTTAAAGCCACACCTGTGACGCTGGATGTTTATTATACTTCTAGAGTGTGTGTCAAGAAAATACGTCTAGCACTTCAGATTCAGATTCATTGTAGTTATACAAAACTCATTCAGGGGGCACAAACCTGTCTCTGCTGCTGCCATGAAAAGGGAAGCAGTGAAGAAGGAACATTTGGACAATAGTACCCGTAATCATGCTAATCTGCACAGGGAGGAAAGGTTGGTTTAGTTTAGTTTAGTTTATTTGTTTATTTGAGCAGTACACATAGTGCTCAAAAGGAGTGGGCTGAAGCAAAAGCTTATTTGGTGAAGGTGTCTTGACATTAAAGGGGAATTCATGAATTAATATCTCTGTGTTGTGCAGGTAGCATGTTGTATTGCTTAGTTACTGAAAAAAAGTAATATATTTTTGTAACTCGTCACTTTTGTAATACATTACCCCCAACACTGCTAATCAGCTCATTCATACCCTCGCCTCGCCTGCTCAGGAGGAGGAGGAGGAGGAGGATGTGAGTATTCAGCAGAACATCCAAGCAGCATCTGGCTAGAGTGTCATTAGCACTCACCACACGACCCTTGTATTTATCTCGTACCTCATGGCTTTGATTAGGGCTGGGCAATTTTGAAAAACAATTTTTCCCATATTGATCGATCTCAATTCTTTATTTATTTTTTTTTCAGAGGAAACACTGGGAAAGCCTAAAAATAAGAAACCATCTAAAACACTCATAAAGGTTTAAAATCCAGAAGTAAAAGCAATGAATGAAGCTAGAAATAAATATAATATATAATTAGGACTAAATAAATAGATGTCAGTTAAAAGCTAAGCTAAAAAGGTGGGTCTTGAGCCTGCTCTTAAATACATGAACGTTCTCTAAGCTATTTAATAGATTTGCATTTTATTCATAAAATAACAAAATTATGGTGAAATTGACCCCATTCTTTTGCTAAAAAGTTGCCTGTCCAATTCTCCTCTGACAAAATTTTTAATTCAATATGCGCTCATTTTATTCAGCGTTTGTGCCGTTAAAATGTAGTATTTGGGCATTAAAAGCATTACATTTGACTTGCTTTTGCATGTACAAACCCTGTAATTGTATGAATGCAGTAAGACTTCGCTTCCACTGGGAGAAAAACTCACATAGGATATCTTTTGTTTATTTTATAAGATGAAAAAAGCCTCATAATTACCTTTGTACTAAGCTAGCTCTTGGGCGACCCTTCACCCCACTTTCCCGTATGACTAGTGGACAGATGTGGAATAGCAGCCATGATTCTGTCAGCCCTATTTGTTGGCGCTTGTGTCGCCCACAATCTTAGACGTCAGCACCTCCTTTTGGAAGCTGCAAGTGTTCGTCTAATGATTCATGCGTGTTTGTAGGTATGAAGCTGCCCACCCAAGAGGCGACGAAGGTGGACAGTAACGAGGAGCAGAAGGGGAACCAGACGGAAGAGCACGGCCCGGACAAAAACTGCTGCAGCTGCCCCAAAACCGATAAGGAGCTGAGGAAGGAGAAGGAGGACGCCGAGTACCGCAAAACATTCGAGAACTACATCCACAACGAGGTCTTCGAGATCAAGTAAGGCATTTTGGCATGGGCCTTAGTCAAAGGATCATTTTTATTTTGTGACGGGGAAGAAAAACTTGCCCATGGATGACGCTTAAAACCAGTAGCAGGATATTGTGCCCTTTTCCTTTTGCGTTGAGCAAACCTTCCTATCGTCACCGAGATAGTTTAATCATTTAATGATTCTAGGTTCGTCAACAACAGAAGTCAACCACTACCTTTGAGTGCTACTGAGGCATCACAATTCAAAGTCCGCTTATTGTCAAGTGCTGTTACATGTACAACGGCACATACAGAGAATAGATATTGTGTTAGTATCACACTTTTTACTGCTACTTTCTCATTAAGACTATAGAGAGGAATATAAAAAGATGTTGCCATTACTTCCTATTAATCATTTAGTTTTACTTTCTCCAGACGTAGCCGTAAGCGCCGCGCGGTGGTGGGAATAGCAAACCACACTCTACCCTTCATCACAACTGCCCCGTCCCCAACCATGGCCCCGGAGGGAGAGAAGACCTTCGAGAGCACCCGCATGGTGTTCTCTGTGTACAGCAAATTGTCCACAGTGATCGCAAACCTGCGCCACTTCACCAGCTACCAGATCGAGATCCACGCCTGCAACCACCCGACAGACGCAACCCGCTGCAGCATGGCGGCGTTTGTCAACGGACAGACTCTGCCTGAAGGTACTTGGATAGTACAGCCATCTCAGCCGTGCTTTTTAAGGCATCTGACTTTAATATCAAGAAGCAGAACAAATACAGACACTTGTCCTGTGTCGTGTTTTATCTGTCGCAACCTTTTCTGGGCAGAAGTAAGCTCTCAATAGCAAAAATAGTTACAAAATGCAACAAAAACATTATTAAAACAGGGTTTCCGCGGGGCATTAAAAGTCATGCAATTAATTTAACCATAATCAAGGCCTTAAATGTCATTAAAAACATTAAATTAGATCCATTCATTTATGTATTGGAAAATGATGACATCGCTCAACATTTCTTTTCATTTTTAAATTGTGGTAAAACATGTTTCGCTGCGGTTTTGGCTGAAATTTGAATTCCCCCCCCCCCCCCTGTTTGTAGCATAGAATATAGTATTTGGACATTAAAAATTGCATTGGAAAACTTGGGTCTAACGCTTGGTCTGTTACAGTATAGATGTAATTGGAAACCCTCTTGGAAAATGGCGCTCGTATGGATTTTTTTAGTGGCTAACAGGATGTTGTTTTTTTTAAACACAAGGTCTTCTGCCACATTTATGTCAATGTTGGCGCCTGCACTTTATCACAAAGTGAACAATTCCACTAAAACAAGTGGCAGAATAGAACTGTAATAACAGTGTAAAACCTCTCAATGTTGTAAAAGCGGTTTCTCTCGACTTTATTTGATGTAATTCAGCCTCTTCTAAAATGCCTTTCCTCAGACAAAGCTGACGACATCGTAGGCCCCATCGTGTGTGAAGTGGCTGAGAACACTGTGCACATCTCCTGGAAAGAACCCGTCTCCCCCAACGGCATGATCATCCTGTACGAGGTCAATTACAAGCGACTGGGCGACAGCGAGGTGAGCACGCCCCCCCCAGCGCTCTCTCTGCTTTTATGGCTTTACACAGGTGTCGGTCCGTGGGTCGTTTGGTACACTGGTGCAACATGGGTTTATCATAGTAAACGTGTCCTTATTAAAGGGTAATAGCTAAAGGCTAAGGTAATAAAAACAACGGAAGAGAAGCTAATTAGGTTTGTGTTTGTAAAATGTCCTTGTCACAGACGAGAATCAATATTTATTTGACATTTCACATTATCTTGTGGTAGCATCTGCTGGGCCTAGACTGTTAGTTACCACAGTGAGGTAATTGCAAGAAGTCGATTTATCCTTGTAAACACAGGTTCATGTAGGAATCCTGAAATTTAAGATTAAGGGCGAAAAAATACACCTGGTCAATTGCACTATTTTGCTGGACCACCTTTAGCTTTGATTACGGCACACATTCGTTATGGCATCGGTTCAATAAGCTTCTGCAATGTCACAAGATTTATTTCCGTCCTGTGTTGCATTCATATTTTACCAAGATCTTGTATTGATGATGGAAGAGATTCTCAATGAGGTTAAAGCAGAACTAAGTAACGTGTTTACCTTAATAAATCCTTCCCGTAGTCCCTCTGGGGTTAATGCAAGTGTTAATGGGATGATTGGGGAGTCTTTCATCTCCCCCGGTGTCTCTGGCCAGAAAAACACAATTGCAACTTGCCTGCCTCCAGGTCGGAGGCGCAATACACACTAATGGAATCACAAAGAAGAAGCTAACAGGCTAACGGGCAAAGCTAACTGCGGGCTAGCGCCACTTAAACAGTATTTACAGCCAGGTTTGAGTGAAAAATATTATCTTCATCTTCATAATTGGATGTACAATATCCCTCTCTCCCTCTGTCTTTTCTGTCAGTGCAGTATTTACTCTCACGGACATTTAATGAGTAAAAAAACGCTACATGCTACGACACCTGCAGTGGCGCTTATAGGGCATGAGTTACGTAGTACTGATTTAAGATCTGGACTGTGGCGTCAGTCCACACGAGACAATTATTATTATTATTATTATTATGCATCCAGAGCCACACTTTTACAATTTAATCATGTTGAATCTTGGCATTGTCATCTTGGAATATGACCCCGCCATCAGGGAAGAACAATGAAAGGGAAACCTTTTTCTTGGTGCACATAATGGTGGTGAACCTGCAGTAATCGTCCAATTAGAGGCTTCTCCGTATTTGCTTAGTTAAATCCATGTTTTTTCCCAAGACGTGCATCTAGGATATCTTTACCGTTGCAAGTGCCTAACTTATGAACTTATGAAACTGTTGTGTGCGTCCAGGAGCTTCACAGCTGCGTGTCCAGAAACATGTACAGACAAACTCAGGGCTGGAAACTGAGACTCTTGCATTCTGGGAACTACACCGTGAGGATCCGGGCCACGTCGCTGGCAGGAAACGGCTCCTGGACCGAACCGACCTACTTCTACGTCCCGGACTCAGGTTGGTCACACTGGATGATCCAAAGTGAAGTTGACGCTTGGACAGAAATCTCAACATTTCATTCATTGTTATTTTCACTGAAGATCCTATGAGTATTGTGAAGAGCGCCGTCGCTCCGATCATCTGCCTCATCTTGCTGCTGGTCATGGCCATTGTTGGGTTCGCTGTGTTCAAGAAAAAGTAAGACCATTTTTTTTCCTAATACATTTTTTGTTTTCTTTCTGTTTCGTGAAAGTTTTTTAAATGTTGATAATTTCTTTGTTTTCAGTCAAACACAAGGTCCCAGCGGTCCCATCTATGCCTCCTCCAACCCGGAATATCTCAGCGCTATGGACAGTAAGACAAGTCGACTTATTCACAACCTCTTTTCCAACTTAGTTATCATCATTTAGGGCTTTTTAAAAACACTTTTTAGAGCCTGCTTATTCCTGATTTGATCTTGATCTACACCTGGTTGTACCTCTTAACCCCCGCCTTAACCGAGCGCATTTTCTCCAGCTTTACCCAAATGCCTATCGTAACACCTCATTTGAAAGCTAAGACCTACAACACTCATCTAAATGAATATTTTTCGTCACTTTTTTGTCACTTTTGTCATTTTTTTGTAACTTCATCATTTTTAGTCACTATTTCATCATGTTTTTGTCACATTTTTGTCGAATTTCTTGGCTATTTAGACATTTTTTTTTTTTTTCAAGAAGCTTTTATATTTGGGTAAAACCAAATATATACATCTTGGTTGAGGTGGGGGTTAAGAGGTTAAAAGGTGGTACTTTGTGTGTGTGTAAAGTAGCCCCCTCTATATCTTTTCATTACGTTTTATTCCAGTGTACGAGGCGGACGAGTGGGAGGTGCCGCGGGATAAGATCAACATCTTGCGGGAGCTGGGCCAGGGCTCTTTCGGGATGGTTTACGAAGGCATCGCCAAAGACATCATCAAAGGGGAGCCGGACACGCACGTCGCCGTGAAGACCGTCAACGAGTCGGCCAGCCTGCGCGAGAGGATCGAGTTTCTGAACGAGGCCTCGGTCATGAAGGCTTTCAGCTGTCACCACGTGGTACGGACAATGGGAGAATGTGCGACTGTGTGCGTTTCGATGCCGTTGTTGTTTCAGTTCTAGTCCCCACCTGCGCTGCACTGCTCCTGGTTTTGCTAGCACTCAAACGTAGAGAACACATTTCTCTACGATCATTAAAGTACATTAGTATCTGGTCCACATCTCAAAACAAAATGTTAACCATACATTTCAATGCATTGTGCAACACATCCACTAGAATAAGGAAAAGTGTTTTTTTGTTTTGTTACGAGGTGTGTACTGAATGTGACAAAGCAGCAGTCAAACTTAGTTCAGCCGATTTGTATCCTTCATGTTGGTAATCGACAGTATGACAGTAATGTGCGCCCTGTCAAAACCAGGCCTGAAGACATTTTTCTTCCCGTAAAAACAACACATTTCCTGTCACGGAGCCAGTTTCTGACAAATGTCGCAGTTGCGTCATCCAAAAAGTCTGTATATTCAAATGCCGTGTTTGCGTCCCATAGGTGCGTCTGTTGGGGGTGGTGTCGAAGGGCCAGCCCACTCTGGTGGTGATGGAGCTGATGACGCACGGAGACCTGAAGAGTTACCTGCGCTCTCTACGCCCTGACGCTGAGGTATGGTATACGGCTTCAGTGGGAGATGTTTAGCACGTATGTTTAAAGGTTCAGGTTAAGTGGGTAAGAAACAAAAACGACATAATTACAGTATTGCTCAAGCAGTAGAAAGTACTGAATGATATAACAACTCCAATAAGCACAGTTTCTTCAAAACTTGTTTCATGTCCTCATGTGCTACTTAAGAGAATCCAATTGTAGTTCTTTTTTTAACCTCTTATCACCCGCCTGAACCAAGGACATTTTCTCCAATTTGGCTTTACACAAATCTGAAAGCGTCTGGTAAAAAAGCATTAAAATAACAACAAAAAAGAGGCAAAAAAGCAACAAAAAATGGACAAAAACACGATGAAAAAGCAACAAAAATCTACAAAAAACATGACAAAAAAGGGACAAAGGTTTTATAGGTCTTAGCTTTCAAATAAGCCATTACACTGTTGATCTACAGTCGAGAAGCTTTTAAATTTGGGTTAAATCGAACTGGACAAAATGCGCTCGGTAAATGCGGGGGGTACGAGGTTAATAGCACATCTTACATGAGCAGAAACGCAAAAAGAATTGATATTGTGCTGTTAAATCTACCTGGATGAGGAACTATTTATTATATTTATTTTTTACAACCATTACCTTTAAGTTTATGAACAACTGAATCACCCTGTCAGAATATCAGCAATTTACATAGTTTATATATAATTGAATCATACTGTTTTATCATACCGGTTTTTTTATAGTTTTTTTTTAAGCACTTCAAAGCACAGTAGCCGTAAATCATATTAATAAATGTTGAATAAGTGACGTCAATAAAAGACTGGTTCTGCTTTCTTCTCTCAGAACAACCCCGGGCGACCCCCTCCCACCCTGAAGGAGATGATTCAGATGTCGGCGGAGATCGCTGATGGCATGGCTTACCTCAACGCCAAGAAGTTTGTTCACAGAGACCTGGCTGCTCGAAACTGCATGGTTGCACACGACCTCACTGTCAAAATCGGAGGTAAACTGAAGCTTAGTCTGTAGCGCCATCCGGTGGTAGTTCAGTGAAAGACAGCTGCGTTACTTGACCGTGGCATCATTCTCTGTTTTAACACTTTGGATGCTTTGCCCCCAGACTTCGGCATGACCAGAGACATCTATGAGACGGACTACTACAGAAAGGGCGGTAAAGGCCTGCTCCCGGTGCGGTGGATGGCCCCGGAGTCTCTGAAGGACGGCGTCTTCACTGCTCACTCAGACTGCTGGTCAGTGTGACTTTAGCCATCTCGATTGGATTTATTGATTTGCTTTAGTCATTAAAATCGTGGCATGTTCTCCTCTCTCCAGGTCATTTGGGGTGGTTCTGTGGGAGATCAGCACGTTGGCAGAGCAGCCGTACCAAGGCCTGTCCAACGAGCAGGTGCTGAAGTTTGTGATGGACGGAGGCTTCCTGGACCGGCCGGACAACTGCGCCGACAGATTGTGAGTTTATTTACTAATAACTAATTGGACACCTAAATAATTAAGTGGGCTGCGCTGTAGCGCCCACGTGCCTCACAGGTTCAACCGGGGGGGCCTTTGTGAGTGGAGTTTGGATGTTGTCCCCTCGTCCCATGGGCTGTACATTAAGAATGGACTAAGTAAGTGCGGGCTAACTGAAGCTCGTTCATGCTAGCAATTTGACTGGGTTTTTGGAGCCAACACTATAAATTAGAATAGGGCGAAAGGAAAAATAAAAATAGAGAAAGAAAAAAAAAATAGGGTGATGTTGCAACGGTTAAGACAAATATGGGTCAAGTGTGGGGTCTCCTCTGGGGCCAGGATGAAAGAGTGTGTTCGTGAGCGCAGGACAAATCCAAGCCCATGGTTTTAATCCGATATGACATGTTTACCTGAATGAGTCTCGACAAATGAAAAAAGTTATTGTTATTCATCAGAATCAGAATAGTTTTTATTGCCGTGGTTATTAACAGGTTCACAACTAGGAATGTTATTTTTCATAGCAGTAGGATTGTACTTCCTGTCATTCTGTCAACAAGCAAGAAAAAATATCTTTAATTTCTCTATTCTTGCACTGCCAAAAGTAATCTAGTAGAAACAGGTAAACATTTTCTGGAAATAAATTCATTTGTCCTTGATTTTAGTTATTCAATTCAAGAAATCTGTCCATGGGGAAAGTTTTTTTTTTTTATATACTTAAATTAAGAAAAACATAAAAAACAATTGTATTTATATAATTCTGAGTTTGATTACACTTCAGTTCAGAAAGAAGACCTAAACAACTTGCCTCCTTAACTTATTTCTGGATAACTTTTCAGTGTGTGTGTCATTTTTTACTTTTACATGAATAACCTTTTTTATAGTCTGCTCTAAATGTATTTTTTATTATCTGAACTCATTGTACCTTTATTTACTATTTACTTGATTGCTCATTTCCTGTCTTTTTTTGCACACCCTGGGTGTTTCTTGAGAGCTGATTTAACAAGTGAATTTCTCCATTGTGAGAGGATTATCTTATCTTGTATTCTTTCTCTCCTCCAGACACAACCTGATGCAGATGTGCTGGCAGTACAACCCCAAGATGCGCCCGATATTCCAGGAGATCATCGAGATGCTGCGGGAGGACCTGCACCCCACCTTCCAGGATGTGTCCTTCTTCTACAGCGAGGAGAACAAGCCGCCCGAGACGGAGGACTTTGATCTGGACATGGAGAACATGGAGAGCATCCCGCTGGACCCCTCGTCGTGCTCGCAGAGAGAGGGGCACTGCTCGGACCGGGACGAGTCCGCGTCGCTGGGCCTCAGGGGGAGCTACGACGAGCACCACATGCCCTTCACGCACATGAACGGGGGCAAGAGCAACGGACGGATACTCGCCCTACCCCGCTCAACCCCATCCTAACAAAACTCAAAACAGATTACATATATTTTCGTTTTTTATATATATATTATATATATATAGATCTCGCTCAGATCCACACACTCTCAACAGCGCCACCCAGTGCATTTCTCAGGACATTATTTTTGCTCCTTTTTATAATGCCACAACAGAAACACTACTACAGCACAGCGGTCCCTAACCCACTCGCGGGGGGGGGGGGACCTCCTGGAACACTTTGTTTTGTATTTAAAGAGAAAAAAAAAGCAACTCTCTCTCTCTCTCGTCTTTGTTTGTCGATGATTGTACAGAAATTGCCAAGTTTGTGCTACACAAAAAGACGGAGCGGGGAGAAGATTCAACTGTGAAACGAACTCGAAAACAAGATGGCTGCTAAATCCCACTGTCCCGATTTCCTCTCAAAACTTAAAGGGTTCATCGCTATATTTTCTTGAAGATTTCTGGACGCGCTTCAGGGGTCTTGCACCGTACAAAGTGTCCTTCTATTTTTTCGCCCCGTGGCCTACGGCGCCGGTCATAGAACTGCATTCAAGTCTATGTTGCGCGAAAAGGAACTGAAATGGCAAAGACGGTTGGACTCGGAAACAGAATATACTGGGCATGCGGTTATATATATATTTTTGTCTTTGAACAAACTGAAATCCACTGGAGAAGCTGGTTGAAGTGGCTTACCTCCTTTATATCAACTCTGCAGTATTCCACAATGGCACAACAGGAAAATGACATACAAGATTTATTATTATTATTATTTGGGGGCTACTTTGTTTTTTTTTTATTTATTTACAGCCTGTTTTTTGTTATTTTGGGGAGGCGTTTTTCACACTTACAGCTGAAGGATATTTAAACCGTGGCAAAACGAGTTCCTCAGATCGACCAATAGCTGCTTCATTGGTTTATTTTAGTGGGTCTGGAAGTATATAAATATATTATTGATGTTTTTTTGTACATAGCTGAAATGTTGTCCTTCTCAAGGTATTTCCGCTCATAGAAAATATGTTTTTACATGTTTAGTCTCTTATGTTTTTGTTGTTTTTTTCTAATGCAGAAAAATCATACTAATAATTTCGGAGATTTGTGGATTCGTGATCAACAGCACTTGTTTCTTTCTGCTTTCGCGACGCCTGGGAGAAATTTTAAAGGGGCGTCTTCAGCTCAAGATGTCTGTCCATCGTTGTCAAGATCAAATAAATAGTGCTGTAAATACTGCAGCAGGTTGCATTCATGACCGGACTCCCGTTTCTGTCTGACACCATTTAGACCTGCACAATTCTTTATGGGGCAAAAAAAAAAAACGTATTGCAATTAGTTTGGTGATTTATGTTTTCAGAAACATTAATTCTTAAAGGCACCGTACCTGATTTTTGGTTCACTTTGTTTGTTTTCATTGTTCAGTTTAAATGTTTGTTTGTTGTGTGCAAACTCATTCCTAACTTTCCTCACACACTTCTAATATCCTGATTGTTCACAGGGATGAGTTTATACACACGTTTGACAACTTTTCAGGGTCACTTTTCTGAGTCACTGTCACGTTAATTTTCATTAAAAATATCAGGTACAGGGTCTTTAAACGTCAACCGCTGAACTAATGGAAGAATCGCAAGCATTTCAGAACATGTTTGGGTATAAACCAGTCTGGACCCCAAGTCAACAAAAAGAAATGTCCAACCTTCATAATGTTTTTCTCAGTCAAAGACAGTCGTTCATCCACACATGTAAAACTGGAGCCTGAAGTGTTTTTTTTCTTTTGTTTATTTTGTATTTATTGACATTCAGCCCCTGAACAAAATGGGAATCTTCCCTCTTCATATCCCTGTATTTTTTATTTTTATTTTAGACATTTCTTTACAAAATGTAGCTCTGAATGATGCTCCCATTTATAATGCAAATGAACATGTACAGAAGTATATGGCCCATAAGAGGATTAATGCATTTAATGACTTAAAATGTAGTTTTGTTTATTTGTTAAAAAGACAGATTAATATACATGAATATACTCCATGAATATTATTATGTACATTTATTATGTAAGCCCTACACAGTGTAGTGCGTTAAAAAGCCAGGTGTAGAGAGGGCCAGTTGTAGAGGGCAGCAGCTCATCAACAAACCGCTACGCAGCTGCCCTAACTAGCTGATTTTGTAGATGATGTTCCTATGCTGTGTGGTGCGTTAAAAGACGAGGATTACAGATCCATAGCTCGCCTACCCTAATTCTCTATTTGTAATTTTGAGCAATAGAGTGACAACCGTTGAGAGCAACAACATTCTTCCTTAATTAATAAAAAGCAATTTGATCCTATTGCGCCCCCTGGTGGCAACTCATTTCTGAGGGGAAAATTAATCCAATGACAAAGTACAAGGACATCTGGCTTCAAACTTGGCACTTAGAATTAAAATACTGTATGTCTTCACAGTGCGTTTCATTGCATAAGCATGACCACAGCAAATACAATAAATAATCGAAATGTCCACTACAAGTGCCACACAGAAATGTTAATATGACGCTACAACAAAATACATAAAATAGTGACTTCAATCTCCTCAGCTCATGTATTAAATATATTATGGCTTTTTAAAAAAGAAAGTAAATACTCTCTGAATTGGCTTTATTTTAACGAAAATGTCACTATTTCACACAATATAACGCCGATATTTCCCTCTATGGAGTTTATCACAAAAAAAAAAACATCTCACGGCCCGCTTAAGCTTCTATTGCTTTCATTCACGTAACTTTTGCTCTCTCTCGCGCGCACAAGAGGGGAGGAAAAAACGCAAGTGAAAGAGGTGTTTTGCTTCAACGCGATCTCCTCTGTAATGCTCACTTTGAGATCCTCGTGGAGCAGCAGCAGCGGTGGAGATGACGGGACTGAGGAGGAGGCGGCCAAGAGCGAAGTGGAGCTGAGCGAACAGGTGGAAAATGTGAGTGACGGGGCTCCTGTAGCCGCCTCGTTTTTAAAGGCCCGAAGTGAGGCCTGCCTCCAATGCACTGCCCTGACGATACACATTTCTACAAAACATGTAGACTACACGTGAAAACCAGCCTGTTGTTCTGCACGGTATACCACACAGATTCAGCTGAGCCGCCCCGCCCACTTTTGCCTTTTTTTGCTTTGTCTCGACACTTCCGTTGTATTGACACTTCCGGTAGACAGCGAAGCCCGTTTATTTAAACGGAGAACGAGGGAAAATGTTCGCCACTAAAATCTGATGTTTAGTAGATTGATTTGTGTAAAATGTACAATGTTCATTTGCACCAACAAGTCAACACCGCACCGTTTCTCTGCGCGGCCTAAAAACGGCTTTGTTTTCCTGTAGTAACTGATTTTATCTGGACTTCTCCAGTCCTATGTTAACTGATAGGAGAAAAGGGGCGGGCACAATTCATGGCGGCGCCCACGCGAACGTTCCCTCCCAATACTCCCTCCTCGGTCCAGTGTTATGACAAAAACTGCCGCAGAGACGTACCGTGGTCTGTGAGCGCGGCGCGCACGGAAGGAACTGCGGTTATTATATACACGTCACACGTTTGTTTTTATATTTAAAGCTATGTTTTAACAATTCATACAATGTTTTTGTTTATATACATTCATGATATGATCAGCTGTGTGCGTACACGGTATGTCTCGGTAGGAAGGCTGTATTCGGCATAACACCGGAGGAGGAGGTTTCTGTAAACTCCCCTTTTCCGCCCAATTCAGCTCCCAATTTTTCACCTCCGTGCACTTGTTTCTCCCAAGGCATCCTCCCTGTATCCGTGAAGACTGTAGAATATCTGGAATTTGTTCGAATACGCACATTTCTTTGTATCTTTTTGGTCGTGGACTCTACGTCGCTTCTGTCTCTAGCTTGGTAAGGATATATATAAGTTGTATATATAAGTTGTTACTATCATTGTTTTCGTTGTTATTTTAACCATCAATGGACATAAACAGCCAAGGGTGACAATTAGCCGATGGACAACAACACCATTTAACGCGTTTCACCAAAGTTTACGTATTTGTTTGCATAACTTTACAAACGTTATCCAAACTTTGCGTAAATTAGCGTGTCACTGTTCCACACGTTGGCTAATGCTAACTTTACCGTTGGAAAACATTAGCCAGCCTGACACACTTACACCTGTTGCTTCCCCCATGTCGTTCTTGTGTGTGTTTTTTTTTACCTCTAAAATGCATGTATCGCTGAGCTTAGTTGGTTAAATTCTGTTTATTTATTTTTCTCCTTAATCGGATTAGTTTTCGGGTCAGTAGTTACCACGAAGCTTCTGGCATTCCTTGCATACTCCTTTCGCTAGAGATAACACGCGCACACAATCCTTAATTTACGTTTAGGGACAACAAATACTGTCTGCCCTACTTTTTCCCCCACAAATTTAACTCCTTACTCCCCCCCCCCCCCCCCCCCCCCCCCCCCCCCCCCCCCAAAGTTTATTTTTTAATTTTTTTTTTTTTAATCTTGGCTCTACTGTGCAAGGATTTACAAGTTGAATAGATTTTTTTTTTTTTTTTTGGAGAAAATCAAGGGAACTTTTTTCTTCCATGTCTTGCCTACTAATATTCCTTGTTGTTCTGGGAAGGCACCCGTAGACCAGTTACCCAGTGTTGTTGTGGTTTTGTTTTACAAGTCTGAACATAAAATTGATACTAGTTATCCAGTCAAATGTGTGGTAAGAGAATTTA
The DNA here is from genome assembly GCA_021464625.1 of Proterorhinus semilunaris. Lineage (NCBI taxonomy): Eukaryota > Metazoa > Chordata > Actinopteri > Gobiiformes > Gobiidae > Proterorhinus > Proterorhinus semilunaris. The sequence goes on along the minus strand of CM038358.1, from coordinate 24,760,678 downwards.
ATCTAAAATGTACAAACACAAACCCATAGTTGGTTAGTTACTTGGTGTGAACAGATAAGAAAAACAAACTTGAAGTACTTATTATAGACCCTTGTAGGGGTATAGCAGTATTGTTTTGATGAGATTTAGTACTCTGTATACATTTTGCCCAGGAGCATTTACATCAGAGAGAAGATTGAAATGTGAACTGCTATTTCAGGACGTGTTTGTAGAAGTGTATAATAAAGGATGAACAGGTTTTCGGCATAAGACCCCACGGAGAAAGGATATTTTGCTGTGAGCATGCGGCTATCTAGTGTAGTGAATTGGTGACTTATCTATGACATATCCTCAGACCCTTTAACTAGACTGTTTGCTTTAAGGTGAATCATGTTCACTGTCAGATATTCGGTTTGACGGGTGATACTGGCTTTGCTACAAATGCAAGTTTAAGCCGGAGGCGCCTGTAGCTGTGAAGTAAAAAACCAAAAGACACATTTTAGTGCCACATCTGTCGTCGAGACTCCATTTCTCAATTTATGATGATGACTCCATCTGTTGTCAAAGTCCCACCTCAGAAAACATTTGCTCTCCAGGTACATGTTAATGGCTGTGTTATCCCAACCCCAATTCGTAGCCTGGAATTAAATAACAGATCAGTTTACTACAATTGTTTGGTATTTTTCACTGTTGATGAGAGTTTTACAGACCTCCAATACACTAAAACCATTTATGCTGTAACTTTTTTCGAACTTACGTAAACAATTTGCTTCTTTGTCCCTAATCATGACGAAACCACATTGTATTGTACAAACTCATGAACTTGATCATGCGTTACATTGATGGGCAACGACAGTTTGTATTTAGTTCAACTACTGAAGGATCCTGGGTCCCTGGAGTTGATGACTAAACTTTGAGTCATTGCTGGAGAAAGCACACGCTGTTGTTACGAAGATACATTTTTAAAATGTTGGACAATGTTGCAAAATCACTCGGGCTGTTCTTAGGCAAAAATGAGCCTCAATGGAGAAAATGTAAACGTATAGGCCACGCACTTGATTGATATTCTGTTCTATTTAAATTCTTTTCCATATTTATTTGGACCTGATTAGTCCTTCTGTAGATCTTGGTATTTTTAAGTGGTACTCGGTGTGCAAAGTTAGAGGACACCTGATTGTGTTCTGTATTTAGTGCCGAGTGTTGTTTTGGTCTCTAGGTCCTCTGTGGGACTGGGCAGACTGGCTGTTCCGGTTCTGCCTCAAGGGGAATGACCTGTATTTCTTGGTTTTTCCTCTGAATCACGAGGTGTGTTTGTCGCAGAGGGACGAACCGTGACTTGAACCGCCCCACAGCGAGTCCAGGAAGTAACGTGACACTGGAGGCTCATGGGAGAACGCGTCGCGCATATTTGTACAGGAGCAGGTAGAGCAGCTGTTGAGGAGTAGATGGGAGTAGCCACGGAGAAAGTAGAGAACGTCCTCCTTAACAACAGAGCACTCATGCACTAAAGTCACAGTAACAACATTTGAATATCAATATATTGAGGGAGGAAAACATTGCGATTAACGATATTACTGTGGACCACCTGATGACACTGAAACTAACAAAAAGTAAGTGGAATCTCAGTATCTCTAAAAGTGCTCTTCTGGAGACCGGAGGGATCGGTTTTCTTGAGGCAGCAGTCGTTTGTGGAGATCATTTTAAAGCCAAAAGGTTTAAATCACAGTGTTGAATGCTGCTGTAGAGTCATCTCTGTCCTTAAGTGTACAGTGCAAAAATCAATATTGCGAGATTTTCCTTCCCCCATTTACCATTAATACCTTTTTGTTGCATATAACTTAAATTATAGCCTGAACTGAGACAATGTTATTGCTCATGAAATATTTACAACTGACTTATTTAAATATTACTTACTTTTTAGTCCTTAGTCATTTTGAATATAATTTAAAATACCCCACATTTTTATAATTGTATACTCGACTGTGATATTTTTGTAAATAGCCTAAATCATTTCTTGCTATTTGCATCTTAATTGTGTTTTAGTCAGTGTTTATGAGATAAGTTCTCATCCAAAACATTCCCAAACATTAACCTCCTTTTAGGTTTTAAAAAGTCCCAACTGAGCCGCAAACAACTCTTTACAAGCAGCACAGGCTCACCTTCATCTCTGTGGAGGCAGAGACAGTCGGAGGTGAGGGAGTTTCTGGGATCAGTGCATCAGTGGAGCAGCACGGCCCGGGACTCTGATTAGCGCTGCAGCTAACGCAATGCTAACGGAGAAAAGCAATAGTCCTTGATATTTACACTATACATCCACGATCTGCTGCGCACCTTAACTAGACTGAGAAGTAAACAAAATCACGCTGCGGAGCTGCTACATTCACTTCTGTGGGCCGCGGCCAGAAGCTGCATTGGGCCAAAACCGCAGAGAAATGTACTTCATCACATGGAGAGGAAAGTTTCACTGCAGCAGGAAGAGAAAGACAGGAAAGAGACGCACCTTGATGATTTAAAGTTCATCCATTTTGCCTCGTCAGATGCAGCGTCATTCTTTCACCGCGTGACTCCACGAACACGCAGTGTGCAAGAAGGGGGGGGGCGTGAGTGAGAGTTACGGAGGAATAGCTTGGGCCGCCGCATTTTAAACCCCCCCTCCCCGCAGTCAAGTTTACTGCTGCGGTGGTTCTATACGATGCGTGTTTTAAATAACGTTTAATTTGTTATTTTTTTTAAACGTAACCACAGTCGGAGCGGCTGTTTAGACCGTCGAGTGCTGCGGTTAGATTCACACTGACCCTAAAGTGCCGTTAAGTAAGTAAGTGCTTTATTGTCATTGTACAATAAAATAGTGTTCAGGTGTTAGTCCTGAGCTGCTGCGACTGAGCCGCGCTGCCACTGTGTGTCAACCTGACCCGCATGACCTTGGAGGTCTGGGGGAACTGTAGCACTCGGAAGAAACCTGGCCGGCTGCCCTCTGTCTCCTCTGCTCCTCTGAAATGGTGCCGCGCCTCCTGGGTTTGTCCCTGTGTCAGAGCGTGGTGTCCTGCACTGGTCAGCTCCACCTCCTCCTTCCTCTTCCTCCCTCCGCTTCACAACAGTCTTTCACCATCTCTCATTTGTCCTTCCTTGTTTCCTGTAGCTCCTCTTGTGACGCCTCCTCTGTGCTGCTGCTGTGGGTGCTCTTGGTGCCTCTTCAGTGTCTCAGAAGAAGACATTTGTAGGTGTCAAATGGGTTTAGCTGATAAGCTAGCATTTTGTTTACCTGTAAAAAGCTGCTTTCTTCAGGAACATTTTAGACTCTCAAAGTAAACAAATCCACCAAACCTCCACAAAAACACGGCAAAGACGTACAAAAGTATCCAGAAAAACCATGTGGAACAGAAACCACAAATGCAGTTCGCAGAGAAAGGCAAAAAACTCAGCTGTACCAGGAGAGAGGGAGGTCGCTCTCTGTTTTTCATGTCGCCATGACAACAAAAGTCGCCCTAACTAGAGCCTGAGTCAAAACGCCCTGTGACTCAGATACTTGGTGTTTCTGTTGTGCGAGAATAGTGGCTTTTTAATGTTTAATAGTACTTCTAAACTTTACTCTGTGGAGCCTATTAGTTCATCATCATCATCATCATGAAGAGGGTTAGAACATAGAGTGGTCAGTTCTGAAATGCCCTGTCAGATTAATACTGATCTTAAACTGTAGAAAAATGCAGTGAATAGGTTGTGTTCTAGTATTTACAGGCTAATCTCCAGAACGTGATGGAGAGTTCCCGTTTGTTACATTGAAAAGAGCCGAGTCAGAGTCTCAGGGGAACTGGTCACAAGTCTGTGCACCTTGGATCCAGACTTTTGCTTATAATTTCTCAACTATGAGGGATAAAGACTTACTGTTTTTTGGTTTGGAATCGGCTGATTTTTGGCTTTCAATCGAGCTCCTTCTGCCCCTAATAAAGCGCCCCCTGTTGTCACAGTTCAACAGTGAACACAGTTTACAGTTCGCCATCAGCCAATCGAAATCTCCAAAAATGGGCATCGACCTTAGGAACAACCCATATCGGTCGACCTCTATTGCGAATTCTATGGTAGATTTTGCCTTTTAACATTAAAAATGCACATGTTTTGACCCAGTGAAAGGTTTATATCTCTGTAATTACTGCAGCTCCCACGTGGTCTGTTTGGCGGATGAGCCCCAGCGCTTGCATACAACTCTTCTACAAAGTTGTATGTAAATGGAATAAAACTAACCTCTCCTCTGACTGAAGAGCACTCGCCGTCAGCTGCCTTTCCGTCTGTGTTTTTACAGATGATGAACATTATGTTTCCTATCTCTGCTTCTGTTTATTTAGGGACATGGGGCTAGTTCAGCGGAAAAGTTGACGCAGCAGCTCACAATTACAAGGTGAATATTTTATGTATGTTTTATGTATGTTTTATGTTACAGAATCATTATTTCAGCTTCACAGTTGAAGCATGTCACTAGTTAACATTTATGGCCTATTTCATTTAGTAGTTCCACAGTTTATGATCTAATAGGACACGTGTAATGGGTCTAAATAAACTTGCCTTGTCTGTGCTCTGCATAAAATAAAAGGAGTCAAAATCAGCATTTAAGGCTAATTTCACTGGACTTTCTACAAAATCCCAGCAGAGCTCACTTCAGTGACCGATGTGAAACGGATAATGCTAACAGCTTCGCCTAAACTCGAGTGTCACATTTAGTTTGGGCTGGATTTCCTCATTTACAAAGTGTCAAAGGGATTTAATGTACATTTTATTGTCATCTAATCGCACTAGTTAAACGGACTCTCCCTGTAGCTCCGGTCTCTGCCTCTGTTATAAACACGACCGCATGGCCCCCACGGTCACCGAGTGCAAAACATGGACTGGATCCGTAAAAAACACAGACTCGGACTGGATTGAGCAGGCATAGTATTTCATAAAACACAAACCGGAATAGAGCAGAACGAATTTGCTTAAGGCACTCGTTTTAACAATCGGTGATTAGCGCTGCACATAGATAACCGCTGCTCCGTTCAGCCCCGTAATGATCCTGAGTGGGCAGTGAAAATCATATGGCCGCCTAGTCTTCTCCTACAAACCCTCTTCCTTAAAAGTGCAAAAAGGTGGGAAGCCCCGTGCGGACCGGCTAGGCTTCCACTTTTTATTTGTAATATACAAAAACCACTGATGGTGGGTCGGCCCGCCCTGCTAAAATAATAGTAGGGTAAACACTGAAGATGCATCTTAGTGATTTACAAAATTGCTTTAAGCGGCAAATGACAAGTTGCACTATATGTGGTCAAGCCATTCCCCCTTTGAAAGCTAAGAACCTCAAGAGTTCAATCCCTGAGCTGTAACTTCTGGAGGCTGCACTGGTGCGAACTAGGACTTGATTTGGGACACGTGCTGGGATTGAGGAAGGAGGAGAGGGGCAGTGTTTGTTTACTTCTACACTGGTTTTAGTCATAGTATCAAGCAAACCAACGAGTAGGGCTCATTCTGCTTTCTGATTAGATAATTGTCAGCAAAGAAAAATCAAGATAATTTCTGCAAAAAGCTTTTCTTCAATGATTCCCATTTTGAGTGGATTGCGATGATTAATATTTCATTACTGATGTCAGTGGCTACAGAGCTGTCAGATAAACCAGTCTGTTTTCTTCAGGCGGGAGGAGCTTTGAAACAGCTCATTGTTTGGATGTCTTACCTGGAAGGTTGGTACTTTTTACAGGCTTTCTTTTCTGCAGGTCGACAGTCTTTTTGAAGACTTCACTTCAACTTCATCGCTGAACTCGGACTACTGCTGACAAGTCAAAGGTATGATGGAGTGTTTTTTACTGTCTGCTGATCTCTGTAGCATATTAGTTTTCCATATGCTGCAGAAACAATGAGCAAACTTAAACAGTTACTGTGTATTCCTCTGTCAGATAAAACAATGAAACACTCTTTATAAAACAGTTAAACCAAATAACATACAAAAATATACAACTCATGAGTTAAAAGTTAAAGATGAGCAAGAGGCAGGTGCTAAGTGGCTGTTTTAGAGATTGTTTACTTATGATAAGGCAAATATATACATTCTAATCTAACAAAGTGTATTCTGTGTGTTTTGCCCCAGAGAAAGGAGCAGCACAGTTATTATTGAATAAATGGAGCTAAAACACTTGGAAATATGCATCAATATTAATCTTGTAGCGTAAAAAGTGAACGACTGACCTTGTGACGAGTTTATCTGGTTGTGTGAGTGAAAGGGCAGAAACACGGACGGACAGAGAGAATCTTTGTTAAGTCTCTTCTGCTTCTGTCCCTGCAGCCTCGTCGTCCCACTGCCCGAGGAGCAGCTCGGTCTGATATGGCTGAGCTTTAGTGAGTGATGACGGTGACTCCGAACAAACACAGACCAGAGGCTTCACCCCAGCGGCCCAGGTCTGTGCCCCTTTATCAGCTCAGGACTGATTTTCTAAAGTGGGCACGTGTGGGCGTTTCTAATGATTATGTCGTTTTACTGTAAGCAATGTGGCTGCATAATTAACTGCAAACGAAACAAGAAGGTTCTGTGAATATAAATGAGCAAATCACGAAGACTGCGATTATTTCCGCTGTGCATGTTTAAAATATGAAACATGAACTGAATCTTGATTTTTAAACCTACTTCGTTGTAACTTATTGACAGGGCTGGGTACCGTTGAACGAGACCAGTCTGGTATCGAGAAAAAAAAGTTGTAGAAAGCAGGAAAAGAAAATGTACAATCTTTAAGTTTTTCAAGTTTTGGTGCTGGGAAAAAAATATAAAATTTGTTTAAAAAAAATGGGGAAAATAAGAAAAGTTGGAAATAGGGCCGGGCGATGAATCCAATTAATTCATGCTTTTAAAAACAGACGATGTGGAACAGGCCGTGCCGTGTGTTGTGTTTTCGTTGTGCGCGATGGAGTTTTCTTCGCTAAAACACGGTTTCCCCCCCGGTCTGATCCTCTTCCCTTCTCCCACTCAGAGCGGAGACACAGCAGCAGCGGCGGCGCCATGTAGCTCCGCCTCTTTCCTCTTGAGTCTCCATGGCGACGGATGTCAATCACAGCAGAGCTCATGAGGATGATAAAACTAAAACGCTTTTAATGGGCCAAATTGTGGGCTATATTTGAAATCTAAATATTAATGTGGAGGACTCTGGACATTTTCTGTTTTTCTTCATATGAAAGATCAGGAGACCTTTTTAAGTTTATTTCCAAATTGCCTGATGAAGGTCTCAGGACCGAAACGTTGGCCTAACCGTAATAAACTAAGGTTGGCAGTGTGCGGGAAGTATTATTTTTTACTTAAGTGTATTCCCAATAAAATCGATTAAAATCGTAATCGGGTAAAAAAATCGAGATTTTATTTCTTGGCCATATCGCCCAGCCCTACTTGAAGAGGTTCTTTTCCGCCCCCCATAAAAAGTTTGCAAAATAAATTAAATGGAAGGAAAAGGAATACATTTACATTATTAATCTTGCTTAAATATCATTCAGGTATCCGTTTTAAAAACCGAGTGCCGTTAAATCACCGGTGTTAAAAATATAAAATAACGGTACCCAGCCGTACTTATTGTAATTGCGGCGATATCATTTAACTTGCTCAGTGCTTTATTGGTGCGTCGCTATTGGTGAAATCGTAATTGTTTCTTTAATAATAACCAGGACACTGAACTGTGCTGGTCTCAAAGGTCTTTTGTTGCTTTATTATTATTGTTGTTCCAGATCTGGTGAGACACAGATGGACGAGCTTGACGGACGCCTGAAGTTCCCCTCTGAGGACTCTCTGGCCGAGACGATCAACGATGAAGGTCTGTGTGAGTCAAACTAAAACACTGCATACAAAGTAAGTCTTACGGTTTGAGGAATGTGTTGATGGAAACCCCATGATTGAGCATTTTAGACACAAATACACATTTTGGTCATCAGTATCTACTTTTAAAGAGCTTTAGTCGAGTAAAATATTTGTTAACTTTTGTTTGACTAAATGAACACTGGCTACACCCAACTATCAACTATCAACCTGCCTGTTATTGATTAATCATTGCTCGTGTTCCTCTCTCCTCCTCAGACTCTCACTACTCTCAGCTGAACCTGGAGCTGGAAAGCGACGCCCTGAACCTGGAGGCGGAGACGTGGAGCGTCGCTGTGGACCAGAGCTACGTGAAGGAGCTCGGCAAAGACGCTGTGAAGAGGCAGGATGTTACCTACGGTCCGTCAGCACAATACTCGCTCTCTACCCTGTTAATGTGCCTCGAGTTGTGTTTTGAGCCACTCATGTTAGAGTAATCTTTGAATCTTCCTTGGTTTCTTAGAGCTGTGGTGCACGGTTGCCTGGTCACTGTGCTCCTCAGATGATGCAGAACTCCCCTTTTATCCCTCTCTCTCTGATAAAGCAGCTCTGATTGCCTTGGATTTGTGATTTTGTCTGTAGGAATTGTTTTTTTTATTAAGAAATAATTTTGATATAGCCCATTTTACATAAAAAATAAACCCAGTGGCCAAAACCCACTGACAGCTCCTATTCCATGGTTTTACTGTGGCCCTGGCAGCTTACGAATAAGTCCCTCACCTTGCCTGTCTCCAGAGTTGATGCAGACAGAGATGCACCACGTCCGCACACTCAAGGTCCTGCTGTACGTGTACAAGTACGAGCTGAAGCAGTCGGCGCTCCTGGACGACATGAGGCTGGAGAGACTATTCCCGGCGGTGGACGCGCTGCTCTCCCACCACCAGCACCTCCTGGACGGACTCAAGCGCAGACAGGAACAGAGCCAGGAGCAGGACTCGCCAAACAACTACCAGATCACTCAGCTGGGAGACATACTCATCACACAGGTGCTGCCCTACTTTTATGTTCATATATCTTATTATGTAGTTGTTTCCTGGTTCATTCATGCTGTGAACGGGACCGGTCTGTCAGGCGGTTTGTTGAGTAAGAGCGTCAGTCATGTGGCGCTGTTATTGTGGTTTGGGAGGTTTACTAATTATGTGAAACTTATCACCACTTTGTACATAAATTGTTGTGACTAGCGGAGTTTTTTTTTTTTTACGTTTACGGTTATCCTTTGTTGTGTCTTTGCCCACAGGAGGCGTTCAGGTGCCAGAGGAATTTCCGCTATGTTTCAAAGGGCACAATGCCACACAATGAGTGACTATTGTAGGTGGAACTGCCTGTCACTCTGTCAAGAATTATGCTTCCGTTAAATTTTTTACGATACCTGTACTGTATTTTCCGAACTATAAGTTGCACTTTTTTTTCATTGTTTCGTTAGGGGTGCGACTTACACTCAGGTGTGACTTATATATTATCAAAATATATAATTTCACTTGTTTATTATTTTCACACTGGCAGCCGCTAGAGGGCGCTCTAGGTTTGTGTACCAGTATCTGCTACTCCTGGAGCACTGAAGATGAGAAATAAAATCGGTAATCGAGCAGCAGAAAGAAAGTTTGGAGTGAGTGAGAAACTTGAGGGGGACTGGTGAAAAGCGGAGGTTACTCTTACTGCAATGAAGAAAGAAAAAAAAAGCTAATCGTGGGCTAAAAGCTAGATGGCCACAGCTAGAGGGGTTAGTTCACATATGAGAGCTTGAACGACGTGATGCCGGGAGAGGCTTGTAAACGGTGCAGTTCGGCCTCCAGGCCCGGGTAGTTGCCAAGGCTGGTGCGACTTATATATGTTTTTTTTCTTTATTACGTATTTTAAATTCCGGAGCGACTTGTAGTGCGGAAAATACAGTACGGTCCCCAAAAAAGGGATACCAATACTAAAGGCTAAAGGCGCACTGAGTTGCCTTGTGTACGAAATGTGCGGTATAAATAAAGTTGCCTTGCCTAAATTATTATTCATCTAGAACTCTGAATAGCCCCTCCTGGAACCGCCACCTTAACGTGGTGGAGGGGTTTGAGCAACTGACTGATCCTGGAGCTCTGTTGTCGGGGGCTTCGTGCCCCTGGTAGGGTCTCCCAGGGCAAACAGGTCCTAGGTGACGGGTCAGACACAGAGCGGTTCAGAAGCCCCTTATGAGAGACCAACAGGCCCGGTTAGAACCATGAGGCCGTCCTTCTGTGGACCCACCACCTGCAGGGGGCGCCATAGAGGCCGGTGCAATGTGATTTGGGCAGCTCAGACAGCTGCCCCCACGACCCGGCAACGGACAAGTGGAAGAAGATGGATGGATGGGCCTTTGAACAGAACAATAATGTTTATTTAAACCATAAAATACTATTTGTTTTTAATGTTTTATAATTTATTTGAGCTGAAACAAACCAAGTAAATTTTGTTTAGTGCTGTCCCTGGATCAAAACTTGCCTTTCAAAGAAACAGAATTTTACAGTACAATTTTTTCCCCCCAATACTGCACTGGTGGTGTTTAACGGTGCCCTAGCCAAAAACCAAGAGCCATTCATATTGTGTTGTTTTTGTGTCTAGATATTGAATATTTATGAGAAAAATTAAGTAAAATTCCCGTTTAATTTGGCAGAGAGAAATATATATTAAGGCTTCGCAATGTATCGCAAAAAATATCGTATCGCAATGTCTTGTGATGCAATATCCGTATCGCAAGAAGCCACGATATATATTGCAACATCACGAAAGTCACAAAAATGTAGTTCAATTTTACTCTTGTTTTGATTATGTGTTTTTTGATCACCTCTGCTAGCTGCTAAACTTGTGATTGGTGTTTAATTTGAATGTAAAATATCCCAATATCCTCGTTATCTAGTGTGTGTGTACATTAGTGTATGAATGAGAGCGAGAGTCCGCTTTGAATACCGAATGTAGGTGGAAAACACGGAAAATTGTTTAAGGACAAGAATCTGAGTTGGATATTTTAACCTTGTGAGAATCAAGTGTATAATTTGAAAATGTATTTAATATTTTTCCTGCCTTTTGTTCCCAGTTCTCGGGCTCAGTGGGCGAGGGGATGAAGGAGTGCTACAGCGTCTTCTGCAGCCATCAGAGCGAGGCCACCAAGTTATACAAGGAACAACTTCAGAACAGCAAAAAGTTCCAGATCCTCATAAGGGTAATTCAACTTTCAGGAAAGCGATTGTTAATGCGTAGTTACTGTCTTATAAGTCCTTTGTTTTGCCTACAGAGAATAGGTCAGCTGCCTCTGGTGAGGAGGTTGGGCGTCCCGGAGTGTTTTCTGTTGGTGACTCAGCGGCTCACCAAGTATCCCGTTCTGGTGGAGCGGCTCATCAAAAACACTGAAGGTGAAGAAACTGTATTTCAACGCTGGGACAGATTTATTTATTGAACAATACCTATAAACCATTATATTTAATACATTTAAGATGAATCCTTTTTAAATGTATTTGCTGTGGCTTGAGGCAAAGCAAAGGGAAAAACCAAACCTTGTATTTACGGAGGTGCAAGTCGTAAGTCTAGTCTGAAAGCAGCTGTTCTCTTTTTCCAGGGAAGTAGTTTTTCCATGTGTCTTCTCGGTTTTATATTTAAATTAGACTTGGAAAGAATACGTTGTAACTGTGGCTTAGTATGTGCCAAAACAAATCCCCGATGTGTTTTGAGGAAAAGTACAAAAGAGCCCTAAATGAAGATGAAGTCTACAGGTGAAACTCTTTATCTTCTTTCGGTGAACCTTGGTGATTTTAACAGTATTTATTATTGATTATGATAAGAAATGAATAGCTGGTTTAGGCGAAAATATAGACTTGAGTATTAAGAATAACTTTAGACTATAGTTTAATGTTATGTGCACAGAGGGTTTTTTTATGGCATTGTGTTTGTAGTTTTTGGCACAGATGAAATGGGCTTTTCGCTTGCAGCAGAACGATTAGTGCAGTAGCTCGTGTAATTACGCTCATCTAATTACATTTCTCAGAAGCATTTCTTTTACACGAGTTGTATTTCTTCCTTTGCAGCGGACACAGACGAGTACAGGTCTCTGGTGCACGGCCTGGCTCTGATCAAAGACACGATCGAGCAGGTGAACGAGCAGGTGCGGCAGTTCGAGTGCTCGCAGAGACTCCGGGAGATCTGCTGGAGGCTGGAGCCCAAGTCCCAGGGCCGGCTGTCGGAGGAGCGGGTCTTCCGGCGAGAGGACCTCATGCAGGGCAACAGGACCCTGCTCCACGAGGGCAGCGTGCTGTGGAGGACGCCCGGGCGACAGAAAGGTAGAAGGTTTATTGTATAGAACCTGGACGGGTGATGAACTTCTCATCAGTTACAGCACTTTACTTTTCTTTGACAGAGATCCATGCTGTGCTGCTGTCAGACGTGCTCATCCTTTTACAGGAGAAAGATCAGAAGTTTTTTTTTGCGGCAATGGTGAGTGCAATCGAACGCAGAAATCAGGAGCGACTTTACTTTTATTTGTTAGCCCAAGGGTTATACTACAAATTGCTGAATCTTTCACACTGTACTGTCGCGTCTAATAAAAGGCTTGCGCTTGGCTGAATAACCACTCTCTGCATCTGCTCCATGTGGCAGATCTTCACGTACTGGTCACTACGACAAGTACTTTAATCCAACACAGGTGTTATTACAAAGTCAGCTCCATAATTTAATAAAAATAAAAACGCAAATAATTCTTAGATTTTTTTTCTTTTTCTTTTTCAACCGTCAAAAATCGTGACAAAAATTAGGATGAAAATGCAACAAAAGAGCCACAAAAACACAGCAAAAAAAATGATGAAAAAGCCACAAAAGGACCGCCAAAAATGTGCCGGAAAAGCAGCAATAACATAATAATGAAAAGCGACAAAAACAAAACAAAAAGTGCCGAAAACGCGAGTGACAACATGACAAAAAAGTTTACATCTGTTTTGTACTGTAGGTCTGTATGCCTATAGGCTGTAAGCTTCAGTCGAGAGCTTTTAGATTTGGGTAAAGCCGGTTAAGGTGGGAGGTAAGAGGTTTTAATGAAAATCACTCATGAATTAGTTTTCTCTCGTAAAAATTAGAAACAAAAAACTGAACGATAACATAATATCTCATTGATTTGAATTCACACTAGAACATAATTGTACAAACAACTGCGATAAAAAAAAAAACGCTGATAGAGAGGATGATGATATTGTATTTGAGTGTTAGTTGCCAAATGTGCTTCTCATAATGTGCCTCTTTTTTGCAGGACAAGACTCCCCCGGTGATCTCGCTCAGGGGTCTGATCGTGAGGGAGGTGGCTCTGGAGGACAGAGCCATGTATCTCATCTGCTCCTGCACCTCCAACATGTACGAGATCCACACGGCGTCCAAGGACGAGCGCAGCACCTGGATCAACCTCATCAGAAAAGCCGTCAACAGGTCTGATGCATCTGTTCATTCGACGAGCACAAGTTACAAAGGGTTTTCAATAAATGTGAAGCTGGATGTATTGCTGAGACCAATTAATGATTCTCTCAGTGGGATTTCTAACTAATTTAAATATGCTTTATTCTCTAGTTTTATAGAGGAGGAGGAGGAGCTGTACGGTGAAGAAATGGCTCAGCTACAACAATATCAAAGTAAGACATGAACCCTACTACCATTTGATGAGGTTTTCACGTTGTATAAAATAAGGGAAATTCATGGGAGTCCACAAACACTGAGCCTATATGCTTTGACAGAGAGTCTGAAGGAGTACGACGACCAGTTGCGGCAGAGCGTGGAGGCGAAGCAGCAGGTCTTGGCGTCTCTGTACGAGGCTGTGACGGGACAGGAGTGTCCGCACAGAGGGCTGCTGCTGAAGGGAGACGCCCCCGACCTCCAGCGGGTGGGGGAACTGCTCCAGGAGGCCGTCAGTGAGGGTGAGGGACACGAGTGCCGTCTTTTTGGTCATAGTGAATCTTTGTGCGTGAGATTGCTTAACCTGTTTTAGGACTATTGGATTAAATTGAATAAAAAAATAGCTAAACATTTTAATAAACGCAAAAAAAAAGTCCAAACAACTAATTGGATCTCTAAAACCTCTCAGCGTTTTATCAATCCTGTCGCCTTTATATTCCTCTGGTTCACTTGAATGTTGTACAAATACCTTCACAGATTTCTGTTTATCTCATAACATCAGGTCTTGTTCTGTGTTTCAGTGGAGAGTTTGCAGATGGTGCACATGGTCAAGGTCAGGAAGATGCAAAGTAGGAAAGCAGACATTGTTTTGGACGAGGACGGTGACCTGACGGCTAATATGAGTAAGTTACATTCACTGATCGTTGGCAAAGAACTTGTTTGGGCCCTGAACCTAGTAGTGCTCTGTCCTTCAGTATCCACTCCTAACTTCTTTATGTGTTGGTTCTGTTCAGATGGAGATGTCTGGGAGGGTCCGGACACTGATCCCAGGTCAGATCTTCAGTTTGAGGACGGCGTTTACTCAGAGGGTCTCGAGCAGTCGGTGAGTGTCGGAGCTGGGGGTGTCTTTGACCTTCTTTTTTTTATTATTCTACATTACTGTTGTTGACGTCCTGCTTGACTTTAGGCTGATGTAGACGACACAGTTACGACAAACTGCACTTTAGTCCCAAAGCAATTACCTGAAGAAGAAGAAGAAGAAGACACACTTTTGGTAAGTCGACACAAACCATGATCTCTTAAAGGATGATAATGAAATGTTGATGGATAACTCTGCACTATTGACGCAGTACTGTCTGTTTTTCTCTAGAGTGTGTGCGAAAGAATGGTCCTGCTGGCTCAAAGACTGAACACTTTACAAGTAAGAACTAGCAGACGTGTGAATGGATTTTATCAAATAATATAATTGCGTTTGATACTATGAGTCTTGTTCTTGCACTAGTTTTGTATGAATATTTTTTTATTACAAGAAGTAGTGCATATTTACAAAGGTGCAAAGGAGACATAAGACATTAACCTCTTAACCCCCACCTGAGCAAAGTACATTTTCTCCTGTTTGGCTTTATCCAAATCTAAAAGCTTCTTGAAAAAAGTGTCAAAATAGCAACAAAAATGTGTGACAAAAATGCAACATTAAAGGTCCTATATCATGCAAAATTGACTTTTTGGAGCTTTTAACCATGTTGCTATTTCCTTATCAAAAACACCTCCAGAGTGTTTTTTGGCTTCATTCACGCAGTTCTAAGTAATCCTCCTGTATGTACTGCCCCTCACTTGTGGAGTACCACAAGGGTCAGTCCTTGGACCCTTACTGTTTTCGTTGTACTTGTTGCCCCTTGGAGCTACTTTGCGTAAACACAATGTATGTTCCATTTTTACGCAGACGACTGCCAAATTCATTTGCCTTTGAAACAGTCCAAGTCCTTTGTTCAATGCCTCGCAGAAGTGAAACTGTGGACGGCCTACAGTTTTTTGCATTTCAATGAGAGTGAAAACTGAGATGATGCTGTTTGCTTCTAATGACTCGTCTGGTGTGGTCACAGCTGAGCTGGGCTCCTTATCCCAAGCTGTCAGTCCTGTCGTGACTAATTTAGATGTAAAGATGGACTCTGTTTTTAAATTGGACGCCCAAATAAATGCCGTCGTGAAGTCCAGCTTCTATCATTTGAGGCAACTTGCCAAAGTAAAGGCTTTTTTATCTCGTCACATCTTTGAGATTTGAATCCATGCTTTATCACCACCCGTCTGGATTATTGCAATGCTCTCTATTCAGGACTTAGTAAAACCTCACTGGCACGGCTGCAACTAGTTCAGAACGCCGCCGCTCGCCTTTTAACTGGATCACGGAAATTTGATCACGTAACTCCCATTCTCCGATCCCTTCATTGGCTCCCTGTGCACTTCCGCAGTGACTTTAAAATTATTTTATTTGTTTTTAAATGTCTACATGGCCTGGCCCCCCAGTACCTGTGTGACCTCCTTGTTCCCTATGTCCCCTCTCGCTAACTGAGGTCAGCAGATCAGGCTCTACTGGTGGTTCCTAAGACTAAGAAAAAGCTGAGAGGTGATGGTGCTTTTTCGGTGGCTGGTCCTAAACTTTGGAATGAGCTTTGAATATCAGACTGACTGATTCACTCCCTGTTTTCAAATCTCTCCTGAAAATTTTTTTTTTCCATTTGGCATTTGACCCCCTGGAGAGTTGACTTTTACTGTACTCTGTTTTATCTTTACTCGTGTATTATGTTTTGTGTAAAACACTTTGGTCGACTATGTTGTTTTTAAAGCGCTTTATAAATAAAGTTGGATTGGATATTTTAAGCATGAAAGAATATTAGTGAATATTTAAGATGGAAAGAAGCGTCGTAATGCGGATTTATGCGAAACTGTCGGCGACCGTTCCAAGGCGGCTGGTTTTCCTCCGGACGCAGAGAGGAGTCGACAGTCGGATTAAGTTTTTCCTCCACTAACTATCAGTGAACTCCATCAGCTCCACTCTCTCACACCCCAGCTTCAAACCTTCTCCCAGAGCTCCCTGGTCCACTCGGTGATAAAGACAGACCCAGGACGGGTAAAGGTCAGGACTTATCCACAATCTGCCGTCACTGTCGTAGCTCAGGATGTCGAGGACGAGCAAAACATTGAGCCCAAAGTGGGAATTCAAAAGAACAAGCCCCGCAATAAGCCACACATTTATGCTTTTAATATTTTCACCGTATTGTGCTCAAAAATGTAATGTATGCGCCTGTGCGGACAGAGCTTAAATTCAAAAAGCCGGGTTTCCTTATTTGATCGTGTAAACAAGCAATTTGAGTTTCCGGATTTCTCAGTTTCATATAAACACCATATTCCGAAAACTGCCATAACCGGAATATAACTAATAACCGGGAATTTCGAGCCCTTGTAAACACACACACTGTTGGCACCACACCAGTCCTTCTCTTTTTGTCCCTTTATTTCCCAGCATGCCCCTAAGTAAAGTGAGGTGCATTAAAATGAGCGTTGAGCTTGCCCTATGCTTTTGTTTTTTTTCCACTTTGAAAGCCTAAGCTGATGTAAAGTATTAAAACAGTGGCAGGACCCCTCGGCGAGCCACCGGGGATGTTTTGTATTCTTGTTTTGACACAATTTGAGGAAGAAACAAAATGACCTATAATTTTTGTTTAAATCTAATGGATCTTATTGCAGTATCCTTTTCTTTTCTCCTCACATTGTGCAGCTCTAGTTTTGTACACGGTTACTGTTATTTGAATAAATGACATGGCATTTTTTACACACAACTTCATCCTTCCTCTTACTATTTCTATGTACACTCATATATATACATTTATTTCTTGACAGGTTGTTTTTGCCGAGCACAGCAGCCAGGTGGAGCTGCTTCAGGCCTGTCAGTCCAAGAGCAAACGCTCCGCTCGACAAGGCAACGCTTTGTTGGAGCAGGAGAACCAGCGCAACATGGAGCGTCAGAAGCAGGAGCTGGCCAACCTCCAGAAGATGCAGGCGCAGCACCGGGACGAGCAGCAGCGCTGGGAGAGGGAGCGGGAGAGGCAGCGGGTGCAGATGGAGGTGCAGGAGGCCGAGGTGAGGCAGCAGGAGGAGCAGTGCCGACAGCGCGAGGAGAGGCTGATGGAGGAGAAGGCGGAGCTGGAGGCGCAGCGCGACAGTTACCAGCGCGACCTGGAGCGGCTCCGCGAGTCTCTGAAAGCTCTGGAGAAAGACCGGGAGAGGCACGACCAGGAGAGGAGGAAACTGGAGAAGATGAAGACGCGCATGAGCAGCATCAACCCGGCGCTCAACCTGGACGACCCCCGGGTGAGAACAGCCGGGGTTAACCTCTGAACTCCCACCTGAACCGAGCACAGTTTGGCATTACCCGATTCTGAAAGCTTCTGGAACAAAGTGTCAAAATAGCAACGAAAACAATGAACAACAAAAAAAGCAAGAAAATATCGTCAAACAAAAACATGCCAGAAAAGCAACAATAAACAAATTAAAAAAGTGACTAAAATGTGACAAACGTGTCAAAAAAGCAAGGAAAAAGTGATGAAGAAAGCAACAAAGAATTACAAAACCCCCGAGACAAAACAAACTACGAAAACCAGACAAAAAAAGAGACAAAAACGCTTGAAAAGTCACGATCAGTACGATTGAAACATCCAGACTGTGCCAAAATTAAAGCAGAACTAAGTAACTTTTGCCCCTAGAGGCCACTAGCGCCACTGCAGCTGTTGTGACATGTTGCATTTTTTCCCCCCTACAAATGAATTGTCCGTAGAGAAAATACTGTGCTCAGAAGAGACAAAGAGATATGAGGGGGATCGCCCTGTCGTCACGTCCGAGGCACTGGTGGGCAACGCAAATGTATTAATAGATATTAATAGTTCTATGGTGGGTCAAAACATCGTTCACAAACAGAGCATTGCATCTGTGAAAAGATTAGTGCTGTAAAAGATCTGTGATTTAAATTAACAGCTCTTCAAGCTCGGAAAAATCAGCTGTTTGCCCACCAGTTACCAAAACATCCGGTGAAAATCGCGGAAATAAACAATAACAGCGATCCTCCCTATTGTACAACCCAATTACACAATGGAGATATTTTTTTCCCTGTCAAACTTGGCTGTAAATACTGCTAAAGTGGCGCTAGCCCACAGTTAGCTTTACCGATAGCCTGTTTCTTCTTCTGATTGTGGTAAACCAAAACAATATTTTGCAAAATGTTCATCAACAAACCAAAAGCTGTAGACAAAATACAGTCAGGACTTGCCTGTCCACCATTTCATAAACCTCAGTTGTCGACAAAATCACTTTTGGCTCACATTTCTGAGAGCAGCAACGGAGATGTTTTCCATTAGTGTGTATTGGGGCTGCCGGGTCGGAGTTGCAAGTGTGGTTTTCTGGCCAGAGACGTGAAAGACCCCCCAATCATCCCATTAACACTTGTATTACCCCCAGAGGGACTACGAAAAGGATTTATTAAGGTAAACACGTGCTTAGTTCTGCTTTAAGGCTTGAGATGTCAATGAAAAAGCATCAAATTGGTTTCCAGCTGGCATTAAATCTGTGATTAAATAAATGTCAGATTGTAACAGAGATGCTAGTTTCCATCTGATTGTGTTCACACGGTTTTACTCAAAGGTTGCCTCTTGCATCTAATGTGTCTTTGAATATTGAATTCCTCATCACGAATCTTAATTATAATTGTATTACCTCAAGGTTTGCACAGTAAATGACGCGATAATTCACCTCCACTGAGTGAATCCAGTAGAGGGACCCAGATTGTCTTTACAAGATGTTTTTTTTTTTTTATTGGGAGTAACTCATGGGTTTGGGAACTGATTCGTCCTTTTGATCGCTAACCTTTCGTTTTCTTCCTGTCCAGAGCCTGTCGAGTGTCTCGTCCTTCAGAAGCTCGGTCAGCGGTGTCAGCGGCGTCAGCGTGAGGAACAGCACCGCCACGCCATACGCCACGCCCCGAACATCATCAGACCCAAAGGACGTCCTCCCGAAGGTGCCCCCGCGGCGCGAGAGCATCAGCCCCAAACCCGCCAAGCCCTACGTGCCCATCCACCTGCGCAGCACCACCAACGACACCAGCCCGGCGCTCAAGCCCGGGGTCACCCTGCAGCAGCAGATCCCCACCAAGCTGGAGGGCAAGAAGAAAATCAAGGCCAAGCCGTCCCATAACAGAACCAACAGTGCAGGTGAGTGTGGGGGGACGATGTCGTTACACAGGTTTGTGAAAACACCTTTTATTCAAGTGACTGACTCTGCCCACAGCGAACATAGACATGAGGGAAGTGGTGCCAATCCGAGTCAGCGGGAAAGAAGGAGGAAGTCTGAGATCCCAGAGGACGTCCAGCCCCCAGAGGATTTACAAAACAGGTACAAGCTTGATAAAAAAAAAATTATTGCTCACAAATTTAGTGTAGACTTAAAGGGGGGGTATTATGTAAAATCGACTTTTTCAAGCTTTATATCGTGTTATTATGTCATTCCCTCATCAAACACATGCCTGGAGTGTTGCCTCGGCTCATTCACATATTTTTGAGTCATCAGTAAAAACTTAGACGGCAGCCATTTTAGGTGTAGCTATGCCTCAGTCCTCCTAGGAACGCCCCCACCTCCTGGAGACGCCTCTGGACCTTTCGTCACCAGCCAAGCCACCAACCACTGCTCCTCAGCTCAGCAGAGCCCCCTCCCCGCACAGTGTTGTTGTTTCAATGCCACAGTAGTGTGCTGAAGGGGGCGTGTCGGAAAGCTTCTTAAAGAGACAGAGGCCTATTTCAAGACGTTCAGTACGGCCATTTTGAGAGAGCAATTTTATTCAAGGCAGTTATTTTATTTTACTGCATATACAGACCAACAGAAGGTTACGGCATCATTGTAGTGCTATAGACTGGTGCTATGTGATTGAAAAAAGCATAATACCCCCTCTTTAATGGGATGTAGTG
Source organism: Proterorhinus semilunaris (assembly GCA_021464625.1). Taxonomy (NCBI): domain Eukaryota; kingdom Metazoa; phylum Chordata; class Actinopteri; order Gobiiformes; family Gobiidae; genus Proterorhinus; species Proterorhinus semilunaris. The sequence continues at coordinate 24,740,455 of CM038358.1, read as the reverse complement.
TCTTGAAATCAGTGTGAACTTTGACGACATGTTTTCAATTAGTTTTTCTTCTGTTTTTTAGTATAATAATTATCTTTAGATTTGATTAACTTGTCAACTATATCAACTGTCACATAGTCCCTTCTTTTCAGCTTTATTTTGTTTTGGTGATAAAAACATCTGGAGACTTTAGTCATAGTTACATTGACAACTTTAAATGTAGTTTTAGTCCGATTTTTGTCAGAAAAAAAAATATATAAATTTGACTAAAGTTAGCTCCGGATATCTTAATCGATTACATTTTCTTTGTTGAAATGTCCTATTCAAAGGCTTCAATATAATTAGTTACTGCAATAGTGAAATACAGTTATCAAATATATCAAAAAAATATCAGCCATAGTTTAGTGGAAGTCGGCGCTGGAGACAAACCGTTGCAGTCAAAGTCATTTCTGTTGTATAATTCTTTCATATTAGCAAAATTAGTTTTTAGAGCTTTTTACCGCGTTACAAACAAGGGGAACACTTTAAATTACAGCCCACGAGTTCAATGTGTAGGTACAGGGAACAAGAAAAGGTCATAATAATTACACATTAAAGTGCAAGGTTTAATAAAGTGTAATAAAGAGGTTAGATCTAACTAACAAAGTGTAAGATAGTGATAGAGATATGTTTGAGACATAGATTTAATGATTATAGATCGATGATTACCCATTCAGCCCCAGTCATTGTAATGGTCCCGAGTGGTCTGTGAAAATGAACATGGCTGTGCGGGGCGAGCAGCTGTGTTTTGTTTTTTCAGTGCTCCAGAGCCTGATTGACGAGCTCTGGAGCACTGAAAAAATCCAGCGTGGTTAAAAATATGTCGCCTACCCCAGCGTTGTCACAGGGGTCGTAGCAATTTTTAGAAAAAATAAAACTCTTTGGAACCAGGCTTTTCAGCTGTGCTTGGGAAGGTCGAAGTGCTCATTGAAACGCTGTTTATGCTGCGTTTACACATAAGCACGATGCGTTACGAATGCCACAAATGCACATTCGTGGCCAAGGATCACGAATTTGATGATTCGGGGTCGAGGTTTCACGCGCCGCCACAAACTGTTGCGACCTGTTACTACGCGTTACGATTAATGGCACGAATTATTACGCACGGTCACGAATATGCGTCCCGCGCTCCTGCGTGGTGTTGCGCGCTGCTGCGTGGTGCTGCGTGCTGCTGCGTGGTGTTGCGCGCTGCTGCGTGGTGCTGCGCGCTGCTGCGTGGTGTTGCGCGGTGCCACGGGCTGTTACGGGTCACTAGGAATATTCGCGTTCTGTCCGAAATCTGTCAAGAATTGGGCGAATGTGGAGTGATCTTCTTCCACCGGGTTGGAGGCGGAGCAGAGGCCGTGCTCTCCCCTGAGTCATTGGGCTCGTCTGGCTCCAACTCCCGAACATCAGGTACGACCGCAGGAGGAAGAAACACTTTCAGCACCCCGAGGAGCGGCAGCGGCTCGGGGTGCTGAAAGTGTTTCTTCAGGTGCTGTCCGTGACTTGGAGCGCGGATTGGCCGACTTTGTGACACTTTTCCTTGGCGTAGCTACTGCAGGTACCAACATTTACTTTGGGCGTAGCGTGGGTTTCTGTCAATTTTGAGCGTGAAAACAGTGATTCTGCTACGAATGCTCTACGAATGCTCTACGAACGCTCTACGAATGCTCTCACGCTGAATTACGAAGCGCCACTACTCCTCACGAAAGGACACGCTCCGTTGCGAACGCCACGAACAGAGGGTGATTCGTGACATTCGTGGAAGATTTTTTGACAGACAAAAACTTTCTCCACGAACGTCACGAATGTCACGAACTGATGCGTTCTGTTAAGAATCCCATTGAGATGCGTTAAGTCACGTCACGAACGTCACGAATGACGGAAAAATGACATTCGTAACGCATCGTGCTTATGTGTAAACGCAGCATTACACAGTGTCTTTTGGAGCCGCCCCTGGCCACCAGGGGGTGGTATAACAGCAATGTCAGCTGCCCACCATGAGGACCAAAGAGAAGCGCAATCCTCGCCCATTGGTTTGAGATTAAAGCATGATGTTTAAACACTAGAAAGATCACTGAAATAGTATAAGTGTATGAATATAGTTTGTCATAGACTATTATCATATCTAATGGCGTAAAGTGTGAGGATAGGCTGCATCCGGTGGTTCTTGTTTTCATGCACCCAATAACACGTCTTTTCACCCACAGATTTGTTCACTCCACCGGGACCCTCCCAGAACATGAAACCGGCCCCATCGATGAGCTCACGCAGACGGGACAACAGCGCCCCTCCGTCCCCCACTCCCCCTGTTCCTCCGCCTTTCCCCAAGGACATCCTGGACCCACTGCATCCCAAGGAGATCTTCCTCTGATCGGCTTCATGGAGCTGGTTTTAACATATTTTTAGCAAAATGAACAAATCGTGATGAACACTTGCCTAGTGTTGGACTAAATGTGGCCAAACGAGAGGACGAGGAAAAAATATTACATGTGGACTCGTATATTTTCTGAAATGCCGCGTCCTTTTGGGAGCAACGCAGATATTTCTACAGAACTTTATTATTTTATTATAGATTGAGCACAATTGTAAAAAAGATCATGTGACTTAGATATTTTTTATTTTTACTGTCATTTTAATCTTGAAAAGGCTCTTTTGCTTATGACTCAATGGAAAAAGATTTACTACTGACGTGTTTATTTTATCGTATGAACGTTGTAAATAATATAATTTTCTTTTTTTTAGGAGAGATAGTAAGTAGCTACTTTTTCCAGTGTTGTTTTCGTCAACGAAGACGATAGCGATATCATTTCCTTTTTTTAATGACGATGTAACGATGACTAGCTAAAATAACTCTTTGGGGACGAACTCGTGACTGAGTTTACGTCATGATGATGCGGCCGTAGCGAATGAACGCAGAAACCATGTTGAGGCTTCGTATGTGCAGACGGCGCTGTTGATTAAAAAAAAACTCTGGAAGCGGTGATCAGAGGACGAGGAGAGCGCGGGCGCTTTTGGGAAAAGTCAACGACACTTCTACTCGTGCCTATTGTGTGTCATCCATTTGTCAAAAGCTATAAAGCCGATAGATAACTATTATTTATCCCAATTTCCAATAATAGAAATTAATTATAACTTTTTATAATGAAACTGACGAAAACTTGACTAAAACCTTTTAAATTTTCATCTGACTAAAATGTGACTAAAACTTAAAAGCATTTAAGACAAAAACTAAAAGGGCTGCCAAAAACAACACTGGTGGATTGTAAAGAAACATTTCTTTGCTTCTGTAAAGACACTTGTAAGATGCGATTATGAAATAACCATTGCTGCTATTGGGGTATAATTTGATGGCAATTATTTGTAAAAAGCTACTTTTAATGTTACTAAATTAAATGTAAACACTTTCTAACCCTTGTCAAGAATATCATGCCATTTTCATCCCTGTAGTGAGTGGTTCTCCACGGCTTCAGGATCGACCTTCAAACTTACGACGTGACAAAACTGATGATACATTTTTTTAGTTTGTTTAGGATCTACGTTTCCTCATAGATCTGTTCATTCAAGCATTATCCTAAAGCTGTGAAAGATTATTATTAAGTGTTGACCCGCCAGTTGAGAACGGCTGTTTCCTGGTCAATGACGAACTGTAAATGCAACTCCTCAGTTTGTAAATTTGTTTAAAAATATAAGCTTCCTCAGAGCTGAAATAGACCCTTTAACAGAAAAGCTTGTTTTATCTCAAAGTGACACTATATTCTGCACAGTATGTTTTTTCATTAGTTCACGTTTCACAGTAAGCACTTTGTCCTTGTGCACGATAAGACACTTTGTGATTGTATATTTGCACCGTCTCGATCAAGGGTTTACTTTGGTAATACTTCAGTACAGTGGTTCTCAACTGCGGGGTCGGGACCCTTTAATGGGCTGCCAGCCTTTCCTATGGAACATGTCTTTCAATAAATCTACGGGAAAAGTACAAAACACTTCTGGACTCTCTGAAAATGACTGGTGCAGACTGGTGTTGATGAACTGCTTTGCCGTGTTAAATGCTTAAAACTTTGATTTGTGAGACTAGACAGTGTTTTATATAATATTTGATTAAAAACGACAAAGTGCGATTTACGACGGTGGGTCCTGGAGCTACACTGGTTGAGAACCACTGCGTAACATTTTGGATTCTACGGTTGCCAACAATAAAACAAACACATGCTCCTAATGACCAGCTCAAGATTCCCGTGTGTAATCAAAGAATGGATTTGGACCTAACCTTTTTAACCTCTTAATTCCCACACGAACCAAGAACGTTTTCTCCAGTTTGTTTGGCTTCTTCTAACTGCTTGAAAATAAGCGCCAAAATAGAGAAGAAAACCAGACATAAACAGGGATGAAAACGTGGAAAAAAATGCAATAGAACAGTAAAAAAAAAAAAAAAACGCAACAAAGACATGGCAAAAAAAGTTACAAAAAACGCAACCTTTTTTTTTTTTTTTTTTTTACAAAAAAAGTGACGACGTGGTAACATGGTCTTAGCTTTCAAATGAGGCGTATAGGCCCATAGGCTGTAAAGTCCAGTCGAGAAGCTTGTAGATAATGTGCTCGGTTGAGGCGGGGGTTAAGAGGTTAAATCTCATCTTTGGCTTCGTCTCCATGGCGACGAGAATTCAAAATCTACAGTCAATGGCAACGACGTACGTGTTCGTTTTTGTCTATTTTTAATGTTTTAAGCCAGTAGGAAAATGAAGGCTTGTATTTTACTCTATTTACTGGGTGGTGCGGCTTTAAATCAACGATGATTTGTGGGAAAATTGAGTATTTTACAGTAAATGTATTTGTAGTGGGATTTATCATCCTGTGGTGACGGCGGGCCCGGAAGCCATACGTAAGATAGATGTAGCTAATGCTAATCTATTGGAAAAAGTCTCCGAAACTCCCCACATATTAAATACAATGTTCCTTTATTGTAATAATATACATAACTTCTTTAACAGAAGCGTTAAAAACCACTTGGTGACGACGAACTGACGATATTAAAAACTCAAGCACGTTTTTACGCGGCTCAGTGCGTCCGCCGGCCCTCGTTACAACGCAAACAAAAGCGAAACACTTTCTTTTATCAAGCACCTACAATAGTCCACTTAAAAAAAATATTGTGCAAATGTTTTAAAACTAACATTTGTTTCACCAGGCCTTCGATTCAGACAAACGCGGAAAATAGAAAAACGGCACTGTATTTCTTTTTTTTCTTTTCTTCCTCAAACCGAAACATTCGACCTCCATTTACTTAACACTTAAGGCCCGAACAAGTGAAGACGATGTTCCCTCCGCCGGTACCGGCACCTCGAGGAGAATGAGCAAAGATTGTGGAAAATGAAACGGGTTTTATTCCGTTTCTGCCATTTGTTTTTTTTTGTTTGTTTTTTTTTTTCACAAGAAAAACACAAAACTCTAAAAAGAAATAAAAGTGTCAGCGTCATTGTCAGTAAAGCTTATACGAACATGCTACGTTTACGGCACCCGTGAAAACAAATCAAATCAGTAAGGTTTTTTCTTTTAGTAACTTGGGCAACTGCCGCGGAGTTTGCATGTTCTCCCATAGTGTCCCCATAAATCCAAAACATGCACAATAAGCTCATCCTCCAGGTAGGCGCTGCATACACGGCATAAAGTCATGTAGAAATAAATAACATTCAGTCATTTTGTCCTTGATAATTTCAAGAAATGTGTCCATGAGTCAAGTGTTCATACTTTAAAAAAAAAAAAAAGAAAAAACTAGTCCGGCAACAGTTAAATCACGTTCTATATCACTCCGCTGCAGCTGTTTCCATAGTAACGATAAACAATTGAGCTGGAACCACACTGTCAATGGCTGGAACTAGCTTTAGGTAAAAACAGTTTAAAAAGTGAAATAACTCTGATCAGAAATGTCCATTAATGGATAATGGATAATAGGTGTCCATTATCAGAAATGTCTTATTGTCTCATTTGAAAGCTAAGACCTACAAAACTGATCGCAACTTGTCGGCGCGTTTTTGTCACATTTTTGATTGTAGTTTTTTCGTGTCACTTTTTTGTCATGTTATCGTCGCTTAGCCGGCATATGTTTGTGGCTCTTTTTGTGCTTTTCATCAATTTATTATCATGTTTTAGTCACTTTCATCCTCGCTTTCGTCGCCGCTTAGACGCTTTGATCAAGACGTATGGGGCTAATTCAAAGGTCAAAAATCTTGCTTTATGGACAGATTTCTTTTAGAGACGTGTCCCGGGACACGACAGAAGGATGTGTGAAATGCAGAGGACAACATAAAAGATAACCTCATATTTACTGCAGAGATGTGCCTGAAGTGCCAGTATCAGGGGGGAGTACTGCAACAGGAAAACAAAAAGCCCATAATAGCCATCCTCATTAGAGTTTTTCCACGAGCTTAAACCGTGGCATGCCGAAAATACAATATAAAAAAAATGTAAGCTTAATTAATACATTTTGGCTCAGTAATTAAACATAGCACCAATTCAGTCGATGTCAGTGAAGAGTTGGTGAAGGGAAATTAACTGGAAAAAGCTGGTTAGACGTTGGTGTGCTTTTGGGAGAAGTCGGTTTCTAGTCATTTCACTTAAACAGGCGACAACTTCTTAAAGCATTTGTTTTCAATAGGTTGCATTCACGGACTTGTGAGATTCGGCGAGTGTAGATGCAGGTGGAGGGCAAAGGCTTATGAAACCCGTGCCCCTGTGACTGAATAACCACTTTTCAATACAATGGTGCAGCTAGAGAAGCCGTTTAAACTTTTTACCATTCTTTTCACATTATTAAATCAAGGAATCGCAGAAATCTTTGCGTCAAAACATCGGCAAATGTGTCAAGTACCAAACAATTCAGGCCTGACGGAGATTTTAGCTTTGGAATGGTCAAAACAAGCTTTCAATTTCAGTTTAAAGCATTACCGCAAATTCATGGCGCCATGAAGAACACACTTTGAGAGCAGAATAAGTCAGATGATGAATTATGGGCTTTAAAAATAACGCAATACAATCAGCATCTCCAGCAGTCGAAAAAGTTAATATTACTCCAGGTTTGTCTTTGAGGGGAGGACAACTTTTGAACATGGTTAAAAGCTCAAGAGAGTAAATTTTGCATGATGTTTCTCCTATAGTTCATGAATGCAACCTATTGGGAAATGATTGACCCCAATAATATTCTACAAAAAGTCCGAATTTTAGAAAAGTATCAACTTGCAGCTGCCTTTTTAAACCAATGTCCAACCAATGGGTTGACAATCTAGTCAACGCTTAGTAACATAATATTTTTTGATAGAAATGAACAGTTCAAGGATATACACTGAAAATGTATCAAAATGGCTGAACTTAAGGTGTAGTGTATGTACCTTGAAAACATTTTTTTTTTTTTTTTACTTGTTGCCTTGTTAAACCAGCAAATCCAAGCCTTTCGCTCTTCCCTTTTTACCAATGGCAGAGATTCGTCCGTTCAATAATAGAAACATAAGAACTAACATTAAAACAAAGACTAGTGTCCGTTTATTTGGATCTGAGCTCCTCTCGCTCGTCCGGGAGCTCTTCTTTAGGCTCCAGGGTTGGGTCCAGGTCTTGGTCTGGGGCGTCCTGTGTGGAGAGGGGCTCTGGTCTCTGGGAGGGGGAGGTGGACGCCTCGGTTTCTGCCGGTAACGCGGTCCGGGTGCAGTTGATCGGTTGGAGCGCTAAGGCAGGCTGCAAGGGACAAAGAGAACTTCCATTTTAGAGATACGGTAGAAGTGACTATGGATCAGGGCTGGGAACCGTTAAACAATACCAGTTTGGCGTCGGGGAAAAGGTTTAGGTACTACGGGTATCTAACAAATTAAAGTATCGAAAGCAGGTACTGAAAAAAAAAAAAACGTATATCTTTAGATCCAAGTTTTGATGTTGTTGGTCCAGGGACAGAATTACAGTAACTTGGTTGGTTTCCCATACATTAAAAAAAAAAAAAAAATCAGTTTTTCCCAATTTTTTCCCTCATAATTGCTATTTTTTTACTAGTAGTTTCTCTTTCCCTCCACTCACTCATTTTTTGCCAATTTATTCCCAATTCTTTACCTATTTTCCCTTATTTTACCACAATGGACCCAATATCGTAAATTTGCAGATCTTCCACAATATTTCAGTATAATATAAAAATATTGTTCACGTATCGGTATCGAAAACCAAGTATCGTTAAAGTACTGGTATCGAAGCAGATGTAACGGTTCCCAGCCCTACCATGGATAGGTCAAGATAAAGCGAGGTTATGTCGGAAAACATTTTTGTAATATATTTCATAAACATGATCAATCTGTGCCTCAAAATGTGAAGTAAGCATGCACAAACCACCACACAAATATTATTGAAAAGTTGAAAGAACCATTTCGATAGAGCTCAACCGTCCCGTCCTCTCACGGAATCCGGAAGTAAAAATCCCATTAATATTTAGCATCGACTTTCCCCCCAAAAAAAGAACGATAGCAGCTAATCAGCTATGTGCTAACTCACGGAAAGATCTAATAAAACTTTCTAAAAGCATTTCACGCAATGGTCGATAGCCCACAGCTGCGTCGTACTTTTAAACTCTTTTAATATTTTAACATTTTGAAAAGTCCCTGCGATATATGAATGGGATTTTTACTCCCAGACCTGGGCGGGACAGTTGAGCTCTAGTGTCCAATCAGAACACACACCCAGATTTTTTTATAACGCCATCTTAACCTCTTAACCTCCGCCTGAACCGAGCACATTGTCTCCAGGTTGGCTTTACCTAAATCTAAAATCGTCTTGAGAAATAGCCTCAAAATGGCGACAAAAAAAAGCCATTAAAGAAAATGTGACGAAAGTGCAGCAAAAAAACTATAAAAAAGTGAGGAAAAAAACTCAAAGTGACGGAAAAAAGGCGGGGTTAAGCGGTTAAAACACTTGTGGGGTCATTTATCAAGACGGGGGTTAAATAACGAGTGCCAGCTGGAAAATAGCACATACCAGTAACTTTTTGTGGGCATGTTGCACCAAATTTATATTTTTAGGCCCTGAATTTTGTAAAGCTGTGTTGGTCAAAAAAAAAAAGTGCAAATGAGTCTTTGTCATTTTTTACATGTGACACTCATTGTGCACGTGAGAAAGCGCTTGGTAAATGACCTGGTGTGAAAGCATGAACTCTTCACATTCTGGTTTGGAGTTTGGAAAACTAAAAAGGAATATAAAAATACTGACAACTCTATTGTGTGACGATGAAATGGTCGAAAATGCTATTTATCGATGGGTTATGTTTTGCAATCCCTTGGTAAAAGCACTGTCCTCCTTCACAAAGGGATCTCTAAGATGTGAAGGTTTTTGCTTCACCGTCTGTTTAAGAATAAAGAAAAATGTCAAATGTTTTCTTCCAACAAAACCTGGGAAAGAGGAAGAGCACTACCTGCAGTAACATTCAGAGACAGTAGAGGGCGCTGCTGCACCCACAGTGAAATACAAGAGGTGAACAGGAAGAACTTAATATTTCAAAGATTTTACTCAACTATTTCTACTAAGACTGTTTTGGTTTCCTGTTTTTTTGTTCGTCCATAGCAGAAGAAGTTGGTCATATCAAACTGGTATTCACCACAAATCCATTTCCCGTCCAGAACTGGGGGAGCTCTCTGCGCCACAGCGCCACCGTGAGGCTGGTGAGCAGAGTACAAGGCACCAGGTAGAGCAAGGCGGGCTGGCCCATCTGCATCAGAGCCAGGGCCACGAAGGTGATGAGCAGCCCCACTCCATAGGCTGCAAAAGACCGTCATACAGTTCAGCAAGTCACAGTTAAGAACATGTCGAATCAAATCAAATAAAAAGGTAAAACACCTGGAGTTCATGGATAATACAAACTATTGCATAGGATTTAGTTAAGAGTTTAGCATTGGATTGTGTTAAAGGTTTTAGTGGTGGCTTTTTAAAATCGGTTTTACTTCTAGACCGTCTGCATCTCACAACTTGGTGTAATACTTTAAAGTACACGAATATTCAGTTAGTTAAAGGAAAAGAAAGGACTTTATTTGTATAGCGCCTTTCACAGACATGGTCACAAAGCTACAATTCACATTCGCTTCATACTCAGTGGTGGAAAGCTACAGCTTCAGCTTCCCCTGGGGGAGACTGACAGAAGTGCTGTCGCGACTGTGAACATCTGCGCCACCATCATTCGTCCTGGACAAATGTGCCCAGAGGAAACATGCAAACTCCACATAAAAAGGCCCCTTTTATGGGAATCGAACCCAGGACCTTCTTGCTGTGCTGCCACTGGGACACTGAGAAACCTTTTTGACTCTTCTGTTGCCCCGTAAAGTTACAATCAGGTCTTAGGAGAAGTCAGCCGCACATTTGTTTGGTCTTTTTTTTTTTCAACAATAAAAAATCATGTTTGTTTTATATTCTATTTATTGGGTAATTGTGGGATCAACTCACCGATGGTACAGGCCACGAAGTAGATCCTGGATGTCGACATTAAAATGTCAAATCTGTGACAGTAGGCCACTAACAGCCCTGGACAAACAGAACAGCACACATTAGTCGTAATCACGAGACTACTATACCGACGCTAATCAGTTTCTCTACTACAAACTGGGCTGAGGGTCGCAAAAAAACACAAATATGACACTATATTTAATGTTTTAGAAAAAATGTAAAGGGTAGCACATCGATGTAGTTCATATATCCAGACAGAGATAATCACATAGTTCTTTATTTGTTCTTTACATATATATAAATAAATAAATATAAAGCGCAGTACCCGGGACTAGGACGTCTCCGAAGCCCAGCAGAGAGAAGGGCCGGTCACAGAGGGCTAACGGGGAGGAGTTCAGTCGGGGCACTTTGAGCACCATGGGCAGCTGGAACACGCAAACACACAAACACACTGCTCAGCTACAAACCAACAAGGCCATGATATCAAAGCAACTGGACGAGCGTGGCTTTAACAAGAAGATAAAAAATATGAACTTTTAAGAAAGACCTGACCTTTTCATGTGTGAACGAGTCGGAGGGACCAGCTGCCACCTCCACCATTATACTCTCTCCACTCTGCGAAAAGGCCGAGCAGATACGTGAGACAATATAGAGAAGACCGCAAGTGTAAGATTCAACATCGACGTACCTTTGTGAAGAACGGCGTAATAAATACAAAGAAAACATCGTAGACAAACAGCACTGACAGCAGTATAGTGCAGGCCTGAGAAGTGGACAACATTAGTGTAAGATATGAAACAGTAAGTTTTATGGATCGTCGCGACTCACTTTAAATGTGGACAGTCTGACTGTTTTGAGCATGTACAGGCAGAAGGTGATGCCCAGCGCGTCCTGTAAGACCCAGGCCCACCTAGAGAAAGACAGAAAATCGAGAGACTTAAAGGAAGTCTGAAAACTTACAGGACCCACTGAAAACTGCCACCCGAGTTATGCAGCCCCACGGTTATTTTCAAGCAGCAGTAGTAGTTCATAGTTCATATCAGCGGCGTCGGAAGCGTTTGGAAGGTGGAGGGGACACATTTCAAAAATAGGGGGCTTCAGGAAAACATGAGACTCGATCAGCTCAGTAGCACCTCCTCCTGGCAGCTGGGTGGACATATAGGGCGGATAACACAACACCTGTGGAGCCGCTGTTCTCCTGTCCAGCCCTGGCTTTATAACGCTTTGTGAAAAAACTCAGTGAATGAAGCTCTTATGAGACGGAGCGCTCGTGTTTGTATCCACATTTAGCTTCAGCCCCATCCGTTAACTCCTGCCATCGCAAAAAAAAAAGAAACAAAAATAAACCTCAACGCTCGTATCTTCACATTTCCCACAAACACAGATAAAATTGAGTCAAGTGCTAAAGGAAGCAAACATTTATCCGTCAAATGAATAATTCAGATATTATTTGGTTAAGTTAGACTCCAGACAGCGAGGTTTAACGGGCGTATTGACCGGTTGAACATTCGTGCTAGCCGGTGCAGTTTCCCCAAACTCACGCTACATCAGTTTCATCACTCGCTTTGTAAACGCATCAAAACTGATGTTCCTCACCTTAAGGTCACTGGTCAGGCCCCTTGTACCGATGAAGACACGCTGTCCACCTGCCGAGGACCGCGAAAAGTCCTGCTCCTCCATGTGATGATCCGAGAGAAACTCAGAAGACACGATGCAGAGTGTCCTTGTGCTTCGGTTTGGTCAAATCTGTCCGTCTAACGATAAGCCTCCAGTATTCTCACTTTAGCCGTTTTTCAGCGGTTTACAGAGACATGTTTACATTTCAGCCGCTCTGAGGTGATGTAGCGGACCTGCATAGACACAGCTACGCAAAGCAGAGCGTATGCGCCGCGGGGCGACGCGATACTGGCGCAGAGTCAGACAATACCAAAAAAATTGTTTTTTATGGAAAATAAGGCGCGGGTCATATTTCATTGTTTGCCCTCGGGGAGCCTATTGAAAAGGTCCAGTCTAAACTTTTCTAAACTGAAAATTCACGTTGTGAAAGTGGAGGGGACCAAACAACCACTTTTCAAAAGTGGGGGGGACACGTCCCCCTCACAATGAATGGTTCCGACGCCCATGGTTCATATACTTCCTCTAATACCAAATGCATTTAGGCTTCACTCACTGGTCCTCGTTGCGAAACACCATCCACGTGATGCTGACGCCGACGCAGAACGCGGACAGCAGCAACATTCGGATCTGCGGCCGCTTGTGCAGGTACGGCAGGTTGTTTTCCGGGATCCTACAGATAAAAAGCAGAGCGTTTGTTAACAAAACACTCCGGGGCGTACGAATGGGGGACGGGGCGCGTAAAGTGTGCCATACCTGCATTTACAGAAGGGCAGTCGCCGGACGAAGGGCCAGAGACAGCTGTACAGCCCCACGGAGGACGCCAGGCAGAAGATGGCGATCACCCAAAACGCTTTCACAGAGAAGACTACGGTTAACACAAGTGTCGTCAGGGATTCGATTAAGCTCGGGTCAGTCGTGTACCGAGGTAGTCGTAGTAGAAGTAGAGCAGGACCAGCATGCTGCAGCACATGACCACGAACACGCAGATCATGATGGGAGTGACGTCCACCATGTCCTCGGCGTGTTTCTCGGCTCCGTCGTCACGTTTGTGCTTCATGTACCTCCTGAGACGCGTGAACACAGGATCACAGGATTAATACGGGAAATACTGTATGTGACTCTCATCTTTAAATGAAACACACTCCTGCCCCACAAACAGTTAAACAGTCCCGCGCTTCTACTGGTGCCGGAAATAAGAAATCCCATTGAAAACTTACCAGTACTTTAACGGTACTTTGTTTTTGATACAGATACCTGAATGATACTTTTTCCGATAACTATACTAAAATATGTGTAGTCTATAACCAGAAACAGAACAATAATATGTGGAAGAGCTGCAAATTTACAATATTGAGTCTCCAATGTCAAGGAATGTGTGGAAAATTGGGGAACATTTTGAGAAATTGTGGCCAAATTTGTGGGAGGGGGGAAATGGGAAAATATATGTAATGAAAAATGAGCTAAAAATAAGAAATAGTGTGAAAAAATGCCTTGCGGAAGTACTAATACACCTTGAACTTTTGCACATTTTGTCATGTTTACAACCCTAAACGTAAAGATTTTATTTTGAATTTTTTTCTGAAAGTTCACACACAATTCATACAGCATTTTCTGAGTGCATTAAATTGCCTTTATAACATTCTTAATGACTGCAGAAAGTTCACACCTAACCCCACACCTAACCCTAACCTTTAAATAGAGGCCACCTGTGTGTAATCCACTCTCAGTATAATTCCAGCTGTTCTGTGAGGGCCTCAGAGCTATGGTCAGAGTGTATTGGTCACTAAACAACATCATGAAGGCCAAGGAGCTCACCTGAGAGGTCAGGGATAAAGCTGTGGAGAAGTTTAAAGCAGCGTTAAGTTATACAAAGATTTCCCAAGATTTGAACATCTCACGGAGCACTGTTCAATCCATCATTAAATTATATACATTGAATTTTTTTTTATGCTTTTTTTTTTTTCATGGGGGAAAAAATATTAATTTGAGCTGAAACAACCAAGTCCCAGGACCAACCGCATCAAAACTTGGATTTATTCTTTTTTATTTTCAGTACCAGCTTTCATTACTTTTAATGTGGAACCTAAACCTTTCTTTCAATACCAGACTGGCATCGGTTAACGGTTCCCCACCGTAATGCAAACTTTACTTTACAAACTATTTTACAAGCAAGAAAACACCAAATGTGTGAAAACATGGCAAAAATTGCTGTATAACCTTTCGGGTTTTAAAGTTTTGGATAAATCTTTTACTGATCAATCTTTAATCTTTGAAACTCTTTAGGTCTATGGAGATGTTGATTTTCGGCACTATCAGGTATTCTATCAGGTACACACCGACTCAGTACAGACAGTTACAGTTCTGCCTGAGCTGCTTTATCGTTCTACTACAAAGGCTTTACGCTCTGTCCTTGGAGAGAGGAAGCATCAGCAGAGGCGTCCTCCGATTAGTCCACGCTCATGCATTCTTCCACTTTATCCAACTGAGCTAGACTTCCACTAAATGCAAGAATGAATGTTATCACTCCAGTCCGGCCACAGGGGGAAACACACCGACAGTACCAGGCTGAAGGTCTTGTTACTTTAATATTATTACGAACAAAGAGTTTTCTGTCGGATATTGATTTAATGTTTAAATCCCAGAATCTGTAATATTTCGGGACAGTATTAAAAAGTGCTACATAAAGAACCACTTTTACTTTTGTTTTTATATGCATCATCGCAGCACGTCCCAACGATTTTGGGACAGAGTATAAAAAGTCAGCTGTAGTTTTGCTTTATCTCCAAACCAATGAAGGCATGTTTCCCCTGTGGTCGACTCAATCAGGCTTAAATCATGACTCACTCCGCTCTCAAACAAACATGGCTGCACTTTGCGAGGCTTTGAAGCTTCAAAACCTGACACTGAATTTAATATCCAGACTTCATGACTAATCCTCCCCTGAGATACAAGAGCCGACTAATTTGTGTGCACTTTCATGTTCTCCTAATCATGACCTCATAGTCGTCCACCAGTGAAATGGCAACAATTATGAAAAATGTTTCTATGTCAAATCCTGTGCCCATGACAAATAAGGAAGTAAAACTATAAAGACTAACAAGTAACGAATAAATAGAAGAAATCAAACGGAAAGTGGAAAACTTGATTAAACATGACTATGGAGAATGTGTGGTGTAACTTGCAGTAAAAGCGTTCATCTAGAAAAGAAAAGGGACTTGTTTGCAAACTGGAGAAAGCAAGAAAATAGTGCTGTGGAGAAGTCTATTTGGAAAATAGGGCTAATGCCTAAATTTAGCCGTTTCGAGTGACTCACTTTTCTGTTGTGTGACTTTAATGAGCCCAACAGTAAAGTAAAAGGTTTATATAGACATCGTGTTTTAACTGATTTGTCAATAGTCAGCTGAGAAAAAAATGAGCTCGACAAAACCAGCAACACAAGGTCAGTAATGGATCTGATCTTTTTTTTCCAAACATAGTTGCAATAATACAGAGCCGTATTCCAACTGCGATGGCGCTTCATAGCATTGATATATTGTAATAAAACGTGTGTGAAAAGAGAAAGTAGCAGCACTGCAGCCCTGCGACTTACTTTTTGTTGTCTCTGCTGCCGGCCCAGTAGCCGCCGACGGCCACGGTCCCGACGGCCATCAAAAAGATAATGACCATGTTGTAGTCCAGCACTGGCTCATTGGGAGCGTACATGGCCACGAGCTGTCCCTTCCCAAAACTCTGAAAAACAAAAGGCACTGGATTAGTTTTCCTTGAACACACTTAAAGCGCCGATGTTACGCTTTATTCGGGTTTTCTAAATGTACATCTAGATCTAGGCTAACTTTTTTTTAAGATTTACACCTTAAAATTGGGTGAGTGGTTGGTGGTGGTCGGAAATGTGTGCAGCTGTGCTTCTGTCAGGCCAAGTACCTTAACCCCACTGCGTACAGTATGTAGAGAATGAGAACTTGTCCTTCATGAAGCGCTTTGTGTGACTTTGTGTCATGTGAAAAGCACTACACAAATAAGATTCCCTTCTACTAAAATATCCTATAAAAGGAAAAAAGTTCAAAGTAATACAGTCCTACTTTCTGAGCATTCGAACCCCAGGAATCACACCCTTTAGTGGCTCAGAAAGAAGTTAACATGTTTAGATAAAGCCCAAAAATAATAGCAGCCTTTAGAAATAAATGTTTTGTAGTGGGGGCACTTTTGAGTGTTGAAAAGATTAGCTGCTCCATGTGCATCTCAAAGTGTCCTTGTTCTCTGCTTATAACCAATCAACTTTGAGGATAATCCAATGAAACATGAATCCCTTCCCGTCATAATGTTGTGGCAGATCAATAGGACAAATATGCACTCACGCTGCTTATCTCCAGCATGTCCGTGTAACTGAGCAGTGCTACTGGGATGTCGATCTCTTCATACTGGGTTTTGTTTCCGGCCGGTGGCGTCTGCGAACAACAAAAACAAAGCTTGCTCAAAAATCTCTCTGATATCACTCACCGTTTAAATGTTGGCCGGTTTACCAGTCTGTCTTTGCTGACGATGAGCAACCCCTTGGCTCCATTGATCTGGGCCAGTCGGACTTTTTCGTAGAAGGTGCAGTTTCCCCTCAGCACCATCGGGATGCGGTTCGGAAAGCCGCCCTCCGGCACCTCGGACGGGGAACACAGCACGGAGCTGGTCAAGTCATAGATCTGCAGACGTGACTGTGAAGACAACGGTGGGATTTAGTTACCTTTAAATTCAGTTTATTAAACATGTTAGACAAATCTCAGATGAAATACAGTAGACTAAAACTAAATCCAAAGTAGTTATTGAGACTCAAGTCAAGACTAAAATCTCCAGATGTGTTTGTGGACTAATATAAACTACATAAAAGTGAAAAACCTCTAAACGTTCAGTGACACAATCTAAAAGTGCCATTTTATCAATGTCTGGATAAAATAATACAAATGTAAAATTAATCAATTGCAGATTTAGTCGACTGAAACAAAAACCTAAAAGGAATTGACAAAACATTGACAAAACTAAATTAAATTTTCATCAAAGACCAAGACACTTAAAATTTGTCAGAAAAGAACGAAAGGAAGGAAAAAATAAAGGGAAGAAGGAACCTTTGTGCATGTTTTTTTGCAACGCTGTTATTATGACGGCAAATTGATAAAGACTCTACTAGAAACCAACAGCGTAAACATTAAGTTGGCGCCACGGTAGTACAGCGGTTAGCGCTTGTGCTTCACAGCTAGAAGGTCCCGGGTTCGATTCCCACCTGGACGGGGCCTTTCTGTGTGGAGTTTGCACGTGATGTGAGTGAGTGGTGGTGGTCGGAGGGGCCGATGGCGCAGATTGGCTGCCTCGCTTCCGTCAGTCTACCCCCCCAGGGCAGCTGTGGTTACAATAGTAGCTTACCACCACCAAGTATGGAGTGAATGAATAGTGCAAAGTAAAGCGTCTTTGAGTGTCCAGAAAAGCGCTATATAAAACTGATGCATTATTATTATTAAGTTGTTCTCACGGAATCTGTTAAGACCTTATTTTATATTTTTTACTTATTCAAAAGCGCTGAAGCAGCTTTCGACTGACTAAATAAATGAATACGTTAATCACAACTATGCGTTATAATTCTACATTCCCATTTGTCTTGCTAGTCACAACTTGGTATAAAACGAAAGTAAAACGGATGGCACGCATTCCTCACCGCTTTGTTCAGGTCCTGGGGTAGCCGAGCCCACTGCGAGTTGAAGAAAATGCAGTAATCTTTGCCTTTGCTCCGGTCCTGTTCACTGAAGTGGGCCATGCCATATTCTGCCACCACCTGAGCACCACAGACAGAACAATGTGCAACACACGAGGTCTCAACGTTAAATCATGGTGCAAATTATCGATTTAGGGCAGTCGCAAAACAAACCAGAGGAACCACATGAGAAAGAATATATTGACCTGAAGCAGATAATTTTATCAATTACATTTTTAACCTACTAAAAGCATTTCAAAATATAATAAAAAATACATATTTAACTACAAACACATGGCAAAGAGTACATTATGTCATAAGAGTTGCCTTCCTGATCATTTCTACCTATAAAATGACAAGGCTAGGACTGCACGACTTTGGAAATAATATCTCACCACAAAGTTGTCATTAGATTTTAGATTTATTCTACAAGTAAATTCAGAAAACAATACCTTCATTTGTCACATTGTTGCCATAGCGTTCACCAAATAGAAAGGCAAAACATTTGACATATTGTTGATGATAGAGTGAATGCCTTTGTGCGCGTGCCATCAAAGATTGCGTCTCAATACCATTATTATTACGGTACTAGATGTAGTAGCACCGAAAGCAGCAAGTAGTAGGACTAATAATAAAGAGTAGCTGTTATGCTATAATTAAATTTGATAGTGGTCAAAAGAAAAACAACAACAAATTGCTATTTATAAACAGTATAGAGATTGTACAGTCGTTCGACGGTCTTTCATAAATGCATAAACTGCTAGTTGTCATAGCGTAAATGGTAAAAGTGATGAAATGTGTTAGTTTAGCTCAATAAATCCTCGAATCGATACACATGTTGGACAGAAGATACTAAAGCGCAGTGTGTGTCCGCTATGTCACGCTGGGTGTGTGAGAGGAGAGGAAGTTTATAGGGCCAGTGATAAAGCCGCAAGCTAACGCAGCTGTAGCAGTGCCCAAGCTAACGCGCTAACGCTCCAGTAACCGTTAAAACTGTGATGCATCGACACGTGCCGTGGTGCGGGGTAACTATGGAGACGTTTGAGAGTCAGAGGGAAGGATGCGGGTCTGTCTCACCTCGTGGATGAGAAAAGCCGCCCATATCAGTGTGTTAGGAAGCCTCATGATGCCTAGCTTGTTGTTGTTTCCCCCATCGACCTCGGCTCGGATCGTCTGTGCGCGAGTCGCCACCAGCTGTTTCCATGCGCCCGCCCACTTCTGCGGGGACGCTTCTGATTAGCTACCAGACAGGGAAAACAACAAGGACCCGTCTCTGATTGGTTACATTTTATGTCAGTCATGTAAAGTACATTTTGTTTTATTCGCAGTCGCAGAACAGTTTGGATCCATCGCCTCCCAACCGTGCTAGACGAAATCCTCAAAACCGTGTCGGGTTTCTATTTGATTTTTGATCAACTCTTATGGACAACAGCGCTCCCTGGTGGTCTAGTGGTTAGGATTCGGCGCTCTCACCGCCGCGGCCCGGGTTCGATTCCCGCTCAGGGAACTTAGCTTTTAGAGAAGTGTTGTCCAGTGTTTCTTATCAATAGAGAATACTGGTGGCCCACATAGTTTGTTTTCTACCCGATAATCTAAAAGTAAGGTCTAGTTGACTGAACAACAGTGTTATCCACCAGGCTATCAGAGAGATGAACTTCCTCCCTGTGCTTATCCTCCCCGCACCAAAGACTTGAGAGAAACGCAAATGTTACGCAACTATATAAAAATTACACTAATTTTCTAGCATTTCTGCGAAAGTGACCCTGCAAGTTGTGACGTACGTCCCTATAAACGTTTCCCTGTGAAAAAATTGGGTGCTATTAAAGTCAGTGTTAATTTCGTCGACTAAAAGATTTAGTCTTAATTTTAGTCAAAGTGATTTTTCTGACGACTAAATTTGGACTAAAACTAAATAAAAAGTTTTTCATGCGACTAAAACTATGACTAAAATGTCCAGATATTTTAGTCGACTAAAATAAGACTAAAACTCACTGCCAAAGGAGCAGCTCTGAGCTTTTTTCACGAGGGAGCAGCTCCATGAAGCAGGACCTCGATTAAATATGATTATAATGAATATTATAAATACAAAGTCGACTAAATGTCTCTTAAATTTGGTCGACTAAATTGACTTGCAATTTTAGTCGACTAAAACTCGACTAAAATTGAATGACATTTTCGTCATAAAGACTAGGACTAAAACTAAATTAAAATATGTCAAAATTAACACTGCTATTAATATGTTAGGAAAGTTAGGAATGAGTTTGGACGACTACTAGCATTTAATTTTAGTGGCAGTGGCTATAAATAAAATAAGTCAGGTATAATAGTGCCTCCGGCCCTCTGATACTGTATGTTCAGACTGTTTCAAATAGATGCCTGGCTGCATGATGAGGTCTGTTTGCTGTTACCTGGGGATTGTTGACGACAACAGGCAAAGCTGTGAGCCCTGCATGCTGCATCTTGTTATCACTGACGTACTGCCGCGGCTTGAATCACTCAGCGTGAAGTCACTCCATCTGTCTGCCCTTCTGCCCCGGAGATTTACCTGAGTCAAGCCACCCTGCGCCACCGGAAGTTTATTCACGTTTCATTTCAGAATAAAAGCACTAAAGCTAAATGTTATGAATTAAGTCAGCGAGACTATATTATGAATTATTCAAACTCTACCTATTATTCCTATACAACTATCAACACCTATTATTAATTCTATTTTAAGAAAGTCCTCTATTTAAAAAGGCTAAATTGTATTCTTGACCGGAAGTAATCTGTTTCAGTAATGAGAACTTGACGCTAGTTCATGTAAATACGTACACAATCCCTCATACAGGAATGCAGCACTCGTAGCCAGCCGCAATGTAAGTTTCTTCCTCATATTCTGAATCACCTTTCAAAACACATCTTACTCATTTACTTATGCGCTTAGACTGTTATTTGTGTAGCCGTTCATATTAGAAACGACACAACAGTGTAATGGTTATGTTGATTGTCATAAAGCTAAGCTAACAGTTGTCGGCTTCTTGCATGGATCTATTATAATAATCGTTTTTTTTTGGATGGATGGATGGCTTCTTGTAATACATCTTAGCTAGCTACATTTCCGCGTTTAAGTTGGGTTTTCTTGTGTTCGCTCATATTCTTAAACAGCTACGTGGTGGCTACCTCTTGTACTGTACATGGGATGGTTTTCGTCTTTTGGAGAAATAACCCTCTGAAAATCAACATTTTGCCTATCCTTAAAAACAGCTAATGTGTATAAAGTCAAATAAAGTGTTTTCTGTGGGTAAAATGGCTGTGTTCAATGCTGGGAAGACCATTTAACTGGGGAGATGGCTGGGTTTAGAGGAAGCGGATGATGTAGTGCGACTGGTATGCAGGGGCTCTGACATCAGTCTGAAAGTCTGTAAAAGTTACTCTCACTTGGCCGTGGCCAAATAAGGAACACACTCGGCTTCCTGATTTTACTTGTATCACTTGTGGTTAATGGTTTATTTTATGGACATATTATTAACATATTTCTATCCCTGTTGCAGTGAAACCTAGAGCTTCCACCAGTTTTCACACACATCATGGCTGGCTTCAGACAGGAGGATGTGGAGGTGTTTTATGACATGGGAGAGGAGCTGGGCAGGTATGTTTGCTATAGAAGTCTCTATAGATTAGCTGATACAGAATGTTTGTTGTCATTACACTTGTCATAATTGTTTACAAATGTCGCCTTGGCCTCACATATATGATGTTGTTGCCTCTTACTAATGTACAGCACAGCAAATCAAAGATGCTTTTACAATATGTAATTTAAAACAATGGATATGTTGATTTGAACGATCTCTCTAATTATTAAACACGATCAATCTGTGCCAAAAGTCCTCGTGTGTATTATATTTGGCTGCTGTCAAGTTTAGTGTTTGTTTATGGGAACGTGGTTGGGCTCTAAACACACTTCTCTCTGTGCTGTGGAGGTGAAAACTTGACTCCGTCCCAAGGTGTTTTTTGTCTGCAGTAATGCAGCAAAACTATTACATCACAGCTCCTCAATGTCCCCGTCCTTTCCTGTGGTTCAGAGCCTCTGCAAGAGAGAGGCATGTTTTGTGATGGGAACCTCAAAGCTCAAAACACGTTTGCCACATGTTTGCACAATCTACATTATGGATTAGTTGAGGTCAATTGAGGTCAACAGTTGTCCTCTCTGCATTCATGAATATTTTAGGATTTTTAATATTCTTGTACACTTCTCATTTTTGCAGTGGGCAGTTTGCCATTGTCCGCAAGTGCAAGGAGAGAAGCTCAGGTATCGAATATGCGGCAAAGTTCATAAAGAAACGGCGCCTGTCATCCAGTCGGA
The DNA here is from genome assembly GCA_021464625.1 of Proterorhinus semilunaris. Classification (NCBI taxonomy): domain Eukaryota; kingdom Metazoa; phylum Chordata; class Actinopteri; order Gobiiformes; family Gobiidae; genus Proterorhinus; species Proterorhinus semilunaris. The sequence continues at coordinate 24,718,307 of CM038358.1, read as the reverse complement.
GAGGAGTGAGCCGCGAGGAGATCGAACGAGAAGTCAATATCCTCCGCGAGATTCAGCACAACAACATCATCACGCTGCATGACATCTTCGAAAACAAAACCGACGTGATTCTCATCCTGGAGCTGGTGTCCGGGGGGGAGCTGTTCGACTTTCTGGCTGAAAAGGAGTCACTGACGGAGGAGGAGGCCACGGGGTTCCTCAAACAGATCCTGGACGGGGTTCACTATCTGCACCTCAAACGCATCGCGCACTTTGACCTCAAGGTGGGCGAGGCCTGTTTCTGGACACCGTTGCTTAAAAAAATACTGCGTGCCAGTCAGTGTTAATTTCGTCGACTAAAATATTTAGTCTTAATTTTAGTCAAAGTGATTTTTCTGACGACTAAAATTGGACTAAAACTAAATTAAAAGTTTTTCATGCGACTAAAACTATGACTATAATGTCCAGATATTTGAGTCGACTAAAATAAGACTAAATAAAAATGAAAAGGAGAGACTAATATCATCCAAACTTCTATTGATAGTCTGAAAGCGCCTCATATCATGTAAATTCACTGCCAAAGGAACAGCTCTGAGCTTTGTTCATGAGGGAGCAGCTCCATGAAGCAGAGGACCTTGATTAAATATGATTATAATGAATATTATAAATACAAAGTCGACTAAATGTGTCTTAAATTTAGTCGACTAAATTTGACTTGCAATTTTAGTCGACTAAAACTCGACTAAAATTAAATTACATTTTCGTCAAAAGACTAAGACTAAAACTAAATTAAAATATGTCGTCAGAATTAACACTGGTGCCAGTCTCAAGTCGAAGTCGGTTTTAACAAGTGTGACTAAATTGCCTTTGTGTTTCTTGTTGCAGCCTGAAAACATTATGCTGTTGGATAAAAATGTCCCTAATCCAAGAATCAAACTCATCGACTTTGGGATCGCTCACCAGATTAAAGCTGGAAACGAGTTCAAGAACATTTTTGGGACGCCAGAGTTTGTCGGTGAGAGCCATTTGTTCTGATTACTCTTCCTATCGTTTCTTTTTTTTTTTTTACTAAGCACATTTTACCTTCATGGCCTCTGAGCGCTGGCCCGAAGGCAAAAACTCTTTACATCTGGTTCATATTAAAATGGCCTGTTCCTTTTGTTCTTCTCAGCTCCAGAAATAGTGAACTATGAGCCGCTGGGATTGGAGGCCGACATGTGGTGAGACATCTGTACTGTGTTTAGTGGCTACAGTTGTGCCCAGTCTGTGGACGTTTTCATTCATGTTGGGTTTTTGTCTTTCTACAGGAGCATCGGAGTCATCACGTACATTTTGTAAGTTTCAAAATATGATCGTTATCTGATTCTACCAAATATCGTATGGAGTGTAATAGACATGTAATTTACAATTGATCCTGTAGGAATAAGTATAATGTGTATTTCTTTGCAGGTTGAGCGGAGCGTCTCCGTTTTTGGGCGAAACGAAGCAGGAGACTCTGACCAACATCTCCGGCGTCAACTACGACTTTGACGAAGAGTATTTCAGTAGCACGAGTGAACTGGCCAAAGACTTCATACGTCGTCTGCTGGTCAAAGATCCCAAGTACGGATATCATCGAGTAAATTATGACCCCGTAATGCAAATGCACATTACCACTCTCAATTTGTGATTGTTTTACAGAAAGAGAATGACAATCGATGACAGTCTTGAACACCCGTGGATTAAGGTACTATCACTATTGCTGGGTTGCAGGTTCTAGAATGCGATGATGTCACCGGACCCGGCGGGGGGCAGGAGCCAGTTTTTCCAATTAACAGCATTAGACTTTCACAAGTCGTAGCTCAAAAGAAAATGTTTGAAATACAAAAATGACCATTAGTATCAGTCACTGGGTCCAAGATCTCTCTGTACAAGACCAAACATTAACTCAAAAACAAAATATTCCATATAATAGTGTTGGCCTTTAGAATGCTGTGATGTCACCTGCAACCAGTGTTAATTTTGACAACATATTTTAATTTAGTTTTAGTCTTCGTCTTTTGACGAAAATGTAATTCAATTTTAGTCGAGTTTTAGTCAAAAAAATATCGTCAATTTTAGTCGAGATTTAGTCGACTAAAATTGCAAGTCAATTTAGTCGACTAAATTTAAGACACATTTAGTCGACTTTGTATTAATAATATTCATTATAATCATATTTAATCGAGGTCCTGCTTCATGGAGCTGCTCCCTCATGAACAAAGCTCAGAGCTGTTCCTTTGGCAGTGGATTTACATGATATGAGGCTCTTTCAGACCGTCAATAGAAGTTTGGATGATTTTAGTCTCTCCTTTCCATTTTTATTTAGTCTCATTTTAGTCGACTCAAATATCTGGACATTTTAGTCATAGTTTTAGTCGCATGAAAAACTTTTAATTTAGTTTTAGTCCAATTTTAGTCATCTAAAATTAAGACTAAATATTTTAGTCGACGAAATTAACACTGCCTGCAACCCAGCAATTTGTATCAGTCTATCAATCTGTGGGCATTGGTGTGCACTGCAATACAGGATAACATTCACATTTCGCTCTCTGTTACAAATATTACAAAATCATCAAATCTTTAGACGGTAAATTTGATGTATTGGTCAAGTTTAAATATTTCTACTTTCAAATCAAGGACATTAGGACGAGGGCTGGGTACCGGTAAACGATACCAGTATGATTACTACTACTATGAGACCAAGGTTTGATGCTGTTGGTCCAGGGACAGCATTAAAGAAAGTTACTTGGTTGGTTCAGCTTAAAGTAATGACGCAAATTTAATAGAAGCAGTTCAGTTTTAGTATAGGTATTTAAAAAAAATCTCTATCATGATATAAAAAAAGAAATATTTGACGATATAATTGACAACGGACAAATTACTTCAAAATTCCACCCTTACGCCTATTTGGAAGATTAATGGAAAGATATTTCATTCTTTTTTCTTTCTTTCTTTACGGCATATTAATCTCCTCGCAAATAGGATCTACTCAAGCAATTTACATCCATCATTTAATTTGACTTTCAAAAAGGTCCCCGTGTTCTACAGTCAGTGTTTATGCTGCTCTGATGGAGCTGAGCGTAACATAAATTATAGCGTTATGTCATGGTTTTTGTGGCTCTTTCGTTGCTTTTCCATGGTTTTTTATTGCGTCATAATTGCTTTTCCATTTTTGTTGCTCTTTGCCACTTGTTTTTCCTTTTTTTTCACTTTTTTTGTTGCGTTTTTCATCTTCGTTTTCATTGCTATTTTGACGCTTTTTTAGATTTGGGTTAAGCCAAACTGGAGGAAATGTGCTTGGTTCAGGCGGGGGTTAAGAAGTTAACACTGAAAACATGGAGTAGTGCGTTATAGAGGATCCAATATAGACTCACAGAAAGCACCAGCTGAATGTTAAGCTTCTTTTTTAACAAATAATACATTATACAATTGCACTACCCCATACAATTCCTGATACTATACATTGTATATGGGCCAAACTAATGAGTTCATAATCATCCAGCACACAGTGGAGACGCACGGGACAAGATAAGACTTGATTAATGGCGAGCTGTGGAGAAATTCACTTGTTACATGGCCATATCAGTTCCTGCAGATACGTTTTCAGACACTTGACAACTCCAGAAAAACTGGAATCCATACGAGGCATTACACAGACGGGTTATTCAGGTTCAAAGCAGGATTTTGTTTCTTAACCGAGCCCATTTTCCCCAGTTCAGTTTTACCCAAATCTAAAAGCTTCCCAAGTGGGGCTCACAGACTCTATAGAGTAAAACCTCACCTACAAAACGAATCTAAGCCTCTTCCTCGCTGTGATTGTCACGTTTTCGTCCTTTAAGGTTGTTTTTTTTCATCACGTTGCTTTTTTGACATGTTTTGGTCACATTTTTGTGGTCACATAATAACACAGGTGGCAACAAAAAGGCGACAGAAATGTGGCAAAAAGTAAGGAAAACATGAGGAAAAATGTAACAAAAAAGCATGGAAACCGTGAAAAAAATGTGAAAGCAAAAGCAAGGAAAACGTGGGGAAAAAAGCTATGTAAGTGTGACAAAAATGTGGCAAAATAGCAAAGAAAATTTTATGAATGTGGCAATATAGCAACAAAAAAGCACTGGAGATGTGACCAAAAAAACTTGACCATCAAGCGAAAATAAAGCAATGAAAACGTGACAAAAATGTGGCAATAAAGCAACAGAAAAACACTTGGGGAAAAAGGCAAATGAGGCGTTACACTGGCCTGTAGGCTGCAGTCGAGAAGCTTTTGGAAAATGTGCTTGGTTAAGGGGTTAAAAAGCGTATTTCACCAAACTCTCTCTGCGCAGGTGATAAAGAGGAGAAACGTACGGCAGGAGGAGCGAGACACCAAGACCGAGCGCCGGCGCCTGAAGACCACCCGTTTGAAGGAGTACACCATCAAGTCCCACTCCAGCATGCCCCCGAACAACACCTACATCAACTTCGAACGCTTCTCCCAAGTCCTGGAGGAGATCGCCGTCGCCGAGGAGGGCCTGCGGGACCTGGAGCGCAACCAGAGGTCCTGCCGCGAGGACGTGGCCGCGCTCCTCTCCATCTACGAGGAGAAGGAGAGCTGGTACAAGGAGGAGAACCAGAGCATCACCGGGGACCTCAGCCACATCCGCCAAGAGCTGCAGCGCGCCCAGGCCCAGCGCAAGAAGAGCCAGGAGGAGGCGCGCCTCGCCATGCAGTCGGCCAACATCCTGAAGAGGAAGTTCGGTCGCCTGGAGAACCGCTACGAGGCGCTGGCGGAGCAGGTGGCGTCCGAAGTGCGCTGGGTCGAGGAGCTGGTCAAGTCCATATCCATTGAAAAGGGGAGTTCAAGCAGCATGGCGTGAGCGCAACGTGAAAAAAAAAATCAATAGACATTCGTATGCTACATATATATGGGCCGATCCGCTTTAGAAATGGGGCAGAGTAAGATATCACTGGGTTTGTATTGCGATTTGAGTGGTTACGTGGGTTGCTCAATGTGTATCATGTTTAGTCTCTCTGATGGGTCTGGTTTTTGTGCTAAAATGCAAGAAGAAGACCAAGGACAGGGAGTCATGGAGGCAGAGAAAGTTCGTTTGGACGTGGAGTCAGTGGTTAGTTCGTGTGAAAGGCAAGAATACAGACGATATGAGACCGAGGACGGGCGAAGGTTTCGGGAAGGTTATAGTTGAAACACTAAATATATATAATTTTATGAACTTTCCACGTTATTTCTTCATTGGAGTGAATCACTTGCACAAATCTCAATACAAACCCAGCGTCTGCTTCTTGCCCTGTATAGTCGCCTCCTTGTTGCCAGTCACAGCGGATCAGACGTCACCATAAGCTACGCTGCTGCTGTCTTTCCCGAATCACCGCGCCCCCTTCGTGATCATCATCCAGGGACCGGCACGAAGCCTTTGACAATATTCATTCCTGTTTAATAACTTATTTATGATTTTTAAAGATCTGACGTACTGTAAACATTTAGATTACTTACTATTTCTGTTGTTTTATACGCCGTTTCCGTTGTCATAGCAAGTTCAGATCAGTCAGGTTTTTTTCTCTCTTTAATCCAAGGTTTACATTGAGATCCAGGGTGTGTTAATTGCACTCTTTCCAGACCGAATGCCGCAGTGGTTCTCGATGGGGGGGGGGATGAGACGGGGCCCGATAGTAGGATATAGCAAAGATCAATTATACTGTGTTCACTTAAAGCCGCGCTACGTGACATTTTGCAGTAGCTCGTCTCCATTTTGGCCCTCCTCCCATTGCTTTATTTGTGATTTAGTTCAATTGTTCAACGTTTAACCTTCAGTGTTCCTTAGAGTGGCTTTAATACATGTGCCATAAAAGCTAATAAAAATAATAAAATGGATTTTCAGCAACGGTCTTAGGTCTTGAATAATAGGTTTTTCCTCAATGATGGGACCGGCCTATTCCAAGATTTCACACCCGATAAATCCTGGCATTGTCATCATGGACTCTACACTCATATGCACTCACAGGGTCAGCACATTCAGGTAGTCCGGGCTCATTCTCTGGGGGATATGCAGTGTTGCTGAACATGCAGTTATTCTTCAAAGGGAGGATCTTACATTTGCTCGGTTGAATCTGTGCCACGCCGTTTTGTTCTTGTCTAATTCGGTTAAAAAAATCTGTCAAATACTGTGGTAAAATGTCCACAATGAAAAGGACCAAGGCTAAAACGGGGCCCAGCTCCCATTCAGAACCACTGCACTCACGTGATGTGATGTGAGAAGAACATTTATCATTGCAGTGCCTCTTAATCGATGAACCTCAACGCCTCTGCAGCCAATATCCCACGTAGTATCTATATCTGTGGACATTTGCACAGTAGCCTTGCAGTACCAAAACGCGTGCATGGAAAATCTCTATTTAATGGCCACGCCGGGGCTTCCTGTTCATTTTGACCTGCGGACCATCGATGCGTCTACGCTCTGTGGACTCTAGACATTCCATTGAGACTTTACATCCGGGCAGCACATTCCTCATGTGGGGCATAGAGAGTATTTTTCATCAGAGAAATTATGCACTTAAAGAGAATAAACTGTATTTTAATCATGTAACGATGAGCTGTGAATAAGCTTGTTTCAAATAAACAAAAGTAAACCCATGTGTTTTCGTTTTTTAACTAAATACTGTATAACTACTGTATTGTTTGTGGATAAAAGAGTCAGGTATTTTCTTCCTCTCTTCGTTCAAGCTTTGGGATTATCTTATCCTGTTCAATCGCTCGAAAAAGAGCTAAATTGACACACACAAAAAAGGCCTGGCGGAATTGGGTCTAAAAGGCCAATACTTTTAGACTAACCTAAAAGAGGGCAATTATATGAGTCTTTAAAAGCAGAGGACCTCACACCACAATTTGAGAAACAGTGATCTATTATAATGAAGAAGCTGTTAAGTTGTTCTATAAAATATCTTAATATAAAGGTTGACAGATGTTGCTTGAATCATTTAAGATGTTTACAGCTGCAGGTGGATTGAGCACACACACAGAAAACTAAAAGTAAACTAGGCTATATACAGAGAAATCAAATCTCTAAGGTCTTGGTGTTTGGTTCTTATCATTTCACAATCTAAGATTCAGATCCAAGACCAGGGTCGCACTGCCCTCTGGTGGTAGTAAAGTTAAATCTCAACCTACAACAAGCCAGACTCATTGAAGAGCCACTTGGTTTCTGCTTTCCGGGCGCAGGCGGTGGAGCGGGGGTCTCGTGATCGGAAGGTCGTGGGTTCGAATCACAGCTCCCGCCAGTGTCTGCGTACATCGGTGACTGGTTCCCTGCTGTAAAGTGCTTTGGGCCTGATAAAGGTAGAAAAGCTCTATATAAGTTGAGACCATTTCTACCACCTTAACTAAGTGCATTTTCGTCCTGTTCAGCTTTACCCATACCTAAAAGGTGACAACTTATTGGCCAGAGTAACACCGCATTTGAAAGCTAAGACCTATAAAGCTGTCATCAATTATTTCATTATTTCATTTGGTATTGCAGAGGGAGAGATCATCCCTGCAGTCCGTCTAATGACCACACACCCCCTTCTCAGGAGCAAAGGGCGTCCCGCTGCATGTGTTGCTCTGGGACAGGTGCACGTTACCATGGAGACAAGCAGCTGAGGTGAGGCGGTATGATCTGTCCGTGGTTCAGATTGTATTGTGTTGCTTGAACTTATTATAAGAATAAAACACACACACATTATTGTTACACATGTATCAGAGTCAGCGTTTAAGGGCCGCTGTTGTTTTCAAATAAATCAAAACAGTTAAAGTGGAATATGTTTGGAATCCTCAGATGATTATTTCCCAAACAGATGTGGAGCTTGTTGGTGCTCACACAGGCTCCTTCTCTGCCTGTCTCCTGTTTCTTGCCTGTCTCCCTCCTCTCTGCCCTCCCTGGTCCTCCCTGGGATGTCCTGCCGCTCATCTGCCCAGTCAGGCGTCGCCGCTGTGGGACATACTCCTCCAACTGAGTCTGCCCACCAGCAGCTGTCAGCAAGAGTGCACAGCTCAGCCACTGTCATGGGGGGGGGGGGGGGGGGGGGGGGGGGGTGTGTCAACCCACTTTTGGGTCCCAACCAACCAGTTGAGAAACACTGTAATAGAAAAACATAATTTAGTCTTAGGGCTGACTCAGTTTAGTCGTGATTTGATCTTTATCTTGATCTGGTGGTATTGGAAGGTGAAATATTTTTTATGAATAGCCGTTTTTAGCTATACTGCTGTAAGCTCTGTTATTGACACTGGTGTTCAAACTTTTTTCACTGAGGGAACATGTTTACAGCATGGAGGGCCGTGGATCGATGGTCAGTGCATTCAAACATTCAACTGAGTGTATGTAAAAGAGGTCTAAATCATTCCCCTAACCTTTATTTAGGCTGGGAACCATAATGCCAGCGCTGTCTCACATCAAATGTTACTTTTTGAGGTTTTAGCTGTGTGGAATTATTAAAAGTGCAGTCAAATGTACCATCTCTCCTGCTGATAAGCTACATAATGGGTCAAAGTCACTGAAATTAGGTTCCAGCCACCCATGAATCACATAGGTATCAGTTTGATAAATAAATAGGCCAGGGGCATCAAACTGGGGGCTAAAGCGCACTATTTACCCAGGTCCCAGAGAGCAGGGGAGCCCTAAAGCCCATTAATTGCATAAAATCCTATAAATCATATCACCCACTATTTTGTAGCCTGGCCTCCAGACTATATTTTCTGTTTATTCTTTCTTTTGAAGAGAAAGAAGTGAGTATGGCTGATCAGGCTAACTATTTTTGTGGTCTAGGGCAGTGCTTAATTTGTAAATTTGTATTTTCAGGAACACTTTTGGTCTGATGTTATCGATTCGGGGAACAGGCCAAAACATTTGCCGGAACACTCTCATTAAACACTATTATATCAGATCAAACATTTGCCGGATCCTCCTAAATATTTGCCGGATCCTTTACCCTGAAAAACTGAGAATTGGGGGAATGCGTTCCCCCAAACGGGGGATCAAATTAAGCACTGGTCTAGGGGCAACTGCCTTAAAGGCTCTGTCGCCCACTGTGGAGAGCTTGGTCCCGGGCTGGTGAAGAGTGTGGGTGGAAGTGGACCGTAAGCGCCTTGTGGTGGTGTGTGGGGTAACTAGCTCAGTGAGGTATGCCGGGGCTGTTCCATGGACACACTGGTATGTGAGGAGGCAGATTTTATAGTGGATTCTGTAATGGATGGGCAGCCAATGAAGTTCTGGATGTGCTGGAGCTTCAGCAGGCTCTTACCAGGGATCCCGATGAGGAGGGCATTGCAGTAGTCCAGCCTGGAGGAGACAATGTACCAATTTCTCAGCATCTGTCTGTGAGATGGAGGGGCGGAGTAAATCAGTGCAATTTATTTAGGGGGTCCACCCTGCTTCACTTTGCCACTGCTTAAAGCTGTACACGGGCGCGACACATGCATATAATTAATTAGCTTGAACAATTCGGGTGTGCAGGAGGGATTGTGAGAGCTAGTAATGAGTTTGGGCCAGAACTAAACATTTCATTTTTTTAAACAGGAACAATCAGGCACCCCTGCTTTAATATCCTAGAAAATAAACAGTATAAATTATATGTGGTGTTAAATAATCCCATCCAATTTGAATTTTATAATGTTTGTCCTCATTTCTATTATTTACAAACCAGTGCACTTGAATGTCATGACTGGAGGGGTTGTGCAGTACTTTGAATGCTACACATAACAAACCGACAAGAAAAGCTTCAGTTGGTACAGTCGGGAATGTGCTCAATATTGTTTTTACTCAGTTATCAGAAAAAATATATTTATTCGTTTTATTTACCAGTGGAATCGTTTAATGAGATCACCCCTTCAAGTGAGAATTATTAGTCACGCAATAAATAATCAAACGATAATATTTCTGCGCGTGATGCGGAGCCGATCCACCCCCACATTCCCACAATGGACTCGTCCGTCTCCAGGCCTTTGCAGTAGGGAGTTGCTTTACGGACCTCTCCAAGTTTTTCATTACTTTACATGCCATTTTTTTGCCTCACCCGGGACTGAGATCGTTGCAATATTTGGGCATTGATGACCGCGACGCTTCCCACGGGAGACTGCGGACGGAGAAAATAGAGTTTCGGGCGTGGTGCGTAACTTAAAAGCCGGAGAAGGAAGAAGGGGGTATCATCCGTGGTGAGTCTGACCGCGGCGTAGCAGCTCATGATGCCGACGTTGCGGGACAGCACCATGTCCCACAACAGCGAACATTCACATCAAGTCCGGGTAAAAGCCTACTATAAAGGGTGAGTATCCATCCGTCCTATCCGCCGCCTCACTATCTCCAAAATAAGCCGTTTGTGTGGTTTTAACCGTTGGCTAATCGGAAGGCTAACATGGCTAACTCCGCTAACACTTGCTAACGCTGTTTGGGTTTGGATAAACTTGACACAGGTGAAACTGACCAGACTATTGCCAGTGCCTGTGTCCTGGATGTGTGGGCCATTTCGAACATGTTGGACACGTTTTGGGAGTTGTCTGATAATGTACACTTAGCCTACTGTTTGTTTTTATGTTGTGCTAAAAGCTTGATTCTGACTTGGGACTGTCAGAGCTAGTAAAGTTGCTAACAGTCTTCGTTGTTGTAGTTTGTTTGGATCATGAAACTTTATCTAGGTACGAAATAAATTATTTTGGTTGTTTTATATATTGTATCTGTAGTTAGTATGTATGTATGTATGTATGTATCAAATGGCCATAGCTGTGGTGGGAGAAGTCGAAACATGTTCAGCATCTTTGACATTTGATGATTTGATTGACATGGCATGTGGTTATTGAAATCAAAAGGTTTGAGCACTGCCATTAAACCCATTCCTTTTTGTTTTTGATCACCTCACTCTAAACTGACGTGTATTCATTATGGTTTTTAGTGTTACATTACAATTAGAGAATACTAGGGAGCTATAACAACTGTCATGTCTCATTCATTCTTTGCAAGTTTGAAAACGACAACAAAAAATACAGGTAAAAACCCAAATGTGGTAGTGGGGGAGCAGCTGCAGTTGTAAAGATATTGAACACGGTATACGATTGAAAATCTCTTTCCTCTGGTGAAACATTTGCGTCTACGGTCTGTCAAAGTCCAATTGATTTCTGTCTTTTTGCATTGAAAGTTACCTGCCAAAGAGATGACTGATGTTGGACCACATGCAGCTGTTTGCTCTGTTATAAAACCTTATAACATAGCCCTGTATAACGTTCTCTTTTGGCCGTAACAACCTAAATCCACGGTGATGTCACTTGAGGATGGAGGCAGGGATTGGAGGTGGCAGGGCAATGACTTGGAGATTGCCATGACTTGAAAAACGTGAAGTGCAAGTCTCTTTGGCTGGACCTGTTATTTCTGCCTCTGACTCCAGGACACACCTGTGCTGCGCTGCTCGTTGCCGTCGTTCGATGACATCTTACAAAACCAGGCATCTGAAATATTTATGAGCTAACCGCTGGGGAATGCCAGCTATGCTGCAGAAGGAAATGCTAATTGCACTTCTTTGTAATGTTATTGTTTGACCGTTAAATGACAAAAACGTGCAATTGGTGAAGGGACTTTTTACTTAATTTTGGCAGAGGGTAGTAATTTGACACGGAACGGTATCGACCACACGTCATGGAGATGAATGGGACATGAAAGGAAGGTGGTGTTCTGAAGGCTGCACTTGTTGCTCTTGTTAGCCAGGCTCTAGTCTAATGCTTGAAATTATTCATTTAGTTTTGCTAAAAAAGCATTGATAAAAAATGATATTATGTTGTAACTAGAGGTTCACCGATGTGGGTTCTTCTAAGGCCAATGCCGATTTTTGGGGATTTTCATTGGCCGATACAGATATTTTTGACTGATATACAGTGGGGGGAAAAAGTATTTAGTCAGCCAACAATTGTGCAAGTTCTCCCACTTAAAAAGATGAGAGAGGCCTGTAATTTTCATCATAGGTATACCTCAACTATGAGAGACAAAATGAGAAAAAGAAAATCAAATTGTCTGATTTTTTTTTAATGAATTTATTTGCAAATTATGGTAGAAAATAAGTATTTGGTCAATAACAAAAGTTGATCTCAATACTTTGTTTTATACCCTTTGTTGGCAATGACAGAGGTCAAACGTTTTCTGTAAGTCTTCACAAGGTTTTCACCAGGGATGGGCCGATATGAAAATGTTCTGCCGATATCGATATCCGATATTTGCCTCGCTGCTGTGGTCGATATTTGCCGATATTTATTTTTATAAATCAATAGAAAGGCTCACTCAAATGTTGTAAAGTTTTCAAATTATCGTTCCACTATTGGAAAATAAACAATACAATGCTTGGTGTGTCTGGGACTCACTGTCACACACACTATGACGGAATAAACAATCCTTTTTATTAAAAACAAATTTAAAAGATCAAATGCAATGTTAAAGTGAAATGTCATTTAGTTTTGGCTAAATATTTACTCAGACCTACCTATTATTATACTTTCAGCCATGTCCTCTATTAATGGGAAACAGTGACACTGGGAATATGCTACTATTTGTTGTTAAACATGTAGCCTACCATGCTGTTTAAGTTGCATGTTTTAACTTGAAACAAATCTGATGGACGTCTCTGAGGAAGCTCCGTATGAAGCTGTGGATTGCAAAATAATAGCATCATGTCACCTTAACAGCACCTTATTCATTAAAAATCAGACAATGGGATTTTCTGGATTTTTTTCCTTCTTCTCATTTTGTCTCTCATACCTATAATGAAAATTACAGGCGCTTCTAAACTGTGACAGCAGGGACCGCTTTATTAGGGGCATAGGGCTGATTTATTAAAAACATTCCTGTTTAATAGATACTAGAGAAGCACCGACCCAGGTTTTCTGCTTCCGACACCGATACTGGGGGTTTTAGTATCTTTCGACATTAACCAATACCAAGTGTCTTTCTCTGAGTGAAAAAGGGAATGGTCGTCTTTTCTCCTGTGTGAGATCAATACAGTTTTCAATGTTCTTGTAAGCGAGATGTTACAGATCATTCATCAAATATATCAATTTATAAACTAATGTAATTAAACAAGGATCTCTGGACTTTTCTACACTAAATATCCTTTGGTAAAAAAAAAAAAAAACAGGCTTTTAGGTTGAATTAATATAAACAACTCGCATAAAGTGATGTGATCATTATAAATACTGTATCGGTTCATTCAACTAAAATACAAATACTTGGCTTCTCCAGCGGAGGCCGATTTTTATTCTACTACTTTAGTTGATTCAATCATAGTTTATGGTGCTGATGCTGCTCCATTACTGCTATGTCTTATTTTTTTCCTCCAGCATCTGAATAATGAAAACAAGATGCATTCAGTGGTCACATGAACGGTATGACCATTAAAATCTGTAATGTTATTGGAATAAACAAAAAAGCTGAGGAGAAAATTTCAGCTTTAATGTTAACAATACTTTAATGCTGATTATTTGACACTATTATTTTTAAACACCACTATTGCTTCAACTTCACAAACTGTATTTTATGATTTAGTAGTAGCAGTAGCACTAGCAGTCCTAAGGATCAGCCGAGTCATAATCCAAATCCAACTTTGCCGTTCCCATTCAACTAACAGATTGCTAGTTTGCTGCCCATTTCTTGTTTAGATATAATTTGTTCCGCAATGTTTAGTTCTGATTCCTTATCATTGATCCGCGTAGCTCCCAGTGCATCATGTGCGTCCGTGTTCTCTATTGTCTGCTGTCTATCTTCTCTTGTGTCGTTGTTGATTGTCTTGTACAGCGTGACGTCGCTCTCTACAGACATCTTCGCCTCTGTATCAGTGAGTGGTGTCGGCCTGTAGCCCGCTCTGCCTGTCACTGCTCCGATAGCAAAGTGACGCAATAGCCGTCCTTTTAAATGTGAATTCATGGACATATTCTTTTACTAGCTTGAGTAAACGAACAGTGCTTCAGATGTGTGTGTGATCTGTGCTCTACAAATAAAATGGCCTTGCCTGGATGAACATCTTGGTAAATATCTTGTGTTTTATCGCCATTTTGCCCGAGCGCTTTCAATTTACTTGTCATGACCTAAAGCCCAACAGGAACTGATGCTATGGAGAAAAAGTAATGAACAAAAAGGGGCAGCCTCTTGGCTTGTGGTAATACGCTGACTATAGCGGCTAATGGACTGGAAGCCAGAGTAAACAGTGGCTCTATCGGCCCCAGCAGAACAATGGAGGATTGTATTTACCTTGGATGTTTTTCTAATGCAGTCAGCGCCATGTTAAAGAAGCACTGCAACTCGTGACCTGAAGTCGTACAGCAGGGAAATGATAAAAGCAATGATCAAGTCTATTTTAAAGCAATGTGTGCTTTTTATATCCGGCGATCTGCAGTTATTCAATCACAAAAGCGGAGGCACTTCTATTAAGTTTGGTGACATTATATCATTTGACTGGTTTTACCTTTGTCCACGATTGTTTTCCAAGTCTGCTGAAAAATCTGACCTACCTTTCTCATCAAGTTTCAAGTAAGAAGGCCTTCGCTTTTAACGTGGACCTTGAACACTGCATATCAGAATTGAAACGAATTGCTTTCAATTTATACATTTCTAAGAGCTGACGATTTCATGTTCAAGTTTATGGCGTTGTGAAAGGTAGTCTTTGTCTGAAATTATGTCTTTCACAAAATCCAGTACTTTTACAGATCCTGCTTTACACACAATCAACAAAATCAAGCTGTTTCTTCTTCATTTAGGCAGAATTATCCTCTATATGTCTGCCTTTTATCCTAAAGAAAAAAAAACGGCTTTCCATTCATGATTTTTATGGCCCATACAACACACACTTGTTCTGATCCTGCCGACACCCGACTTGTCATGTCCATGTCAGTGCTGGAATTGCCTCCATTACGCAATTTTAACGTTGGCTGCCATCGTTCTTGGCTTCACTCTGCTCCTACCTTCACTGTGCCAGCCTGCTTTGTGCGCAGTAAGTAATATCCTACATTTTCCTTAGTGTCACCACAGGGAATACCCAGCATAAGGTCTCCAAAAAGTCATTCAGAGAGCTTGAATGATGCGTCATGCAGGAAAGTTTGTCCGTCCCTTCCAGACTGACTCTCCCGACGGCCACTCCACTCGCTCCGCCGGCCACGCTGCTGTACCTTACTCCTTTGACAGGAAGCCGCTCTTTTGTCAGGAGTCTCTCGTCTTCCTCGGAGCCCCCGGCCCCGGCTTTGTTTGCAATACAGGAAGCGTTTTGGCGGATTCCCTTTTACTTTATTCACAGCAAAGACCCCTCAGAGCTACACAATGAATTGGTTTATTAAAAGTGAGGTATCTCCATGGTAACGCAGGACGGTCAGCGCAAAGGCAGAAACTCGAGACCAAATCATTTTCTAGCTCTAAAAATTTAAATTACAAAATTACACCAAATTGCCTTTTTGGCTTGCAGCACTTCCAAACATTTACATATTTCAGTTGCTAGAAGACCTTCTATATTGCATTGTGTTGGTCCTGTCATCTGCTAGTCACAGTTGCTCATCATTCGTGTTAGCGTTTTAGGCAAAATACTTTATTATCAGGTAAGAAACGTGATCCAATATGGCGGTGGGTGGAATAATGTCACGTGACTCATACAAGAAGCAATTATTATTCCGTTGAAATATCCATTTGAATGGTCGCAAAAGACGGACATTAAAGGTGCATTATGCAACTTTTAATGTTTATTTGACCTTGTGATGACCCAGTGGCTGTATGAGTGGTCAGCATGGCGCCTTTACTTTCCATCACAGCGATCTCTTAGACGCTCCAGGATCAGTTGATTTTCACTGCTGACGGATCCTCACACCAGAAAACGTACAAAACAACCGATTCTGGAGCGTTTAAGAGACCACAGTGATCAACAGTAAAGGTGCCATGCTGACCACTCATACAGCTGCTCCACTACAAGGTCAAACACGCACAAATATCAACTTTTTTCCCCACATAAAAAGTTGCACCTTTTTAAGTCTATATCTAGGCCTGCCACAATAAGTTTTTTTAGGGCGATATATCGTCTCAGAAAATATCGCGGTAAACGATAATATTGAGTATAATGCAAATACTGTAGGCAATAAAAAGAAAACTGTAAGCAACTATTTAATTGAAATGTATTGAACTTCTGACATTCAATATTAACACCTTATACCAAACAAAGTGCATCCATCTGTGCTTCTCAACCTTTTAACATAACTTACACTCTCATCAGGCTCTGTGTTTGAACTTTTACTTTTTTTTTTTTTTTTTTTATAGTCAATATACAGTATCATCTTTAAAAATATCCCAATAACAATAATATTGATATTCCATCTGCATTATTCTGGTTAAATATTTCCTGACAAAAAATCACTAATGTGTTAAATAAAACCTGGTTAGAATAAAATGTATATTAAATGTATGGATTCAGATCATACTGTATTACTAAAAAAGTACAGTAGCCATATAATGAGTTCTTTTTCCTTTTCTTTTACAATATAACCTCCTGTACAAACGGCTGTCGGAGTGAAGCAGCTTTTTTGGGAAACTTGTTGACTGTTTTCTCCGGCTTTTGAACAGTAACATGTAAACCTAAGCCCTGAGTAATGTTCTCTTATCGCGCTTGTATTTGGACAGTGGCTAAAGCGCTCGGGTTCCTCTCGCTAACAGTAGCGCTGATTAGCTCTGCTGCACTGACTGGGCGGTGGTTTCGTTCCGTTGGACAAACCTGCAGTCGCATTAAAGTTGTTATTCTCTCTGTGATGAGTTATTTTGACTGGAACTCCAAGTGTTTTCACACGAGTTTTAATGGTCTCAACTTGTATAGCGCTTTTCCACCTACATTAGGCACTCAAAGCGCTTTACAGCAAGGAACCTCTCACCCATTCATACACCAATGTACGCAGACACTGGAGGCAAGGTGGGTGAAGTGTCTTGCCCAAGGACAAGACGACAGCGTGCACCTTCACCCCTGACTTTCCGAGGCAGGCCTATCTACATCCTTTTCAAACAACTAAATATCCTGTCTAATATCTCAAACCTTTATTATCCTAAAATGTATGAAGTGAACTGAAGAAAATGCAATACTTCATCTTATTATGAATTAAAGGTGTGCTGATGATTGTGAGGGACCATTCACCAAAGTATTTTCTTCTCTGTGACGTTAGTATTTCCCATCACTAGGGCAGGGCGATATGGCCTAAAATCTATATCATGATATGAAAAAATAAATATCACGATAACGATGTATTTGACGATATAATTGACAATGGACGAATTACTTCAAAATCCCCGCCTATTGGGAAGATTCATTCAGTGATATTTTATTCTTTTTTTTTTTTTACGGCACAATTGTCTGAAGGAGCAGCGCGTAACATACATTATATTGTGTCCACAACGATATAAAAAATTACAACGATATCACGATAACGATATGCGATACGATATGGTCCAACCCTAACCCATCGGTGCCGTTTTTTTTAGCAGAGGGCGCTGTACGTCCTTGTGAGTCTGCCGTCACTTTGAAGGTGTCCTCCGCTCCGCACGGGGGCTTTATCCCGGCCCTTTGCTGCGACAGTATGTGCCCCCCGCTGTTTTACTCTGCACAGGGATGTAAAGACCACCAGCTCGTGCTGTGCTTACGAGGAAGAGGGAAAAACTGAACAAAAGGACCCACATGTCAAGCTAACCAAAATATCTACATGTGTAATAGTGGATGAAAATGCAATACTTGGATTTGATTTTGTTTCTATAGATGGTCTAGTTTGTTAAAGCAGTATAAAAGTTCCCCCTTCTCCTCCTGCCTCATAGATCCACGTTGTTTGCCGCTCTCCTGTGGCGTCGCGATGGATGCTCCTGGTTTGACTCCGGAGCCCCGAGAGGCGTCTTCTCTCCTCACTTCACTGCTTCTTTTTCTCCTCACCTCTGCCTCTCCTTCGATCCCTCGTCCTCTCCCCGTTCGCTTGCCCTCTCGCTCCGCGCTGATGAATAGATTCGCACACAGAAAATGGGACCTCACAGCTGGCTCTGCGGCTGCTGTGATTTAACCCGGAGCTGCGAAGTATCAGGAAAATGTGCCACGGGCGTTCTGTTGTGGTGTCAATATGCGACCGTTTCACGAGGGTTTTTTAACGACACATTAAGATGCCAGGAAGAGGAGGATCTAGATGTTGTTATTATTTTATTAAGGTTTAAGGCTGATGATAAATACTATATAAAATGCACAATTTGGTCTAGTTTCTTGATGAATCGGCCTGCCACTGAGAAATTGGAAGTTTGACGTATTGAGGGAGGAAGATATTAGGGCTGCACAATATATCGCGATATCAGGTAATGCAATATCAGTATCACAAAAAGCCACAATATATCGCGACGTCAGTAAAGTCTTCATCTGATTGAGATTGACACATTTTGTCCCGATTTTCGTCTCGCTTTGGTCCTTTTTAAGTCTCGTTTTCACACAATTTGCTGAAAAACGAGTTACTTGAGATCTGTGGACCAGATCGCGTTGATAATGCTTCTGTAAAATATCGCAATAATACCTTTTATCGCAATGTTGCACAGCTGTATCGCACGTCGCAAGTTATTTTGATATCGCGGAGCCCTAGAAAATATGAACGATATTATTAAAAGGCCTTTTTTAAGCCAGACAAAAACCCAAAACAAACAAATGACAGTAAATCTTGCTTCCCACTGTACTTGAACCATATATACAATAAACATGAGCATAATATGTTAAATTTGACTAGTTCAGATTTAGCTTGGCATTTGACCTAGGTGCTGTCCGTTTCTGACTCGATTCAGTACATTTTGTCTTTATTCCAGGTCATTCATCTGCCAATAGGTAAGAAAATCGTCCCATTGGTAGTTTTATCTTCTTATTTCAAGCAAGATGACCTTAGAACCAGTTTGAAATGTCATCAAACAAGCAAAGTAATGTTAATCAGATTTTTTTTGTTTAAATAAAACTCCATTTACGATTCGATTTGATGTTTTCCCCCCCATTTAAAACAAAATGACTGCGAACTGTAAATATATTGTATTTGATTAAAGTGCATCAACAAATATCCAAATTATTAAGCATTACCAAGAAAAAAAACATGCTAATAAATGAACGGAGGCCAAAACATGTACTGCTTGTGTCATTTATTGAACGATCCGTGGCTGTAGTAACAAAATGACCGGTCCAGTGTCTGTCCTTGTGCAGCCGTGGGGGAGCCGGCGTTACTCGCCTGCGGTCACAGTCTCTGGTCCTGACTCAGACCTGAAAGTCCTTTTTGGTTCTTGTGCAGTTCTTTCCTTTTGGTGAGCGGAGATTAGTCCTAATGACTCAGCCCACAGAAATGTTATCAGGGCCTGACCGCGCTGCGACCTCCGATTAGTTCCAACTGAGCTCGAATTTCAAAGCGTTTGGTCGTTTTCAGTCTTACGTCAGGGCGGCGCCTCGAAAATGATAACAACTACTGAACATTCTTACATTTTGAGACAATTATTATCGCCTATTATTGCGATCCATCGTGCAGCCCTTGTGTAACAGGAACCGCCGATTTAACCTTTGTCAAATCATGTGGAGGCCAAAGCCACAGTGGTAAAGCATAGGCAAACACGGCTTTCCCACGATCAATAATGAACACGGGTTTGATGGAGTCAGGGCTGGGAACTACAAAGTAACACATGCTTTTTTGCAAATTGGACTCCCCTATTTGTGGAGAACGTAAAGCGTGTCAGTTTTGTTGGCTGCATTGCTTTTTCCACTGTTGCGAGTTGCGTTCCTGTCTGCTATAGCTTCCGGTTTTCATGTTTTTATCATGGTACTTTTTAAAGTGAGTCATCGCCTGCAACTTTCGTACAGTAGCTCGGGGCGAACTGACCCTCCTCTGGCCTTCACAACGCCCTTCATCGTCGATCCTCCGAAGCGTATTGTTTGCAAGAAGCTGCTTTTAATAAAAACATTTTCACTGCAAGTATTTCTCACAAGGTTATTTAAGGCGTAGGTTTGTCGATGTGGGAGTAATAGACGGATGGATAATACGGGCCATATTTCATTTTGTAGAATCGGTTGTGTCTCAAAAATCTTTGCCCTGTATTTATTTTTCTGCGGAGCTGAGTTATCGGTTTGTTTATCCGGACTTGGTAATTGGGTAGCGCAGGTGCTTGTAGCGGCTGAATAGATGTTTTTTTGTGTGTGTCTGTGATGTGAATGATAAATGGTGCTACCAGACGTCACTTTTGTCCCCCCTCTCTCTCTCCTTCCTACTATCTATTTATCGCTCCCTCCCTCTGGGTTTTCATTCGTTCTCACGCCTACAGTGGAGCTGTGACTCTGGATGTGACAGACTGGCAGACTGTGACTCACTCGTCTCCTCACATCTCTCCTTTTTTTATTTATTTTTAATGGAGGGGCGGTTTTAGACGCAGCGCTGTCAGGAAAATGTTCGTGAGAGCTAGACTGTTGTCCCTAATGAGGTTCTACGCTTGATGTCCGTGAAGAAGAAAAGCGTGGCTCGTGTGCTGTAATGTTGGGACGACAGAGGCTCAGGTGGTTCAGGGGGGGGGTTCAATTCCACATAACGGTGTGTGAATAAAATGAGGAGGCTGTAAGCGCAGAGTGGAGCACATCTATGTCACTGGGCCCAGGGCAGCTGTGGCCACAATGAAGAATGAGTGAATGAATAACACAATGAAAAGACACATTATTATGACTTCTGTTTTATACATTGTTTCTGTGCGTCCCATATGTAAGGATACTGCTTGCTGATGGGTCTGACCTCTGTCTCTTTTCAGGGACATCATGATCACGCACTTCGAGCCGTCCATCTCCTTCGAGGGCCTGTACGGAGAGGTGCGAGACATGTGCTCCATGGACAACGACCAGCTCTTCACCATGAAGTGGATCGACGAGGAAGGTACCGGCTCTTTCACACTACTCTGTCATAAATCATCTGGTGTCAACAGAGCAACTTATGACGAGCAATACCATGAGCAATAACTTTAAATGATGTTAATAAACGCAACTCATTTTAATTATAGATGTATTTTTAATGACCATAAATGACTACAATTACATTACTGTGAGTAAAACGAGATGAAAGTCTGTGAGTGAAGAAACTATGTGTCCAAACGGTCCCTGCTCAGTTTGTGGAACAAATTTGCCATAAACATTAACTCTGGTTCTGCCTGGACTTGATTTATGAAAATGTGTGATTTATTTTTTTAAATAACAGAAAGCTAGAATTACTTAATATTACAACCCCTTAAGTCCAATCGAATCCAAATCTAATAAAAAATGGCTTTGCTATTTTAATAATTGCTTGAATAATTAGCAAATTGCAAAAGCTTCAGGTAATAAATACTCTGAAAAAAACAATATCATCGATCTCTAAAGAGTTTTATCTTCTAACTGCAAAGAAGTCCTGAAATACTGAGGAATTTTGTATTTTAGTTGTTCATATTTTATATATCCTTATCGTAATCAGAGTTGGTAAAACGTCCTGGTCCCCTGGCGGTCCTTTGCCTGTGTCTTATTGGTCAGAGCTGGACTCCCTCGGGGGTCGGTCCCAGGATGAGGTCAGTCTGCCTCGAGCCACAGCCCGATCAGCCGCCGCTCCTCACGCCCACAGACCATTAGTGCGTCTGAGGATAAAAGCTGCTGATGACACTAACGAAGCATCGTGTTTACGGGAGACTCGCCTTTGCTCTCGCTCGTCCATAGAAACAACAATGTGCTAATGAAGCCCTGAGCTATCCAGGGGTCAAAGGGCACCAGGCTGACGAACATGTGATCTGCTGAGTCGTAAACGCATGGAGGATAATGAGAACATACAGCACAAATAAACCACCACTACAACCAAGTGGGCCAAGTTAACCTGACACGGCTGTCGCTGTCGGACACGATTATTTAGAGACTTTACACCCAATCTTGTATCACTTTAAACATTGTAGTTGCACTAATTTAAGAAACTTGCCTTCAATTTGTACAAAATGCACTAAATTCAGACTGTTTAACCTTTTATCTTTGTCTAAACAAAACCACTAAGTTTAAGAAAATTCATCCACACATGAAAACTGTCCGTCTTCCCAAATCTTTCTTTCTCTTTTTTTTTTTTTTTCTTCAAATCATTGCAAAAAAGCTTTACAGCAGATTCCAAGAGGTATTAAATCTAAAATTCTGTGAAAATAAAGTAATTAATCAGTCTTTTAGTGCATTAGTTCATCAAAACTACAAAACGATGGTCCAAATCATATTAAACTGCTTGTTTTGTGAAAGTTTTTACTCATAACTTTCCACTTTTATCCACTGTTTGATGGACTGGTAATAATCCTTTTAGAAATGAATAATGTATAGATTTGTTGTTTGTATCTGAATAAACCCTGACAGTGTCGTCTATCAAGGGAAAAAACGATCGCCAAAGGTAACTGTGAACACACTTACAATAGATGCACATTATTTTGTTGTAGAGTTGGCAGTAAAGGGCATCATCATTAGTTAATCATCTTCAACATATTTTTTATTTATCTCTGATACAGCTTATGCAAAGTAATTGTGTGTCATAGTTTCTGTTCGAAAGCTGTTGATAAAAAGTGGGTAATGTTGAGGTCAGAAGGAAGTTCAGCTACAAATATCTTTAATCTTTGACTTTTCCTGTAAACAATAAGGAAATAATTAGGGCCGTTACTGTTGGTTACTTTTTAATTATTGACTGAGCTATCAACTAAATCAGAAGTTCCATCAAAGGGCGTCGCTCATTAGTCTAGTCGTGTTTTCATCAGATATTCCTTTTTTCCTTCAAAGTTCTTGTGTTACTCAGTTTTAAATGTCAGGCTGCTCTCGGACGCCTTCTTCACCTCTGCCCTGGAGCGACTGTGGCTCCTGAACCTCTGTTACCGCCTCAGTTAAGGTCATTGTTTATTGATGGGCAATGCCGTAAACGTCTTGTAAATGTGAATCATGATTTAGTTTGCAAAGTAGTTTTAATGACAGAGTTGTGGCGTTTGATCCACACGCGGTAGAGGAGGTGGTGGTTGAGGAGTCCAAACACATCTACACGACTAAAGCTGCTTCCACTACGTTCAGCCACAGGAAACCGTATGTTTCAATCTTCTAGCCACGCCACAATATCAAAATCTACAGTTCGGAATAGAATAGAAATAAGAATTATTGCAATAAATTACATTATAGCTCAATCTTCAATGAAGGTACTTGAGTCATCTTCTGTACTCTGTAGTTGAGGTCTTCGAACGTTTCGCCTCCCATCCAAAAGGCTTCATCAACTCCTGTACGACCCCTGGGGGTACTTGGAATGGCCTCAGATTTAACAAATAAAAAAATAAAAAAACTGAGTGGAATTTCTACTAGGGCTGAACGATTAATTGCATTTGCAATTTTATCGCGATATTACACCACGCGATTTCGTAATCGCAGGGCACGCGATTTGGGAAGTAAATGGAGCAGCGAGATATGGCAGCAAAGTCCGCTCCGCCGCGTGCTTTTGTTTACGTCTCAGTCTAGTTAAGGTGCGCGGTAGATTGTGGATGTACAGTGAAAATATCAGCGTTTATCATGCAGCCACCGCGAAGGAATATTGCTTTTCTCTGTTAGCATTGCGTTAGCCGCAGCGCTAATCACGCCATTCCGTCGCCGCTACTACACGCTCTGGTGATCACAGAAACTCCCTCACCTCCGGATTCTACGCCTCTGCCTCCACAGACATATATAGGTGAGTCTGTGCTGATTGTAAAAAGTAAAGAGTCGTTTGTGGCTCAGTTTAGGGGGCTTATGTTTGGGAATGTTGTGGATAAAGAACTTATCTCAAAAGCATAATGACGTTTCATGACCATTAAGTATCCGCGGAGGCGAAGTGCCATGTGCCTTTATTTACCTTTGCGTCTACCGCATATCCGCTCCGTAGGTCGTACAGACGCAAGATGTAAACACTAAACTGCAGTATGAAAAGGGTTGGTAACTAGGAGTCCGTGTCATGTCTTATTTTGCTGAGGAAATGTGCTGTTTAAGCTGAAATGTCACTAAATGGCTGCGAGTCAAAGATTACGTGTCTGTGTTTGGCACCTCATGTCGTCTCCTTGTGTCGGTGTTCTTTTCTTTCTTCATATTGTCCAAAGTTACATCCCAAAACCAAAATGCTGCTCTTAATTCCACTGTGTTTTGGCGTGTGCTCCATCTGGCCTCTCCGTGTCCATCAATAACGCGCATCTGAAGCAACTCAGACAGGGATTTGATTGGCCGAAATAATAAAGTACTATTTAATAAATTAAATAGCTTATTTTGTATTAATTGGGAGTTTGATTTCCTAAAACTTTTCCAACTAGTTAAAGCAGACGTTTGTTCTTACTTTCCTGCACTTTAGTCTGGGTGATGTTACTGACTGGATCAGTGAGTTATTTTTTTTAAATATCTATATAATTTAGCATTTATTTATAGACTGTACTGTTAAGTTCAGACAGTTTAAGAAGTGCAGTCCACATTTTGAATAGGTCAAGCAACAATTTTGTTGCAACTTTCACTTCAAATATAGTTTATTATGAAACAGGCTGATTTATTGCTTGTGTTAGGTGAAAAATACATGAGAAGAGGACCTTGCAACAATAATCGCATATTTAATCGCAATCGCAATATTGAAGAAAAAAAATCGCAATTAGATTATTTCTCAAAATCGTTCAGCCCTAATTTCTACATAACTTTAAAAGGAAAGTTCATTTTTAATGTTTTTCAGTAAAGTGTGTTTTTTTTTTTTTTTTTTCTCCTACTAAATACTGAATAATTTTAGTTAAGTTGATCTTAGTAAAAAATATTGGCAGGATCCTCCGTGTGGCTGTGGGTTCTCGGACTGTAAATGAACGAGGCAAGGGGTACGTGAGACAAAAAAGGTTGGAAACCACTGTTATTGAAGACCGTTATAAACTACCAAAACTAACTAAATAAATGGCAATCACAATCTCTTGTTTAAAAAGTATGTCTTATATCAATAACACATTATGTTGAAATAAACAAGGAGCTCAATAAACAAAAATGCAATAAAAAATGTGTAAAAAAAATTGTCCTGAATGTACTTTAAAAAAAAAAAAAAGATCCTCCCCATCTAGGGAGCTTCCTTTTTGATATTTTTCACCAATGAAAACATCCTCGGCACTTGCGTTTTATTGTATTAATTGGGTATAAGGTTTACGTTGTGTGGCTTTAAAGCAGAACTAAGTAACTTGTTTATTGTGTAATTGGATGAACAATATCCCTCTCGTAGTATTTACTCTCACGGACAATTAATGAGTAAAAAAAAAACGCAACATGCTACGACACCTGCAGTGGCGCTTATGGCCTCCAGGGGCACGAGTTACTTGGTACTGCTTTAATTTATCAAAAAAACAAACTAACTTTTGGAAATTTATCAGAAATATGCAAAAAATATCCTGTTTCGAGAGGTTCCACATCAAGTATTATGTTCTTTTTAGCCACAATTTTCCACCTTTTTTTTGTTGGTTTCTTGACACTGAAGATGAGCTCGTTATTGTAAATGTGCATATGGTTTTCTCCTCCTCTGAGCTCTCATGTGTCGAAAGTAAACTCTCACATGTTATTTCCCTCTGCGTTGTGTAGGGGACCCGTGCACCGTGTCGTCGCAGCTGGAGCTGGAGGAAGCGCTGCGTCTTTATGAACTCAACAAGGACTCGGAGCTCATTATCCACGGTGAGGGCTTTACACAAGAGCGCCGTGTTCAAATGAAAGGTCACAAAGTCGGAGTTGCATTGCATACTGACTGATTAGGCGCTTGTGAGAGAACATGGCAAGGGTAATGATGGTTATAGTGCAAGAACGCCGGGTGTCGAAAAGATTTGTGGATTTGATTTGGACTTATTTTGTTTCTGCTTCACCTGCAAACCTCCAGGACAAACTTGCTAAATCATTATCATATTCCTGTAATAACTTTCCTTAGTGATATTTATAAACGCCTTTATGCTCTCAACATGGCGCACTTGTCGACATTGGATCGACGCGGTATACGGGGCCTGACGTCGCTCCGTGCCGTGTGAATTTTAAATCAAATCGAGGAGGTCGGGGGTGCACGGAGAAAAGAGGAAGCCGACAGCGCTACCGGGGTTGCCAGATCTGCGCGCTAACGAGCTCGCCGATGTCTGGACTCTGACTCACGCCCGTGCCCCCGAGTCTAGCTACCGTCTGCATCAGCGCGAGATCACGATCGTCTGCGGCTACACTGGGCGTCATCGCAAATGCTCTGACAATATGAGCACAGTAAAGGCTTCTCCATTCTATGCTGTATATTGCAGCACGAGGCTTTTTCTTCAAGCACCAACTATGAATCATTTGTGAGACAAACTAATCTGATCTCTATTTTCAAATTATTAACCATAAAAAAAAAAAGGGGGAATTTGACCAGGGTCTGATGTGGGTCTTATCAAAAACTAGCGGGTTCTTTCCAGAAATCTAAGCCTGTTGTCCACTACAGATCAAAATGCAATGCGAGTCATTTAAAAAAGCCTGTTTATTTAGGGTTTTTGATGTAGCGAAGTGAAAGCTTGTTAAAATGTCAATCTTAAAATCATTAAGAATAATTTTGGATCAAGGAGAACACCAGGATCATCTTTACTCTTGCATAAAATGGGGTGGGTGGTATTTCTTAATATTTCAGCTGGTGTCGTATTCATTTTGTACTAATCAGTCATTTTACAGTGGAAGGAAAAAGTGTGGAATTTCTCTCATTTCTGCCTAAATCGGTCACTAAATGTGGTCTGATCTTTATAAAATCACAGGAATGATTAAACGGTGTCTGCTTGAATTAACAACACCCAAACATTTACATTTTATCTTTTTATTGGCCATAACATGTAAACATTCACAGGAGAGCGTGGAATAAGTGAGTACTCCGCCTGAATCTCACTGAACTCCATCAGTTTTGTAAAGAGGAATGATCCAAGATTCATCCAGATCGTTTGAGCGTCTAATCTGCAAATACAGAAAAGCAGTTATTGCTGCAAAAGAAGGGTCAGCCAGCGATTTAATACGGGATTCACTCACTTATTCGCACGCTGTTGTGAATGTCTCAGGTTTTTCTGCAAAATATCTTGATAAACTTATGAATTAATTTTTCCATTGATGATATCACGGTGTCCAGGCCCTGAGGAAACAAAACAGCCTCACACCACGATTCTCCCTGCATCAGACTTCACAGCGTGCAGGGTTTTGATGTTGATGTGATGTTCCATTATTCCTCCCAAAATATTAAACTTGGGGTCCATCAGTCGACTAAATATTTTGCCTGATGTGGAGCGTCTAAGAGCTCTTTTGCAAACCAAAATGGAATATTTTGAAATATCTGCTGCTTAATCCTGCATCATACACAGGAGGATTATAGACAAGACGTGTTTAAAAATGGTTAGTGCATATTGGCTTTGGCCTCTTCTTATTTACTTGATAACCTTTGGACATTTGATAACAAAGATGATTCTTAAATTATGCACTTGGTAAGGGAAATAATGTCGAACTGCCATCGAGCTAAACCTATTGTAAAAAAGGAAGTATTACAGAAGACTGTTGTTATGGTGCTGTGTATAGTGGAGCATAATGTGACGCATACAGATCCCAGAGCCTGAATCAATGTAATTAGCAGATAGAAATCTCACTCCAGGAATGAAAAATGAACAAGTCCATGCAATGAGAGTCGGGCAGCTGCTGCTCACCTTGAGAA
The DNA here is from genome assembly GCA_021464625.1 of Proterorhinus semilunaris. Lineage (NCBI taxonomy): Eukaryota > Metazoa > Chordata > Actinopteri > Gobiiformes > Gobiidae > Proterorhinus > Proterorhinus semilunaris. The sequence continues at coordinate 24,690,580 of CM038358.1, read as the reverse complement.
GACGGCCCATCTGCGCAGCGAGCAGCCTTTCGACTTTCAACTCGGCTTTCCACCTCCTCTCTCTGCATAAAGCCGTCAGAGCCTCTAGTTTAACATTGAGGATTTTATGATTTTTAACAGTGAAAATGGTTCTATGTGTAAAATGAATGTGCCCATCCACAGGAAACCCAACAGCGATAGTAGAAGTTTGTACAGGTGAAAAGTCGCTTGGTGTGAGGATAAAGCATACATCTTGTTTCTCCCCTCAGTGTTTCCGAATATCCCGGAGAAGCCCGGCATGCCGTGTCCAGGAGAAGACAGTGAGTGAAACTTCTACTTTTTCAAACCAGCAGCATCGACCGTATAGTGGATATAAACTATTCACGATCTCAGCCGTGACCTTTGGGGGAAATTCATGTGTTTTATTTATTCTTGCTCAGAGTCTATATACCGGCGCGGGGCGAGACGCTGGAGGAAGCTTTACTACGCCAGTGGCCACGCTTTTCAGGCGAAGCGCTTCAACAGGGTGAGGCAAAAAACACCCCCAAAACTACCAGGAAGTAACTCGGAAGTGTTGATTTTCTTTTATATTGATTATTCCTTTAAATCATACAACTACAGAGCATGTGGTTTCGTGTTACGACTGAAACGTCTTTGTTGTTCATTTGGATCTCCATAAACTTCTCTTCCTGGGATCCTGTGGAAAAATAAACACTGACTCCATTGACCTCTTTAACCCCCACCAGAACTGAGCAGATTTTCTCCAGTTTGGCTTCACCCAAATCTAAGCTTCTCAAAAAAAAGCATCAAAATGGCAACTCAAAATGGGCCAAAATGAGGATGAAAGCGCAACATCAGAAATGGTGGGGAAAAATGTGACAAAAATTAAAGAAAAAATAAAATAAAAGCCACTTAACCCATTTGGGCCTAAACGCCTGGAACAAATGCCTGTAGGCGATTTCAGAAAAGACCCCAAAAACCTGACGTTTTTCTGGAAATTCAGCAATCATGTCAACGCCTACTAAATGATTGATTTCTCAGCCTCTGTAGCAGATAGGAACAAAATTCCAAAAGTATTTGAGACCTTACACTTGTGGCTTTCCTGAGGATTTATTTAGATACACCACAAAAAAAATGTATAAAAGCAAAGTGAAATAACGTATATAGCCCTCTTATACTAAAATATAGGCCTATATTTTTTATGTTTTACCTTTTTGTAATTTGTCTTTTGAGGTCACTTCAAAAATGTCTAGCAGCCAATTGTCTAAACCCAAAACAATATCCACTCTTTAAAATACAATTTAATTAATAGTTTTATTTAGAAACCTGTGGGAAATAAGTATAATCATTATTAAGCTATAAATATATAAAAACCTTGTAGAGCTCAGTGGAAACCGTCTGACTCAAATGCATTGAAACTTTCTGTCTCTCAAACTGTCTAACACTTGGCGATGTTCTCTGCCCTTGTGAGCAGCGGGCCCACTGTGCCATCTGTACAGACAGGATCTGGGGCCTGGGGCGGCAGGGGTACAAATGCATCAACTGCAAACTATTGGTTCACAAAAAGTGCCACAAGCTGGTCACGGTGGAGTGCGGCCGGCCGATGCTACAGGTCAGTGCCGGAAGCGGAGCCTCGTCTTTAACCTTCATGGGGTTTGTTTATTTTTTTATTGCTAATGATGATGTGTTTTCCAAATCCAGGACCCAATGACCCTCATGCAAGGCCCGACGTCAAATCAATTAGACCAAACTGAGCAGCCAGGTATGATTACACGCATCCTAGACTATTCAATATGATTTTCTGTAAAAATTCTTGTCTTTCATCGTGATAAATTGATGTAGAACGTATAGCAATAACTATTACAAGTTACAAAACTTGGCACGTAAACTTTGGAAAAAGTAGGGCTGGGGAAAATTGGGGGAAATGGGGGGGGGGGGGTGTGAAATGACATTTGGGGAAGAAATATATGTTTAAAAAAATAAATGAAATGAAAAAAGGGTGAAAATTGAGAAAATGTAAAAATGTAATTAAAAAAAAATGTAGAAAAATTGGGTTAAATTTGTGGGGGGGAGGGGGGGGAGTTGACATTTGGGAGGAAATGTCTAAAAAAAAGAATACTCGGGAAATTTGGGGAGAAAAAAGAAACATTCGTGAGAAACTGGGGGAAAAACTTGTAAAATAAATTACACGGGGGGTGTAATTTATGATATCCCAGGTTCGCCTTTTGTAGTTAAATTAAGTTTCTTTGTTGTTTCAGCTCAAACAAATGATACAAATGAAATTAACATTATTATTCTGTTTTATGGTTCTATTTAACAAATATTTTAGTATCGGTATCGAAATCTGAAATGTTAAAGTACCGGTATAAACATTTTTTAAAAAGTAACGGTACCCAGCCCTAGTCAGTATAGTTGTGGCTAATATTTGTAGACGTATATGAAGCATTTCCCCAATGGTTCAGCTGTGGTGTGGTTCGCCCTCTGCACCAGACTTAAGTCCTGTCAGGTGTTTGGACTGAGCTCGGATTGTGTTGCTATTGTTAGAAAACCAGTGGAAACGATGACACGGAGCTCATTAAAAACATGAGGAACTCTGAATGGGTTTGGATATAGGTGATATTTAGAACCTGGAAGTTGATACTGTGTTATAATGGCACGGATAACAAGACATTTTTCCCAAATTACCGCAAAATCAGTGAACAATATATACATACAGACAAAAGCCCTGGATTTCCACTTAATTGCACATTTGTCGTTAGTTTTTGAGAAAAGGTCTTTCCGGTACTTTCTCTACTCTTAATGAGGTGCTTGATTCTAAACAAGTGAGAAGTGAAGCGCAAGCAAATAAATGACCACATAAAGTAAAACCATTATATACTGTATAACCTGTGAATGTATAACCCCTGTATGTTACCCTATAAACACATTGGCTTTAGGAATACAGTAGCTTTTTGAACCCAAGAGAGTCAGTGACGACCTCAAAACTGCACGTCAAGGCTCAGTTAGAAAATGTTTAGACGTTTTTAGTAATAGTGTTTTGTAGCAGCTACTGTATGTGTGATCTGTCATTTACTTCTTATTCAAAATGTTTTCTTGATGATACACTTTCTCCTTCCGTCCGGCGTTTAAATGACTATAGCGTTTGTGTAGCTGTGAACAAAGCCTGTTACTGTCTCACACTTGGTTATCGCTTGTGTTTTTTTTTTTTTATTATTAAACCTTCTCTTTTTTTTTGTCCCCTCCGCGTCCTCCCACTCTCCTTCTGCCTCGTGTGTCTGCGTCTGTCACTTCCTCCTCTAGGCCCGCACAAAGACTCCAGAGAAAGCCTGACGTACGACGGGGAAGAGAAAGAGGTGAGGGATTCTGATGTCTGTCGTGTGAATATGTACATGAGAATGTGGATACAGGGAAGAACCTATTGAGGCAGTGGATAGAAACCTAGCAACAATGAACTGTAGTAAGTGCGTTGTGGATAAACGGAAAAGGTAGGAAAAAGAGGTGACAGTTTAATTTAACTAAAAGACGAGCGCCATGTTGAATTTAGGTTTTACGGAATCAGAATAGGATTTATTGCAATTGCTGGTGAACAGGTTCAGAAACTAGGAATCTTCTTTGGTGTAATACGCTGTTTCCCAACCGGGGTTTCCAGGGGCTGTCTTATTGCCGTTTTTGACTATAAGACAAAACGTAATTGTACATTTGAGCATTATGGTGATTTAAAAACATTTACAATAAAGAAAATGAGTTTGAAATCACTAAGCAGAGGGTGTAACAAAAGAGGTTGGGAACCACTGTAGTAATACACTTTAAAACGTGAGGTTTTTGCGCTAGCTGAGACCCGAATTGGTTCTGATTGATCCGAGTTAGTTCTGTTTTTGTCCCTGGGGTTCCATCTGGGTTTAGTCTTTATTTTGGGGATTTGTAGAATATTGAAATGATAGATTTGTGTTGCCTAACGTTATTTAGACTAGTCATGCAGTCCAGCCCGGGAAAACCATTTTAATAAACATCTTTCATTGGGGTAACATTTACAGCTTGAAGAATTTTGATTATGAACCATTAAACTTTATTTAAATAAGAATGAGAAAAAGACGTAATAGTCAGTATTGTGAATCACCAAAACTGGAGTTTAGGGCGACTCGTATATCAATCTATATAAAACAACAACAGATATGCCTCCTATGGACAAGTGTTGCAAATTAGCAGATTTGCTATAACACTAAAAAACAATGTATCTGGTTTGTCCAATGCAGTTATGTCCATATCAAATAAACGAATAATAATAAACAATACATTTTTGGGCTGAATATTTATCGTCTGTACATTTATTAGCCTTTTTCCTTATATTTTCTTTGTGAAACTTTTTATTTATTTCAGCTTGTGTGGTATTGTAGGATATGGTCATGCACTTTTAGAACATATCTTTACTGTCATGTTTATGCTTTAGAGTTGAAAGTACCTAGTAACTTTATAATCCATAATATCGTTTATCTCAGCATATCGAACTTCAAAAAAAAACCTGCCTTAATGTTGCCAGATATGCCACGTATCCCACGTACCCATAATGCATATATTGTAATTCCGCTGCCCTTCTACGTATCCCTTTGAATGACCCCGTGTCCGGCTGTGATAAAGTGCGCGTGCGGACGTTGCTGTTGTGTGGCTATTGATTTCCGTTGCCGGGGCTAATAAAGTAACCTTTTATCACCGCTCCGAACACCAGAGGCTGATGAATGAGGCCAGATGAAACCGAGGCTAAAGGCCAAAGCTAAAAGCATATTTTTGATGCTGATGTTTTCCCCAAGAGTGTTTTTGGGGCGATATTGCACATGCCCATGACTTTATTAAAACGATAAGACTGGATTAGATGGCGGCTAAATGGTCTCACATGTCTGGCATGGAAACGTTTGGCCAACACGAGATGGATACTGGGGTTTCATCGGGAAACGTGAGTAGTAGGAGCTTCCACATTTGTCAGTTTACTCATTTATTTCTTTTCAGGCTTAGACGTGGTTTATTACACCCAGTTTAGACACAATTTGGCCTGGTGGTGGGGTCAATTATTTTATGACATTGTACTTGATGAGTTTGAAAACAACTACACCAGATTGGATCAGAATCTATATATGGAGACGATAATTATTACAAGCTTTGTTTCACGTATGTTGTTTTAAATGGAGCACGACATATGATTTTGACCTTTTTTGTGTGTTTTATAGAAATAGTTTATCACACTGATTTTGGAATAGTCATTTCAACACCAAGGAAAATGGGATGGACTGGCTACCGTAGTTTAATATTTATTTTTTAACATGACTTCTGCTTCAAAGAAACGGGACTTTATTGATCCGTGAGGGAAATTACTCGGCCACAGTAGCTCAATAATGCAATCAAAACAAATCTTAAACATTCTAGGGTAAAACCAATTGATCTGTGAGAAAAAAAACAAAGAAAATGTACAAAATATAATGCTATTAGACTCTTGAACATGAAAACCCTCTCCACTTTTCAATCCTCTTTCACCACTTGCTGCCTTGTTATGTTGTAAACCTGTAATTTGCCCCCAAGTCGATGGTTTCCATGGATAAGCCTCGCTCAATACTCTAAACAACCCCCAGGATCCACTAATTGATCTGGGACCGTGCTGTGATTAGGAAGAAAGCTCTGTTATACCTGTTTTGCTGCGACTAATGTTGTCTGCAAACAGGCTGGGGTTTTGGAAAAGGCCGACCGCGAATTCTTCGTATTGAAGAAAGGTAATCAGTGAGGGATCAGTTTGATTGTTAGCTTATACTTTAGTTTAGTCTTTGGATTTGGCCATGTGTTTTAGTTCCAGGTTTGTCCCGGTGTTCCAGTGAGCCGAGCTAAAAGTATCAATGTTCACGTCTTATGTTCCTCATAGCAAACCGTTATTAAAGGCCCTATAGATACAGACTGCATCTCTTAATCGCCCACATATGGTCATATTGTTAAGCAGTTGAGGGGAAAACAAATAGGACTTTCTCCAATTATTCAAAAACTACTTAACAGATGCTGAATTATGAATATAGTTTTTGACTAAATAAAAATGCAAAGACATTGAGAGGAGCAAAGTAGTTCAACAGTCCATAAATACATAAGAGAATGCTAACATTATGCTTCATGTTGGCATGACTGCATTTTTCTTTCCTTCTACTGAACAATCTGCTGTGAAAAAACATTCACATGGACCCGATTCAGACTTGACTTTATATGTGTGTGATAAAGAAGTTTATATTTCGCCAGAAAATGGCTAGAAAGAGTGAAAAATTGTGTTATCCCAAAATGTACTTCCTTCCTCTGCAAGGCCACGCTCCCTTTTATGACGCGATGCCACCTGTATCTATACCTGATGCTTGCTTTATATTTATTAAAAAATAATGACACAAGCCACAAAATTAAATGTTAGTTGTGGTCCAGACTCTGAACTTTACACACATATTTTTAGCGTTCCAATTCTTCACAGGGACAAGTTTATACATGGCACATTTCACAACTTTAGGGTCACTTTTGCAGAAATGCAAGAAAACTGGCCCGGACCTTCATAAAAATGTATACGAATGCTTTATAATGAGATGCAATGCACTGTTTTTCCCCACAAATATCTGAATTTACAATGTACTAAAGGAGGGCAAAACAAATTTTATTCCAAAACTAGAAAAAAAAAATCTGGTATAGTGCCTTTAACTGCTTTTAAACTATGTTTTGCATAATATTACACAACTTAAGAATGAAATGTTTCTTTTATTACAATTTTAACGCCCCTGCTTTATGATCAATGACCATTTTTTATTGTTATGTTATTGTTTAAAGCCTATATTTAAAAAATCTGGACAGGTAAATTGTTTTCGCAGCTGCCTCATTTACTAATTCACTGTAAAATGGGCAACCTTATTCGACAGGTAAATGTATGAAATTATCTTATTTGGCGAATGTACATAGGTTGAATGTAAAACGACCCGATAGCCCTGAACATGCGCAGCTCCACTCGATCAGCAGCTTGTTTGGTATTAAGATTAACTTTACAGCCTTTTACCCATGCTCCACTGAGGCAGCCCCCATCAGCATGTTTTGGACATTTTCGGAAGGTTTAATCCTGGCACATCTAGTTTTGGCTCCTGATCGAATCCCCTGCTATTGAACAGGGCATTCGCACATGTCCGTAAAATGATAAAGAAAGAGTTGAGCACAGATGGAGAAGCCGGGCCACGCGTGATGATGATGATATCCCAGGTTTGGCGTGAGACTCGGGGGATGTGCACTGTCACGGGCACTGGCTTTAGATGGATTTGTCCCGGTATTGGTTCACTGCAGAACAAATTACAGTTGAGCTGAGGAGCGAGGGGGAGAGATCAGTGTGCACACTGTAAAGGTGTCGTCAACGCTAAAGACTGGATAGTGCAGCTTTTAATCAAATCTGGAGCCCCGGTGCCATCTAATAAGGCCAAGACGGTCATTACTGTGATGTACTTCTACAATAAAGCAAGAGTTTAATTTGGGAATCACCCTAAGGAAATCAGGAGCTCGCCAAATCACCTCTAAATGAACTTGCAGAAGGTTAAGAGCCAAAACATTGTTACTGCACAGGTTTAATGTCCTGCTCGAATATTGAGTTTGTAATTTTCTCTGTCCGTCTCAGGCTCTCAGCAGCAGAGACCCGGGGAAGTCGCCCTCCAGTCTGGGTCTGGCAGATTTCGACCTGCTGCGGGTGATCGGGAGAGGGAGCTACGCCAAAGTGCTGCTCGTGCAACTCAAGAAGACGGAGCGGATCTACGCCATGAAGGTGGTGAAGAAGGAGCTGGTCAATGACGACGAGGTAAAGTCCACGTACAATAGATATGAAGCATGTGACCTGTCAGAGAAACTGTTGGCTCTACTCACATGTGTCCTGCTCTACTTGGTAGAGTAATGGTAATTGGTCCTGATGTACCGGTAGTCTTTTTTTAAGTCGTCTTTTGACACAATTTGCTGAAAATCAAGTTATTTACGATTTGTGTTTATTGAAATATATCTACAATATCGTTATTGCAATATTGCACAGCCATATGTCACAAGTTACTTCAATATTGTTCAGCCCTACTTGCCAGTGTTGACGATGATGCACATTCGGGTCAATTATGAGGAGAAGAAGCGTCCTAGATTTATAGCTATGGTGTATGGCTGGGTGATTAATCGAAATCGCAATCTCTACTTTGGTCAGTCTCAATAGTCGTCATTGGACTTTAGAATCAACAGGTTTACAGCCATTTCTTTGACAAAAACAGCATCTCGTTTGGGCGAAACACACTGGAAGTGTGTTTGTGTGTTTATTAAACAGGAGGAAAGCATTTGTTTTTGTGTGAGCTGAGGTTTGAATAAAAGATGCATCTAATTTTAGTAACCAGCAAGTTGTATTTCATTTATTATATATTTTTTAATAATAATTGAAACTCGAGATCGATCTATATGGGGAAAATAATCTTGATTATTTTTTTTCCAAAATTGCCCAGCCCTACTATGGTGTAATTCTGAAGTCTGGATGAAATGTGCATCTAATAAACACACGGTCTGAAAATGAGATAACTCGGGTTGTGCAGCTCGTAGTCAACATTAACTAATGGTTTAAAAAGTAGCTCTTGCAGGAGTTCACATAGATGAAACCAAAGCTACACAGTCGTAGGTAAACCTTTTTGGAAAATATGAAAATGATTACATAAACATTTTAGTTACATTGTCCAATATAGTGCTGGCTGGTGTTGTACTTAAAAAAAAAAAAAGGCTTCATATTTCCTGACAATGCAGTGGGCCGTATGTAGCTTAATTGGCAGTTCTAGTGTATGTGCTTGAATGCAATTAGTAGCTGCATATGTTGCGTGAAAGAGGGATGAGCCGTGATAGAAGTCTATACAATGTGACAGTCAAGTAACACCTCTGCGAGTTGGTTAACACGGCACCCGTCACTCTGCAGTCGATGCTGGTTTTAATCAATGCCGTTTTTCTTTAGCACAGGCCTGTTTCACGTGATTGAACCCGCAGTAGCTCCCCGTCTTCCCCCGGCTCGCGCTGAATGGAGTCTTTGGAGCCATCACTCTGCCTAAGAAGGTGCAGATAAACCATCATGTCATCGCGGGTTGATTTTAGCTCCCGCAGTCGTTACCCCGGATTAGACGCACTTAGCATGATTGACAAATTGACAAGAGCTCGGCGATCGAAGGAGAAGGGTTTTGCCGTCAGCCGTGTCCAGACGTATTATCATCCGCTGTCAGTAGACCCGCTGCATAGATTTAAACTGCCTTTTCTCTCCGCAATCCAGATAGCATCGAGTTGCAGGGGAACGAGTGCTTATTCAGCGGCTCGTGAGTTCAAGGGTATGCCGTCAGTGGAGGGTAGGTGGATTGACGTCTGGGTGTGTCTCTTTCTACAGGACATTGACTGGGTTCAAACGGAGAAGCACGTTTTCGAGCAGGCGTCCAACCACCCCTTCCTGGTCGGCCTCCACTCGTGTTTTCAAACAGAAAGCAGGTCAGTATTCAGCGCGATGGCTTTTCCTGCGCTGTGGTGTTGGATACGTTTACGCCAAGTACTCTCCCCTCCCTTGACTAACATAATGCCCCCCTTCACTCTATAAATCCCCTTTTTAACGCAAGCTTCCTTCTGCTCACTATTCCTCCTCTGCACATGTCCAAAACCTCTCAATCCGGGCTCATTGTGAAACATTTCACAGCAGCGCAGCTACTCCCTGATGACTTTATATTGCTAACACAAGCTGTCCCTGTTGTGAAATGGGGAAATTATTACAACAGGCTTCAGATTGTTGACATGGTTTTGTAAAATCATTCTCGTGCTTCAGTCATGTCAACGTTGCTGTTACAAAAGATAAATATAATCATTTTGATTAACCTCCTCCCTCCCGCCTTTTCTCCAATTCAGCTTTACACCCAAATCTAAAAGCGCCTCAACTGGAGTTTACAGCCTATGTAACTTTTTTTTTCTTGTTTTGGTCACCGTTTTTGTAGGCGTTTTTCTTCCAAACCATTTTGTCGTGTTTTGGTCATTTTCTTTTTTCTTATTCCGTTGCTTTTTTGTCGTGTTTTTGTCACTTTTTTCGTCTCATTTGTGTCACGTTTTTGTCACTTTTTTTTTCTTTCTTTTGCATCACTCTTAAGTTGTGTGTTTTTTGTTGTTGTTTTTTTTTTGCTTTTTTATTTTGTTGTTACTTTTCTGGCATATTTTTGTTGCTCTTTTGCTCTTTTTTTGCTTTTCAATTTGGGTAATGCCAAACTGGAGAAAATGTGCTTTCTCATGTGGGGGTTAAGAGATTACGTATACGCCAAATGTGTGAGATTTGTTCCTCATGGATCAGTGACAACAATCGACAAAGATCTCTCTGCATGAGATCCCAAAAAATGTTCTCCGAAGAAGGACATGTGCTTTCAATAACCACCCAGGCTGTCTGTGGAGCAGTTCCAAAGCATCTGATTCTTCTGCTGCTTTTTGTCGATTTACAAAGCCATCTTTAAAGAGACTAAATTACGAGGAGGACTGTAACTAAATTATTCTGTATCAGTTTTTTGCTTTCTAATAAAATAACTTTATAGTATTTTTATTCAACTTCCTGCTGTAACTGCTCAATACAGCATTTATTATCAGTGTCTGCTTCCTGTTTATTTCATTTCCTCTGCGCTGCTTCAATCAGTGTTGGGAAATGATTGACCTAAAACCCAGTCTGTTCCTTTTTGTTCTTGCTTTTGTGTTTGGCTGCTGTTTCTGCTGAGTCTGTTTCTCTGAAGCTGGCAACAGAGAGGACTTTGCAGACTGTGGGAATGGAAAGTCTTTAAAAACGTCTTTTTTTGTGTGTCATTTTTCAGACTGTTCTTTGTTATCGAGTACGTGAACGGAGGCGATTTGATGTTCCATATGCAGAGGCAACGGAAACTTCCAGAAGAACACGCCAGGTGCTGACTTCATACTGGATGATTGTCTTCAATGTTGTTTTTGCATAAATTAGGCCTAATGCTGCTAATCCTTTAATGTTACTTCCTAGAGCCCTTTTTTGTATTTTCAAAGCAATTGGGGGACAAACATCAATGTTATTATTTCATGTTTATTTTTTTGATAGATCTCTGAGTTACCTGCTACAAACCAGTCCAAACCTGAGTTAAACTAGCACAAACCAGTGCAGCCATACCTGATCAAATCTAAACCAGTCAAAACCAGCTCTAAACCAGTCAAAACCAGCTCTAATCCAGCATAAACCAGTCTAAAACTGCTCTAAACTGGTCCAAACTAGGTCTGTACTGGCCCAAACCAGATCTCTAAACCATGATAAACGCAGTGTAGCCATAGGCAGAATTAGAAACAACACATGATTTGATGAAGTGTGCTCCACATAACGGTTGAGCAAACTATTAAAGGGCCAAGCAAGACAATATTATTTTTACAATGTGTTATAAATTGAAGCGTAATGAACCTAAATAAAGTAAATCGAACTGCGGAAATTGTGTGTGAAATTGTTTGTCATGTGTTTTTGTAATGTGAATCTCTGTCAATATTCGATACGTGTTTTGTGTTTTCCTAGGTTTTACTCGGCGGAGATCAGTATGGCGCTAAACTACCTTCACGAACGAGGAATCATCTACAGAGACCTGAAACTGGACAATGTTCTTCTGGACTCCGAGGGCCACATCAAACTCACCGACTACGGCATGTGCAAGGTACTGTCGGCGCTCTGCGGAACTCGCACTGCATTCAGGGGCCGGACTCGTGTGTGTGATAGAAAGTGTAGTGCTGGAAATGGTTTTAAATGAAGGATCTGTTACTTTTGTCTTACATTCGTAGGAAACGAAAGACAATACCCATGTAAGAATGGTATTAAATTGATTTCACATCTCAGACTATTAATATAAACATGTAATACAAAGCTTATTAATGCGCTGGCTTTGACTTTAACAAGAAATGCTAATTATGCAAATCATTTCACGGCTCTGTACTAAAATATATAATGTGAACGGCCCATCATTGTATTTTTTAGTGACTTTTCAGCCCTTTTTTATGAGTAATTTTAAATAAATGTTTGATTCGTCTACAGGAGGGTTTGAGGCCCGGAGACACGACCAGCACTTTCTGTGGGACGCCCAACTACATCGCACCCGAAATCCTCAGGGGAGAGGACTATGGTCAGTACCACTGGGGACTGGGGGGAAGAATTGTCTTTGTGTGGAGCATTATTGTACAGTAGCCTTGGCATTACCCAAATCTAAAAGCAAACAAGTGGCATGAGAGCGACAAAAACGCGCTGGAAAAACAACAAGAACACAACAAAAAGAGTGAATGATTAAAACGCAACAAAAAAGCCCAAAAAATAAGATGGAAAAAGTGACCAAAAAAGAGGTCGTGTTTGGCTGTTTTCACCTCTCGATCTCTTGCAAAGCTTAATCCTTTCATCGAGGCAGAAAAACACTCGCCATAGCTTTACAACTGCCACACAAGGCAGCTGTTTTAATTTTTTTAAACACTTGTCCACTAGGAAAGAGTGTGTTCTATTTGTTTTAGATCAATATTGCATTTTCCAACCAACTAAGTGATATTTATTCAAGAAGATTATCGATAAATACTTGCAGGAAGCAAAACGCTACCTCTGTGACGCCGTCAACATTTGAAGATTAATTTTGTCAGTCGTCACAAACGTCTAGCTTTAAACTTTTTGAACAGAAGTATGTGAAGTGCCATGTGACTAAGGTTAAAGGTTAAATTACATGTAAAGACGTGTCTGGTGCTTAGAGTCTGTGTCAACGTCAAAGCATCGTGTCCAAACGTCAAAACACAATTAAAAATGGAAGAAAATAACACCTCACCTTAGTTACTGGAAGTCGTTCCTTAGCAACTCGTATATTTGAGTCGCCTGCGTGACAACTTGACGTGTACAGATCACTTTATTTTCATCAGAAATAGTTTTGCCAAAGTAAAGCTTGGATTTTGCTACAGAAAGTTTCCATATCCTTTTGTGTGGACAAAATAATAGGAAGTAAGAATTAAAATGAGCGAAATTCACCTTGAACTGAAACATTGAATCCAAAAGATTTTTTCACGAACTCGTTTCCAGCTCTCACAAACACTCCACACATCCCGATTGTGAATTATTTCCACTTTTAGACACCAGGGAGTTTCGACTCGTCCATGAGAGTCATTGATTACATCGCACTGTACAGTATTGACACCCAGATCACTGTTCTTCTGCTGTTCTCAGGGTTCAGCGTGGACTGGTGGGCGCTGGGGGTGCTCATGTTCGAGATGATGGCGGGACGATCACCCTTCGACATCGTGGGCAGCTCCGACAACCCGGACCAGAACACAGAAGACTACCTCTTCCAAGGTACTAAGCCCACACTTCATAACTAAACCCGTCATACTTTTGATTCGAATAATGGGTTTCACGAGCCCACAACGCTCAATTCCCCCGGGAACTAGTGTCAATAAGGTAATAATGTGGTGGGCTTAGATAAATATAGCAAGTTAATCCTTTATTATCCATTATAATGCCTTGGATTTATAGAGCGCCTTTGAGATTTAACATACTATGTTTATATTGCATCGTTCCTTCACTCCTCTGTCTCTGGTGTTTGTTAAAGATTGAAAATGGTCTCAGATCAATCACTATCACGTTCACACATTCATAGTCATTTTAAGGCGAGACGCTGCTGGTGAATGGGGAGTTAATTAAATGTATGGAAATCAATTTGAAACTAATGCAGAACATTACGGATATAAATGAGAAAACAATCGCAAGTTTTCTGTCATGTTATGTTTTGAGATGAAAATAAGGCATTTTGTGCAGAAAAATGGCCAATCAGCGACAAAATGTAAATAATGGATAGACCCAGATTTAAATGTATGGTTTTATTTAGTAATTTTTTTTCAGAGGGTTGTTTAGTTTTTTAGTTAGTCTTGAGTAGTACTGGGTACCGTAAAAAAAAAGTCCGATACTGGTACTTTAACGATACTTGGTTTTCGATACCGATACAGAGGAATACTGTTAAGAATGTGAAGAAACTTCCTTCACAAGGGGGGAAAAACACTTTCCATGTTTTTCTTATTTTTTTCTTCCCATTTTTATTTTCGGTACTTGCTTTTTTCGGTACCGGTAGTACCTAAACCTTCTTTTTCGATGCCATACTGGTATTGTTTAATGGTACCCAGCCCTAATCATGAGTGAAAAAATCTGTAAAAACTCAAACTTTGCCCTGTTTTTTGGGGTTCAAAGCTCAATAAATCAGGATGGAGATTAGATATTAAAACATCTCTCTGAAAAAAAACCTCTACCATGTTAAAGTTTGGAGTCTGTTGGAGCGACTAAAGTGGTGAGGTAAAGCAAAAACCTAATTTTGAGAAAACCTGTCCTAAAATCTTTCACATTTCTCCGCTCTTCTGTACCGGGTGTCGCTCGCAGAAAGAAAAATCCCATAAAATCCCATTATAGCATCACCTCGCCGGTCACATGGATGTAAAATATGTCAATATCTGTGAATGAATGCGGTGGGAAAGCCGGCTTTGCGATGTAGCTACTTCCCGGGATATCTCCACCTCACTCGCGGACAAAAATCATAAAATAAGCATCGTCCACTAGGGTAAGTTTTAATTCTCTGACGTGAAAGATGTTAAGGGAGGAAACCGGCTAAAAATCAATACTTTTCACCTGCCGTGTCTCGCCTTGTATGAATTAAAATATGCTCCACAGACTTTCTAACCTCATAATTTATACAGGTCATAAAATCAACTTTCCAACTATATTCCTAACCTTCTAGAAAAAATGAAATGGAGTTTGATTGTTTATCTGAAACCGAGCTACAGACTAAAAATAGCCGCATGAAAACATAAAACAATTTCAGCCGACACCTTCGTATTCACACCTCGCTCTCGGACGCCATCTGCTCGTCCAAAAGTGTGAAGTTCTGTTTTTGTCCGTTATAATGTTGTGAGCGTTGAAGAAAAGCATCGTTTACTGCGCGTTGTGTGAATTTGTTTGCAGAGTTTTTCATCGCAGCTGGGATGAGATTTTTTTTAGAAAGCGGTCATCGTTACTGGGCTGTTTTTTTTTAGAATGGAAGACGTCCCATGAATTTGATCGGATTTATGTTGTGGAATTTGTTACTTCAATCCTAAAATGGCGATGTCTTCTTGATGATGGTTGTGCAGGTGCAGGTGTGCGCAAAACGACAAATTAAATAAATGAGGATGCGCCTTCTTAATTTGATCTAACACACCGGCGCAGATGGTGTGAAATTTGTTCGTGAAGTCCCTCGTGGTCCGCCATATGTTTCCTGAGGTCGGCGCATGAACAAGATCAATTAAGTTTATTCTCATAAACTTCTTACAACACACAAAAGCAATAGCCGTTTGTATCCGCTTTTATTTATTGATAAAAGGCCTTTAATCAGACTTCTGCCGTTTGGATGACCTTTATTGGAAATATTATGAAAGGACATCATGCGCCTTTAATGATAATTTTAATCATGTGAATTATAATCTTGTCCCTGTTTTTAGGTGATTAGGTCATTTCATTGTATAAATATATAAAGTAAAAGTATTGATAATAATGATAATATTTTCAGGGGGTCATTTTTTCTTTTATCACCCGCCTGAACCGAGCACATTTTCTCCAGTTCGGCTTCACCCAAATTTAAAACCTTCTCGACTGCAGTTTACAGCCTGTAGGCCAGTGTAACGCCTCATTTGAAAGCTAAGAACTATAAAACTGATCGCTTCTTTTGTTCTCTCCTTTTTTTTATGCCACTTTTTGGTTTTGGTTTTGTCCAATTTTTTTTTTCACTTTTTTGTGGCTCTCTTGTTACCTTTTGAGGTGTTTTATTGCGTTTTCATCCTCCTTTTTGTCTAATTTTTGTCACTTTTTACGCTTTTTAGATTTGGGTAAAGCCAAACTGGAGAAAATGTGCGTGGTTTAGATGGGGGTTAAGAGCTTAACAGAAAATACACGTTGACGAGAAGTGTACCATTAAACAGTAAGAATCGCCTTTAATCGACTTTCCTGTAAAACAAAGTCAGGCCTCAGTCCACATCATCCACATCATTTAAACTGTGTCCCTTTGAATCCTGGGAGTAAATTAGTTTTTCCATAACGGTTTTAGAGAAAACACACGCACGGCCGCAAGAAAAACAATGCCGTAAAAAAGAAGAGATCTGCTTAACTGAAGTGCTCATATTTTTTTATTGCTCTTATCATTGTAACGTTTCCGGCTTCAGCCCTGAATCTGTATTATTCCACAATTTGCCTTTTTGTGAGTTGTCCACTCTTCGATGGTAGGAGGGTCGTGTCTCTTATCCATTTCCAGGGAAACGCGTTCTTACTCGCTGTCGATGGCGTCCAGAACAACCTCTTATCTGTCATTGCCATTACACAAGTATCTGCACCTCTTGTACTGTACTGGATAGTGAATGCCTCTGTGTAATACCCTCTCCTGCTGCAGTGGGATACTCCTCTCCGCCTATGGCTCCTTAGAGTGGCCTCTCCACACTTTTACTGCCTCAGAAATGTCAACGCCACTCACCCTGATCTTCACCCCGATCTTCACGCCGATACACAGAAGTACTCACCTCTCTCTCCTCTCTCCCTCTTCTGTGCACAGTAATATTGGAAAAACAGATCAGAATCCCGCGCTCGCTGTCCGTCAAAGCCGCAAGTGTCCTCAAGGGATTCTTGAACAAGGTAAGAGGGGTCGGCCTCGGCCCGGATCAAACTCCAGCACTGTTGGCCACGAAAATGGCTTTAGTATCGGCGTCAGCAGACAAAGCGTAATGGCACTCAGACACTACACGCATTGTTCATTGTAGTTTTAGATTTATATCAGATTGCATTTGTGGACATGCTATTGAACATCATAGATAGATATTAAGGTGGAGATGGTTGATCAATAAAGGGTATCTTGAAATTGTCCAGATTACATGCTAGAGTAACACTTAAGATTACAGCCCGCGAGTTCCATCATGTGTAGGTACAGGGAACAATAAAGTAATTACACATGCAAGGTTTAATAACAGTGTCCAAAGTGCAACAATTGTTAAAAACGTGTAATAAAGGTGTTTTGGCCTTTATACAGTTTCATAAATTGGGGAAATTACGACATAACTAAAGCGTAAATACACCTAATGCAGTGTTTACAGGCAGAAGCTTTTATTGTCCATGTAGTAAATTTGAACACCACAAACACAGAAAAAAATCTGATTTAATTTTACGATTTAGAATTTTCTTGTCAAATAGAGAAAAAATCTATTTCGCCAAAAAAAAAACATATTTTGGTCCAGTTTTCGTATTTTCGATGAACTCGCGTCAGTAAAAAATGAGGACCATCATTTTCAGAGAAATTTAGATTTGATGCCAGTTTGAATCCAATTTGAATGGGAGGCCTTGATTTTGGCGCAATTAATTTCATGATTTTTAAGGCTTTTTAATGCCTTGCAGAAACCCTTTGATGTGTAGCTGCACGTCTAAAGTGAGACACTACAGTATGTACGGCTTTATCACTTGTACCCGTTGCTACACATACTCCCACATACGCCTTTGTTGCACTTTGTACACCATTATTACATCGAAAAACTTAATTTCTTCGATTGTCAGCACCTTTTATGTATTACAAAAGCCCTGCCTGAATCACAAGTTCCTCTTACAAATAATATTCTATGTTGTACTTTTTTCACTATGTCTTTCCTTACCTCATTACCTTCATCCATGTATCTCTCTCCTCTCCTCACCCTCCCTCGTCTCTGCTCAGGACCCAAAGGAGCGCCTCGGCTGTCACCCTCAGACCGGATTCGCAGACATTCAGGCCCATCCCTTTTTCAGAAACGTGGACTGGGACCTCGTAAGTGACTTATCCATCACTCCCGACACCGCTATGAACCTTTGCGTCAGATGGGTGGGTTTTCCATGTCCCGCATTACGCCTTCTCGCGCAGTTATTTGGGTCTTTGGGGAAGGGACGATATTGGCAATTCCGTAATATCAGAAGCCTCCATGGATATTTACAGTATAATACCTTTATATAAGTGCATTAGGCTTTACAGCGGTTCAAGCAAAGAGACAATGGCCCTCATTTATCAAACGTGCGTACGGTATGTGGGGCGTACGAAAAATCACCGCCGGTTTTGGCATTTTATCAATCTGAGCATTTATCAAATCCTACACCAAGTCAGGAGGTGGTACATGATGCACCAATTTTAAATAAACACTAAACGGCGCAGGAAAACAGTTTTTAACAGCATGAATCGCATATGATCCTCATTAGTGATTTAAACATGAAAGCATTAATGTTTATGGACAGACTTGATTCCAATTTTTTTTTTTTTACAAAATACTGCTGCATGTGCACACTTTGTGTGGATTCCCCGCCTCACACCCGCGGCCGCTGCCGTGCACCGGGACACCGGGACTCACCTGGGGCTGCACGAGGCCATGCTCTGTGTTCTGGTTGGTTCATAAATGTCACGCACCCTCTGCCGTATATCGCAAATTTTTTTACGCAGTGTTGATAAATAAGGGCCAATGAGCCTGCACAGGGAGAAACCCTTTAGAATGAAACCTTTTTTATTCTTAATTTTACTGGAAACGTGCTATTGGTGTTAATTTATTTACTCCTCATTTCGATTTGCAAGCCTTTTTGTGAATATTGATTTGTTTGGAGACAAGGTTGAGCTGTTCCTATTCAAGCTCGTTTGCTGCTTCTTTACCATTGTCCTTTTCCCTTCTGAATTCTGTACTAGCTCTAGAGGTCAACCGATATGGGAGTTTGCCAAAATTATCAGCATCGGTCTCGCAGATTTTTCTCAATGTCTCGTCTATAATCCTGTGTTTGATGCTTCCAAACTGTAAAATGTGTTGAACCGTGACAGCAGGGGGCACTTTATTCTGGGCTGATATATTCAAGACATCCATGTTTAGGAGGTACTTCAGAGGGAGCTCGTTTTCAAAGGCAAAAATCAGCAGATTCCAAAACTAAAAGCAGTAAGTCTCTATGACAAAAGTCTGCAACATGAATTATATGAAATACAATCCGAGGTGTACAAACTGTTTTCAGCTTTGTGTGAGCTTTTTCTAATGCAAAAGTCACTTTTTCTAATGCAAAAGTCACCAAGATCGACCGATAGCCAAAATAAAATACTCAAATATCGGCCTGATATATCTGTCGACCTCTACTGCAACGACGCAATTTCACTACTGTGGCGAAAGTTTTTTTTTCATCTCGCTGTTAAATATGACCAGTAGTTGTGTATAACCAAAGTATTTGAACTATAGGCTTGTTGGACCATTTCTGAAAAGAATCTTTGCAATATTGTAATATATATACTGTTGATATTTTGAAAAATGTATAATCACAGTGTTTAGTGAGCTACACATTTCCCTATCTGTCCTCATGTGAACCACCAATCTCCTGCGTCTTGATTGCTTTTTTATACTCAACATCCATCATCTCTGCTCTCATTCTTAATCATCTCGAATAAGCAGAGTTGCCAAAAAGGTCGGAAGGAATCCATGGATTGATTTTGTTGAGGGGGAAAAACATGAAGCCCACGTATGCCAGGTCAAATGAGAAGTGCACGTGGTCAGTGGCTGCTTCCTGGTTCGAGCCGCGTCGATGTAAAATCAGAGAGGTGAAGACAAACAAGGCCCCGGACTCCGTGAAGTCACGTGACCGCCGTCTGAGGAAGCGGAGACGGCCGCTGACCCCAAACGCTTCCTGTTCAGCAAAGAGCCTTGGAATGAGAAATGGCTTTTATTGATGTTTTGAAGCGGTTCGATTTGCATGGCCAAAACGAGTAATATAGTTTTAAGAAATATTGATTTTCAGTGCTATATTTGGCCACTGAATGAAGTGTTTGGAAAAGTAAAACAAAAAAGAGATTGAGCAGGTTTGTTGCAGTTCTCCAATCAGAGAAAAGCTGAATATGGCGTCATCGGCAGCGGACTGAAATGGGATCTATGACGTTTTTGCCACAAAAATGTGAAGACAAAGGGAATCATTAGCAACTTGGATCAGATTTTAAACAAAGGAGAAAATCAATGCAAATATTAGGGCTTCAAGGTTTATCGACATCGAATCGCAATCGAGATTTTGACGACTGCAATAACCAAACCTCTGGCTGAAATGTCGAGCCTTGGGATCTCGGGTTCAGCTGCAGCAGGTTAAAGTTGAGCTTCTATAAAGCAGATTCTCAAGAGTTTAGATAAACACTATGCGATTCCATCCCGGACTTATATTAGTCACGTGGTTGTCCCCCAGAGGTACTCTAAATAATTGGGAAAGAAAAATAATAATCTGAAAGTAGATTGTTGGCAAATTGATGAAGGTCTCACCATTGCTGACCTTCATCAGCAATTTGCCTGATGAAGGTCTCGGGACCGAAACGTTGACCTATAATCCTAATAAACTATTTTTGCAAGGTTGGCAATGTAAAAGTATTATTTTTGACTTGTGTACGCTGGGATTTTTCCTCATCTCCTACGCCCCTGCCTCTAGTAATTGATGTGCGAAGTTTCTCTTTTCGAGTTTGACCAAGTCTAAAAGTGACATGACTTCCTCCACGCCGCATTTCAGTAGTTTATGCATTTAAATGTATCAAATGTAAAAATCGTGAATCGTAATTGCAATATTTGTCACACAAAAAAAAATCACAATTAGGTTTTTTGTCAAGATTGTGCAGCCCTAAAGAATATGTAATGGCTGTTTCAATCAAAGTACGTCTGGACATAAATACTTTTGATAGAAGAAAAATACTCTTACAGAAGATGAAGCATCAACATTAAAGACGAGCCTTGAAATGTCAAATGTTATTGAGAGAAGCCTCATATTTGCATGACTGAAGAAATATTGATTGATGGCAACTATGTTGTCATGCACTGGATTATGTATATTAGAAATGTTGGACAAATTAGACAGTGATTGCCAAAGAGCCTTAAAATGTGACATTATTGATGTTTTGAAGCTTTTAGATTCGATGGCTGGGTCATGGTTGTGTTTGGCAGATTGACATAAGAATTTTGGCTTTTGCTTTGCAAGTCCATCGGCTTCTACTGTTTTATGAAAATTGTGGATTACTTTGAGCAGAAATCTCTGAGGAGCTATCGACAGTTCGAAGCCTTTAGTTTTGCACGGCTAAAGAAAACATTGTGGTTTTAAGAAACATCGATTTCCTGCAGTAACCTGGCCACATTCATTTGACTCTCGACTGTTTTACGTCAAGGGAAAGAAAAAGCGACAGAGATTGTCACGGAGCCTTGAAATGTGTTATTGACGTTTTGAAGCCTTTAGATTTGCATGGTTAAAGTCAGGGTTTTGTGAGTATCGATTTTCTGGGTGAATTTGGGCCTCCTCCAGCGGCGCGTGACTTCAACACTTCTTTGTGTCGAGTTTGCCGCTAAACGTGATCCACAGGAGTTGTTGCAGAAGAGTCTTGAAATGTTTTATTGACGTTTAGAAATCTATTATCATAGAATTGTTTCTTTTTGATTTGAAACTTTCAGCTTTTTTGATACTTTTCTTAATAAACGTTTAATAATTGAGAGTTCTGATACAGTTCTGTTCATAGCTTTGAAGAGCATAAAGTGTATTTACGTCAACCTTTAGCATCCTCACTAACTGTTCTGACTGTAGCTGCGCCCCTTCACCCGCCAGTCAGAGCGGACAGTGAGTCAGGGGAGCGCTCTGGTCTGGGCTCAAAGCGTCTGGAGGATCAGCTCACACCCCTCTCCCTCTTCTGTCCCCCCTTTATCACCTCTCTCTGCTCCTACACCAGCCTTGGACTGTGATTCTGACCTGTAGGGGCAGCAGTGAGCGACTGCAAATACTATATCATGCAAAATATATGAGGAATCGTTAAATTGTATTAAGCAGTAAAAAGGCTGGATTAAGTCACTTGTTTACCTTAATAAATCCTTTTCGTAGTCCCTCCGGGGGTAATACAAGTGTTAATGGGATGATTGGGGGTCTTTCATCTCCCCCTGGTGTCTCTGGCCAGAAAACCACTCTTGCAACTTCCCTTCCTCAGGGTCGGAGGTGCAATACACACTAATGGAATCACGAAGAAGAAGCTAACAGGCTAACAGGCAAAGCTAACTGCAGGTTAGCGCCACTCTCTCCCTTTGTCTTTTCTGAAGTATTTACTCTCACGGGAAATTAATGAGTAAAAAAAATGCAACTTGCTACGACACCTGCAGTGGCGCTAATGGCCTCTAGGGGCATGAGTTACTTAGTACTGCTTTAAATCAAACTATTATGGATTAATGCCATGGAAGTAAAGGAAAAGGATGATGTATTAAAGGCATGTTAGAAATTTTTTTCAAGCTAAACTGCAATTTAATAAATTGACTAACGCCGAATTTACACCAGAGGAATTACAGCGTGTAAGCGTTGTAGCGCAGCATACGTGCGTCACTTTTTTCCATTCTAACCCATCATGATATTTACACTATCATTGTTATACGTGCGTCGGACGGGCATATTGACACAAGGCTGTGCCTAAATTAGAATGGAGTTCTAATTTGGACGATGCTCAACACAAAACGTATGATATATCATGAGAAATGTTATTACTTACCCATTTTTATAAGCAAAATTATTCCAAGTGATTTGGGGAAGAGCCGAGACACCCGAACACAAGCGTGGCTTTAGCTGCTCTGACACCGTGTGTGTAAATTTGCTTATAACGTACGTCACATCCAGTAATGGCTCCTGGTGTAAATTTGGCGTAAGACACAAGCATTTTTTTCCTTGCAGTGTTTTAATGGGTGTTGGGAGCGGGACGTCACCCATTTGTCACCATGGAGATACCACTTAGTTGCTTTGGGGCTCAGTTACAAACAGTATTACCTGGTATATTCCGCACTGGTGTGGCTTTGAAAATGTTATATATATTTTTTTGTTTGTTCACAGCTGGAGCATAAACAGGTGGTGCCGCCCTTTAAACCCAACATCTCAGGAGAATTCGGACTGGACAACTTCGACGCACAGTTCACCAACGAGCCCATCCAGTTCACGCCCGACGACGAGTACGTTTCACACGCCACAAGAAACAACATAACACCCGCCGGACATTACGTTATCTAAAAAACTGCTTTTTTGATGATTTGCTAATTGCAACGATTAGAGATGGTTAAACTACGGTAAAAACACACCTGAAATATTTCACTTCATTCTCACAGGTTTGCGTAATTATGGTCATGTCAGTCATTTCTTCTTCTGCTGCTAAAGAGCTCCAATCTGTATTTCCTGAAACTGGGCGTTTTTAAAGCCCATAATCTCTGACAGTATTACGAGTTACAGAAATATTTTCAGTGACTAAGGAGTATAACATATTACTTACACAAAATATGGGATTATATTAGTCATTACAAGTGCATTTGAAGTGTAGTGCCTAATGGATTAATAAGGTTTTTATCTTATTTAAATGGTTTGTATTGATATATGCTGCAGTTACTTGTAGCTAATGAGGAAAAGAAAAGGAAAAGGACATCTTTGACTGCACTTTTGTTCAGTGGCATTATTAGTATTTTCAGTGTATATTTTGCCAAAAGTAACTCAAAGTAGTTTAACTCGGCTACATTACTGAAACGATAATATGTAATGCAAAACAAAACTATAATATAGAATATATTGCCATTTTAAAGTAACTTGCCCACACTGATCTCTGA
The DNA here is from genome assembly GCA_021464625.1 of Proterorhinus semilunaris. NCBI lineage: Eukaryota > Metazoa > Chordata > Actinopteri > Gobiiformes > Gobiidae > Proterorhinus > Proterorhinus semilunaris. The sequence continues at coordinate 24,666,910 of CM038358.1, read as the reverse complement.
ATCTGTTCTGTGCTCAACGTGTGTTCATCACAGTGCCATCTATTTACTGGTTTCCCTTTTTTGTCAGTTTCATAATGTGTCATTCTCACTGTTTCCTGCAGAGGGCGTTCTAGTGCTGTTTGAAATCCTGATTAGCCCAGTCTCTCATTTCTTTACTTTCCAGGGACACGCCTCAATTATGCACAAGTCAAATTTGAAATAGTTTGATTGTGCTGCTCTTTTAAGCTAAAATCCAACGCTTCAACAAGTTTTCTCGTTCTCTCCGCAGCGAGGTGGTGAAGAAGATCGATCAGTCGGAGTTTGAAGGCTTCGACTACCTTAACCCCCTCCTGATGTCGGCGGAGGAGTGCGTCTGAACGCGCCGGCTTCCCCCACAGACTCTGGTTAAACGTCGCCGCATGGTTCCACGAACAATACCGCGCTTCATCTTCTATCTTCTGTTGTTGCCAAATCCAGTCTCGCGCTCTGCCATTCACGACCACCTTTGCCCTTAAAGCCGTCGTTTTGACTTTTTATTGTTGTTTTTGTACGGCGTAAACTGCACTGAGCTGTCATAGGGGCCTGTATCACCGTAGCCACGCGCTGCTACACACACCGGTTCTTCCACGTTGCTGAAGGTAAGAGCTGCTCGACATTATGAACTAAAGGAGCCGATCTTCCAGCCGGCGATTTGTATTTTCAATGCATATTTTTATTTTGTATATATTATTTACCTATATTAAACTATATTGAGGACGTTAGACGAGGTTTTTTAGCTTCAGTGTATGGAGAGAACGCAGCGCTTTTCACACAGGCACCGCGCAATGGACGGGGTTATTAAAAGGTTAAATGAATTATGCCGAAATGAAGGCCGTACAGAGTATTAAATCGGGCTCGAACTTGCATTGAATTGAGGTCTCTTAGAAAATATAATGCATCTTTAGAGACGGAACCCACTCGGTGACATTGCTCTGCTATTTTCACTGCGTAAAAATGTAAAAAAAAAACTATGGTCTGGAACTAATTCAGCTGGAACTGACTTTTGATCAAAAAAGTTTAGTTTTGAAAATCTAAAATTTCCCCTCATTCCTGTTTAAATTGAATATGTGGAAGTCTTATGAAAGGCATTAAAAAGTATTAAAAACCCTGAATAGAAATCTAGTTTGAATCCATTGATGGGAAAAGAAAATGTCATAAAAGCCGCTGAATTTGATCTCAATAATGTTTTTTAGGTGAGCGTTGAACATTTAAATGAAAAGCATACCATTGAGAGTCACAATTCTTCCCACTCAAACCCATTTTAGCTACAGTTTATATGATTCGTAAAAGCATTGACATTTTTCTCGTGCTGCTGATATTTCAATGAGAAAGTCTTTAAATCGTGTTCATTTGAGCTAGGAAAGGATGGAGTCGCGCTGGCTCTACAAATTTCGCACGGGCGTCCACTGACCAAAGACGATCGGTGACTTTAGGAATGTTCCGCTCAATGAAAAGCGTTTTGACGCCCCTGATTTACTGACTTTGTTCCATTTTCCCTGTTCAACACCAGATTGTGGGTTCAGGAAGTGTCGAACTGAATCTCCTTTTGAAAAACGTACTCCCAGACTTTCTGTAACACGGGCAATCAATTCAGTTTTCCACAGACCTTTTTTTTTTAATGTTTAAAAGCAGTTCAATGGACTGGACTAGTTATCGTATTGGGTGTGAATTCTTACTTCGTCACTATGAAATGTTTTATTTCTTTTAATGCATCGTAGGGCAATCAATCAATCAAAAGCGTTTTTCATAGAACGTTGTAGTGCAAAATGCTCTACAGATTACAGTGTCAAAGTTTTACCAATAAGAAAATTAACATTTTTCGTGTCAGGCTGCTACACAGAAACACTTTCTGAACCCACTTTTCATCTTATTCAGCTCTAACCTAAACTGACAAGTGAAATAATCTAAGTCAAATGCTCAACAGGATCTTAACTAGTCAAAACAAATCAAATTAAAAATATTTTGATCAATTCGAGACAAGTTTTTGAGTGTTCCCACTCTGTTATAAGTCTGAGGCCACGTCTATTTCCTCTGAGCTTTATCGCCAGTTTTCTGTTTATTCCCATTTTATTTTCGTCACTCGCTATTGAAATCCCCGCTCACAGGAAGTGCTTGGACTGAGTGGAAATGCTTGCACCTCAAAAGTGATTTGAACAAGGCGAATAACCACTTACAGTTAACATAGTGCCTGTGTGAAAGGAAACCTGTAACCATCACATCAAGTTGGCTTTGTCACCCTCTTTCTGTAGATTAAATGACACTAATCCTTCACAAATCCGATTTATTAAATCTCTATTTTCTCTTGACGTTATTTAACAGTACTATATTATATTTCCAGACGGGGTTGACACTACCAAAAAGTGCTAGTACTTTAGACAAACAATGGACATATCGCATATTAGCAACGTCTGGCTGACGGAGGTTGTGTCTCTTCTTGAAGGAGCTGTAACACTATGAGTAAAATAGTAAATGCTTTTTAGACTGTGAAAGTAGGCTGGATGGAGGTGTAGCACATGTATTTGCTGGTTCACTGTGCGAATCATTTACGCAAAAACACAGGACCAAAAAAACAGAAGGTACTCGCTACGGTACATTATAAGGAAGATGTCCGAAATCAAACCTATAATATTCAGATTTTTTTATTTTTATTATTACTCTGCCTTTCTTCAGTGTTTTTTTGTTTTGTTTGTTTTTTATCGTTTTCCATTCCACACATGTTTTGTAAATTCGCTGTTCCAAAGCCATCACAAGACGCAGGATTATCGGATAGGTTTCACTCGATGGTACAATTGCAAGCGGAAACACTGAAACGCGTTGGGCCCAGTTAACGACAGAGACTCTCTCTGACCTGTTACACGTTATTTTGTTACTTTTTTTTTTGTGAGTTGGAAAAATGAATGTTACGATTTACGCCCGGTGAAAACTCTTGTATTCGTGGTTTTGGGGCTGGATATAGCTCACAGGACTCGCTCAAACTTTTGTTATTAGTGTAAAAAAAAAAAAAAACACTCACAGTAAAATAAACCATTTATTTCTCTTTCTGTGGTCATGTCTTTGGATATTTACATTTATTAGACTTCCCTCATCTCAGACACTTCCTCGAGCTTCTCAACCCTTGCCATGTGTCTTGGTCTTTGCCCTGGAGTCTTGTCCTGGTCGTTGTCCTACCCAGGGCGGCATCTTCGGGTAACAAGAGCTTCGATCTCGACCTGCTCCAGGGGCGCGTCTCACCTGGACAGGCCACCTCTGAGGTCTGATCGGCCACGACTGATGATATATCGCCAAACAACAATTATGGGGAAATGGCCACAAAAGAGAACTCATTCCTGGGTGCAACTTTACCGGAATACAGAAATGTAAGTGTTAAATATTAAATTACTGTAAGTCCGACCTCTGGGCCACCCCTGTAAAAAGTCTGGACTCCATCTTTCTTTTATTTGGGAATGAGTCGCAGCGATACTTGAGGCAGGACTGTCCCCTGACCTGCAGAGGGCAAGCCGCCTTTTTGTTTGAAAACCATGACCTTTTATTTGGAGGTACTGATCTTCCTCTCATACTGAAGGTTATGGCCTGATCGCAACAACCGCATCCGCAAAAAGCAGAACTTAGATCCTGTGCTCCCATCGCAGACCAGCTGCGATGGCATGCTCTGGGAACATCTGTCAAAACTTTATTTTTTCTAATCAATCCCACCCAACACATTTTTTTCCTTAATTGGCGGCAGACTGTTTTTTTTTTTTTCTGGTGTCACTACGGAAAACCAGCCACATGGAATTTGTGCCAGAATCAAATCGGCGACCTTCCAGTTGAATTACCCACTACACTCGTTCACAAACTCGATCTTTCCGTGGGGCATTAAAAAGCAATAAAAGTCATTCAATTTTCCATAGTGGCAAAACCCCAACTATTGTACTACATACATTTGTTAAAACCAAAAACTGGTCTAAAACAAGTTTTGTTTTACTTGTATCTAATTTAAGTTTTGAATATAAAAGAATTCTCCTTATTACCCGGTTTGTTTGAATGTTTACAAATCTTACATAATTAAATATGGCAATATTTTTTTATTTGTTTGCCTTCCTGGCATAAAAAAAAAGGAATTGCATTAAAAAGCATTTTGACTTGTTGCCACCTTTAGAAGCCCTTATAGCCCGGGACCCCCAAAATTACCAAATGAACAATCCCCCACTGTAATATATGAGTAATAAAGATTATCAAGAGAGAAACCTTCATAATCTGGTTTGGTAATATGTATTTGCATTGATCACTTTGTTTGACTTCAATCCACAAATATATGCTGTTTTCCATGAAGTATTGTATTAGTACAACCGTACAACAAAATAGTGTTCAGGTGTTAGTCCTGAGCCTCTGCGACTGAGCCGCGCCTCCACTGTGCGTCAACCTGACCAGCATGTTTTTGGAGGTCGAGGAAGCTGTAGCACCAGTCTCCTCTGAATCGGTGCAGCGCCTCTTGGGTTTGTCCCTGTTTCAGAGCGTGGTGTCCTGCACTGGTCAGCTCCACCTCCTCCCTTTTTCTCCTGCGCAGCTCCCTCCGCTCCACAACAGTCTTTCACCATCTTCTGGGAGGAGCTTAACAGTTAATCTATTTTATTCTCCAGTGAACGTCCATTAGCCAGAACGGAATATAAGGCATGTGTGGCTTAGCTGTGAGTCTCGCCCGGATACCTCCTGACGCCTCCGCTGTGCTGCAGGTGTGGGGGGGCTCTTCCTCTTCGGTGTCTCAGAAGAAGTAATTTCTAGGTTAATACCCTATCAATTTGTTTTTTAGTTTTTGAAATCGTCTTGGGACCCTCCATTGTCCGTGGTCATAATGTTATGGCCCATTCAGCGCATACCGGCCTGGCACTTGTAATTGTTAAGAGTGTAATTCACAGTCTGTACAATCACTGAAGCAGCTCTTTATCGTTTAAGAGGAAGCATAATTATCCGCTCTCGTGTTGGAAATCCCGAGTACCACCGATCTGCAGTGGCGTGCGTTGGCAAACACCTCGACTTTAAATGACTTTATACGTTTTACTGAGGTTTAATAACACTTGTATTCCTGCTAATTACTCCCGGAAGACAACGGCAGCCGGGAGGCTTTCTCTCGCATATTTTACATCATTAATTACCCAAGGTTAGTCTTCCGTATTGGGAGCGTTGGCGCACGGTCCTGCCTGGGGAGGTGTAGGCCTACATGGGGGGTATAAGGCTTTCACCCCTGTCCCGCAACGTTAAGGGCACAGGAGCAATGTCAAACAAGCCGTCAAGGGAATAATCAATTATGCAAATATGAGATTTATACACGTCTTGTGGCCCGTGATGGAGAATTTGTCTCACATGGGGGGGCAATTTTGAGCCAGATCTTATTTAATGAAGTCAATACAGCGGTTTTGCGGTTCAGCGGTTGAATCTCGCGCCACACAAATCAATATTTTTATAATTTTTCGGCAGCTCATGATTTCGCTGACCCCTGTCGCCGCCTCTGCTGAAACGCTGAGGATTGTGTGGGGGAGAGATGTGGTGTCGATGACCTTCTGACCCCGGGGATGTAAACCCCCCCCCTCCCTCTGAAGTTGCAATCACATGACCAGAGGAGAAGAAGCAGTAGCAGCTGGAGAGGAAAGGCTTAACGACTGTAATCTCTCTCTCCCCAGACGCACCCCCCCCCCCCCCCCCTCCCTGAGCTTCTGTGAGCTCCTTCTCTGCGCTCTCCTACGGTACCGCTAATAAAACCATCACGCGCTGCAATGATGGGACAATTTACACCAGGAGGGAGCAGAGAAATAACATGTGCTATCTGCTTGCGGGACAGGCTTTCGAAAACATCAAGGTCCCTGGTGGTCTCGGAAGTGATTTTAATTGCATAGCCACAGCTGGCCCGTCCACAGATACGAGCAGCACCAACTACACTCTGACCCACCACATGCACAGAGGCAATGAGAGGGAAGTGTCTTGCTCAAGGACACAGGATCGATAGTAGGGGACAACATTGAACGAACATCTCTGATATGTTAGAGCCGTATGAACCACCTCGGCCTTGAGATCCTTAGGGAGGGGTCTCCTGGTGGTTCCCAGAGTCTCCACTAAACACAGTGAGGCTGTGTTTCAGGTTCATGCAGTGAAGGTCTGGAACAGCCTCCGTGAGAACGTGAAACAGGCCTCAACTCTGACTGTTTAAGTCCAGGCTGAAAACATGCCTATTTACTGCTGCCTATGGCAATTGACTGTATTCTAACTCATTTTAATCCATCCATTCCATCAATTTTCTTTCACTTTTCCGTTGCTGGGTCATGGGCAAATCACATTGCACCAGCCCCTATAGCGCCCCCTGCAGGTGGTGGGTCCACAGAAGGACGGCCTCATGGTTCTAACCGGGCCCGTTGGTTTCAGGGGCTTCTGAACCGCTCTTTGTCTGACCCGTCACCTAGGACCCGTTTGCCCTGGGAGACCCTACCAGGGGCACGAAGCCCCCGACAACAGAGCTCCAGGATCATTCGGGCGCTCGAACCCCTCCACCACGTTAAGGTGGTGGTTTATGGAGGGGGACTCATTTTAATATATAGGAAAGGTAAGGCAACTTTATTTTTACTGTGCATTTCGTATACAAGGCAACTCAATATACATATTTGTACTGATGGATTTGTTTTAGTTATGATTGAAAAGTGCATTCACACGACAAAATGTAGATTTAGCAAAGTGGTGTGTAGCTTTTCCTGAAATAATAATGTAAGATGTGAAAGCTAAAAATGTGTCCAAGTATTGAAAGTTGGTGTTGCGGCAAAGGCGTATTGTGATGCATTGCAAAACCAAAGATTGTCCCTGCCCAATGTTGTGCAGCCTTTATGCATTCTAGGGCATCCCAAGTTCTATAATAGTTCTCATAACTTTTTGAACCTAGTAGTTGCCCATTCTACACTTTAACTTTAACTTGTCCCGACCAAAAACAAAACTGGAGACTAGACGTGGGGCCAGACTCTGAGGACGTCCTGATGCCCAGACAGATTGTGAATTGTCTCATTGATTTTGGACAGCTCATATGAAGTGTCTCCTCTTGGGACCACTTACTTCAGACCAATATCAGCTAGACACTCCGCACTAATGGCTCTAATGGAGAGGACTGTCAATGTACAAGTCTGTCTGTACCCACACCTCCACAATAACCACTGAAGCCCAGTGTCTGACAGAGGCCTCGCTGCGGTGTCGGAGCAGCAATGCACAGTCTCTTTATGAACGGAGAACAGCTGCTGATCAACACAATGTTGGTCCTTAGAAAAGTTTCCATAATTCCCTCACAATTGTAAACGCATAAGAGCAGTTGAAATAACAGAATGGGAATTTTGTTTATTTTTTTACACGACACAATTCAGTCCCCCAGGATGCTTCACGGGACAATTTTTCATGCACTCAATACAATGTGGTGGCAAGCCATAGCAACCCTGGGATCATGCCAAGCCCAATTCATACACCAGGGAATTCGAAGTGCTTCACAGTTGCATAAAGTTCGAAGAAAGCCGATCAAAATCAATCCATTAAACATCAACACAAACATTCATGAATTACAGTGTTAAGCTAGAGTGCAGATAAAATACTTTCAGCCTGGATTTGAACATTGTCAGAGGCCTGACCGTTTCAGACTTTAGCTGCATGAAACTGAAACTCATGCCTCACCATGTTTAGTCCAATGGACCCTTTGACCGCTCACTCACTCACTCGCCCACTCCGCAACTACCCACCAAACGAATCAACTACTACTTATCAAGCTAACGAACTACCTAAATACATACCTTCCTAAATACCCATCTCCATACTGTACCTATGACGGCAGTGGGGCAGATGGTAGAGCGGGTTGTGTCATGATAAGAAGGTTGGGGGTTCGAATCCCGACACCTGAAGGTGCACACTGTTGTTGTGTCCTTGGGCAAGACGATTCACCCATCTTACCTCCAGTGTCTATGTACATTGGTGTATGACTGAGAAAAGTGCTATGTAAGTTGAGACCATTTTACCTAACTGCCTACTTACCTGCAAACCTAAATACCAAACTACCTAAATACCAAACTACCTAAATACCAAACTACCTAAATACCAAACTACACGACTACCTTCCTAAATACCTATTAACTACCCAACTGCATACCTACCTTCCCTCCTAATCTACCCAACTACCTACTTACCTCCCTGGTAGCCTATTCCTTCAGTCTCCCATCGAGGCACTAGCCACGCTCAGCTCCGCTTAACTTCCAAGATCTTACAGGATCAGCACATTAGACCTAATAGTAATAAGTCAGCTTGAGTATAATTATGTGTAGCTCTTGATCATCTCCCCGACCTGAGCCTGTATTTATTGACACAATGACCTTCCCCAGTGACCTTTATATTTATGCATCTATAGCAATAGAGTCCAGTTCTCATGGTCATTGGTCCATCTGCTCCTGTGCCCACTCCATTATTACTGCACATACTATGAGATTAATGCACTTCCCACAGTCGGCGCTGGCTGACGTTATTATGGTGAATCGATGGCACGGCCGTTGTTGTCCCGGGACGAACGGGCTGCTGCACAATACAACTGCTGACCTGACTACCCCACGAGAGGGAGTGGGGAGAGGCAATGATCAGACCTACGCTTAGTCTCGAGAGCGATGAGAGATTCCACGTAGGCAAAATGAGGGATTCTGTATGGCATAGTGGGGGTGAGGGTGCTGCTGATCCATCACTTGCCCAGACGCAGACAACGTGTCCCTGAGCAAGACACTTCACCCACATGGCCTATACTCCAGTCACTTTACGTAGTCTGTATTCTAATTCAGCGGTTCCCAACCAGGGGTACGGGGACCCCTTGCGGACTTGGCATGAGGTACTGTTTCAGATGTAAAAATAAATTGAACATTACTTTGAAAGGAAAAGCTATATTTCTGCATTAAAATGTATAGTTTTGGGAGTATTTTAGGTTTACATTGAATGCAACATTGTCTTTTTACTTAGAAATAGTGCTTTTAAGTGACCGCTTTTTAAATGAGCTGTGCCCACTCTTGAGGAAGGGAGTACACAGAGTACCACTAAGGGTCCAAGGGGTCCGCAAGACAACAAAGGTTGGGAACCACTGGTCTTAACTATGATAGGAATGACATCGGCCATATCACATTTCAACTTGTTAAAACCAGCTAGATGGATAAATTGTAATGATATACAATTGAAGAGGGGATTCTTTCCAGGAAATAAATAATTGGTGACAATTTTATGAACAAATGCTCTAAACATACAGTAGGTGACGTATTAGTTTCCCACGGTGGTGTTTTAAGTCTCCTCTTCAAACCCACTTTTGTTTCCTAGCTTTTGACACATCATTAGTTGTGTGATCCTCTTTGTTTAGACCTTTCTTTTATTTCTATTTATTGTTTTAATTAGACAAAGCCCATTCCAAACCTATTATTCTAAATGGGTTTCGCTGGTATGTTTTAAAGTTGTTTTAATGACGACTGGGGAGCTAAATGGAGTCGAATGTATTTTATGTTATTGTACAACATGTGCAGCCCTTTGGAAATGGTAATTGTGTATCATAAATGCGCCATATACGTAAAGTGGATATGCATATGAAGAGGGAGATTTTTTTTTTTACTACAACCCATTAGTAGAAGAGAAGCTTCGCACATCAATTACTAGAGGCAGGTGCGTAGGAGATGAGGGAAAATCCTAATAAACTATTTTTGCAAGGTTGGCAGTGTGCAGGAAGTCTGATTTTTTACTATGACCCATTAGTACAATCTGTTTGCAGGCTGGTTACCTCTTATGTTACATCCTTCGCCTGTGCCCAGTGAGGAAGTAAAATAATAAATTTAAGTGGCTTTATTGTTGTTCACCGGCAAAGATGCTCTTCCAAATCCAAAGTACCAGCTACGCTATTCATATCTAAAAAATCTCCAGATCAAAATTACCAAATTTCCTGCACTTCTCTTCATACAATACACCCAGGGCCGATACGTGGAAATGTTGTCTGAAACCCAGTACACAATATGGCAGCGCATGTGAATACAAATTATATTTAGATAGTTTGGTTGACCATTGCGGGAGTGAATAATAAATAGTTAAAATATGTGGCTTGCCTTGATTGGATATGGGATCATTATTGACATAAACATTGGCTTTTTTATTCAATGGGAGAGTAAACCGTGTGCATTAAGATTATGGTGGGAGCTGAGTATCATTGGAAAATGTTTGGAAAAGGGCAAAGGGCTAAAACCATACTCTGATAGAAGCAGTTTCATACATTGCAAAAAGGAGTTGGATACAATGTGTTGAAATATTAAATAGACTTTTTTTTCCTTTATAGGATCCAGATTAAATAAACCCTTTTAAACGTTTGCTGCATGTAACAATGTTGGTCCCTTAGAAATACAAACCTGTCGTTATGTTTTGTTTCCTGTACGTATGTTTGAGTGAACTTGCACATCTTGGAGGGCCTGCCCCCCGCCTGCAGATGTCAAGATGTGATGACCCTCTATGGTTCTGAAAGGCCACACTGTTTTGATCATTTCAGCGCTCAAACTGCATCTGCTTCCCTCCCTTTTGCTCCAGTAGAAGATGAATCCAGTCGTAATTACCTTTTTTTAATACAAAGTCTACATTATTGTTATTAAATGTGCCGAATGACAAACATGAAGTAAGTAATGAGCCAAAATAAATCGTCCAAATTAATCCTTATTTATCTTTTGTTAATGAACAGTCCATGATACCGTCTGCAGACTTCTCATCTTTCACCTTTCGCTGTGGCTTTAATGAACAGTCGGAGTCGCTGCATTATTGCTCATTTCAGATTAATTTACTCCCCACGGTCCAGAGAGTGACGTTATTACAGAGAAATCAATGTCCCATTTGTCACACGGTAACAGTTGTGTTTCCATCATGTGCTCAGTGCATCATGGGCCGTGCTTGGCGGTGGCATCGTAGCATTCGAATACAGTGGAAGTATCCATATTAGCCTTTGTGTGGACACTACATGATCTCTTTAAACGTGATACGACGAGTTGATGCGTACCAGTCACGTAAAATGACCAAAGATGCATCATCTTTGCAGCATTTGGCCTCCCAATGTATTCCTATGGCCCCAAACAGGGTGACGTATCAACTCGTCTAAGCTCAGGTAAGAGCATATCTCGGTGTGTAAAAACGGTGGCCTGTCCCTTTAAGGCCGAGCAGAACAATAGTAGGCTATAATGTCCAAGCCTTTAAGTTCTACTGTAACATATGTTCTCGTGGTTCTCAAATGGTGCTGCTTCATGGCCCACTTACAATACATCCTTGACGAGCCACAACATATAAAAACATGAACTTTAATTCATAAGCTAATGGGAAAAGTCCTAGTGTCAATTTCTTACAGAAGCAAAATATCCTTTACATAGTTTTATCCCTGATATCTGTTGATTCAAGCAGAGAACAAGTCAAAACTACTATTTTTGACAAGGACTGCACTGAAGACCCACTAAAGGTATAATAATAATAATGACATCAGTAGGCTTACGTCATACTCACTAAACCTGCACAATATTCGCCTATAAGGAGCTAATGGCATATTATGTTTTATTAGTAAGAAAATTATGAATCTTAGTTCTCCATTCCACTTCACTACTGAAATTATTGTGAGTTTGCTGGCCCTATTTCCATCAAGCTACTTTTATTAGTCACCCTTTTATCAAATCCTTTTACTTGTAGCCACACTGTGCCCCACGTAGCCGACATTTTGCGTCTACTTGGCTATTTCCTTTTCTGCTCATGGTTCCAACATTAATATTTTCGCCACTCCCCCGTTTCCATGAAGTGTAAAAACGCCTTCACTGCGGAGCGCTTCCACTAGTCGGCCATATTCACCCACTCTGTCAACTTCCTCCAGCCTGCCCCTCGCGCTGCTGCCGACGTGCGCCCTCGGCAACGCGGAACCAAACCTCCCCAGACTCCGCGCCAGAGCGACAGACAGACAGACCGACCGCCAGACGCGCGCACGGCCAGACCCAGACAGACAGACAAGAGGGAGAGAGAGAGAGACAGACACCCCCGCATAGTTTCCGCCAGCCCGGTGACGTCTCCCTCCGCCCCCCTCCGCCTGTGTGCGCGTGTGTGTGTGTGCGCAGTGTGACGCTTTGGGGCTGTGTCTGTGTGTGCGCGTGTGTGTGCGCGCAGTGTGACGCTTTGGGGCTGTGTCTGTGTGCGCGCGTGTGTGTGCGCGCAGTGTGACGCTTTGGGGCTGTGTCTGTGTGCGCGCGTGTGTGTGCGCGCAGTGTGACGCGTTGGGGCCGTGTCTGTGTGCGCGCTCCGCTAGGCTTTTCCAGACAGTGTCGAGGAGACGACGAGCGAGAGAGGACCGACCCCACCGCCGCGACTACCGCTGCTGCGGCAACTGCACGAGCGAGTGTTTACCGCGGAGGGACACGGCGTTTCCCGGGACTGTCATCCGGACAAAGCGGTAAATATGTTCATGAATGTGTGAGATTTTACGCGCGGGCTTTGACGGGTCTGTTTGAGTGGCTTTGTAGGGGGAACGCGCTTTAGCCGTGCGCTCTACCGTTAGCAGTCCGGGGCTAGCACGTTAATATGAACCTATACGGGACACCCGCTCTGTCACTGCACGCATTGATTTAGCGGTGTTTCTTTCACTATGTCACCGACTTGTGTGAGTATCTCCCACAGCCCAGTGTAGTTTAGTCCCTTCTTTGGCTCTAATGCGTTGAATCCATTTGTTATTACGGTGGTTTGGCTGCGTTATCCGGGATAGTAGAGCTGGCTGCGCAATTACTGTCATTCAAAGAGGCAATATTTGACTTTGGAAGAACCCCCCCGGAGTTACCGTAAACACTGACTTGTATCTCGGCTTTACGTGACGTGCAATTGTTTCGTTGGGGAGTCGTTCTGTGTGGGAAGGGACCTCTGCGTGTGCGCTGGTTGACTTTTACGCATAAGTCACGTTCGAAATCCCCCCCCCCCTCGTGAGTGATGTAGTGTGTTCTCCGGAGTGTTGTAGTGGGTGAGCCGCGGTGCCTCCCCCTCCTAGCCCGCTGTGGAGTGTGCAGACAGTGAATGTCATTATCAGCGCGGGGCTGTCTGCATAGCCCTGCCGTCGTGGCGAGCCAGCGAGGGAAGAGGAGCGCTACCGTCCAACGCTTGCAGTCTGGGCTAGGAGGGAGGGGGGAGGAGGAGGGGCTGAGGGATTCTCACACGCCGTGTCCTTGCACCAAAAAAAAGCGGATAGCGACGTGTGCCATTGGGGCGCATCTTCCACGGTTTGACCAGGGGAAGGGAAAGCAAAAGCGCCAGGCGTATGCGCGCGGAGACCTGAGAGGAGTCTGTGGAGCGGGTGGAGATGAACGCAGACGAACCAGGAGTCCTGTAATGTATCAGGCCAGCCGCGGATTCATTGGCTGCTTGGTGGTTGTGTGGCCACTGCCTTTCACATCAGCCTATAGCGGATTTCTGCTGTAAAACGCCTCCAAACAGCCCGTGCGCGCGGGGATTTACGCAGAGCAGCATTTTTGATGCGCGTACCAATTAATGACACTCTCCAAACTGCGCTGCACCAGTTCATTACCGGGTATGATCTGAGTTTCTTTCCCTCTGCGTGGGTGTTTTTTAATATTCTTTTTCTTAAAGGAATGAGACGTGTATTTGGCTCATCTCTGTCTGCGTAACCCCAGCGCGTCACATCGCCGCAGCCGCTAACAGCTACATTAGGGTTTAATTTGAGGAAGGCGGTTAAGTGTTGTTTACCTTGGTGCAGTAAAGCACTGAGTAGAAAAGGGAAAACACCGCTTCCCACAATGCAGCGCGTCATGCTGTGAACGGACCGAGAGGAGAGGGCGACCGCTGGTAACGCTTTTATCCACTGTTTCACGAAGCTGATGGGGTCAGCGTGGGGTAAGCAGACCTTAGGAGAAGCACAATATGGCTGGGGAGGGCACTTTCATTTGCAAAGTGACGTGTTTTTGACCATTGTGGATCCAGCTTTAGCATTCACAATGTCATGGAAAAGAGGGGTCGGGTTGTTGTGGGGAATTTCAAGTCTGCTCACCTGGTTTCGCTTGTTACAATTCTCACGTTGTTCTGGAAAGTTTGCTTCGAAGCCTTTAGTGAAAAACCTAAATGCAAATGTATCTGTGTTTGTGTGAAGTATGGTAATGGCCATTTGGTCCATGCAAACAGCTACTGACCCCCAGCCTCATGGTGGCCGTAAAACATTTGAACTCTTTAGAGATTTTATGGTTCATAATATCGTCTGATATGAGCATTCCTGCTTAGTGCATTTTATATATATATATCATACATACATACATACATACATACATACATACATACATACATACATACATACATACATACATACATACATACATACATATACACAGTGTGTATATATAACCTGGAGCGGTCACAAATACAAGATTTTAATACTTTATTGTGTTTTTCATTTTAGGAATAAGAAAAGAGGATCTCCCCATTGACCACTGCAGCAGCACCATGCCTGTGAGTAAGAGCCAGAAGATTTGTGTCATTTGAAAAGACTTTTGGAGATACTCTTCGGTGGAATACAAGACTTCCCAGCAGACAGAGACGAGGACCTATGTTTGACATGGCCAGCACACAGACCAGTCTGAAACCCCCCTTTAAAGACCTGAGCTCGTTCAAAGGCAGCCTGAAGCGCCTGTACCGAGAGCGGCTGGAGGACGCTCCCATAAAGAAGCGGGTGATGGCAGAGATGAACCTAAAGCGGCGCGGTCTGGACTCTCTTCAGAAACCTCCCAAAGTAAAGCGCGAGCTGCTGGAGGGACGTCCCAGCTCAGAGCTGGAGCTCGAGGCCCGTGCTGAGCTGCACATGGGCGGAGCTAAGGCCCTAGACCTCAGCCCTGGACTCAAACACACTTTGGCTCAGTTCACTCTGAGCAGTCAAATCTCTCTGGGGGGTCCCGCTGCCTTCTCGGCTCGTACCGGACACGAGCACTCCCCTTCTGGGATGCCTCCCCTTCCCTCGCCCCCTGTGCTGGGAGGAGGCCCTCTGCTGGTGCCCTGCGACAGCTCCACAGAGCTGACCCACTCACTGCTGGAAGGAGAGTCCATCTCGTGCTTTGTTGTGGGGGGCGAGAAGCGCCTGTGTCTGCCCCAGGTGCTGAACTCGGTGCTGCGTGACTTTTCGCTGCAGCAGATCAACACCGTGTGTGACGAGCTGTACGTGTACTGCTCCCGCTGCGACGCCGAGCAGCTGCACATCCTCAAGGTGCTGGGCATCTTGCCCTTCAACGCGCCGTCCTGCGGCCTCATTACTCTGACCGACGCCCAGCGCCTGTGCAACGCTCTGCTCCGCCCCGGGGCAGCTCTGCCCACTGACCCCAGCGGGAAGCTGTCCACTCAGGCGCTGCTCAAAGAGAGCGACAGTAGTTTCCAGGTGGAACACCAGTGTCTGGGCAAGTGCCAGGGCCTGTTCGTGCCCCAGTTCTACACTCAGCCCGAGGCGCCCTGCGTCCAGTGTGTGGAGTGCCAGCTGCTCTTCTCGCCACAAAAGTTTGTCATGCACTCGCACAAGTCGCCCGACAAGAGGACCTGCCACTGGGGCTTCGACTCGGCCAAGTGGCCCTGCTACCTGCAGCTGGCGCGGAAATACCAGGGCTCGTCCGAGGAGCCCAAACTGAAGCAGCGCCTGGAGGAGGTCAAGGAGAAGTTCCACTATCAGCTGAAGCGCTCGCTGGACAAGGTGGGAGCTTGTTCACTTGTGTTATGTCTGTGCGTCTGGTGGAGGGGAGCTATGAACCATTGTTCTGCCTGTGTAATAACCTGTTTCCTGATGTGAAACGGTGCTTCCTGCCTCTGACCCGGTCTCTGAGACACTACAGTCTGTGTTTAGTCTGTTCAGCACTCTGCTGTGTTTTCTTAAACCGCTGTTGACCGCTCGTATGCGGCAGAGGAACAGGAGAGGAACAGGTGGTGACACATGTCGGCCCCGCTCTGATCAGCAGCTGCAGGAGCAGTGGAAGTGCAGTTTGTGCTGAGGTCACTCAGAGGTCGCTGAATGAGGCTGGACAAAAGGCCTGCTACAGAGGCAGCTTTGACTCTGCTTCAGCGGCATGTTCTGGCAGCGACCTGTTTGACCCACACTGTAACAATCTCACATTACGACAATACTACGGCGTGATGCTGTTAATGTTGGCGTTAAGTTGTTTGGTTGTTTGGTGTTCTCGTTTATTTCGTATTATTTTATACTCGTGCTTTGACAGTTAAACAGTGGTGTGTTTGCTTATACTTTAAATTCACATTTAATAAAAAGAAATGTATGGATCAAACTGCGAAATTGCTGACACTTAAATAGTAAGCGGCGTTGACAGGAAAGATGATCTTCTGCTAACGATCGACAGACCACATGATTCCGTTTTGACCACACTGTCTGACCCAACATGTGTTTTTAAACAAGAACTTGTTTGGTCTGGGTCTTGAGTAATCGCATTGCCTTTCCTAAATGAACGACTTCAAAACTATTAGTCATTTTTTCGTAATACTTCCTTATCAAGTGCTGAACACTTTGTGAAATATGCCGAGCCTCGTCTTGCCTGGTTAAATTTGACAACTTGCGGAAATACTGTCTCGTCTGGCGTCCCGACCGCATTCCTGTCTCTTGGAAGAGATCGTCATTCTTTCTCAAAACTATAGACGTTTCAAAACCGCAGAGGAAATGCACAAAGCGTCTGACATCCAAAACCATAGACCTCAGACACAACTCATGTACGAAAACACGCCCTGGAAATAGAAGCTCCACTTTGCCCGTCTGTCTGTCTGTCTGTCTCTGCGCCCTATGGTGTTATGCACTTGTAAATGCAGGCTTGCATGACACATCTACTCTCACCGTCTCGCACCTCGGCAATCTCTTCAGCGTTGTGTTGCGCCAGCTGTTTGTATTTTATGAGGCCATTTACATTCACACTTAATAATACAAAAGTCGTCCTGGGGTTGTTTGCTGAAATTACCGCCGCATGCCAACGGGACCCGTCTCATTCAGTTTTTCTACACAAGTGAAAGTGTTGGAGTTTTTTGGCATTTACCTTATTGTATACTTTTGTATGCAGTACATTTGGATTCAGTGTTGATCTTGGTATTGCTACTTAGTAATAAAGGTAGTTTAGGGTGACTGGGCTTTTTAATAACTTGCCAGTTTCCCAACTTGTGTGGTCCAGTGCCATGTAACACATTATTATTATTATTATTATTAAGTAACCTACATTTCTACCATGCAAGAATGATTTAAGCATATACGGTCACTACATCTGGTTTATTTTCAAGTATATGTATTGTGGAAGTGTTCACGGCTACAGTACGTCTTTGCTATGGACAGAGTGAGTTCCTGGAAAGTCTGTTCCCCAAAGCCTGGAGGAAATGGGCGTGTGTGGGTCTAAAACAGAGGCCCGTTGCCCGTGCCTTCGCCCTGTATGCGAGAGGACATTGACCGGGGAGCAGCCTGACCCCGTGTAAATCCATGCGCGTTTATGGGAACCGAAAGTGTGTGTTTCGTCCGAAGAGGAAGTCGGGCAGACGGACATGTCTCTCACTCAGACTCTGCCTCTGCTGTGAGTCAATGTTTCCACTTCCACTGGGCTTTTAAAACCGAGGAGTGGAGCGCTTTAAAGGGAAGGCTATGTAACCTTTTTACCAAGAAACACTGGGACATGTTCAAGTCGGTCATTCCCATAACCAGGACTAAGACTGGATTACAGCATTTCCTAAACGAACCATTACCTAACCCAGCCAGGTATTATTATTATTATATACACTTGGCCAACAATATTTTATAAGCAACCCCGCATTTTCCTAGTTGCATAGAAACCAGATCCAGCGTCAAACATCACGCCACAGTTCCCCTAATAAGTTGCAAGTCTTTCTTTCTTTAAACACGTCATTAGCCTAAATGGAGTGTGGCGTATTTTCACCATTAGCGTCAAAGCTAGCATTTGCACGACCATTTATTTCAGTACGCAGCCCCGGGACCCCATCATCACGAGAGCTGACCCAAAACAGGCCGAACATTGAGGACGTTTGTTTCCCCAAATCCTCCGGTGTCTACTACAAACACGTCCTGTTTAGATTGGCACAGCCCGGGTTTAAAATGCAAAGACATTTCCTATCCCCCCCCCCCCCCCCTCTCGCCGGCATCTCTTGTTCCCTGATTACTTTCTTTGAGCTCCTAACTTGAGCTGTGTGTGTGTGTTTTCTTTCATTAATTTATGCCCAAAACGCTGATGTCACGAGGCGGAGCTCCTCTGTGTCTTTTGAACCTCGTAGCCCCCACCTGAACGGAGCACTTTTTCTCCAGTTTGGCTTTACCCAAATCTAAAAGAGTCTAAATAGCGACGAAGATGAGACAAAATCCCACAAAAGAGCAAACCGAAAAGGGACAAACGCGTGATAAAAAAGTGACCAAAAAAAAACCCACACACACAAGAGCAACAAAAACAAAAATGCCATGAAAAAGTGACAAAAAGCCACTAATGAGAAAAAAATAAAAAATAAAAAAATGGGCATCAGGGCAACGGAAAGGGTACATTTAGATCCGTTTTGAAGGTCTTAGCTTTCAAATGAGGCTTTACACTGGCCTATAGGCTCCAGTTGGGGAGCTTTAAGATTTGGGTGGTGCCGAACTGGAGAAAATGCACTTTGTTAATGTGGGGGGGTAAGAGGTTAAAGTCCCAGACCGCTTCACTGGACTCATTCTGATCATGTCAGTGCTCAAATTGCCTCCACTACAAGGCATACATCCCAAATGGCTTGCAGTTGATGTTTTTTTTTATTATCACGTTTTAAGCTGCTTCCCCCTTTTTGCTTGTTCCACACAACTTTGCCCCCTGTCCCGCTTCCCCATCTGTGCTGTGGGAATGATATAAAATCAGACATTTAAAAAGAGCATCAAGGTGAGGTCTGTATGTGTGGGTGTCCTTTTGACGTTCTGGGAATGTTGTGGCACATGGATATCCAGTTCTCCAAAAGCACACGCGTGTAAGACGAGCTGACGACTCTCGATGATGTGTGGAGGCCTCTCGGAGAAGCCTCTGTGGAGCGAGAACAAGCATTCATTCCTCTGGTCTGTCCCACCAAATCACGCCGAGCCGAACTGCTTTGACCCTTTTCACACACGTCATCCTAAGTACGCGGTATTCCGACGCGTAGTGGTCCCAAAAGCGTTTAAACAGCCTGCGTAATAATATCAGTCAGTCGATGGAACGTGCCAGAATGAGTTCATCCGTCTGCCAGCCGCGGTGTCAACGTTCCTTTTATTGGGTTATTTTCGATGACGAGCCGCGTGCTCCAGAGAAAGACAGAGATTCCTTTGAGCCGTCAGACTTGTGAACTTGTAAAAATCGCTGTCTGGTTGCTGGAGGGACATTTTGTTTGTGCGTGCGTGGCGCTTTACGAGACAAATTGTACCAAATCGGGATTACGCAAACGCCTAATTGGGGGAAAACCCGAGCCAAGAAAAATGAAGCAAGGCCGAGAAAGAGAAGCTGAGTTGTTGTAGACAAAGTGGTTTCATGACGGGATGTGTCTCTGAAAAGTGGGTTTTGTCGTTTCAGGGCAGGTTTTAGCCTCAGCCGTTATAGAAGTAGAATGTCTTGGATTTTCAAGTGTACGAACAAAATCCGCGTTACTTTTGTCTCGAGCCAGATTCACTGACAACAAAAAGAAACATTGCTCTTCTATGGCAATGTGAGTTTGCAATTATAATATCTGACACACAATCAATGATGGAACAATCATTTTGCCTTGAACTTAACGGAGAAAAACAAATGTCATTTTAAATTTCCATATAGCACGGCACCGGGGGCTCGAGCCTTTTTCATGCTGAGATCGACACTTCTAAGAGTTCACCCTGGAGAGTCGGTAGCCGAGATCATTTTTCTGCACAATTTTATACCGAAAGTTTGCAGATCATGTTCGCCATGCCTCATCGAGTGCAAGTAGAAATGAAGAAACATTTGGGTCAGCGATCCCTTTCATAGCGTATAATTAAACTTCCTCTTTACTCTTCCATTTAGCCTGGCCTGGTCTCTGCGGTTTGCCCCATATTGCAGTAACAGACACAGTATCTCTCTGACACATCCCTGCCCACAGACAGACAGACAGACAGACAGACAGCTGCAGCCCTGGCCGGTTGCGTTGGCTCTATTTTGGAAACCGGTGACTTCATTCATCTGCGCTGAGCCGTACAGCTGCGCCGGGCCGCCGGTCTGCCCGTCAATCACCGCCACAGACGGGGACTAATTGGGTTTAGGCAGTGCGGATAATGACCAACTCTGCAGCATCGAGCGGCTACATGATGTCCCGCTCCATGTGAAAGATCCTCTCCCTCGGCGGTGGCCACGGACACGTTATCACGAGGCTCTGTACTATTTATTTGTCTTGCTGTACTTTACGTCTTACATTTGACGCTTCTGAAGAAATGTCTCCTCTGTCGGTCCAGTCAACGGTATTGGAAAAAGTTTAAGACAAAAACATGATGTGCAAAACTATTACAGGAATGCATTTGAGAACATGTTTGTGGAGATCTCGCAGGTTTTATACAACGCGAGGCCCCATGGAGACAGAATATGTACTCCCTAAATGTTAAAAATATTTGACTTCCGTGCAACAGAGCTTTATCAGGACAAAATCGGGTTTCAAAATGGAGCAATATTTCTAAAAGAAGTACATAAACCATGTCTAAACTCGAACAAAATAACTTTAAACACCTGAAATCGAAGTTGTTGCACGCTGATTTGTATTATTATTCCGTTTGCATCGCGTGTTCCCATCAACCCTCGCCTCCTCCTGGTCAGTAGGCATCTCGCTAACCCTGCTATCAGTTGTCTTCTTAGCGTGACCCGCGGCCAAATGAGCCGATAAGTCAGCGGTTACATAAGCAACGAGAACCACTTGTGTGCGTCTGTGCAGGGGGAGACGGCCGTCCCAGGCCTGATGGATATGGGACGCTGGGAGAAAGGCGCAAGGCCAGAGAGAGAGAGGGAGCGAGGGGGGGGAGCAGTGGTAGTTGGTTTTGTTTTCCCGTCTTGTTACTCATTATCAGGCGCTCCTCCGCTGTGATGGGGGAAACCTCACTTGATGACAGTGTTCAACATTGTACTTGATTACAAATTCCCCCCGAATGAGATGAAATGAAAGTGACTCGGTAATTTCTTGTGTACTCTTCACAGAGCTGTTAAAGGGGGGTATTCTGCTAAATGGACGCTTTAGAGCCTTTTACCGTGTTATAAAGTCGTTCTCTTGTCAAAAACATACTTGGATCTTCACCCGTGTCTATTCTTGGCAGCTCCCCCAAAAATACAACAAAAGTAGTGTATGTTTGTGTATTGAAATTTGGGGGTAGGGCCTTAAAAGTTCCTCCTACTCCCTTTGAAGCAGCACTGCACTACATATTTCTGCTGATATTGATATGTGTACTTTTGAATGTTGCTTCCTGAAGTCCTGCATATCCAGCAAATGCTTTCCTCGCTCTTCGATCTCTTGCTAAGCATAATCTCGCCAAAGCCTCACTACGGCTATATCAACTTTGTTTGTTTTACTCGTTATTGAAACGGCTGCGTAGCAAAGGGGAGCAAGGGGCGGGGAGGGGCTTATTTGGAGACGTGTGGACAATCAGGAAGTGAAGCTACTGGATCATTTGTTTTTAGCTGTTTTAGATTCATATTTTCTAACCAACAGAGTGTAAGACTATTATTACCAAACACACGCACGCTTTAAGAAAATCCATAGTTTTCGTAGACGATTACAGGGGTGTTTTGAATCAAGTGTTTGACGAAAATGTGATTTTCATAGCCGAAATTTAAACGCTTAATAATTTATAGTTTAAGACTTAAGAGCGTCGGTGAATAATGGATGGATACTGACTTTGAGTAGAGAACTTTTTCTTGTCGTCTCCTGAGCATTTACTATGTTCGGGGCGGCTTTTGACTATTCGCTATTATGAACTTACAAGAAGCTGTTTTTCTACTGCATATCTCCAAGTGGGACGAAGGCAGAGTTCATTTCCGTGAGCGTCCTTTTCTTATGCTCCGCCCCGTACATTCACTTTAACTGTTGACTTAAGTCTCCCCTGCCCGGGCCCATGTCCTCCCTCCTTCCTAACTTTACCTCTTACATCTTTCCCCGTAATGACTATTTGGTCGTTTTCGCGGACGGGACGGCCAGAAGCAAGTGCGCGGGGCGGTCCCCAGAGCGGGGTGAAGTGTGGTCAGGGGCGCATACCTCCCACCCCCCGGAGCTAGACGGGAACAGTCTGCACAGCGCTCTTTGATAGGCCCGTGTCAGATGCTTGCTGGCCGGTCACATGTGGCAAAACACCCCACCCCCTTCGACTTGTATGTATACATTTTCTTTTACAGGGGGGGGGGGGGGCCCGGGCAAAGGCTCCCGTTTCCTTCGAGTTGAAAATTAACCCTCGCCGCGTCCTCATCTGAACCATACGTCCAGTTCGGAGCGGCCTCCCAAACCGACCAATGGCGAGGGGGGGTAGTTTGCACGCGCCGAGCCCATAGACAGTGGTCGTTGGCCTGCTCCTTTGGCCCTCAGACACCCATACACATAGCTATGGAACAATTATCTGCCTATGCCCCATACACAGCAGATCTTTCTACGCTATTGGGAGAAATCGCAGCTATGTGGAAGGTATTTAACCTATAGTTCCACTGCTGAAATCGTCAGAAATGGGTAATCGTGTCGCAGGCCCCCCCTTTATTCCTTAAGTCTTCTAATTTGATGTCCAAGTCGACTCTCGGAAATGACTTGGAAAGCTATTCATGTCTCGAAAAAGTCCTGTTTTGACCTGTTTATTCTTCAAAGGTCGGCTCTTAAAAGATGTTTGCTTCCCAGTTTAGTTTCCCGTCTGAGGTGCGTTGCCCAATGGCCATTAAAGCCCCTCTCTAGCCTTCTCTCGACCACTTTGAGGCGGAAAAAAAACCATTGACGGCCTCACTTTGGCATGAGCGTCGAACAATTCTCCTCTTCTTCTCGAGACACACAGCTCGCCTTTGAGCCCCCCCCCGACATCTCCCTTTGGTTTGTACATGGGAGCGCCGTGTGGGAGAGACTGCTTTCCTTATGTAGCGCCGTCCCGAGTCTAGCCCACTATTCAGCCCCGCACAACCCTCCTGTACATTGTATATCGCAGCGAGGGTGCCCCTTTTCGGCGACGGGAGGGGTGGAGCGTTACGTGGGGCCCTTGGGTATGTCGCCATCGGGTCAGTGCCAGGCTCACAGCTCCATAACAGCGCACTGGAAGAATGCCAATGTCATTACTTTGCGGGCCTTTTTTTTTCCTTCTTCCTTCTCCGAGAACAGATATTTTTTTTCCCCGCTTCTTTTCTCTTCCCTTTTTCTTTTTTTTATTTCAGTCAGAGCCAACTGTTAAAACTCTCACAGGCGGAGGTCACAGGTCAGCCGCGCCATATTGCACCGAATGTGAGTGAAAAAAAGATGGATTTTCTTTGACAGCTGGGTAGTTTCTCTTAGAGCTGTTTCCTGGCTTGTAGTGGCCCAACTATCATCACAAATCTCCAAAAGAATCCTGCAGCCCTACTCTGACTGGTTATCGACATAAACGGCATTTAATCGGTTCCAGCAAAAAGTCGAAAGTGGCGATGTTGGCTTGGAGAGAAAAAAACAAACAAGGGGAAGCTGTGAAACGTGCGCAAATATGAGCAATTCATTAGGACAACGTTCATCAAGAGTGGCTTAAATACACGGTTAACAACTAGTTCACCATGTTGTTCTAAGGATTGTGAGGTTTTGGTTTCCCGTCTAGGGTAGTGGTCCCAGTGTTGTGATATTTTAGACTCTTAAGTTAGTTTTATTCCCGTTTTGTGTTGTCCTTGTTGGAGCATTTAAAGGTTGACTGTTTTAGGCTTAGGTTATCCCCAGTTTATTTTGTTTCTGTTAGATTTAAACTTTGTACTGAAAAGCAAAAGTGAAAAGTCCGACTTTCTGCTTCTCTCCTGGTAAAATTGTGCTGGCTAAATATTTTCAGAGGTTGTGTGAAATGCCTAGAAATGTGTGGTCTGGTCTCCTCTGCCTTTAGTAAATTCCGTTATGAAGACCTGTCAGGACGGATCAGGACAGATACTGTGGAGCCTGTGCCACGTCTGCCAGCTGCTTCCTAGACTAAACAAAGTCTGAGCACCTCCTAAACCTACTGTCCCGCCGGGCTTTAAAAGGGGACTGGACTGAAGGGATGTTTGTATCTTCGTAACGCTCTTGGTCTGGGCACTTGTAAGTATAGCTAGTCTAGTCTTCATTGAGGATATAGACGGTACAGGCCACACGTTTAGAGACAGCAGGGTGGTTTGACCTACTTCCAGTGTTCACACATTTCAATTTAGTTTTAAGCCTCAGTCTTTAAAAAAAGAATGGGCTCCAGTTTTAGTCACCAACATTTTTTATATCCAAAGGTGTTTGATGATATTGCGCTGCTTCATGGAGCTTCTACCACATGGACCAAGCACAGACCTGTTCCTTTGGCATTGGATTTAAATTATATGTGCCTCTTTGTCACTGAATTTCCAATGTGTTTAATCCCTACTTTTTCGATTTTAGTCATAGTTTTAGTCTCGTGCACTGCTTTTAATTTTTCTTTTAGTCCAATTTCAGTCTGCCAAAATATGTCTGACTAAAATG
This sequence comes from Proterorhinus semilunaris, assembly GCA_021464625.1. NCBI lineage: Eukaryota > Metazoa > Chordata > Actinopteri > Gobiiformes > Gobiidae > Proterorhinus > Proterorhinus semilunaris. The sequence goes on along the minus strand of CM038358.1, from coordinate 24,642,208 downwards.
AGGACAGAATTATTCCGTCGACGAAATGAACACTGCCCGCTGCAACTACCACTTCTGCTACTACCAGAGGGACTGTTAATTCCAGCCTCAAATTGCACCCAAACATGGCCACTTCTACACGCCAAATTCAATGCCGCGCTTGTGCCAGTAATTACCAGTACCCTGCTTCCTAATGTGGTGAGCACTCAACTGGATTAGGAAGGACTTTCTGGACGTCTAGGCCTTATATAACAACCGGTATTAATTAATCTATTTGTTGATTTAGAGATTACCCGTTCACTGTCTGGTTTCCCTGGGAGTTGGCTCGTTCCTGGCCGTTCGTCTTAAAAGCGTCGAGGAGGGGGGTTGGGTATAGACCCCGCTCCTGCTATACTGTAAACGAAAGGAGAACCGTTTGTGTTGGGAGTTTTGCATTTGAAAGCCGCTTCTGTGCCGCCTCTCCAGTGGATTCGGTGATTAATGAAGATATAAGAAGATGGACGCCGAGACGGGGATCCCTTGTAGGACCGTAGCGCCAAACACACACACACATTGTATAGATAGACGTAGACTTTCTTTATTGTTTTATCCCCCCTTGCTTCGCCTCAAAGCCCCAGTTTCCCAGACAGGGAGATAAACGGCGGATATCAAAGGCGTGTCACGAATCCCGCTGGGCCATATCCGCAACACATTAAGCCTAGCCACCACACTCATCAATTATGCATGTAGCAAACACTAAAAAAACCCAGGGAGAAAGATGTTCTATATGCACGTGAAGCTTATGTCTAGCCATTAAAGGATTCCCTTTCCTCCATTTTCGCTGGTAATTTATTTGCATGTTTTTCGAAATGGCTGATCATATAATCTCCATATGCTGCAGCGGCGACTGTGTGATCTCCACACAATACAGTAGATTGAGACACAGGCCTGAAAGTTAAAAGCCTCAAAATCCCACGCATGTGATACAGCAGGGTCGGGCGAATGGAGATAGTTGGGTGTAAAACAGCCATTAAAGCTTGACTGATGGTGGATGTATGTAGATGTAACATTATGCCTGGCTATGTGGAGATCTGCTGTTATAAATGGTTACTTTTGAGGAGGATAGTAGCTCATTTAATGTGTCCAGGAAACCTACTGCCTTCATTATTCAGATAGTGTTTGCTGCTGAACTGAGAGACATTTGAGGTGGCGTTTTTGGGTTTGCGAGGTTAGTCCGGTGTTCTGAATATTTTTTGTCCATGGATCCAAGTGTTTGGTCACATACGTCTGTCAAACCCTAAGAATCCCTAAGCCTTACACCCTATGATGTTAGGACTGCACAGTGTTCTGAAATGGCATTTTCAATGATTTCAATTACGAAATCGCAATTAACTGCAATTATCTATAGTCTAAATGGCATCCCCCTTTAAAAAAACGTGTACGACATGCAGTCAATTCCTGCATTTGTTCACATCAATTCTCAATACAAATTGCGTTTGTCTTGAATGAGTGCACAGTGAACTGAATTTTATTTTTACATCATAAGTGCAAAACTCGAGCGGCCTTAATGCGTAATAAAAAAGCTTGTTCAGTGGCGAGTGCAAGGTGTAGCTGCTCATGTCGGTCTGACCTCAGCCCACGCGCTATAAAAGTCACGCTTCCAGTGACTCACGCCTTTGGCCCAGTTGTATCTGCCACTGGCCTTACCTTTGCTGCACAAGCATCAATCTTGATCTTCTCCTTGGACTTCCGTTCTTGGTTAGTTTGCAGCCTTATCTCTCGTCAAAGCTTGACCCAAGGGGCAAAGACTGCCACACGATACTGTGCATTTACTGCAACGTTAACATTTGCATAAATCAGCTCCGAGAAGGATTTCAAGACGATAAGACAGATTGCAAAAACTTTCAGTATCTATTGAGCAGGTCATGTTATCGAAGCAAATTAGTACCGAAGCTAACGATCAATCTAACGTCTACATATTTTGTTGCATAGGTTTAATTAGGTACTTAAACAAAATGTTTTTTTGCATCACTGTAAACAAATTTGATATTCCTGGCTAACAATGTCAGTTGACGACCTTGATTACAAACAGGACTTGTTAAGAACACAGCATTTAGGGATATCTTAACACATTTACAAAATGACAAAACATGTTAATCAATGTAAGGTGCAATTATTCAAGTGAGCTCAAACAAAATGGCCGTCAGATTGTACGTCCTTTGGCAATTTTTCGGCGCAAACCTACGACAAACTCTGCAAGCGAAAACCTGCATCTCTTATTCAAACTAAATGTAATCTTATATTTTAGACTGATGCAAAGCAGGAGTGCATTGCCTGTAGTAATGTTCGAGGCCATTTACATTTAAAGCAGGGTGTGACAATTACTTTAAACATTGCCACAGTCAGTTCAATCGTTCCACCCACTCCCGTGTCTCTACAGTATCTCCTTGCGAAGACTGCGTAATATTTCATGCCTCTTGTGTCATTATCCTCAAGGGCCTTCACTGCTCCTTACAGTCCTCTAAATAGGCAGGCTTTTCCCCGCGGATATTGTTGTTGCGCTAAGTAGGCAGCTCTTGGAGTCAATGACCCGCAACCAAGAATTAACCATAAGAATCATTATACAGTACGATCATATGTGTGTACTTGGGAAACGTGAAGCATTTCTGACGCGCACTACATCGTTACGAGCAAGCTGATACTCCTGGGTAACTCGATGACAGTGCACTCGTGAGACGGCCTCTCCATAAGAACTCGCCTGCTTGCATTGATTTCTTTTGTACATTTTCTTCTGGATTTTGCATTAGTGTTTGAACGATGCAATATGTTTTGGATTTATTAGTAGCACAGTGGTTCTCCAACACTTCACACCAAAAAAAACACCTCGTAAAATGTCTGACCTAACCACCTGGCCTAGATTAAGATCAAATCAGGACTAAGCCGCTTCTAAAAAGGCTCTGAAGTATTCTAAACTATATCTAAAGTGGAGGTCAACCCTGTCAAAAACGGAAAACAAAAAAGGACTTGAATGCATCACTACAGTGTAAATGTGTTTGTCCTCGAAAGGCTGTAGAATGAGCGTAATATTGGGCCGGTTTTGTTCAGTGTAATTTTCCAGCTACTTCCCCTACGCTCACTGGTTCACCACCTGGTCACCCCGTGCTCTTCTGTACATGACCAAAAAAAAAAAAAGCAACCTTTGAAAATCCGTGGTTTTACAATCTGGCTACACTTTAACCAGACCGTATGACGAGTGCGGTTAAATATGCCAGACATGTAGTTGGTCACTGTTCACTCAGAGGATCCTGGCTGAGAAGTATCCGGATTGGAGACGATGCCCTTTTTACACCCATTCATTAAAACTGTTAGTCACACAGAGAGGAGGAAATGTAGCCTTGAGCGAGCAGAGTTGTTCAGATGTTTTGTATTGACTAATGGTGTGATGCAAGTCTGCACATTGTCTGTTTTCGGTGGTTCGTAATGGTGACTGGGGATTCAAAGACAAAAGACGATTGATCGAAGGTAGACTGAGTTTAGTCACAGTCTTCACATTATGTGAGCTGTAAATAAAAATGTCTCGTCTTTCTATCTGTACATAATTGGGCTTCAAAGACCAGATCAGAAGTCTGTCATGGAAATCATTATTTTTGCACCGTTTATATTAAGTCAAGTCGAAATCGGGTAAAAAAAAAAGTTAGCCGTTAGCTTGTATCTTGTTGCTAGCGGTTAGCATCTCTGTTATTTATGTACCATTTTGCTCCTCTCCATTTCTCTGTATCTTCATTTGGTAGAAATTACATCCATAATTTGTTAAAGTAGTGGTGGAAATTGGGTAATTATGAATGTTTTTACAGAGCAGATTGTCCACCAGAAGTAAAAAAAAAAAAAAAAAACAGCACTCGAAGTTAGCTTTTAGCCTACAGCATGAAGCTAACGGTTGGCATTGTTGTTTCTCCATTATTTATGTATTTATGGGCTGTTGAGCCACATCCTATCCTTATTTGGAAGAAATTACCTTCACAATTCAGCATTTATTAAAGTGGTGGTGGTGGAGTAATAGGTAAAAGAGTTAGTTTTTTTTTTCTGTGTCATCTTGTGTCTTTATGATGCCACTTCCCATGATCAGATGACACACACGTCTGCTGTATTTGAACCTCTCATCAGCTGTCTGCGGTCCGTGATTAAAGTCCTTTGAATCCAAGATGCGCCATGAACGCAACACACCGCCACACAGACAGCATGACCAGCCACCTCTTCTCCCCCCCCCCCCCCTGTCCTAGTAATTGCGTTTGATGATTTTGACTCTACTCATGCAAGGCTGAGGGTATAGTCTTGAGATAAAATGATTTGTTCATGTTGTGGTAGCGTAAAGCAGTAATAATTAAAGATGTTTCTGGAAAGTATCATCCTGTCTCATGCTTACAGTAGCAGCTATAATAATTTTACTAAAGAAAGAATCTCAAAAGTAATTGTTATAGGTTTCTTGGGTGCACAAAATGATGGAAAAAATAGGCCAGGAGAGGGTTAAATATATTATGAAAATCCAATTTAAGTTTTACAATGCCCAAGCAAATTGAATTAATATCTCTAGATCTTATCATTGGTTGAATAATTGCCCCAATCATCGCCAACTCCATGCGCTCCATACATCACTCAGCCCTCCAATCACAGCTGTGAGACGCTCTGGCAAATGACGTAGTTCACTGCAAGGCAAACCTCTTCACGCACAGATGCGCCGAGAAGCTGCCGACGTGAGCAGCTCCTCCCAGGGGGGAACAGGCAGAGAGAACTGGGCCAGTGGGTTCTCGGGTCGTCTGCGTATGAATCCGCCCATCGTTCTGCGTTCAGTCTGTACGTGGAGATGCTTTACGAGGTCTGGGCAAACCATGAGAAAAGTTGAATTGTGTTTTGATGGATTGTGTAGTTGTAAATTAAATGGAAGCAGAACTCGATGTCTCTAATAGTTGCTAGCAGACTTAACCTAGTGTAAAGGAATGAATAAACCAAGACTAGAAGGGAACTAAAATGGCTAAACTACGACCATGCCCATGTCAAAACACAGATTAAAGTAGTATACAGGGATTAACCAAGACTGCTGCAGTCTCTAAAGGGGCGCTGAATCTGGGCATATTGTGTAAAGGGAATAATAGATTTAGGTCCGTCGTACTATTTGAGACTGTTTTAATCTAGACACTATGCCTCACTAATACAAACTGGCAGCAAGTAAAGAAGATTTAACTAGGACTAAACCGGGATGGTCCCCGAACGCGAGCGCACCCAAATTAGGAGCATGGGTTTTTTTGTGCATCCAGACTGCTGCGTGGAGACAGAGCGAGGGAGGAGAGCTGCGGAGGTTGAGCGTTGCTAAGCAGACTGCGACTTTACCAGCATCACTCACTACAGAGAAAACGCACAAAATGGAGACACTCTGACCCTCTGCTCAAAACGGCAGGAATTACACCACTCATCTTTTTCACTGACGGTGAAATGTGTTGTTATGGCATTTGCAAACGACAGGAAAGTCTATAGGTGAGGAAAAAAGCAGGATGCAAGAATGTAGTACACATGATGGAGAGGGTGAGAGAGAGAGTCCTGAAAGGTTCATAGCAAACTGGCTTTAGGCCAATCTGTCTGGATAATATGCCCAAGACTGTAATTATATACACTTAATGTAAAATGTAATTATGGATAAATCAACATTACAATTGTCATGAGTAAAATGAATATCCATATTTAGCTCCACAAACTATCTTATTGTTATATGGGGGGAAAAATTGTGGTTTACACATAATTTCTCCTACCTCTATTACAGAAAAAGGCTTTTTGTATCTTTAAACATTGTACAGTAAAAGCAACAAACTGCATTGGGACTAAACGAGTGCAAATCAGAACCTGAACAGACAGAAAAGTCATTGTTCTCTCATACTATTAGCTGCTTTCCTGCTCTCTCCTGCTAACCAATGCGACAGCCGCAACATAATGCAACCAATTTAAACTCCTTAACGTCGCTAAATGGAAACCAGTTCAGTCCGTTAATACGTGAGGAGTTGTCTAAAAGGTTTTTCCCACTCCAGCTGCTCAGAAGGTGGTCGCGTATCGATCGGAGTTTGTTTACTTCTTGGATGGGGAGACCGTTCCGCTCCACAGTGCTGCAGTAAATGTCAATGCCTTCATGCATCAGTCTGCAGCAGGGCCAGAGGGGGGGGGACGGAGCTCAGACAACAGGCCAATGTCAAATACACAGCAGGTGGCTCAGGCTGATCGGGCTTGTCTGCAATAGGTGACCACCGGATTAAAAACGGTTGAAACGTTTTAATTCAAAGTGGACTCATTGCACCAGCCCCTATGGCGCCCCCTGCAGGTGGTGGGTCCACAGAAGGACGGCCTCATGGTTCTAACCGGGCCTGTTGGTCTCTCATAAGGGGCTTCTGAACCGCTCTTTGTCTGACCCGTCACCTAGGACCTGTTTGCCATGGGAGAGGGGGGGTATGTTATATGTTATCATAAGGAGCTATAAGTTTGTCGTGTCAAAATTTGTCTGGAATGCTGTATGCAAGCCTCCATTTTTAACAGCATGCTAATGAAATGTATTGACGGTGCAGTGATAATCGCAGTTCTCCAGTTTCCGGGGGTTAAAAAATGTGGAAGACTCTTTTGTATTCCATCTATTACGCAACATAATCCAGTAATAACTACCACTATTACTGTACACTCTTGTCAGCGTCCCATACCATATACAGCACAAACTGCGATTCACGACATTGCTATGCATTTCCGTCCCGTGTGCTGCCCCAGACACATGTAAAAGACAGAGTCAAATCGCAGCCATCTCTGGTCTGTTCTCCTGGGAGCGCTGGTTCATCCATATTACATGCAGGAGCTTGTTTGAAGCCCGCACTGCTGCCTGCTTTTGAATGGGCAGCTCATTCCTGCTTCTCCGTCCCGGACCCTTGAGGTATCCCGACCGCCCACCCCTCACACACACACACACACACACAAACAGATCTGTGGGGAATGCAAATTTCTCCGCTACGTCGACCGTACCATTTTGTCTCACTGCAGCCGTGCACCCATGAAAACATTGTAGAAGTGAAGTTTTGACTCGGAAAAAATATGCAAATCGGACACGTTTCAAGCGGTAGTGTCAAGCGGAGCCAGACAGAAGCACCAGACACGCTTTACGCATCGGTAGAATAACCAGTTATACAAAATGCTGATTCGTGGCGTTAGCCCAACTGTCTCCACCGGCGGTTCTCAAAATCAGCACAAACATGTAGGGCTCTTTTCTAACGATGCCATTGCAATGTGGCGTATTTAAATGTGTATAATCAGACGTTGAACTCGACCTACAGATGTTATCGCTATTGTAGCATCGAGGCACTGTCTCAAAATGAAAGGACCAACACATGGATATATAATTTCAATGATGCGTATATTTCTGTTCCCCTTTCCATACATAGCGAAGACAAAAAAGGTTTATTCAAAAAATTTTTAAATCTACCACTCGACCCATTGTGGCATATTCTTCCGGGAATCCTTCCTCCCAGCTGCCTAGTAACCCTTCTCAAAACCAGCAGCCCGACAGAAATGAGCCTTCATGAGCCTTCATGAGGCTTCATGAAAACTCGATACAGTGACTCATTGATATGAAGGACCAGAGCTGGAGGAGAAGCATCTGCCTGGTTATAAAGTTCTATTTTTAATGCTTTATTTTGTGCAATGGGTTTAGTCATTTATCTTCCTGTACTGAGATAAAAAAAATGTTTGTCCTTCAGCATATTGAGAGCGCCGTGCATCCAGTTATATAGCATTTTTATTGACTGGACTGCGAGAAAACTAATTGTTAGAATTACTAGATCCATACGGCATCTTTGTGAAACGCCCACAAATGGTCCTGTTCGAAGCTGCTAGAGAGGGAAGTCAAAGGTGGAAAAAGAACCAATTTCACCCATTACCACTAGTCTAACAAACGCTGGATTATGGATGTATTTTCCAACAAACTGAGATACAGATACTCTGAGAGGAACAAACTGGATCAATGACCCAAATGTGCACATGTAACAGAGAATGCTAACGTTAGCTTTATGCTACATGCTAACAGCTAGCTTCGAATGCTGTTTTTTTTTTTTCTCTTCTAGTGCACAAACATTCATTCACACCCAGTTTTGACTTGAATTTATTTTTGTGGGTTAAATGTTTGTCAGAAACGTCTGAAAAGAGTGAAATAATAATGATTTCCATAACGGACTTCCTTCCCCCTCGCTAGGCCGTGCCCTCTAGCAGAACACGTTGCCGTCTATACCTATGTAAATCTCTTGCGCTTCCTCCTTTCACGGTTTGTGAGCAGCAAAAAAATCCAGTTTAGTGCTTTTAACGCAAATGTATAATTGCAAATGTATAATTGCAATTCATGTCTGAGGATTCTGAAGTGTGGAGCCCTGATATGGATTCTGCATTTGTTTTGCCACACGACGATGCCCACAGCCCATTATCCAGCGGCGTTGCTTCGGTAAGCGGGCTAGACTTGAGCAGACCTGTTCCCGGGGCTGGTCCCGCTGCACGTGTGGGTACAGTAATGCAGTTTCCTCCAGCGTCTGTGGACAAGTAAACAGAGCCGTGTTTTCAAACGGTCTTCGGCGCTTCATGTCTGATGGAAAGTAACGTCGCTTGAGGGAGGAGGGGAGGGGGCTTTTTGAACTGCGTATGACCCGGTTAAAATACTTCACTCGACATGTATTGCGGCTCGTGTTTCAGGTTGAAGTTCGCCGTTTGAGGCTAAAATGGAGTTATGCAGCACTTCCATATGGATGTATTGCGCTGAAGATTGCCCCAAAGGCACGCAATAGTACATTACTATAAAAATCGTTTGTGTCCAATCTTTCAGCTTAAAATATGAATCCTTTTATTATGAGCAACATTTGAACTTTGTGAGTTTATGGCAAAAAGTGGATTTCAAAATTCAAGAAAGGCTTTAATATTCACTACCAAAAAAAAGATTCTGTTTTTCAGCCGTAGGTTACCAGCTTTATCTTGTATCATTATATTACCAATACATTGCAATACATTTTACTCTCAAATTTCAGCTGTACATTTCCTCCCATTTGCTTTTCAACCGTCCTTATGGTGCGTTCGCTGCCGCCACCACCGTAAATGTCCTCAGAATGCCTGCACTTTTCCCTAGATTAACCTTTCTGGTCGGTGCTTGAAATTCATGTATGCCGCCGTATACAAAGTGTCTGGTGAGCGCGTGGACTCTTGTGTTGAAGGACCTTGTGCAGTGAATAGATAATGCGTGTTTGCTTTGTGGGGGGTGGGCTTTACCTTATTCCCTGTGTGGCCCGGGCAGCAGCGACGTACTCCACTCAATTTGAACATGACGTTATTACAGGAGAGGCGGCTCATGTGCAGCAGTGTGGAGAACGGGACTGTTTCACCAATGTCTGGATTGCTGTAATTAAAATGATGGTGGATTTTTCCTCGTTTTTGTGCCGTTCACCTTTTCCCCGTATGCTCGTCGGTCCTTTTTTTCTTTCAAAGTTAGATTTCTAAATTGGGGCTGAGAGATCAATCACAATAGCATTTATCTAGGCGACATTGTCCTCTGCAAACAAAACCTCCTGCTTTCAACGGGGTTTATTAGTTTAAAACCCGCTATACCTGTAGTTCTACAAACATACTTAGTTAAGCAGTTCAATTTTCTGTCTTCTCTTAATTAATTAATTACGGAATCCTGATTGCTCTTTTGTCACCCATTTTTACAAAACCAAAGTAAAATGTTCTTACTCAATACATTAAACTTATAGCCATATATTTTGGAGGAAAACCATGGTAGTTTCCATCGTTTTGCTACTTTTATTCATATACTGTAGGTCTATGGATGATAATAATTTGCTGTTCGATTTATTGATGCAGGAAAATATCGTGATCAATAATTGAAGACCGCTTTATGCCTCTGAAACTTAGTAAAACAAATGGAGATCACAGTTCATCTCTCACAGTTCAACACACGAGTTCCAATAAACCTGACACTCAATGAAACACAATTAAGTGAAGTAAAAGAATACGTTTAGAGCCTAAAAGTACACCGCTGTTTGACATTTATTGGACTCTAAGTCGATATAGTAATTACTGTGACATACCCGTTTGCCAATTTTAGCAATCTACAACTTGCTTCGATTTTTGATGATTCAATGTCTTCTCAATATTTTTTGTGGTGTGTATTCTCTGCATGCTCGCTCCGTGGGGTGAGGTGGGGGGGTGGGGGGTTCAGTTTGTGTGGCCGCGAGCATATTCCACTCAATTTGTCCATTCATGAGCTAACGTTGTTACAGGGGAAGTACTGCCTCTCGGAGTATAGCCTGAAGAGAAAGGGAGGCCTCTGGGATTTGACTGTGAAATGTGAGCAGGGCCGAAATGAATAGAAATATTGATCACGGGAGCGTTTAAAGAAGCTCCTTTTTATGTCGAGGCGCGGTGCTGCGTCCCAGGGGTGGCCCCGCCGTCTGTGGAGGGTAAATGATAGACGGTCCGTATGGATTTATGAAGCCCTGCTGCTATGATTGAACAAGCCGTCGAAGTGGCTCGGAGTCTGCGCAATTACTGTACGTGTGCGAGTGAGAGCGAAAACGCGTCCCGAGCAGCCGTTAGCAAATATATCACACCAGACCCAGAAAACCTACAGATGACAGATTCGTTTTATTCCACAGGGCCCACGTCTTACATTCAAGAGTAAACCCGAACCCCATTTGTACATCACCTTCCAATTTGTGTCTGAAAGAGTTTGCGGTGCTGCCCTGCCGGCTCTGGTTTATTGTGGTTATGGCACTTTTGTGAGGATTGTAAAATGGCCGCCGCCGCCGTGGGAGGACCTCGGTTTTGGCAGGAAGAGGCGGCATCGACGGGGGGCCAGCCGTGTCTGGACACAAGTCGTGACTATGTAGATGTGTCTTTGGTCGGCCTACAAGCGACTCCATTGTGCTCCTCGCTTCTTGACCCTTGTGTCTGAAATGCAATTGCTGCCAACATGTCAGCGAAAGGATTAAACGTTACACAAGATTTATCGACTAAAAAGTTGTATTTATTGAAGTTTAGGTCTACACTAAATCCAACTCTTAGCAACTTGACTCGCTTTGCCAACAGAGTGAAAAAACAAGGTCAAAAAACAACCCATTGTAAAACAAAAGATTTATTGACTATATTATTTAGTGGCGAGAAATGGATGAACCAACAATGCCAAAAACACAACCTCCCAACAAAATAAATGCAGTGAGTTCGTAAAAATAGTTGCTTCTCATTAAAAACGTTGTGAACCTTTCTGAACCAGCCTTTTATTCACGCTTTAGGTATTTTCTGACTAACCCGGTCCGGTGTGATAAAGTGTCTAGACCGAAATGCCCATGTGGCGCAAAGAACAAAAATGCTTCCTGGGCTCGGAGCCAAAGTTTCTCTCTCTTTCTTCGGTTTTCGGGGGAAGAAGAGCCCAGTTGTTGTCTGAGTGTGAATGTGACGGAGGCATGACTGCGGTGTCTGACCCGCTCCTTATCTCCATTTCGTCTGGGGCGGGTTTTGTGTTTGGGAACGGGGAGGAACACAGGTGTCTGTCTGAGCGCAGGGGGAAGAGGACTAAACGACCTTCCCGTCTGCTCTCTGCGGTGTCCCGTGTCACCGGTCGGGCCGCCGTCCAAGCACCTGCCAAACCAGTCCCACTTTCGTTTACTCGCTGCTCGTGTTTGCGCAGATCAACATTCTCCGGGTCGCGCGGAGAGCACTGAACGCTGAACAAATGTGTCTGCCCACAAAGTAGTTGCAATTTACACCTGTACATTAGTTAATGATAAACTTTGTGGCGTTTGTGTGTGTGAAAGCCCATCAGATAATAATAATAATAATAATTAATCAGTTGCCGGCTGAACCCAAAATACTGTGGTCTTTAAATGCCCCACTTGACTGTATCCGTCCCTTGTGTCCTCCTATTGATTTGACTGAAACTGCCGTCAGTCCGGGATAAATGGATTATTGGATTACGGCTTGTGTGACGGTCCCAGCGTCTCTTTATACGAGACCACCAAAGCACTGTCATTTGGTAGAAGTTACATTTTGGGCGTCATGTCTTCCAAAACGCCTTCTTTAAAAATGCCAGAAGAATAACATATGCTTACACTGGAGTTAATGTCTCTATAAACAGGTTCTGAAATGCTGGTAGGTATTGGTTTAGCAGTTCCTATTTGAATCTTCTCTCAATTATCTTCCTGAATCTACATTGCAAAGTAAATTGTAAATCTAACATTGCGCAGCCCTGTATGTCAAATAATACATTAGCGCATGAACATGACTAAAGTAAACATTAGTTCGTGGGTAGTGAGCCGCAAGTCTTTTTTTAGCATGTCTGTCATTTCAGAACAAGGAAGAAAACTGCGTGGGATTGACTTGATAAATAGCACGTACCGTTAGTGGGGGGTTAAGGTGACATGACATATGTGCTGGAACTATGATGCGAAAGCCCAAAATAGCATAAACATTCATATACAGAAGAAGTGAGGCAATACCATGGATGTGTGTCTAGTCAGATACGTGTTATTTTTATTTATAAGTAGTAAATTACGACCCCCAACAACAATCATATGTGATTGCGTACATTGTGGCCATTATTGCTCCAAATCAGGGAAATTTAGATTTCAAAAACTGTATTACAAGCACTCGGAGCAGCAAACTTCGCTCTAGTCCTGCCAGCTCACGTTCATAAACGAGATTAGAAATGAAGCTGTAAAACGCTCTTCGCGAATGGAAACCATCACCGTGTGCTTGTTTTTTAAAGGAGTGGCGTTGTGCTTATCAGCTCGGCGTGACCGTGAAGCCTTATTTACAAAGTACATGTGCCGTAATCTTTGACACAGTTGAGGAACCGAGCCGAACAGGATGCGGTCCGCTGTAGACAGGGCGTGACCGTGGCCGCCGTGTCTCCACTGAAGCGTGTTAAACGTGCCCAGTCTGAAAGGACACCCAAAGAAAGCCTGTTTACTTCCTCCATTACAGAGGGCAGGGAGGAGAAAAGTGGCGTTACTGCAACCCCTGCTGCCAAATGACATCCACTGCCCTAAATACACACACTACCACAGGGCTTCAGTGTCACCCAGTCCAGTCGTATGCCTAAGCTCTGCGTCGTTGGCTAATAGTGTTAATGCCTAGTCATGGTCCTCTAGTTCAAAACAAGCCAGTCCAGGAGATGGCTTATAAAACAGTTTCTACCATTATAGTTTTGCAATAACTGGAAGATTATTCAGATGGGTTTGTAAAAAGTTGTTTGCAATGTAATAGTAACTTAGCCCAAGCAATGGTAGAAGTATAAAGTGCCCGGACACAAACTTCTTGTTATCAACAGATTTGGCCACCTTCGCTCATAAATTCTCTTATGAAACTTAACAATCCTCTCCTTAATGACCCCTAGCGGCGGAGGTAAATACACTTGGCCCTTGCTCGAAATTGCTAAATTAAATTCCTCTCGTCTGGCGTACTTGCTGTCGAAATCTCAGTTTCTAGCTAATGCCGCGAGCTGCAGTTTAGCCGAGCTTTGAACGCCATCTGACGTCTGGACGCGGGCATCTGTGTTCACAATCGGGCCCTACAGTGTGTGGGATGAGGGTGATTTCAAATCCACGCTCGAGTCGGGAGGAAAGGTCGGAAGAGGCTTGTTTTGCACATTTTTACTGTGCCCTAGATAAGAGCTGGTGTTCTTCACTGTTGTGTGCATCTGGCCACGGGCTTGTGTCGAAGGGAAACCAGTGCTGGTGGTTGGAGGGGGGAAATCACAGCTTGTTGTCAACTCGAATCTAGAAATGACAAGTTAATGGTTGTGTTGTGTTTTGAGGCCGTACGAGAAGCATAAATCCTTGTTGAAGTGGCTGCCATTATAAAACACCTAAAACTTGTTGTCTTCCTTCTAGGGTTGCAGCACGTCTTCCATGTTTTGCAGCACGTTTATTTTGGAAAAGCTACCGTGAACAGTGTTTTTATTCTTAATCCGTTATTGCCCTGTAATTTATATCTCCACACATTTGTTATGAAATGCATGCGTTTCTATTATTAATTTGGCAGTCTTGTCTCAAACCTAATGCTTCTGGATGTGCACTCTAAACTGAAGCTCGGTGAAACATTGCAATCAGGCGCTTCTTCCAAAATGCCGCCTCTTCCTCCCTTGTCCTACATTTGTCGGAGCAGGCGCAGAGAAGCCCAGTGTTTCGCGTGTCCGCTGGAGCTGTGTTGTATTATACATGTGTAGAGACAGCCGGGGTATTTTCAGCCCGGGGTTAGCTTGTGTGTGTGTGTGTGTGTGTGTGTTTGTGTATTCCCTCAGACTGAGAGTCATCTGGACCATCCACGTGACCTGATCGGGACCAGGGCAGCGCCGGCTTAACCCCCATGTCAGTGGGACGTGCACTGGCCTCGGGCTAAAAACAAATACTGTACACACAAATCGGTGCAGGTGCTTTCCTATTGGACAGTTCGAGGCCAGCTCTGTAAGACTTTCAAAAAACGTGTGAACCCCACGGACACGACTGTAATCTCCGATCTATTTTGCCTGATTATAGAGCCACTTTGCTCACAGAGAGAGAGCAGCTCTTATGGCCTTATGTCTGAGGTTTTCTCATTCAAAATTATTTTATTTGAGGTAAAAGTGGCATCCGTGGTGCATTAAAAAGCATTTAACTGGATTTAACTGCCATTAAATCTAATTTCATTGCAAAATAACAACATGGTTTGACTAATTTTACTGCATAAGTTCATGCAGTAAAATTATGCTCCAAACACACACATTCAGCTGCAGTTTAATTGTATTAATTGTGCAATTATTTGTTATTTCCCTTTTGCTTTTGAATTGACACAATTTCCCCTCATTAATCCATTTTGCGGAATGCTAATGCTCGAGAAAAGAAATATGCACAGATCTTTCTCGTTTGTGGCGTTAAAAATATAGTAGTTGAGCCTTAAAATGGCATTAAACCGCATTCAATTTGTCTTGCTGCTGCCTGTGCAAACCCTGATATCGTGCAGCTCCACTGCTAAGTTTTTCGTTGTAAAACCCCAGTCTAAACATGGCCCGAGTGCATAGACTGCTTTGTTGATGCTTAGACGTCTGTGTAGTGGAGCGGCTCTTATTATTGGCTGACATAACAGCACTCAGCCTCTACACACACACAGAAGCCCACACAAGAGAGAGAGAAAAAAAAACAGAGTTTCTGCCCTGGTAATGGCCCAGCTTTGAAAATGTCACGTGTGCTAATGGTCTTTCTTCTCCGCGTGGTACCCCAAAATGGGTCATTGTAAAAGTTTACGCCTCGCCTGATCTGGAAGCAGTAGCAGTCGTGGTAGTAACAGCAACAGATAATGACAGTTTTTATTGTCCCAAAAAAGTTTAATTTGCCTTTCCAAGAGTTGACATTTCCAACCAACAATAATTCACAACAAAACAACATAAAGCAAAGTAAAAAAGTAGTAATAGAAGTAGCCGCAGTAGCGATGGCTGCAGTGGTGATAGAAGTAGCCGCAGTAGCGATGGCTGTAGTGGTGATGGAAGTAGCCGCAGTAGCGATGGCTGCAGTGGTGATGGAAGTAGCCGCAGTAGCGATGGCCGTAGTGGTGATAGAAGTAGCCGCAGTAGCGATGGCTGCAGTGGTGATAGAAGTAGCCGCAGTAGCGATGGCTGTAGTGGTGATAGAAGTAGCCGCAGTAGCGATGGCTGCAGTGGTGATAGAAGTAGCCGCAGTAGCGATGGCTGTAGTGGTGATGGAAGTAGCCGCAGTAGCGATGGCTGCAGTGGTGATAGAAGTAGCCGCAGTAGCGATGGCTGTAGTGGTGATAGAAGTAGCCGCAGTAGCGATGGCTGCAGTGGTAATAGAAGTAGCCGCAGTAGCGATGGCTGTAGTGGTGATAGAAGTAGCCGCAGTAGCGATGGCCGTAGTGGTGATAGAAGTAGCCGCAGTAGCGATGGCCGTAGTGGTGATAGAAGTAGCCGCAGTAGCGATGGCCGTAGTGGTGATAGAAGTAGCCGCAGTAGCGATGGCCGTAGTGGTGATAGAAGTAGCCGCAGTAGCGATGGCCGCAGTGGTGATAGAAGTAGCCGCAGTAGCGATGGCCGTAGTGGTGATAGAAGTAGCCGCAGTAGCGATGGCCGTAGTGGTGATAGAAGTAGCCGCAGTAGCGATGGCCGTAGTGGTGATAGAAGTAGCCGCAGTAGCGATGGCCGCAGTGGTGATAGAAGTAGCCGCAGTAGCGATGGCCGTAGTGGTGATAGAATTAGCCGCAGTAGCGATGGCCGCAGTGGTGATAGAAGTAGCCGCAGTGGTGATAGAAGTAGCCGCAGTAGCGATGGCTGTAGTGGTGATAGAAGTAGCCGCAGTAGCGATGGCTGCAGTGGTGATAGAAGTAGCCGCAGTAGCGATGGCTGCAGTGGTGATAGAAGTAGCCGCAGTAGCGATGGCTGTAGTGGTGATAGAAGTAGCCGCAGTAGCGATGGCTGTAGTGGTGATAGAAGTAGCCGCAGTAGCGATGGCCGTAGTGGTGATAGAAGTAGCCGCAGTAGCGATGGCCGCAGTGGTGATAGAAGTAGCCGCAGTAGCGATGGCCGTAGTGGTGATAGAAGTAGCCGCAGTAGCGATGGCTGTAGTGGTGATAGAAGTAGCCGCAGTAGCGATGGCTGCAGTGGTGATAGAAGTAGCCGCAGTAGCGATGGCCGTAGTGGTGATAGAATTAGCCGCAGTAGCGATGGCTGCAGTGGTGATAGAAGTAGCCGCAGTAGCGATGGCTGCAGTGGTGATAGAAGTAGCCGCAGTAGCGATGGCTGTAGTGGTGATAGAAGTAGCCGCAGTAGCGATGGCTGCAGTGGTGATAGAAGTAGCCGCAGTAGCGATGGCTGCAGTGGTGATAGAAGTAGCCGCAGTAGCGATGGCTGTAGTGGTGATAGAAGTAGCCGCAGTAGCGATGGCTGTAGTGGTGATAGAAGTAGCCGCAGTAGCGATGGCTGTAGTGGTGGGCAGACCGGCTCCCTGGTAATGATTAGAACTTAATCAGGCCAGAGTTCACCGGCGCAAGTGCGAGGAATGCTAATCCACGCAGTTACACGGCTAGCCACGGGTTTAACAAAGGAGCGATGGAGACGCAGGGGGCCTAAGCTAGGTCAATTTTGTCTGAACCCATGATATGATGAGAAGAGCTTCATTACGTACAGACGAGAAGCAACATGTTAATTATGAAAAAAAAAAGACACCCGGATGGCATCGGTCGAGGGGGAAGGGGAGGGAGTTCGCGCTGTTGTCTGCCCGTTCGTTAGGACTAGGGCTTGCGTGGAGGAGATAATGAGTTGAGCGTGGGCGGTGGGCGTTAAGCTCGTCAACTGTCAGGTAAACCGGAATTACGGGAGAGAAGCGGCGAGGGCCACCATTAGGAGCCCCGAGCACACAATGAAGTGCAGGGGGCTATATGCGCGCACACACGTACAGGCTTAGCACACAGTAGCCTTTAATGAGCTGTCGGCCGGTTCGTCAATGCAGGAGCATCTGCCGCCGTGGCTCGGGGTCAGCGACATGAAAAGGAAGGCAGGTCGACCCCGGGACTAATGCCCGTTTGGCCTCTGCTGTTGTCGAGGCGAAAATCATAGACTGGGAGAAGAGGGAGACCGGGACCCTTGAGGCAGGGGACACGGTTATAATTGGGATGGTGGCGGCAGAAGTCAAGAAAGTAGAGCAAGATGGAAAGGGGGCGGGGATCGCTCTATAAATGAAGCCATGGTTTGGTCGGGCGACGGAAGTAATGAAGTGCTTAATGTGCAATGTGTGCACCGCGTTGTCTCCTAGGTGGACGTGCAGACCCGCACAGGCCGTTAAATGTAATCATAAAGTCGCCGTGGAGCAGATCCCGTTCACCCATATGGTGTCGCTAACAAAAACGCTAAAAGAAATAAACACACGGGATGTTAGTTCTTTATTTGTATGAGCATTTATCTAAAGAAAGTAAAGAGCAGTAGGTTAGCTGAGGTGAGTGGAGATGACATGAGCAATGTTCGAGCCCGTTGCGGAGCGCTGAATAGATCTTGTGTCAAGGAACTGATTGGGCTGGACTGGCCTTAGAGCGTAAGAGAGAGGGAGAGAGCAAGTGCCCATTCATTCAAGTGTGCTAGAGGCATTAAAGCGTACTGTTCTGTATTGCTATTGAAGTGCTGCTGTTAAGTCGCTGTGATTTGTGTGGGAATGATTGACCAAGTCTTCAAACAATCAAGCATAATCGCAAACATGATTAATCCCCAGTAAAATGTAACCTCTTTGATCAGGTAATAATGTTCCCACGCCATTTCTGTTTGCCTTATGGGGATTTCTTTTAGACGCACAGTCAAATTTCTCGAAGCCCGGCGTCTTTGATCCACTATCCTCCATCTCATCTCTGCTTTCTCATACGCCATATCTTGCCAGCAAATGCCAGATTGTAGATGAGGGAGACCAGGGGGACTTGTATCGGACCGTTCCCTCACACATGGTCAGCCTTAAAACTGGCTTAAAACCAGCCACACCATCCTCCAATCCACTGCAGTGCTTTTATTGTTGTTTCTCTCTTTACTCCCCCCCCCCCCCTTCCACCTCCCTCCCAATGTTTTTGCTCCGTACTGCAGTGCTGCCTTTTAAAGAAGGAAGAAGTGGGGTGGTGGGGGGGGGAAGCTTGTAAAGCGAGAGACTCTGGCACAGACACACCTGGTTAAGCATATGGCTGCGGACCCCTTATATTTGCATGCACAAGCTTGCTCACCCATGGCATTGTAAATAAAGGCCTGTAGCCTATTTACACATGAATGCGCACCACACAAATCAGTAGCGCTGGCGGCGGTCCCTCTGAGTTTATTTATCATTGTCAGGTTGTATCCGGACTTGAATAGGTGTTACTGCTGGCATCCGCGCCGTGAGATTACAGGAAGGTATGTCATTATGCGTAAGCTTTCCAACTCCAAAACAGCTTAAAACTTGGAATTATTTTCTCTTGGGGAAAACGCCAAAACATGGAAGTATGCATGGGATGCGAGCATAGGTGAAACGGCACCTCTGAATAGCCCAGGAATGAAAGAGCACGAGAGAATGGCTGTCAATCAGACGGGGTGTTAAGGGGACCCTGCCTCACGTTCAAAGTAGCGACGACGAGGTCCAGCCACAGCTTTATTTTGAAGTGCAATTTTAGCGTCTTTATTGTTGCTTTGGGCAAATTTGATATCTAGACTCTAGAACACAGAACATGCAAACTCCACACCTGACTACTTTTTAACCTCTTACCCTCTCGCCTTAAATGAGTGCATTTTCTCCAGTTTGGCTTTACCCAAATCTAAAAGCTTAAAAAAGAAAGAAGGCATCAAAATAGCGACAAAATCAAGTACAAAAACGTGATGAAAAGACACTAAAAAAGCCGCACAAAAAGACAAAAATCTGACAAAAAAGCGGCGACAATGTCACGAGAAAGTTCCGATCACTCCATTGTTCTTCGCTTTCAGATGAGGCATTACACTGTTGCTCTCCAGTTGAGAAGCTTTTGGATTTGGGTAAAGCCGAACTGAAGAAAATGCACTGGGTTCAGGTGGGGGTTAAGAGATTAGGCACTACTTGAGCACTTTTTTGAATATTTACACACTGTCTCAACTCAATGAGACAAAGGCGGCGTTGGTGACGTGCTATAAGCCTTGCACGTGGAAAAACACCCGCGGTGATCGCCCTGTAGCAACACATTCTGACACTCCATTTGAAACACGCCGTCCTTCTTAATAGTGCGATTGAGCAACATGCATAATGCACAAAGCTAAAAGCCCTTATCCCTGAATCCTGACAGGTAATTCGCCGCCATCTTTCACAATAATAAGGCCTTATTGTCCTCAGCTTTTTAAACGCGTCCCGTAATTATTGGTAAAGTAGTGCCTCGTCTTTGTCCATTTTCAGAACCTCGCTGCTTGGAAATCCACTCAATCCAATCTATAAACGTTATAGATGTCTTTTAGCGGAGCTTGTGAGTCAATTATTCATGTTTTCTACATCCACAACCCTCGACCCCGCTCTTCCATCCTGCTCCTACACACACGTTGCTTCAGCCTGTTGAATCCTAATGCGAAGCTGCGCCCGCTTTGGCCGCCCCCGACGCCTGTACTACACGTCCCGCAGATAAACATCAACTTTGGTCGGCCCGCGGCTTCCTGCTTCGAGTGGATTTGCTGAGAAAACACGACCAAATGGACTGGCCACTTCTCTTTACCGACCAAACAAAAGCTCAAGCACTGTTTCTTCTACGCACTCGTCCTCCAGCCTGTGCGTTCAACATTGGCAAACAACGTGGCCATTACCTACTATGGATTGATTCAGCCAAACGCAGGTTTTTGCACTATTTTATTCATAGGGCCATCCCCGGGGTTGTTATGTGTGATTGCGCGTTACCACCGCCTTCCCTGCCGCGCTACTAAAGCTCTCATAGCGTTCAGCCGTAAAGCTATAAATCACCATTTTATATGCAATCCTCCTTTATTTGACATAATTTTAAAGGCATTTGTCTCAATCTCAAAACACTTTCTCCCCACGTTTCACGGCAGAGCTGGTATATCATTTCAATTATGCTAAAACAACAGACCAGCCTGCAGCTCTCAATGCGCTCTATGTGTGCTTCACCTACACGATGTCAGTCAATTTGGATAATTGACTTTACATTTTGGTGACTGTTCATATGCAAGAGGTGATTTTTAAAAAGGCTTTCCTATATCCACAGCCAGATGCCCTTTTGGGGATACTAAAGACTCTTTGAACCTTGAAGTTATGGTTGAGAGGCTTAGAGAAATAATTCTAATTCTATTTGGATTTTTTTTTTTCCTATGAATTTATTATCATATTGTTTAGGGTTGCGAATCAGTATCCGGCCCAGCTCGTAATTTTTTGAAGAGAGAAAGACTGTGTTTAGAGAAATAATAGAGAATATTTATTTTCCAATGACTCTCAGATGATGGAAAATAATAGGACAGTTTCCAGAGAAATTAGCAGTTGTAAATAAAATTGTATATCCTTTGATTGGTTAAAATGGCGTTCATGGACGAACGGAAAACTGGAGTGGCAATTTAGGTCTGTGATCAGTTCCAGGCTCATGTCGGATAGAAAAAGGATAAATGATTGTGAATATTGTTGGTGTAATACTTTGGTGAGATGTTCAAGGCCTAGAGGAAGAGTTGTTTGATGCAGTCTAGAGGAGGCAGGGGGTTGTGTTAGTAGGTGGAGGCTGGTGGTTTGTTGTGGCAGTGTCCAAAGGGTTACAGCGCGGGACAGTAAGACGATATAACGGGACAGTTTCACATGTGGATAATGTGGACCTATGATACTGATGCACTGCCTTGTGTTTGGGATCATTATGTGGAGAATGATGCATGGACACACGGCTGTAGTCTCTGCTCCCAGTTTAACCATTGTCTTCTGTTCCCATTGTTTTGCAGAAGGCGGTGGAGGAGGAGGAGCAGCACCACGGTAAAAAGCCCCCGGTGGACGTGTGTCCCCCCAGCGGCAAGTTGCCCGACAGCGAACTCATGAAGAAGGTCAGTGACGTGTCCGGATCAATCGACTTTACAAATGAATGTTTATAATTACTAACGATATGGTATGTAATCCGAGGACTTTAGATGGATGATCGTATTTGAATTTTTGAAGCAACAATGTCTTGATGTTCCAACCCCTTTGCACTGGAATTCAGTGTAATGCAAAAGAAATGTTACTGTATATTAGACAGTGAAATGATCATACTTTTTATTATATGTGTGAGTTTGGCTGCATCTCTAGAAATGTGACTGCTGTAGAGTGCCTTAGGAAAACACTGATAGATGAAAAGACAAATTGGCATTGTAGAAATAAAACAGGATTCAAGTGCTCTGTAACGATACAAACTCAATAAATGTGCACACATATTAATTACTCTCAGGTTGCAACACAAAAGTACAAACCAACATACATCTTGCCAACCTGCATTTCCCAGCAATGTCAAAGGTAACTCCAGCAACCCATGAGAGATTGGGGGCGTAACAATCTTAACGGTGAAATTGCACATCTGCTGTCAATGACGGTTTCCCCCCAGTGTCTGTGCCTCATTACTCCATCTAGTCTCTTTTAACCGAGGCCAACCGTAGGGTCGGCATCCCTGCCCCCCACACGCACACGCTGACACCCTGTGGACCTATTCACAGACCCACTCTCCAGATCTTTTCACAATGGGCACGCTTCTCCTCTTTCACCTGTCATGACTCTCCATCACCTCTCCTCCCCCGGCCCTCGGCGGCACAAAAGCAAAAACAATGGCCCTATCTGCATCACGCTCCACAAAAAGTAGAGAAAAAAGTATTTGTGTGGATCTATTCCATGTTTAGTCCAAGTGTTTTGATCCTTTTGAGGATGTGCATCCAAGTCATTATAAATCGCGCCAAAATGTTGCCTTTAAAAGTTATTAAAAAACATTAAATATGACTCCAACTGGCCTTAAGTCAAATTATTTTGGGAAATTATGACATTGCTGAACAATTTTTGTGTAATACATTTGTCAGATATGATCAAATATGCTCTAAAACGCATTCAACAGCAGATTTGATACTTACATTTTTGCTTAAAAGTTGTTATCGACTTTGCTTTTGAATGTGGAAATTTCCCCTAATTCCTCTGTTTGATGGAGCATTTGCAAATCTTATGAAATGAAATCTGCACACATTTTTGCGTTTGAAATATTTGGACATGCTACCTGTATAAGGACACGATGAAAGCCATGCCAGTATTCGGGGATTGAAGTGACCGCCTTGGGAGTTGGTGGGTAAATATCCGTAGACTGAGTTACCGTCAGTCCATTATTGACCTTTCCTGGCGACTCAATCCAAACCCAATCTTAGCAGCGCTATAGTTAGCGCGCGGGCTAGACTGGAAATCCAGTGAGCAAATGTCACGCGGCCCATCATATGTTATTACAACACCATCACTCTTTCCCTCGCTATAGGTGCAGTAAATTACCACTGTACATGAGGTCAAACCTCGCCATATGTTATGCAGCCCGAGCGTCTCTCCCTGTCCCACATGCCGCGCTGAGCACCCCCTTTGTCATGATTATCTTTGTCCCGACCGGCGCCTCTCCTCCGCGGGATGATGCCCGACGGGTGACTCCCTGTATGCATGCATATATTCACTTTTATTAGATTGTGTCTCCGAGTCGCTCGCGTTCGCATGCATTGCACGGTCGCCGTGATAATTCATCTATTTAGATACAAATGTATGCGCCGATCGATACAAGTGAAGGAGAGTTGCCATTTTGAGGTCACCCTCAAGTCCGGCAGAGGAGCGGGACGGGACGGGACGGGAGCGGCGGCGTTATGTTGTTTCTAATGTTTGTGTGCGATTTCTTGCAGGGGGAATCGTCTCCTCCCTCGCTGGCGTTTAATCGACTTTTCAACGAAATCAAGGAGGAGCCGGGACACCCCGCCCTGGTCCACCCCAGGTACTACGCATTTCCTAACCATGCACTGAATACTTAGGATATTCTTCATTTACAGCCAGATTGTGTTGCACCCAGTAAACGCAATAAGATACAATAATGGTCGGTATTGGCGGAAAATCCCTTAAAAATCCTACATTGTTTCTCTGAGTGGACTCGCCCCTCCTCCTTAGGCCTGGCTTGAAAATCTGCTGTGAGCGGGACGTCGCATGGAGGCATTGCTTTTCTTTGACTTCATGGAACCAAATAAGGTTTAGATGCTTTTGGTCTTCCTCCAAATGTTTTATTTGGAGCATCTTTTGGAAAAATAGCATTGTCAGGAGCACATTTGGTATCTTTGGCAGGTTTGGTTTGTTTATACTTTGAGTTTTACAACATTTCTAGCAATATATTATTATTTTTACTGACCACCCAGTTATTACAATGATTTGAGATGAGTAAGATCCTCAGGCTTTTAAAGAGTGGTTTTATCCATCATTGCCTGCCTTGGTCTCAACGATACAGTGATGAAAGTTCGATGAATGATTTTCACAGGTTTTTGTTCTTCCTGCTGTGACACCCAAAGCGCTCGCATCAACCTCCTGTCACACATTCACAAGTTCATTTTACACATCCATCGCCAGACAGAGGTTCTCAAACTTTTCACATCAAGTACCACCTCTTTCTGCTTTCCAAGGAATAGGAATAACTTACTGTATGTTTAAACTGCGGTGGATTAATGCCATCAAAATCCTATAGTCGAAGAAACCTGTAAAGACACGTATACTGTATATCTTCCATGTAACTCGAGGCAACATTTCCCAGAATGTATCTTAAAAAAACAAATGCTCCAGAAGGGATCAATACCTGTACAGGAGCCAGCTGGCCTGATCCCATCTGTGCAGCTTTAGTCAATACTAGTGTTTGTTTGCACTTCCCACTGTTTGAGTTAACTTTCCTCTTGATCTTGCTTTTATATATTTATCATGATTTGAGCGCGGTTTCTCTTACCAGCGCATGATTTTTGAATTGTCTACTCTACAGGATATAGTAGAAGGATTTTGGACATTCTCAATGATGAAACGAGGGAGGTCTTCTATCATAACGTACTCAATTCAGCGTCCCATTTTAAGATTTCTGATGCTGTAGTGTGCAAGATGTGGCAGTAAGAGTTTGTTGTTTGTTTTGGGAATGTCACACTGGACGTTGTGGCAAAGAAATGGCAGATTTTGGCTGTGATGTTTGGGACAGTAGGGTACAGGGGCGGCTCCAAACAGGAAGAGCATTCTGCATAAGAGGTACAAATCTCTGCAGGCTGTGGAGTGAACTAGCACGAAGAAATGTTGTATTCAGTGTAGCTCTGCCCATTTCAAGTTCTCGTTCAAAGCCGGGGCTACAAAGAGACTTGTCAGGTAGGGCGTTTGACGTAAAAGATTTCACATGTACAGTATATAAGAAGAGTCGCATTGGTTCACCACAGATACTTCAAACACACTCACTGGCTCCTTGAAGGTTTTGAGATTTACTCTTCCCTCGATGGTGAAGAAATAGTGGCGGTGTTGCTGTGCTGCGCAGGAAGAGCCCCACCGAGCCTCGGCGCTTAACCCAGTTCACGCTGCCCCGTGCCTCCGCCGTCTGGTGGAGAGGGGGGGGGAGGGGTCCGAGGCTTTCAACCTGCTCTTCCTCCCATCACGCCGCCGCGGGAATAGTGTTGATAGTGTTGGACGGCTGACTCTTAGCGCGTCTCCTGGCGGTATCTTTTTCCGAAGCCTCTACCTGGACGTGTGAGATAATGCCAGAGTCTGTTTTGGCTGCAGTTTTGCGATAAGAAATATCCATATTCTACAAACCGTTCACCTCGGAGCACTACTGTTGCCCCGAGAAAGAAGCCACTGGAGTGTGATTGCTTTGGATGCCGTGCAATTTGCGATACGTAAATGTGGGAAAATAAACAAAATGTGTTGCAAAAAAATGTGTCAAAGTGTTTTTGCTAAAGCTTTGGTTCACATTCTTTGGCTAAAACATGTAAGAAATGTGAACAATCACTTCCTACAGCCTAGTTTGAAAGCCAAATGATTCGCAGCAACAAGATTTTCTATAGAGGCCATTAGGGGTTTATTGACTTTCCCATCAGTGAAGAAAACACTCCCTTAAGGCACAGTAAAAACATTTATCTCAGTCTTTTGCCTAATTTCCTGTCTTCTCCCCGTTTTGCCGCAGCTACTACCTGTACACGTACGATAAGATGGTCGCTCCAAACGTGTCTCTTCGGAACGAGGCGGAGATGAGCCCCGAGATGTTTGGGGCTCTGCTGAAGCACCACTACAGCCACAGGGTCCTGGGACACGACGAGCCGCCCATGGGTCAGTATCTGAAATCCCTCCACTGCTCCATTTGCAATAACACCTCCCTTACAACGACTCGACCCGAACATTCAGTGGATTATTCACATTCTAGCCTTACAATTTTAAATCTTACTACATTTTTAACAACTCCCCTACCCTTTTAACTATTCCCCACGCAAACCTATACAGGAGAGTGCAGCACACGGCGTTTACATCTCCGTCTACTGTAAGCGGAGGAGACGGGGACCAGGTGAGAGTCGTGGGAGGCACATGCCCATAGTGAACCATCCATACATCGCTTCAGTGCGACTAACAATGCAGCGAACGTGTGAAAACGGATAACTGCATTAAATCCTGTGCAATAACGATAGTGCATAAAAAATACTGCACTATTTAGACACTTGAGCCCAATCAATAGTGGAATTTACTTCACGTTTAGTGCTTCAATCTACAGAACTCTCTGGAGAAATACTGTCCTTTGATCATTTATCTTACAACCGCCATTTTACAGTCTTTTTTTTTATTGTAAAATTAGATTTATATGGGTCACAGCTTGATTGTGATAGGTCGAAGGTAGGACTAATTACTATATCGACTTATCACGATACATTTTTGGCCTCAATATTTATCGCCTGTACATTTATTATTACCATTTCCCCCCTATAAGCGAATTGTGTTACATTATATCCCATGTTTATTGCAGCTCGTGAAGTGTTTCATTATAAAATCATGCACGTCGGTTTACTGTCATTTTTATGCCAGTATCGAGTTTCTTTAGAGTCAATAATATCGTTTATCGCGATATTTTCCTGCGCCAATATATAGAAAAAAGTACGATACATTAATGCAATGATAGAATAGAGAAGTTGAGGCCCCAGGTTGAGAGCAGGTGCTTGAAAACCAAACCCCTAGGCCTTCTGATAATGTATGTGGATCCTTTACCAGTGAAGCCCTCATTAAGTACATGTATGTGGGCTACTACTCTACTCTACTCTCTCTGCTACTTGCTGTTACTAATACTCCTCAGCCATACATTGCACACACGCAGCCCCACAGCCCTTGGCCTCATCATGTAGAGACTCTCGGGGTGACTCACTATTGATGATGGCTGGTGGAAGCAGCAGTAACCTCTCCAGAGTGCTCCCCTCTCGGATGTGTTTTTATGTGCACATTACAGAGACCGTATAAGCCTGACTTAGTAACACGGGTACATGGAGAGAGCGGGGTGGTTTGTGGTCAGGCATTGTACATGCACACAATGGTAGGTTTGGATGTATGAGGGCTTCCAGGTGTATTTTTCAATTAGCCTTTTCATATGGATTCTGTGACGTATTAAAAAAAGAGAGCGGGGGAGAGAAAAAACGGCACTGGAAAAAATATATTATATTAGGGCGGAGCGATATTGACTAAAATGGATATTTTTGGGGACGTCCTCAATATCGGTGATAAAACGATAGTTTTGCAAACCTTCAGAAATTGCAAATATGTGGTGGCAAACATCTGCATTTACATTGGTTTGTTGCTCGAAAATGTAATACAAAAGGGCAAAAAAAACCTGACCCTTTCTACATTTCCCCCCATTTTAACAATTTTTTCTAAATTTTCCACTGTATTTTCCAAATTTTCCTCCTACGTTTTCCCCCATTTTTGTTTTTCCACTTTTCCCTCCACATTACTTGACATTAGAGGTAAGCTTGCAAATCTTCCAAAAATATATCAGATAAATATTGAGCCCAAGATTGTATTTATCTGTCATTTATTGAACGATATAAATGATCGTGATAGCCCTACTCTTAGTACTCTACTATATATACTATACCTAAATGTTCACAACAGAGAAAATGCATTTACATTGGTGACCTGATATGAGCTGTTTTGCCTGGACATTGACCAAATGTGGCTCATCGAGCTCATGTAGAAATGTAGAAGGGCTTTTGGGAGCTACTGGTTGATCCCAAGTTGCAGATTAGCGACGCCTCCACAGTCAGAAGTCACAGAAAGAGTCTGGGTTATCTGCGCTCTTCGGGCTTCTTGTAGCGAGTATTTCATCATTATACCCGGATTCTGAGTGACTAAGCCAGTCCTTATAAAAGTGTGTGGCGGTACGGCCTTTCTGTTTCACGACGTCTGGTTTCTCCACTCATTAAGCCACGAAAAGAGGAGGTTAAGGAGGCTTATTTAACATTAAGAAAACCTCACTATTGCATGCTAATTGTTCTCTTTAGGAAAATCTCAAAAGGTTTGTACATTCAGTTATGATTCCTAACCAGGCTTTGAGCCGTAAACATCTCGGTCATTCTTCATTTGCGATGTTTGATGGGTATTCTGCCCGTTTCCAAAGTAGCTGCTTGTATACGTCAAGAATGAATGCCGTTCCTCCTTTTCCTTTCCAAAGGCTTTCTACTAGTCTGCATTTCTCCCCTCACTGCTGCTCATCTCTCTCTCTCGGCCCCTGCGTTCCTCTTCCTCTCCTTCGTTTCAGTCTCTCTCACCATCAGTGTGTGTTTGTCCCATTTCGCAGTCTTTCCTGTGACTCACTTCTCAAAGGTATTTTTAAAAGGCGGGCGCGGGGCTGTGGATGTGTGTCAGTGAGTCAGTAAATGGCGGTCTCTCGGTGCCAGACACGCTGCCTCTTAAGACATCAGCCCCGTTGTGGTCGTCGCCGGTGCAACGACGCCAGAGCGACCGTACTCCACAGGCCCGTGAGGGACACCGTGTGATCCCTCCCCATCGCGAAACACCTTTGAACGCGGAGGAACGCGAGCAGGAGTTTTTGAACAAAGGCTGAGCCCACGCAGAGCGCTCTCCCACACTCGCCTTTCTTCCTGCCGTCTCCTCTGTCTGCTGCGTGGGGGATTTGTGGGCGATGTTTGGTGAGCTGCCTGTTGCCATGCGGGGCGGGTGTTAGCGCGCGTAGGCGACGGCGCGGCTCACGCTTCGGTTTGATCTGAACTCCGAGTTCACGCTTCTCCTCTCGTTCACTCGCCACCCTTTTAGCCTCTCGCCTCATCTGTCCTAACGTCGCTCCTTTGTCACTCCCCCTTTCCTCTCCTCCTCCTCCTCCTCCTCCTCCTCAAACTCTCCTGTCCCGTCTCTCACTCCACTGGTAGGTTTGAGGGATGGAGTTTGGCCCCAGTTGTTTTGGCAGCTTTTATTATTTTTTACAACTTGCCCGAGGTGTTAATGCAAAAAGATGTAAAAGCGTTTGTGCAAAGCAGTCCACTGAACTATTTAGGCAAAGTAAAATGTTTGACTAAAACGAAATGAAAGGTGGTTAATGAGACTAAAACTAAAAGCTCTCGCTATTCTTTTCAACTAATAGACTAAATAAAAATTGGGAAACGGGTCTAAAACATCTGAACGTCCAGCGACACAGTTTGAAAGAGCCTCATATCATTTAAATTCAATGCCCTATGAACACGTCTGGTGCTTTGTCCATGTGGGAGGAGCTCCTCGAGGCGGCGGATATGTTTGAATATAACAAAGGTAAAGTTTACTGCATTTTGACTAAAACTTAAAATGATCACAGGTGCAAAGTCTTACCCCATGTTCATCCTCCCTATTGTCTCTCGATTACAATCTCATCCACGGCCCAACTCTCCCCCTCCCGCTCGTCACCGTCTCTAACTCTCGTCCCCCTCTCTCCTCAGACCTCCATGCGTCGCCTCCCGTCCCCGCCGCCGGTCTCGACGAGTCCAAGTCCCAGATCATGGACCGGGAACGCCACCAGACCCAGGCAGTTTCCATGGAAACGAGCATCAGCTGTAGAAAACGCAGCGCCAGCCCCCCTCCGCCGCCGCCCCCCCCGCCCGCCCTCCTCCCCCCCTCACTCGGAGGAAGCGGAGCCCAAGGACTTGAGCGGCTGCGGCGCCGTGGGGGGTCCCGAGGACGACAAGGACCGGATCGTGGTGGAGATCATGCAGATGTACAGCAGGCAGCAGGAGAAACTCAACGCCACGCTGCACAAGCAACTGCAGCTCGAGATGGTGAGGGGGAGGGGGGGGGGGGGGGGGGGCGATACACGGCGGGGAACAACTGCCCAGAGAAAAAGGCACCATAATCTCCCGGCTCAAATAGTATGAGAAACATCACATGCAAGTTTTCACACCACTTACATGAAATATTTGACATTACAAGTAACACTAGGATTAGATCTATATCAAACCAGGGCTGAGAACGCTCTAAGACAGACCCAACTTGGACTCGTTTGTAAACTGGGCATGTTGGAGCGATTTGGAGCCGCCTGTAACTCATTATTTGCACTGCCTGCCACCAACCATGTTTGTGTTGACTGTAGTTTTGACGGGCGTAAACATCTAAAGTAACTTGAATATGGACTAAAGCATACATTAAACTGCGTAATGAAAGTAAAAGACTGATATTAAAAAACAGAAGAAGGTGAGTGCATCTGCGGGTCCAAAGGTGTATGGCGCGGGTGCTCTTCGAAGATCAGGTATAAGACTTTATAAAACAGAAGAGCAAAAAAGGGGATCTGAGGCACTCCGACTGCAATATAAAAGTCCTTTATTTAAATGGACATGTATATAAAAGACTGATATTGCCTGAAGGTTTGAGAAGTCTTGTCTTAATTAAAAGCACAGCATCAAAGAAACAGAGAAATGTCCAATCAGACTAATTAAACTATACTCTCATCACATATTTATATTAATACGGAAACATATCAACCAAAATGGTCCTGTGCAACCTTTTGAACTCCACTGGACCCAAATTATAAGATAAATACGTCAATCCTAAATGCACTTGTGTTTTAAACTCAAAGGGGACCAGACAGGAAATGGGTAACTGGTGTGTCCTGCATAGACCGTCCGATGGTGACTCGGGAGCCGCCGAAATGGGTCACCCGTGTCACTGCCTGTGTCTCTGACCGATGTATCCCCACTGTCCGCAGGAGTTGGAGGCCCTGCGCGGGGGCGAGGCGGCCCGTCTGAGGGAGCTGAGCGCGGAGCAGAGGGAGCTGCGTTCGGAGCTGGAGGCGGTGCACAGCGAGCAGGCGCGGCAGCTGTCCCAGGCCCGGCAGGAGCAGCACGAGCTGGAGAGCCGACTGGAGCAGCTCCGGCAACAGGGCTGTGCGTGCGAGCCCGGGACGCAAAGACAGCAGGAGGTGCACTACACGGCACAGGTATGACCCCACGCCGCTGGGATACGGCATGTGTGGGAAACAAACCAAAGGCATTGCTATAATATATGGACAAACTCGAATGTACCTCCAGATCGGCACGTTTTGTGAACCATCGGTATCGCCGGATTTGTGTCGCTTTGGCTCGGGACCGAGGCTACAGAGCACCCCCACAGAGTGCATTGGTCTGCTCCAAACACTTGATTCTCGGCGTTGGGAATCATATACGCCGAGCCTCGCCAATGTAGAGCAGCATATGTTCAAGCGCCGCACATTCTCACAGGGATGGAAGATATATTATAGCTTTTTAAACTGCGATTTCCTACGTTGCTTTGGCCAAATGCTGGAGCGTGGAACATGCGAGTGCCGTATCGCATGTGATGAACTTTAACGACATATTTACCTAAGCGTGTTTTGATAAGAATGTTTAGAAATATATCTTCTACTTGCAATCGAGAGCTTTTGGCGTTAGCGCGATGATAGGATATCAAATGAGGGAGTTCTAAGATGTGATGCAAGTTTCTTTTTGTACCAGACAATCACCGATATCTAGAGAAGATAATGGCCCCGAATCTGAACTCAACGGGAGGATGTCTTCTTCAGCTGTGCATAATCTATAATCTATTGGATCACAAAGTCTTTACATTAGTACATAACATTGATATCATTTCCTTTATCCGTATACACACTAATGATGCAAGTGTTCTTGGCTCTGTCTAATAATGGCCACAGTATAACAGGCAGAACGCACTAAACCCGTACATTTAACTCATTACTTCTTATGAGCTCTTCTGTTGATGAAACTTCGACTCCAGACTGAGTTTGAATAATGTTGAATGTCTCTTGGATTTAAACAGAGGAGCGGATCCACCAGATGCATGTTGTGGTTTCTTTGGCCTATTCACACTTGGATAAAAAGCGTATTTTAATCATTTTGAACTTAAACTACTTTTGACAAATTTTATACTGTTCTGTACTTTAAAGGTGCTTTATGCAACTTTATATGTGAGGAATTTTTATTTTTTTATTTGTGCCTATTTGGCCTTGTAGTGACTGTGGTCAGCATGATGCCTTTACTTTCGATCACAGTGGTCTTTATAACGCTCCAGGATCAATAGTTTTGTAGGTTTTCTGGTGAGAGCCATGAAAACCTACAAAACAATTGATCCTGGACAAGGTCAAAAAGGCACAAATATAAACTTATTTTTTTCCACATAAAAAGTTGCATAATGTACCTTTAACTTGGCCTTTTATATTATATAAGTGATAATATTGTACAATTATAATGTACACACATTTTCAAGAAGCATTTAGCTTTGGGTAAAGTCCAACTGGAGAACATGTGCTCGGTTCAGGTGGAGGTTAAGAGGTTCAAAGCAAAAAGTACATGTAAAATACTCTTGTGCATGTACAGTTTGTGCTACTCTAGTCTCTACAGCACTCTTGTCCTGTCAGACACTACTCTGAGACCTTTGCACTGACCTCCTGTCTTCTGTCTCCCCCCCCTCCCTCCCTCCCTCCCTCTCTCTCCAGTTGTCCGAGTTGCGTCAGCGTCTGGAACGCGCAGAGGCCGACCGGCAGGAGCTGCAGGAGGAGCTTCGCCGGGAGAGAGAAGCCCGCGAGAAACTGGAGCGCACAATCAGCCAACTCAAGCAACAGATGTCCCAGGGCCCCGGCTCGGCTCAGGGAGGCAGCCCGTCCCCGCCGCTGACTCCCTCCACGGGACCCCCCAACTCCCTGTCCCCGATCACCTCGTCCTCCTCCCTATCGGAGCACCACAAGTAACCCACCTCCCCCAAGACGCCCCACTGCTAAAGTTAAGCCTGAATGTATGAACGCTCTGGCTGTGCATTCAAAACTAAAGGCACAGACGAAATGGTGAAGATTACAAAGCCGAGCCATCTGAGACCATCAAAAAAACTGGAGATCTATGCAAAAAGTGGCCTGGAATCCAAAAAAGTGCCCCAAAATGCAGATATATATTAAAAAAGAATCTTAAAACTAGGCACAGTAATAACATGGCAATAGGAAGCATTGTAACTATGGACTATGGAAATCTGAATTTAGTGCCCTGTTTCTATATCATTACCAAGGAAAAACAAGCTAACAGTGTTTCCTGGTTATTTACCATCTTTATATATTGAGTTGGAAAGATTAAAGATTAAACCGTGAAATAAAGTTGGCCATTTCCAGCCTATTGCTCTGCTGATATTGTGCCGCCAAAACGATTAAACATCTTCCAAGTTTCCATTTTTCCGGCCACTGCCCGGGCAAAAAACGGACGCATGAACTATCCAGCCAAGAGCGAGCATAATTTTGGGCTTAACTGTCCCGTCCCGCGAGAGGCGCCACCCCCCTCCCCAGCCACCGATTTCCCGCCAAGACTCTCTAAACCCCCCCTCACCCCTGCGCCTCCTCCTTTTCATTTCAATATAGGACTGACCATTCTTTTGTAATTTAACCACACGTAAAAAAAAAAAATATTGTGTTTTTATTTTATTTTATTATTACCCGATCTTTTTGCTCCTATTACTATAACAGTATTTAAATATTTTTGAGCATGTATGTTTTTTTGTTTTTTTGCTTTTTATTTATAGTTTTTACCTGAAATGACTGCTGCTGCTGCTTTGAAGACAGGAATGTGGTCCCGAATAGCGACCCGTTCAACCCTTGTATACTCTCGTCTTTCTACTCACTCGTGGAGCTTACGGACTTGGACTTTTTAAGCTCGAGAGACTTTCTCCGAATTCAAGTTATGCTACTACCTGGCACCGCCAATGGAGGATAAATATATATATACTATGAATATATATATATATATATGGACATTTTTTGAAGATGCAGATTCTGTGCCCCACTTGTGGAAACTCAAATCACCAGCTACAAAGAAAGAAAGAAGAAAAAAAAAAAAAAAACAGAGTTGAAAATCTATTATAGAAGTCATAAAAAGACCTTTACTGTATAATCTTCTTTGCAATTGTCATAAAACCTCATGAACATATGCCAATAGTGACGATGAACTTGAACTTTTCTCCCATGGTAGCTATAGCAAAAACCGTCTGCCTGGCCAGGACTGTCCCAGGCTACACCCCCTCCCTCTCTCCCCCCCCCTCTCTCTCTCTCTCTTCCTCCGATGCAATGGAGAGTTACCCCTTTGTGCCATCCCAATCAAATCTATGACGTCTTCAGTTACGGTTGCACAATGTTAGGAAAGCTATGGTAACTTTATGAGAACGCTGCTAACGGCGCTGTGAGGATGGCGAGGTGTGAGCAAGTGCCGGCTTTTGGGGGGGAAATACAACATATCGAACTAGTACATTCATTAATACGCTTACTCTTATTTACTTGGACCGATTCAATACCACACAATAGATTCTGACTTATAGGATTTGCCAGAATGTGTATAAAAGGTAAAGTATATGTTTTGCTACCGATTATGCAGCCCCATCCATCTGCCGGGAATCTCTGTTTGTCTTTCACTGTTTGGTCTAGACAGAAAGCGCTGTGCCCCCGTTAGGTCCACTCAGGGTGAGGAGGAGGAAGAGGAGGCCTAATACTTGCCCCGTACAGTCACCTCTTTGAAGGAATGCGTCTGGGTGGGTGGGGGGGGGGGGGGGAATGGTGTCTGGCGGTGCAGTTTTTCCAAGGGTCATAATCCATGGTTACGTGGGTCTGCAGATGGGGCAAAGCGAGGACATAAACGCGAGGATTGGCTCTCAAAGCTGTTGCAGTTGGAAAAGACCCAAATGGTGCAGTGCTGTTTTACTAATGGGGTGAAAGCAGGATCTAGGTTTGGGCTGAAAAAAAAAAGCTATTTCTTGTCAATTCTTTTCGGATTTTAAGTGCATTTCTTGAACACGTCTTATTCAATCTAAATGGAACCGAATACAGTCTCAGCTGCTCTAAACTGGGATTATTTCTCATGGTTTGTTTACTTGATCAGGCCACAGGGACAATACTGCAGTTCTACCGTCAAAAAAACAAAGTCCCCGCACGACAATTTGAACCCCTTTGTGTTCCCTTTCCAGGCCTTTTCTACTTCATTGTCCCGCCATATTTCTTGAGGAATTTAGGTTGCAGGTCAAAGCGGTTACAGTTAGCCCGGGCCTCTCTACACTGCTGCTGCTACTCCTGCTTATTCTGCCTCAGTGAACAAACAGCACGGGACGTCCCAGAGAGGAGAGGAAGAGGCTTTTGAGGGGTGCGTTTTGGGGGCCGCAGGCTACAGCGGGCTGGGTGGGTGGCCCGGACGCGAGGGGTACCGCGGGGAGGCCCGTTTTTTTCTTCTTCTCTCTCTTCTCTTTTCTCCACCGGTTTTGTTCTGGGCTGTCGGAATGAGGGCACGCTGTTGTTGTTGTTGTAGAGCTATGGGGGCGAAGGCCTGCACTGTACGGGATAGGGCTGCACAATAGGAGGAAAACATCGGATTAGGACAAGACTAAGGGATTTAAATTGACGTCATCTTCTTATCGAGTTTAGCAAAAAAGTAATATTCTGGTATAGACTCGTCCCATTCTACTTCAAAGCAAATTCATTGTATTTAGTTGTATATTTTGACTGTGGTGTTTGAAATAAAGCAGGGGTAGGCGACATCTGGCCCAGGGGCAAAATCCGTCCCTCTAACGTAGAACGAGGATAACTTTGAGAATATCACGATGCACATCAAAGATCAAATACTTGTTAAAAATGCTGAAAATCGCGTCAATTCCTAAAACATTTCCCCCCAAACCCCTCCGTTAGGACATGTATGTCACACAACACTGGGATTCTGAGAAAGTGGGGCGTTACTTTGAGCTGAAAATGGGACGCTCAGTCTCGGGAAGCCTGTCTTGCTGGAAACGTGCCAATCCCTGAAATAATGTTGATTGACTTTGAGAATAGGGAGATTTGAGCCAGACGTCTTAATGATTACTAGACATATTACTATAAATAATAATGGCAAAGTGTTGACTGAAATGGGGCTAAATCATCATTTATCATTCATCATGCAAATACTCTTTCTACTTTATGTTGTGCAACCTTCACACGGTAAACCCTCCACTGCGTCCCTGCCCGGAGGAAGAGAGAGGACACTTCTACTGTGCCAGTTGCCAGACTAAGAAGCGCTTTCTCTCTATTGCCACTAAGGAGATCCCTGCTCGCAAATGTGTGTAAATACTTGTTTTAAAAAAAAGAGAGCGGGGTAGAGAGAGCGACGAACACGGGGATTTGGGCCTTCGATTTTATATGCATCTGCTCGAAGAAAAATGCAAACGAATAGACATTCCACTGTGCTCCATCCTACAACACTGACACCTTTTACTACGATCACCACTCGGTTACTTCCCTTTACTACGTTAGGAAGTCCAGGCCAAGGAGGAAACGAGTGGAAAACGCCACACGTGTGTATACGCCCTGTGGTTGGGGAAAGCGATGAGAGGAAAATATTTAACATATAAACTAAAGATTTCTATTCACTTTGTAAATACAGTAGTCATTATTAATATATTAACTGTTAATCTTCTAAAGGTTATCTGGATTTGGACCAGAGCGCGGCCTCGGGCGATGAGGCCATGTGCCGTTTGACTTTTTACCTGCAGAAATTGACTTGCGTGAACGGACGGGGGAGTGAGAGAAGAGAAGCATGGTGTAAGACACAGGACTAAAGACATACATAGGAAAGATATATAACTTTGTCATACACTCCCCCCCCCATTTTGACTGAACTTTTTCATTTCGTGACTGACGGAGTCAAGTGTAATGTAGGCTTTTGTTAAAAACCTGAAAGACATTTGCTTAAGAAAATGCATTTTTGGGAGGAAGCGAGAAAAAAAGAAAAAAAAAAAAGAACAGAAATGATGTTTTTTGCATGTTTTGCTAAACCCCCTTTTGTGTCACAAGGGCCACTCTCTTTGCAAATCTATTGTGTATTAAGACGTCCCCCCCCCCCCCCCCCCCAAACGCACAAAGGTAACGCGAAGGTGCATGAATCTTCTACCTTGATGTGTGAGTTTTCATTCAGACGGATTACGACGTAGCCCATTAAGATTTAAGAACATATTTGTCTAACCTTTTTACAGAAACACGAGCGCAGCTGTGAAAAAGGAAATGTTGTTATTAATATTATTGTGGCGGGGACATTGTGTTTTCTTAATCACATTATATGCACTCAAACGATAATCAGTATTAACTTAATTACCTCTATCCATAATCTAATATTTGGCTTTCAGCGCTGTTCGCGTCTCATACACTAGAGGGCACTGTTGTGTTCAGCATATTAGGGGAAATAAAATTATGTTCTCGACTGGTGTCATCGTGGGACTGAATTTTAATCACATGTTTACGTTGTTACTTTAACAATTTTATTATAAGCCCCATTCACATAAAATACTATATAAATATGTTGATATTTTACACAATGTCTGCGCCCAGCTTCACCAGTTCAGAACCAAGTCAGATTTAAAGTGGACATGGGTGCGCTACACTGCAATCTTAATTTAAGCCAACGTGATAGAGGTCAAAATCTTTGCTTACTTACTAATAATGGGTACATACTGTTTTAATACATTTGAAGATGATTTTCCCTTAATGCTGTTCTATTAGAAGACATGTTGCGGTGTCCATCATACGTGACCTTTGCATTTAGTGCGTTGCCAATACTTCTACGAGACTTTTGTTCTTGCATGAAATCGAGACACGGTTCTCCTACCTCATGTTGTGATATGGAAAAAAAAAGATGTTTTTTAAAAAGCAAAATACGCTGCATCTGTACGTGTTTCTCATCACTCATATTCACTATAAAGACGACATACTTGTAAATGCTTTTAGCTAATACCTCAGTTGTAAAACTAGTGTTTTTTTTTTTCTGTTTACCTTCCCCCTCCCCGATTTCAGATCCTGTAAATAAAAAACCCTGTATAGAGACAATGAACTTGGATCAAATTCAAGTAAACTTCTGTAGTGTCAAAACAAATCCCACGTGTGGCTCGTCATTTTCTTATGTAAAGAGTTTGTTTCAGCGCTTCAGGTTTTTGTTAAAGTGCATATGACACGTGACACACTTTTTTGCTAAAACATAGTTAATACAATTATATTAAAAAAAAATTACCCAGCTTTATTTAGTGTGACCATTTTTGTGATGTTTATAGTTTAACTTCCTTATTGGACACGGACAGGAAGTGACGTTGATAGAGGACAACCATGTTATGGCAATGGGAAATGAGTCAAATTGCTACGGAACTTTACCTTTATGTCACTTCCTGTCAGTAGCTTAAAAACGCAAATATTTGTATATTTATTTAGAGGAACAGGGACAGTGTACAATAAACATTAACCCCAAGGGGAGAGATGCATCGTACCAGGTTTTAGCTCAAGAGCTAATAGTCCCTGGGCCGGCTGATGTTATAGTAAAATACATAAAAACATCATGCACACGTGGAGAATGGCATTTACATTGACCAAGTTCATAATAGTAAAAGCAAATCTTCACATGCACAACAATCAGATAAAAACTCTTACACGCCCCTTTCATTTACTCAGGTCTACTCTCCTAGACCTCAGACATACATCCAGTTACATGTGGATGCAAGATTGATTTGACAGGAGCCATTTCTTTGCCAGGCGTGAGAACGTGTAAAAGTTGAGTAATTTGTATTTTACAAGGATATGACGGTGATGGAATCAGAGCCGTGGGAAGAACTTTTAATTGGGGGGTGCTGAGGGATAAAGTTGACCCCAAAACCACTTTTTCTGAGCATATTTCCTATTTAATAATATTGCCTGCAATCTGCAAACTATCCACCAGGGGGTGCTGCAGCGCCCTCAGCACCCTGGGTTCCCACGGCCTGTTTTATCGTGTATCTTTAGAGACGTTTTATATAATGACTCGAGTGGCCTGATTTACAAGCCTGTGACCAACTTGTCAAACAATAAAGAAAATGTGGAACAATCATTGCATTTAGATATATTATATAGGCTCCTATAAAAGTAACTTCTCTGCCCAACATTTCTTTATTAAAATGCTGTACACCGAAATAAAACGATAATTATTATTTACAACAGATGTCTTCTATGGAAATAAGTCCTCTTTTCAAAAACAATACGCACTTAAAGTGGAAGAGATAAAAGAGAAAGCACATGAAGCTTACATGTTGGTAATTAACTAATGCAAATGTATTATTCCTAACTTTTCAAACATCCCATTTCTGCATCCGGATAAAATATTGAACAACTTTCACGGTATTGTAAACGACAACCACTAGCCTGCTGGACCATGGACAGAAAGATGTTTGTCAAGGCTCTCATTCGTCCAGCTTCACTACGATGGACAGAGAGGGTTTGTATAAGACGCATATTGCACTTTTTTCACAAAGGTCTGCTTAAATATACTGAAGGACAAAACATACCTGAAAAACTACTGTCAACTCTGCTCTGGCGCAGTGGGGTTTCAAATTGTCATCCTTACTTTCAGGCAAAT
Organism: Proterorhinus semilunaris; assembly: GCA_021464625.1. Classification (NCBI taxonomy): domain Eukaryota; kingdom Metazoa; phylum Chordata; class Actinopteri; order Gobiiformes; family Gobiidae; genus Proterorhinus; species Proterorhinus semilunaris. Next base: position 24,602,823 of record CM038358.1, on the reverse strand, counting down.
GTCCAGGAGATTTGAATAAAATGGAAATTGAGGAGTTTGGACACTAAGATAAATGAAAGAGAACACACGGGGGGATTCCCACGTGTGTCAGGGGTTCGTGAGTTTTCACAACTTGCCCTGATTTATGGTTACTTTGAAAATATGATCATACTCAAATGGTTCATCAAGTTCTCCAAGTCTAAGTTGGTGTAAAGTCATAAAGTAACATTTGCATTCACTTCCTGAAAATGGAAAGAGTGAAGGGAATGACTCACCACACTTCTCGACAAAACATTGCGGTGAACAGAAAACAGCAGAGCCGGTTAAAAGCTTTTACTCAGAGTCGTAGCAATTGACGATGACTCCCTTTAAGTCACGGGGGCCCAAAGTGCGGGGTGTGGGGGCCAAATGCCGCCCTATTTTTGGTGGCCCCAAGTCTTCTCGCTGAACTGGCACACATCGCCAGGTCTAATAATTCCAAACTAAAATGCCCCGTGTGACAGAGCTGGGAGAATACAGGTGCGGGATATGGAGAAACCTGCATGCACTCACCACCGATCTGTGGCCCTTCATCCCTTATACTCTTCAACACCCCTGTTTTAAGTGAAACTGGAATGTTGAAGCATCCAGGGAGACAAACATGGCGGACGATTAGAGACTAACCAGAGGCTTGGTTGAAAAGAAGGCGGTGATACTCTAGTGCTAAATATTGCTCCGAGTCAAAAACAATTGAAATGAACGGCCCTAAAACTTTCAAACTCCTCCACTACACCCTGCAGATCTAATAGAGCGCCCATTCCTTATCCCACATGTGAAACAAAAGGAATTACACACCTCCAGCATCTCTTTTACAATCATAATTTCATGACATTCCAAGTACATTCAGCCGAAAATGTTTCCACTCAAATACCAAAATAGTACACTTGCCTCTCTAGCCATTGCCAAGAAAATTATTCTCATAAACTGGAAATCGAATGTAAAACTCTTTTTTTTAATTGTATTTATTACTACAATGTTGACAGTGATAACGGTATATAAAACCATCGAGTCAATTACAATAACAATCAACAATCCTCAGTAGACGCACACGGAAATGGCCAGTAGACATTAAAATGATGCTTAGCTGGACCAGTGCAAAATTGTACAAAAAAAAAAAACAGGAAGAAAAATAGAGAGGACAGGAGAGCAAATAAATAATAATTTAAAAAAAGACACACAAGCACATTCTATCGCTATCATATTTCAACATTATTAACAATCTCTCACGCCGATGACATGCCGTCCTTCATAGAAACTTGGAATCCATTCATTATTTAACATCTCAGCTAATTCACCAAACAATAACGATAAATAATTAATCCTAAATACCAAGTACACTGCTGCATACTGCACAACCGCCTTCCTCATGTATACATACAAATACACACACGCACACACCCATGTCCTTCAGAAATGAATATTAGAATTTTTTTGAATTTGTATTTATTTAAATAGTTTTATTTTTTAGGATTATTATTTATTTTATATTTTTCTTTACAAAAAATGTACTCACTATATCATTCTTACTATTATTTGGCTTATTTTCTTTCTATGTAAATATATAATAATAATAATTAGTAAAAATATTAATCTTTGAGGTAATGGCCGGGTATTGATGGCAGTACATTCATCCTGTTGTAAATGAGCAAAGAAGAGAATAAGAAACAAGGAAATAAACAAGTACACTCAACCAAGAAGTAACGGGGTAGACAAGAAGGGGGGCTGGTACTTGGCGAGTATTGCTCACCGCGTCAGGCCCAAAACTGTCCAGCCTTTTTAACGCACCACGCAATATACGACAAACACAACATTTTTTACAGCAGTATTGATGTTGCGATCAATGATTCTGGCCATGAGCTCCTCCCCTTCGAAATAAAAAAAATATAACATATCCATCCATCCATTTTCTTCCGCTTTACCCGGGGCCGGGTCGCGGGGGCAGCAGTCTCAGCAGAGATGCCCAGACTTCCCGATCCACGCACACCTCCTCCAGCTGTTCTGGGGGGACCCCAAAGCGACACCAGGCCAGCTCGGAGACATAGTCCCACCAGCGTGTCCTGGGCCTTCCACGAGGCCTCCTCCCAATAGGACATGCCTGGAGCACCTCCCGAGGGAGGCGATAATATATAATATATATATTTATATTATGATCTCTATCAGTGTTCTCTGTGCTGTTTATTTATTTTCATGTATTCATTTCTTCTTGCTTGTTTTGAATTTTCTTAATCATCTGTCATGTTACGTAGTACACTAACAATGGACACACATGCCTTACCTTTCACTCTTATACAGCAATCATAATCATAATACACACACACACGCACACAAATTCAACGAAATAAGACAGCTTACTCATAGCCATTCAACTTGTGTATTCAATTTTGCCCAAAAATCTCTCCTTTTCCAATTTCTCAAGTCACTTTTTAGGCTAAACGCCGTCTTCCAGTCACAAAAGCTATCGGGGGGGACTGCAGCCGGCCCCTGTCCGAGCTCCGGGGCCGGAGTCACCACACACAGAGCCGCTGCAATTAAGAAGCTGTTCAAGAAGCACAGCCAAGCGCAATTCAGGCCCAAGTGTGAGGGCATCTTCACGGGCAGTAGCACCTGGAAAAATAGGAATAATAATAAGAGCGCCCACGTGTCGAAAAACCCCCTCGCGACTTTTGTGATGAATATTAACCGTGGCCGAATCGTCTTTGAATGTGGGTTTCTGGCCAGTTGTATCAGGTATTTAAGCGAATGGCAAAGTATCAAGGTAAGACACAAACAGCCTGTGAGGACTGCGAGTTCGGAGATCACAGAGGAGCTCGATGTCCAGCAGTGATGGATTTGAAAATGGGCTGCATCTTCCAAATACGGCTGTACGTTTGAAAGCTTAAACACATAAAATATGGAGTACGACCATATCAGAATCACCAAAAAGAGTTGAAAAATCCACGTTGGTTTCAATACGTTGTTTCGCGGCGAAATGACATAAAGGTGTTCCAGTGCGGTGACGATGGCGACGCCGACATGCTGTGCGCTGTAGATGTATCCGAGGATCTGAACCAGCAAACACACGTGAAACCGAGTCAGTCTCCAGCCCAGGAGGTTTGAGTCCCCCTGGAGGTGAATGAAAGTCACTGCAAGGGTTAAGGCGGTGTCGACGATGGCCAGAGAAAGGCTGAAAACGCACACAAAGCTGCTCCAGATGTGGTCCCTCTGGTGGACCACCAGAGCCCAGTTTAGGATGCACTTGCCTCCCAGCCCGAAGAGCACGCTGGGGATGGGGATGCTCATGTCCAGATCCATCCGAAGACTACTGGAGAACGGCAACCACGCTGAAGACTCTGGAAATGACAAATATATTTTTAGACATACTGCTTTATTTGGACTCTATGCCATAATTGGGGGGCTATATGGATTTTTTTTTGTCACGTTGAACGATCGTTTCCATTTAATTCCCCAAAGTTTAAACTCCACGCAAAACAGTGAGCTGTTCCCGCCAGGATGAGCTCAACACACTTAAAAAGTACCACAAGGATAAAACAGGCTAACAACAGATTTAATCATGATTCAGTAAAAAGCTTGGTTTGCACAGCCCAACTAACTTTGCCATAACAGCGTCTTACTATAAGAATAGAAATAGCTGGATATCGAAAGAGAAGACGGTTTCACTTCATGAGCATCGAAGGGAGTTATTGTGTTACATTTCAACTTATATTTAAAACATTTTGGAGGTTTGACCCTTTGAAAGTGTGTCATTCTTCTTCTTTGCATTCTTCTTCTTTGCATCGAATAGAATAAACCACATTGCTTTGTTTATTCTATTCGATGCAAAGGAGAAGAATGCAAACAACATTATATTGGAGAAACGAAACAAATTTTACGGAAGAGAAACTTTCTCTTCGGTGTTCTCAACACCGAAGAGAAAGCACAAGTGGCCCTCAGTCGGCGGTGCACCTCCACCTCAAAGCCTCCAACCACTCCTTTGAGGAAGGGGAGGTCAACATTTTAGCTGAAGAAGAACGTTGGTTTGAAAGAGGAGTTAAAGAAGCTATTTTTGTCAGGAAAGAAAACCCCGCCATGAATCGAAATGGCGGGCTCAGATTTAATCTTCCTTCACTTTACTCCAATCTCCTTCGGGAGAAACCAAAAAGGCTTGGCCAGCCAAGGGAGACGGCACCTCAGCAAACAAAAGAACAATAAGCAGGTAATTAGCAGTGATCATCTATGAATAGGACAGGACTGACCGATACTGAGGTGAGCAGATCGTTAGAGACGCTCTACTTCAAAGGTGTTTACCCACAGGTGAGAGTAGCTGTGATTAGAGGGGAGGAGCCGGGCCAACCCTAACTCCTCCCCGTTGGTCTATATATTCAGCTGCGGGCAGATTGTGACCCTTGTCGCTGACGAAGCCTTTTGGGTGAGAGGCGAAACGTTCGAAGACTTCAACTACTGAGTACAGAAGATGAATCACGTACCTTCATTGAAGATGGACAACTCCTGTACGACTGAGAACTTACACAGACATTTCCTCACAACGTTCTGTTTCATGCATTGACAAATAGGTCACCAAAGTAGTGTGAAAAACAATTTATCTGAAGCAATTTTCTGTAAAGGCTCAGCACCTGCAGAAAATGTTCTTGGAGCACACCAGTGTTTTTTTAAAATATTGGCCACATCGGCAAATGTCCAACCAATACAACATATTTCTTTAAGTGCCTCTATCGTCTGATCATTTACACATTAAATGACACATTGACATCAAGACACAGCCACAATAACTGTGTTGAAGTGTTACGATGTCACTGGACATGCCTGCACTGCTATTCATATAAAAGACACTTTCTTACTCACCTCGTTATTGCAGATTTAAGCACCGGTAACCGTTTGGCTGAGAGCTTTTGGAGCATTTGACTCGTTAAGTAGTCTGATTTTTTGTTGCCAGTTGTGTTTCCCAACTTCCCATTCTGGTTCAACCTGCTCCACCGCACCAGCAACACTATGAGCACGAGTCGGAGAATCGGAATCCTTCTCATTGTCACATAAATGAACAGACCTTCACTCTCATATGCATTCGATCATCAAGGCAAGTTTATTTGTAGAGCACAATTCATTCAAGGTGCTTTCACAACTGAAAATGTGCGCACTGTTTACCAATTGCTGGGTCACCCCCCCCCCCCCCCCCCCCCCCGCTGGGTCCGGTGACATCATCACATTCACAGTTTATCCTATTAACATTACACTTACCGGTACACAAGTCGTAGCTCGAAAGAAAGAGTATGAATTACAAACACGATCATTAGTATCAGTCACTGGGTCCATGATGTCTCTGTACAAGACCAAAAATGTCCTCAAAAACAAAATCATTTTTCCTCCATATAATAGTATTGGCCTGTGATGTCACCTGCAACCCGGAGGGAGAATCTAACATTTGTAGTATTGTCAATCCAATAACAATTCTTACAATAACGATCACATGTAACCTGTTGGCAGAGTGCGGCGTCTCATCAATAAAACCTTTGGAAATACACTTTTATAACGTAAAGAGGAGCCTTTTAGAAGCTGATTGTGATACTTGCCTGTGCCATGCGCGCGCGCGCGCGAGAGAGAGAGCGTAATCTGTGACGCTCAAAGTATTAATATATATTTAAACGCGTTACTTAAAGCCCATGGTGTAATTCTTATATAAAGGAAAAGCTATGCGGTTTAAAATGTGCACAACACTTGATTTCCTCAAACTGACTTCCTCCTCGCGCCTGTGCAGCGTTTCTGAAAAGTGCGGGGCTTTGGCGTCCCTTTGTCCGTACTGAGCTTCACCAAAGACATAAATACATTTCTTATTTGAGTAGTTGATTCAGTTTCTTAGAAGTCGACAGTATTGACCAACACGTAATTTGATTGCAAGTGGATTTGTAATATGCATTTAAACTATACTGTGCTCATTTTGAAAGGAGCATTGAAAAGCTGAGAGAAGTCTGTAACATGAATGGATTACATTCATTTTAATAGATGTGTGTAGAGATGTAAACTACAGGGTTAGCAGGTTTTACACAGCTCCATCTCTGCTGTACACACGTGTTCTTACCTTTGCTTGAACATGAGGATATTGTCTTGCACAACCTGGTTTCACTTGAGCTTTGCCCTCATCCTCTTTGTTTAAAGGTGTGGTTTAACCAAAGGAAGTCCATCCACTGCCGGGATAAGACCATGTGAACATCATTTAAATGATGAATGGCAAGTCGCAGCGGTGTCGGAAGCGTTTGGAAAGTGGGGCGGACACATTTCAAAAATCGACTTCATAACATTAAGAAGGGCTTTAGAGACTACATCCACATCGGGCGTTACTTCAGGAAAACATGAGAGACTCCATCAGCTCAGCAGCTCCTCCTCGCAGCTGAATGGACATAGAGGGATAACCAAACACCTGTGGAGCCGCTGTTCTCCTGTCCAGCCCTGGCTTCATGACGCTTTGTGAAAAAACTCAGTGAATGAAGCTCTTATGAGACGGCGCGCGCGCTCGTGTTTGTATCCACATTCAGCTTCAGCCTCACCCGTTATCTCCCGCCATCGCAAAGAAACATCTCAACACTTGTATTTTCACATTTCCCACAAACGCAGATGAAACTGAGTCAAGGGGTAAAGGAAGCAAACATTATCCGTCCAATTAATAATTCAGACATTATTTGCAGTGGCGGCTGGTCCATTATGGGCGGTGTGGCGCCGCCCCTCCCATCATTTTTTGCAAATAAAAAAAATAAATTAATCAAAGTTTTAAGTTTAGCAAAATCATGACTTTGTTCTGTACAGGTGTGGAGGGGGGAGGGGGGGGGGGGGGGGGCGGAGGGGGAGGAGAGTGTCATTTTGTCTGCCAGCTTAATGATGTGCCATAACAGCATCATAAAGGTGTAGTTTAATGCGCGATCTAACCAATGGTGCTCTAATATGTCTGTGTAAGCTCTCAGTCGTACAGGAGTTGTCCATCTTCAATGAAGGTGCTTGATTCATCTTCTGTACTCAGTAGTTGAAGTCTTCGAACGTTTCGCCTCTCATCCAAAAGGCTTCGTCAGCGACAAAGGTCACAATCTGCCCGCAGCTGAATATATAGACCAATGGGGAGGAGTTAGGGTAGGCCCGGCTCCTCCCCTCTAATCACAGCTACTCTCACCTGTGGGTAAACACCTTTGAAGTAGAGCGTCTCTAACGATCTGCTCACCTCAGTATCGGTCAGTCCTGTCCTATTCATAGATGATCACTGCTAATTACCTGCCTATTGTTCTTTTGTTGGCTGAGGTGCCGTCTCCCTTGGCTGGCCAAGCCTTTTTGGTTTCTCCCGAAGGAGATTGGAGTAAAGTGAAGGAAGATTAAATCTGAGGCCGCCATTTCGATTCATGGAGGGGTTTTCTTTCCTGACAAAAATAGCTTCTTTAACTCCTCTTTCAAACCAACGTTCTTCTTTAGCTAAAATGTTGACCTCCCCGTCCTCAAAGGAGTGGTTGGAGGCTTTGAGGTGGAGGTGCACCGCCGACTGAGGGCCACTTGTGCTTTCTCTTCGGTGTTGAGAAAGTCTCTTCTGTAAAATTTGTTGTCCATCTTCAATGAAGGTTCTTGATTCATCTTCTGTACTCAGTAGTTGAAGTCTTCGAACGTTTCGCCTCTCATCCAAAAGGCTTCGTCAGCGACAAAGGTCACAAACTGCACACAGCTGAATATATAGACCAATGGGGAGGAGTTAGGGTAGGCCCGGCTCCTCCCCTTTAATCACAGCTACTCTCACCCGTTGGTAAACCCCTTTGAAGTGAGAGGCGAAACGTTCGAAGATACTGAGTACAGAAGATGAATCAAGTACCTTCATTGAAAAAAAGTGCTCTAATATGGTATAAAAACGTCACTACATATCATTAATTCAACCAATCAGAGAGCGCAATGTTAAATCTCCCATGGGCGATTGAAGCGTCTACTGTAAACAAAACGCGAGTAGCTTGTTTTTGGGAGCAGCTCTGACCTCACGGACGATCGGAGGAAAAACTTCTCATTTGAGAGACCGGAGAATCTTCGTGTTGTTTCTTGAGAGGACGTGAAAGGATTTTGTCCAACTTATGGACTTCGACAACTTTCTTCAGTCAGAAGTGACGTCTAAACGGACTTTACTGGAGGTAGCATTACGATGCTAACTAGCTCGTCTGCTTTAGCTACTGCTTGTTTATTTCACACTTTGGGACAACCCTCGCTGACTTGGACAGTTATGTCCCAGGACGTGGACATTTGATGGAGAGAAGATTCAGGACCGTGAGGAGCATAGACAGAAGAGGGGAACTCATTCATTCATTCATTGAGTGAAACAGGTGGAGCTCCAGGAGCTACGGAGGAGGACTCTCATCTAAACACGTCAGTCACACAGTTATTTCTGACAAGGGCGTAGGTTTGGTGTCAATGTTGGTGGGGACACTCCACAAAAAGCTTTTTCTCCACGTCCCAATTTACTTTAATATATACATGTATTTGTTGGTACTGAGTCTGTCTCCCCTCACTGCTGCGCTTACGGTCTATGGAAGGAACACACGCACTTGACCTCTCAATAACACTAAGTAATGGAAAGAGCACAACAACTCTTTTCTGATCGTTTTTGAGTAAAACCTTTTAAACTACAGACATCGCGTGTTTTCACGTAAATAAGCTCCATAAACCTGCTGTAGGGCAGTGGCAACCCGAAAATTTGAATATCTCCATAAATACATCACCAATCAACACGAAACAAAAAGCGTTGTGATGCTGACCGTGCTCTCTCCAGCATAACAATATCAGTGTAAAGCTTTTGTGAAAGATCGCACAATGAGAAGACGTGACCCCTACGCCCCTCACGTCACAGTGGGAGCAGCAGGTCTCATTTACAGCAGCTCAAAGACGCTCTGACTGCCCAGCTCAAGCTCCTGTCCACAAATGTAAATGTTCAGAAGGGAAAGTTGTGAAATATTGGTGGGGACTGTCCCTGCCAGGCCAAAGTTGGTGGGGACATGTCCACACCAGTCCTTCAGGAAGTTACGCCTATGATTTCTGACCTAATCATTTGTCTGACAGTTTATACAGGTTTAAACCTGTGGCTCTGAGGCTCATCATGGAACCATAGACTTGTCTGATGAAGGGCTAGGACCCGAAACGTCACTTTCAGTGTGAGCAAATAAATCGGTGAGCATTCTACGGTTGTGCGGATCTTTTCCTTCCATTTCCATTGCATTTTTTGGACCCAGCACACTGGTTTTATATGTCGGATGTGCGTGTCTCTCCTCCTGCACTGGGACTAATACTGTACATGAAATCAAAGAGGAAACACCTACTGCCTTTGTTCTGTTGGTACAAAACACAAATCAGTGTTGCAAAACAAAAATATGTATAGTGACTATTTACACTTTGATTTCATTTCATCAGAAAAAAGATTTTCCAAAAGCATAAATTCATTCCATGCTTTGTAAGTATAAATTGTAGTTCTACAACAGTGAAGTGAAATGATATACAATTATTTAATGCACTACCTTTTGAACTTACTTGTGTTTCCTGGATAAGAACACCCAGAAAACATCGTTTGGCCAGAGCAAATATGTAGATGTTCTGTAGAACACACGAAGCCGTGCAGTACATTTCGCAACTTCTAATTAAATTAAACAACCAGTCGGTTATACGTTATGTCATACCTTAAAACAAATATCGTTAAAATAGTTTGATAAACGGGGCTGACCTTTTTCCAAAGAACTGCTGCTTGTTCGTCTGGCCGCTAGAGACGAAATGGGCGCTGCTGTAAACGGAGGCGGGGTCCACGTACAAAAGTGACGCAGACACGTTCACCCCGGAAGTGTCCGCTCTGCCGGTGGTCAGTCAGTCGGGTCTTCGGTCATGTTTCTGTTTCGAAATCTCAGCCCCAAAGTCAGACCGTGACGTGTGACCCTTTTTTAGGGTTGGAAGGTCTAAAGAAAGCTGAAATAACTGAGCGTTTTGAATAGAGCGAAAGTGGAAATGTAATCACTTTTTTAATGCTATTTGGGCCGGGTGCTAATGCTAAGCTATTGCTAGGTAACGCTAGTTGTCAACATATGACTGGGCGGTGAAACAGACAGACAAGACACATGATATGGGCTTAAAAATATGAATTAGCGGATGTGTCTTTTCTTAGTCAACTTTGGGGTCATGTGTTATCGTGTGCTTTTAATGCATGTATGATGTAATACTAACGCAAGACTTACGCAAACTGTCAAATCGTTTAACGGTCCAACTGCACTGACGATTAAGCTAAATTATTACAGTATTATCCCAGTTTCAGTGTTTATTTTTACTAGAACATTTTAAATTAAAGGCAGGTTGCAAATAAATCATAATGATTTATCACACATAGTTAAAAATATAGAATAGTTTTAACTAATCCAAGAGATTTTTTGCCAAATCACCCCCCCCCCCACACGCCTGTTTTTTTTTTTTTATTTGTACACTGACGCAGTTGTATAAAATTACTGTGTGTATTAAAAATTAGGAAGATTTTACAGTGTAAATATATGTAAGAGTTATTCTGTGGCTCTTTTCTCTACTTTTTAAAATGATATTTTGCTAATGTTAGTCTGAGGAGTGACTAGTTCCCCCTACATTTACAGATTTCTATGTTATCATATTTTTTAACATTCGCTCTTGAACTCTATGGAGTACACACTATGCACACCATGTGTTGTAAACGTGGCCATGCTGTAATTCCGTGTGTTTGTTTCTACACAGCATGGATGATGCCGCCAGCACTCCATCTCCCTCAACCCTGTCCTCTGCAGACAGTGGCATGACCCTACATGTAGGCTCCTCTGGTCCCTCGTTGGAGTTGGACCGGTGCCCCGCGCTCAAGGATGGTGCGGCCCGGTCTCCACGGCGACGGCGCGAAGGGAAGAGGACACAGCGACAAGGGGGTGGTCACCAGCAGCTGCTACGTGAAGGCCGCAGGTTACCGGGCCAACATGAGCACTTGAAGGCCTGCGGGTCAGGGAGCGACGCAGCGGAAAGTTCTCCTAAAAGGTTTGCACAGAACCAGTCACAGGAAGATTCCACTAGTTCTGCTGCCATGAACATGAGCTAACACCTCTGTCCTCCCAGAAGAGCGCACTTTCTTCATGGACCATATCCCGCCACTCACTTCGGACCCAAAGCGTGCATACTGCCCAACCCAACTTCAATCATGTAAGCATAAGGATTTTACTTGGATTACACATGATGCTTTTCACCTAAGACATTGGTAACTTTTAATTTCTTGTAGACTCAAAATGATAAAGATGAAACACAATGCTAACACAGACAATGCTAATTGATTTTACCCCACAACTACTACACCCATTTGAAGCGTTTAGATTCATTTAAATTCTCCCATTGTTTTTTCTTTTCTTTTGTTCTTAATTGCATCACTGTTTTATTTTTTAAATGTAATATGATGGACTGGACAGGACAAATAAATTGCATGTATTTTACCTTAAAAAAAGGTTATGTATCTTGTGCATTTACCCACTTTGAAATGTTTGATCATAGAAATAGAAACATTAGGCTGTTTAAAGCAAGTAAGTGTTTTGACTTGAGTCTTTTTTTATTTGAATACGTATCTCATCAAGGCTCTCTTCAGCCAATACAAATGAATCTGTATGAAAACATTTATTCTATCTCTTCTGAATGCCAACTGTACAACTCCTATGCAATATTTGGAGTTTGTCCCTCATGTGGTTAATCAGTGACACGTCTGGAAGCACAGACTGTCCATTCTGGCAGAGGAGATTTTGAGCTTCTTAAAACTTTCTAATCTTTCTAATTAAATATCAGCTCATAGATGAAGATCGACTGGTTTGTTGTGCCCTTTATGTTTTCACTTTGGTAAGTATCTTAATGTATCTGCTCTAATGTGGCTCTACTTTGCAGGCACATCCAGGACCCGGCCAGTCAGCGGCTCACATGGAACAAGCCTCCAGTTAACGTTCTTGTAATCAGAAAAATCCGAGATGAAATCCTTTTGGAGCCATTCAAGGAGCTCTGTCGGTTTCTGGTGGAGGTAAAGACTGTAAAACTTTACTTTTGGATAGAAACTACTGCTTCACTTTGTATGGCTTTTACGTGGGATTTATAAATGCAGTTTTACAGATCAACACAGATCTGTTGTTTATTTGTGAGATGGCATAGTTTTGCTTAAGCTAATAAATAAATAATTACATTTCATTTATTATACGTATATTATAGTTATTTAAACTGAAAATTATTATTATTTGCGTGATCACTTATCAATGTAGGCACGATAGACATTTGAAATAATCCTTTGCTCAAATAAAAAATTTATCCTTTCCACTCGCTGTATTCCTCAAGGTCCAGACTCCATTCCAAGCAATGAGCTGTTACTGCTACAACCCTGTCCATAAACAAATCCATGCCGATAATGGAGAGTGACCAATAGTTTTAATCACTATTTGTTAAAATTCCGATGACTTGCATAGCCTTAAACGGGCCTGTGTGTGGGTGTACCGCTGAGGTCCATAGTTTTGTTCACCACAATAAATATTATCCAACATCCCACATACGCTCCAAGCGTATTTGATGAAGCAACGTCATCCACTTTTATCAGGCCTGTCTCAGTCTGGTAATAATCACGGCTTTGTTTTGGCTGGAGGGTACAGGCCTAAGAACAGATTGTTTGACGGAGTGAACGTCAAATAAAAAAATAAAGAAAGTAGAGGAAGTGGAGAGCACTTTTAGGCCAAAGTTTAGTCTGGTTTCACTTGCGTCTTGTGAGGTGTTTTTATCAATTTGCTGTGTTTTGTCTAACACAGCTCCTAGCGTTTTTTCCCCCCCATGCCACTTTGTACAAACATTTGCATCTCGGAGTATCATCTTCGGTATGAAAAGCGCTTTATAAATAAAGTTTCGCATATTTTCTTTTCTTTTGTAAGGCGCATTGAGTTGCCTTGTGTACGAAATGCGCGGTATAAATAAAGTTGCCTTGCCTTGCCTTGCCTAAAGTTTGATTTGATGATCATAATGATGAAATTATTTTAGAAGTAACATTTTACAGACCTAAAATGGTTTTAAATTGGGGGAAATCTAGAACATGACAATAGTTCAAACCGCTCAAAACATGGTCTGAAATGCATTTGATTATTCTACTTAATTAGCATCTTATATTTCATTCTTCTCTCAAGTTAATACCCCTGGAAGTGTTTCAAATGTATATCGTCGGCTGAAAGTAGCTTATCTCCACTAACCCAACAACAAACCAAAAAAATAAATAACTGTATCAAAATAAACCAGGATTTCACTTGATGTTCGGCTGACCAGTTTTATCTGCACCACAGATTAGGAACCTCTGGCATACTACACAAGGCTTTTTTCAATGTATTATATTACATTGTGTTTACTCTCATACATGCATAACCTTGCCCCACTCCTTAAAACAAATCATAAACTAAACTCTATCTCTCACCACAGACACAAGAAACTCAAACTCAAACCAGATACTGTCTATAATTAATGTCATTATATGTTGTGGTTTTATGTTGTCAGGTAATGCAAAACATTGTACAGGATCTTTGAACATTTCTACATATTAGTTGTTGAACTTGTAGATTATGTCTTCAGATGATGTCCTTGTGTCAAGTCTTTCTGACAGTCGTATTTAATGATGTCCTTTTTAGGAGAAGCAGATGATGGTGTATGTGGAGCGCAGAGCGGCAGACGATGCTACACTGGCAAACGATGAGACTTTTGGGTCAATACGGAATCAGCTGTGCACCTTCAGAGAAGGTCAGACTTATCCCTGTTAACTCGTCATTGTATTGGTTTAATCTGCTTCTGATCAAAAATATGTACCACATAAATGTGTTTATATAGAATAAAGTCACGTGGCAATAGGGACAGTACTTATTAATAGTTGTAGATCCCTTTAAACACTCACAAACGCATTCACACAAACACTTGAGGCCTGGTGGGTGTCTTGCTTCTCCACAAGCTTCTTTAAGTGCCTTTTAGTGTGTAAATAAGTGGCCACTTTTCAAAGTTGTATTCCTGGTGTTGCCCTGTAGGTTATGATGATATCTCTGACTGCATCGACCTGATCATTTGTCTGGGAGGCGATGGGACCTTGCTCTACGCCTCTTCTCTTTTCCAGGTATAAAAGTACCCTCCGAATTACGTAAAGAAACTGACCCAATTCTTTTTCCTTTTTTTCCATGATTTGTTTCCTAACTCAAAAGCGTTGGATATTAACTTAAATGGTTGCAGATTTACCAATTCTTTCTGAAATAACAGCCTTGTTTTTACAAGTTAAATGGACCACAAACATTTCAGCCAGCTATAAAGTTAGTGTTTACTTTTTCAACCTGATAGCTTTGTTCTTGTTTAGGGCAGCGTGCCGCCTGTCATGGCGTTCCATCTGGGCTCTTTGGGTTTCCTTACGCCTTTCAAATTTGAGTCCTACAAGACAGAAGTTGCCAAAGTCTTTGAAGGTACATAAAGAGGCATTGTCTAACTTTATCCAGGCTGTTTGGACATGATAATCACTGTTTATTTTCATTCAGGAAATGCTGCCATCACTCTGCGCAGCCGTCTGAAGGTGAAAGTGGTGAAGGACATGCTGCAGAGGACGGGGAGGGACCAGTCCACGCAGTCCCACAACGGGCTCCTGTCCCAAAAACACGCCAGCACTGACACGGGCAAAGTGTCTCTGCAGCTACAGGTGAGACATTACACAGCTCGCAGTGTGGGCAAAATCAAATGGGAACTTTAGTCCTTGGACCTTTTGTGTCCAAGGACTAAAGCTTTCCATTTGTCCTTGGAGGTGCAGTTTTATCAGTTTGTGTGTTGCAGTTGTCGGAACATTTACTGACAGTGAGACAAATACAGATAAAATGAGCTTTGAAGCTGGTAAAAGTGATATGTATAATAGCGTGGACACACCTGATTAAGTTTATTGTTTCAACGATGTGACTATTGGGACACAAGTCATTTAGATGCTGCACAGTTGGAGCGTGTTGTCATTTAAAAGTCATTAAAGCAGTATTAAGTAACTTGTTTACCTTAATAAATCCTTTCCGTAGTCCCTCTGGGGGTAATACAAGTGTTCATGGGATGATTGGGGGGTCTCCCTGGTGTCTCTGACCAAAGAACCACAATTTCAACATGCTACGACACCTGCAGTGGCGCTTATGGCCTCTAGGGGCATGAGGTACCTAGTTCTGCTTTAAGGCCTTAAATGGACTATACAGAGTTTAAAAATGTTAAAACTAAGTATTTTCATCCCCCTACATGTTCCAGCCATGTCCTAATGTGTAGATTGAGCCCAGACCTGTTCACCACATCCGTAAACTCCGGTCAATGATCTTTTCCCTACATGTACGTCTGGGATTGATCTCAGTGGCTGCGTTTCATCGGTTGAATTTCAACCTACCATTCAGCAAGGAATGCTCCCAAGAGTTACGATAGCTGCTTCACTCAACACGGGAGCATTACATACGTCACCAAACGCTATAGCGAAAATCAGATCCAATCGTTTCACAGGAGTTCACCCCTCCCACCTGTTAACGGAGCTCAATTGTGAAGATCCAGAAACTAAATGAGTACGAGGGTAGGATAAAACCAGGCTAGGTCAGAAGTGCCGTGATGCAC
Source organism: Proterorhinus semilunaris (assembly GCA_021464625.1). Taxonomy (NCBI): domain Eukaryota; kingdom Metazoa; phylum Chordata; class Actinopteri; order Gobiiformes; family Gobiidae; genus Proterorhinus; species Proterorhinus semilunaris. The sequence goes on along the minus strand of CM038358.1, from coordinate 24,587,166 downwards.
GAGCTTAATATAGAACCTGCAGTTACGCATAAGACCTGAGGTGGCAGTAGTGAGTATAAAATGACCAACTTGCATCTAGTCTCTTTAAATGTATTAAAAAAAATCTAATTATATTATGAATGTTTACTGCATAAGTTAATCAGAAACACAGAAATTAAACACATTCAGCTTCAATTATTCCCTCAAAAGTTTTGCTTTTGATTTTTGAATGTTCCACTCATTAATTCATTTGACGAAATGTTTGCTAATGTTAAGAAAATGAACCCTTTTTTTTTTTTTTTGCGTTTTTGGCATTAAAAATATAGCAGTTGGGCATTAATATGGCATGAATTGATATTCGAGGGAAGACTGAAATATAAACTAAAACAAGAATCGCATGCATTTCAGTTTGTACATGATGAGATCGTATTGTACAGCTGAATAAATGCTCTGTGATTTGTTAAATTGCATCCTTCCATGTTTCGATTTTGATTTGTTTGAGAAAATGTCGGCTAAATGAACTTAACATTGCATCGACGGGAGAAGATGCAATGACCAAATGTTTGCATCTGGTCGGATCCATTTGCATAAGTAATGTGGCATAAATGAGCCATAAAATAAGATTAATTAATCCCACTATGGCAGCTAATTAACAGGCTGCAGCTGCGCCCACAGGTGAAGTGCCAGGCAGTGTAATGTGTGTAAGGTGGATCATATGTTCTCTGTTGTAAAGAGTGCAGAAGAGCCTCACGTTGATGCTGCTCTCTGATGCGGTCACTGTCTGGACATTCAGATGAATTGTCAGTTTGTAATGCACACCTGGAGTGAGCCGCTGAGCTAAAACATGTGTGAACAGCGGTGGCTCATGGTCGGGTCGTGCTGAGCCTGGATCACGTCCCAGAGACGACGCGGTGAAACGGCACATGCTGGGGGGGGTCGGGTGCAAACCGAGTAGCAGAGTCGATCTCCTGTTTTTTTTTAAGTCACGCAGCATTCTCTCTTTTACAGATTAGAGGCTTTCCACGGGGCATTAAAAAGCATAGAAGGCAATTAATTGAGTCAAAATCAAGGCCTTAAATGTAATTAAAAAGCATTAAATTGGACTCAAGCTGGCATTAAATTTAAATGTATAAATACTGTATATGTTAATCAAAATTACCCAAATTAGTCTAAAACATAGTTTCAGTTTTGGCTGAAATTGTCCACATTTTGGGTCAAAAGTTTCCAGTTTTGGTCAATTCTCTTTCCTCTGTTTAAAGAAATGTTTGCAATTCCTAATAAATTAATTTAGCAAAAAAAAAATCTGTGTTTGCGGCATTAAATTATAGTATTTGGGCATTACAACTGCTTTAAAGAGCATTACATTTGACTTGCTTCTGCCCAAGCAAAATGTTTTCAAAATGTTTTCAGAGCAACGGTGGCTTGACTCGATCCCGTCAGCTCTCAGAAGCTGAGCAGGGACGGGCCCGGCCGGTCCTGGGATGGGAGATTGTTTGGGAACACCTGGGTGAATGTAGTGAGTGAGTGGTTGGTGGTGGTCGGAGGGGCTGATGGCGCAGACTGGTTGCCTCCGTCACTCTACCCCAGGGCAGCTGTGGCTACAACAGTGGCTTAATGAATGAATAATGACGACAGTGTAGCACTTTGAGAAACTTGGTAATACAAGCTTGTAAAGCGCAATACAAGTGTAAGGCATTATTTTTATGTCTTTAATGTTAATTAGGTGCAATAAAAAAATAAAATAATAATAATATACATATAATTTTCCATCTTGCGCTCACTATTTAGCGCCTCTCTTGATAAATGACGCTCTTTGATTAATAAAAAAAGGAGCTGCTTTTCTTCTCATAATTTGTCAGCGCACACAGAGGAGTAAAGCCACAGATTAAAGCTCACTGTATGAAAGATCTAATAATCTCTGACTATCAAAAACTACAATAACAAACTACCTTTGAATCCTCCAAAACCAACCTGTGGCTGATCTGACTTTTACAGTGTTACTCATATATTGAACGACTAATAATAAAAAGCAGTGAAACGACCGGTGTTTGTGAGTGGAAATTGGATAATGATGACGGATTAAACAACGCTGTCAAGGCCGTGTAAAACATCTGCTGTCGTTGCGTTTGCTCTGAGCGTGTGCGGAGCTAATCTGAATGGACTGAGTTGCTGCTAAACGTCCAGGTGTTGTTGGAAACGCGGAGACGGCGATGTCGGATCACGTCTGTTCCCCTGTGACTGATGACGCACCGCTCCTGGATCGTGTCTCTCTCGTTTGGGCTGCTCTGGTCTGGTTCTGTCCCGGGCGTGTTTATAACAGCCATGAACATCAGCAGGTTGCCGTGGAGACAGTCATAACAAAGGTAACCGCGAGAGACCGGCTGTGTTCATGGAGTCGGGAGGATGGCGGCAGGACTTCAAGATGAGTGCGCCTTCACCGAGCGCATTTTGTGCAGTTCAGCTTTACCCAAATCTAAAAACGTCTTGACTGGAGTTCAGTGTAGCGCCTCATTTGAAAGCTAAGACCTGCAAAACTGATGGAAACGGGTCTGTTTCATTTTTGTGCAACTGGATCGTAATTGCAGTCTTAATAATAGTCATGGGGTTTGCAACGGCCAGGTCTACAGCTCGGGCGGGGGTACTATTATTAAACGATACCAGTATGGTATGGGAAAAAAAGTTTAGGTACTACCGGTATTGAAAAAATAAAAGTATCGATAACGGGTGCCGATAAAAAATCTTGTCTCTTTCGATCCGAGCTTTGATGCTGTTGGTCCAGGGACAGCATTTAAGGAAGTGACTTGGTGGTTTCAGCTCAAATAAATGATTCCCCCCCAAAATGTTGAGATTTTTTTCCCCACATTCTTTTCTTATTGCCCCAATTTTTTTAAAATTTTCCCCACATTTTTCGCCCCTAATTTTTGTCAATTTTTTATTACTAATACTTTCCTTATTTCCCCCCAAATTTTTGTCAAATTTTCCCCAAGTATTTTAGTGTAAGTGTCGGAAAAAGTATTGCTAAGGTATCGAAAACCAAGTATTGTTTAAGTAGTGGTATCGAGGGGAAAACAAATGGGACAGTGACAACCCCACGTTTAGAGTTTGGAGGAGATCATGGAGGATTGTTGTTAATCGGTTCTGGAGTGAAAAGTGCTCGTCTGTGTCCATGAACCATATTAGTAACGGCTATATTTGTTTGTTTCAATGTGAAAACAACAAAACTAAATGAACAATCGAGATGTTTGGTTAATGGTATGTGACGACCACCAGACTGCAAGATTATTTTATTTTTCATTCAAGTTAAAACCGCTCTTCTAACCTGGTTCAAGTTTGTTCCTCGACTTTCCGGGGACAACACTGGCCACGAGACAAAAATATAGGAGAAACAAAGAGAAGTCTGTTGTGGAGTTTGTGGAGCCCGTTGCCGAGGAAACCGTGCGTCAGGTCTTTAATGATGGGAGACTTTTTTTTTTTTCCTTTTTACAAAGCACATAATGAAGAGAAGACTTTGTAACACTAAGCCGGAGCTGCAGCCGTATCTCAAGTCTCTGGAGGGGGGGGCGCCGAAGTGAAATGATCAGTGAAATGCACAGACAGATTGTTGTGGACCGGAGGGTGACCCCCGCGTTACGTCACATCCCTCCCGCCGCGGGGGTTTTGGGGGGGGGGGGGTTTACGCGCGGCTGACGTCAGCGCATCTGTCCGCGTACCCAGCACCGCAGTGTACGCAGACGAAGGAGAAGGAGGGGGGGGGGGGAGTGAGGGAAGGAACAAAATACGAACGCAGTCTCGTGCCTCGCTGCAAAACGTGAGGAGCAGACGGAAGCGGACTTTGATTAAAAAAAACATACGTGTGTTCACTTTTAATTTGCAGACGCCAAAATGCATTTATGGCGGATATTTGGAGCATGGGCAACGTAGTATAGAATTAAACAGACATAAACAGTGCATAATAAACATGCGATTTTGGCTATTTGAATGGATTTTATTATGAAAAACCTGTTCCATAAAAACCTGGAGCGCCATTCAGTATTTGTTATGTCAAACTCTTGTGAGGACAAAGTGTTTTATTTTTTATGATCTTCCACGAATCATTACAAGACGTTTGTACCGGCGTATTGTGTGACGTCAAGCTTTGAGTTTCCTGATTGCTGTGTCCACAAACTACATTTTTTAAAAGGACACTCTGTTCTGGCAAAAGTGTTGGGGATCGTGTGTGGACACTGCCCTCCTGTGGCTGTTACATTCTCTACTTTAATGAAACTTCTGTAACTTCTGTGTGTTTCCGGTTTGTGCAGGTTTTGAATGAGGTGGTGGTGGACCGCGGCCCCTCCTCTTACCTCTCCAACGTGGACTTGTACCTGGACGGACGCCTCATCACCTCGGTGCAGGGAGACGGTACGTCCAACACTACGTACTTTCCTCATTATTGTAGCGCATTAACGTCAGTCTCTAAAAGCTTGGCAGAAGGTCTCTCCTCCTGTTTTCATTGTGCCTTCTATGTTTCTCAGGCCTGATCGTTTCCACGCCGACGGGCAGCACCGCCTACGCAGCGGCAGCCGGAGCCTCCATGATCCACCCCAACGTCCCGGCCATCATGGTCACCCCCATCTGCCCCCACTCACTCTCATTCAGGCCCATCGTGGTACCAGCCGGAGTCGAACTCATGGTGAGGAGGCATTTATTTATAAATCTGGTGTGTGCGTGATTGCTGGTGGAGCAGTGTTGGCAAAGATGGCTGCTCCGTTTCCGTCAAGACTATCAGAGGGTGAAGCGGCAACGTATACTTCGATCTAAGCCAAACGGTCAGCCATTATAATGCCACATAAGGAAGAAGCTTAGATGAGTTTTGTAGGTCTTAGCTTTCAAATGAGGCGTTACACTGGCCTATAGGCTGTAAGAGAAGCTTACAAGAAGATGTGCTCAGTTAAGGTGGGGGTTAAGAGGTTTCTCAGTCGTCTATTGAACGATACAGTATTATCGTGGCAGCCCTAAGTCTTTTAGAGCAGGGAATCCCAAACCTTTTGTGCCACAACCCCCCCAAAAACAACTGACCAAACAACTCTGGACCCCCCACTGTAACATCGAATTAGCATTAAGAATAATCTCAGTTGCAGAACATTTAAAATCTGAGGTTTCAAATAAAAAATACATCTCCTCAAATCATCCCGACTCTAAAATAAGCCACTTCCAATCACAAAGCTTTTCTTTTATCAGTAGAATCTGACAAAAAAATATCATTTTATTTCAGTGAAGCAGTAAATTTAATGAAGAAATGTCAGTCAGAAAAGCTATTTTTATTTGAACTTTTAAGCTGCTGACAGGAAGTGACATAGATAAAGGTAAAGTTCCCCCGCAGTTGGACTCATTCCCCATTAACTTCACAAGGTCGGCACGGCAACAGTTTAAAATGGTTTACCTCCTCTATGTCACTTCCTCCCAAACCAGATCACCTTGTCTCCCGACGCCAGAAACACGGCCTGGGTTTCCTTCGACGGTCGGAAGAGGCAAGAAATCCAGCACGGAGACTGGTAATCGCACAGTGACAAGTGTTTCGTTTGTTTCTGTCTGTGTCGCTGATCCACTGACTGTCCCCCCTCCCTGTAGCATAAAGATCACCACCTCCTGTTTCCCCGTCCCGTCCATCTGCTGCCATGACCTGGTGTACGACTGGTTTGAGAGTCTCGCTCAGTGTCTCCACTGGAACGTGAGGAAAAGACAGGCGCGGCTGACGGACATATCCGACTCCTCCGACACCGAAAACTGAGGACGCTTCACGCGAGCTACGAAAAGAGATTCGACCAGCCTCTTTACTGACCGCATGATTTATCAAGTGGCTTCAGAAGTGCCCTTGTTTAGCTAGCAAGTCCTGTTTCCCGAAAGCATGTTGCACCTTATTAAGATTAAGTCTAGAGAAGTTGAAATTATCTTCTGCAATAATTATTCTTGTTGTACCGACTGAATAAAAGCACCTGTGTAGCTCGCGGCGTAAGAAGCCTGGAAGTTACAGTTAGTGCAAAGGTCCCGACTCTTTATATCACGGATTCTCTCACTACCAAACCCCCAAAAAACAAGTCCGATCGAGTCTGTTACAACATTAACAGGATAATGAAGTTGTTTCTGTAAGCCAGTGGTCCCCATAGTCCCTCTGGTGGGACTCAGAGGCACTGCAGGGCGGCTCATGTCAGTGTCTCGCTGACCTTTAGGAGCATGTTTAGTATCGCTGGCATGTTTACGCTTTATGGCAGTTTAGTTGCTCTTGAGGTGTAGCAACAAATATATATATTATGCCGTGTGGCTTTAAACTCGTCGCCCCTTTCAAATCCAAGTCCACTTCATGTATACAGCACATTTCATAATCATAAAACCTTTCCAAAGTGCTGCACATGGACTTGATATCACGCATGAAAACGACAAAGTTGCCGTACAATCAAATAATAGCCGCATTTCAATTAAATAATTTAGACGCACTACAACTCCAAGTAATATTACGTTTATTAATTGTCTTCAGCGACTGATGTTCACTGAAAGTTTGATGTTTCTGAGCCTTAAAATGTGACTGAGCCCGTTACAGTGTTGTATATTATTCTATTTATTTATGCATTTCCAGAGGTTGTGTTTTGTTCTGAGTTTTAGTGAGACACAATCATCACGGTTAAATTATAATTGTGTTTTTGCTGATGATGTGGTCAGTGGTTCTCAAACTGTGGTGCAGGCGGCGCTGGAGGTTCGTGGCCTTGTTGTTGTTGATGTGGAGCATTTGTCATGAGGCGACAGTCGGTCCAGATGTATATTTATTTATACATACTCAAAAAGCTTGATCCCAGCTTTAATCAGCACATATTGACATCGTTGTGTCCTTGTGCAATAGTTGAATAACAAAAAGTAGAATTAAATGTGTTATGTGATAAAACTACAAAGTAACTTTAAAATGTTACTGGAGCCTCTGGATTTGATTTGGTTTGAGGATCAGTGATTGGTTACACTTTATTTTGCAGTATTACATTATACCTACTGAATTTAATACAATGTAAATGTGCTCTGTAACAATGTGTAATAACTATATTTGGACTCGAAGCTTAATGCAACTCTGTCTGTCAGAAAAAATATACTTTTTGCGGCTTTAATTGAGTAGAACGACTCAATTTGCTGTTAGAACTATGATCTCTGGTGGTATGGCAAATTCAACAAGAAGCTTTGGGGCCACCAACATTTGGTTCGAGGGCTGTATTTGGACCCCGGGCCATACTTTGGGCACCCCTGGGTGACATGCACAATGGAATAATATGTATTTATTTGTTTGAAGGTACATAATGTAACCCTTATGTTTTATTACATTCAGTAGCTCCAAAATGCTATATCACATTATTCCATTGTGTATGCACAACATTGGTACAAGTTATTACAGATTATCAAAAAGCACATTACATTGTACAATATCCCGTTAGGTACAATGTATGAAGGTAGTGTAAAATAAAGTGTAACCAAGATATTTATCAGTTAAAAGGCAATTGTTTGTGTTCAGCTAAGCCCAAATAGCCTCAAATCCATACATTTTATTGTACTATTATTATAAAGACTTTGCTTTCTTTTTTTTAGCCATAAAAACATAATTCACTACTAAGTTCGTGAGTGGTCCGTGTACCTGTTTGAGGAAACGCTGATCTAAAGCAGTGATTCTCAAACTGGGATGTGTGCCCCTGGTGGAGATAATTTAATTCATGCTTTAATGCATTAAGCTTTATTCTTTTGGTTAGACATGGTTTTCACACACGTGCAATGTTCCAGAACCACTGACAAAAGCCAACATTTCCATCTCCAATGTTTGAGAATCACGAGTCTGCATTTCAGTCAATAAAGATTTCACAGAGAGTGGACCAGACCGGTGTGCTTTGTATATTTTTATTGCAATGATAAGATACATATATATTTCCAGACATCCAATCTTCATTAAATTATACTCTAATATTGCATTACAGTCTTCAGAAGAACAGAGAGCGAGACCCAATTGTGAACAACTGGGTGATCGAAAGGACTCACGACATTATTTTTTTTTTCTTGTATTTTTTCTCTTAAACGTCTCCCAGAAGTGTGCAGTGACAGCAGCATAAAGAGGAATACCAAGAACAGACGCACATCAGACCGATACTGTGCAACACACAACCCAGACGTGTCTATTGTGACGAAGCGCGCGCGAGTTCGACGGACTGGCAACGTGTAGAAAGTGGCTAAACACGGACGCTGCCTCTACATTAAAAAAAAAAAGAAACAAAAAAGTTAATTAAAAACACGAGGAAATAAATTATAAGGATGGATAACGTGGCGTAGTCGGTCGATGCTGCAATGGAAGAAGGCGAAGGAGCAGCAGGAGAAGTTTGGAAACATTTTTAACACGTGTGACTGAGAAACGGCTGTAAACATATTTCTGTAAGATAAACCCTCATAACATTATGACCACTACAGTCGCTTTTTAACTTGAGGAAAATAACGTATAAATCATTGTTAATTTTGACAACATATTTTAATTTAGTTTTAGTCTTAGTCTTTTGACGAAAATTTAATTGAATTTTAGTCGAGATTTAGTCGACTAAAATTAAGACACATTTAGTCGACTTTGTATTATTAATATTCATTATAATCATATTTAATCGAGGTCCTGCTTCATGGAGCTGCTCCTTGATGAACAAAGCTCAGAGCTGTTCCTTTGGCAGTGAATTGACATGATATGAGGCTCTTTCAGACGGTCAATAGAGGTTTGGATGATATTAGTCTTTCCTTTCCATTTTTATTTAGTCTCATTTTAGTCGACTAAAATATCGGAACATTTTAGTCATAATTTTAGTCGCATGAAAAACGTTTCATTTAATTTTAGTCGTCAAAAAAATCACTTTGACTAAAATTAAGACTAAATATTTTAGTCGACGAAATTAACACTGGTATAAATACCCAACTTTGAGTCTAAGACCGCCGTCATATATGGAGCAGCAGGTCAAGTCCTTTTTATGCCGAATTTTGATTCATGTTGGACTTTCAGAAAAGCCCGTCAAACACCCCCAAAAAACTTCAACGAAAGCCCCATTTTCCCCAATTAAGAGAGGACTCATTTACTTCAATTCAATCCACCAGAGTTCACCGTCTTTTGTTCCACCTTGGCCTCTAAAATCTATGTTTGTTGGGCCTGCAAACGATTTAATCTCCCCAAACAAACTTCCTGGGGTCTAATGTGATCAGATCCTTTCTTTACCTATTTTTCCTTCGCTTTGTGGATCGTCTTAAGGGAAATGTTGACTAGACGCCTAAACTAATAACACAGTGGTCCTGATGTTATTGGATCGATTTATCGTAATTGCACCTTTGTAGGTCCAGGCGCTTTAGAGCCGGTGGGAAACGGGCAGGTGTGGTCGCCATTATCAAAGCAGATGGCAACAAGGTAAATATTGACCACGAGACGACGAGCAGTGACGGCGAAAAAATAAACATAAGTAATAATACAAAATAATCCCACTAAGTCTAAACTTTACATTGAAATTCATGACACTGTTACAAAACAAAAAGTAAAGTCTGGGGGAATATAATGGTAGCTGTTAATGCATAGAAAGAGTTGTCAAAACTAAGCAGTGTAAATAGTTTACCTCCCAATAGAGTTCATATATAAATGATCGGTATATGTTCAGTAAATAGTCATTAGTTACTAAAACCTTGGTCACTACTTGGACAAAAATGTCTCCTGGATTGAGACGTAAACGCAGTAAAATACACAGTTTAATCAAGAAACGAGTGGAATTTGCTAACCTTCAAAATGTGTTGGGCAGGTGCAAAGAAACAAACAAAAGACCACAAAAATTAAACAATGCGCTAAAGGTTTATCTGGTAGAATTGGCAGCACGTTCGTCTATAAACCCGTTCATTATCAATAAAGTAAAGCATTGATGTAGTACAGCTTTTCTTCAAACCTGCCCAAAACCTTTAGCAAAGATTGTCAGTGAGTGGATATAAAATGAATTTCCACGATAATATGTTTGGCACGAGAGTTTGGTTAACCAGTCTGGAGGAAAAAAGAAAAGATAATTTTGCCTTTTTGAATATAGATTGAAAAAAATTAAAAATAAATCAGCAGTATCCCATTTATTCCTTGGAGACTTCAACGTGACGCCAAACACGAGACTGAGCAGAGGTCGACTAAAACATTCAGCGAAACTGTACCGCTAACTTTTGAGCGAGGGGGGGGGGGGTTCAGGGTTTTGGTCCGTGTGGATTGGTTTGTGAAGCGCTGGTCCACGTGCGGCCCAGTCTGACAGGGCATTCAGACTCCACGGCTGTTTGACAAAGCGAGGGGACTGTTGTGACGAAAGACTGTAAAGACTGACTGCAAAGTGGCCCCCTTCACACCAAGCGTCCTGTGGCGTTCAGCTAAAACTATTGAGTTCATGCCCAGCCCTACGATACATTGGATTCAGTGAACTGTTGTATTATTCTATGTAAAGTAGGAATATAGGGTTTGTTTTTCTCAATGGATGCCAATGTAAGAGGTAATAATCCCTTGAGATAAATTCATATTCAAATTCTTAATACATACAGAATGAAACGTTGAACAATCACTGTTTGACGCCACAACTAAAACATAACTTCACTTTATAGTAGTAGTACACGAGTTGACCGCTGGGGGCGCTACTGCACACGACTGAAGCAGAAATGCCGGTTAAACTTGTAAAAAGTGATTTGAACCATTTGCAAACGTGCCACTGTGTTACCTAATCTTAACATATATGGGGCCATATTGTTTTGGTCCCAGCACTTCATCTCCCGTTTTCCAGCGCCATCTGGTGGCAACTTTTGATGCTGGACATTATAAATGTGTAGAAGCACAAATGCTGTGACAGTAACTACACGTGGAACGCAGGGATCTATTTACGTACAAAAGAAGCTTAAACCATAGCACATGCTCAGACATCTTTCTTAAATCTTTAGCAGCAGATTTAAGAGGGACGTCCCAGCGGCGCGGCGGGGCAGGCGCTCTCGCCTTATAGCAAAACGTCACGGCTTCCAATGGTTTTGGGCCTCTATGTGCAGTTTGCATGTTCTCCCCATGTTTCTCCTGGTGCTCAAGGTCCCCGTCCCACTCAAGAACTCTAAATCTCAGTGAGAAAAATAAAACAAACCCTAGCTACTTTAATTTAAAAAGAAAGACGTCACATGAACCCGATCCATGTCTGGTCTGAAGGGGGCCGTCTGTGTCGTTTTACTGATCGCTATCCCACACCTCGACTCTGGCGCCTACGTGAATGAGTTTAAAAAAACAAAACACCACATTTTGGAGTTGAATTTCAGGTGTATAGTCTTCCTGGGGCGAACAGACCCCAGCCCAGTGGCAGTTTTAAATAACATTTGGGTGTCTTATCCACCATTATAAGGCTTCTTCTTCTTCTTTTCGTTTGTTATTTTGTACAAGTTTTCCACCATGTTGTCCTTATGGCCTTGACTTTACACGTGCGGGTTGGTCTGCGCATTGGTCGAGTTTAGTGAAACATCTAAACACTTGCAAATGTCGTGAGGGGCTAGTGACGGCAAACTGGATTTACTTATTTTAATTTTAAAGTTTATTACTGACAAGTTTTCGTGTCGCTTCCGCTGCCCTCCTGCTCCCCTCCTTCCTCGTCTTCGTCCTCCTCTTCCTCCGTGTGCTGCTCCAGCTCCTCTCTGGTGATCATTTCAAAGTCGTTGCCGTTGCTGTGCTGCGACCCCTCGTCCTCCCGCCGGTCACTGTCCGTGTCCGACTGCCGCTCCAGCTCCGCCCCTTCCTCCTCCAGCCCCGCCCCCTCCTCATCCTCGTCTTCGTCTTCCTCGTCCTTTTTCTCGCTGTCCGATTTGTCGCTGTCCGATTTCTGGGCCTTGGCGGCGGCCGCTGAGGAGCCCAGCTGGTCGTCGCGCTTGTCCTGCAAGCTCTTCTTGGAGGATTTGGGGCCCTTGTACTCGTGCGTGTAGAGGGGCCTGAAGGAGTCGATGAAGCCCACGTCCGCCGTGAGGTTGGGCAGGAACCAGAAGTGGTGGCGCCCCCCTGTGACCAGCCAGATGAGCAGGAACAGGATACAGCGGGCTATGGGAGAAACAAAAAACGTTCACATTTTAGAAATAGTTCAGTAGAAAAATGTACATATATAATGTGCGCGGTTTGATTGAAGAAAGGCTCCGGTGATGATTCATAAACTTAAAATAATGCAAAGGACATTTTTTTATCAGCTCACTGTAACAATATCCAGGAAATACAGATAAAAGCACTTCTGCAGTTAGAAGAAGAAACAACCAAATGAATGAGATTAGTCAAAACTGCTGGGATTAAAGTGAAATACTACCACAGGTGGTGAGAGAGTAACATCATGACAGTCAAAAGGGGTACTATATTGTAAGGCGTAATAACACGAAGGAGCACGTCGAAGTTTCATTTTCTGTAACTATAGTTGGAAAGTGCAACTACTCATGTAACCGTATTTAAATAGGGGAAACGTGGAAGAGCTTGGACGCTTCTAACTTCACCGTTTGGTCGCATAGAGAGGAGGACAACATCTTTGGTCTTTTTGCAACATACTGAATAAATAAGAAAGAAGAGCCTAGAACAGCTTTTAAATGTAGTTCAAGAGGTACTATGACCCACTTCCCAGTTTAAACAATTATTTTAATTTGTAAACAATTCTTTAAATGTGTAAAAAATACCATTAATTCTGCTGAAGAACAGTGTGGTCTTTTTGCTCAAAATTGCCGTTTATTCCTCAGTCCTTGAGTCATTATCCTTCACAGACGACCTGTGACACGGTGCGATAAACTGAATATTTTCAAAGACCTTTGAAGCAAAGAATAGTCATCGGGTATAACTTCTAGACTAGCCAACGTGACCTTGAAGATATAAGAGGCGAACAATCAGAAACTTCAATGTTTGTAAAATAAATATAATTGAGGCATGGTCTTGTTAACCAGTGTGACATAAATGCCTGGTTCACATCTCGTGCCAGTATAAGGGTTTCTTGAAAGTTGTTTTTGTCAGTTTGTGTTTGCCCTTTAAACAAATCCTCATGTTGTGAGTACAGGCTGCCTCTATGTCCTATTTTTCCAAAAGGTTTCCCGACTTCCGTTCACAAATCTAGTTTTGAAGCAGCCGTTTTAAAAAGTAAACTTTTACAGTTTTACATGTTCCTTTGAAGTTGTTTTGAAATGTTGTTGTGAGCAGATTCCTAACCACCTCCACAGCTGCACCTTTAATGTTGGAACAAACAGTTACACACCATCAGACATAAAAAAAAAGAGCTGCTAAAGACAGAGAACAAGAGAAGCAGCATTAATCAGAGGTGAAAGTTATAAAGTTGGCTCTGAATGATTCCAGGGACATTTGAGAGGAAGTCGTATTATACATAAACGACTGTGACTCTGCATCGACACCAAACTTTTCATTTCATTAGTTTGTATAGAAACAGTGTAGAAATTCAAACATGAGGGAGATTCATTTGTTCTTACCGACAGCGAGCAATAATATACTGGCCACGAAGCATCCCGCCGCGACACTGAGGTAATACACTCCCACTCTCATCTCGGCCGGCCACAGGGGGAACAGGGTGGCCGCTATCACCGCTATCACTGTCAGACACAAACATAGAAACATGTCAAGACAGAACCATCTAATCCAGCGGTGCAAACAAACTACAGAGGGGAGTAATCATCCACACCCCTCTCATCGTTCCTGTGTTATATATTATGCTGGATTTATTAGGTTTATTCTTACAATATCTACAATTTTCTGTATCCGGGGCCATTAAACCCCAAAACTCACCCAGTATGAGTCCCATGGCGAAGGTCTTAAAATGTACAGGGTCATAAATCCACACAAACACCTAAAGGAGATGAGACAGCACGCGATATAGTAGTCTTTTTTTTTTTTTTATACAATTGATCGATAAAAAGCAGCAGTCCTCACCTCGTTCCCGTCCAGAAACAGTTGGTCTTCATGAGGCTCGAGTTTGAACTTCTTCTTGGTTTCCTTTTTCTTTTTAGGCGTCCCCGGACTGTCCTCCTGTGCACACAATAATTATACAGTATTAACACGACTGCACTTCACATTTTCAAGCTTTTACCTCAAATTGTTTCTAGCTCACACAATGCCTTTCACAACTCAACATTAATCTGAACATCTTGATCAGTATTTTAGATCTTTCCCTCAACTAATATTAGCTCTGACCAGTACAATGACAATAGTTGCAGTCGCTGTTGTAGTAGCAGTGACATACGCCCTTCTCTTTCTTGTCTTTCTCCTCCGCCTCCTTCTTCTTGTCCTTCTTTTTCCGCTCGTCCTCTTTGCCACTGTCTCCTTTCGTCTTCTCTTTGTCCTTTTCCTTCTTCACGTCTTTCTCCGGCTTTTTCTTCATCACTTTGAGAGCTCGGTGGAAGAACTGCTTCTTCAGGAGTCTGTACCACAGAAACCACAGGAAATACTTCAAAAACATTCACTATAAACACGGAGCCAGCTCAGTACACGTGTCCGCATGAAGCCAGTCATGTGTATAAAACCGCAGCTAATAGAACAAGATGTACATAGCGCAGTAAACTTTTGTGGATTGTAAACAGTGAAAATGAAATTGATTAATGGATTTACAATGTACAGAAGAGACGCGGAGATGAGTTCATTCTACAGACGTAACGGGACTAAAGCAGAAAAACCTGTCAGGGACCTCTGCGGTGTTTCACCGGTGGCTCGCAGATCGCGGTGGAGCATAGCAGAGTAAAACTCATTATAAAAGGTCAGTAGATTATTGATAACAGACACAAAGCTGGAAGTGTCACGTCACCGCTTTAATATTTGTTGCGGAGACGCCGTAACTGGAGCCATGTCTTTCCACTCTGGGACCTGGTTTGGAAAATGTTCGTTTACAGACCCCAAAAAACGCCGGTTTCGAATGGATGATGCGCTGAATTGAAAAAATATTTTTCCGCTTTGTCCTGAGCAATGGGCGAGGAACGCGCTTCTCTATGGTCCACGATATTGGAAAACCTTGCAATATGCGATACGGGTGTGAAAATATTTTTTAGCAACTCGTGTCAAAACAAGACTTTGAAAAACACAAAATCAGGACCAAAACGAGGCTTAAATGGAACGATATACTTTTTGCGATGTATGGTGCAGCCCTAAAAACAAAATCCAATACAACTTTTTTAATATTGCACTTTAAAAAGTGTAGTACACAGTAGGACAAACAGTAACTACAAAAAAAATAAAAAACAACCGTAGGTACTTAGGTAACACCCACCTGTTGCAATAGTCGACCACAGACTCCCTGGTGGTGAACAGAGCCTCCTCCCCCTTTTTGGCCTTGGCCCATTTGGAGTCCATCAAACAGTCCACAGCTTTAGAGGCTACAGGACGAGAAAGAGAGAGAGCGATTATCCACCCAAAACATAACAACACTGGAGTTCTGACATAGATAAAACTTGAATATAGTTGACACTTTTAAGCTACATCCTTCCAAGAAAGAACAGAAACCTTGGATATATTATATGAAAAGCTTTATTCTTTTGACCCAATGACCAGAAAATAGTGCATCCGTGTTGCGGATTAAGAAGAAACAACACTTTGGCATATTTTAAGTGTTGCTTCCAGCCTCTGTGGGGGTAGAGACAGCAGACAGACAAACATGGCTGTTGTACGGTGCAGTAGTAATGTGTGGGTGTAATGAGTGCTTCCGTTCCTCCCACGGCTGTTCCTGAGTAAACAACAGCCTCCACAAACTCAAACAGATCCTTCACCGCCACAGGGACATACAGTTGTTTGTCAAGTCTGTGTGGGAGTGTTACCGATGAAGTAGTCGACTCTGTGGCCCATCATGTTGGTGGACTTGGTGGGGCAGTTGAAGCGGAGGTACTTGGCCACGGCCTTCTCCTCCTTGGACGGCTCGCTCACCTCCTGAAAGGGTGTTGAAAAGACACAATCAAATCGGTTTCAGCAAACTACAAAAGGCTGTTAACCAACAATCAATGAGAGCGTCTCCACGGGGCTGTACAAATGATCAAAGCTGTTCCCGTTGTAACACAATCTAAGGCCATATTGAAGAACATTATGTTACTCACAAAACATGTTTGAAATGTCAAAAGATCCAATAATGTCAGGTAACTAAAGCACGCAATCAAAGCCGCTTACAAATGTGGAGATCTTTTAGAACGCATTACAAAAAGTTAATTTGCTTACAACAGTACTACTTAAAGAATGCCCGATCCATCCACATCTCAAAAGCTAAGCAGCTAACAAGCTGGGAGGCCATGAAGGATAGCAAAGCTAGTTCTGGATGTTTTCATTATTGACATCTGACTACAATCTCCTCATCAAAACGACATGAACAAGCTTAAATCCTTAATTGAGAGGGCACAGTGAAGTCTTAGTCTCCAAAGTTTATTAGTGACCCTGTCCAGCAACATGAGGAGGATGAAGCAATCAAAAAAGCCTTTGTTTAACATCGGGGTCTACAGTTCTACCCGATAAGCACAATGTAAGGCCTGTTAGAACAGACCATATGATATAGGGCTGAACGATTTTGAGAAATAATCTAATTGCGATTTTTTTTCTTCAATATTGCGATTGCGATTAAATATGCGATTATTGTTGCAAGGTCCTCTTCTCATGTATTTTTCACCTAACACAAGCAATAAATCAGCCTGTTTCATAATAAACTATATTTGAAGTGAAAGTTGCAACAAAATTGTTGCTTGACCTATTCAAAATGTGGACTGCACTTCTTAAACTGTCTGAACTTAACAGTACAGTCTATAAATAAATGCTAAATTATATAGATATTTAAAAAAAATAACTCACTGATCCAGTCAGTAACATCACCCAGACTAAAGTGCAGGAAAGTAAGAACAAACGTCTGCTTTAACTAGTTGGAAAAGTTTTAGGAAATCAAACTCCCAATTAATACAAAATAAGCTATTTAATTTATTAAATAGTACTTTATTATTTCGGCCAATCAAATCCCTGTCTGAGTTGCTTCAGATGCGCGTTATTGATGGACACGGAGAGGCCAGATGGAGCACACGCCAAAACACAGTGGAATTAAGAGCAGCATTTTGGTTTTGGGATGTAACTTTGGACAATATGAAGAAAGAAAAGAACACTGACACAAGGAGACGACATGAGGTGCCAAACACAGACACGTAATCTTTGACTCGCAGCCATTTAGTGACATTTCAGCTTAAACAGCACATTTCCTCAGCAAAATAAGACATGACACGGACTCCTAGTTACCAACCCTTTTCATACAGCAGTTTAGTGTTTACATCTTGCGTCTGTACGACCTACGGAGCGGATATGCGGTAGACGCAAAGGTAAATAAAGGCACATGGCACTTCGCGGATACTTAATGGTCATGAAACGTCATTATGCTTTTGAGATAAGTTCTTTATCCACAACATTCCCAAACATAAGCCCCCTAAACTGAGCCACAAACGACTCTTTACTTTTTACAATCAGCACAGACTCACCTATATATGTCTGTGGAGGCAGAGGCGTAGAATCTGGAGGTGAGGGAGTTTCTGTGATCACCAGAGCGTGTAGTAGCGGCGACGGAATGGCGTGATTAGCGCTGCGGCTAACGCAATGCTAACGGAGAAAAGCAATATTCCTTCGCGGTGGCTGCATGATAAACGCTGATATTTTCACTGTACATCCACAATCTACCGCGCACCTTAACTAGACTGAGACGTAAACAAAAGCACGCGGCGGAGCGGACTTTGCTGCCATATCTCGCTGCTCCATTTACTTCCCAAATCGCGTGCCCTGCGATTACGAAATCGCGTGGTGTAATATCGCGATAAAATTGCAAATGCAATTAATCGTTCAGCCCTAATATGATACACCTGCCAACTCGCACCAGGATCAGCCTCTGGGAGTCAAACACTGGGGCAGTGTGTCCAAAACATAATTCAGAAAGAAAAGTAATTGATCTCTGAAATGAAGCAACTGTGTCTTCAGGTTTGAGGTACCAAAGATCAGCCTGTGTCATTATGAAACGCAGCAGACCTGCTCCACATAGTTTGCATCATTGACTAATAGTGCTGAGGTAATTGTAGGGTCTGTGCGGTTACAAATGAAGGCCTTTGTGTAAAGGACAATGAAATGGCGTTACATTCCAAGTGCGACCTGTCTGTGTCTGTGCTGACACAGACAACTTAGTAACGCAGCCTGACTTTAAAGTGACTGTCCAGGCACCATCTGTTGCTGATGGAAGTGTAAAGGCCCCGCTGTGATCACAATGAACACTACACACCGTAAAAAACGTGCGCAGTGTTTTTAACTAATCTAATTCTAAACGGTGCATGTTATGTAAACAGATCTGGACCTGACGCAGCTTAGCAAACATTTACAGGCTGATTGTTGTGAATTAACCCACAAGGGCTTATGAAGCTCCGACTCAGCAACACTGTCAACCAGGCAGCGAGGAACAGACTATTCTGACCCGAGCACATCTTCAAACCTAAACACAGACATTTGTTGTTGCCTAGAGCTAACCGTTAGCTTCCGCTAACAGCACCAGTTCATGGGGATCAGGAGGACTGTCCCGGGACACTGTGGGGCACAGTCCGGTCACAGCATCTCCCTGTCGGGCTCAGATCACCCTAATGTCCCATAGACTCAAGGTAACAGCGGTTTATCTGGTTTAAAAGGTGTTACCTGGACCCGTTTCTTGTGCCTCCTGCGCTCCGCCATGATCCTCCAACTCAGCTCTGCACTACAGAGTATCGCGAGACTTGCGCCACAGACGACGTGTGGATGAATCATGAATGAATTTAGTTTCTTGTTTTGATGAATGAATGAATGTGCTCCACACATATTTATGTATATATCTATATGTGTATATATATATATATATATATATATATATATATATGTGTGTGTGTATGTATATGGGACTGGACCATGAAGTAGTTTATGTTTTAACGTTTTAAATACCATACACAAAACTTTTACACACACCTGCTGAAGCCTATTATAATGGCTTCTGGCTGCCATTTAATGATTCAATAATGGAAGAACGTTCTTTTGCGTCGTCTTTAGCAGGAAAACTGTGTATGAATGTAGTAAATTTTCCATTCTCTAAAAATTGACATGGAAAGTCATAAAGGAGGCAAATGTGTATTAAAAATCAAATACTATTTATTTTATTTAGTTATAAAATTCTTTATTATCAAACACATCATTTTAAAACATACAGTTGTATAAAGACGGCTGATGTAGCTTTGAATTGTAATAAATAGAACACAAAAAAGCAACAAAAATGTTACGCTTTGTCAATGCTGCAATATAAAAATAGCTCTAGTAAAGAACACATTAATTCAATTCAGCTTGGATCCTTGGCTTGCACATTACTTTACAGCACAGTAATATCATGGCAATAGGATGGAGAGAGCAATTTACTCTCTTTATACTTAAGTTAGGGTCAGGGTCAGAGTAATGCTTTTGATTAATTATGTTACCATGACAACTTTTTACACTTTACTATCCTTTTACCATACGTCTGTGGTGTAAAGGAAAGTGATACCAATCCTTGAACTTGCTATTCATAAATGCCCAGTGCAACATCCTCCACCTCGCCCCCATATCAGGTGTATATTGGTGTAGGTAGTATACATTTTATGCAGTCTCGCTGCTGTTTAAGGGGGGCGAGTGGTTCTCGGTCTCGTGAGGGTCTGAGGACTTGAGCAGGTCTGGATCTCGTGGACTGGCCACCATCTCGTCGCTGTTACAGTTCACAGGGGAGCCTATCTCCGAGGAGCCGTCCCCGGCTTTCTCCGGAGGGCCCTGGATCCCCGTGGCGGGCAGAGGCATGTTCATGAGGTACAGGAGACTGCCCATACGCCTGGACACCTGCAAGTGTGAGGAGAACAGCAATAGATTTGGTTCCTCTTCTTCTTATATGTGCACTATTAAGTATTTGTGAATATATCATTCATGAAAAAGCTTAGTTATTTTTTGTTGAAAGACGCTAAACTTTGTGCCGTGTATTTACACATATATCAGTATAAACCAGGTTAAAACATCTGCATTAGATGGACCATATACAGTAAGTCCATACCAAGAAAGGCCAGACCTCCTACTGTATTATTGGGTAATCTAGGACATACATAGACCAGAAGGCACACAATACAAACTCTTACTTGGGAGCCACTTCAAAAAATCTTTTTAATATTACATTAAAGATATATTTTTCTTCACAAATTGAGTCTGTCATTCTCAGGCAAGGTCACACTCTGGTGAGAAAACTGTAAAGAACAGTCTTCTACAAAATGAAGTCAGTCTGTATGTTTTTCATTCATGTATTCAAGTTCCCACAGCTGCACAATGTGCTATTCTGCCGTGAAGATAATGGATGGGGTGGATTTTAAACTGTGTGTTTTGAGGACGTTGTGATCCAAGGTGAGCGTGTTTTACCTGTGAGCGGATCTTGAGAGCCGGCCCCAGTTTCAGCCCCAGTGTGTCCAGTAAATGTTCCTCCGAGAGCAGAGGCAGCGTCTCTCCATCGATCATGTGCTCTTTGAACGTCTACAAAGTCACACAGAGTGCAAATTAAGAAACTTTCAAACAAATGCAGCATATGTACATTGTACAAGGAAACCGAAGGTCGACTGACTGGCGCCGTGTGAGGAATGCCACCACTTTTTAATGCAATCAAATCTTTTCATTTATGCCAACAGAAAAGACGGATATCGATATGCTCAGCAATTACAAAAATATAGTGTTAAAATATGGTGCATAAAACCTACAAATTCTACCAGATAATTCTAAAGTAACGAAAGGTAAGGTTTAGATAAGGTACACTTTAATGTCCTTGTAGGAAAATGTGTCCTCTGCAGGTGACCCATCCTCCAATGCCATGGGACAACCTGCCAGGAGCAGTGGGCAGCTGCAATGCAGTGCCCCTGAACCCCCCCACTGGGCTGCAGGTTCATGGCCAGCAGTATCGAGCTGGAGGTTGTATCGTATGTCGCATGACTCAATTGACTGACCTGAGCGTATTCAGAGCAGGTGGGAATGCCGTTGATGAAGCTGTACACGTCGTTCACAGTCCACTTTCTGATGTCCTCAGACACATCCCCGTTCAGGAAGAGGTTAGAGTGCCCTGAGGACAGAGCACAAGTTAAAACCTGACCAAACATGTCTTTGCATCAGTCCAGCTGCAGCACATTCTCGCAGTGAGTTTTAACACACATTTGGTCAGACAATTGCAGGACAAAATGGTGTTTGTCCCAATACAAAATAATCTGACGTGTCTAAAATGAATGGGTTGATTAAGCAATGAAGTACCCTCATGACCAGGCTGAATATCCCACAGTCAGGGTGGGTAGTACATTATGTTGTGTTGATGAGAAATTGTTGAAAACCAATCCATTCAGTAAAACATTTTTGTATGTCATGTATGGAACTGTTAATGTTTTGGAGCACAACCCTATAGGTCTAATGTATAGTCCTTTTGCACACACCTGGTGGAAGAAAACCATTGCCCATCATCGGGACCATGTAGGGCATCCCGGAGGCAGAAGGGTACATGAACTTGTCCTGAAACGCTGAGCTGGAAAGGTCTTTGTCATTGGCGCTGCCGTTGGTCCCATCTCCATCCTGATTATTGACTTTCCTCAACCCGTTCTCCCCATCTTTGTAAGTCTTCCGGCCTCCCGCTGCGAGCTCAGTGTCTATTTTCGCCTGATGGTGCGGCTTGTCTCCCTCCAGCTCCCCTTTCGCCTCCGCTTCCTTCTCCTCCCCGGACGTCGCCCCGGGACTCTGCTCCACGTTTTTTTCCTCCGCGGGACCTTTGATATTGACCGCGTGATTCTCTGACGACTTGTGCACAGCGGGGCGTCGCCCTGCTCGCCGCCCCCTCTCCCGATGCAGCGTGCTCATCGGCGGGTACGGGCTGGCGGACATCAGGATGCTGTTCGAATGCAGGTCGTCTAGCGTGGGACGGTGCACGAAGACGTCGTGGCCCTCGGCGATCCGCTGGCGTCCCCTGTAGGCCATGGCGTTCGGGGGGTAGGCCATGGGGTTGTCGATGCCGATGAGCCCCTTCTGGTGGGCGTGCTCCATTTCCTTCTGATGCAGGATGGCGTTCATCTCCATTCTACACAAGAAATCAATCAATCAACAACACAAGGAAGACCAAAGTGCTTCACAGAGATGATAAAACAACTTAAAAAAATAATCAAGAAAGTCCCTGTGAGTCAGATTACAATTTGTTTTAAATGAATGTCCATCGGTCTAGGTAAACATTTTTTTTCCAGGTGACTACTGTTCCCCTGTGACCCCCTCAGACTCTCCAGCCTGGATGAGGGATTAGCTCTAAAGCCTATCCTCAGATGGACTCCCTTCAGCCCTGGGCCCCGTCTATAGCTTCTGTCAGTCCATGAGAGTAAGATCTGTCTGTCTTCTACATATATCCTTTTTATACAACAATATTTCTTAGTTTTATTTTGAATTTTTCACTATTTTCGTCCGTCATATCTTTCAAGCATATGTTATACCAAATTGATTGATTGAGGCATTATCTCTGTCAGTTCCCACCTCCTTCTCCCTGAGCAGATACGTGGGAAGTATATTCATTTTTGCTCAGATGAAGCAAAACTATCAGCTCTGAGGGGCCCGAGAGAACGGTCGGGTTCATGGTACAGTACTGTATGTTCATGGCTTTCTGAGGCTGCAGCAAGAACTTGTTCCCTGATGCACAGATTGTAAACGCTATCTGTCTTTTCCGGAGAAAACTTCCACGTCTTCAGATGTTTCTTTACGATGCTCTATTGATCCCGAAGGATATTGAGTTTATCAGCTCCACATGTTAGTCGCACATAAAAGCAACATATTAAAACTGATCAAAATGGCTAGACTTAAAAGACAGTCATTAAATAGGGCAATGCAGACAATCTTTTTTAATGATATTCAGGAAAATGTAACTCCATGGACTTTACTACCTGCCTGGTTGATGTTGCCCGTAACATTCCTCTATACATTGCTGGCCCTAACCTGCTCACACTCGCCTCCTCACCACTTTTGTTCCCTCTGTAACTGAACGGCCTTTGCTAGTTTCATATTATTGTCAGTGAGACGTGGACTTTACCTGGCGATATTTTGCTTGTGAATCAGCTCCTGTCGCCGGGCAACTGTTTCCATGGGCTCAGAGGGCATGAAACCGTAACCAGCTGCGAAAAGATAAATAAAAGATGATTTTTTTAGCAAGGCTTGACATTAATTATTTTGTTCACTGACATCTACGGTTAGGTTTGATCAAAATTAGGGCAGCACAATTAATCGCAATCAAATCAAAAGCAATCACTAGATCACGGTTATTGTTATTTAGGCAGAACCAGTATCCTTTGCCGCAAAAGAAAAACAAAAAACCAAGGCACTCTTCCCCCATCATAATTCTCTATTTACATTTAAAAAGCCTTCATTGTTTTTTAGTCTTAGTTCACCAAGTACCAAAGAGCACTTTCCCCCAAAAAGTAATTCTGTCATTGGCTTCCTGAGCACTTTGTGTATTTTTTTCCAGTATTTTGCCAATTTGAACATTTTCCATCTCCTGCGTGACTAAATATCTTAGCTAGTTTTCTTTTTCCTCTTCCTCATGAGCTCTAAATGCTTATTGTTCGCTTGTTAATGAGGTTGGTGCTCTTCATCGTCTTTACTGTTTTGCCTTGTCTCTGTTTACTTTTGTTTTTAGATGTATTCTTTTTGTGCCTGCTGAGGATGAGTCTAGATTTCTTTTTCAATTCCCCCCAAATACATTATGTCAAGTTATAAAACATGCTCACCAGCCCCGGGGAAGCCTCTCCCAGGCAGGACATTGGCGTGTGGGGGTAGTGGAGGTCCCAGGTGGGGGGCCATGTGCATCTGTCTTGCCTCTGAAGCCACCATTTCTGTGGGAGGAACCAGCTCTCTGGAGAAATCACACAATAAAGCTTATTAGTATCATCTTCATAAAATGTTTTAATCTAAATCCAAATTGTAATTGCTCTAAATCTGCTCAGTATCTGTTATAGTAATCTTTTATAGTAGGAGCTTAGTTTTCCCTCGGTGCAATAAACCTGCCTTACTAGTTTGCTTCCAGAGAAATGTCTACAGTGAATTAAGGGACGGACCTCTCCATAAATCGTGGCTCAAACTGCGTGGGGACAGCTTGTAGTCTCTGCTGCCCCTGGGCCAAGATCTGCGGAGCCATGGACATCTGGTTCCTCATAAGCAGCTCCTGCCTCTGACGCAGCTCTGCACAGACAACATATCATTCACCTTAGAACAACGGCAAATGGTACATATCAGTGAACTGGCCACATCATGAGTTATGTTGTATATAGATAAGACTTATATAACCAGAAAATAACTTGTGACTAAAAACATAGTCGACAAAATGTAAGCAAGACTAGTGGTGGGGTCTGGGCACCTCAGAAGCACTGCACAAAATGTACGAGAAAATCATTACATATTATTAAAAAAAGAGGGACTTTATATTGTTCTAGGGCCAAGTGGGAGCTTTGCATCCCACACACCTATAGCGCTCTCTCCTCAGTGTTCTGCCCTCAGGGATGAACAATAAAATTGGCAATATAGCGGTTGCAATAAAATGTCTTATTTCCTGTTTTCCTATAAGGGGGACGACACGCTGGCCTGGGAACCAGACTCAGCACTGTACCAGCGGGTGGTGATCCCCCTCTGTATAGAAAAAATAATAGAGGGGGATCATTCTGGTCTCACCAGGCTAACGACACGCTGGGATGATGGAGCTTGTCATAACCCTTTTATTAACACTTGCAAATCTCCGTAACAGCTTCTGTCCATGTATGCGTGTGGATGTGTGGGTTGGCATCCATATGCATGAGAAAAGGAGGAATCTCTTCGTATGAGAAATTTAAGTAATAAAAGTCCATGCTTCAAATACAAAAAAAAAACATACTGCATAATGTACCTGCTGCTGATATATACTACTGCATTCATGCCTGGTTTGATTGATTGTTTGTGTTACTTTTGTTAACCATTTTTTCTGTTGTATTTTGAATAAAAAATAAATAAAATAACCAACAGCCAACAGAGGGCGCTGTAACTGCATGTTAAATCTCCCGTGTGTCAGCTCTTCAGTCTCTTCATCATTTGCATCATAAACTAATGTCGCCTGCCCCGGGCCCAGGGCTCACCTCCGGCGGACATCCCGTTGACCAGCCGGTACCAGTGCTTCTCGTCCAGAGCGCCCTGCTCTCCCAGAGACGTCATCTTCCTCAGCTGCTCCCGCGGGGTCATCACCTCGTACCTTCCTTGACCGCCTGGCGAAGAGCAAACACACATTCGAGTTCGTATTATGGGGTCTGTCAGTGACTCAGATAATTTCAGGTCCACGTGTTTCCAGAAATGAAGAGTTTCAAATGTGAAGCCATCGATTGGTTTGGGTCTTATAGCCTGCAATATCGAACTACTTCCACTAAGCGGCAGCATTTTTCCACAGTTTTCTTCAGGCCAAATCACCTTCATTAGTGGCCGGCATTATCTTCTGTATTAATTAGCCTATGAACAGTTTGGTTATAATGGATGGACTTATTGTATTGCACTGTAAATATGACACCAACTTTCAAATGTTCCCATTATTGACAGGCAATGGGTAAGCTAACTGAAGCTATTGAATCATAAACCTGTAGTTTTATCATATGAGGCAGCTGTGAATGTTCTGGTTTCACCACCAGATATCGCCATTTACCAGGCCCTTCACCTTGAACCTTCAACTCCCATAAAACTGCAATAACAATTGCGCTAAACCTAATCCTACTTACATTTGACCCTTAAATCCTCCCTGTGCCTTTGAAGTCTGTTGAAACAAATCAATTTGCATGAATTTCTTAGCTTTAGTGCCATACAGGCTTTTAGTATTCACGTCACATCTCCAAATGCTCACAGTCTTTTAGCTGAGCCAGCAGACAATCGACTCAGACACTGCCAATTAGCTTTTAACACTGCAGAAATCCCATTACAGATATGATACTGTAAGTGCACTAATCCTCTGGGTTTAATCCAAGGGA
Organism: Proterorhinus semilunaris; assembly: GCA_021464625.1. Classification (NCBI taxonomy): domain Eukaryota; kingdom Metazoa; phylum Chordata; class Actinopteri; order Gobiiformes; family Gobiidae; genus Proterorhinus; species Proterorhinus semilunaris. The sequence goes on along the minus strand of CM038358.1, from coordinate 24,561,114 downwards.
GGCCCATGGGAAGCTTCGATAAATCTCAAGACTGTCACTACTTCAGACTAACATAACAACTTTAACATTCAGTTTAAAAAATATTCATCTGGTTTCCCCTAGACCAGAAACAACCCATGTTTACTCTAAACTCATTACTCATGTGACTATGTCTGTGAAAGGCGCTATATATATATATTCTAAACTAAGCTAACTAAAATGAGCATTACAAACGAAAGGCCAAACAAAGAGTAAAGCAGGACGAAACCAGGACTGGGAGCCTAATTTATCTAAACCAGGTCATAACCAGGTCTAAACTAAACGAACACTAAACAATGAGCCATTTTGGTGTAAACTATCAGCCATAGGTAAAGTTATGATCGTAAATGGACTTAAAGTGATAGTCTGTAAGATTGCAAAATGAGGAGAGAGAGAGAGAGAGACATAAGAAATTGAACAATCGAGCTCCCTCCTCCTCCTCTCATGAGTGGATCTGAGAGCCCTGTGCCCGTGATGAACTGACAGGTTCACAGGAAAACCCGTTTCATTTGTCAAAGTGATGGAAACTGGCATTCTGATTAGTTGCTTAAAGGGACTTAAAGGAACAGGCCACCGTTTTCTCCACACTGTGATATGTCCTTACCTGAGCTTAGACGAGTTGATGCGTACCTGTTTGTTCTTTGTGTGCGCTCTCAGTCACGCAAAACGACCAAAGAAGTCATTGACATTTGGCCTCTCCTAGTATATTCCTATGGCTCCAAACGGGGGTGACTTCCACGGGCACAAAGACCAGACAGGTGCGTATCAACTCGTCTAAGCTCAGGTAAGAACATATCTCAGTGTGGAAAAACGGTGGCCTGTTCCTTTAAGAAAAAAAATATATAATATTACTAGATCTAACTTAACATTACATCCAATTGCAGGTCCATGTAAACTTTGATTATCGCTTTGATATTACAATTGAATTTTCCGTGTCCGTAGCCTCAGCACCCACCTTTTAACCTCTTAACCCCCACCTCAACCATTTTCTCCAGTTCGACCCAAATCTTCAAAACGTCTCGACTGGAGACAGTGTAATGTCTCGTTCGATTTTTGTTGCTTTTTTGTCACTCTATTGTTGTGTTGTTGCTGCTTTTCCGGCACGTTCTTGTCACCATTTTTTTTTTCTTTGTTGTTTTTTTTGCTCACAGTTTTGTTGTGTTTCTGACGCTCTTTGGCGGCGTTTTCATCCCTTTTTCTGTTGCATTTCCGTCATGTTTTTGTCACATTTGTTTACGTTGTTTGTGGTAATTTTTTATTTCTTGCGATTTTGTAAAAATGTTTTCACTTTTTTGTTGCATTTGCGCCGCCGTTAACACATCTCGTTTTTCGCCTCTATTTTGACGCTCTTTTCAAGTAGCTTTTAGATTTGGGTAATGCCTGGATATATACCTCGATCATAACTGGAGAAACTGTGCGCGGTTAAGGTGGGGGTTAAAAGGTTTACGCATGCGACCCTGTTACCCAAATAAAAACATACATTTAATAAAAACATAACTTAAGACATGATTCAGATGCTATTAGGCCTAATCTAAGAAGTCTTCCCCCCCCCCCAGCCTGCCCGCCACACCTGTGACTCACACCCGCACCCCATCTTGAGAGGCTCTAGACATGTAAGCACCCTGGAGCTTTGCCCTGCAGCCCTCACACCTTATCCCCAGTCTCTGCAGTTCCCTGGAGGACTAATCTGAGGTACGTAATCCCCCTGTTACCCTGCCTCAGTCTGTTAGCCACATCTGCTAACTGACCCGCTAACCTCCCCTCCCCCAGGCCACACCACCGGTCGCTCCACCTCCAGATCCTATTAGCTTAGTCCTGGCTATACAGCACTTTAAAGGGATGTGTTGGCGGTAATCCTCACGTTTAGAGTTTTACCCTCAACAAACCTTGCCTGTTAAGCATCCCGGACAATGCGACCTAAGTACTAAGCCTATTTGCCACCGTTAGCTTTGGGGAGGGGGGGTATGTCCTTAAAACACCTTGGGTTATACGCCTAAACAGGGGGATGCATTTGGGTTGGAAGTGCGGAGAAGATGCAGGAAGACTTGCAGGGAGTGCATGAAGCAGATCTTGCATCAACAAAAAAGTAGAAGTTTGTTACAGCATCTACAGCGTCCAAGAGGCCACTAAGACTAAGGTCACTTATAACATAAGCCTGATTATAGTCCTAACAAGTGACTTACACTTCACCTCCATGTGTAAGATTTCACTCAGTAAAGAGTAGAATGTGCATAACTTTCAAATCATAACAACGCTGCTCAAGAAGTGACTTCCTGTTTCGATCCAGCACACCAAAATAAAAGCACCATCTTATTCATTAGTTCAGCCGTTCATTAGTTCAACTTTATTTCTGCCTAACTATTAACAGACGACACACTTCAAATGTGTGTATTTAATTATATTCTTGTAATGTTGCCAGTACCTGCTGAACTAAACAAAGAGACGAGCTGTGTGCTTTTATTTTGGCGTGCTGGATCGAAACAGGAAGTCACTTTGGGCGGTGGTGTTGTGATTTGAAGTTATGCACAGTCACTTGACAAACCGCTCACCTCCTCAGAGCTGACTTGAACCCAATTTGCATGGGATAAAAATTACCTAAGAAAATTAGTATGATTTTAATGGACATTCGCACTGGATAAGCAATGTCAGTAATGTACTCAGTTTTACCTTCTTTTTTTTCAGACAGATAATAGTAAAACTGACTGATTGCTAGTGCTGTCAGGATAATAACTATAGCATATTGACTTATCGATCAATACATGACAGATAAACAAAACATTTTTGGGCCCAATATTTATCGTCAGTGCATTTATTTGCATTATTTCCCCATTTACCCAAAGTAAGCTGTGTCTCATTGTATTTCATGTTTATTGTGGGATATTTTAAGATCAAGTACTTTACGAGCATACTGTCATATTTAAGATTTAGAGTTTATTATAAGGTCAAGGATAATGTAGTTTCCTACCTCAATATATCTTTAGATTTTGTTATTGTGACAGGCCTAGTGTTGGTAACAATCCTTTTATTCATTCGTGTTGCTCGCTCTACCTTTCTAATTACCAACATGGCAGGTTTGTCAGTGTAAATGTTTACTTTTACCTGAGGTCTGTAATCTCTAATCAATTACAGGTCGCTCTAATTCTGTGCGAATAGGGTTCAGGAGGTGTTGCTTTGACAACAGGTTACTAAACAAATCGGTAATATTTTATTATGACCCATTCCAAAACAAAGCATTATCTGACCATTAAGCGCTATGAGCTTTAGTTACACACAACCTGTTGATGACTAGTTTCTAAAACCCTTACTATATTGGTTGTACATCGGTTCCTCTGTCTACACGTCTGGTCAGCACTGACGTTATAGTTGTTTGGTCTGGAAAAAATAAAATGGTGATGTACCTTTAAAATATGTCATGTACTGAACCAACACATACAGTAGGCCAAAGGAAAGCACCTTAAATGTAGTAAATAATGTGCCTGAATGCACCATCACACTCAATGTAGCTGGCATTTGAATGTGAATGTAGCTTAAATAGAATTAATCTAATAAGAAATCAGATAAATAAATAAAGTCTCCAATTACTGCAGCATTTTAAAGCACACACATGAATAAGAAGGTTAAATTGATATCACTCATAGTATTCATTTTTGCAGTTCTGAAACCGTGTGAATGTATGTACAGTCTTTCCGGCTCTTCAACTTTTAATGTTTGTTTTTGAGGGATCAGTGTTAATGATGTCTCTTCTTCTTCTAAGTAAAACAAGAAGAAAAAAAAACACTTCATATGATCCCGAGAGTTTCCCTTCGAGCATCAAAAGCAGGATTTTCATTATGAAAAAGTCGTGGTGAACTGACTTTCCAACGCTTCGCCTGTACTTTGAAATGTGTGCTTATGTTCTTGGTTCTTTTGATATTTGCTGCAGTGCTCATTAAAGTTACAATGTTGTGAGTGATGCGCAATATTGAGCAAAAGGTCTTTAAATATATACGAGTAAACACAAGAGCCAAAAGCATCATGAGACTGTAGACCTCTGCCAAGGCACTGGTCCTATCGCGCATTTCTTTCCCTGATTTATTGAGCTTTGAATGCCACGAAACTGATTTTCTCACTAATAAACAGCAAACACTACTTAACAGTCTCTATGTGTAACGGCTTCATAAACAACTCATCCTCCGCCTCCAAAATACATCTTGCTTTTTAAAATGACACCCCTACACCAAATCCAAATACCTGTAAGATTTCTGTCCCCCCATAATTGTTCAGCCCTGCTTGTTAATATTTCCGAACGGGCAGAGGCCGAGCCACAGCTGCCAAATCCCGGGATTGGTGCTGGTGGATTTGCGGTTGCCCGGTTAATCTCATTACAAGCGTGAATTAAAGGGAAAAATTGCTGACGACTTAAGTAAAGCCCAGAGGAGGTCATATCAGACAAGACTGAAGTATTGTCTAGCCCGGTTAATCCGCTCACACTTCATACACAGGGCTAAACCTGTGCACATTAGCCAAAACACTATGACCACCTGCCTTTGACACAGCCCCACATCGGCCTGTTGGCCAATATCGTGGCCTCTAGCAGAGTCAGAAACTACCTTTTGGCCATTAGAGCTTTTGCAACATGGGCCGTTTTCCCTTCTCCCTGTGCATCTCAGCAGTTCACTTGTTTTCCTTCCTTGGGACACTTTTGAAGCGCACTGAACACCCCCCAATGGGAGCTGTAGTGATGGAAATGCTCTGCCCTATTAAAGTCATCAAGCACTGAAATTTGGCCCCTTGTTAAACTAACACAAAGGCTTTTTGCTCGCCCCTCTTCCACGTTCACTTTGCCAACAATGTGTGCCTTGTCTAATATTGGGTGCAAAGATGAAGAAACAATGTGTGCGTCGTAATGTTATGGCTCTCTGACTGGAGTTTTAACGTGAGGATCCGCTGCTTGTTTTCAAATGTCGCAAAGACATAAAACTAGCAGTCAAAATTAAAAATCTCCATAAATACTGTCCGTATGCATATTTTAAATCCACCACTAGACCTGGTAAGTGCAGCCTGCGATTTAAAATAGTTCGATAGATTGGCTGTTCGGATCTAGAAGGTTTAAGAGAGTTGTGGTACTGTTGATGAAGTTAATGAATGCCTAAAAATATGCTTAATTTACTAACCAAAGCTATGATTTACCAGCAGTGGCGTTGAGAGGATGTAGCTCATAATGAGTTTAATAGAGTGATTTCAAGGTGGTCCCTGTAATCGCATTGGATTTGTGCATTAATCCTTTCCACTGCTGTGAGTTCAGTTATGTTTGCTAACGTTTGTGTGAGAGGATTAAACAAGTTTACAACTACACAATATCTACCAATGGGTTATTTATATTTTACACAGAATAAATGGAAACCTGGTTATACAAAACCTGTCTAACCCATTATTATTATTTTTTTTTACCAAACTGACATAGGCACAAAAGCTATTTTTAAAGGAAAAGAAAATTGTGAAAAAAACTTTTTGAAATAATGTTTTATGCAGTTATGGGACAAAAACATAAAGACAAACTGCACATGCTGCCCCGCATTACCAAAGTGATATTCAAACCTTTAACATTGAGCTGTGCAAAGGTATGTTGTTGCATGCAATGTTATTGTACTGTGCTGCAGCAATGTCAGAATACGCACTGCAGTGGAAACTCGGAAAATGAGAATATCGTGCAAAGGTCTTTGTAATTCAACTTAAAATGGGAAACTATATGATTTAGACTCATGACATGCAAAGTGACATATGTCAAGCCTTTATTTGCTATAATTTTGATGATTATTCTAATTTTCCGAGATTTTTAATTTGGTGTTTTTACAAGATGTGCCATAGTCATCCAAATTATACCAAATAAAGGCTATACACATCTCACTTTGCATGGAATGAGTCTATCATATATTAGTTTAATATATGATAGGTCTGTATCTGTTCAGCTCAGGAAGGACTTGTTTGTATCTAAAGTCGATGTAATTTAGACCTTACAATTTATTATGCTATGTAAATGTATATTGAGTTGAACATGGGGCACTTATAAGCTTATTGCTTCAGCCTACTCCATTTTGAGCATCCACAATTGTATGAAAGACAAAATTAATGAAAAATTGCTCAAAATAGACTAAACTAAATTTTAAGTTGAAAAGCAGAAGTGAATGCAGTTTTCACTTGTATTCTAATACAATAGAAATACTATCTAGTACTACGTCAGGTTAAAAACAACAACAACTATTCAACAAGACTTTTTGGTGTGGTTGTCAACCATAGAAATAGATCATGTTTTTGGACTTACCTTTAAAAGCTAAGTGCAGTCGCAGCCTGCTCCGAGCGCAGACGTTGAACCTCAAGTGCACGGGGTGTTGGTATTGACCAGTCCTCTGGCGCCTTTGGCCCCTGTCCTAAGCGCTGTTCTCCTCACCTCTACCCCGGAAACTGGTGTGCAGGCTGCCTCGCGCTAACTGCCTTAACTAAAAAAGACCCGTTAAACACAGATTTATTTCATCTCTATTAGCCGGCCTGATCCCCCCGCAGTAAGCCGCGCCTGTCCTGACTTCACCATCCGCCACCACAAGTGTAATTACTGCAGCCGCACTCGTCCTAAACCTCTTTCAACATTTACCTCACTAATCCCTTGTTAGCACGTTAGGCCCTAGTTAAGACACCTAAATGCTTAGCTTCCTTTCCACTGGCAAAATGGCCTCCCTTTGCCTCGACAACTTCAGCTTTGGGCCACGGATTTGCGACCACATGCAGAGAAAGGCCAAATCGAGACGTCAACATATCTCGCACAGCTCTGTCTTGTTTTTGTTTTCGATCCGATGTCTAGATTTGTCGGGAGGACCCCCGGGGGCGCCAGATTCAGTCGAATACAAAAAAAAAAAAAAACATGCTTGTTGTTGGGCATAATTTGGTGGGAACGCGGATAAAAGTTGTGCCGGATCATCTCCTCTTAATCTGACAGTTTGAGATTACCACAGTCCGGCACATTTCTGAGTCGTATTGGTATTCGGAGCCCGCTGTGGGGAAGACAAACTCAAGTGGTGTAGCGTTAATAACTCGCAGCTCCGAGCACATGGGGGGGGTAGACCCGGGTTTAGAAATGCCTTTTGCAGAGAGCAGGAAGCACAGCACTGGCTCAATGCTCTGTAACATCGGCAGACTATTTCTAAAGGGAGACCATCTGGAAGAACGTATGCAAGATTCAGAATGCCTTGTGCAAGTTGTAGGGGAAGAGTCATGGATCTCTATTGAGTTTGAATGAGTCCCTTTGTCCCTACTCTAGACGGGACACCGCAATTCCACAATGAGGAAACTGATTTGTTTTAAGTTACCGGTAAATATTCAAGGAAAAATGCCAGTGATTTTCCGAATATCGTTCTTCAGCCTTATTCTGTACAATAGACAACATGTAGACATTATCTTAGTGCAAAATGAACATGAGAACAATCCAGGACCCCCTTTGGTAAAAATGAATTCGTAATGTAGATAATATAAAGCGAAAAACATTCAAAATCTGGTTTAATAATATGTATTTAAATGTTTTACTTACTTGTTGACATAACTCGTGCTGTTTTCAATTAAGAATTACAGTTGTGCTCAAAAATTGACATACCCTGGCACCATTTTTTATTTGTTTAAACTATTTTTCAAAGATTAACATAGTTAGTGGTTTGCTCTTTTTAAATCATAATGAAAAAATCAAGTTGTTTTCATTATGATTGACCCTGATCCCTGAGGTTGATGATCAAGAGGGATGGGCCGCTTTACCATTAGATTATATACACAGCTGAGAAGAATATGACTCGGACTCCCTCAAAATTGGACTGTCCCAAACCTATGTGTCCAGTGCACCTCATCACCGCTCACCTGGGCTTATTCATGAAGCAATACACGCTTAGAATCCCCCAATTTAGACGGAAAAGAAAAGACTCTTACCTCAAATCATGCTTTTTATGTTGTTGTTTTTTTTTGTGACAGATCTTGCGGACAGAAAGGAAACCCTCTTAACTTATAATCAAGCAATGAGACGGGCATTCGATGTTCAGAGTCGGCCGTGTCTCTTCAGAGCGAGCGGCCGGCGTCTCCCTGAACAACGAACCGTTATCCCACGCCTGAATCGAGGGGGAGAGTCGGATCACTATTAAGCTTAGATCAGAGAGACAGGAAAGAATCAAACCATTGCAGCGTTCACAGAAGCCTAAGCTCGGTGCCCGTGAGCAATTGTCCGACAGAGGCGTGATCTCTCAAGGCTCCTGGGGGGTGAGAGGTCTCCCTGGCACTGAGCGAGGTTCACTATTTATACACATCAGACACATAATGTCTGGCGTCATTCTGCGTGTTCAACAGCCTTCGAGACGTTGGTGGTTTCACCGTGGATCCCCTCTTAGCCCGTTGGTTTCGAGTTCCTCTTTTTCTTGAGCTTTTCGGCCTTTGTGGGCACTTCCTCAGTTTTTACCCCTCACGACGCCTCTCAGTCCGTCTCCACGTTTAGACTGCGGTTATGACACCCAGTCTCTGTCCACAGTTGCAGCACACGAGGTCACGGGTCAACTATTCTATTGTAGCACATTGTTGCTGGGGAGATTTCACATACGTCCAGAAGAACCTTCTCCACAACCACCACAAAAGACTCCAAACTGACATTGATGCTAAATATGTATGGATCAGGGTCATTTTGGTACTTTTCTTTTTTCATCATGATATAAAACCACAAACTCCACTTTCCACCACAAATGGCTTCACACAACCACTAACCATGAGTGAAAATAAACGTTTTCTTTGCTCTGCCCGATCCCGTCAGACCTTGGAAGCTAAGCAGGGAAGGGCCTGGTCGGTGCTTGGATGGGAGACCGTTTGGTAACACCAGGAAGCCTGGCGAATGCAGCGTGTGAGTGAGTGGTTGGTGGTGGTCGGAGGGGCCGATGGCGCAGACTGGCTGCCTCGCTTCCGTCAGTCTACCCCATGGCAGCTGTGACTACAATAGTAGCTTACCACCACCGAGTATGGAGTGAAGGAATAGTGCAATGTAAAGCGCCATATTTAAAACCGATGCATTACATTATTATTATTATTATTCTTTGAAAAATGGTCCGGTATGTCACCTTTTGAGCACAACTGTACATCAATATTTTTCTTTTTTCATATCTTGAAATAATCTTGGGACCCCCCAGCTCAGTGCGACCCCCCCGAAAGGATCCTGACCTCCATTTTAGGAACCAATGTCTTGGAGTGATTTAAACAGAGACTTTCTTTTGTTCTCAAGATGGCATTGACAAAAAAAATTTAATACAAAAATAAAGGCTCGGGGAGAACGTGCAAACTTCACACAGGATTGAACCTGGGACCTTCTAGCTGTGAAGCACGAGCGCTAAAGGACAAAGTAATCAGCGAAAGAAAATTCCCCAAATTTTTGCAGGCAGTTACATTTCTTTCCCACACTTTTCAATCTCTGTATTAATTATTCTTGGACCCTCATCCCTGCAAGCTTGGTAACCTTAGCACAAGTGTCTTCCGTGTAAATGTATTAAGGACGTGTGGCATTTCGGCTGCAGATCATGAAGTCATTTAAACCACTAATTCAGGATTAGGTTTTGGGCTGGGATTTCTGCTCTTCTTGTGTGACCCGTGCATTAAAGAGGCACAGCGAGGTGAGGGGCTAAGCGCTGGGTAAAAGCGCACGTCTTCTAATTACTGCAGGGACAATCTGCTGCAGTTTGGATCAGTCTATTTCCTGGACTCACCCCGCAGTGTCCTAATCCTCCTCTGGACCCGCTGTCACAAATCCCGTTTAGGCCTTGATTAACGCTGAGTTTATGCACCAATCCTCAGAAAGAATAAACCCTCTGAGTTACTCGGCTCGCTGTGCTTTATAAACCGGATGACAAAACAAATATCTCAAAACTAGACAGGTTTGCAGAGAGCAGGGGTCACGAATTAAATTTCACCAAGGTCCGAAATGAAAAAAACAAAACGTCAAGCAAAGGTCCGGAACATACGGGGTTAATACATGGTTATATCAGGATTTTTTTTAGCCTTTTTTAAATCTATTTCTAGGATTTGAAAATAATGCAATCAATTCAATCCTGTTATTGTGTTTTGCTCTGAGAAAAGAGAAGCGACGCACACCAGAAATAGTCTTCGAGGTGCAGGTGTAGTGGAAAATCTTCATAAATCAAAAACCAACATCGCACACTCATGAGCCGATGTCCACATTTTTAATGATAGTGATCACGTTTCGGCACCTTTCTTTTTTCTTCTTTAAACCAAAATGTGTGTGTTGTTTTTTGCTCTTAAATAAATATATATATAATAAGTTTTGGCTCTTAAATAGCAGAATGCATATAGGCTACTGTAGCCTCTATTATACACAATGTGCACATAATGATACTCTCACTGTCACATGATCACTGTCATATGTATTATATGACAGTGATGTGTTTTTTTCCGGATCCGGACCGAGATCCGCCGTTTAGTGATAGTACACAGTAACATTTGTTTAGATGAAAACAAATTTTCAATGTAGAACCAAACTGGCAAAAATGTAGTAAAGTTTGTAGGTTAAATGTAGGTAACCTTGTGGCTAAAAAGGGCAGTGCAACTGAAAATGAACCCACAATAACATGACAACCAAAGCGATGAAAAAGCAACAGACATGTGACGAAAACACAAATCTTTAAAACAGCGACAAAACAAGGATGAAAATGTAAGAAAAAAGTTATAAAAATGAGAATGAAAACAGCACCTGTAAAGCCACATAAAAAAAGTGTCAACAACACAGCAACAAAGTGAGAAAAAACATCCATTTAGATCAGTTTTGCGGGTCTTAGCTTTCAAATGAGGCACTGGCCTATAGGCTGTAAGGAACTTTTAGATTTGGGTAAAGCCAAAGTGGAGAAAATCTGCCCGGTTAAGGCGGGGGTTAAGAGGTTAAGCAGCATTTGGAGACATAAATCCAAGTTTCTCTATAGTTCAGTCACCTTTATGTTCATTTCCAAACAGATTTTTGCCAACCCTCATCCTGCTTTCTCAAAACACTAAACAACTTTTAAATCATGTAAAATATTTTTTTTTATTGTGTGAATGAATCAACGTTACAATTGGTTTAATGAAACTGACGTATCGCAGCTGATCTCCGTGGTAACGCAGGACAGTCAGGAGCGCCGTACTGAAGGATAACAGAAACTGATCGACGTCTATCTCTAAAAGTTTGAAATGATATAATTAAACCTAATGGCCATTTTCGCCAGCAGCACTTCCACACGCAACGAACGTTTCAAACATTCACACGGCATCTTTCAGTTGCCAGAAGACTCTTCATATTTCATTATGTTAGATCTGTAAGCTTATCACAGTTGCTTATCATTCATTAGCCTTTTATAATATATAGCTATTTCTATGCTGTATTTTGTGCAGTACCTCATATGTAGTAATTCCTGTTTCCTCTGACAGTAAAAAAGTTAAGATAGATGAGCTTATTTACATTAGAAACATTGTCCAATATGGAGGCCAGTGGTGATTTTGCCACGTGCCTCACAAAGTCACAAATCACGCACATAATGTTTTCTAAAATGATGTGTCAAAATGCATGAATCTAAGCAAATCCCATCATGATTCGTGTCTTGTCGTCCAGTAGACGTGTCTTTTCTGGCTTGTTGGTGCAGTATTCTATCATTATGTTTCAGAACACGAGAGGCCATTTCAGTTCAGATGTTGAGCTGTGTAACAAACAGGAGCTCTTATCAGTTTTCTTATCTGTTTTCGAGGGTGACCAGGTGCTGGTTTTTGCAGCACCTATCAAAATAGTCAACGTCAATACAACTGTAAGGACTCTTTTATGTGACACTAGAACAGTTATTTTGATGCAGACACTGGAGATAGAAGTTGTATCAAAGAAAAGGCCTTTATTGCCGTTGTTACAAAGTTACAGAGCGGTATAACCAGCTGGTGACTTCAGAGAGAGAGAAGAAGTGAAGTCCAGACCCCCGTCCACCGTTTTCTTTTATCCTCGTCCTGCACTCCCCCACGCAGAGAGCATATCAGTGGATCGGTTGTTTGTGTCTATGTGCTTGTACTTTTTATGTTCAGAATGTCCTGGTCCTCTTGTTCTGTAGCGAGTGAGCAAAGCATGAGTCAGGAGTTCAGATATCGTTGCAACCCTTACACAACCCACGTGCCTTTGCATCAGTATATAAACCCTACAGGTCCCACGCTCCACACTGCGCCCCCGTCCCACAGGCAAGAACACGTCCGCTGCTCTTGTTAAAGGTATGGGTTGATATTGGTCTTTCCGTGACGATACAATGATCGCTTTCTGTATTTCCCCCCCAGGTCGTTGGAAACATGAACGCTCTTCAGGCGATCTCTCTGGCTCTGCTGTCCGTCATGGCGGCTCAGGCTGAGATCATCATGCTCGGAAAGTGCCCCCAGCCCGCCGTGCAGAAGAACTTCAACACTGCCAGGGTGGGGATGAATTAATGATGATAAGCTCCTACAGAAGGTCGATCTTATGCGTCCAATCCAAATCGATAATGAAACGGGTTATTGAACAGCCACACAATTCACGTGCTTTGTGTGATAAAAATAAAAGATTCTTCTGTGCAGTATCTGGGCACATGGTTCGAGATCCAGAAGCTGCCACACGGTTTCCAGAAGGGCGCGTGCACCACCGCCACCTACAGCCTGCGGAGTCCCGGGGTGGTGGACGTCCTCAACACTGAGCTTCTGTGAGTACGCGGTGCATTCAGGTCAGGTTCTTTATGAATGCACAAGTCTCAGTTTTAGTCAGATTTACTGTCAATTCTACCAATCGAATTACTCTCAAAGTCCAAAATAAAATAGAAATATATATAACATTTAATTATGTCTATGTAGGCCTACCTGTTTGTAAAGAATACATAGCAGTAGATGGAGGGAAGGGGAGAGTTCAGCTTCCTAACATCCAGTATTCATTGCTTGCCTGTTTTCTCCCTTCAGAGCCGATGGAACCGTCAGCAGAATTAGTGGATCTGCTACCGCCGAGGACCCCTCTGAGCCCGCCAAGCTTTCCGTCACCTTCTTTGAGAGTAAGCAAACTGCACTTTAAAAGAGACCTATCCTAGAAAAACAACTTTTAACCATCTTTACACCATGTTGTAACGTTGTTCCGTCGTAAAATAAATAAATAAATAACATACCTGGAGTAGTATTTCACTTCATCCACGCAGTTTGGAGGGGAATCCTGTTCACTTTAATTATTTCTTCCTGGTTTTCTTCTTCTGCCGCTGTAACCGATTTATCCTTAGTTGTATTGTATCAGAGGAAAAATACTTTGAGAACCAGCATCCACATTTGTAAAGCCCATTGGGTCCAAAGTGTCTACACTGCAACGCCACAGAGTTGCTAACTTTGTTGAATGAAAGAAAAGTTTATTATCCCAAAGTCATTCCCACTGCTGCCTGCGGGGGGAGCTCCAGACAAGCTCCTCACCAGCCTTGTGGCCTCTGCGTTTTGGAGCCACCGTGTTATCCTTATATAGACATTATTTCAATTTATAAAACATATGTAAATGCTCAAGTATGTTTTTAAGCCTCATTGTAGCCACATATGCAGAATAAAAGTGTATTTTGGAACTAATTCACAGCTACCCTTCAGTCAGTGAACGGTTTAGGTCTGTATGTGTGTCTAGAAAAGCTGTATAACTCATCATTATTCCTCGTCTTGCCTCCTCCAGACGCTCCCGCCGCTCCTTACTGGGTGCTGGACACTGACTACGACAGGTACAGCCTGGTCTACAGCTGCACAGACCTGGGCCTCCTGCATGTGGACTTTGCCTGGATCTTGAGCCGCAAGCCCACTCTCTCCAGGGGCACCCTGGCCAGACTTCGGGCCAAACTGCGCTCCATCGGTGTCCACGTGGACAAACTGATCTCCACTATCCAGGACCAGGAGTACTGCGGAGCTGTTTGAAATATGTGAAGGCTGTAATGCAATACAGATATTAAAAGCACTTCAAGATTTAACTGCACAGTGTGTTTTTGGTTCAGGGAGGGTTTTGAAGGAGGGGGATTTAGGAATTGAAATTTACTTTTTTGTTTCAATATTTATTGGACTCTTCCTCTGTGTGATCAAAAAAACTTGAAATAACTGAAGCAACTTTCGTTTTTTAAAGAGACAATGCATTTACAAAAAGTAGACACACTACATACTGTAGTAACCAAGGCTAATGGAGGCTATTGGCTTCATGAAAACGTGACTATAAACCTTCAGCCTTGCATCATCATGCCTTACGTTGTAAAAAACGCTATATATTTATGGGTGCTTGTGAAGTATTAATACGGTATTACCAAGTAATTAGTAATTAATAGGCCATAGATAATATGCTGGTAAAGATATTAATAAGCTGCTTATTATACTGTTATCTGTTACCATAGTAGACCGTTAATAATATGTTTGGAAATATATGAATAAGCTGCTCATTATATTGTATTAACTACCATGCAAATAACGCTGATCCTAACCCTATAGCCCACAACCCTAAGCAGATTACTAATGCTTATCAATACCTTATTACTTAACAAGCACCCCTCAATATAAAGCAATACCAAAATAGGTCATAGTATAGGTTACATTTACACCAGTTCATAACTTAAAAAAAAAATACCTTAGATCGAATGACATTATCCACTTTTGAACATAATGAGAGAAAGTGCCTTTGTGAAGCGGATTGTCTATGACTGTGGTTCCTGTACTGTCTTGTGGTGCTTGGCTCATCTGCTGTATTCAATTCTATTAATCTTGGTTAGATATAATTTCAATAGTGCTCTGGCCAGGGCTAAACCTGTTCTATAAAGGGTAAAACATGGATTTAAAGTGGTCTTAATAGTGTCTAAACTAGGTGTGTTAAAAAATAATGTATTATTTTTTATCTTTGCCTGATGGTGCTTGGAAGGTCAAATATTTACTTATCTGGTCCGTTACTTGACTTACTTACTAAATTGTCCTTACTTTAGGAAAAGTGATGGTAAGTATTTGACAAAAAACTAACCTACCACTCCATCACCAACACTTCACCATAAAACTGATGAATTCACATATATTACGCATTATATATAATGGTAATAAAAGATTCAGATGAGATTCAAGCACAATGTTAGATACAGTATTATTACAGTTATTATAGTGCCAAGACAGACACGAACAGCCAGGGGTGTAGCACCAAATTGTGGGCCCTGGGAACAAACTATCCTGCTGGAATTTTTTCCAGATTTTCTGTGCGTTTCACAGGCATTTTCACAATAAAATCATTACGCCACATCGAAATGAAATAAAAGCAGTACAATAACACTAAATAGGGATTGTCACAATAAACGCACAGCAATACTATGGGGATTTTCACAATAAAAGCAATATAATACAACTAAATAGGGATTGCCACAATAAAAGCAGCATAATACTACTAAATTGGGATTTTCACATTAAAAGCAGCATAATAAGAGATCCCATTTAAGCCATCTACGCCCTTAACCCCCGGTCGAACCGATTCCCGTTTAATTTGGAAGGCCTAACTACTTATTGTAGATGACCTTAACAGTGGGTTAACATTTGCTGTGCTGTAAAGTATTTCTATTCAAAACACTAACTGTAATGTACAAATCCAGTCATTACTGAAAGAGACTTGGAGCTTGGCGGGCTCCTCGGGGTCCTTGACTTTAGCACTTCCAGCGATGGAGTTAATGGTTCCATCATTACTGAGCGAGAGACAATCATCAATATCTTGACGTCATAATGTTGTGGATGAAAATGCTCATTAACAAAGGCACTGACAGCAGCTCCCTGTTGAAGACGCCGATGACTCCCGGGCTCTCCGCGCTGTAGGTGGAGGCAGGGGTGCCGCCAGAAATTCTGGGCCCTATGGAAACAAAAATTTCTGGGTCCCCTACATTTTTTACAGATAAAATGTAACCCAATAAACATGCCCTGTATACTTTAGAAAAGATACTTAGCACATTGCATAGTTAAAATGTCTGATGAGTAAAAGCCTACAAAAACAAGAAAAAGCTATGGAAATATGTACTTGTTCACATAAAAGGAGAATATTTATTATCTCAATTGCAATTGCAAACACAACAGAACATAATGTACACATATTGACATATACTTTACGTGAACAAGCTTTAACTGGGTCCAACTGCTCAATCAGGAAACATCAGCTACAACTAACCCATAATTAAATCAGTCCAAGACTAAAACTAGGCCAAAAGGGCTCAAAATCAAGACACACCAGGAGTAATGCCAGGCCTAAACCAGTCCAGGACTAAACAAGTACTGAACCAGACATAAACTGTTTGTTATCCAGGTATAACAAAGTTATGTTCAACATCACTTTATAATGGCCCAGCGGCGTGCCTTTCTGCTGGCAAAATCATGTATCAAATCATCAAAGTTCAGCTTTCTTGCCAGTTTGCTTTCAATGGATAGTATGGCAAGGTGACAAAGTCTGTCCTGCAACATAGCAGACCTAAGATAATTTTTAATCAGTTTCAGCTGACTGAATGCTCTCTCGCCACCAGCAACGGTCACAGGCAATGTGCAAAATATTCGCAAACTATGCAGACCTGCCCAAAAATACTCTGCAGCAGCATCTTGTAAATGCTGTTGAGCAGATCAATTGGTGACAGACACCCTGGGAAAGTGGCCCTATATACAGAGTTGAGGTGTCTGACTTCATCTTCAAATTCACAAGTCAGATCAGTGTTGTATTTTGAAATCAATGGCTGGCATACAGAATGGATTTGATCATCACGTAACTGGCCCTCACTTCACAGAACACACGGCAAACTGTTTTTTGTAATTTTTGAAGCGTGTAGATTACTTTTTGTTTAGTAAAGTTATCATCACGTGGAGAACACAGTAGATAAGACGTGCTTAGAGCTTTCAATCTTCGTGAAGTTTTGCGCTCAGGCTCACCTTGTTTGGCTGAGACGGGGACGGGGGGCGCGGGGGAAGGGAGACGTGGGTGTGCAGCGGCCGCTGAATCTGTGTCTACGAGACGTGATAACCCGGAGACAGCAGAGATGTTATTATTGTTGGATGTAAATCATAATTCAGTAATTATTTGACTAAGCTAGCTAGATAAAAGCAGGTCATGTAGCAACAAAAATAAGTAAGTGAAAGTTTTGGAATACAGGAATAGGGCAAGCTACCTTTCTTTTTGAAAAACTGTATGACATACTGTCGACTTCGGCGTTCTCGGTCTTCTCTTTCCTTCTTTTCTTTCCGTTTTGATGCCCTGACTTTTGATGTGACATGCCTGCGTGTGTCACTATCTGCACTGCATCATAACAAATGCAATAAGCAAGAGACGCTAGGCTAGCGAGCGTAGCTCGGACAGCGCAGGTGGAATGAACCATTGTGAGGGGGAGGGGTGTGACTTAAACAGTAAATACATTATTTGTTTGTTAAATATTAAATCTATGGTCAAAACGGACACAATACACATTAAGTGTATGAGGGGCCCTAGCACATTACACGTATGTATAAAAAAGAGAAAAGAAATAAGAAAAGAAAAAGAGGGTCTGCTCTTCTGGGCCCTTCATCAGCCTGGGCCCTTAGAATCGTCCTAACCTTCCACCCCTTTACGGCGCCTATGGGTGGAGGTGCCGCACTGGTGGGGAGCTTCATGACCTCGTACCACATACCAATGTACTGCAAAGAAATGCACCCCGAGAAGAAATGATCAATGGAAACCAGTGCCGAGTGTCGCTGTACAAATGGGGATGCTAGTGATTAGGTGTTGACTGATAGTAAAAGAAGTAGTGTGTTAGTCGGAGTAGGGAAGTCTCGTTTTGCACATTTAGCAACTGTTTTCACATCAGTTCAGACTTCTTATTGGCTTTCAGCCATGAGTTTCCTCATTTAGACTCTCAAATGTGTTGTTTATCTCATAATGCGTGTAGTGTCCATCTTTGGGCTCAGAGATCAGCCATGAGTGCCACGTTCTCACAGTCAACGGCTGAATCTTTCAACCTCTTACCCCCCTCCTAAACCGGCCGCATTTTCTCCTGTTTGGCTTTACCCAAATCTAAAAGCTTCTCGGCTGGAGAGCAACGGTGTTGTGCCTCATTTGAAAGCTAAGACCTACAAAAGTAATCATAACCTTTTTGTCATGTTTTTGTCACTTTTGTCAAATTTTTGTCCCGTTTTCATCCTTGTTTTCGTCGTTATTTCTCTTTTAAGCTTTTAGATTTGGGTAAAACTAAAAGTTTACCGCCTTTGCTCTGCCCGATCCCGTCAGACCTCGGAAGCTAAGCAGGGACGGGCCTGGCCGGTACTTGGATGGGAGACCGTTTGGTAACATCAGGAAGCCTAGCGAGTGTAGTGAGTGAGTGAGTGGTTGGTGGCGGTCGGAGGGGACGATGGCGCAGACTGGTTGCCTCGCTTCCGTCAGTCTACCCCAGGGCAGCTGTGGCTACAACAGTAGGTTACCATCACCAAGTATGATGTAAATAAATAGTCCAATGTAAAGCGTCTTTAAGTGTCTAGAAAAGCGCTATATAAAACCGATGCATTATTATTATTATTATTATTATTATTAAAGCCAAACTGGAAAAAATTTGCTCAGTTCAGGTGGGGGTTAAGAGATTAACTTATTCCATGTGTTCTCAGCCATATCTTTGGTTTGTAATCCTACAGTTTTTATAAAATGAGTCATTTCAAACCCTGCTCACCTGAGAGGGGTCAGAGCTGGATGATGCACCGGGCGTTCAGGTTTTTATAGCCGTCTTTGACATTGTTTTGAGAGAAATATGAGAGAGTTGGCACCTGTGACTTCTGTTTACACTGGCCCCTCGCTATAAGCTCTGCAGTGATGTAATATTCCTATAGTGGGCTATTTCTAACCTCGTATCTTCAGCTCATTCATTCATAATTTATAAATATTGGTACAAAGTTAACGTGTCACTCTTTCAGCGTTGGATTATAAAATAGAATACTCTTTGTGCCATCCAAATCTCATACACAAGGACCTCGGGTTTTAAGAACTTAAAACCAAAAACAATCAATATTTTCTCTCCAACAGTCATGGACAAGATTTCCGAAGGCTGTGCTCTTCCTGACCCTGCTGAAAACTCCTTAATTAAAAATATGAATCCAAACATTCAGAATATAATCAGCTCAGAACAAAGTCATTAAGGCAACAAAGCCACACATGGTTCCCGGGGTCAAGATCAGTGATTTGTGAAGTGAAAATGGTGATCAGATACAGGCAGATACAGGCAGAACACATCAAAATTATGCATAGAATTAGTATGTAGGTCATTTTACGTCAGTATTGTATTTTTTACGGACTACAAGGGGTGCGACTTATACTCAGGTGCAACTCATAAATCAAACTATATAATTTCACATGTTTGTTATTTTCACACTGACAGCCGCTAGAGGGCGCTCTAGGCCTGTGCACCAGTATCTGCTACTGCTATACACTGACATTTTTTTTAAACGGTAATCGGGCAGCAGAAAGAAAGTGTGGAGTGGGCGAGAAACCTGTGAGCTAGATGGCCACAGCGAGAGGAACGAGTTCGTAAATGAACAACGCGATGCCGGGAGAGGCTTGTCAACGATGCAGTTACGCCCGCAGGCCCAGGTAGCTGCCAAGGCCGGTGCGACTTATAGTCCGGAAAATACGGTAAATCCAAACCGGATAAAGCGTCTGATAAAAGAGGTCCAAACCTGGGTGACAGAATAACAATGAAAGGGTGTTGTATTTCACCTTTACTCATCTGTGAAATGTTTTATCCGAAAAATACAATAGTTTGTCTTGCTGGAAAAGGGTGTTGTGGCTGTTGCTATCCACTCGTAAAAAAAAAAAGGCAGAGAGAAAAAGTATTTGTATACATTTTTAGACGTCTTCAAGTTTCCATGTTAGAAAAGAAGAAATAGAAAAGCAGCTCAGTTTTGGACCATCCCACATAATCGTAACACATGTTTCATTCTTGTTTACAGATTTTTATGTTGTAACACTCTGAGAATTCACCTTTGGCCTTTAAATGTGTCATTTTCTCAGGCCTGTGTGCAGCAGCTCCTTCTTTGGAATTATTCCAGAGTTTGTATCGGCCAAAGCAAACAGTGCCGCACTCAGATCAATGATGCTGCAAAGATACCGTGATGTGAGGGTCAATCTGTGATCAACTACTGATTCAAGGAGAAAGTGACAATGCAACATCCATTTAACGTGGAATTCCTCCTCTGTGACGCTGCTTTATGTTGTACACAGTTACTCCAAAGTCAATGAGTTATGGCTATTCTAGCATTATGGAGCCCCTCAACACTTTCATGTTCTGGTTGACAGATTCAGGATCAGATGCTTTTAAAAATGATTAATACGTGAATTCATTAAAAACATATGCTTTTGAAACAGTAAAAATACCCATCCTTTCTTCTCTTCAAACCACTGACCAAGTCCTGTCCAAAGGAAACCCAGAGTTCAAAGCCTCTGAAGTTCCGGCTCAGTCTCGTCTATGGAGTTAAAGTAGCTTTCTGATCTTCGTCTTCTTTAGCTTATTCTTTGTGGCCTGTGGCTTCTCCGGCAGCTTCTCCAGCAGCGTGTGACTTTTGGATCGGGAGTGAAAATGTAAAATGAGGCTGCTCCCATCATGAAATTTACTTAAAACTTACTTAATCTTTACTTTGCTTAATTAAAATGTACTTCAAGTAAAATTGCCTTGAATTTTCTTTCAATTCACTCCATTTAAGACTAGAATGTACAGTGACTCAATGCAACAACAAATACAAAAGTAATTCATGTCAAAGTCAGTTGTACCAGGGGCGGTGCTAGAGGGGGGGCCTCGGGTGGCACTTGCCCCCCTTGTAATTTGACTGGCCAGCCCACATGGCTCTAAAAACTTAAAACTCATTGTTAGTTGTATATACACAGTTTTTCACTCATAGTTAGTGGTTGTGTGAAGCCATTTATGGTGGAAAAATGTTACACAGGACGGAGTATGTAAACTTTGGGTCATTTTTTTTCATTATGATTTAAAAATAGCAAACTCCACAAATGGCTTCACACGACCACTATGAGTGAAAAAATAAAAATAAAAAAAACAGTTTTGTGTCATCTTTCATATTCTTTGAAAAATGGTCCCAAAAAAATGGTCAAAAATTCTTCCAGGGTATGTAAACTTTCAAGCACAACTGTATATAAATGGACATACAGCGGCATTTGAGCCCCTCACTCGGTTTTAAGTGACCACCCCACATTCAGTAGTCCCCCCCTTGGCCACCCCAGTGAAACATTTCCAGCTCTGCCACCGCCCTGGACTCCGCTTTGAACTGGTGCACTCTGGAATTCAGCTTGGTGCTAGAAATGACCATGTGTGTCAGCTGACCACTCCCCAAAAACAATGAGGGTCAGTGACGAGACAATCACATCATATATACGGCTCAAAACAAGAGCTATAGTTTACAGTTTTGGTTGTTTTTCTATCTATACTTATGAAAACCTCACCAAAAACAACAACAGTGGGTCTCCGTGTCGGTGGACTCCGGGTTATTTGATAGCTCCCCCGTGACTCTAATTGACTAATGGTTTGCTTCATGTCTGAAATAAGACGATCTCTTTACAAAGACGGGTATTGACGAGGCGCAGTCACACGGGGCAGAGGCGCCAGACGACAGCAGCTGCGTTCCAAAAGCCTGAGGAAACAAACTCTTAAAGGGTAGGAAAGACGCAGATGGTGAACGTGAAACCGATCGTTATTGATTGTGTATTGGCTGTTTTGCAGATAGTGACGGTTGATCTGAAGTATGAAGGCGTCCATTGCGTTGGCTGTGCTCCTTGTCCCGTTTGTGGCGGCCCAAGTGCCGCACTGGGGCCCGTGTCCGGAGCCCACTGTTCAGCCTGGATTTAATCTTAGACAGGTAACACCTTTATGATCGCATGTCTTCATTATTACACAATTATTATTATTACTTGTTTAATTACAACTTGATTTCAATCTTTGATTTTGATCGCGTGGGCACTTTTCTGAGCGTGTAGAGCCTTATCAAGTGAATTTGTCTGTTTGAGATCAATATCGTATCTTTATTTTGTGCCTTGTGTGCATGTAGAAAAATAGAAATAAGAAGTCTTTACTAGAGTTGTGTGAAAATGGACGCAAATCTGAGGCATTTCGAAGATGAATTAAAAGTCCTTTATTAGAGAGGGATGCCTACGCGTTCAAGGCCGTGGGAACCCAGGGTGCTGAGGGCGCTGCAGCACCCCCTGGTGGATAGTTTGCAAATTGCAGGCAATATTATTAAATAGGAAATATGCACAGAAAAAGTGGTTTTGGGGTAAACTTTATCCCTCAGCACCCCATAATTAAAAGTTCTTCCCACGGCTCTGTACGCGTTTCAATCCTACATCAGGATCTTCGTGCTTAAATGCACAAAAGTCACGTGAACAGACCACATTCATAAAAACAAGAATATATACAGTGATCTATATACAGTAAGTCAACAACAAACCTCGTGTGCTGCTTCACACTATACTTAAAACCTCTGAACTGACTTTGTTGTATCGGTTTTCCATCTTGCTGTCACTGCATTTTCAGTCTTACTTGCTTGTTTGTCTCAACATAGGTCTCATGCCAAGCAATTACTTGAAGCATCACCAAAAATACAAATTGTATTGAACCAAGACCCCTTTTGTTTAGTTAAAAAAGTCATCCATTCATCAGGCTAAGTTAAATGCCCATTGTTTCTGCGAGTTTTCAACATAATCACTACTTTGTTTGGCTAAAATGTCGTTCATTCTGATCTCATTTCCAGCCATATAGAAGTTTAAGTTCCTTGAATGCGTTTGTTCTCCAGTTCATGGGGAGGTGGTTTGAAATCGCCAGGCTGCCGGCTCAGTTTGAGAAAGGACGCTGCATCGAGACCAATTTCACCATAAAGTCAGACAGCTCCATCCGAGTGGTGAGCTCGGAGATACTGTGAGTGCTTCTAGATACTGTGGTAATACTGTCCTGTGCTATATTTGATGATATGTTTGACCGTCTGTTGGAATAGCAAAGGGGAGATCAAGAAAATCGAAGGCATCGGAGTGACAGAGGACATGAAGAACCCGGCCAAACTGGGCATAAGCTATTCCTATGGTGAGTGCAGCCGTGCTTCATGAAGGATTTTGGAGTTTGTATGTTACTTTAGGAGAGGCACAGAAAAACAGGGGACAGGGGCGAATGTCCTGCAAGTACGTTAATAGAAAATCCAATAAGTTTGATATTGAATTACAGTAATCTGATTTTTGGCCTAGCAGATGACTCCTAAAATGACTTAAATTGAATTATATTGTCAAAAAAAAAAGTATTAAAAATGGTCCAAAAATAAATAGTGGTGGCCTATTTGGTTACTTTGTATAACCTCAAAATAGCAATGAAAACAAAAGTGATGACAAAGCAATCAAAAATCCACAAAAGAGCGACAAAAATGTGAAAACACTACAACAACAAAAACTATGAAAACGGGTCCAAAAAGCGACACAATAAGAGAAGAAAACACGACAAAAACGTGACAAAAAAGTTACAATCAGTTTTGTTTGCCTTAGCTTTCAAATGAGGCATTACACTGTGGCTCTGCAGTGGAGAAGCTTTTGGATTTGGGTAAAGCCAAACTGGAGAGAATGTGCTTGGTTAAAATAGGACATAACTATGTTGAGAATTACATCTGGTCTAAACAAATAAATAAAAACTACCTACTTCCATACAGCCAAACACATCGAGCCTGCTTTGTAACTTTCTGGCGTCCGCCCACAGTCCTGCCCTACACTCCGTACTGGATCCTCTCCACTGACTACGTGAACACGGCGCTGGTGTACTCGTGCACGGACGTCCTGCGGATCTTCCACGTGGACTTCGCCTGGATCCTGAGTCGGAGCCGCGCGCTGCCCGAGGCCACGGTTCAAAAGGCGCGAGAGACTTTCGAAAACAACAACATCGACACCACGCGGATGATCATGAGCAAACAGCAGGGCTGCGACAAGCAGCTCTGAAACCGCCACCAGAGGGCGCTGGTGTTGATGAGGAGGAAAGACAAAGGTGCATATTGGCAAGTGTGGATGAAGATGGAATTTGTTTTATAGCCCTACTTAGTTTGTTCACAATATAGCTTACACTGTAAGTTGTGTTTGCAATAGCATAACGTATTGGTTTTATAAAAGTGCTTGGAATAGAAAAGGTCTTCATTCAAAATTAATCACATGAAATAATGCTGAATAATAGGCCTGTGCACAGCCTGGAACAAGAAGCATATACGATACATGTCATTTTGTTGTTAGAAATAAATGAAAAAACATATAATAATAAAAGTCACATAAGTCTGTCTGAACTTTTGCTTTATTCTGTCCAAACACAAATTATCATTTTTAACCACATGTGTAGGTCTACAGTATGTGATAAACAATATTAAACAAAAAAGATCGACGCCTCTGCAATAGGGTTTAGAACAGGGATACCTCGCCAAAGACGTTCTACATGACCACATGTGCTTGATGATTTGCATTTGAGATTTCTTTTAGTTCAGAACATGCTGAACACAACCTGCAAACATGTAGCCTAATATAGTAACGTTTAAGGACAAAACACAAGTCATTTTATCTGAAACGTCCTCTTGGCGACCGACTGTCCTCCCGTCACATAGTTACACAAGTGTTTTTGAAGCATGAGTGGTTCCTGTGCAAATGGGAGACAATGTTTGCTTGGCCTAAAATATTCTGTACCATTTCGAGAGAAAATTAGTAACAGCATAAATAATTCTAACTTTTAATGAAAAGTTCTTCAGTGTAGTGCAGCCGGGGGCATCACATTAACATAGTGACAAAGCACACGTATCTTGTAAGTTTCTTGCTCTTATTTGTTTTTCTCCTTCTATGTCTTACCTAGTGGTCTGTAAGCAGAACACATTTCCAGCCTCATAATAACTGCTGGGCTTTTTAAATATGAGTGCGTCTCAAGGACAGCGTCAGACATTGGCTGTTTACTACGACTCAGTTCATGTAAAATGAAGCCTGTATCTCACTTTGGCGTTGGTCCGTCTCAGAGATATTGATTTTTTTGCCCTCGCCCAGACTTCACCGCATGCACTTTATATCATGGAAAGATCAAATAAACATGTTATTTCCCCCCTCGATAACAACACACATAGTAATCCCGTTCACCTTAAAATGGACCTGTCAGAGTTTCTTTCACTGTTATATTGGACGTACCATTGGGCAATATGTGACTAATAAAGTACATGAGGTATAAACGGAGCCAGTATAGAAGGTTTATGCTTTGGTGAACAATACATCAACGCGGTGATGTTCGGTACGGTGTCAGTATCTCCACTCCTGCCTAAGCTCCTACATACATGTTTCCCCTGCGTTCTCCGGGGCACATTGAATCCATTAGTCGTCCCGCTGGCGTTACTCCTCTGTTGCTCTCGCAGCGGGACCCCACGTTTTACAGGCCCTTGAACATTCCTCCTGTACCCTGCGCCTCCTTTTTTTTTTTTTTTTTACAAACCTTGTTCTAATGTAGTGCGATGTCTGTCCCCGGGCGCTACACATCAAACAGTCTTTAGTCCACACACTCCCCCCCCTCCGCCCCCCCTGCTCTCAGCGGGTGATCCCCATAAGCTCTTGTTCCATTCAGATTCAGATGAAGACGTGTCCGATGTGGGGGATTCAGGGAAACATGTCCAGGAGCATTAACGTTTGAGATGAATGTGCTAAACTAAGAACCCCATGCCTTTCAGAACATGTAGAAATCTCTAAACAACAATGGAGACGTGAGCTACTGTCGTTTTTTGAATGATCGATAAATATATATATATATATATATATCGAATAATATTTTGTTGGACCGCCTTCAGTTTTGATTTCAGCACCGGTCGCCGTTGACGTCGTTTAAATACGCTTCTGCGATGTCAAAAGATCGTTTGTGGGGCGGTCATTTTTCACCAACGTCTTGTATTGACGATGGGAGAGTGTGACCACTGGGCGAATCCTTCTCCAGCACATCCCACAGATTCTCAGTGGGGTCGAGATCCGGATTCTGTGGCCAGTCCGTGTGTGACGATGATGTCTCGTGCTCCCTGAACCACTCTTTCACAGTGTTGCTGATGAATCCCGGCATTGTCATCTTGGAATATGCCCGTGCCATCAGGGAAGAGGAAATCCATTGATAACCTGGTCATTCAGGACGTTCAGTTTCAGCTGATCTCGTTCTTTGGGCACATAGCGACCTGACGAACTGCGGCGCCCCCAGATCATAACAGTTGAATCGAGGTGGCCACTTTAGTTTTTTGGTCAGGCAGTTTAGTTTGTGTTAGGCCTGCACTTTTCTTTTTTTTTTTGCTTTCTTCGCCCCTCGTCTGTCGATATATTGGGATGATTTCAATACGATGAGAGGAAGTTGCCTTTTTGTATATTTTTACTCACTGCAAATTCATGGCCTCACAAAGACAATAAATGACCAATCTACCTTCATAGAGCACTCCTCCTTTTCCATGTCAAGTTGACTTGAGCTTGAAAAATTGCGACTGTATATGACAAAGTTGCAAGGCCGTGGGAACCCAGGGTGCTGAGGGCGCTGCAGCACCACCTGGTGGGTAGATTGCGTACTGCAGGCAATATTAATAAATAGGAATTATGCACAGAAAAAGCGTTTTTGGGGTGAATTTCTTCCTCAACACCCCCTAACTAAAATGTCTTCCCACGGCTCTGCAAAGTTGTCCTAGATTGTTCCTCATTGGGTTCTTCTTGTGACCTATATTTAAAATCAGACTTGGTTCATGTTGGTTCATTTAAACTATCAGTGTCATAGACAGCTAATCCTCTCACATTGACAAAAGTGAAAGTGGTGCCGACTGAGGGATTATTGCTTCATTGTGTGAATCTATTGAGTCGTAATCCCCTTTTGTAAGTGCACTAAGAGCTCGTGTTCAGCCATTCACTTTGCCCCATTAATTATATGAGTTTTCACACTGGATATGTTAGATATCAGTGTGTGTCTGTGTAATGTCTCTACCTCATTAAAAAGTTACATTTTGTGCCGCCTCTTTTATGCCTGTATCAGGGAAATGATTTGATCCGTTGCCCCTGGAGCTACTCCACAAAAACCCTTACCAGCCAGACATTTGCACACACACAAAGGTTTCTGTAGAGCAGCAGGGTGTGTATAAAATGTTAAAGCTTCTTATAAAGTACAGCAGTGTTATCTGTTGAAAGACAATCTCCAAATTTCAAACCACTGCTACTTCGGAAATTTATTATACAGCAATACCATGGAAATACGGCGTTGTGACTTCAGTATTATGAGCTCAAAATGTTAAATAATTTACAGTAAGTTGAACATGTTTGAGAAATAATCAAGTTTTCTCGAGAGGCTGTAGACTCTGTAGACCTCAGAGCTGTAGTTGTGTCACATTTTTTCTTCAGTGAGAAGGAGAGCAAGAGCCGGGCAGACACGCACATCTAAAGTTGGCTGAGTAGCGTGCGAGAGTTAGAAAAGGAAAAAACTCGACCCAGCTTGAGAGTTCCCAACATTTTTATTACTTGCACGGTGTGACGTTTCATTCAAAAAACTTTATTGGTACTGTTTTGGTAGGCTAACGGGCGAAGCTAACTGCGGGCTAGCGCCACTTTAAACAGTATTTACAGCCAAGTTTGAGTAAAAAAAAAAAAAATCTCCATTGTGTAATTGGATGTACAATATCCCTCTCTCCTTTTGTCTTTTCTGTCAGCGCAGTATTTACTCTCACGGACAATTAATGAGAAAAAAAACGCAACATGCTACGACACCTGCAGTGGCGCTTATGGCCTCTAGGGGCATGAGTTACTTAGTTCTGCTTTAAGAAGCGTCGTGTGTAAGTCATGTTTTTGTTGCATTTTTGACAATTTTTTTTCACTTTCTGCCATTTTTTTTGGGTCATGTTCGTGTCCTGTTTTAGTCGTGTTTCGTGTTTTTTTTTTTTATGTGTTTTCGTTGCCTACCTGCTTTCATAGCTTTTTTCCTCATTTTTTGCTGCCTTTTCATCACGTTTTCGTTGCTTTTTTGTCATGTTTTTTTCTCATTTTTCCCCCACCGTTTTTCCGTTGCTCTTTTGACACGTTTTTGTCAGCAGACTGTTTACGGCCAGTGCAATGCCCCATTTGAAAGCCAAGACCTTGCAGTTTCTGAAGCTATGCATACGATCTGTGTGGTGGACGGGAGGAAACTGGTTAAAATGTAGAAAAAATGCAAAGAAGCATCTAAATGAATTATGCGTTTACTTAATTCGATTCCGAGTCCTACCACTAATTACCGTTAAATGTCATGCAAATGGAGTTCATAACACAAAAGTCAAGTGAATGAAACCCATGAATAGAAGTATACAGATGAAGTGCTTTTGTTCCAAGCCCCACAGTGTAAACCAGGCAAGTTCGATTCTTTCTTTTTTGTTGTTGTCGTTGTTGTGCATATTAATATTTTTCCTAAAGGTAACTCCTTCAGTAGAGCACACGACTTGGTTTGTTTGAGGAAAAGCACTCTTTCCCACTCAAATACATACTGCCTACAGACGTTCGGTTCAGTTTTCCTCGCGGAGCTCTACTGTCAGTCCCTTTCCCACTCTTCACAGACATGTCCCCGCCGGGCCACCGTCGAGTTTTGCATGCTCTAAAAATGTCAAAATCACAAGACCTCACTAACCATTCTCTCCCATGTGATGTGAGCTGTTTCCAATGTCTCTGTTCTGCCCATAGTAGTACATTTCATTGTTGAATGTTTGCATGTGACTGGACAGAGTTACCCGTGCAATGTCAAGCAGATGTGTAGCCTCGATTTACAGTAAGTAGGTCCACACACAAAACGGGACAGGATATATAGTACCCGACTTAATGAAACCAGGCTATCCCCTTGAGCGGTACAAGTGGGAGAGATGCAGGCTTGAAGGGGAGACAGGATACAACAGATACTGTATTCTCGTGCCCAGGGACCTCTGACCTCACAGACCAGAGGACCCAAAGGAAGGTCAAATGCATTCCCAGATCGCCTTATTTTTGAAAGGCGTTCCCCTTTTGGACCTGCTGCCCCATATAAGTCTGTCTTACAACTTTAGTGCTATAGCTTTTGTAGACTCCGGGAGGAATACCACAGTAGTAATAAAGATGAATACAAGATAATTGTGACCAAGAATGTGATGTAACTGAAGGCTAACGTGTACAAACAAAAGCGTCTGTCAATGGAAATGGTCTAGGCTACTTTAACCTCTTAACCCCCACCTGAACCATTTTTTCCCGCCAGTTTGGCATTACCCAATGGTTCTTGAAAAAAAGTGTCAAAAACTAGACGAAAACAAGGATTAACCACGCAACAACGAAAGTATTGAAATGTGACCCAAAAAAAAAAGCGATGAAAGTGCAGCAAAAAAAGTAAGAAACACTCCGCAAAAAAGTGGCAGAAATTCGACAAAAATGCGATAGAAAAGCCACACAAAAATCAACAAGAATGTGACAAAAAGCGACGAAGGTGCATCCAAAAAGTGACCCGAAAAAGGCGACAAAAAACTAGGAAGAGCAACAAAAAATGCGACAAAAACACAACAAAATAGTGGCAAAAATTTGATGAACATGAAAGTGGAAAAAAAAGGCGATAACGCGAGGGCAAAGATCCATTGAGATCAGTTTTGTAGGTCTGAGCTTTCAAATGAGGGGTCACACTGGCCTGAAGAGTCCGAGTATATGAAGACTGTTGGATTGTAGACGGCGTGCAGGTGAGAGGTGATCAGCTTGTACATCCTGAAGCCCTGTCTGGTGACGGCCACAGAAGCTGAACATCCTCTGCGCTGACAGACGATATTCAACCCGTTCCCCTCTTAACTGTTTTTGCCGACGCCAAACCGTCCATTTCCCGCCCTAATAACATACAATTTGGCTTTCATTTCTGCTCGGGTTTAAATGGTTAGCATCGCTGGGATTCCTTCATATGGTGAAACGATGAGGCTGAATCGTGCTCGCGGCTCGCACTCGGGCTGGAGCCGGATTGGAGGTTTGTGAGCGGCTCAAACACCTGTGATGTAGTTACATGTGATGGGCAGAGGCTCCACGGCCTCAAACCTCCTGCAGATGGGACGTGATGTATTGTATGTTCTCTATCCCTGAAATACTGAAGAGAAGATAGAAGTCTTACAGTCTTACAATGCAGACATTCACTTGCTAACCTCACATTTCTACAGTTCAGCTTTACCCTAAAAGCTTCTTGAAAAAGCATCAGAATAGTGACAAAACCGGTGACAACAATGTAACAAAAATTGATAACGCTTTATAATAAGGTGTGCTCATTAAGTATTACTAAGCATTAATTATATGCTGGTAAAGTATTAACAATCTGCTTATTATACTTTTATCTGTATAAACAAATTGTCTCTAAATTACGAAAACCAAAGCAATCGTGTAATGAATGTACAATTACCAGTTCAAATTGGCAACGAAACTATTGAAAGAGTTTATGAACAAACATTTCTTGGTGTAACACTCGATCATAAAATCAGCTGGAAACATCACATCACAAAAATTAAAACTAAAGTTGCAAAGATTTCAGCCTTAATGAATAAATCTAAATATATCATTGATAACAAAGCTCTATATACTATATACTGTTCACTTATCCTTATCTGGGGAAATGCGTATAAAAGTCATCTTGACCCATTGTTTATTTTAAAGAATAATCCATTTAGCTGGATACCGTGAACACACAAATCCATTATTATTTAAATAAAAAACAATAAAATTTGAGGACCTTACTGAATTTAAGATGGCTCAAATCATGTTCAAAGCCTCACAAAAGTCGCTTCCTGAAAGTATAAAATATGTTCTGCAAACGAGAAGTCAAATACAACCTGAGAGGTAACATTAGTTTGGATAAACGATACTCCCGAACAACCTTGAAAAGCATCTGTCCCACGAGACGTGGTGTAGAAATGTAGAAAGCATCAAAATCTGTAAAAACCCTGCACACTTTTTAAAAAGATCTACAAAGAATCTATATTCCGCACATACGAACAAACATTGTAAGTGTTGTGGTATATTCTTGGCTGTTGTTTCTTTATTTTGTTGTTGTTTTTTTAATTTTTTGATGTTCTTTATTATTTGCGGTTACCCTATGTTCCCTTGTTTATGATTTGTTTATGATTTGTTAAATGCAAATGTTAATGTTTTTCATTTTCGGGTGGGCGCTTATAAGCCTTTGGCTTCGGCCCACTCCTTTTGAGCAGAACACTGCTGAAATAAATAAACTAAACTAAACTATCTGTTAACTTACTAATAGGCCATTAATAATACGCTCATTCATCGCCAACCCTTAACCCTTAACCCTAACCCTAACCCTAAAATGATTACTAATGCTTATTAATACTTAATGAGCACACCTTAATCTAAAGCGATACTTAAATATTGACAAACACGCAACAAAACAGTCAACGAAAAAGTAATGAAAAAGCCCCAAAACATTAAAAAAAATTGACAAAAATGCCACAAAACAGGCGACAAAAAGTGTCGGAAAAAGCTACAAAAATGAATGAATGAAAAGTGGCGACAACACTTGGGAAATTCTTAGACTGTTTTGTAGGTCTTAGCTTTCAAATGAGATGTTACACTGGCCTATAGTCTGTAAGCGCCAGTCAAGAAGCTTTTAGATTTGGGTAAAGCCGAACTGGGGAAAAGGCAAAATTTTCTAAGCGGATAAATAGGGGAACTATATTGTAAGGCGTAATAATACCAGGGGTAATTCGGAATCCACACAGTAAAGTGATGCGGGTGCCGAATTACTCCTGGTATTATTACACCTTACAATATACTTCCCCTTTTTATCCGCTTAGAAAATCCACATATTTCAATTTTGTGTAATTATACTTTATAGTGTAACACTTCACGTAACCATATTTAAATAGGGAAAACGTGGAAGAGTTTGGTGGCTTCTATCTTCACCTCGTTTGGAGCTATAGAGGAGAAGAGAGAGGCTAAATGCTAACGCCGTCTGTGCTGTGTTTACGTTATGGAAGGCACACGTGGAGACCAGACAGGTACAGATGAACTCGTCTAAGCTCAGGTAAGAACATATCTCAGTTTGTAAACACGGTGGCCTTTTCCTTTAAGTGAAGCCAGTTTTACTCATGAAGTCATTGTCTAACACAGCAACACATTTTTCGTCTTCACAGTCCATTGAACCATTGAACTGACATCCTGATCTTCTATTTGAATAGTATTTCTTACCTTTTATGACACTTAAGATGCAGGTAGACAGCCATCTCTCCTGCCGACGGCTCTGCAGAGACAAACATTCATCTTTGTTGCATACATTTCCGGTATCACAGCTGAGACGTCGCTCTTATTGTCACAGAAAGTATATACTTCCATTATGAAATGTTTTGATGTGTAGCCCACTAGTTATGATTGTGTCTTGGCAAATGCAGCTCGATAATTACTTTGACTGTGCTGTGTAGGATCCAGCAGCCCAGGGCCACGTGGCGGATCGACAGCCCTAGAAGAGGAGCTCAGATTCGGGATAATGCTTCGAAAGCTGCAGCCTGGTTCATTAGCGCTCCTCCGTGGGACGCCTGTTTCCACTAATAACCGCAGCCCTCACTAACGCTGGGACACGAGCCAAGATCCACGACAAGCGGGGAAAAGAAAACCATTAAAATCCACTGACTTTTCGACAGTATGCAGTAAAACTAATGGATTTTTTTTTTGAACAATGTAAAAACATCTACTCAGTAAAATCATTTAAAAAGTTGTGTAGCTCTCCCACGAGTTGACAGCCAAAAAATGGTCAGAGGTTTCTCAACTGACTTATTTTGCTCAGGTCAACTTTTTGAGATACAGCCATAGTGTTACGGATTACGTACTGTTAGAGGATTACTGGAGGGGCCCGGAGAGACACGAGTGGAAGGATGGAACCGAGTCTGGATGTCTTAAGTAGAGAGAAGTTTTATTAACACACACATAATAATACAGGCCTGGAGACAGCTGAACAGTCAATACATTGGTTAGGGCATGGACCATTCAGAGTCTGGTTATCTATCCACATGAAGAGCGTTAAATAGTGTGAGTGCCACGTAGGCGATGACCATCCACTTACAGACAGTGCGCCACGTCGACTAGGCCACACGTCATGTTAGAGGGTCGAGGCCGCCGTGTCTGATTCTAACAGTACGATATGATAAAAGGATTATGTGAAGGCCGAATGAATCTATGATTCCCCATCACGTACGACTACGTTATTATGAATTCTGCTTATCAAATCTGATGGAGTAAATAAAAACTGAATGACTTTGGATACGTTGACTTTCATTTCTTGAGGAAAACGGAAAAAACGTCAAGGGTTTCTCAGCTGATGATCCGCAGAAATTTGGTTTTGACGCAAAATCGATTTTTAAAGCATTTCTGTAGCAAAAAATCCTGACCTGATTGAGCAAAACCAAGGTCATTTTCGGACTCAGAGCATCAACATTAGTCTAATTCAGCTGGAAAACCCTGGACTATTTTCAAAATATATTTTTTTGTTACCCAGTGTCTCCAGAGTTAGATTAAATCAGAATAAGTCCGAGATCAGCCAGTGCACATTTCAGACGGCCCACTGTCGGCGCTTGTGGGACACAGTCGGGGTCCGGCCCGGTAAAGCGCTACATGTTTTAAGTCAAGATGTGTCTGGTTTATTGGGTTTCTGACGTGCTCTCTCGGCCCCCCTCTAGATGCGCCCCTGCTAAGCCAAGACTTTAGTTCATACACTTCTCTTCATAGACGTATCCAAGTAAATAACCCTGAGACCGTGCGTGAGACTCTCCTTTTTGTCTTTGGACTTCGTTTCTTCATACATATTTTAGTCAATTTTCTGATGTAACACAGAAGTCTTTTCAGAAATGTTCGCCGTTCCTTTTCTTCCTCTGCGATGAAGCGGAGATAGGAAAAAAAAAACGAGACACTTCTTCGTCTGACACACCTCATTAGTTTCCCTCCACAGTCGTCTGCAACTCACTGTGTGGAGAAAATGCTTTTAATTGATCGTGTTTCCCCATGCTGCTGTCACGGCGGTACAATAAGAACATTAACACTACTGCGACTAGGAGGAAAAAAGCTTTGATGAGCGGATCTCAGAGTCGCTGCACCTGCTGGAAACATCTCACTGGGGGCTCTGTAGCGGCGCAGAAACCAAGGCATCCCTGGCGATACTTTTTACTGCCACGACGACAAAGTTTGGGCACGGCGGGACTAGAGTTTTCAGGCTTTCATTTACTAGAACAACGAGGGATTATGGTAACACTTTATAATAACTACGCCTTATTTAGCCTTAGTTAACACTTAATCCATCATGAACACATCATTAGTTAAGTGTGACTAACACTTAATAACTAGACAATTAATAAGTGACGTATGTGAAGAACTATTCTTTATAGTTAGGCATTAACTGTAGTAGTTACTTAACCCCTGCCTGAACCAAGCACTGTTTTTCTCCAGTTTGGCTTTACAACAAAAACGAGACGAAAACGTACACATAAGTATCAAAGAAACATAAAAAAAAAACCATCAAAAAGTGATTT
The DNA here is from genome assembly GCA_021464625.1 of Proterorhinus semilunaris. NCBI lineage: Eukaryota > Metazoa > Chordata > Actinopteri > Gobiiformes > Gobiidae > Proterorhinus > Proterorhinus semilunaris. The sequence continues at coordinate 24,526,518 of CM038358.1, read as the reverse complement.
TTTTTAATACATAAAAAAAACATGAAAAAAAACTTCAAAAAAGGTTAAATTTTTTTTTAAAACTGCTAAAACATATTTTTTTTAAAAACATTAGAAAAAACGTGACAAAAGTTACAAAAAAACTTAAACAAATGTAAAACAAAAAAAATCTAATAAAAAAATAAAACATTCAAGCGTAAAAAGTTACAAAAAAACAACAAAAACATGTTTCAAAAGTGACGACACAGCAACAACAAGAGGAAAAATCTTAGATCAGTGTTGTTGGTCTTAGCTTTCAAATGAGGCGTTACACTGACCTATAGGCTGTAAATTCCAGTCCAGAAGCTTTTAGATTTGGGTAAAGCGGGAGATAATGTACTCGGGTGTGCGTGTGCATGTGTTGGTCCTCACGACATTGTGAGGACCAATTTGAGTTTTTAACCAACAGAGTGAGGACATCTTTGGAAAGTGAGGACATTTTGGGTGGTCCTCACTTATTTGAAAGACTGTTTGAGGGTCAAGGTGTGGGTTCAGGGTTCAGGGTTAGGGTCTGGGTAATACATTATGGGTATGAGTGTCCTCACTAAGATAGAATTTACAAAGATGAGTGTGTGCGCGTGTGTGTACGTGTATGTGGCTATGGGTGGGCGTAAACCTTTTTTTATATGTAAAGCGCTTTGCACTACAACTTTGTATGAAAAGCGCTGTGTAAATAAAGTTTTGATTGATTGATTGATCAACAAAAAGGCAACAAAAACGTGATAAAGAAGCAAAAGAGTGACGACAAAGCTACAAATGTTTTGTAGGTCTTTCAAACACTGGCCTATAGGCTGTAAACTCCAGAAGCGGTTTGGAGAAAGTGAGCTCGGTTAAGGTGGAGGTTAAGAAGTTAAGGCTAAATAAGGTGCAGCTTTTATAAAGTGTTACTGGGATTATATTTATTGCCTTAAGACATTTGCATGATTTGCAGATGTTTTCACTTCTCTGTCACACACAAAAAAAAGCTGTTTGAAGCTGCAATGATTTATTTGATCAAGGATTCTTCCAATCTTCTATAGTTTTCTTGCTGCACAGTTTACACACGCTGAAATACCCAGATAAATCTACACATTGAAATGAGTCTCATCTAAATCGGGATTACTCTGCGTCTGCACAGTGGGCCTAAATGTCTGCGGTTCTCGGGCTAAACAACACCTTGTTAATGCTCCTCTCACCTCTGGCAATTACAGGACCCCTATTGGTGGGACGGCGCCCGAGCAGGAGCCAATCCCGGAGCGTGGAACAGCACGCGGCGGCCCCTCCGCCGGCCTGTTTGTTTTTAATGACGCAGAGGGGCGCCTTAAAAATGTTGGCCCACCGAGGACTGTCCCGTACAGGGGAGCAGAGAGCAGAGCTGCAGCGCCTCCTCCACAGCACACAGGGGGCCACGACTTCTGAGACGTTCACAGGTAAGGAGTGAGAAGCTTACTGGACAATATCCAAGAATGTTATGTCTTTTGTGATTAAGTGTACTACTACTGTAAAATCATAAGAATTGCACGTTTTTATATGGCCTCATTTATTGATTTTGTTAATTATGTTCCAAGTCAGTATAAATGATTTTTGCCTCAAATTCAAATTTCTATTCGCTTTAATGGTAATATCGTGTGTCAGTCCACCACCATCCCAGTATCTGACAACCGCCGCAATTATCCAACTCCCTTTCCCTCTCATCCAGCCGGGCGCTCTAATGAAGGAGTCTGTCCCGGTCCTGTGGCACTTCCATTGTGCCTCTGATATTTTGATATTCAGCTCTCACTCGACTTCCTCCTCCGTTGCAAATCTCCGAAAACGTCAAATTAAACGACTTGCCCCGAATCCGCTCCATTGTCTTTACGGCAGGCTGTAATAAAAGGCTGTCTGCGTGCCAAGATTCCCTTCATATAGGCCTTTGGGGAGGGGGGGGGGGGGGGGGCTCAGTGTTTCTGCCTGATGAGACTGGCACAGTGGTTGAGTGCCTCATAGCGAATGGGTTTGATTGAGGGATTATGTGGGTCTGTCTGTGCGGAGTGTCTAGGCGGGTTTTTATCAAGTGTTCCGCTTTTCTCTCCGTCACTTTAAAACCTTCAGGACCCAACATTACCGAAAGACAACATACCTATTTCAGGACTTTGAATCTGTTACAGCCTGTCACAATATCAACATCTACTATTGAAGACCTTACGCCACAGAAACTAACTCTAAAGCTAATCCTAAAAAAAAGAAAGTTTTACATTAGAAAAATTATAAATATTGAGCCCGAAAATGTATTGTGTATCTGTCATTTATTGAACGATGAGTCGATATAGTAATTATTGTGTCAGCCCTTGTTCAGTATAATGTAAAAAAAAAGTATTTCCACACAGAATAGTGTTTATTTAGGCATTGAATGAGCCCATAGCTTCAATCATAATCAAAACTAGAAGTGGTCTCTCCTGATTCCAGTTGGAAAATGTTGGAAAGCCTCGTCGTGACCGTAAGCACCTACATCTTCATAATCATAATTTACAAAATGTCAGTGTGAGAGAATACAACACACAGCAATAGCGGCTAACAGAGGGTTATGTTGTTTTAAATGTTTTTTTATTTGTCTTCCAGGAGGCACAGACACCGAAAATGGCGCGCGTGTCTTTGCTGCACACCCTGTTACTGCTGGGGCTTGTTGTGTTGCCAGGTAAGAATCAAATCATCAGCACACAACTGAGCGTTTATCTGAAGTGTGTGTTCCTTCGTCGGGTTAATGGTTAGCATACGCCGCTCCAGCATTATAGTATTGTGCCTGGATGACAGTGCAAAGCAAACCATTACTTTGCGGATCGTGGGACACATTAGCAGATTGCAGTATAATTACTTGTCTGGAGTATTACCTCTACTTTTTCAAGCTCAATACTCCCTGGCAAAGTGTCATGTGGACGTGGATGGGTGTGTCGAGCCACCCCCCGGCGTCTTTTTTCTTCTTTTTTTTTTACGTGGGTCTGTGCGGGGGCCCCACTCTTTGTACTTTTACCGCTTTAGGTTTAAACAGGCTCCCGTAGCTGCGTTTCAAAGCGTAGGTCTGTAACAGGAGTTTAATGTACAGGAAGTCCGGCGCACCTGCTGAGCGCCTCGGCATGGTCTAACCCTCAGTGTGTCCTACAGAGCTCCTGAGGGCGGGGCCCGTCAACCAGCAGGAAGAGGAACAAGGTGAGAGGCAGAGACGTGGCACTCAGTCCAAGAAATAGTTCATAGTACAAAAGCATACTTACTGTGCACACACTGACTGACTGTGGATTCATAAGTAATTTCAGACTTAATTCATTACCGTGAGAGATCATTTTATTTATGCTTAAAAGCGCGTTTGATGTTTCTTTCTTAGACATGGTTTGCACATAATTTAGTCCTATTTAGATCTTAAACACCGACAAGACAGAGCTCGCAGTTTTATATAGCGCTTTTCTGGACACTCAAAGACTATTCATTCACTCCATACTTGGTGGTGGTAAGCTACTATTATAGCCACAGCTGCCCTGGGGTAGACTGACAGAAGCGAGGCCCCTCCGACCACCCCCATCGGCCCCTCCGACCACCACCAACCACTCACTCACATCATTCATCCCGGCCTATTGTACATGTTTTTGGTGGTAGGGGAAACCTACACAGACACGGGGAGAACATGCAAACTCCACACAGTAAGGCCCCGTCCAGGTGGGAATCGAACCCGGGACCTTCTAGCTGTGAACCACGAGCTCTAGCCGCTGTGCTACCGTGCCAGATGGGGATCTGGTGCTCACCACTGACGGCAACAACATCTGCCCGTCCCCATCGGTCCGCAACCTGGGTGTCGTCCTGGATTCCACCCTTCCCTGTAAAACCTCACATTCGCTCGATAACAAACTCAGCCTTCTTTCACCTCAGGAACATCTCACGCCTTCATGACCTCACGACTGGACTACTGCAAAGGAGTCCAGGGATTTCCTCAAAAGCTCCTGGGCCGGCTCCTATATACTGTATATTCTGCCACCGGGGTACCGTGTCACGCCACATCACCCCCACACTCCCTTTACACTGGCTTCCTGTAAAATACCGCATTCAGTTCCAAGTCCTTCTCCTTACTTACAAATCCCTCCACTCCCCGGCCCGACAGTACCTGTCTGACCTCATCCTCATTTACACCCCCTCCTGGTCTCTCCGCTCCTCCTCAGCAGCTCAGCTCACGGTTCCCCACTCCCCACACTCTGGAACTCCATTCACACAGACAGCTGAGGATATTGGGCATTACAAATCCGTGCTCGGTTTTGTCCTGATTTGATATGGATCTAGGATTGGCCAAATATTTTGTAATTTGAGAACAACTGGCACATGAGGTGAACACTTGAATACATCTTTATCTTCCTGTTTATTAATCTTTGACACTTACTATTCGTTAGAGCAGTTTGTACGTCTTATGTCAGAGTGGGACCTGAACTTAAGACATTGCACTGGTCGAGTCTGGCTTTGCTTCCACATGAAGGGGGATAAGTAACCCCTGTTGTGCGTCATACTGATATGCAAGTCAAAACATACGACCGCTTTTCTGCATTTGGATTGAATTATTACTCCTCTGTTTGATGCATTTAATTATTTCACAAATGTGTTGCATTTCTTAAAGGCTTATCCGTCGCACTTGTCACTACGGCAAAGGAAGTACAAGAAGAGAAATCAGTTCGACGCCATACACTAATCCTAACATTATGGCTCGTTCTTTCACAATACAACAACAATGATATTTTACAGCCGTCCCTTGCCTTGTTATGTGCCAGTAAAAAAATATGGCCCCTCTCAGTTACATTTTCTTACTAACCCTGACTTTACCATGTCGTATATTTTAATGTAATATAAGCAACTTTTGGCTTCTGTCAGCACTGCCTCCACCGCAGACCGCTCAATTAGCACACGGCTACAACGGCGTGCACTTTCATCGTTTCTTTTGAGCTTGTTTATTTTTACTGCCCATCTGGCCACATCAGTGAGTACACTCTCTCCTCCTCCTCCTGCCTCTCCCTGTTTAGTGCCGGCCGATGAAAAGGAAGGGGCCATGGCTAACCTGAAGACGTTGGTGCGGGACAGGAGGCACGCCCCGGCAATGCTGGCTGTGCCCCAGTACAAACGAGTCCCCGACTTCTGGGGCTGGTACAAGTACTTCATGGACTCTCACAACCAGGAGGGAGTGAGTGCTTTTTATTTTTTTATTTTATTTTTTTATGTTAACCAGCCTGTTCGCTTTAACAAATAGATTTGCAACACAGGTACATTCACGTTTTTGAATTTTTGAGGATTGTCCTTCAAATAACAGCAAAAAGAAACGAGCTCAAGTGGGCACCATGTTGGGTCAGACGTAGCGCATGGAATTTCACTGTTTAAATTTACAAAAGCGTTGTTTTGTTTTCTCAAGTTCTTTGAAAACTCTGCAAGGTCAAGGCCACAATGAACACATTCAAGCTGTTTTAATTATGCATTAGCTTTCGGAGAGTCGTTGTATTTAGCATAATGCGCTTCCTCTTTTCTCACACTAATGAGAATACGTTGTGGATGTCCTTCCTAGACAGTCAAATATCGAGCAAAAAGCATTATTATTAGTAAATGACTGGGAATTTAATACAAAATATTTCTCGGTAGAAAATGACGTTTTTTCCCCCCAGTAATTTCTTAACCCTTCCTTTCTGCCATTTTAGGGTGAGAGTTATTTTGTCCAATTATGCATATCCAAATCTCAAAGCATATGTGGCGTCACAACTTTCTAAAGAGCCCATAGTTTAAAATTGAGGATGCAAATGCAGATTTCAGTCTAAAAGTGGAGACAATATTCAAAAACGTGTGTGTGATGTTGGCCAGTAGAAATAAGGATAATACGACAGTGAATCCAATCACTGCCAAATAAATAATGATCAGGCAAAACATTTTCTCTAGAGTTGTATTTTTGTTTTGTTTTTTACATTTAACAATCATGATGTTATTCACATTATAAAAAAATAAACATAAAAAATGACATGGAGTTTAACATCTCAAAACATGTTGATGGTTCTGCCAATAGGTTGTGTGGGTTGCCTGATCTTATGACGCTAACCAGCAGAAAGAACCCCCCCCCCCCAAAATATGACAGCTTAAAGACCCGGTACCTGTACCCTGTATTTTCAAGCAGTGAGTGGATTAGCTACATATCTTCCTGTGTTCAGGTGGAGGACTTGGACCGCCTGTACCTGGCTTACCTGCAGAACAAGCACCGCTCTGAGGAGGGCCCCACCTTCAACCACTACCTGACGCACCTGAGCGAGATCTACAAGCGCTGCGCCAACTCCGACGACCCTGAATGCATCGCCGAGTTCACCAGCAAACCCAAGGCGGCCGTGGTCATGCCCGCGCCCCTCAAGTCCGCTGCCGTCCGCATGTGCAACCCTCACATCGACCCCTACTGCCTGTTCCCTCTGCTGCCCCACGCTGCCGCCGCCCCGGAGCCCGAGCCCGCCCCTGTCAAAGCCGCCGCCCCCATCCTCACCCCCCTCCTGTCCATGCCGCTCAAAGCCCCCACTGGCCACTACTACTACGCCCCGGTCCTGGAGCCCTTTTTGGGCGCTGAACAGAGGTCCGAGCTCCTCCGCATTTGCAACCCCGAAGACGTGGAGTGCCTTCAGTACCACCTCAGAGCCGCCTACGGGTATCGCCCCGCCCCATCCTACTCAGCCCTCAAATGTGATCCCAAAGACCCCTACTGCATGCCCCTCACCGCGGAAGAAGCGCCCATAGAGCCGCACTGCAACCCGCTTTTCGACGCTGGTTGCAATCCGCTCACCGCTTCCAAATTGTCCGGCATGACCAAGCCCGTCCTGGAGTACCCTATGAAGGCTGCTACGTACAGAGCTGCCCCGCTGTCGTGCGACCCCCGTGTGGACCCGTACTGCCTGCTGACCGTGGCCGCCGCCCTGCGCAGACCCCCACCACAGCTGCCCGAACACCAGGTCTGAACCGGGCTCTTCTATGGGGAATTGATTGGGTACTCCCTGTATTGTCTATGAGCTGTTCGATTGGTTTTGTCTGATGCTCGTTTTCAAGAGTCAAACCAATCACCAGAACCAATGGAGTTATGCCACTGTTGTCTCAAATACGCCTAAGCTTTTTGTCATTGTTTTTTTTTCTTTTTTAAATACAGTAGGTGCAATTATTATTAAGTATAAGGCTCTTTCTCTCTCTGCATGTTGTTCCGAATCAACCGACAGAGATCTTAAAGTTTTCCACTCATTTACCACAAGGAAAGATGAACAATTCAGTAGTATTTATGTTATCTAAAATTCTTTACTCAATTTCATCATCTTTTAAACTCTGAATAATTTAAAGAACCTTCCCTTCGTTCGGAAACCCTGCTGTGAGTGACTAATATCAGGCTACATCGACATTTCTCAATGCTCAAAGATTCATTAGTCTGTAAATAACATACTGTTACAGGGAGTGTAGTCTTATCTTGCAATAGTGTAGATATCGTATAGGTTCAATACAGAAGGACAGTCTGAAACACTCACTGATTCGTGCATTTTACAGAGAGACGTTAAAGAAAAAAATGTTTCATTCTTGACTCACGGCCGAAGTTGGTCTAATATTTGTCTAATACACATGGATGAGCAACAGATGAAAATCACAATAACCCACAGCAGTTGTATTCCAATAATATCACTGATCAACGGTGCACTGTACGTCAGTAATTATGTATTTAAGAACATATAGTGAGATTGTTTTGGTCACAGACTTTTTTCACAATAAACATGGCTTCCTTTGTCTTTGTTTCCGTGTGTCTGGGTGTTTTGCAGAAAGCCAAGTAACTGCATTTCTTGTGGTGATTGGATTGACATTCTTTGATACACGTCTATTTGAACCCCACCACTCATCCTCCACCGTCGCCCCCTCCCCCCCCACACCCACCCAGGTGCGCTACCGGCTGGGCGTCCCGGGCAAGACCAAGGAGGGCCACGACTGCTTCGTCCACTACGACGCCGGCTGCACCCCGCTGGACGCCAAAGCCCAGAAGGCGGATCTCCGGGCCGCGCCCAGACCGGCCTGCCACCCTTTCGACCCCAACTGCGGTAAGTTCGTGGTCCCGCCCGGCCCCGCGCCCAAAACGATCAAAGACGGCGTCATCTTCCCCGACCCCCACTGCGACCCCGAGTACGACTTCAACTGCCGCCTTCGGAGAGTTGAAGACGCCCCGCCCGCCGATGACCCCGCGGCTCAAGCTGAGGACGAGCCGGCGAAAGAGGATGCCAGCCGATTTGACGACTTCCTGAAAGGCGTTATGAGCAAAAACAAATAGAAACGTTCGTATTTTTCTGGACTTTTCATGGCCGTAGTTCTCGTATAGTTCTCATTAGATTTTATCGACCAAAACAAACTATTGTAACAGTGTGAGTAAGTTGGATAAAGAGGGCAATAGAAGTGTATCAAATAATGAGAAATAAAATGTGTTTGATTATGTAGAAGCTAGTTTAGTCTGTATAGATTTTGTGGTGGGTGAGGATGTGGGAGTAGACTTGTACATTTGTAGCATACTGTAGGGTCATGTATTAATTATGTATTTAATGCTTTTTTTCTAATGTTTCATGCCACCTTTAGCCTTAGTGTTTTTCATAAAGTTTGAATTAATAATAAACCTCTTTATCTGAGTTTGTAATGTAATATATATACATTTTAAATTCATGCTGTCCTTATATTTGAAGAGGTTAGTGGCGCTAGGCTAGTGCCTGCGCATGGTATCAGCAATCCTGCATTATAAACAGTCTGACCCACTCCACAGTGCACCTGAGGCAAATCACTTATAACACCGGACTAACGATATCAATGTCTGTGTCCATAGAGTCATTTTTGAAATATAACTGACCTTGCATCACATGAATTATCGCATTTTGAGGGACTATTTTTCAGCAGATCACTCCGCCGCTGCGTAGCTTACAACCACGAAGCTGATGCTGCTCAAATATAAGTTATTTTAAATGCAAAATGGTTAAAATTATTCTATCGACACAGACATTTATATGGGTAGTCTGGCGTTATACGTGATTTACCTCAGGTGCACTGTGGAGTGGGTCAGGCTGTTTTAACACAGGCTAGCTGTTACCGTAGAAATGTGCTAGCCTAGCACTAGCCTAGCGCCACTAAACACTTCAAATGATAAGGACTCTATGAATTAAAAAAATATATATCTCCAGACATCAGCAACACTCTGGATAACTAGGAAATGACTCCCTATGTAAAAAATCCTGAAATATCCCTTTAAAGTGAAAACATTTGCCGGATATGTTTTGATAATCCATAATTTGACACATTCTAAAGCTACATTTGCCCTCACACACGACATAAAAAGAGCTCAGGCAATGGAGGTGAAACTTGCACATTATTCTTTTATATAGCCTCAGATTCCTGATTGAAAAGGAGGCACTTTTCAGCTACCTTCCCCTCCATCCTTACAGTATCTAACAGACAGCACCACCATAAATCAATTTTTGCCATTCTGCCCCGTCATCTTAAGGCTATCGTGAAAGAGAGGTTGCCTCAAATTTATCAATGTTTGCAGTGGAGACCATTTTGGACAGCAGCATTTCCTCTTCCTTATTTCTGAAAGGTTATGTTTGATAGATGCCTCCGTGGGCTGGTCCTGCCGCACTGTGTTTTTCAATAAGGAGGCTTTTCTTCAGCACTCAGCAGCATCCCCCCCTCTGTACTGCAGCGCTGACAGCTTCACGGGCTGAGTAATGAGCAGCTTCCAACTCAAAACAGGCCAAAAGTACGTCTATAATTGTAGTGGTCTTAAAATGCACTCTTCTGGTGATGCCGGTTTGTTCAGGTTTAGGCATTTAAATGGTTAGAGAATGAGTAGATTTCGGTGAATGGTGGCCACAGGGGAAACATATGTTGAAATGTAAAGCTTAAGTTGATTTAAATCATCATAATACCTTTTTCAGTAGAGTCAGTAGGGTTACAAAATTCAAGGATGTTTTTATGTTGGACATTTTCCAGGGCAATTTACAGGAATTAAGGGAAATAAAATGTGAATTAACACAACTGAAAGTAGCTTCTTTACAGACAGATATGAACTGAAGCGTAAACATTTGATCTGACTGTTATACACTGAAAAATCTATTACAGCTGAGATGAAAAGTCTCAAAGAAATCCTCCCCATGTCTGACACCAGGGGGTGAAGAGGACAGTGTTTCAGGCTGTGGCCGATACAAATAAGCAGCACAACCCCTGCCCACTCCTCGTACAGTCGTGATCAGAATGATCTGAGTTAGAGACCGGAGAATTTAACCAAACAAAATAATTATATAAAACAGACGCTGACGTTCCTCCTGATCATTAGTGTTAGGTTTAGGGTCAGGGGTTAGGGTTGTGATTATGGTTAGGAACAGCAAATGTCATGCAAGTTGTGTTTCAATCACACAGATCTTACACATACAGGTGCTCGTCATATAATTAGAATATCGCGAAAAAGTTCATTTATCTCTGTAATTCAACTTAAAATGTGAAACTAATCTATGATATGGACCAGTGTTTTTCAACCTTTTTTCAGCCAAGGCACACTTTTTTCATTGGAAAAATCACGAGGCACACCACCAGCTGAAAATTTAAAATAGAAAATCTAACTCTGTATCCTATATTCACAATGTAAAGTGGTTCTCATCAAGTGTCTCTATTAGGAAGACCGTATAGTCTCGCTATAGCCACAATGCCTCTGTCACCGCCACCTGTCGCATCCATGAATACCTTATTCTCTATTCTCAAAGAAATGAGCTGCAGCCACTTACTGATATGGAAGAGCATTACATTGTTACTCTGCTGATCACTAGACAGCACAGACACTCGACAACGGCAAATTATTTGCGGATAATAATGATTTTGGTTTAAACAAATATTTTTAGACCCATTAGGTGAATTTGGATAATTTCCCAAGGCACACCAGACAACATCTCACGGCACAGTGGTTGAAACACACTGATATAGACTCATTACATGCAACGTGACTTATGTCAAGCCTTTATTTGTTATAATTTTAATGATTATGGCTTGATAATCAAAATTATAACAAATAAAGGCTATACATATCTCACTTTGCATGGAATGAGTCTATCATATATTAGTTTCACATTTTAAGTGGAATAACAGAAGTGAATGCACTTTTTCATGATATTCTAATTATACGACGAGCACTAGAAACTAGAAGGTCTTGGTTTTCAAATGTTTTCAATGCTGTAAACTCTCCTGTCAATATGCTTTGAGATTTGGATATGCATAATTGCTAACACTAACCCTAAGCTGGCAGGTAACAGCTTCAGCAGAATGTAGGTTTAGGAAAGTTATGTTAGGTTTTGACAATATGGAGCCTCTCACTTCTCGTATGGGTCGGGGGTGTGACTCAAATGCATGCGTTATGATTCAAAAACATAATGAATGAGTAGCTAATAGTTTACCAAAATGCTGTTTAAAACCACCACCTTTATTTCAGCATTTTGACAGTTTTTAAATTTAGAAAATTCCCAACATTTCTGATCTTAATTTACCATTAAAAGTTTCTGGGAATTTGTGGTGAATCTTCCACCCCTTTGCAATCATAGTTGTCAAGTTATGTCTTTGTCAATGCTGGTTTAACTTGAAAAACCCAGAAGGTACAGAGGACGCTTGGATCAACTCAGCTTCACAACTTTTATTGTAGCTGTAGCAGCAGCAGCAGGTTGAAAACCTTAACATACAGAAATCACATCTTAAGACTTGTTTTAACATGCAGTTTTTTAGATCTTTACACGTTATTCCAATGTAAATATTTTAACAAAAGGTATATTTTAACTGTGACTTTATCAACTCAACAATTTGATATTTTACCATTTTAGATACTTATAAACTGGACAACTTATTTTATTTTTAAGTTAGTTTTAACAGTAAAATAGGACTAGAACTCACCGATGGCATCTCTGTTCTCCTGTGCATTGACTGGGTGTGTGCCACTGAGCAGACACACCTGTGTTAAATTACCTCATCTATGCACCAGAAACATTAGGCTCAACTCCTGTCCTAGCGCCATCTAGTGTACAACCTAAAGACTTACAACCATAACAAAAGAAAAACAGAGAAAATAACATAGGAGGAGGAAAATAGAGTTTTAACCAAACAATAGTAGTGTCTATGTCAACAGCATGAAAACATCTGGCCTTATCATTACTGAATATCAATCTAAAGTGAGCCTATTGCCTTCATCGACTTTGACACACCGCTCACGTCTGACCTCATAAGATGTAGAATAACCTTAATCCCCGTCATCACGGACCATCTTCACATTGTTAATCCCAAAGTTCATCAAGACATCCCTACAACGTGTCAAAAGCACCGTAATTTGATGTTTATTTCCCTCCATTTGAAGCTGCCTCCATGGAGCCGAGATCCAGCTGAGTGAGAAGAGTTCGGATCAATTTCACGCCTGTGGCCAGAATAATTGGTTTGGGTTTATAAAAAATGAAATCTAAGGATAAGTGGCTTTCAGCTTGTCACAGCACAATGCTCTTGGTTAGTCCGCTGCGTTTCTCTGTGAGGCTTCAGTGATGATTATTCAGCAAGCAGTGAACCCCCCTGGGCTGGAAAATTACAATCTGGTGCGGGTTTACACTCGATGGCTGATGAGATTAGGTAATAATTGAAGGTAAAGCTGGAAAAAAAGTGTCATTATACCTTTATTAAACGTTCATCAACCCGTGCACAGCGAAGTAGCCGGGCATAGACTCACCATTGACTGTAAAATTAAGAATGGATTTAATGTGGCCTACCGTAAGATAATGGCAACTGCCCTTCTGTAAGTCAGTATTGAACACAGGCTTGTCGTTCTTACCTCCACGTGTTTGTCTCAACATGTGCAACATCATCCTAATTTTGTTCTTTGACTACTTATGTTTTTGCCTTATTCTAAATAGTTGAGCTGGCTTCAACAACCCAGTCAAATAAACGAGCTTCATCCGTAGCCCGAGCTGAATGCTGTGGGGGAAGCCTCGCTCCCTCAGTCCATTCTTTATTTTACAGTCTATAGTTCAGACAGACGGAAAGCACTTTCAAAGAAAAAAAAGATAGATACAAAGAAAGAAAGAAAGATAGATAGAACGACAGTAAGAAAGATAATAAGAAAGATAGTAAGAAAGATAGATAGATAGATAGATAAATAGATAGATAGATAACTATTTCTGCAATGGGTAGCCAAAGAATGGATCTGGATGAGGACCTAACCTGTAAATCTCAATTTCTGCTGACTTTAGTCGACATTTCCATGGCGACGAGCTGGAGGCGTACCCACTCCCGAGTGAGCCGCTCACAGCAAAAGCACAGTTTGTTTGTACATTTATAAGGTATTATTTTTCAATGATGAAAATATCTGTCATAAAATAAACGCTTGTGTTTCAATTCTATGCAGTGTGGCTTTAAAGGAGCTGAAACCTGATTTTTTTTCTTTTTGTAAGGTACAATTATTTTTGCCCCATAAAAGTATGTTGTAAAAGTAGTAATTTGTAAAAAAAAATCTGCCTGATGCGTGACATTTGCACCATATCAACTCAAATGTCAAAATAGAGACGGCCCGTGACAGTAAAAATACCCGTTTCGTCACATTTTGACTAAAAAGGATCAACATTAGGTATTGTCCCTTTAACTAGCGTCCATAGCAGACGGGTTTTCCTTCATCAGTCTAACAGCTGTGGGAAGGAAGCTGTTTAGCATTCGAGTTTTCGTCGTCTTGATGCTGCGGTTTCTCTTCCCCGACAGCATCAGCTCAAACACTGGATGGAAGGGATGCGAGTCTTCCAGGATAGAGTCTGCTCTGCAGGCACAGTGCTCAGTGAAGATGCCCTGCAGTGGTGGTAAAGGGGCGCCTATGATCTTCTCTGCAGTTTCGATCCGACTGAGCCTCTGCTTCTCTTCGGCTGTACAGCTGCTGAACCAGGATCCCATACAACAGCAGGCTCTCCACGGTCCCTCTGTAGAACAGGGTCAGACGTTGTTGTGCCTTCTTAATGAGAGCCACGGTGTTGTCTCTGGCGGTCAGTTTGTCTGACGGGTGTATACCCCAGGAACTTCAAAAGAGTTGTCAATATTCAAAGATTACTCAAACATGCTTCAAAACAGAACTTCAGTAAGGTTTGTGACGAGGGAACAACACTGTAACATGGTTAACCTGTTATCTGCCATCGGAGGGTTAGGGTTAGCAATTATGCATATACACATCTCAAAGCGTATTGACAGGAGAGCTTACATCCAATATTCAATACCTCATTTGAAAGCCAAGTACTTTTAGTTTCTAAAACTATGTGTAAGATTTGTGGCTGTAAAACAAGACTTACATCACAATTGGCATTCCTAACCATAACCCTAACCCCTGACCCCCTGGGAACAGCAAGTAACAGGTTAAAGGTCTGAATTTGCTGATTTCGAGCATATTCTTGATCCAAACATTGCTGTCAACCATCGGCCCTGCTTCCCTCTGATTTCCTAACAGCAGAGAGTGAATGCCGCTGCACTCTCTTATGTACTTTTATTGTGTTTGGATTCAGCGGTGGACCACGGCAGGAGCTCCGACATAAACAGACCCCCTCCCAGAGAGCAGACAAGGGACTGCTGTGTTTTCCTCTGTAGAGTCTCGCTGTAATAAATACAACCTTTGGACCTTTTGTAAAAGAACAAGTGGCTTTGCTGAGCTGTGAGTGAAGCTTTTTTTTTCTTTCTCTCGAGTCACGCCGGAGCAAGTGGAATCAGGAGGCCATTTCATTGTTTTGCAAAAATAATTTATGCTTTTAAAAAGGCCAAGTCAATTGTGATGGTGATTGTCGTCTGGTGGTTATAAAACCAAAAATGTGTGATTAAAAATTCACTCCCAAGCAAGCAATCAATCAATCAGTCATCTATTCTTGATCAGAAAATAAAGGCAAATGAATGCATATTATCAGATTCTCTTGGTCAGAGAACTGTAGGCTAGGGGAGGCTAGAGTTTGCTGCTCATCAACAGAAAATCCCAGAGTCAGACTTGCATTAAATTAAAGCTTGAACCGTTGACTTGATGTGGACCTCGCTTAGTGTTTTCTATCATATTGTGATAAAAAATTACCCAAACACACGGTATAAAATCTATAAAATGGTAAATGTTAAATGGACTCAACTTAGCGCTTTTCTTCCTTCATCAGGGCCAAAGCGCTTTACAGTAAGAAACCAGTCACCCATTCACTCTCTCATTCATGCACCAATGTACGCAGACACTGGAGGCAAGTAGGGTGAAGTGTCTTGCCCAAGGACGGCAGTGTGCATTTGCAGGAGCTGGGATTTGAACCCACTAGACGACCCGCTCTACCACCTGTGCCACCGTCGTCCCACCAGCTCCAGGGCCGGCCCATTAGTCCGACAACCCATTAGTCCAACGTCTCATTATTCCGAAAATGTCCCATTGAGTAGGGGTTGAAAAATAAAATAAGTTCAGGCAAGAGTCCACTGACCTTAAGGTATATCATATTGCTACAATGTTAAATATCTGTGCATATTTTATTCCATAAGCTTTAAATTTCAATATACAAAACAAAATCGGGGGAAACTTTTGAGCCAAAAAAGTGAACAATTTCAGCTCAAGCTGTAGTTGAATATGTTGTACACCCACAATGTCGAGCAATGTCAATATTTAAAACAAATTGGATTTAATGCCAATTTGAATCCAACACAATGTATTTAACCGCTTAACCCCCACCTGAACCCAGCACATTATCCCCAGTTTGCTTTTACCCATCATTTAAAAGCCTCTTGAAAAAAGCGTCTAAATAGCAGCGACAACACGTCAACCACATGAGGAAAAAGATCAGTGTCAATACGTTTTGTAGGGCTTGGCTTTCAAATAAGGCGTTACACTGGCCAATAGGCTCCAGTCCAGACGCTTTAAGATTTGGGTAAAGCTGGAGAAATTCACTCGTTTAAATATCGCTTTTTCTCATGTTAATTTCTCTACAATAAGGTTAAATATCATCCAAAATAATTTAGAGGGCTGTAATAGATTCTATAACTGTTTCAAAGGAATAGCTATGACCACTAGAGGGAGGCAGTGAGTAGCCTTTTTAGAGCTTATAAAATTGAACTAGACACTTGGGAGCTGCCCTTACTGTGAGAGCCGCAGTTTAACGTCAGCCACGCTGTACTGGCCCTGGAACGGGTGCCTGCAACGAGAGAAAACGCCAACATTACATTTGAACGAACGCAAATGTCTGCCGTTGTGATGTTAAAAAAATATTACATTTAGAGATATCAATATGAATCCTTTGCTGTAGATTTGTGACATAAACATGAGGAAAAAATGTATTGCAAGTTTTCTGTCATTTTGTGTTTTCATATAAAAAAAAATTGTATATGCGTTTTTTTACTCATTAATCGTCCGTGAGAGTAAATACTACGCTGACAGAAAAGACAAAGGGACAGAGGGATATTGCACATTCAATGGAGATTATTTTTTGCACTCAAACTTGGCTAAATACTGTTTAAGTGGCGCTAGCTTTGTCCGTTAGCATGTTAGCTTCTTCTTCGTGATTCCATTAGTGTGTATTGGCGCCCCCAGAAGGACTACGGGAAGGATTTATTAAGGTAAACAAGTTCCTTAAAAACGTTCATTTCACAGTTAAAGCCACACAGCGTAACGGTGTTCACGGTTTGTGAAAAATGCCAATATAGACAAATGCAGGTTTACAAACGTGTATACACTATTTTACTTAAGGGGTTGGACCATTCAGGCTCTCAAACCCGATGAACAATGGATTACCATGGCAACGGCCCTAGAGACCCGTGGAACGCTCTCACGCTGTTTAAATGTGATTCTGTGATGACGTCACATTCTATCCTTAAAGTGATCCATTCTGTTCCATGACATCACCTTGTATGTGACCACAATCTTACCTCACTTATACAGACACGTTCGTTCGACAAGCCACGTTTCGAAGCATCTCGTCAAGTTTCGAAGCATTTTGCCGAATTTCGTTGGATTTTTTCCGCCTTTTCAGTCTTTTTCAAAGACACAAACCAACATGAAGCTCTTTGGAAAGAAGCGTTCGGCAGACGCCACGCTCATCCAGGAGTTACGCCTTGCACTCTGTTCGGCCGAACAGCAGCTGCAAAGCGAGCGTCTACACACAGCCTCGTTAGCCCGGGATCTCTGCGCAGAAAAACTGCACTCACAGAGTCTCCAAGACGCGCTGGACATCGAGAATGAGACTCTGACCGCGATCAGAGCAGATGTTCAAGCTCTACAGGGCCAAAACGAGGGTTTGAACGAGGAGACCCACAGGCTTCAGGCCTCCGTGTCAGAGCGAGATGCCACAATTCTCCTCCTTAAACAGGAACACGAGAACCAAAAAGACATTACAAAGATGGTTATCGTTGCCCTTAAGACAAACTATGGCCAGCTCAAAGGAGCAAACGCGAGTCTTCATCAGAAGATTAAAGACGTGGAAGGCCAGGTCAGAAAAAAAATGCTTTTGCTACATCAGCAGGACGAGGAGCTGACCGAGAGTCGTCTCAAGTTAGAACAGTTCGCGCTACTTAAGACGAACCACGCCGCCCTGAACGAGGACGTCCAACAGATGAAGGGGGAAAGGACGATTCTTCTACAGGAGCAGGTGTCCATGAAGGCGGACAATAAAACCGCCGCAGATGACGCTAAGGAGACCATTTCTGCTTTGAGGAAAGAGATTCAACTCCTCAATAAAGATTTGGACTCAAAACAGAGAGCTAACCAGACTCTGCAGTTGACCCTCGACAAGAAAATGGTCTTCTGCAAGAAGCTCCAAGACCAGCTCCATCAGACGACACCAAAGCTGATGGAGGAGCAGGACAAGAACCTCGTGCTCCACGATGAAGTGACCAAACATTACGACAGCCTGGAGGAGAGCATGAGAGACAGACTCCACGCTCTCCAAGAGTCTAGTCGTATGTTTGAGAGGTTTCAAAAAGAGCAATTAGCAATGAAGGCGGACCGTGACGAGGCGATGGAAGAAAGCGACAAGTTTAGGGAAGAAGCAAGCGTTCTCCGTGGACAGGTTGAGGAACTGCACGAGAATATGAACTCTTCTGCAGCTGATCGAGAACGACTATGCCTAAATCTTCAGGACAAAGTCAAAACAATCGGGCACTTTGAAGAAATAAACAAGTCCCTTCAGTCCGAGAATCACTTCCTCACAGAAGAGCTCAAAACATCTAAAGCACAAACATCAGTGACCATATTACACCTGGAAACACAGGTCAAAGAGGTCAAGACAGAGCTGGAAAGATCAAAGCAACTCCAACAGCAGCTGCAGCCAAAAACAGACACCGACCTGAGGCTTAAGAGACTCCAAGAGGAGACATTAGAAATCAAGGCGGACCGTGACATTGCTATAGAAGAGGCCGACAAGTTGAGGAAAGAAGTAAACGTTCTCCAGGGACAAGTCAAGGAGCTGTATGAGAACTTGGAACACAGTGTCAAAGTAGTTGTGAGTTTGAAGTTGGACAACGAGGCCATTCGGAAAGCTAGAGACCACCATTTAGAGACACTCATTAAGTATGAGAAGGCAGAGAAAGCCGCCGCACTGCAGGAGACGAACAAACAACAACCGGATCAGCTGAAAACCAAAGAGCCAGAGTGGAGCACAGCACCGCAGGATATACGGACCAAAAACAACACCTGGAAAGACCACAGGAACCAGAGAGAGATGCCCAATGTTCAAGGGCAGACGAGGAGTAATGGCTTTAACAGGAGACGCCAGGAGAAGGAGCAGGGTCAGAGGAGAAACGATCGCTGGGTCTGAGGAGGACGGATCTCTCACGAGGTCTGAGGAGGACGGGTCCATCTCTCTTTTCTATCTTGGTAACACTTGAGTCTTCTCTCCCCCCTCTTTTGTTTCCTGGGGCGCACACTGTCGTTGTGTCCTTGGGCAAGACACTTCACCCGCCTTGCCTCCAGTGTTGATGCTGGTGTATGAATGAGTGGGTGAGTGGTTCCTTGATGTAAATCCTTTTGAGTGCCTCGGGCAAGTACAAAAGGTGCTGCATATATGGGACCATTTGCCATTTCCCCTTCTCTCTCTTCTCGCATTATTTATTTTTCTGGGGTGACAGCGGCGCATGAGCGTAATGTTCTGTAGGCGCACACTGTCGTTGTGTCCTTGGGCAAGACACTTCACCCGCCTTGCCTCCAGTGTTTGACGCTGGTGTGTGAATGAGTGTGAACGGGTGAGTGGTTCCTTGATGTAAAGCCCTTTGAGTGCCTCGGGCAAGTACAAACGGCGCTACATATATGGGACCATTTACCATTTCTCTTCTACATCCTGTCCCTCTCTGTCCTCTCCTCTCTCCCTCAGTCCTCCCTCTTCTCTCCTGAAAACCATCTTGCTTTACATCCACAGACCTCCTCTCTCTCGCCTGTAGTCTCCTTGTCCTCGAGCAGAACCTGTGTGTCCTCGTCGCTGAACATCTCGCTCCCCAGATGTGGCTCTAAAGCCTGACTTCTCCTCTCATCGCAGATTCATCTATTTGTCTCCCTCTGTTTCAGATGGCCGGTCATTGTATCGCAGTCCTCGGCCATGTCCTCGGAGGAACCGAACTGAAGCAACAACTGGACGTTCTTCCACCACGGCCAACAGAGGGACTCCCATCAGCCCCCGAAACTTCCCCCCTCCCCCTATTTACTTCAATACAAAGAATACAAACAAATATAAGTCTAAGTGTGCTTTCTGATCATTATAATATCAATGAGAAAATTATTATTGGAAGAGAAGAAGAATACCAGTACCAGCGTACAGCGCCCTCTAGTGTGGCAATAAAAAGCAATGTGACAAATTACCCCATTCTCCCCTACATACAATTAAATTACAAGCCAAGAGTGCAGATAAAATGCTTTTACATTTATATGTACAGCTAAATAGAACTGTTTGAATGCTCTTTGGGAAAACAGCTCCAGATTTTTGCAGGAGAAAACTGACCCATTTGGCTTCATTTCATATACAGCATATTTTTTAAATGTATAAAACCACTTTAAAACGTCACCCCCCCAGCTCTTTGGAAACATATCTCTATCTATCGCCTTAATCCCCAAAGCTAGGTCCCTATAAGTTGCTCTTAAAGTGCTATCAGATAAAATATCGAGCAGTGAGCCTAAATACTCGGCCGTATCCACCCGCTCTCTCCTCCATTAGTGATCATAAAACACAATCTCACCGGTGCCTGTCAGCTCATGTGATCGTTGTAGCCGAACACTTGTTTCATCCATTACCTGTGAGCCTCGTGGTCTGTCAAACAACACCAGCAGCTCTAACAGGTTTGTTATTGATCAGCCTCAACTCAGCGCTCCGAGCTGCTTCTTCCAATTTTGAGCTGGAGAGAATGGGGCTCTGATCAATTGGTGATCCACAAAACGGGCTGATATACCCATCGCGTTACGAAAAACCTGGTGTGGCTCGATTGGTTGGTGATTATCCCCACTTCACCACCGCTTTGTGTCCGTAAGCAAGACACTTGACCTGCCTTGCCTCCAGTCTTCAGGATATGTGGGTGAAAAGGTAAATATTTACTTGATCTAAACAGTGACAATGAAAATGCAAGGCCAATTTAATTGTAGAGCACAATTCATTCATACACAAAGTCATTGAAAGTGATTTACAGAGCGTACAGCTACATAAAATTGCAAAAAGAAATAGAATCCATTCATCCATTTTCTTTCTCTTTCCGGCATCAGATCATGCAGCAGTCTGAGCTGAGATGCTAGACTTTCCAAATCCCAAAATACAGGTTACAAGAACCTATACCTGGAGGATTTAACTTACCTATATTTTGAATGGTTTATGTTGATCAACCATGGCATGCAAACTCCACAGAGAATCACCCTGTGCATTGAATTCATGACCTTTCATGAGAAAATAATTCTAACCACTGAGTCACCACGTTCCTCTTCAAAACTATAGTGAATATAAAATGTTCTATCAAGGCTGTTTTTGCAATATATATGCAATTCAATTCAACTTTGTTACGGACTCGAGGTCCACAGAGACAGAGACAATATAACAAACACCAAAAATACAAAAAATTACACCGTCACTTTAAAAAGACAGCTATACCAGTGCCTCCTCATCCTCGACTGATAGCGAATGGCACTACAGGTGACATCAACAAGAGACCCAACTACTGTATTCACCGACTTATTCAAACAGCATATACAAGCGTATATATAAGCATCCGCAGTGTGGCGTGCAGCGTGTTTATTCCAGCAGTGACAAACATCTGACTCGCACTGGATCATCTCGGCCTCCTATGAAGCACACACTGAGCGTCGTCATAGGCCACCTGCAACCTTTGCAAAGTTTCTTTTTTATAGTTCGACCAAAGGTGCGCTCTGTCTATAGATTTAAAGATTTGTTTGTTTTGTTTGAATCACTTATTGACACTCTTGCGTTCCAAGTTAACAATTTGACACAGTTGTTGTAAATCGTCCCCTGATATAAAAAAAGATTTGTATCATCTGCAAACAAGAGGAATCTAAGTATTTGAGAAGTTTAACAAATGTCGTGTATGTACATATTAACAATAATACATAAGATCATTTTCAAAAGCATAAGAAAAAAATAGTTATTTTCAGAAGTGTTTCTATAGGCAACTGATTCCAAAGGCATCAGTTGACGGGGCAACGGAAAAAGCACGGTCCCCACGAAGTCTACGCTGGATCTTGGGAACCATGAGCTGCAGCTGATCTGCTGCCCTGAGGGTACGAGAGGGAGCGCCGGTCAGAGAGGTAGGAGGGGGCGAGGCAGTTCAAACATTTAAAGGTAAATACAGGATTTTTTTTTATCTGAAAAAAGCTTGACGTAACAACTTAAGCGGCAACTTTAACTTTTGCTGGTCAAGTTTGACATCTGATTCAATTTTGACACCGCATCATGGAGCCATCCTCCCCTGGACCCACCACCTGCACTATGGGCAATAATGAACTAGTGCCGGTGTGACCCACTACCCTAAGTGGAAGACGATGGATGAATGGACAAACATCTTTACTTTCCTGAGAAATTGCAATGCCCCAAGCCTTACTTTTTCAGGGTTTGACATGTGGCTTCGCTTCCTTCACCTCTCTTTCAACATCCCGTCTATCTCCACGACTGCTGTCAATGGAGGTGAAGAATGCCCAAAATAAAAATATATAAGCATGACGGATGTGGAG
Organism: Proterorhinus semilunaris; assembly: GCA_021464625.1. Taxonomy (NCBI): domain Eukaryota; kingdom Metazoa; phylum Chordata; class Actinopteri; order Gobiiformes; family Gobiidae; genus Proterorhinus; species Proterorhinus semilunaris. The sequence continues at coordinate 24,504,293 of CM038358.1, read as the reverse complement.
GCAGCTCTGTCTCACACGGACAGGTGAGGACTCGGGAGTGACTGACGGGAGCTGGAGGAACGGAGGAATGGGGGGAGCGAAGCAATTGTAAAGTGAAAGACACAGAGAGGGGGGTGGAAACGGTCTGGATAATAGCATTCACATGACGTAATAATAAGTGGGCATTGTAATTCAGGCGATAGGAGACCGCAGGCAACAGCTCCTGGCCTTGGCGGGTGAAATGTGGGAGGCAGCACGGCACTGTGGGAGTTAGAGTCAGCACAAGTGTAATGTAATGCTGACTTTGAAGCATCCCACCCCTAGAAAACAGCCAATATCATTAGCACCATGCAAGGTGAATGATAATTCGGATCAAACTGGACTCGGTCGAAAGTAACACCTTCTTGTACAAGTGAAGGTTGGATTCGAGTAACGTTTGGGATTCAGACCGTGTGCGAATATCCCTGGTTTGTTCATAAAAGGTTTGGGAGATTTCAGAAGCATAATCCTATAGGGAGGGATATGACACTCGCAGCAAACAGATTGATGTGTGATTGTAGCAAGTATTTGTTAAAAATATGTTTTATATTGGTGTATGGTGTACAATATTTAGACTATAGTTAATGGGGCCAAACCCAATGTTTTATTCAATGTAAATTTGTTACAGCTTATAGAATTCACAGATATTTGTGAAAAAGAGATCACTGCACACTGTCGTCTTTGTATATTTAGAACAATTTGTCCCCAGAAATGTGCCGACAATTAATGAGCAGAAAACCGTAACATGCTGTGACACCTGCAGTGGCGCTTATGGCCTCTAGGGGCATGAGTTACTTACTACTGCTTTAAAGAAATATCATAATGCTGCTCAGTTTCACCAGCTTTTTGATCTGGAACACAACTTAAGATGTGATTGTGTATCCGTTAGGGTCCCTACGCCACTGATTGGGAAACTTTGCTATTGGGCAAGTCACATTATATTGTTTTGTGCTTATTTCATTGAGAAAGTGTGGGAAAGAAACTAAAAAGTCAACATAAATGGTGTAGCCTTAGCCCTTCCAGATTCATTTAAGTAACTCTGAGAATGAGACTCCATAAGGTCTTTCACACAATGCAAAGCTTTGTGCAATGTAACCATTTGCATTTGAAGTGAGCTGCCGTTTGAAGTTCCAACACATTTTCATGGAAGGCCGACACCGACTGGAAGAGAAGGTCACTGGAGCAAACAGGACATTTTCTCTTTAGAGGCAGAGACACCCCCTCACACTCGCACATCAACAACGGAGAAGTAGGTCTAGAATTGTTTTTTTTCTGTTCGACTAGCAGCAGGGAGTCACAATTTCCCAGAGGAGCGCAGCCTACACACATTATAACGCTACAGCCTTGGTTGTGGTTGTCGTAAGGGCTAAGAAGCTGTTCAGATCTGTGAAAACAAAGGGGTGTCTTACATGTGAGAAATGCGTGGAATGTGGGTCATGCAAAACGTAACAGGCGATAACAAGCTTAGAGTGTTTAAGCAAAACGTGTATATTCGGCCAAAAGAAACAGATAACTGCTCCAAGAACAAGGCTGTGATAGAAAATAGGATACACTTAGAAAACGGTATCGACGTAAAAGGCCTGCAATGAAAAAAGAAACGGCGCTCTCCAATACCAGAGGCAGCGGCATGTTCGCGTTCTCTTGGCACACGGCCAATGTTTAACTCACAGTGGAATAAAGTTTGTAGCGATCCGACGTTCGTGATCGTCTTTTGAGCGGCTCTAAACGGTTCGACCCGGGTCTCCGTTTTGAAAAGTCAATTTTACCAAGAGCTCCCCTGCGCTAAAAAAAATATATGTCAAGACAGACTCTTTTGATTAGTTGGGGCACAAGATATTATTCACAAACGCGTTTTTCAAAGCGTAAATATCGGTCCCATTTTCATTTGTTTCTGGCTGGCGTTATTAAAATGTTATAAAAAGAGCCAGTCTTTTGAACGGCTCTTTGAAATGAACAGATCCCAAAGACTCGGCTCCCAGTAAAGACCTGTAAATCCCATCACTAAAAGTTTGCAGTTTGTGCGGTAAGCGCTTGAAAAAGATGCAGCCTAAATGCCAAAGAAGTAGCTACTGTACACGAGGTTGTGCATGATGTTAATGTAAAGATTATTCCCCCCCCCATGACATTCTTTTCTAATACTCCATATGAAAATGAAACGTTACGTATGCACTTAAGTCTCAAATAGACTCAAATAACCAGCCAACCAATAGCCTTTTGATTTGAAATATATCCTGCATCTTTCTTTTGGGAAAAAAGTCGAGGTATTTGTTTTATCATCAGAATGTAAAGGGTAGGTCTCAAAAACGGACTTGCTAATTTGCACCGTCACATATTGGACATAGCGTGGGAGCCGAGCCCAAACTCGCAGAGAAAAAAATTACAAAACTGCATCTTAGTCGAGTTGAGCTCATGAGATTTACATTGATCGCATGCATAAGCAGGTCATTATTTTACATTGTTAGCTCTAGACACTGCAGGGTTTTTTCTTTCATCCATCTCTATATCATCTATTCAGGCCAACGCTTTTAATATGTGGATCTTTTCATTATCTTTTAAAGCTACGTTAGCAATTACACATTTCCTCTAAAACGCTCATCCACACAAAGGCTATTGTTAAACTTTGATCAAACACTTTTTAAAAACTCTACACTTGCTTTTCTGTGGAGTTCATTGCTTGAATCAATAGTGAGTGGCGTCTGGGGCAGTTTAAGAGAAAATTGCGTTTGTTACAGTTGTGAGCTGTCTATCGGTGTGGATATGTGCATTTATTTGGAGCTTGTCGTGGGCAAAGCTTTGCAACATAACCGTAATAAAACTAACCCCAAAAACCCCCCAAACGGAGACACAAGCCTTTGTAATGTTGGACAAGAGAGTACCGCCTCCCGTCTCCGTCTGCGCCGTCGTGGGGTGAGTGTGGGTCATAAATCAGAATTTTCGTCTTACGTCATCTTGTCCGCCCTCCTCTAATGGGACACGGGGGTCAGAGCCTTCCTGACCCAAAAGAAGACCACAAACCAGGATCTGAATGATTAAAACCTGCTCTCCGGGACTGACCTCACCGCAACCCAGAGAGAGGACAGAGGAGTACAGGGGAATTAAGGCCAAATATATGAATAAAATATCACCTGTAGGACAACAGCAGAGGAGCCAGAGTGTGTATGATCAAGTTTAGTTTGTGACATTGACGTGGCATTGGGGAGCTCCCTTAAAGACCCATGTGTTGCAAAAGTGAAAGTAAAAATATGACAATATGGCCTAGCCGAGTGGGTAGAAAACCTAGGAATTACAATTTTTCCACTATATTTAGCCGTTTTCCTGTGGACTGTTAGTATATTTATCACACGCCAATAAAGTCAAGCCAAAATCAAGTCCACATGGATGTTTTTTTTCACAGCAAATTGTTCAGTAGAAGCGAAAAACGGCACTCGTTAGCTAATGTAGCATGAAGCTAACGTTAGCTTCGATAGCTTCCTGGCTAGCATTGTCCGTTTTTTAAGTATTTATGGGCTGCTGAACCACTTTGCTCCTCTTCCTGTCTATCTTTCTTTAGTAGAAAAAATATATTCATAATTCTGCATTAACATGGTGGAGAACTGGGAGATTCAAACATGACCATATACAGGCATTTGCAAAGATGCCGGCTGCATCTATAGTTTTACGCATAATGATGATTTCTCATAGGTTGCGCTTCATAATTCAACAATCTCTTAATTGTCCAGTATTGCTGTCTGGTTCTATATTTGTATAACCGAACCTGGTGTAGATAAATACATAATTATGTTCAGTTTTATTTACAATTTCCACAACCAGAAATTCAGAAAAACCATGTGGGTAAAAGTTCATGTGAAATCCTAAAAAGCCCAAACTTTCCTGTAACAACAAATGTATTTGAGCTGCCAGGTACTAAGGAGTGATCCTTTTTTGAAGCTTTACCTGTGAGGAAGCTCGTCTTTCCACAGCAATAAAAAGACAAGTGATTTCCTCAGTCACTGTCAACATGAAGCAGACAGCACCACACGGGACCACAGGCAGGATTTTCTTTCACAGTTCAGATTTCTGCTCACTGCAACATAAGTTCAAACTAAATTTTCATCAACTTTCTATTCGAGACGTGGCGTTTTCAAACATTTCTATTAGAGACCTGCAGGATAGGATCGACAGGTCAAAGGTTATCTCAGGAACTCAAAATTATTTCCCAGTTTCCCAGTGGAAAACACTATGAGCTTGTGTTCGTGTGCAATGTTCTATTTGCCATAATTACGAGAGCACTTGAAGGCAGCATAAGATTTGTCTTTATTCAATCTGTGGTAAATGTCATGGTAATGAGCGGCTGTGATGTTTCATGAACTCGGTGCATATCTTTATAAAGAATTGTATTTTTCTTAGGAACATTTCGTTAATCCGACTGATAACATTCCTGAAACTTCCTCATTTTGAATGTTTTCTCACACCATTCATTAAAGAGGCCCATTATTTTTACATAAACAATGCGTGATATTTGGAATATTTCTGTCGTATTTGCGGAGACTATTTTACATCGTTCAAGTGCCCGTGGTTCACTCTCCTCAAACCTCTTCAACAGCAGCAGAAAGCGAGACTGAGTGAGAGACTGGAAAATTCAAGGTCAAGAGCTCAACTTGGAGTTCCTCCCGGGAGCACACAGCAGGGCATATCTGAATTTAAATATGGACCGAAGAGACCAACAATGCAGCCATCTTCATTGAGATGAGGAAAGGTTTATACAAAAATAAGGCCACAGGTGGAGAGCAAGCTGAAGGTTTAATAACAAGCTGGAGGTTTAACTATGACACTCCTGTTCCACTATAAGTCTAAGTTAAAACTCTATTGGCCCTGTAATTCGTCCTCTGCACTTGACCCATCCTTCAATGCAACTCGGGCAGGGATCTATTTTCAGATCTTGAGCTAAAGGTCTGGCTAGAACTAATCTTGAGAATTAAGGTCAGCACATACTACATGATGTTTCTAGTCTTAACACGATTTTCTATAGAATGGGGGGATCCACACTACACAACTGGATTTAGTGCGATTATAGAACGTCTGGGTGTTCACACATAACGACTGAGAATCGTAATAGCGGACACACTACACGATTCTGACAAACAGCTGATGTTTGATAACACAGCACGTCTGTCCTCTCCACCGCTTCACTTCTCCTCGGGTTTCAAAAACGGACCTAATCCGCAAAGATAGGCCGTGTTTGTGAGCGTGGGAAAACATGTGCGTGTCCCGATTGGTCAACGGTGTCAACAGTGTCACAACATCGCAGTGCAAGGCTCCTACTGCTACGAAGCCTTCAGCTTAGCTATAGTTCTGTCAAATGGAGATAAAAGTCCATTTGACAGAAGAAGCGGGACGTATTTCAGTGGAGATGGAGGAGGCGGAGGAGACAGCGGAGAGAGGCGAGCCGCTAGCGGCGAAGTGAAGCTGAACAGTTTGTCTCCAAACTCAGTAAGTGCTGCTAAACTCTGTTCGCGGTTGAAATGTAGCTTGAAAAGGTGGTTCTCGTGAACCTTTGGTGATATAAAGTTGTGCTGTTTCATGTGGGGTTGTGGCCATGAAATTAGTTGTTTGTGTCGCTGTTTTGACAGAGAAATTAAAAAAGGAGGCCCGACGGTGTTTTTCTGTCTTTATTCCACTCTGTCATTGGCCGCTGCTTTCTCTGTGTTCACTTTGGGGACGGTAAAATCACCCATGTTTCTCCTGTGCGTCCAAAATCGGGCTTAAAAATCAAACATGTTTGATTTCCTGCGACTGTAGTCCCCCCCCCCCCCCCCCACACACACACACACACACACACTATACGAGACATGACTCTGTGTGACTGCCTTTGACTTGACACGACTAAGAATTGTATCAAAATCGGGCATAAAAATCGTGTAGTGTGTGCTGATCTTTAGCCAGTTGTACATGGTTTAGTTTCATGGGGAGAAACTGGAGCAAATTAGGAAAACGGATGACGGCAAAACATGCAAACTCCACAGACAAAGGTCCACACGATCCGAGAATCAAACCATCATTATACAAGAGCACTGACTGCATCCTCTCTCTTCACTGGACAAGATCTGGACTGAAAGTGTGCTAGGACTAAACCAAGTCCAAACAAGGATTGAACTATCTTTATCTGTTTATTTCTTTTTCCACAATTTTCGTGGTGACTACATGCTTACTTCACTCGTGCGATGTTGTTTATTGATTGTGATTGAGACTGCCCTACAAACATAAAGTACACATAAAACAAACACCGTCTTCTTTCACCTCCTCAATCCAAACCTCTCCTCGTTTGGTAAAATCCCGCTTTGCTCACACATCGCATGCATATTCCCCCGTGTGTTACATTATACAGTTTTCGCAGCAGGTATCGCAGGCAGTCAATTTGCAATTCATAAAAGAGCAGCACCCAGGTTGGCTCCTCTCTGGGGGAACGAACCGGTGTCAATGATGAGTCCCATAGGCGCGCTGCCTCGCCTCCGTCCCGTCGCCTTCGATCACCCGTGTCCTCGCGCCCGATTTACATGATAGACAGGGAATCGGGATCACAGCCAGCGAGCTTTCCAAACGAGGAACTCCAGGGACACGCTGCTGCAACAACAGATGCTGAGAGAGGTAAACAATGACATTTATATCGACGGGAGTGCGGCTGAGTAGAAGAAGAAGAAGACGCTCCGCAAATGTGGGAGTGAATGTATCTGCGAATTCTCCAAATCTCCAAACTCAGTAACAAATGAGTTGATATTTTGGAAGGAATGAACAACTCTTTTGGCATGTTTTGCCGTTTCACTCAATATTCACTCACAATATTAAAGGATTGCACAATGTTGAAATGGGAATAAAAATAGAATGGAGTAAGGCATACCAAAACAATGTTCCATGAGATGCATGATGAACCCCAGAAGTGCACGTGGGTTCACACTCTTAGTGCGAGTTTACGTTGTAAGTAGCCCTGTATATACCGGTCGGTGGTTTTTGTAAACAAAAGCCGTATTTGCCAGTAGGACGACTCTCCCCAGTGAAGTGGATGCTTTGCAACACTCCTGTGCCCCTGTGTCAAAATGAAATGTTTACATTTCTGACGTCACGCTGGTGTACAGGTGATAAATGAGACCAGATAAGTTGTGAGCAGACCGATTTTATTTTGAAATACACTGGGTCTTCTTTCCCCACAGACCTGACTTCCTGTTTGGCTCGTTTTTTTCCCGTCAGCTTGATCCGCAGAGCTCTGGCAAAAATAGACTTCTTGCGGATTCTTTCCGTTGCCGCCGGACGGCCTCAGTAACCGGACCCGGACTTCGCGGAGCAATGTGAGTGTGCAACATTGGTTTGAATGACGTTCTAAGATCACAGAGGCTGTACCGGACCGTAACCGTATTTAATTGTACAACAGAATTGTGTTCAGGTGTTAGGTTAGTCCTGAGCCGCTGCGACTTAGCGCGCCGCTGGAGAACCTAGAGAACTGCCTTCAGTTCTCCTCTGAAAGGGTGCTCTGCCTCCTGGGTTTGTCCCTGTTTCAGAGCGTGGTGTCCTGCACTGGTTAGCTCCTCCACCCCATCCTTCCTCTGTGCTGCAGGTGTGGGAGACTCTTGAAGAGGCTAAACTCTGAACCAATGGAAAAAACAGCATCGCTCACATGTTGGCCTTGTTGCCTTCTTCAGCTCCAACTTCTTTTAATTCTCACAATCCCTTCCACGCGTCCCTAGTATTAAAGATCTAACGTGACATCCCAGCTACACCGCGACTATATTCTGTGCGTGATCATCACAATAAAAACCGCCATGAGGACACTCTTGCATCTGCCCAGAAAATGAAGTCTAGTTGAATTGTTTCCAAACCTAGAAGACGGATTGTTCCATGGATTACTTTACCACGGTTACTGTGATGTTTGGGATTGATTGAAAAATTTGCAACTTTTAAATGCAGCCAGCTAAAGTGGTCAGTTCTTTCCCCTCACAAACTGCAGCGTTTATAATATATTCAGTGGGGACAACAAAAAAGCCTTTTGCACCTGAAGAAATCTAGCCAGACACAGGGAGAACACGAAAACCAGCTTCTATAAGCCTCATTTTAAGCAAACTCAACTATTGCTGCAAAAAAAAAAAAAAGGTTCAGAGTGACATTGCCAGTTCCCAATACATTCAAAGTCACGGTTTACTTACAACAGTGTTCGGCCTGTCCTTCCCTGTTGGCACACACACACACACACACACACACACACACACACACACGCACACACACAAACGCCGAAACCACACAGACTTCACAGCAGCTTTTTGGCATGAAATTGCGCTGCTGAATAACAAACCAACATCTGTGTAAACATTGTCTTTTGCATAACTTTGTTCAGCCACAAAAAAAAAAAAGCATCAATTTTCAGCGGCAGCAAAACAATGTATGATTTGAATTCGTGCCATTTTCCTCCCGATTATGTCCGATTACAGTCCGGAGCCCAGTGTTACCCAGAGCGCAGACAAATGTTTGAGCGGAAACATTTAACGGGTCTTATTAGATGACTGGCTTCAGCTTTGCCAGAGCGAGGTTTAGTTCATTTGTTTATTTGAGATGCAAACACTCTGCTCAAAAGGAGTGGGCCGAAGCAAGAGCTTATAAGCGCCCACCCCCAAAATCAATACAATTAAAATCATCATTTCACAAAAACATAGTGGAACAACAAAAGGAACAAAATAGCAACAAGGAAACAACAGCAAAACAAAATGGAGCCTACACACCCACAGCATCCAACCATACCCCAAAACAGAGCAATACTGATTATGTAACAACTAATTACGAAACAATTATTTACAAAACAACTATGATAACGCCACAAACCTACAAACTATTTAAAATACAGGTACCATGGGCCGTTATGGCGGACAAAACTGGTTCCATGCGCCACTGAGCACAACCATTGAAAGAGATAGGAGGTGGGACAGCATGCCTCTTCCATATATTTACTTCAATGGATGGTATCGGGACCCACCATCACCATAAGATGACCTGTCGCGACCCAAAACTGAATTGATTTTGTTAGACATAAAGTAAAAACTGTATTGTCTTAACAAATCATTGTTGAATTAGCATGCAAAAAGCTGAAATAATAATAAAAACAATCAAATAACAGCCATTTTAACAGACTCGGGTAATGAACCTACAAAAAGGGCTCCGTGACACTGATATATAATATATAATACAATACTATAGGTTCCGCCATTTTGTAGTGGTTTCTGAATGTCCAGAAAGAAAGAAGTCAAACGTAAAATTTCCCACAATGCATTCTGAAAAGTAGTGTGCACCTGATATACAATATAGATTATAAACTTAAAACAGAACTAAGTAACTGAAGCGCCACTGCAGGTGTCGTAGCATGATGCATTTTTTTACTCATTAATTGTCCGTGAGAGTAAATACTACGCTGACAGAAAAGACAAAGGGAGAGAGGGATATTGTACATCCAATTTTTTTCACACAATCTTGGCTGTAAATACTGTTTAAATGGCGCTAGCCCACAGTTAGCTTTGCCCATTAGCCTGTTAGCTTCTTATTCGTGATTCCATTAGTGTGTATTGGTGACTCCGACCCGGAGGCAGGAAGCTGCAATTGTTTTCTGGCTAGAGACACCAGGGGGAGATGAAAGGCCCCCCAATCATCCCATTAACACTTGTATTACCCCCAGAGGGACTACGGAAAGGATTTATCAAGGTAAACTAAGGTTATTAAGGTTACTTAGTTCTTCAGTAAAACTCAAAATGTAAAACTTAGAATTATGACTTTAAAACACAGAATTTAAAACTCAGAATTATAAGTTTAAAAAAAAAGGTCTTTATACTTGTCAGAGTAAATATTAAAATATCTTGTTGTTGTGACCTCAGAAAAAGCCACCTGTTGCATTTACTTTCTGCCAAAACATTCAGAATAAGTAATATTTTTGGGGGATTATACAAACGGTGTACAGCGCACAGTGAGGTGAGAGGTCCATGTATTTCACAGCGCCGCACTCGCAGTGGGAGCAGATGGGCGGCCATATTGAAAGTCATATGAACAGATGGAGAAGCCCACACGGAGACAGGACAGCGGCCGTTTAAGAGGTTTTATATCAAACTGATGACTACCTCATTACTAAAAGTCCCTTTGCTTTGAACTCATTTAACTCAAAGTATAAAGAGAAATGAGAAGGCCACATTAAACTGAAAACTATTTTTGTAAGATGACCATGTGTTTAAAGAGGCCTGCATGGATTTTAAATAGAAGACGGTGGCCCAGTGGTTACAGCGTTTGTCCAAATAGCTAAAGGTAAGTGGTTCAAATCACAGCCTTGACTGGTTCACACTGTTATTTAATAAATGCCAGCTACGATACATATCAGCATAAATAACATCAGAGTGAAGTGTGTGTACGTGCTTTAAAGGGGAGTGGGATGAAGTGTAACCTTTCACGAACTAATGTTTACAACATGGTTTCATTCTGTATACCATATTCATCACATTTCATTATTATTATAGCCATGTAACAATGCAACCATTGCACTCAATGTTTACATGCCACAGAACACACAATAAATAGCCTTCAAACAAAAGCAACATACTATAGTACTATAGCACTGTATTGACTTTATATTTTGTTTTAATGTGTATTATTTATATTGCCCTTTTAAAGTTGTTATATTCATTGTATAACCTACCTCTAGTTGATTGCACATTTCCCTGTCTTTTTTTGACCTCCTGAGTGTTTCTTGTGAGCTGATGTAGCAAATGAATGTCTCCACTGTGAGATCAATAAAGTCCTGTCTTATTTTATCCTTTCGAAACTTCACTTTAGAAAAGTACTTTTCCTTGAGGTCTACTTTTAAAATACATAGACCCACCCATTACCAAACAAAAATGCAGGCAGACGACCACCCACACAAGACCAGCTCCAAACTGACCTTTCTCTGTCATTATTCTGCAAATGGAGTTTTTAAGAATTAAATAAACTTTCTCAACAAAATAGAACAACCTCAGTAAAGCAGGATATAATTCAGGGAGAAATATGTTAATTAGTGACACAGCAAGGCTTATTTGGTGTAGTACCATGCACTCAGCCACCTGCCTCTGTCCCGATATAACTCAATTGTATTTAATGGCTGCAATCAGAGGCGTGTGGATCCCTGCGGCTAATGCACTGTTTGAAAAATGGAACAGAAGACGTGGGGCCCTTTTCAGCGTAAACACTGCATTACATGTCTTTGTGTTTTAGCATTAAGACAGGGAAGGGGAACCATGCTCTTCCATCATTAAGTGGGTGGGGGTGGGGGTGTTTGGAAGGATTGCAATTATGAACGTCTGTGGCTTGAGTTATGATTTTCAGTCCTCGACGCTGGAGGAGAGGGCCAAATGAGTCAGACCTGATTGATTATGAACTCGCTTTAATTGTCACGCCAAAGCAACCACAACATCCACATTACACTTGTCACAGACACTTAAACAGTATTTGCAGTGAGTGAAATTTTTTTTATCTTCATTGTGTAATTGAATGTACAATATCCCTCTCTCCCTTTGTCCTTTCTGTCAGCGTAGCATTTATCCCACGGACAATTAATAAGTTAAAAAAAACATTCCACGACACCTGCAGTGGCGCTCATGGCCTCTAGGGGCATGAGCTACTCAGTGCTTCAACTGAGCAACCCTTACTTTTATTGGAGTAACATTTCACCAGCGTATTTACTCAACTAATGAAATCAAGTGCTTGGACAAACACAATAAAAGACTTTTGTTTGACTTGAGTAAACAGTGCTTCAGGCAGTGCAGGAGCATTAATGTGGCATTCTTTGAACACCAAGAATGTCACATGAAAACTATATAGACTGATGAGCTACAGGAAGGGGATCAAACTGTGTCCCTAAAGTGTGTAGTGAATGGCAACCTTTAAAGGAATAAATTAGATGAACTGTTATGAGGAACAGGCTGTTTATATGTTGACAATTTATTAAGCAGTTGCCAGGTAACCATTATCGTGTGAGTCAATAGGCCCATTAGCTTGGTTTGCAAACTATACAATGACAGCATGTACAGAAATGACCTTTATATAAAAGGCTGAGCCCAACAGTGAAAATATTGTGTTTTTGTCTCTCTCTCGATGCGACGGAGGCCGTGGATGTCGCGGTCGAAACCATAAAACCCTGGACTACGGTCATTTTGGCCGTGGCTTTGGGCTCAGTTATGGGAGACATGACGGTGATCTGTGTTTGTTTGCTTTTGTCCAATTTAGTCGAAAGTGCACGAGGTTCAAAAACAAGACGCATAAGAGCTCTTTCCTCTTCTGTAATAGCAGGGTAAAGAGTCAAGCAAAAATAATTACCAAAGGAGTTCTGTCTGAGTAACTGATTGAGCATAAACGTGTAGATGTTGGATGGACACAACATAAAAACATGAACCTTCTTTACAAAGATTAGATGAAAAATGTTCTCAGGATACAAGAAAATCAATTGAATTGTTTAAGTGAAACTGATGATTTTATATAAAACATGAAGCTTTTGCTACTTAACAAGTGATCAGATGTTTTAGTCAAGTGGTGAAATAACAAAGCTTTAATATAAATGAGGTTTAAGAGATGTGGACTTAAAACAACAAGTAAAGGATTCTAGGGGTGATTCGATTAATCGACGACTAATCGATTATTGAAATAGTTGACAACTATTTTAGTAATCGATTAATTAAACACAGACTCAAATAGAGCAAAAATGACATTTTTGATAAAAAACCTACTTTGTTTTTATAGTTAGTAGTGTTTTGTACATTTTAAATTTCATGAATAACTGTGTCTCATCCAATCAGAAGCAGAATTAGCGCTAAGAGCCTCCAACAAACATTCACTTTGAGTTTACTCCATCAACATGTCCTCAAGCGGCGCCACTTTAGCTTTATGTGATAAAAGAACACAATTGTCCTACACCATTCACAGCCAAGCGATTAATCATAAAAATGATTGATAGATGAATCGATTACAAAATAATCGTTAGTTGCAGCCCTAAAGGACACATTTCCATCCGTCTGTCCGAGGCTGTCATGGGGAGGCAGTTCTCCAGCAGTGGCCGGGCTAGCTGAAGATAAAAGTGGTTCTCGTCTCTTCTTGTCCTTGTGTTCGTCTCGTCCCTGGTCGACCCACTGATCCACAGAGACCTGCTCCAGTTCATTCAGCTCCTGTTAACACCAACGCACACACTGACATGTGACCACTGCGGGACGTCCAGACAACCGAAACAACGAGTGAGCTGTCAAGTGAAGCAACCAGAAAAGCGACAAAAATGTGATGAAAAAGTGACCAAATCACAACAAAAAACTACGAAAACGCTTAGAAAATGCAACACAAAAGCAGCGACGATGCAACAACAACGTTACTATCAGGTTTGTAGGTCTTAGCTTTCAAATGAAGCATGACACTGGCCTATAGGCTGTAAGCTTCAGTCCAGAAGCTTTTAGATTTTGGGTGAAGCCGAACTGGAGAAAATGTGCTCGATTCAGGTGGGGGGGGTAAAGAGGTGGGGTGGCACGGTAGCACAGCGGTTAGCACTTGTGCTTCACAGCTGGAAGGTTCGGGTTCAATTCCCACCAGGGACGAGGCCTTTCTGTGTGGAGTTTGCATGTTCTCCCTGTGTCTATGTAGGTTTTTCCCCTACCACTAAAAACATGTACAATAGGCCAGGATGAATAAGCGCATGGGGGACGACGGATGGAAATTAGCCCATGGCTACAATCCGGTGTGGCTTGTTTATGCATGAGACCCATGTATGTTCATTAACATGCACAAATAAACCAATACATAAATAAACATATGATTGAGTCCATTAGGTTCAATAATAGAATACGTTTATGTAATTGATGAAGGATGAGGGAGGGATTTAATATGTTTCCTTTTTCCCTTTCCTGTTCGGGCAGGGTAAGAAATCATTAGATGCTGGAGATTGTTTTTTGTGGTGATCTCTTATCACTTGCCCAAAATAAATACTGTAGATCAGTGGTTCCCAAAGTGGGGTCCGGGGCCCCCTGGGGGGCCTCAGAGGCATTGCAAGGGGGCCCCCAAACCTTGCCAACAAAACATGTCCATTGGAAAAAAAGGATTTTAAAGGAAAAGTACATTTATTTGCTACATTATACTATTTTAAACCAGTATTTAGCCTACAGTCATTGCTACATTTGATTCTTATTTAATCTTAGTTGTAAAATAATGTGAAATTCCTCAGAATAGAGTAAATACATCATTGCTAGGGGGCCCGGAGAGATTTTTGGATCAATAAGGGGGCCGTGCCGTCCCGGACTTTGGGAATAGCTGCTGTAGATATATGAACATGAAACAATATAGAGTCTTATGACCATACAGTAGTTTGGGATGAAAGATTATTCAATCTAAGTTTCCACGAAAATTAACCATGTTTGGGGCTTTAGCCAAAATCAAAAGTAGAGAAAAGAGTGATTGGAACAACGAACACACGGTAGCATCCAAATACTTTATATGAACAATAATTACTGAACATTAAACATGATAAAATCTCAATTTCAGCGGTTCTGACGACACAATCCCGAGCTCTGTTGTTCATTCCGATACCACTCTTAGTTTTGTCGTCCATTCTGTTGGGTGAACCCTGTTCATTTAGCTGCCGAGACGACTTCAGCGATGATCAATATTTTAATAAGTCCCGCCTGGAGCTAGATTAATTCTTTAAGTGTTTTTTAATGACTGAGCAGCGGTGGGACCGGGACATTGATCGGCGGAAACCTTTGTGACCAATCACAGACAGACACGGCCTTAAGCGAGAAGGTTCACATAATTAACACAAATCTACATAAACTATCAACTCTACAAAGCGGAAATTAAAGTTCAGCAGCAGCCGCACAAGCTCTGCACAAAGAAACAGCGTCCAGCTCTTGTGGACGATTAGACGTGGACAATTAAAGGCAAGGAGGACCCAACAAGACATCGTGAGGAGACGCAGGACCCACGTGGTCTGGGGATCGAACTTGGGACCTTCTTGCTGACTGCCACCACATCACCATATACGCCACACTCTGATTTGATCTTAAGGCTTTGCTTTTCATGGTCTCGATTGTTGCACCAATTTCGAGGAACGCAGCCAGGGCGGGATAACGCTGAGCCAGAAACAAACAGTTGGGATCTCTCTATTGAGTTTGCCCTCGCGCTGCGTCTCAGCTCAGCAATAATGGCCCAGCGGAGCTCCAACATTATCAGATGATGAATAGTGATTTTCCCCGCGCACATTAGATTCCCAGTGAGGTGAAAAGGTGACTTTCAATGCACCGTAAATGAATACAATTTGAATAGCGAACCGAAGTAAAAGTTATTGTGGCATAAATATTTCTTTCCTTTTCGTCACGCGGCCTCTTCTCTCATAAAACCGTGGCGCTGGTTCGGATTTATCTGAATGCACAGAGTGTTTTTTACCGCCACGGGGTTTTTAATTGGGTATAATATTAGCTTGGGAGGGGGGGGGGGGGGGGGGGGGTATAGATGTCATCACGCCTGGTGTGGAGAATCCAGTATAGGAGAGGTTACCTGAGTGGTTTTAAATGCAAATGCAGAAACTGTCTCCTGTAAAGCAGTCACCACCACCACCGCAACTAAATCAATGTTCCATTTTAAGCAAGTATCGCGGGGAGAATTAAAAGCTTTGTCTCGCGGTTCACTCTTCAGAATCCCACCTCGCTCGCCTGGGTCAGACGGACACACAGGCGCGAGCTTTTAGGCAGGTCGTTCGGAAGAAATGGAGTGAGCCGACCAAAGCGTGGGAACTTCAGGATGTGGCCAAAATAAATTAAAGTGTTGGCACCGGTTAGAAAAAAAACTCACCGGGGTTCTATGACTATGGGCCCTATATGCCTACAGAGGGCAATAAAGGGTAAAAAGCCCCAGGGCAGGTAAAACATTTGGGCACTTTCAGGCTGGAGTTCTGCAGAAGTCACCAGTCGCCTTTTGCTATTAGACAATTGGGTTTCAGAGGTACAGTAGCTCATTGGCCCTCTAAATGGATGCTGGTTCATTCCCATACAGTAATGTTCCTGTGTCTTTGGACACTTAACCTATAGGGCAGTCACGATAATTATAGCGACTTATCGTTCGACAAATGACAGATAAATATACATTTTTTTAATAATAAATGTTTAGCTCAAAATGTACCGTTTCATATATCTATTCACATTTTAAGTCACATTTTTCAAACGGTCTGTTTGTAACATGGGGAGAGTTCCACCATTTAGGGGTAAGATATCAGTGTTTACCCACTTCCTCCCTGATAATCCCAAATGGGGATTATCAAGGCTAAAAACAGGTGCATGCAGATTCTTAATTATTTATTTGTATTTATTTATTGGTTTATTTGGTCGGGACAGTGCATGTTAATGAACACACATGAGTCTCATGCATGTTAATGTAGCAGTATGGGGTCGCTAGTCCCGGGCTCACCTATAAAAGGCGCTGCTTCCCCCATTCTTGCCCCTCTCTGACCTGTCACCCCCGACGTCATCCACCAGTCAGGAACCGGCCTAGCTGCGAGGGGCCCTTCACGATGGGCGCCCTGCAGCCACGGGGAGCGTAAAGCCGGCGGTTTGACCAGAAGTGTGCGGCCATCGGTGAGTTGAGTGTATGCAGGCTAGCCCGTGTACTATGGTCGTCAGGGCTAACAGGTGTGTGGCGGTCCTGCGCCTCCCCCAGGGAAGATTACAGTGAAGTTTCTCAGGCAAAATGTGATGCGCATTCCTCCTGCTAATTTTAAACCACTATGCTAATACGGCTAAACAATGGCTGACAGGGGTGGGGTGGGTTGTAACACAATCATCCCCTATGTACAACTAACACTCACTTGATTGTAATACTTTTACAGAATGCTTAGACAGTGGAAAAGAAAGACTGACAGAGTTGTGCCTGCAAATGTTTAAATAAAAAGCATCGGATGTGGTCAGAAAGAAGGGCTGGTCAGATCAGTTGCAGAAGCACATGGGATTTTCCATGTAACACTGAGGAGATACTGCAAAACACTGCAGAAGCTGAGGGACCGGGGTCCAGTGATCGTCCCAGTGCAGGTCACACTGAAGCATCAACAGAGTTTTCCCTGAGGTGCAGGAGGAAGTGTTGGCTGATTATTTGACTCAGACAGCAGACCTGTATTATGGACCGACTCCACGTGAGGTTAAGCATATGACAGGCGAGAGAGAGAGAGATTGTTCTGGATTGTTCTTTTATTTAAATAAACCTCTTTTTGAAGCACATGGCGTGGCCTCTGTTTTTATTTCTTTTGTCTACCTGTTACAACTTACCCTAGCATGTGTTATGACCTAGGTGAGGGTGTGAACGTATACCGATCGGTAAATCGAGAGCTTTGCCCTCAGACTCAGCTCCCTCTTCACCACAACAGTCCGATACAGCGACCGCATCACTGCTGACGCCGCACCGATCCGTCTATCGATCTCACGCTCCATCCGTCCCTCACTGAGAACACGACCCCGAGATACTTGAACTCCTCCACTTGGGGTAAGGACTCCCCACCGACCTGAAGCGGGGAAACCACCTTTTTCCGCTGGAGAACCATGGCCTCTCTTACTGTCATAGAAAGTAATTCTCAAGCTTGAAAATGAAAGTAAAGCTTTATTGTATTCAGTGAGACTTCACATTTCACATAATCTACTTAGTGTGAAAAATAGTAGGGGAGACCGGGTGTGGTTGTAACACGTTTTGCTTCAGCACCTGTAACTCACTGAATTTTTGAGCTAGAGTTCTCACACTTTCATACAAAGTACCCACATTTGTTAACTACAAATGGCACTAATTCAAACTTCTGCAAGATTATCACAGACCTCGTGAGTTGAGGTCAATTACACGGTGTTCCTTTGTTACAACCTGCCCACTGCCGGGGTAGATGGTCATGAGATTTGGGTAATGACCGAGAGGACAAATACTGACCAGCACAACATTCAGTGGCTGAGGGAAGGCGCCTGCGCATCACAGTCAAGGCTACGGCAGAGATGACCCAGTATGATTTATCGTAAATATAGAATTAAATAGAGGCTGCTTTTACACAATGTCCCTCCATCCACAGCTGTCAGTAAATGTGGAAAACGAAAGGCTGTGGTGGGTCTTGGCCCATTGTCCCTCGGTGGCCTCATTTTCGCAGCTGAATGAATCCAGCGGCGGCTGTTGTCGATAAAACAGATTGAGACCAGAGTTATTGACAGAGGCAACGGCCAATCACTGTCCCATTAGACACAACCAACTGTGAAGAAAATTCAGACGGAACAGCTCTTTTCACCTGGGCTCTCTGCTCCTCAAGACAAGGTAACACTGCAGGTAAAAAGAGGAAAAGACTTTTCATTCATAATAATTTAAATTAAACAATTTAATGTGATGTGAAAAAAGCTACTTTTGATTCATGTATAAATTTTTCGATCATTACATTCAATATTTCATATGGAACTAGAAATATTAAAATGAAAAAAAAAACAATGAAAATGTTATAACATTAATTCAGAATAATAAAATACATTTTTACCTAAAAAAAATAAAAAACTTTAGTCAGAGGGTATTTTGAATATTGTTTTCAGTGTTTGTGTAAAGTTTTCACAGAAAAATCTGCAATCCCTAAATTATTTTTAATTTATTTTAAACATTTATTTATCCCTGAGGTGCAATTTTAAAAGCAGGCTGAGCAGCAGAACACTGAAAAAGTAAGTAGTGGAAAAAACACAATTAATAATAATACAACACATGATGCAGTCGGTACAATCGCTCACGGAGCTGGAACAATCCCCTCTACTGCCATTACATACTGTTGGTGTGCCCTGTGGCAAGACACTTGCCCTCCCTTCCTTTCTTGTTTGGTGGAAAAGAGCTGCGAAAGTATATACCCAACAGATCCCAGGAAATACATCAGACATCTCGGTCCAGAGAAGTGCAGTTCTAGGAACTGCAAAGATACTGCGCAGAACCCTGAAGCTCCCAGGCCTCTGGTAGAGGACCCGAGCTTCTAATACAAGTTGTTCCAGGTACAATGGAACAACTTGTATTAGTACTTTGTAGTTACATAATGTAATAGGACACGAGACCCTTAGGGTTAGGGCTTAAGGTTAGAGTTATGTCTTATTACATTATGTAACTACACTGTAAATGCAAACATTGAGCTTACTAGGATACACATTTTAAATATTACTTGTTTTTTCTCAAAAAATAGATCTTACTTGCAAAAATATAGTATAGAGCCTGTTTAGACGCCACACTTGGAAAGGGCTTTGAGAGGCACTGGACCATTTCAAGTAAACTCTACTTTAGTCTGTTTTAGCGCTATCCCGTGCCAGGACGCTAGGTGGTGATATGGAGCACTACAGTCAGTTTGTTCTGCACTTGTGCTGTGTAAGTGCAGAACTAGTATTTGAATTTGAAAACCAGAAATGTCTCTTCAAATGGAGGGGAATATGGAGGACCGTGGCTGCCAAAACAATAAATAAATAAATAAAATAAAGATACAATTTGCAAAGAAAATCATACATTTATGATGCGTGATTGCGTGTAATAAGTGCATTTATTTATTTTATTTTTTATTTATGTATGCATTTATTTATATATATATATATATATATATATATATTTATATATTTATGTATGTATTTTTATATTTATTTTAGTTTTTATGTATTTATTTATGTATTTCTCTTAATGTACACAAATCATAGGGTGGGTCTGGATGCCGCTGCTGTAAGGTGGTTGGTTAATCTGTCTCCACGCACACAGGCCTTGTCCAGCATAGACACTGCCAAACACGAGCTCCGCTTCAGTCTATTGACAGTGGCACAGATAGTAGAGCGGGTCATCTTGTGACTGGAGGATCGGCAGTTCGAATCCTGCAGGGGCACACTGTTGTTGTGTCCTTGGGCAAGACACTTCACCTGCCTTGTGTCTGCGTACACTGGTGTATGAATGAGCGTGTGAATGGGTGAGTGGATCCTTGCTGGAAAGCACTGTAAGTGTAGAAAGGCGTCAGTGGCGCAGTTGGTAGAGCTGGTCGTCTCATGATCGGGAGGTCAGGGGTATGAATCTCACCTCCAGCATTGACATGGCCAAACATGAACTCTGCTTTAGTCTAGCGTTTTTCCACCTACATTAGGCACTCAAAGCGTTTTCCAGCAAGGATCCACTCACATTCACACACTCATTCATACACCAGTGTACGCAGACACTGGGGGCAAGGTCTTGCCCAAGGACACAACGACAGTGTGCCCCTGCAGGATTCAAACAGCCGATCCTCCGGTCACAAGATGCCCCGCTCTACTATCTGTGTCACTGTCAATAAACTGAAGCAGAGCTCGTGTTTGTGTCTATGCTGGACAAGGCATGTGTGCGTGGAGAACGATTAACCAATCACCTTACAGCAGCGGCACCCAGACCCACCCCATGATTTGCATACATTAAGAGAAATACAGAAATAAATACATAAATAAATAAAATAAATAAATAAAAACTAAAATAAATAAATAAATATATAAATAAATAAATAAATGCACTTATTACAATAAATGCATGATTTTCTTTGCAAATGTTATCTTTATTTTATTTATTTATATATTTATTTATTGTTTTGGCAGCCACACTCCTCCATAGTGGAGAACACGGTGGGAACTGCTCGTTTTACCATGTAAGTAAGATATTGAAACTTTTTTTGAGAACATTATTTTTAAAGATCTGTTTTCTTTTAGTTTTGGTTTCAGAAACAAATATACAAAGTTGCTAACAATACAACATCTTTGACTCACTGTATGTCTTTTATTGTCTTTATATAAACATATTGTTTGTGTTCGCTCTCTTTTAGGTGACTGATGTTGTAAGTATTCCATATTTTGTATGAAGTGGAAAAGAAAGCACCACTGAAATACACTCTCATAGTCAAACAAACAATGTTTTCATCAGGCTCAAAGAGTTTCTGAACTCTCATGTAAAACCTAAAATATCCTTTATTTTCAGTAAATCCCAGACTATGTTGGAGAACTGGCCCACACCGGGAGCAATTAAGTGCCGCAGCAATTTACAGTTTTAGTTGTGCCAAAATCAAGAGACAGTGGTTCACCCCGAGCTGAGCTCTGCGTCTTTAGTAAAAGAGACAGTATTGTATGGGCGGCACGGTAGCACAGCAGTTAGTGCTCTCGCTTCACAGCTAGAAGGTCCCGGGTTCAATTCCCTCCTGGACGGGGCCTTTCTGTGTGGAGTTTGCATGTTCTCCTTGTGTCTGTGTAGGTTTGAGAGACAGACTAATGAAGCTTACCACCATCGAGTATGGAGTGAATCTTAAACTGACTCATGCAAAGCGCTTTGTGACCATGTCTGTGAAAGGCGCTATATAAATAAAGATCTTCTTCTTCTTCTATTCAATGTTACGTGTACAACATTATGCAAACACTTGAAATGAACAATATTTATTATGACTGACTTGACTTTTTTAAACTTTGAAAATATTTTTCTTTGTTTGCCTGTATTAGTTTTTGCTTTATTTTTAACTGCTGAGACGCCACACTGCTGTCCTCTTGTCATTCTGCTCGTGTAAAAAATCAGGACATATGTTATATTATTATTTATCTTTCAACCTCAGTGATGTCCAAACTCACACAGTTCTTTCCATTTTAGGATTCTGACTGTGCAGCAAAAACACGAGGCTTCAGTCTGTGGACGATCCTTCTGGAGGACCTGATGTTATTGACAATATTATTCACCTTCTCTTTGGGACTTTGTTCACACAACCTAGACTAATGCACTGTAGGCCTTTTATCTAAAACAAATAGCACAGATATTTAATGACCAGGTTAAATCAGTAACATGGAAATGTTTTCTGATTTATTTTGGGGTTTGTAGTAAATTCTCAATCAAAGCATCTGAACCATCAACAAAGAAGCAGTGATGATTTTCTCCCTGCACATGAATCAACAAGTAAGTGGTTTTCTGCATCTGTGTAACAAAATTTAAATAACTTTGATATTAAGTGAACTGACTTTCGGGTATCTTTTGTTGTTTTGTTTTTGTAAGTGCCAGAATGCCACGATGCAGTCCTGAAGTGTCGGCTAGTCTTGAACATTGACACACCACTTGCTATTGATCTGCTTATTTCACTCAAGATCTTATACATTTGACACTGTTCCGTCAAAATTATGTGAATACAAAAAAAACTATATTCACAACTATATGTGAATAGGTTTATTTCTGTTACAACCTCTGTGATATTTCTGATACAGTGTAAAATAAAATGGTAAATCCTATGTAGTTTACCGAGTGTACCTTGAGTTCACTATACTTGTATGCTAACGGTATAGTTGAATTAGACAAGTGTTCCTGAACAAGATTTTTCTTGGGGATCCGGTTTCCTGGTTTCTACCAAGTAAACTTTACTTATTACAATTTACAGTGAAACTACAAACACATATTATTCCATTGTGTATCTAACCCACACGCTACTACACATTGCTACAGAGCACATTACATTACACTACATTCAGTTGGGTACAATGTAAAATAAAAAGGGTACTGTCAAATAAAGTGTTACCAGCCATAAAGGACTTTTCATTTTCCTACAACAGAGAGCCTCAGACCATTGTGTCAAACCTGTTCTTCAGTATTGCACCCAGTCTTTGAAGAGCACCTGCCTTTTTATCCACAGACCCTCTGGAAGCGCTCCCTTTCTTCTCATACTCTTGCTGCCTGAAGTATTGTTTGTTTTGCTTCATCACACCTGTCCGGTCCGTGGTCAAACTCTCTTCCCCGTAACTTTACTTGCAGTCGACGTATTTCTTTCTTTTTAACTTTTGTTATGGCTCTGCGGCCCATTTCATCCGAGTGCACAAGAGGACACACAGGGATCCCTCTGCTGTCATAGCTGCATTTTATAACAACTTTAAACCTATGGCACATTAACATACCATGGCATAGGTGTCTGAAGTTGTTGTATAAAACATATAGCGTGTGATGCAACAACACTGGAGATAGTATCTATTAAGAATGCAAAGAAAGCATCTGCATACTGTACCTTCTGTCCATTTCTTTACCAACATTGATTACATTCTTCCAAACCTCAGCAGCCTGTTAGTATATTTAGCTACTTTCATCATCTTTTCAAACACGTTGGTCAAGCAGGATTAGCACAGATCTCCATAAATCACTGCCTTATTAATGCCTGGTCTGCATTTCTCTCCGGGCCCCTTTGGGACTTCCCCCTGCCTCCCCAAAGGCGCCGGTGATCCGCGCGCTCAACGCCATTTACGCCCCCGTATACCGCGGGGCACGGGTAGGGATCAATAGTACATTTGTGCTTCACTCGCTCCCGCGTGCGTCGGTGAAGTCGCATCAGCGCCGGTGGAGCGGGAGAAAGCGCCGGGACTTGACTCAAACTCGTGCGTCACGTGATCCGCCGGTGGAGCAGCGGCAGCAGCGGCGATAGAGCGCGAGAGCATCATCCCTCCGCCAACACACGCCCCGTGTCCGTGTTTTATTTGAACGCTTTCGCCTCTTTTTTGGTGAGTACGTCTTGCATTGACACTTTGCGTCCCGTTGCGTCCCGTTCTTGTCTTGTTGGACCGATGCGAACGGGCAATCACACGGGCTCTGGCTTTTTGCATGCGGTCGTTTCAAAAAAACCTTGGATGCTCAGTCTCCACGACGGCGATTTCCTCCACGTCCAAAACCCGCTCCGTTTGCCCAATTGTTTTTTTTGTTTTGTTTTGTTTTTGTTTTTTGGCCCCCCACGAGAGCTCGGGGCTTGTGGTTTCTGGTGTCGCTTGCTTTGGTGTCGTCTTGGGGGCTTTTGACGCACCTCGCGTTGAGCTTCTGGACTCTTGATTTCTTTGAGGTTTTTTTTTTTTGCTTCTCAACAACACGAGGAATTAAACTTTCTCGTGGTGGATTCTTTCTTCACATTTCTATGAACGAATGTTGAAAACTTTGGTGCGTTTTGGCAAACACCCCCATTGGACAGCTCCTGTGATCTGCCCAATGGTTAGTAAAGAACATCTAAACGCTAAATTCCCATAGCTTCAAGTATATGTTGGCCAATAGCTGGTGATTCTGGAGGCTATGATCACAGGACAGTCCTGTGTGAAGTGTTGACTCCAAGGCGCTGGTCTTACCTTGCAATGGTAAAGACACAGTTTAATGGGCTCATCATTCTCCTTCATCTACTCTTACTACTAAAAATCTACTACCAGCGAATCATTTCTTGAGTGAGTTAAGTTAGAACTGTTGATACACCTGTCAACATGGTATAGGGCTGGGCGAGAAAGAAAGAAAAAGAAAAAAAATCCCCAAATACTAAATGGAGCAGTAACCTGGCAAACGTTACATTGATATTACAGTGAGGGCAGAGGGCAGAGGGCAGAGCTTTGGGGGATATTTGCTGCTGATTGAATACATCACACCTCGTTTTAGCCAATCACAGCAAGCCTCAAAATATTTAAACCACAAAGCACTAAAGCACTTGAATATTTAAGTCTGTAACCGCACCTTGAGAGTCTGCTGACTTTTGACCACGTTTGGTTAAAGTGACTATACTGTAAAACACACAGGGGCTTCATGGAGATCTCTGTCAGATGCTCATCAGAGTGAGTTGGCTGGTGTCTTGAGGAGAGATTTCTAAAACGTGCACGGATGAAACAAAACATCACGACTGTGCTATTGTAACCTCACAAAAGATGTTTTTTCTATGATACAGGACCTTCAAGACACAGCTATGAACAAATCTAACAGAAACAGCCTCCGCACGATGATGATGTTAAAATCCAACCAACTAGACAATCCACTAATGAAAAAAACAACAAAGAAGCAAGAATTATAAAAACAATCTTTCTTTCCATAGTTCCTCTGTGGGTATTGATCAGAAGAATCTTTTATGTATAGGCCTATTTGTTTAGCATTTTACACTGTTAGCACTATTCCCCCAAATTGTGCCAACGAGAGCTCTCTGTGGCTTCTAATGAGCCATAATCAGAATTACAAGTTTGAAAATGCAAATGAGCGCAGCACGGCGGGAGCACTGATTCGCAGAGAGTATATGGCTTTGAAAGCGGGGTTATGCAGGGAGAAACAGGGAGTAAATATTACATTCATCTGGAGCTGAACCCAGAGGAGCACAGAATGGCGAGTTTTATATATTGCTGACGTCTGAGAATGCAAAAAACCTCCTGCAAGGCTTTGGAGTCGAAGACTTTCTCTACGCACAGCTCGAAGCGCGATAATGTGACAGTGATCAAATTAAGTGAAGAGACTCGATGCATAATTGATAATGTCTCGATGTCAAGGAAACAATGGTTACAGTTGAGTGGAGAGCAGTGTTGACAGGGGACGAGAATAGACTGTGAAGCAACATGCTAAGGTTATGCTGGTTCATCAACTCCTCAATTGTGAAAGGATTAGGATTTACAAACAAGTCCATAATTCACTTCGATACATATGACATTGTTATATGTAGATAGATCATAACCATTTCAGTATTAAATGTATTTTATGTTCTTTATGAGAAATGTAACAGCACAATTTAAAGCTGTCGAACAAAAGCCCTTTTGCTCCCACCTACTCCTGCTTATAATGAGTATATTTAATATAAACCGCTCACCTAAGCTACAAGTGGGATTTTGTTGGGTTAAAATATTGTTTGCTGTTTTGATCAAATTTGATCAAAATCTCAATCTCTACCATGGTCAATCTCAATGACCGTCTTGGAATTTTATGACCATTTCTTTGGCAGA
Source organism: Proterorhinus semilunaris (assembly GCA_021464625.1). Lineage (NCBI taxonomy): Eukaryota > Metazoa > Chordata > Actinopteri > Gobiiformes > Gobiidae > Proterorhinus > Proterorhinus semilunaris. The sequence continues at coordinate 24,478,515 of CM038358.1, read as the reverse complement.
AACAGCTGCTAGTTTTTGAGTTTGTACAATGGATTTTTGTGTGTTAAACTGAGCTGAGGTTCGTATAAAAGGTACAAATTCGTGATCCGGCCAAAAAATAACATTGACTCGATCGATTAATATGAGAAACAAAATCGTGATACATTTTTTTGCCATTTCATCTATAGCACTAATTGTGATCGTGACTAGATTCGTTATCAATGTTTTAAAATAAAGACTTAGTTCACATTTTAAATACATTCGAAAGCATTAACATTAGAGAGAAGACGGAAATATGAATTTGACTCAATAATCCAAAAAACCCATTCATTTTACAACAGGTTTTACTCATGATAAAACCTTATGGAGACAGAAACTATGTCACCTTCATGATTTGCTATTTGCGACGATTAAATATGATTTTGATCTGATTGGGATTAATTGTGGTTAAACAGCACAGTCGTAATCCCTGAATCAATTAGTAGATGTGGGACAAAACGCACTGGCTTAGGTCCAGTTGGAGTTGGGCCACTGTTGTTGTAATATCACACAGTTTGAGACTCTCAGTTTAACAGGGGCCTTGTTACGTAAAACAATTTGCAGTACATTATTTCATTGAGGACCACGGTCTATTTCCCATACAGCGTTATAATTACTTAGACTTCACAAACCCATCGCTTTTAAACGGGCGTCTGAACGTGCGTGAGTAGTTCATTATGCAGATAGACAGATTTGATTAGCAGTTTGACCTTGAGCTGGGCCTCACACTTTAACCTCTCTAAAGACCGGGTTTGGTTCGGAAATGGAGTCATGCCCTGCTTACAGGTAGAGCTGTGGTTCTAAAACTAGACCGGTGATGGTACATAGACTTCTCCTGATGATACTGAGTTGATGCTTCATCCACACGGTTTAGTTCGGTTTGTTCTGCGGCGACTGGTTATGTAAGTCCTGGTATGTCTTGGTCATGGTACAGTCACTAATCTGATCAACGTAATATGGTCCCAATCACAGAGACATTGTTGCATTACCAGCCATTCACTCCTGCTTTTGCTAACTTTTCAAAAGAAGGTCCACCTGGAGATCTCGTAAAGCTTGATTTTCACCGAATTAACCACTGTCAAATATTTTCTTACATGTACTGAACAAGAACGAACCTGCGTGGATGTCGATGCTTCATCTGGTCTAAGAAGGTTTTCTCTTCGTTGCCGTCTATAGAAAGATTGTTCATCCCGTTCCAAGCGTTTTCTGGCCTGTGCCATTGTAAAACCATTAACTTCCTTGTTTACAAAATACGCCGCATGCCATCTTGTCTGATTGGAAAAGCGTGTACAAGTGTGCAATACAAGTGCAAGCCATTATTATTATTATTATTATTATTATTATTATTATTATTATTATTATTAAGGGCAATATTCATGTTCAGATTTTTTTTAAATATCTTCTGTCAGGAGGTACACAATTTCAATAATATAACCCCTGAAAGCACATTAACTCTGGTATATTTAATTAAGGCTTAGTGCCGGCATGTTTATGATTAATCTGCACTGTTCTAATGCAAATAAATAGATTAATGAATAAATAAAGAATGGCGTGATGAAAAGACACTGAGGCATGTGTGTTACCCTCTTTACTTCGGACTCCTCGGATCACAGGAGCAGCAGGGCTTTGCTGATGTGAAGGAGACCTCTCGACTCGTGTGTGGCTTAGCTTGAATGGGCCTTTTGAATTAAACAGTCTTACATTTGACAACAGCCGGGCGAAGCGTTCCTAAACAATCATTAGTCGGAGTCCTCTTGTTTTTGGACTTGATTGTTGTTCTTATTGATTGGACCTTCATGTAATTATGCATCAGTCATTTCATTTGTGAAAACCTCAATCATTAACGAGTGGCTTAAAGAGACTGAGATTCTCCACAATGGATTTTTGTTTGTTTGTTGGCAACGCACTTCAGTTTTGGACCGAGCCACGTCCCGTTTCAGCCTTTTTCAGTTAATTACTTTGAAAGCCAAACATTTTCTGAGTTTTTTTTCTTGGACAGCTCCTCTATCCTCCCCCTCTGTCGTCGGCGGGTCAGGAACAGGTGGAGGAAGCCAAGTGTGAAAATGTGCCGCTGCGTAAACGGCACTTATCTCTCTTTGGGGAGCGGCCTCTGGAATAGCCACTGCCTCCACTGCATCGCTATGAGCCCCGCGGGACGGATAAAGTTTAGCCATGTGTCTCCGGGGCGCTCGTGAATCTGGCTGTGTTTAATAAGGCTTCTGGATGTGAGGGTCACGTAAGCGCTGACCTGAAGCGAGCTACACTGTCTCATACAGACTGCACATAATAAAGACAGGAGCTACACTGTTTATTTGTAGGTCAATACAGTATTGGACTCTTAAAGCTGGGGTACCTGACTTTATGGTGTTGTAGAATACATTTATTTTTGCCACCTTAACACAGACCTTGTTGTGTTGTCTTCATCTAAAGTTTTATTGAGCAATGGATGATAGAAGTCTAATCTAAATGAGTGGAATTTATCTCGGGGGTGGCCGCCCCTGCTTCACGTTGTCACCACTCAATGCTGTATACGGGGTGTGAAATGTGCATGTAATTACATTCTTTGAACATTTTGAACACATGGGAGGGACTGTGAGAGCTAGAAACAAGTTTGGGCCCAAACAAAAAATGCCACTGTTTGAACAGGAAAAATCCTGTTTAAATGTGTTCTTTATAATAGGTTAAAGCAGTACTAAGTAACTCATGCCCCTAGAGGCCATAAGCGCCACTGCAGGTGTCGTAGCATGTTGCGTTTTTTTGCTGAATGTCTGTGAGAGTAAATACTACGCTGACAGAAAAGACAAAGGGAGAGAGGGATATTGTACATCCAGTTACACAATGGAGATAATTTTTTCACTCAAACTTGGCTGTAAATACTGTTTAAGTGGCGCTAGCCCGCAGTTAGCTTTGCCCGTTAGCCTGTTACCTTCTTCTTCGTCATTCCATTAGTGTGTATTGCGCCTCCAGGTTGAAACAGAGAAAGCTGCAATTGTGGTTTTCTGGCCAGAGACACCAGGGGGAGATGAAAGACCCCCCAATCGTCCCATTAACACTTGTATACCCCCAGAGGGACTACGAAAAGGATTTATTAAGGTAAACAAGTTACTTAGTACTGCTTTAAGGGTACTGCTTTGGGGAAGCTTGAGCAACTATGGGTGTTAAACAAGAGATGCACCGATCCAGCTTTTGTGGCTTCTGATACCGATACTGGGGGTTTGAGTATTATTAACCACATACCAAGAGACTTTCTTAAAAGTGTCTTTCTCTGAGTGAAAAAGTGAATGTTTCTCTTTTCTTCATTGTGAGCTCAATAAAGTCTTATTTTTTAAGATAAGATAAGAAAAGATAATCCTTTATTGATCTCACAATGGAGAAATTCACTCGTTACATTTGGCTCTCAAGAAACAGTCAGGGTGTGCAAAATAGACAGTATATAGAGGTATCTTATATACAATGTGCAGTGGGTGGAAGGTTAAAACTAACTCGGGTATTGAATTCTCCAGGGTCAGAGCTTCAAAATAAGGCACAGCATGCTCATATTCACTGAGATTTAGTTGGTGTAAGATGTATTTTTAAAACCGGTTCAGTATTGGATATTTGGAATCAATTCCTGATAAAAAAAAATTCCAGAATTGTTACCGATATCTGATACAGTATTGAATCAGTGCATCCGTACTTTAGACAGAGTAAACCCTGGACATCATTCTTCCATTAACTTTAGTTTCTTATTAATGTTTTACTGTATTTACTCTGTTTGCAGATTGGGTTTCAACAAAACAAAACGGCATCTACAAGTTGGGTCACCAAGTACATTTAGAAATTTAAAAGAGCTGTTTTAAAAGGGTTGGAGAACTATTGGTCGCCTTCAAGCTAATGGTTGAGGATCCTTGATATAGATAAATGTGTCCACTTCATTGACAATTCCTTCAGCGTGGCTGCGGGACGCTGTCAGGAGTAGTGGGCGCCCAGGGACCCATCTCCAGACCTCGCTAGATTTAAGGAGGTTTAGAAGGACCGACTGGAGGAGGAGCCCATTGATTGAGGAAACCGGAATATCCAGAGGAAAGCAACCCAGACATAAAAAACACAGATACGGATAATAGATCAGATATGTGTGCCGAGCCATGAAAAAAATATACTATTTATGTAGTGTAGAAAACATTGCACATCAACACATTAACTCCCACCTGAAACAAGCACATTTACTCCAGTTCGGCATTAAAAGCTTTTTGGAAAAAGTCAAAATAGCGACGAAAACGTGGATGAAAATGCAACAAAAGAGTGACAAAAATATGCCGGACAAGTGACAGTAACACAAGGAAAAAAGCGACAAAAGCACGACTAAAGAGTGATGAAAAAGCAACAGACAGTGCCTTACGAAAGTACTAACACACCTTGAACTTTTTCACATTTTGTCACGTTTACAACCATAAACATAAAGATTTAATTTTGAATTTTTTACTGAAAGTTCACACACAAGTAACAAACACCTGTGAAGTGAAAGGAAAATGATACATTCTGTTATTTTACAAAAAATAGAAAAGTGAAAAGTGGGGCGTGCATAAGTATTCATACAGCATGAGTTAATACTTTGTGGAACCACCTTTTGCTCCAATAACAGCCGCAAGTCTTCTGGGGGTTGACTCTACAAGGTTTGCACATCTAGAGACTGACATTTTAGCCCATTCCTCTTTACAAAACAACTCGGTCTGTTAGTTTAGGTGGACGGCCGTGTCTTGGTAAGTTCGCAGTGGTGCTATACTCTTTACATTTCTGAATGATGGATTGAACAGTGCTCCGTGAGATGTTCAAATCTTGGGAAATCTTTGTATAACTTAACGCTGCTTTAAACTTCTCCACAGCTTTATCCCTGACCTCTCTGGTGAGCTCCTTGGCCTTCATGATGTGGTTTAGAGACCAATACACTCCGACCATAGCTCTGAGGCCCTCACAGAACAGCTGGAATTATACTGAGAGTAGATTACACACAGGTGGCCTCTATTTAATGGTTAGGGCAAGGTGTGAACTTTCTGCAGTCATTAGGAATGTCCATCCATCCATTTTCTCCCACTTGTCCGTTGCCGGGTCGTGGGGGCAGCTGTTGGAGCTGCCCAAGTCACATAGCACCAGCCCCTATGGCTCCTTCTGCAGGTGGTGGGTCCACGGAAGGACGGCCTCATGGTTCCAAACGGGCCTGTTGGTCTCTCATAGGGGGCCCATTCACTCTCTCATTCATACGCCAGTGTACGCAGACACTGGAGGCAAGGAGGGTGAAGTGTCTTGCCCAAGGACACAACGACAATGTGCACCTTCAGGAGGCGGGATTCGAACCCCTGACCTTCTGATCATGAGACAACCCGCTCTACCATCTGCGCCACTGTCGCCCCTCCCATTAGGAATGTTATAAAGGCAATTTAATGCACTCAGAAAATGCTGTATGAATACTTATGCATGCCCCACTTTTCACTTTTCTATTTTTTTGAAAATTAACAGAATCATGTATCATTTTGCTTTCACTTCACAGTTGTCTGTTACTTGTGCGTGAACTTTGAGTAAAAATCTTTATGTTTAGGGTTGTAAACATGACAAAATGGGCAAAAGTTCAAGGTGTATTAGTACTTTCGCACAGGCACTGTATCTCCTCAAGTCCTCGTTCACACATTTCCAAAAGTTTTCCAGGTTCTGCCCGTCACTCGTACACCAGCGTCTCCACTCTGAAGGTCGAAGAACACATTATAGCACAGCGGCAGCCTCTCTTACGATGTGCATCAGGCAACGCTTGTAACACTCACAAATTTATGAAGGCAACATGTACATTCACTTCAGCGCTTCTTCATTATGCATTTGCTAATACCCCGCTCGTCCTTATTAAACCTTCAGTGCCAGAAGCCGGTCTCGCTCAGCCTCCCGTTAAGTCTGTATCCTCTGCACACATTGTAGTCTTGCACCTGATGCTCTTTTGTGCTCCGAGCTGTGCCATTAAGCGAACATTGTCCCCACTCCCATTGAAAAAGAGAGAAGCTTTATTTCAGCACCAAGGACAGCTTCCCCCCCCCTCAGCTCTATAAACACAGCCGCGATTCTGAACTGGAATTCGGACCTCGGAAATGAAAGGCCGCACCACTTTGAGAGAATGTACAATCACGTCTGGCCCGGGGATCGTGAGAGAGTTCCAAAGAGGATGTGGCTCAGCGGTTAGAGCAATCGTCCAAGGATCCAATATGGAGGAGGAATGGATAACGGATGTGAATAGAACATCCGGACTAATCTGGTTGATTGTATTAGCATAACCAAGACTGACACTAAACTGAAGTCAACCAGGACTAAAGGTGACAGCCCCCTCTGCCCTCCACATGGGGTCAGTCTAACTAGCTGAAGTTTAAAAAATAGCAACAAAAATGAGCCGAAAACGAGGATGAATGTGCAACAAAAGAGCGACAAAAACGGGCCAAAAAAGCAACGAAAACGGGTCAAACATGTGACAACTGATTGTAACTTTTTTGTTGTGTTGTTGCCGTGTTTTTGTCTCTTTTTTTGTCTATGTTTTATTGTGTTTTTGTTTTTTTGTTGTGTTTTTGTCACAATTTTGTCAAATTTTTCTTGTGTTTTTGTCACTTTTTTTTATCCTAGTTTTTATCACTATTTTGATGCTTTTTTGACGAGGCTTTTAGATTCGGGTAAAGCCAAACTGGAGAAAATGTGGTGGGGTTCAGGTGGGAGTTAAGAGATCAAAGGATACTGGCCATGTAGCTCTTGTAATATTTAATTTAACATTAGTCGCAGTGATGTACTTGTGTCACGTACGTTTCTTGTTACGTAACCACAGCGTTCCTGGTCTGGCTTGAAAACGTTCTACCCATAGAGCGAGGGCGGAAACAGACCCTCTTAAAGAGCAAAGGTGGGGCTGGAAATGAAACAAGTACAAGAACGGCCCCGATCTAAATCTAAACCAGGACTGTAGCCCAAAGTGAGGTCCAACATTCAGACTAAACTGATTTGCGTTATGAGATAATCAAGTCAAGGGAAGTTTATTTGTAGAGCACAATTCATACACAAGGCAATTCAAAGTGCTTCACAGTTGCATCAAATTACAAGAAAACAGATAAAATCAATCATTAAAACATCAACATAAACATTTATCAATTACAGTAAAAGGCAAGAGTGCAGATAAAATACTTTCAGTTTTCATCTGCTCGGGTAAAAAGAGCTGTTTTCAGCCTGGATTTGAACATTGTCAGAGTTGAGACCTGTCTCACATCCTCATGAAGACTGTTCCAGATTTTAGCTGAAACTGAAACGCAGCCTCACCGTGTTTAGTCCTGACTCTGGGAACCACCAGGAGACCCCTCCCTGAAGTTCTCAGGGCCCGAGATGGTTCATACGGCTCTAACATGTCAGAGATGGACTTTGGTGCTAAACCATGAAACGACTTGTACACAAGCAGAGCTGTTTTAAATTCTATTCTCTGAGTGACAGGAAGCCAGTGCAGAGACCGGAGCACTGGACTAATATTGTCGTATTTCCTGGTTCTTGTCAGGACTCGAGCAGCAGCGTTCTGGATGTTCTGCAGCTCTAACAGCTCGTTTAGAAAGGCCAGTGAGCAGCCGTTACAGTAGTCTAACCTGCTGGAGACAAATGCATGGATGAGTGTCTCCAAGTCTGGTTTTGACACTATTCCTCTGATCTTAATGTTTTTCAGATGGTAAAAAGCTGATGATGTTATTGCTTTGATGTGGCTGTTTAAGTTCAGGTCTGAGTCCATGATTACTCCTAGATTTATAACCTGATTGTTTAGAGAGAGAGACTCAAGGTGACTGATAACACTTTGTCTTTGTGTCTGTGGGCCAAAAACAATGATCTCAGTTTTGTCTGAGTTTAGTTGGAGAAAGTTGTTTTGCATCCACAAACTGATTTGTAATCAAGAAGACAATTCTAGGACTAAACGACTTCTAACCCTTTACAAAAAAAAGGTTGCCACATGGATTAACTAAATGTCATGATCTGGGGTCACTGCAGTTAATTACGTCTAGATTGAGCAACACCATGTTCCCAAAGAAAGAGATCAACTGAACATCTTGAATGGATTTGTTTTTCCCTGATGGCACGGGCGTTTTCCAGGATGACGATGCCAGGACTCATCGGACTCACAGTGTGAAAGAGTGGTTCAGGGAGCATGAGACATCATTTTCACACACACGAGTCCAGATCTTTACCCCATTCCTCACTCCGTTGTGGGCGTCACCATAGCAACGTGGAACAGAGCTGGATCAGATAAACTCTTAAATAGGTTAGGTCACGTGACCAGCCGACTAGCGACTCACAGTAACGATGAATAAGATGGATTTTGTGGTGAATTTTTAAAATGCTCTCATTATTTTAACGTTTTTACAGACACTGAATTTAAATAACGCAACGTGGTGCTTAATTCGTGCATTAACCTCTTAACCCCCACCTGAACCGAGCACTTTTTTAATCCGGTTCGACTTGACCCAAATCGAAAAGTTTCATGAAACCCCCCCATCAAAACAGGCAACCAAAAAAACTTTAAAAAAAAGGGACAAAAGCGCAAACAAAACCGACGACAAGACTGAGGATGTAAACGCTGCAAAAAAAACTTAAAAACAAAACAAAAATGGCGACAAAAACGCAACAAAAATATGACAAAAATGTGACAACAATCCATCCATTTTCTCCCACTTGTCCGTTGCCGGGTCGTGGGGGCACCTGTCCCCTATGGCTCCTCCTGCAGGTGGTGGGTCCACGGGAGGACGGCCTCATGGTTCCAAACAGGCCTGTTGGTCTCTCATAGGGGGCCCATTCACTCTCTCATTCATACACCAGTGTACACAGACACTGGAGGCAAGGAGGGTGAAGTGTCTTGCCCAAGGACACAACGACAATGTGCACCTTCAGGAGGCGGGATTCGAACCCCCAACCTTCCGATCATGAGACGACCCGCTCTACCATCTGCGCCACCATCGCCCCATGTGTGTGTGACAACAATGCGAGGGAAAATCTTATATCAGTTTTGCGGGGCCTTAGCTTTCAAATGAGGTGTTACACTGGCATAGTAGGCTGTAAGCTCCAGTCGAGAAGCTTTTAGATTTGGGTAAGTAGGTTTGGAGGAAATGTGCTCGGTTCAGGTGGGAGTTAAGAGGTTTAAACTGTGTAATGCACGGCTATAACAGTATATGTATAATTTGTACATATAGACACATATTACATGTTATGCTGCGTTTACACATAAGCACGATGCGTTACGAATGTCATTTTTCCGTCATTCGTGACGTTCGTGACGTGACTTAACGCATCTCAATGGGATTCTTAACAGAACGCATCAGTTCGTGACATTCGTGACGTTCGTGGAGAAAGTTTTTGTCTGTCAAAAAATCTTCCACGAATGTCACGAATCCCCCTCTGTTCGTGGAGTTCGCAGCGGAGCGTGTCCTTTCGTGAGGAGTAGTGGCGCTTCGTAATTCAGCGTGAGAGCATTCGTGGAGCATTCGTAGAGCGTTCGTACAGCATTCGTAGAGCATTCGTACAGCATTCGTAGAGCATTCGTAGAGCATTCGTAGCAGAATCACTGTTTTCACGCTCAACATTGACAGAAACCCACTCTACGCCCAAAGTAAATGTTGGTACCTGCAGTAGCTATGCCAAGGAAAAGTGTCACAAACTCGGCCAATCCGCGCTCCAAGCCACGGACAGCACCTGTCGCTGCCGCTCCGCGGGGTGCTGAAAGTGTTTCTCCGACCTTTCTTCCTCCTGGGTCGTACCTGATGTTCGGGAGTTGGAGCCAGACGAGCCCAATGACTCAGGGGAGAGCACGGCCTCTGCTCCGCCTCCAACCCGGTGGAAGAAGATCACTCCTCATTCGCCCAATTCTTGACAGATTTCGGACAGAACGCGAATATTCCCAGTGACCCGTAACAGCCCGTGGCAGCGCGCAACACCACGCAGCAGCGCGGGACGCATATTCGTGACCGTGCGTAATAATTCGTGCCATTAATCGTAACGCGTAGTAACAGGTCGCAACAGTTAGTGGCGGCGCGTGAAACCTCTGCCCCGAATCATCAAATTCGTGATCCTTGGCCACGAATGTGGATTTGTGGCATTCGTAACGCATCGTGCTTATGTGTAAACGCAGCATTACAGGGAGACGTATGTGAGATATAAACCCCCCCCCCCCCCCCGTTTGGAAACCACAGACAAAACACCGCGGCTGGACGTCAGCACCACGGACAGCTGCCAGGTGTTGATTGTTCGTTCACAGCTGGATCTGACCTTCAGCCCCTCACACGCCTCTAAACCAGCACCGACCGGCAAAACCTAAACTGAACACTCCGGCCGAGATAAGGGGGGGGGAATAGTAATGGCTTTCAGGAGGCTTGCTGTTTGTGGGCTGAACAGATAAAACTCAAGCTGCTGATGAGATTGGAAATACGGTTATTCGATACGATCTATTCAGAGACCGTTCGCAGTGTTGAATTGTAATTGGATGTTTATGAGGCAGTGGAGAATACATTGTGTTTAAAGATGACAACTCCTGCACTGAAACATGATGGAATAACACAATTATGAACAGCAAATGCTTTTTTTTTACCTTTTTTTTTATTTACGATAAAGTTGGGGCGACAATGTGAGACGGAACTGTGGGAGTAATGAATTTAAGCGTCTCCGAGTGGCTCCATTTGTACACGTTGTTTTTCTCCACAGCCCCCGAAACTCGCCAAATGTTGGTTATAAATAAATATCCCGACAGCCTCTCCACACTCCACACACGCGCGCCACATTTATTTGCATGCAGATGAGCTGGAATGACGGCGCGCCACTTCCAAATGTTGCTGCGTCTTCAAAACCCGCCCTTTACTCTGCCGCCGTGCAGAGGCCTCCAAACCAAAGTGGATGGAGCTGTTTGGAAATCACTCAGCTTCGGGATTGCAAATGCATCCAAAATTAAAAAGACGGTAAATTCTGGAGTTCTTGCGTCACGTTTGCAGAGACTGTAGTGACGGGCAATACCACTTTTGTTTTAAAAATTGATCCGGTGCTGATACTTTTGAGGTCTTCATCAGTCCAATACTTTGCTGCTGTGAGGATGTTTTGGTCCAGATCAATGAAGTCAGCCATCTTTATGTGTTGATATATGCTGCCTGTTATTTTACATATGCTAATTTGTTTCAATATTGGGTGCCTGGTATCGTAGCCATTATGCGTAGTTACATCCAAGGCCGTGGGAACCTAGGGTGCTGAAGGTTCTGCAGCACCCCCTGGTGAATAGTTTGTGTATTGCAAGTAATATTAGTAAATGGGAAATAACCACAGAGGGGCAATCTTGACCCTCAGCACCCCCTAACCAAAATACGTTCCCACAGCTCTGGTTACATCAATACTATAGAATTGATCTACCCATCCATCCATTTTCTTCCACTGCTGTTGGAGTTGCCCAAATTACATCGCACCAGTCCCTATGGCTCCTCGTCCACAGGAGGACGGCCTCATGGTTCTAACCGGGCCTGTTGGTCTCTCATAGGGGGGCCATTCACTCTCTCATTCATACACCAGTGTACACAGACACTGGAGGCAAGGAGGGTAAAGTGTCTTGCCCAAGGACACAACGACAATGTGCACCTTCAGGAGGCGGGATCCGATCATGAGACGACCCGCTCTACCATCTGCGCCACCGTCGTCCCGAATTGATCTACCCGCCCTAGATTATTTACACACACTTCATAAAGCAGTTTAATGCAAAGCCATACATACATACAGATGACACGGTGATGTCATGAACTTAACCCCGCCACTATATTGCCATATTTTTATTTTTCTCTGGTTTTCGTCTCATTTTTGTTGCTATTTTGACACTTTTTTCAAGAAACTCGTTGCTTTTTCATCACAATTTAGTCGTGTTTTTGTCGCTTTTTTAAAATTATGTTATTGTTGCTTTTCCAGGACTTTATCACTTCATCCTCGTTTTCGACGCTTTTTCCCTAAAGATGTGGGTGATGCCAAGCTGGGGGGAAATGTTCTCGGTTCAGGTGGAGGTTAAGAGGTTAAAAGGGCCTCAATTTGACAAAACGGGACTGAAATTTGGTCTAAACTACAGGGTAATCAGATTGGATTTGTGAAGTCAGCTGCATAACTTGCACAGCCCCCGGATTAGGACTAAACCCTGGACCAAGAAGACCAGGACTAATCCAGATGCACAAAAGTGACACTAAAGATTTTGTCAAAACTCATTTTCCACTCCATTTGCATCCCCAATGAACTTTGGCTTCCCATTAAAACAATTTACGTTCCGCCTCTCCCTTTAACCCCCTGGTGCCACCGCGTAAACACGTATTTTGTTATCTGCTAATTACTCTCCGCACTGGCGACCCACTTGTGGAGGAGAAGCTATATTTGGCAGGAGCACAAACACAGAATTATAGAAATAGAGAAATAATGCAGAGCTACATACGAGAAGCGCGGCATATGTTATGTTTGTATACAGCCTCACGAGAGGAAAGGGGGGGATAACTATAGGATATGTGGACAGATATTCTTGACATTTGTTGTACTTGGGTAATAGGGTTGGCTACTCTAAAAATAAAAAGATACCGGTGCTTTAATGATACTTGGTTTACGACAGTGCCTCTCGAAAGTACTAATACACCTTGAACTTTATGTTTACAACCATAAACATAAAGATTTTATTTTGAATTTTTTTACTGAAAGTTCACACACAAGTAACAGACAACTGTGAAGTGAAAGCAAAATGATACATGATTTTTTCAAAAAATAGAAAAGTGGAAAGTGGGGCGTGCATAAGTATTCATACAGCATTTTCTGAGTGCATTAAATTGCCTTTATAACATTCCTAATGACTGCAGAAAGTTCACACCTTGCCCTAACCATTAAATAGAGGCCACCTGTGTGTAATCTACTCTGAGTATAATTCCAGCTGTTCTGTGAGGGCCTCAGAGCTATGGTCAGAGTGTATTGGTCACTAAGCAACATCATGAAGGCCAAGGAGCTCACCAGAGAGGTCAGGGATAAAGCTGTGGAGAAGTTTAAAGCAGCGTTAAGTTATACAAAGATTTCAGAAGACTTGAACATCTCACAGAGCACTGTTGAATCCATCATTCAGAAATGGAAAGAGTATAGCACCACTGTGAACTTACCAAGACACGGCCGTCCACCTAAACTAACAGACCGAACAAGGAGAGCACTGGTCAGAAATGCAACCAAGTGCCCCAAGATAACTCTGGAGGAGCTGCGACGTCCTGCCGCTGAGCTGGAGGAATCTGTACATGGGACAACTATAAGTCGTACTCTACACAAACCTGGCCTTCATGGACGAGTGGCAAGAAGAAAGCCATTATTGAAAGGAGGCCATAAGAAATCCCGTTTGAAGTTTGCTAGAAGTCATATGGAGGACACAGCTACCATGTGGAAGAAGGTGCTTTGGTCAGATGAGACAAAAACGTTATGTATGGAGCAAACCTAACTCTGCTCATCGTCCTGAGTGCACCATCCCCAGTGTCAAATATGGTGGGGGAGCATCATGCTATGGGGCTGCTTTTCCTCAGCGGGGACTGGGAACATTGGAAGAATAGTTGGGAAGATGGATGGAGCCAAATACAGAGACATTTTGGAGGAAAACCTGCTGGAGTCAGCAAGAGAATTTAGGCTGGGGCGGAGATTCACCTTCCAGCAGGACAATGACCCTAAACACAAAGCTACATCTACAATGGAATGGTTTAAAAACAAACATATTAATGTGTTAGAATGGCCCAGTCAAAGTCCTGACCTAAATCCTATTGAAAATCTGTGGAAAGACCTGAAAACTGCTGTTCACAAACGCTCTCCTTCTAATGTGACAGAGCTTGAGTTGTTTTGTAAAGAGGAATGGGCTAAAATGTCAGTCTCTACATGTGCAAACCTTGTAGAGTCAAACCCCAGAAGACTTGCTGCTGTTATTGCAGCAAAAGGGGGTTCCACAAAGTATTAAGTCATGCTGTATGAATACTTATGCACGCCCTGGTTTTCTATTTTTTGAAAAATAACAGAATCATGTTAGCCTGGCCTTTGCCATCCGTAAACTCCGGTCAATGATCTTTTCCCTACATGTACGTCTGGGTCTGATCTCAGTGGCCGCGTTTCATCGGTTGAATTTCAACCTACCATTCAGCGAGCGCGGGAGGCGGGTGTTGTCGGTGACGTCAAGCCTTTGCGCCGCATTTGCTGGTTGTAGTTCGGCAATGGCGGCGGATACGTACGTAAAGGAAGCTCTTCAATCCGTTCCGGCTCGGCTCCCAAATATCCAGAAATTATAACTGAAGCTGCAAGCAATGCTCCCAAGAGATATGACGCTGCTTCACTCACTCGGGCGCATTACATACGTCACCAAACGCTATAGCGAAAATCAGATCCAATCGTTTCAAAGGAATTCACCCCTTTTTCAGTATGAATACAGACCGTGAAGCGGGGCGTCACAGTCCTTCTGACTTTTGGGGTTTTATGCAGGAGGTGTCCGAAAAGTTACCACAGGGATAACTGGCCAAGCGTTCATAGCGACGTCGCTTTTTGACCCTTCGACGTCGGCTCTTCCTATCATTGTTGAGCAAGAAGTTAACCAAGCGTTGGATTGTTCACCCACTAATAGGGAACGTGAGCTGGGTTTACACCGTCGCGGGACAGGTTAGTTTTACCCTGCTGCTGATGTGTTGTTGCAATAGTGACAACAGTAAGAGTAAAAGGTTGAAAGCAAAAAAGAGAAATTACGATGTTTGCATTGTTACGAGTTTATATCTCATGTCTGCCAATAATATACAGTCAGCATTGAGGCTTACAGGACAAACTACAAACTTTATGCCGCTGTGATTTAAACATTGTCCGCGTCCTGAGAGAGAGAGAGAACACGCCACTGGCTCTGGTATCAAAGAGCTCTACACAGCAGGAACATGATCAAAACACCCGCATGTGTGCCCCTCACCCACAGCTCACCCACACTCCACGTGGTCTGTATAGGAAGAAAAGGCTCGGGGAGGGGCCGCTGTTGCTCATAACTTTGCCATCGGTGTCCGTCCCCCGTTCAACCCACTGAGGTTAGCGCTCGTGCTTCACAGCAAGAAGGTCCCGGGTTCGATTCCCACCTGGACGGGGCCTTTCTGTGTGGAGTTTGCATGTTCTCCCCGTGTCTGCGTAGGTTTCCTCCGGGTACTTCGGTTTCCCCTATCACTAAAAACATGTACAATAGGCCAGGATGAATGATGTGTGTATCAATGCATGGTGGTCTGAGGGACCGTTGGCGCAGGTGTGTGCCAGGGGAAACTGAACACCACTGAGTGTGGGGTGAATGCACAAATTGTCTCATGTAAAACACTTTGTGACTATGTCTGTGAAAGGCGCTATATGAATAAAGTTCTTCTTCACTTACTGCGCGGGCCCTTTAACCTTTTCATTTGTATCACTTATTTGAGCTGAAACAACCAAGTCACTTCCTGTAATTCTGTCCCCGGACCAACAGGCCTCTAAAGATGCCACATGTTTACCTGCTTGTCTGGCATGGTTTAACGGTACCCTGCCCTATTGGTTAAATACCTGTATTGTATCCACTTTTGAACCGTCTTTCAATCAGTGCTGCAGGGAAACAGAGCAAAAAACCCATAACGTTAGTTTAGCAGTGAATAGTTCCAGGATCTTTCAAATGTCAATATTCTTGGACATGTTTAAAAAGTGCATGAATCTTTAAAAGAATAAAAGTAACATCACATATTCACAGGAGAAAAATGCAAATAGATATTTTTCCTAAAACCTTTCATGATCCAGGAGTGGGCCGCGGGGACATTTTCGAGCTTGACATTGTTGTTGACGTTCAGCCTCATTGCCGGAATCAACTTAATTTTTGAAGACGTCCTGGATTTTGATTTTAAAGTCAAACTACTAAATGTTAAAATGAGTGAAAATACATTTGTAGTCATGGCTGGTCATCGAAACACCAGTTGGGGACCTCTGCTTTGGTGTACGGTCAGCACTCAGCGCTATTGTAGCCCCACAGCCAGACTGACCTGCTTTCTCTCACTACCTGCTGGTTTCTCTTCACTCTCTGGCTCCCACTGTCCAAAAATTAATGTTTGGGAGAAAATGTGGTTCTAAATTGCACATAGCGAGCGTGGGAGCGCGTATATACTGTTACCCCCCCCCCCCCCCCCCCCCGGACAGACTGCAGCAACAACCGTCTCACAGGAGATTGAAGAGAGAAAAGGAATGAATAACACAGAGAGTCTTATGTTCAAAATAAATTAGCTGCGAAAAATATTACAAATTCTAATCCAGAAATCCTCAGCACCACAGATGTTTTTTAAATTTTTCCAAATAAAGCAAGATCCATATAAGTAGCAGCATCCATAAAGCAACTCAAAAAACAAAGATGAATTAATAACATTTTAATAAACAATAAGTCACATTATGAGAAATCTACTTTTTGTTTGCTTTAGGCCACGTTATTGATATCTCGTTAAAAACATGGAGTAGTATTTGACTTTCCTTACGCACATCTGTTAAAGCTGTAGTCTGCTGTCTGAATCAAACTGTGAAAGTCGTAGGTGTTTGAGAGAAATCCCTCGGCTGTTGCGTTTGTAGCTCTCACGTCCCGATTGTTCGCTCGAGTTCATTTGAAGCCCGTCTCAGGCGGAGTTCATACCAGGTTGTGCTAATTTAACCTCTGACTTCCTGGCTGTGGAAAATGCGCTATATTTTGACACAACAGCGCACGTGGTCTGTTTTTCTGTTTTAAATGTCACGTTTACAATGTAGATCTATGATGCCAATACTACAAAAAAAAAAACAATTAGATTACCACAGCTTTAACTTTGTTCATTTCTTCCTTGTTTTGTCTTCTACTGTAGAAGACAAAGAATATTTCCTTGTATACTGTAAGAAAAGCACGAAACAGTCCTCCACATTTTGAAAGCCCATAATCCGCTCAAAGTCTGTGGCAGTCATGCTGTTTGATTTAGTTAGTAGTTATTCCCACTGCGTCCAGTGGGGGAGCCACAGGCAAACTCCCCACCAGCGCTTTCCTCTGTACTTTAGAGCCACTGTCTAATCAAATATATATATATATATATGGATGTATGTATGATGCGGGGCGTATTTTAAATGTTGGGTGTATATATAAAAAAATTAAAAAATAAATGTGTATGTATACATATATATACATACATACATGCACACACACACACACACACACACACACACACACACACAAGCATACATATATACACATAATATGTATGTGTATATATTATATACACATACATACACACAATATACAATATATCATTAGGACTAAATAAATAGATAGAAAAACTAAAAAGGTGGGTTTTGAGCCTGCTCTCTGTTCTCTGTGGTCCTGAGCTCCTCCTCAGGTCGTTCCAGAGGCGAGGGCCATAATATTGGAAAGACGCCTCGCCGTGAGTCTTTCTGTTGACTTTAGGAATAACTAGGAGACCCCTGCCCGAGGAGCGAAGGGGCCGTGAGCGACTCTAAAACTGGTGTAATGTGGTCCCTCCTCTGGTCTTCGCTGCTGAATTTTGTAAAAGTTGTAAACCTGAGATACTATATTTGGGAAGAAAGCAGGGCATTACAGTAGTCGATACGACTGGTGATAAAAGCATGCATTAGGGTCTCCGTGTTGGCCCGAGAGAGAATGGGGCGCCATGTTCTTTAGATGTAAAAACCTATCTTTGTGATATTCTTAATGTGTTAAACCTGATAAGGACTGAGCTCTCGGGGTCATATTTTGCATAACTGACTTTCAGACTGTAAACAACCGCACACACATACCCCTCCCTAACCCCGCCCCCGTCGTCCTGCGTCTGCCTCAGCACGTTTCTGCAGCCCCGCCCCCTGGTCAATGGCCAGTCATCGTGTATTTCCCATGTCTTGATGTTTCTATATATGTGCTTTGCCTTAACCTGATTGTAATTGTCTTCTTTTTAAGGCACATTGAGTTGCCCTGTGTACGAAATGAGCGGTATAAATGAAGTTGCCTTGTGTGCAATTAAAGTCAGCTCAGAGTCACACCTAGTTTCTTCACCTGTGAGGAAGGATTAAAAGACAATGACTGTAGTTTGGGTAAACGTTTCTTAAGGAGAAAACTTTTGCATCTCAGCTTTAACCTGGACAAAACTGTGCAGTGTTTCCTCTGGAACAAGTAGACAACCAGATTTATTTAAAGCCGTGTTACTTTGGGTAGATCAAATATTACATCTGATAGTGTCGATCTTTCCCCTGGTCTGCAAACGCCTCACAGAGAGCGTCTGTGGGGTTTAAAGGAGGTCTGTTAAAATCAGGATTTAAAACTTTTTCTATTGTTGAGAATAGGACTTTTGGGTTATTTTTGTGGTTGGTGATTATCGTGGAAAATAGTTTATTTCTTGCATTTCTTATTGCTGTATTGCAGGTCTTTTGTTGAGCGCGGAATATTTGAAAATGTTGACAATTTGACAATGAACTTCTCCATCTGTCTGTACGTGTTTGCAGGTCTGTATTACAGTTTCAAAGCTGCAGTGAAGTCGTCCTGCTTTCATAGCAACACAATCTTCTACTTACCTCTGCAAAGTGAAGTCGGCGCGTGGATTATCAGCTCTGCTTTTTATTGCCAGATGGCGAGATAGTGCCGCTCAGAGATATGGAACAGCCCTATAGGTCACACTGGGTTTTATCTTCTCCCTGACACACAGGGGGTATGGGAAGATGAGATAAAGACGCCGCGGTTTGTGCTGTTATGCTTCATAAAGCCAATATTCACACAGTCACACGGCAGCGATATTAAAGAGGGAATACAATGCGAAATTGACTTTTTAGAGCTTTTTTTTCTTTTTCTACCATGTTACAATGTTGTTCCATCGCCAAAACGCTTCTTGAAGTCGTGTTTTTTGAGCACAGGGTGACCACATATCGCATCACGGAAGTCAGCGGTACAGAGTGTGTGTCTGTGTCAACCTGAGGAGTCTAAACAAGTGCTTCTTCATCAACAAAAAGAACCGCGGGGATGTGTGAGCAAAGCAGGATATTAATGAGAGACAGAAGTTGCCGCTTGGGGCCTATCGTTACTTGACTTTAAACCTCTCCGGATTCTTTGCAGATAGAAGACGGGTTTTCAGCGGCGTTGCTAATATCAAAAATAGCTCTGCTTTGATAGTAGGGCGAGGGGGAACGCGGGTTTTCTCGTGCCCCTCCACAGACAGTTACAAACTCCGTATCCGGGACGCTCGAGACGGGGCCTTCGTTAAAAGTGGGACAAAACAACGGGGCTGCTGAAATCCACTGGGACACGGGACGCACAGCTCGACACCCTGGTTTTGTAAAGTTTCAATTTACACTAATGACTGACCACAATCTAAACATTTGGCAACTATAAATATTACTTAAATGGGTAAACTCTCACTTGCTTTAAACCATGTTATAACTTTGTTCCCTCGTTAAAGACTGACCTGGAGCAGTTTTTCACTACATTCACGCTTTTTTGAGTAATCCACGAGTAATCCATTGTTATGTCATTCTCACAGCGACATCATTACAAATTATAAAACGTAAAATATCAATGCTTAATAATTCATAGAGCTCTCCTCCACAGCAGCCTATACCTACTGCACATGTAAATATATATATGGCGCTTGGATATTAGCCCTAGCGCTGCTCCGCCTGGTCCTAAGTGGCTCGGTGATGATTGGCAAAGCTAAACCCCCTCGCTGCAGCGGCTGCTCTTAACCCTGTGGCCTTTTGTTGCCATGTTCATCTTCCATTGAACCCAGGCCCCTGTATTAGGCAAAATGGGAGTGGGTTTGCAGATCAAAGTGGCATTTCTCGGATTCTTAGTGAGATTGGGTTAGTGTGATTCATTTTTGGTAAAACGGGGATTTTCTCTCCAGCTCTTTCCTAGTATTTGAACATACACTTTTTGTTCTGACTGTGTTGAACATAATCTGAACGTTTAGGTGTAAAGGATGGTTATTGTTGTGATGTCTATTCGATACAGATATTGTGTGCAGCCCTACTTTGCCCACTCATTACATCCTCAACCCTAAGCTATCGGCCTCTGTTGGGATGTGTAAGCTCCTTTTCCTTTCTGTAGGGAACCCTCTGAGGTCTCTTGGCTGGAGGAGATAATAATCGAGGGATTGAGAGCTCATATCCCCGTTTCTGAAAGATGAAAAAGGGAACTGCTCTTATCATTGGGACTGTATACTCTGCTCGTATAGGGATAATTCATTTTTATCCCTTAGACCTTTCTCTTCATCCTCCCTGGTATGTTTGATAAAGTACAATTGACTAGTTCTCAAGTTTGACTCATTATTATTAGAAATTGTATTGATTTTCTTTTTTGTCACTCGTTGTACTAAAAAGAACAGCGCTGGCATTAAAGTTTTGTCACAAACCGGGAGAAATGTTTCAGAAAGTGCACGTTGAGCGATGGTGGTGCCAGCGGGAAATGCAAGAACCCATGAAACCAACATATTTTTCAGATTGTATTTTTTTCCTATTTCGCTCATATCATCCAATGGTCCCATTTGCTTCTTATAATGGAAAAAGAAATAGCATAAAGAGGAGTCAATGCTTACGGAACAAATTGTGGAGGGGTCTGTAATGAATTATAGCTCCTATAGTCCTTTAAAGGGACTAGAAGCAAGTTGGTCATTTTACACTCACTACTGCCACCTCAGGTCATACGCGTAACTGCAGTATCTATATTAAGCTCGTGCAAACTGTTACATATTGTTTGTTTGTAATCATTTAGTACAATAATCGAAATCGTAATTCATCTTGATGAATTGCACAGCCCTACAAAGCAATACAATGTCCTCGCTGATACGATTTTGCTGTTTTTCCCAAGAAGAACACCACCAGCTCCACATTTACCCCTTTTATACCAGATATAATCGTTCAGAAATGGCCTCATGACTCACCAAAATTCTTCACAGGTGCCAAGTCAAACCAAAGACCTCAAGAGCCAAATCACTTCAATTATGTCCATTTGAGCCACTTTCACCGCGCGATGTCAAAGGAAGCCTATTTTAAAATCGAGCTTAGACCAAGTTTCCTGCCCTCCGTCAGCTTTCAAAATTACACCGCGGCGCCTTTGAAAGTCCGGTCCGTTTGTCAAACTGAATCTGCGGCGAGCGTCCAGCTGTCTTTCTCTGCAGCGTGGAGCGAAGCATCATGGGTAGACCGGGAAGTGCTGAAACGATAACTTTATGCCGCTGGTTTTGAGCGCTGGAGAGTCGGTGGTGACAGGCCGTTTGTGAGCCGGACCAAGTTACACTGGAAAGAAACGGCCACTGTCAAATATCCGCGGGAATATTACTTAGAGGAGATGGAGGCTGTGAGGAGAGATTCAGGGAGGCAAAGGGTATATTTGTCAGGTGTTATTGTGACGAATGAATGGATTGTAGCTTTGTATTTTGCAACTAATCATTTACATATTAACTCATTGATATTTACTTAGCAGGACAGCAGCTCTTTTCATTCACTCAAAAATCATCAATTTATTATAACATGTCTCTGCACCACAGATTTGAATTGACACGCGTGCACTCGCCACAAAAGAGCATCTCGAGATAAAGGCAAAAGCACTGCTCATGCAAATAATGATAAACTGACGTCAAAGCCTGTCCGCAAGGCTAAAGGTTTCAATTGGTTTCAATTGGTTTCCTACGAGTTCACGAGTAAATAAAGAC
This sequence comes from Proterorhinus semilunaris, assembly GCA_021464625.1. Taxonomy (NCBI): domain Eukaryota; kingdom Metazoa; phylum Chordata; class Actinopteri; order Gobiiformes; family Gobiidae; genus Proterorhinus; species Proterorhinus semilunaris. The sequence goes on along the minus strand of CM038358.1, from coordinate 24,456,769 downwards.
ACCCCCTTGATCTCGCGTCAATCCGCCTGACATGTTCCTTCAAAGACCAGTACTTTATGAATATTTTAGTTTAGTTTCCTTTGCTATCAGTAAAGTGAGCTTCTGTTCTGTTTTATTGTTCATGTATTTAAAGACCTTCAGTACAGGCTACATTCTGTATTTCTGTATCGCTCTCCGGTGTAGTTTGATTGGAAAAGTGAAAATAATTGAAAAATGGGGCCTAACCATTTACCATAAAACGATTAAAACAGATTTCCAACTGCTGTCACTCCCAATTATAACACAGTGTGTGTTCCTTTCAGATTTCCGATCTCATGCGGTTCACTTGTACCGAACTGGCCTCCCTCCATTCACTATTATTGCGCTCAATCTCAGCATGGTTTAACATTAGCGGCATACATAGGGCAAAATATATATACTCGGTGATGCATTGTGGGATACTCAGCGACATCAGGAAAGCTTTACTGCAAGTGCGTCTCTTTTTTGGCAGAAGACATTGATTGAGGGATGAGTAGATGCATGAGCACGATGATGAATGAGCATAGGAGATGTCGTCCCTGGCTGGCGGTGGTGGATGAAGAGGGGGGTCGCAGCGTGAGTTTGGAAGCGAGATAGTGAAGAAGCTTGAATGTTGGATCCTGGGCGAGGATTGGCTGAGGCGGAGGCGCGGCGGCCGTGGTGAGAGGCCGCGGAGGAGGTGAGGCTGGAGACGGGGCGATGATTGGAGGATGATGGTGCATTATGTCCTCAAGGTTGAACTCACACTCAGCCTCATTCATGTTTGAGAAGAGGCTGAAATACAAACTCATGTAAATTAAAGCCGTACTAAGTAACGCTTGCCCCTAGAGGCCATAAGCGCAACTGCAGGTGTCGTAGCAATTTACGATTTTCTAACTTATTAAATGTCTTGGAGAGTAAATACTACGCTGACAGAAAAGCCGAAGGGAGAGGGGGATGTTGTACCTCCAGTTTTACAATGGAAATATTATTTTTCACTCAAACTTGGCTGTAAATACTGTTTAAAATGGCGCTAGCCCGCAGTTAGCTTTGCCCGTTAGCCTGTTAGCGTCTTCTTCCTGGTTCTATTAGTGTGTATTGGTGGCTCTGACCCCGTGGCAGTCAAGTTGCAAGCATGGTTTTCTGACCAGAGACACCAGGGGGAGATGAAAGACCCTCCAAACATCACATTAACACTTGTATTACCCCCAGAGGGACTACGGAAAGGATTTATTAAGGTAAACACGTTACTTAGTACCGCTTTAATACAGGAATCAGAAGTTAGCACAGGAACTATGAACCCCACGGAGAGGTTATTTTAGTGTTACAAAAGATGTCCTACTGTCTAAATAATTGCAGTAAAATAATAATTCAAATTTCAATTCAATAGCATTTTTGCCCCCCCACCCCTACGGTATGTTTCACCTTAAGTTTTATGTTTAGTTCTGTTTAATTTCATCTTTAGATCTGGTTAAGAATTGTTTTCTGTTTTCAATCATCATTTACCAATTATACTTTTTTGGTACAATGTTATGTACATGAATTATAGTATTTTTTATTTAAGTCATATTTCACTACATCTTTTAAATGTAATTGATCCTTGTTGGCAAAGTGTTCAAAGCAAGTTATGCGAACATAGGATTTCTCTGAGATCCGGATCACAGTATAGAGACTATTGTGAGCTCTTTTCACACTGCCTTTCTATTCTCAATTCAGCAGCGCAGCCTCAAGGTCAAGAGAGCTGCTGCTGTTTTGGACGAACATAGACCGAGTCTGCACCAATCATTCATAACATTTCACTCCTGACCTGCCCCCCACCGCTGAATACTTTTGAGGAAAATACCCAATCTCTTTTTTATACTTCAATAGACTTCGCTGTATAGAATGCCCAAGTCATTCCACAAAAGGAATAAAGTCTAGTTCAGGGGCACCAGTCAAAATGTTTTGACAAATTATGGACATTCAGGAAGAAAGTCTCACACAATTTAATTAACCCATATCTGAAGTAATGAAGTTCTTGAATCTTTTAACTCTACTGATGAAATCAAAGCACAAGAACACTAAGAAACCCAAACTTTAAATGCCAATTTATTCAAACTTAGGTCACACACAACTTAAAGCATCACGTTATTAAGGTGTAATTTATAACAGACATTCAAAGCGTAAAATGACAATTAGAAGTTGATGGAGAATCGTTACATTGGTTTGATTCATTTTTAACATGGTTTGGCCCTGGTCGGTTACTAGGGGCTAATAAAATATCAGTAAAATTAGTCAAAAGGGGTATTTGGGCAAAGCTAAATGGCTTATAATTGACACCAAGCCGAGGCGAGTTCTGCCTGGAGGCCAAGGGAGGTGGAACACTGGTTTGTGGGGCTTACGGTCCGACAGGTCAAGGTCCGGCACCGTGGTCGTCAGCCCGAGAGGAGCCAGGTGCGGGTTGGCTTCAGTCGATTCTCTCCGTACGTGGGTCCCCAGAGACTCTCCGGTTCGGGCTCGCTCAGGCCCGGCGCGTGCGTGTGGTTGGACCGTGCACGCTCGTGGGACAACGCAGGGTGGTTCTTTAGAACTATTGTGGCTGGTATTGGTCAGACCCGTTTAGAGCTTGATTATGTTGCGAAAAAGTTAAGTTAAATTAAGTTTGTGCATAAAGTTAACGTTACCAAGACTTGCTCCAACGGTAAATTGTTGACATAAAACAATACGTAAACGTTTACTAAGCTTAAAAATTGATATAAAGATAAACTACGAAAAATAAATGAAAAGGGAGAAACACGAGGTTTGAAATAGGGTAAAACAGCGCGTGACCAGAATGTTCACTTTGCTTAAGATTAAGAGGACAAGAGAAAACAGGAGAAGAGAATGATCAGTGTCTGATCACTAGTTTTAGTCTTTTGGGAAGTGGGCGGTCCTGGGGGGCCGTACCTCTATTACCCCGCTGATACTCCATCAATATTGTTAAATTTAACTAGGCAAACTTTAAACATATAAGGCCTTACTTGACGGTAGAGACAGCAGAGGTTTATGATATTTAGCCACATTAATTATTGTCACACGACTTAGTCTCACACGTCTGAGAGCACTTTGAAGCCACTCAAGTATAACATTTTAGATTTTGAGAGCTATCAGAAGTTTCTGGATGCTTGCCGTATTTTGAAAGTTCTAAATGGACTGGCTCCTCCACCCTTAATGGATTTTATATGTAGAAAAAACAATACTGGAGTAAGAACCAGAGCAGTAACCGGGGAGACTGCAGTGTGCAAAGGCGCTGGACTAAATTCAGTCAAAGGGTGCCGTCCATCAGAGGCTCAACATTATGGAAAACTTTGCCAGAGCACATACGAAACTGTGGGACCTTCCTAACATTTAAAGGGGTCCTTAAAAATGGGTTGAAATCCAAACAGTCATGCTCCCAGTAATGAACTTTTCAGTGGACTTTCTCTTTATTCCTGTTGTGCTATTGCTTAACTAATTGTGTGTGTTCGCTTTTTCTACCTGCCTTAGGACAATGGACGCAATTTAACTTTTGTGCTAATTCCAGCATATTTATGTGGAAGCTGTCGGCCGACACATTGATTAATATGTACTGTCCTAATTCAAATAAATAAATGAATGAAATGCTTGTGGCTTAACGTGAGAGCAGTAAAAGATTAAAACATCAACACATTAAAACCTTAAAATCAATACACACATGGCACACATGGCGAGTCAAACATATAAGGCACATTATCATCAAAGGCAAGTTTTATAAAGTTACTTTGGAACACAAGATGAAACAGTGAGAAGTCAAGTTATTGATTAGTGTGGTCTTCCTTCTTCTTGAGAGGTCCGAAGCCAGCAGTTCTTTCAGAACTATTTTATTCCAATATTTTGAATCTGTTTCTTTCTTTGTTAATCTGGCATTCCCTTGCAGAATGTTCCTGTCTGCGTTAGGACCTTTATCTGACCTCAAACACAGGGCCAGGAGCGAAGGTTTCAGCTGAGTCAGGGCTGGCCACCCCCCATTTCAGTCCTTGTGGCTTAAACAAAGGAGTGTTAAGTTTGGCTTGAGCTGTGAGCCCATAGGAAGACTCCCATCTGCGGACGGTCACAGGCCTACATTTTTGTGGCGCGAGTTCCTGTTTAACTTTTAACGTAATTCGCTCTTCCGCTGGGGTTTTTGCCCTTTAGCAAATGGCCAAAACAAAGAGTGGCAGTTAGGCAAAACTGATAGGTAATCCATCTTTGTTGATTAGATGATCAGAGTTCAGTCCCAAAGAGCTCATATGCTACACCAAGAAGTAATATTTCTTTATTTGTGAATATTATGTCTATGAGTTAAACAAATAGTGCCCCTGGGCCGTCAACAAATTGTCGGGGCACAGGGTGAGGGAGTTTCACAACAACATGGCAGTCGGTAGGCCCCCTGTTTGTAAATAGACTCGTAATAGAGAATGTGCTCCTTCATGGACCCCCCTGGTCAGTCGAGAGTTGGTTTTCAAAAGTATATGAGCATTATTTGTTACACTCTGTAAACAAAATAATTTTAATAATTTAGAAACAAGGTGGGGTCGCTCCATGTCTTCACTGCGCAGCCAATCGAGCAGCTTTTCAGATCACTCCATATCGACAGTTCACAGAAATACCACTAACGATGACCCAGGAACTTTCAGACAACCCTCACACTATTGTTTGTCTTAGGAGCGCACAATGTAGTTTTAATATGGGAAAAAATTAAGCAAAATAGTTAAAATTATTCTATCAACACTTATATCGTTAGTCTGGTGTTAGTCAGGCTAGCTGTTAGCGTAGAAATGTGCTGGACTGACCTATGTCAAAAATCCTGAAATATCCCTTTAAGAGAGCAACACGGTAAACTCCGCCCCCTTTTCCCTGTGTGTGCGTCTCCATGGGGACCGCTGTCAGTCAAAGCAGATCAAACTTTCTTAACTATTACAATGAGCGGAGCAATTTTCCTAGCGCTTTATGGATATTTTTAATATTTGTGAAATGAATCAAAGGTACAAAAATAAACTTAACAATAACAAAACCACACTCTTGTTTTTAGGATTCTTGGCTGGTAGGATTTATTTGACCAGAAGCACCGGGTGATGGCAGAGGACTTAGGACAGATGTGCTGCAGTGTTACCTTTTTAAAAAGCAGCTCACGTAAGATGGTAAAGTCTAGTTTACACAGTGTGACTGTTCTTGTCAGCACATGAAAGGTGCACTCAAATTTGACATTATGACATTTCTTTTACAGATCAATTACTCAAAAACTTGCATAAGCGACTGTGTTATTTGGAACACAGTAGTGTTCCAAATAATAGCAGTCCAACATGACTAGGTGCAGTAGATTCTTAGAAACACAGACAGACCCAGCATTCATGCTCTTACTTCTGTGTAGTTGAATATTCAATTGAAAGGGGTGTGTTCAAAATAATAGCAGTGGGGAGTTGAATTGGTGAGGTCAATCATTCTGTGGAAAAACAGGTTTGAATCAGGTGGCCCTTATTTTAGGAAGTCGGCACATGTTATACATGCATTTCACTTTGAAATCCTGAAGAAAAATGAGTCGTTCAAGACATTGTTCAGAAGAACAGCGTTCTTTAGTTAAAATTTTGATTGGAGGGGTTAAAATTATCTCCAGCGCGTTAAAATGGAAAGCAAAAACAGAGAGACGTGGAAGAAAATGGTAGACAATCATTCGAATGGATCGAACTCCAAAGGCTCAGCCAATGATCAGCTCCAGGATGATCAAAGACAGTCTGGAGTTACTTGTGAGGACTGGGACAGTTAGAAGACGCCTGTGTGGAGCTAATGTATTTACAAGAAGCCCCCGCAAAGTCCCACAGTTACAAATAAGACATGCGCTTAATTATTTTTTCTTCAAAATAACACATCAACTGGCCTAAGGAGAAATGGAGCAATATTTTGTGGACTGATGAAAGTAAAATTGTTCTTTTTCAAGAACAATCCCAAACTCTGAATCCAAGCCACAGTCGACTCTGAAGACAGTGAAGCATAGTGGGGCATCATGATATGGGCATGTTTCTCTAACTATGGTGTGGGGCCTATTCATCGAATACCAGGGATCATGGGTTAGTTTGGATATATCAAAATACTTGAAGAGGTCATGTTGCCATATGCTGAAGAGGAAATGCCCTTGAAACGGGTGTTTCAACAAGACAATGACCCCAAACACACCTGTAAGCGAAATCTTTGTTCCAGACCAAGAAAATTAATGTTATGCAGTGGCCTGCCCAATTTCCAGACCTTAATCCCATAGAAAACTTGTGGGGTGACATCAAAAATGCCATTTCTGATGAAAAACCAAGGAACTGTGGAATGTTGTCAAAGCATGTTGGGCGGGTGTCGACAGGGGCCAGAAGTTGGTTGACTCGATGCAACACTGATGTGAAGCAGTTCTAAAAAACTGTGGTCATACAACTAAATATTAGTGTATTGATTCACAGGAAAGCTAAATCCTACGGGGAATATTTATTTATGCAGTACATACTGAGCGTGTAAAGACAAATGCAGACACTGCTATTTTTCTGAACAGCCCAATGGTCATTTTTTTTTGCAATTTTCTGTAAAGTACTTGAAGAAATTAAACATTTCTCTTCATGTTTTCATTTAGGAAACCATGGGCAATGGGCATGTTGTGCTTAACTAACGTTTTTGAACACACTGGTTTTATTTTGACCACAACTGTAGATACAGGATGTGGACCTGTACGATGGAGAACATTTGCTTGTGTATCAAGCTGCTGGCCCTCATCCCAAAGTACGGCCGTGCCAAGTTTGCTCAGATAAGGGTTATTGGCGCGGTCCTGTAGAGATGCTGCAATGTTTCGGACAATTTGATTTACAATATGCTTTAGTTGCTCTGGTCTTATCATAATGGCAGCTGCACAAAGTGAATATGTTCTACTATTTTACATTGATTTACTCTGAGGTCATTGTTTTGGGGGAAATTTGCTGTAACTTCCGTACAATCTTCTTCATCTTCCTCTTCTTCTCTCTCCTGCTTTTCTCTGAAAAAATATTCATGAGGAGAGTCACAATTACAGAAACATTACACCCACACAAAACCCACAGTAAATATGAATGAATGCAGTAGCAATGTGGAAGATCAACGTTGACATTTGACCTCCCAAAGCAATTTAGTATGCACTCTCATGTTGACAATACATACAACTAGTTTAGCTCTGGTTAAATCTGGCTTCAGAGCTCATTATGTCTTGGTCAGTTGCTGGTTAAGTCCTATATTGTTGAAACTGGTTATTCCCGGTTAGTTTGAACCACTTGTTGACACTTTTGAGTTCCAAGTTAATGATCCGACACAGCTGCTGTCGTCTCCTGATGCAAAAATATTTGTATCGTTGGCAAACACGATACATTTAAGTACTTGAGACGTATTTTCCACACAGGTTTGGACAAGCAGCAGATATACAGGCTTCGTAGGAGGAGACTTAGCAGTGGTACCTCATTTGAAAGCCAAGACCCTCTAGTTTCTAAAACATGGGTGCACAATGGCGAGTGCAAGCTAGAAAAACATAGCATATAGCTTTTAGTGTGCAAGTTGTAACAAATTTACCATCTGAAATCACTAGTATTATAGTATTAAGGCCCTAAATCTGACGTGTTACTGAGATAATGCTTCTCATTTTGCACATGAGCAAATGTTTGGTAAATGTCTGTGTGAGGGAAACATGACTTCATCCCTAACTGTAATCACAACCCTAACCCCTGACTCTACACCTAACCCTAACTCCCTGATTGGGGGGATGGCAAGTAACGGGATAATAACTACCCCTGCACCCAGCACCTTGTGTCGGTAAGCACCTGCTCTCTCAAGTAGAATGTGCTTTGTGAACTAAATACGGATGTGGAAACCTAAAATACACATTTAATCCAAAACAGATTAGCCTCTGAATCAGACATCATGATTGTTCTATTTTGTAACATATATTGCAGTGACTTTCCCCTCTCCCAACCTGGCAACCCGGCAGCCCTCAGTCCCCCATGGTGTGACTTCCCTTTCACACGGTCGCCTGTCAGTACCTCGCCTCCCGTTGACAGTAATCTGCTCTGCCGGGCAATGGGAACAAAACAGATCCGTGTTATGAACAAAATAAGCAATTTCAAAGTTGAGCTGATGAGTTAATGAAATATATTCATTTACGAAGGCTTGGAAACGTTCTGATTTACTGGCCTGTGTCAGAATGTGGACAATACTAATGAGAGATACACAACACTTTTATTATTGCTCGTGAGTGAGCAACAGCCGTGTCAGCGATAGCAAAGAATGAAAGAAGTTACGGTTTTGCATTTGAACGCAACCCAGCCTAAAATGCCCCCCCACAAAATCCCCAATCTACTCCCTCTCTAATCTACGCGCTCTTGTATTTCCCATCAGGCTTTGCGACGGTGGACCGTGCGCCGACTAGAATGACCGGCAAGACCCAGACGAGCAACGTGACCAACAAGAATGACCCTCGCTCCCTCAACTCGCGCGTCTTCATCGGAAACCTGAACACGGCGGCGGTGACCAAGGGGGACATCGAGGCGCTGTTCAGCAAATACGGGAAGATCGTGGGCTGCTCCGTGCACAAGGGCTTCGCCTTCGTACAGTACTCCAGCGAGAGGAACGCCCGGGCCGCCGTGTCCGGGGAGAACAACCGGGTCATCGCCGGGCAGTGTCTAGGTAATGTGTGTGTCATATCGCTAAGCATTATGGGAGTGGCAGCAACTGAAAACTAATGGAGATTTTAAAAGTGAAAATACTGGAGTCATTGTTCACATTAAAACATTTGGACCCCACAGTGTGTTAGATGTGTTTACCAGCAGTAACTCAGCACTTTTTATACTGTTTTTATCCAATGTTAGTCTATGGGAATGTATGCTAACAGCTGCGAAGATGGCGGATCTCCATGGTAACTGTGGAATTTCCCGAACTCTATACATTATGATTGTACTGTATATAATACGGGTTGTTCCGATACCACTTTTCCATTTCTATCATGAGTCGAAATTTTGTTCTGGATCCAAAAAAAATTTACATTTGCAAAAAAAAAAAAATTCAATTGTAACACGACAGCAACTCAAGAAATTTATATTTTTTTGACTTTTTGACTTATTTTGTGATCTTTCGTGCCTAGGGGTGGAAACTATTTTCGATACCGGCGCTTTTTCCGATACCTATACTAAAATATTTGTCATATAGAACCATAAAACAGAACAATAATGTAAATGTATTCCGTCCATCCATAAAAGACCATTTCTTTTAAAGATGAATTATTTATTTTCGGTAAAACAAATATTTCATTTTTTTTTCTGTATCTGTTTTTGTATTTTTTTTTTTATACCAATAGAACCTAAACTTTTTTTTCTCAATACCATACTGGTATCATTCAACGGCACCCGGCCCACTCCAAACACTGAGTCCTTATAAACTATATGGCACTGGGAAATATGATGTCGGTGTCTAATCCCAATTCCACCATAGAGAGAAAAAAAAAAAATGGCGTAACTATCCTCTACTTTCTGTGGTTTTAGTGAGCACAATGCAGACACATTATGAAACATCAAAGAAACAACCAGGCAAAAGTCAAACTGATATTGGAGCGCAAATAACATTAGCAGAGTGAAATCAATCTGGAAAGGCTTCAGGCAGAGGACAGACTTTTATTCAGATATTTGCTGCTGATTGGATCAAGTGTTTTTTTTTATTTCTTTTTTTCAAGTAAGTGTAGCAGCTGTCTATGGAGGATTGAAAGTGCCACAATTAAATAAATAAATGCACCATTAAATAATTAAATAAATGTGTCATTAATTAAATAAATGTGTCATTAATTAAATAAATGTGTCATTAATTAATTAAATTACCAATGATTCTGTGTAAAAAAATATATATAATTATTTATCTATTTAATTAATTATTTCATGGTCCTGTGTTGCAGTGTTTCATGAATTAATTTTATCTGTCAAACTCGCCCATCAAAAGTTGTGGGCGGGCTAAAGCCTGGTTAACTCAAATCTAGTCTAATCCATTGCTTTGGCCTGAAGTGTTTTTTGGAAACATGCCGGCTACGCTGATGGAGGACCTTCATGAGGTTTCAAGGGAGTTGGTGCGAGATATTTTCGACCTTGCTGAGTATGTGGAAGCAGGGCCTGCAGACCCTGAGCATACAGAATAAAGCGGAGGAATTTATTGAAGTTCTTGGAGTTATTTCCACATTTTCTGACCAAGGCATTGACTGTAGAGTGACCGAAATTTTAGAAGAAGTACTCTACAGGGGTGCTAGTTGGAATGTGCCGTTGCCTCAATGCCCCGGTCGCAATGTACCGCATCCATTGGTTTTACCGCCACCTACCGGGCGGATGAGTGCTCTTTACGATTATTGAGAAACAGCAGATATTAATTTAAAAAAAGTTATTTCTTGACATCCCTTGATGGAGTGATCGAGGCTTGTGTTTAGTTGTTTTTGCTTGAGTATTCAAACCTACGTAAGGGAGAATAGCGCCACCCAGCGTATCGGAGTATGTTCACTAGTCTGCGTTAATCCATTATTCTGGAATTGATTTGCCTTGACTCGATGAGCAGGATGACCAATCAGGTGTTAGGACCCACCCCTCAAACTTTGATGGGCGAGTTTGACAGATAAAATTAATTCATGAAACACTGCAACACAGGACCATGAAATAATTAATTAAATAGATAAATAATTATATATATTTTTTTACACAGAATCATTGGTAATTTAATTAATTAATTACACATTTAATTAATTAATGACACATTTTTTTAATTATTTAATGGTGCATTTATTTATTTAATTGTGGCACTTTCAATCCTCCATAGCTGTCACTGTGTTCATTTGTATTGATAAAAGTGCAAAAGCGAAAACCTTTTTAATGTGTCCCGGTGATTAGGACTAAAAAAGCCCGGCCCAGTGAGTGACTTTCCTTCCTGCTGAAAGGAAGTGGGTCCGGCTAATGAGGCTAAAGCTCAGCAGTAGTGAAGAAAGCTACACGTGTCCACAGCCATTCCAATTCATATTAAGGCCGGTTGTTTGCAGGGATATCTTGGGAGAACACCGGGGTCATGGATGCGCAGTGTGGATGGGATGGATTAAAATGGTGTGTCTATGGAGCTGGATAAGGCACAGTGAAGTGTTTCTTGTCTCTTCGAAAGAAATATTTTCACTAAAAAGAGGTGATTGAATGATGAAAAAGCACAAGTGCCTTTTTAATTATTAATAGTGTTGCACAGCTTTTTTTGCTTAATGCTTCCTCAAAGGCACAGTGGACTTACAAGACTGTTCTCCAAAAAATATTAATAAGACGCGCTTAAGCTCTCTGTTCCCGAATCAACATCTTCACCCAAAAGGCTAGACTGAAACGAAAAAGCCGTGCGGCGGAGGTGAGGAAATGCACAGTTTTGACTTGAGCCTGAAACTAGGACACAGGAAACAGTGGGACATGGACTCTCCAGGGTGTTTGAGGGGATATGTGTAAATCCTTTTATATTACTTATTGATCGCTTCACAGCAGTCTCCATAGAAAACACGGTCCCCTCTGAGCCCCTGTCTGTCATTAAATATGAATTAGAGCTCTACTGGTCACGTCTCTACGTCCAGATGGGGCTTCATGCGTTTTGGGAATTTTAAATCACGTAGGACAGCGTTTTTCTCAGTGTGGGAAACGCCTCTAAATGTCTGCTGAGGTTATTGCTGAATTCAACCACGTTACTGTTATTACTTGTGAAAAACATAAACAATAGTATCCTGTTTTGTTTCTGCATGTTCGAGTTGACTAATCTTGTATATTGAGCCAGTCTTCTTATCAAGACCTCAAAATGCTTACTCTCCCTTCTGTGTTTTCTAAAATCCTGAAAAACTTGTTTCGATCACTTCAGCATTCATATAGCCGTCAGCCTTTTTCAGAGGCAGAAAATATTGGCTATAAAATATAATTTTAAGGTGTTTAACATGAGATACCACTGATGAGGAGTCCATGAGTATTTAATAGAGGTTGAATATTGCATAAAATAAAACCTTTAACAATTGTATGGAGCTACATAACTAATGAGCAGACCACAGTGGGTGCAGTTACAGTACTCTTTGTTTGCAACTAAATATTCGTCAAAGGATCTTACTACCTTAAAACCTGCTTTTTAACATTTTGCCTCAACATGTCCTGGAAAGCGCCTGATTGTTTTATTTTAGCAGTCTTAAGCATTTATTAAATGGCCAGGAGATTAATAGTTCGGCAGGCATCACCCTCATATCATTGCCGTTTAATGGAAAAGCCCTTGAGATGTGACATGTAGTTGGAAGGACCACTCACTCTTTAACTCACTCTAAATCAGTTTCCTGGTTTTAAGGAAGTATTGGTACCGACAGAGATTCTCATACCTCAGGTAGTGGTGTCGGGAAGTTAAAAAGCTAGATCGGTGCGTCTCTAATTCGCACCCTCTCTCTACTTTGCTGTGAAAACCCTGTGCTCCAACTTCTCCCATGGCATAAATGTGTGACTATGTTAAGACCAAGGTTTATCATTGTTTCGACTGAACTCATCTTCACAAATTACACACTGTGGCGTTCTCCGAGCGGCCCCCCGCTGTGAGCAAAAACACCAAAACGGTTTCCAAATGGGTTTCTGAGACATAGAAGGCAACGCTGTGAAAACAAAGGGCCAATATTTTGGATGATTTGCATTCAAATTTCCTACATATATTGACATTTTGAAGGACGTACGTGACACAAATGTTTTTTTTTTATGTTTTACTATGTTGTGCTGTAAATAGTTTGCCCTTTTGAAATGATCAACAGGGATTTGTGGAGCTATGTCACCCAAGTTATGATTTATTAGAGATGTAATGTGAATGGCAAAACTTTCTTTCTTCATATTTCAACATGAAGCATTGAACAGATTGGAGACAAACCACTTCTTCTTTTTTTTCTCCTCCAGGAAGATTATTCAATGGCTATCAGACAAGCAAACTCCAGTGTGATACTGAAGTACAATTTATCCCAAAAGATACCCAAGCAGATGAAGCTGTTTGTAGTGTACAGACCATCCATATTGTCTTTTTCCAGCCCCATCTCGCCTTCTCCTCAAACATGTCCCGACAATCTGCCCAGAAACACATGCTATTTTCCCCAGCCAGTCTAAATTACCTTCATCACACTATGGGGGCCGCCTTGCAGAAACAAGGCTGGTCCCTTTAAAAAAATAATCGCTCCCCTGCCTTTCTCTCGTCAGGCCTAACCCGTGCACCCATCACGCCTTATCTTTTAAACATGAACTTTAGATTTCATTAGTAGCTCCATTGCCGGAGGAGGCTGCAGGCTGCGAGATGTGAATTTCTCATATTTCTATATCTTCTTTTTTATTAAAATCATATATAGAGTGCAGGGGGGGGGGGGAAAGAGACGTACAGAGGAGTGGTTTTGTAAAGAAAAAGAAAAATGTCTTTGAAGATGCTGCAGGTGACGAAGGCCAGAGGCGGCGGGATATGCAAAACACCTCGCGAAGTCGTAAGTGTCCGACATAAGTGCGAGCAGAGTGGAAGGAATATGAATGCTGAATCATTTTTTTTTTATTCTAAACCCAAACATGTGAAATGATTATGCTAGTACAATGACCGCTATTACTTCACTGACTACACAACTGCTGCTCCTCTATGTTACTCTCACAGCTGATGCCGTTATAAACATACTTCATTCGTCAAGTAAAAGTAAAAATTGTACAGCCTCATGACAAATGAATTCAAAGCGGCAATTTTGGTAATGTAATGTCAAATAATGCATGATCTCGTCGGTCCGGATGAGTTTGGGGCGACAGTGGCTTTGGCTCAGTGGTTTAGAGTTCTCGCCCATAGTTACGTAAGGTTTATGGTTAAGACACACTTTGCCTTTATACGCGCCGTGTGAGTGGTTGTTGGATCAGAAAAGCTGCAGATTGGCGACTTTACTTTTGTCAGTCTACCCCAGGGCAGATATACTTTATACTAGAAGCTTTCGAACTTTGACTATGGAAAAGCGCCATATAAGGCCGACGCATTATTATTATTACAGTCTTCTCCTTCATTTAGGTGTTCATCCGGTTGGTTTATACGGAGCCCCTAAAGTTCCCTAAAGAGAGAAAAAAATCAATACAAAATCGTATGCGGCCGCAGCAGAAAATATGCTTTATTTCTTTTTCTTTCCTTCTGCAACGTCTCTCCTTCGTCCTTCAAAATGCGCGGTAAAGGTTTCCTGCTGATCACAACGCCATGCCTGCGCGACAATGGTGACAGTTGGCCGATATCATTGTATGTGTGGACGGCCGGTGAAGTAAACTCTAGGCGTAAGCATTTAATACTTCGATCAGATCTAATTAAACACGTTTACTGCTGCAGCTCGTCAGACTAAGAACCACGCGTCAGCAAATACCAACAGAAACAAGTAGACGTGTAGTGTTGACGACACAGACACAAGAAGGAATTATTATTATTATTTTTTTTTTTTACTATTAACTGTCATCAAACAGCTAACATAATATAATTTAAGCACCATGCGTTCCAAGATGATGTGAGCTGTTCTGCCTCCATTGGGCTCAGGTTCAGCCATGCCATGCCTGTGCTCGTGTTCTGACGCGTTCATCTTGCAGCCATGCGTCCCCCAGAATGAAAAAAAACAAGCAAACGAAAAAAAAAACATCCTTCCTTGTGTTAAAAACAAACAAAAAAACATTAAAAATTCTACATTTTCTTTTGAGCACACCATTTTTTCTCTCTCTCTCTTTGGGGACCTTGTGGGGCTCCGTAGATCTATACTATATCTAATCTCCATAGATCTGACCCTGCTCAGGCCTGTTTTGCTCTAGGCTTAGTGGTATTCTACTTGATGGGTTGAATTTTTAATGTGGTTGTAGTTGGTGTGAAACGTTTAACCCTCTAGTTCAAACCTCTCTTGTTTAGATGTTGCGTGTCTGTCTTCTGTCATAAGCTCCTGGACCCTTATTCTTCTTTTATAATTGTTAAGAAAACAATAGTTGTTGCAAAGTGATCTGTCCATTCTGCTGAAGTCACTAACCGGACCCCTGTGCTGTCGTCTTTAGGGCCTTGTGTAAATGGAAGTGATGGTGATTGTCGTTGGCAGTTGTCCTAGGACAGAGGTGACTCTTAATAAAACGGGGCCCGGTTTGCCCTGACTCAGCGCTCCTGTCCCGTCCTGGCGATATCACCTGCGTGCAGATTTATGGACACTTTCTATAGATGTTATTCTAGATTAATGCACAGAGCCATCATCTCCTATTATCTTCATCTACTGCCGTGCACTGTAAGAGCTGTGTTAGAGCGCCTCCTTGTGGAAAGTGTATAATCTCCAACAAATTGTGAAGTGACTAGAACAGTGTTTTGAATGGCTGTTTTGATGTGTTGATTAATTGTCCAAACCTTGATAGTGAGAAACCTTTATGAACATGTAACAAACAAACAAACACAAATAATAATCCCAATAGCCTGATCATAATAAATCAAAGACGTTTTGTCATCTCCTGCTTTTCATTTCGTAATTGTTACTGATTTACTAGTTTGATTAAATGCGGAGCCTTTACATCTGTTTGAGAGTAAAAGTCTGATTCATGTTTTAGTTGTGACATAAATGATGAGAGACACAACGTGTGTGGGAACGTTTTAATATTTTCAAAGAAAATACCATAAAAACACAGAACTAAATAATTTTGACGAGTTGAGTATATAAATCAAGAATCTTTTTTACGCGTCAAAATGAAGTTTTGTCACTCAACGATTTACTCACGGCGGTGGCTCTAGTTACTTTTTTATTTTACTCAAGAGTACACACACTTTATTTTAATATTACTCAAGTAGACGTAAAAATGTATGAACTGTATGAAAAAAAAAATACTTGCAAAAATACACTACGGTTACCTCAAAAAGTTACTTGACTGCATGTACTGGAGTAAATGGAACTGAGTACCACCCACCTCTGCTTGGAAATGATTGTTTTTTGTTGACGCCTGAGCATTAAGTGATGAAAAAAAATTAAAAATAAACTTAAAACATCTTAAACAGTGTAAATTGCACTGACGCAGTGAACGGTGTGATCTTCTGAACACTAGAGGGCGCCACAATCAAAGCCATTTCTATGTGAATAAACTGCTTTTTACACGATCGGTGCTTTTGCTTGATATATTATGTGAGATTGTCTTAATGGCGCGTTTGCTGTTTGGCTCAGATATTATTCCGTGTGTACAACATGCATTAGTGCCAGTTTGTACACCTGCATTAAAGCCGCGGTAACAATTATGACCGCGCTAATATAATTGAACACGCCATTAGTTTCTGCTCTCGCCGCGTGAGAGTGAACCGGGGAGAGTGCGAGGCAGCTGTGGCCCCATGTCAGTGCAATTAGACAGTACAATTATGTGCCTTCATCTTGAATACAGTGTGAACGCCTCGACAGCTGGAGAGTCAGCGGGCGGCGTCCCATCAGCCCCTCTGCCTCTCCGGCGCACAGGCGGACGATTGTTGATGCTTTAGAACATTTTTTCATGATTGAAATTGTGTGTGTTTTTTTTTTATATAAGTAATGTGTTTATGAACAGCTTGTCCGTAAGATGTCTGTGTAAGTTCTCAGTCGTACAGGGGTTGTCCATCCTCAATGAAGGTACTTGATTCAAGTACTTGATGAAGGCACTGTACTGAGTACAGAAGATGAATCAAGTACCTTCATTGAGGAGCTTGTCCGTAAGTTTCATTCACTCGTCAGTCATGCCATTTCCTTTGGCAGGCTGAGGGAAGTGTGGCTGCCAATCTGTGCCGGCGGCTCCTCTGAAAACAACCAATCACACATGAACTCTTACCGACCAGTTCGGCTTTACCCAAATCTGAAAAAAAAACCTCTCGACTGGAGCGCTCACATCCATATAGGCCAATGTAACGCCTAATTTGAAAGCTAAGGCCGACAAAACTGACCGTATAGCGTTCTTGTTCTGTTTTCTTCTCTGTTTGCGTATTTGTTGTTTTTTTTTTGGCGTGATTTTTGTTGTTGTAGCTTTTTGTGTCACGTTTTTGTCACTTTTTTATTGTGTTATTGCTTCTTCTCCGGCACGTTGTTATCGCTCTTTTGTGGCGAATTTTACTCTGAAATTCTGAAATTTTACTCTGAAATTCTGAAATTTTACTCTGAAATTCTGAAATTTTACTCTGAAATTCTGAAATCTTACTCTGAAATTCTGAAATCTTACTCTGAAATTGTGTGAAAACAAGACCAAAATCCCCACTAAAACCAAACTTTTTTTCACATTTGGACTCTCCTGGACGATGCCTGACATCACGGTCCACTGAATTGATACAGCGTGATTAGATTCATGATTTAGATTTACCAATTCACAAATGTGGTTTAGCTTTAGATTAGCAGGAACATTGGTAAATCTCAGTCAGCCAAAAGACCTCAGTGATGGATACTGTACTGTGTAATATTGCGATCATGATAATTTGAAGATATGTTGTGCAGACCTAAGGACACGACAGAGAGTAGATACTGATGTGGGTTAACGTTCTACTGCAGGCGCATGGAGTTGGCCTTGTGTACGAAATGCTCGGTATATATAACGTTGGCTTGCCTACTGAGATTGACAGGACTAAGACTAATTGCTAGAAATGTAACTATAACTTCATTTGTTGTATTTTCAGAACAATGAAATGCAGTGCACGGAGTTTTGAGGAAATAGTAACAAAGCACAAACACAACAATCTCTTTTCGTACCCATACATTCATACAAAAAAAAAAAAGGAGAGTGTTATTCCATGATGGAGTTGCATTACATTGTGGCAGATGAAATACAGGGGCTGTCCCAGAAAGAAATAAAACCCCGATTGTATATGGGCGACTCAGGGACGATACAGTACGGCGAGTTTTCTGTCTCGCTCTCGTTGTTTCTTGGGTTCATATTTGTGCTGACTTTGCGACTTCTGCCTCCAACGCTCCTTTTACAAATGCGGGCATAAAACATTTCAATACACGTCTACAGCATATACAGTATATACTGCTGTTACATTATGGTCACGTCTAGGTTCAGCAACACTATGAGCCGACGACCTGGACTTTCTGAATGACCAGGTTATTCCGTCAATGGATTCCTTTTTCCCTGATGGCCCGAGACGACAATGCCAGGATTCCTCAGGCTCACATTGTGAAAGACCGAATGAACACACGAGTCCAGATCTGAACCCCATTGAGAATCGCTGGGATGTGCCGGGGAAGGCTTTGCGCAGTGGTCACGCTCTCCCATCATCGACACTGAATGTGTGCTGTAATCAAAGCTAAAGGCAGCAGCGAAATCGAGCAATGCATCGACTTAAAGAGCGGCAGAATGAATCGCTAACTGCACTTACTGTATTCAGGTCATTTATATTTGACATTAATCTATAATGTTTTTTTTTTTGGATAATGAAGTCCTCTGCTGAGAACCAAAAAAAAAATAAAAAATTATTATTACTATAAACCTGCTAATCTAAGTGGTTCCCAACCTTTTTTTGTTCATTTATACTCCGAGTGCCCCATACCTCGAGGGTCTTGCCAATATTAGTACAAAGTTAAGCTAAGCTACGATTATTTAGCATTTAACAGTGTGTTCCAAATGAAGCTAAGTTACTCTCGAAAACCTTTTACTGAAAAACATCACGAAAAACTATCTTTCCTTTGAAATGAATATGGAAATTCTAGTCAGTTTCACTTTCTCTTTTTTTACCTCTTACCCCCCACTTTTTAACCCGGCTTTACCCAAATCTAACAGCTTCTCGACTGGAGCTTACAGCCTATAGTCCAGAGTAACGCCTCATTTGAAAGCTAAGACCCACAAAACTGATTATAATCAAAGCTCCTGAACATTGTGACACTTACACTGTGTCAGAAGTGGGGTTTTTTTTTTCCATGATGGCTCAGTCTTCATCTATAGAGCACGTGTCTCACCTGTACCACTGCCTCTAATAAATGATGCTGTCTCGTCAAAGCTCCATAAACGGGAGTAGAGGTGTGTTTTTTTTTTAGTCTCTGGTTCCCCCTGGAGTAGAGTGATGAATGGTACGGTCTGGGGAGGCTGAGATTGTCTGGCGCCGCTGAGTTTCAGGAGAGAGGGAACCAGAGGCGAGGAGAGAAGACAATAGAAGAGCGCAGTCGTTCGAGATATCACCATGTTCAAAGGCAGGCGCAACCGCAGCTACAGATGTGAGTACCAGCTGTGGGAGTTTTTAAGTTAAGGCTTTGCGTGCGCTATTTTTTAATCACTGTTACATCGACAGTGGAAATTATGTGCGTATTTCTGCATAGGGAAAAAGTGATAGTAGAAGTTTTTTTTGCATTTGGGTTTCTAGTTGTTTCGTAGGTGCTTAAACTGACTAATGATTCCTGCCATAAGGTCGTCATAGCAATCAATGCCCAGACTGGGACTAAAACTGGGAAATACATTACAGCAAAATTGCAATCTCGATCTCTTTTGTCAATTTCAATTATCGTCATGGGGTGATAATTGTCAGGTCTAGACAGACAATTCTGTGGTTTGGAGTTTAATGGAGCCAATGGGTAAAAAAAATATTTCCCTTTTTATCTGAGCTGAGGTTGATATACAAAGATATGTCTTATCTGTGGTCATGAATCATTACAGTAAAAGTTATATTTATTTCATATTAGTAGAAAAAATTGTCCCGTCGAGTATTGAGTTATTTGTCAGTATTTGCATCGAGTTTGAAATGTGACAACATAAATTGCAACCTTACTGAATTGGGGCTATTTTGAAGAAAATAAATCTGTTTATTCAAATGTAACTATCTTTTGCTTAATTGGGCTAATATTGAAGGGAAGTGAAATTGGTGTAATGCAGTGCTGTCATTTTATTTATTGGTTTATTTGGTCGGGACAGTGCGTGTCGGGACACATGGTTCTCATGCATGTAAACGCGCCACGCCGGATTGTAATGATATCATTTGCATCCGTCGTCCCCCATGCGCGCTTTCAAACACACTCTCACTCATCCCGGCCTATTGTACATGTTTTTAGTGGTAGGGGAAACTGGAGTACCCAGAGGAAACCTACGCAGGTTTTCCTGTTTAGTTTATGTGAATCTTTAATGAAGATGGAGATGGCAGCTCTATGACTACGCAAACTAGCGTAATGTGGTGAGTGGATGGCCTCTCTCTCTCTCTCTCTACAGTAGTCTATATTGTGAGCTTTGGAGTGAAAGTAAGGACAGTCCTACAGCTGATTTGCGATGACGCCTGACTCTTTATAGACACAGGCTTTACCGACTTATTTTTCCCCAGCTCCAGTTGTAATTTCTTGCTTCACTGATCAGGGAAATTCAAGATTTATCCAAGGCCAGTGTGCTGATACTATACATGCCTCTCCACATGGGGCAGATCGACCGGAGAGCCCACACCCCTGCGCGGCTATTTGCAGACATGTGTTATATTATGAAACATTTATATAAGGTTAGTTTCATGTAGTCCCGTGGTTCCATACATGAATGTTAAAATACGCAGCTTGAATCTGTTGCAGAGTGTAATCTAGTATTTCCTCAGTTGTCCGCTGTCAGACTGTCCACATAAAGTAATGCCTTCAAAGGGTTAGCAGCCCGTTGAAAAAGGGTTGGAACCTTTCTCGACCTGCTCGAGAACGAGAACCACGGCTCACTGACATTTTGAAATCCTGCATGGCGAGGAACTCCATTTACAAGAAGCAGAACCTGAGAACCCTGAGCACCCCACACCAGGGCTGCAGTAACGAAAGAGGCTCACGGTGTCATCACAAAACAGTGAAATGGAAGATGCCATTTCTTAACCATTGATTGTTTGTTTAACCTCTTAACCCCCACCTGAACCGAGCGCAGCGGATGAAAACGCAACAAAAGGATGAAAAATATGTGACGAAAACAAGGATGAAAATGCAACAAAAGAGCAACAAAAACATGACAAAAAAAGCGATAAATAAGTGGCAAAAATGGGACGAAAACGTGACCAAAGAAAAACTAGGAAAAAGCTCCATTTAGATTAGTTTTGTAGGTCTTAGCTTTCAAATGAGGCATTACACTGGCCTGTAGGCTTTGACTTTGTGGATTTGGGTAAAGCTGAACTGGAGAAAATGCACTCGGTTAATGCGGGGTTAAGTAGTTCTCCAAGCTCCCTTTGAATGGTTGTTATATTAATCCTTCGTGATAATCCTAATAACCCAGGAGTTACTAATTCCCATAAAGGAACAATCTGTTGATCAGTGATGATTTTCCGCACCTTCGGGATATATCCATAACTCTGTTCTGTGCAACGGTTGTATTTATGTAACTACGGACCTAAACCTAGACTGGTTCTCCACCCGTGAAGCCAGCGGGAGCTGTGAATATTTGATGCTCGGGAGGTCTCTTGATGGAGTAGTAGGAGTTTTCCGCTGACTCGGTTAAAAACGACTTTGCAAAAGGTCAAGCGTGTGCTCTCTCAAACTCTCAAACACGGAGTCTCGGATGATGTGAAGTGGTGGAGTTCAAAAAATGTCAAATGCGCTTGACACACGCTAAAAAAAAGACTTGGTTGAATACTGTCTTAGAATATATAATTTTTTTCTCTCCTGACGTACATGTTTGTAAAGTATTTCCGGGGCCGTCAGCTGAGAACTCCTTCAATGCGTTTAGGAAAGAGTGATTTTCTCTTCGACATCTGTGCCTGTATAGGTGGAAGGACATTTGGATTTCAGCGATCACAGCAAAGCGTTGCAGTTTTCTGACTTTTTTAGTTATTGCGAGATTTGTAAAATTGCTTCGTTTCTCACAATTGGGCGTCTAGAATAATTAGCCTTCGTCACATCCCTAATAACAGTAATTTGCCTCGGGCCCAATTTACTTGTTAGTGCATTGTTTCATAATTATTTCCAATTCAATCCACTTTCGCACCTTTTAAATACGATTTTTATCAAAAGTGCGGCAGGTGGGGGCACTAACAAAACCACAATATTCCTCATTATGAGGTGTGGTTTGGGCACCAGGTATGTGTCAGCGTCACAGCAGGAGCAGCTCACAGACAAGAACCTTTGAGTTTGGTAAAAGTGGCAGAGTTCAGATGGTTCAAAGCGTTGCACTGAGCACAGGCCGGTTTCATCATGTGCAGAAAGAGCAGTCGCGCCGAGGAAAAAAGCGGGAAAAGTCCATTAACGACTGAAGCCTGCAAAGTGTCCTCAGGCTACATACTGACTTTTATTCTAATCATCCTGGTTTTTGCACATTTCAACCAACAAACATGGCACCCCGATGAAGGTAAATGCAATCGCGGAGGCAGCAGCTCTTTAGCTAATAGTACAATCAAAATATACAGTTGTGCTCAAAAGTGCAAGGCCTTTAATCATAGGCAGTGCACCATACCGGCAGTGAAATATGGAGGTGTTTCGCTGGTGCCACTGCCCAGGTGAAAATTAAGTATACTTTAATATATTATTAGTATACTTGTTTTTCTCTAATATATTTAAAATGTATTTCAATAAAGTGAAGGTCCCGTTAGTGGCATCTCAGTCTCCTGACCTCAGTATCATGGAACCACTGTGGGGAGAACTCAAACGTGCAGTTCATGCAAAACAGCCCAGGAACTTACAGGAACTGGAGGCTTTTTGCCAAGAAGAATGGGCCGTTTTACCATCAGAAAAAAAAAAGAACCTCATCCACAACTACCACAAAAGACTCCAGAGTTATCTTTCATATTCTTTATTTATTCTAAATAGTCAAAAAATCTAAAATCCTGCCAGGGTATGTAAACTTTTGAGCACAACTGTAAATTAGTCTCAATAATTGTAGATGTAACTCTAGTTTAAACTTCCACAAACATTCTCAAATACATGTAATTCTTGGATTAGTTTAGCAGTTCTTACACCAATCTTCTCTTTTTAACTTGTCAAAAATATCCCAAATATCTTTCAGCCATTAGATATAGCCATTTTATCAGGACCAGGTCATTAGAGCCACATTAGTTTGCACTACCGGTTGCCGGCACACCAGTGTTCCTTCATTGGACCAGTTGATTCACTGATACTGTAGAAAAAGCAAACTTCCTGTTGCTACCCACGAACAGAAGCCACACCCACATTGTGTGCATCACTTTCTTCTGATGGGCCCCAGGTTGGTCTAATGACAATAATGATATTAAAGTCTTGAAGGAATGGGAAGGGCGGCCAACTCTATGTCCTGCCAAGTTTTCTTAAAGGACCAAAGTGCATGATTGAGATTAAGGAGGACGTGCTGAACAGTGGGTTTGCCTCTTAACTCCCACCTTAACGGAGCACATTTTCTCCAGCTCGACTTTCACCAAATCTAAAAGCTTCTTGAAGAAAGTGTCAAGATGACGTAAATGAGAATGAAAATGCAGCAAAAACAAAAAAGCATCAAAAGGCAAAAGAAAGCAGGCGACACAACGGTTACAAAAAAGCATAAAAAACGCAGCAAAACAAGCGACAAAAACGCAATAAAACAAGCGACAAAAACTGGATAAAAAAGTGAAGAGATGGGTACAAAAAAGCCACAAAAACAGCAAAACATGCGATCAAAAAGTGATGAAAAAGCAACAAAAATGCAACAAAAAGGTGACGACAGCGCAGTGGCAACGTAAGGAAAAATCTTAGATCCGTTTTAGGTCTTAGCTTTCAAATGAGGCTGTAAGCTCCAGTCTAGAAGCTAGAGAAAATGCTCTCAGTTAAAGTGGGGGTTAAGAGGTTAAAAGCAGTGCTTAATTTGATCCCCCACCTTTCAAGGATCCGGTAAATATTTGATCTGATATAATGGTGTTTAATGAGAGTGTTCTGGAAACTGTTTTGGTTTGTTCCCCGAATCCATCACATCAGACAAACTACTAATTTACAAATTAAGCACTGGGTAAAAGACGTTATATAAATAGAAGTTATGATTGTGGTGGCGCTTCACTGCACAGTTATAGCGAATAATGGAAATAATGTGGCCCAGAAGGAGTAACTTCATCAATATGGTACTAATCAATCATGGAAACAAGAGACACCTTTTCATTCTATTATATTTCACGATGACACTAACACAGCAAACATGGTTTGTACTTTCTTAGTATGCAACAGGGCTACAAAATCATTATCCTATAGTCACCATGCTGTTTCCCTCTGTAATACTACTGTGCTGTAAAGTGCGGCCATTATGGCGGGGCTAATATTAGACGGAAATTGCGTGTTACAGAATAGAATAGGAAAAAAAAACCCTTGTCTTCCACCTTCAACAAATGGCAGAAAAAAATGGCTTCCTCGCTTTCATACATTCAACCGTTCATGTGCAATAAAACACGTTTATGTACGAACAGTAATTGCAATGAGTTTCATTTTTGGTTCAGACACAATAGCAGTTCCAAAGGTTCGATTGGAAAAATAAATCATAGTCCCTCGTGTAGAATACAAAATATTGTTTTCCAATTTTATAGTCATGCTCCCAGCCCATCTCCACCGCAGCAGCTGAAGCACCATTATCCATCACATCTTCACCATCAACTCTTTTTTTTTTTACACTCTCCCTTCATCCCATCGGTTCTTCACTTTTTTCTCTTCGTGTCTCTCCTGATTAAAAAGCGTTTTCAAAATGGCAAGTCATGCTTCATTTGTAAGGGATAATTGTGACCTACCCTGCAAACTCCTCACAAAAAGGCCCCATATGGTCTGGGAATTGAATCTAGGAGCCTCTAGCTGTGAGCCTGAAATAACTACCCATCCACCGCACCGCCATTCAAACGTCCCCAACTATTGCGTTAGTGCAGTGTGGTAATGTGCCTCTGAACTGCCCCTGCTCATAGCCGCGTACTGTTCGTCCCGCCTCGCTCCCGTCGGTGCTTTAAAAGGCTGTTTTTGTGATGAGGCAGGAAGCAGGCTGTGCCCTTGAGTCTGATCTGTTGATGCTGGCTCTGTGTGTTAGATTTACAAGCGGCGAACAAGAACACTGGAGATGGGAACCCATGCGGCAAGTCTATTAGTTGTATATCCGTACATTAAAATAGCGCCGTGCTTCTCAAAAATGTCTCCAACACAGACGTCTGCAGGTACGTACAACGGGGTCATGCTGTCCTGGTTTCATTCGAGATGGTTTTAATGATTCCCAAGGGCTCACATTTGTATTGTTTTTCATGAACTCGACAAGGGTCTCAGAGCACAGCCGTATAGCCGTCATTTTTCATTCTTGGTGATGAGCTACATAGATAGAAATATCTGCCGCGGGGTAAGTTGATGCAAGTGAGGCTATCTGTCTCCGCTAAGTCCACCATCCGTCACTCACTCATCACACACGTAATGGGGTAAAGCGCTCAAGGACACTTCGCACTTGCAGAGATTCCAACCACAGGCTGTGAATGTTTTCTGTTCCAAACTCATTTATTTGTGTATTTTTTGTTGTTGCATAACCACGCCATACAAGAAGTGAGGCCCCATATTGTCACGTCAAAACACCACAAAAGATGAATCTCAACTTTCCTAAACCTAGATTCGGCTTAACTCTCTCTATAATCATTGGCAACGTTTTGTGTCATGATTTTGTAAGACTTTTTGTGTCACTAAGTCAGATTATGACAGACGCTGACCAATAGGAGGAGTGGGCGGAGCCTGTGTCTGTGCACAGATCTGCTTCACACCTAGAGCGGCGGAAGGGAAGAGAGCCGCGAGCTTCTGTTCATTCCCTGTGCGGCCTGGGGAAATCCACAGGAGAGCGGCACGATACGGGCGGCCGGAGCGGCGACCACCAACCACAGGACAAGATCTGACAGACACCTGTGTGTAATTGGCTCACGCACTTTATCTGCGTCCCAAACCCCACCTCCACGTGCTCCTGCACAAGGGGGGCCGGCGAAGGAAGTAGAGCAAGCTGAGCGTAGGATAGAGACTTTTTTCCGCTTGGTCTGAGCGCGGCGTTAAACAGAAGAGACAGACACACTCTGTGTGAATCTAGGAGCCTCTAGCCTCTAGCTCTAGCTTGTGTTTTGTGAAATGGACAAGTGTTGCAAATTAGCAGTTTTGCTGTAACGCTAAAAACAATGTATCTGGTTTGTCCAATGCAGTTGTTATGTCCGTATCAAATCAACAAATGATAATGATAAAACAATACAATATTGTAATACTGCACACACTTGGTGAATATACGCAAGATGGATATGAACACGGAGTCTTTTTACATTTACAAAAGCTCTTCTCTGTATTGGTCATACAGACACGCTCTTGTGGTCAGACATGGCAACGGTGATTTTCTTCGACACCGCTCTCTGTCTTCGATAATTCAATGTATACCTATCGAATCAGATTCGTTTATTCCCTCGTTCACTCCCAACATAATGTTTTGGCTCTTGTCCTGGTTTACGGGGGTTTGATTCTTCGGTAAGACCTGTGCTTATCCAGAGCCGCTTTAGCCCTAATCAAGTCTTGGTTTAGTTCTGATTTGGACACAGTTGAGCCGTGGTCCTGGATCAGGTCTGTTTTTGTGTTCGGAGGCTCAGCGTGATCTCTTTATCAAACACACCTGTGTTTTGGCTCGGTCCCAGTGGCTCGTTCTGTGCCAGGACTGAGCTGACTGTCTGCCAAAAGGATATGGATGAAGAACTACGGTTTGGGACCAAAGTTAATTATATGATATTGCCTTTGATGAAAAAAAAGAAAAGAAAAAGGGACTGGCTACAAATACACTTTTCACATCGAGAATATTGTTGGATTCATAGCATACACAATCGGGAAAGTTTGTTTCGTAAACGCATTGGTTTCTATGCAGAGAGGAGAGTAAAAGTCAATTATGTCTTTCTTTGTATTATTTGTGAGGTTTAGTAAGGTTTTCTACATGTTGTGGTTACATGTATTATTTTGCTCAGCAGCCTTTATTATTTTGTAACTCTTTGTCGAACATGCCTTAAATTGACCCAAGTGTCTACTTCTGAAACAAGATTTTGCTGTTCAAACTTTCCCCACCTCTAAATCCACGCTCCCCGGGGCCCAATTGGCTTCTCTTTGATTCTCATCGTCTCCTTTAATGACCGGCCCAGCGCTCCACAGAGCGAGGGTGAGACACACTCCCATAGTCTTCCGCGGACCATTTAGAGCTGCCTGTTTAATATGGATGAACACAGAGGAGTGGAGAGCCCCAAGGAACGTGTGATTGGATTTTTTTGCACGAGTCGGTGTCAAAGGATGAAGCTGTTATTGAACTCATCCGGACTGCGTGAGGCGCTCCGGTGGAATGGGGTCGTGCGAGGAGCGAGATTGATGCATTAATTTACAAGAGAAGACGCGGCGGAGGGTTTGACTTCAGCTAAGTTCCAGCCACAGAGAGAAACCGGAGGAGCTTGTTATCTTGGACAAATTGGGTGCTTTGTAAAGTATACTGTGTCCTTTGCGCAGCGTGTTTTTGCTGATTACCAGCAATGCATTTAGTAAACCCGAACAGATGCTGCGTTGTCTCTTTAGCAATTCAAATTCAATCGAGTTGTTTACGCCATATTTTCGTTACATTGGGTTCGTCACAGAAAAAACTAATAGTTGCAACATTTTCATTTGAATAAATGCACAAAATATCTTTACTCGGGGGGATTGCAGATGACAACATGTTTTGCTGCTCTCCATAAAGGACGGCGGTGTTGCGTGGAGAGTCCCGAAATGCACCCAGCCACTTTCAGTTTTAATTACTTGTCGCTGTACAGTTTTCTCATAAATTAGCTGCCATTTTAAAGCAATGACAGGCTGTGCTGCAGGAGACAAGACCTCTGCTTAAATCCCACATGATGTCCACTTTTTTAAAGTCTAAAGCCACAACTCATACAGTTACCGCCCAACAAAAAGGTTGTGGGTTCGACTCCCGGGTTGGCGTACATCTGTTTTGGTGCAGTACAGTGTTAATTTCGTCGACTAAAATATTTAGTCTTAATTTTTTTGACGACTAAAATTGGACTAAAACTAAATTAAAAGTTTTTCATGCGACTAAAACTATGACTAAAATGTCCAGATATTTTAGTCGACTAAAATAAGACTAAATAAAAATTAAAAGGAGAGACTAAAATCATCCAAACTTCTATTGACCGTCTGAAAGAGCCTCATATCATGTAAATTCACTGCCAAAGGAGCAGCTCTGAGCTTTGTTCATGAGGGAGCAGCTCCATGAAGCAGAGGACCTCCATTAAATATGATTATAATGAATATTAATAATACAAAGTCGACTAAATGTGTCTTAAATTTAGTCGACTAAATTGACTTGCAATTTTAGTCGACTAAATCTCGACTAAAATTGAAGATATTTTTTTGACTAAAACTCGACTAAAATTGAATTACATTTTCGTCAAAAGACTAAAACTAAATTAAAATATGTTGTCAGAATTAACACTGGTGCAGTATGTCGAACACATTATTTCTACATTTTTTTCCAAATAATTGTCATTTCTTGAAATAGCGCTCAACATGTTCTCTTTCTACAATAAAGACCTTTTCACGCCGTCGCGATCATCTCCTGTCCGGAGCACTGGAGTTCTAGATATTCCTGTATATCCCGTATCTGTGACAATATTACGCCACATGGGCCTCTTTCTTTGGCAACAGTCGCGCTAATCCAGTCCGTTTTATCCATTGGTGAGATCGGATTTGTTGTTACATTTAGGCTTGAAGTTCATGCACTTCCCAAGGACCACAACCTCGGGGGCTGTCGTCCCCTCTGACCTAAAAGGATGGAAGGAAGGAATGAAATTAGTGAAGGCTGGTAGTGGAGCCAGAGACGGGGCCATTTGTCTGCGTGAATCCATCAGTCTTGTTGTTGTAAACCAAACCAACAAAAGCAGAGATGCGACGGCCATTTATTTATCATTCATATTGTGTCAGAGTGCCTTTGTTTCACTTCATCTGCATTTCAATACCTCTTTCGCATCTTCCCACCTCGCCTGTATCTTAAGCCTCTCTAAACGATATCGCACACCCACTTCACTGTCTCAATCTTGCATTAAGTGCCGAGTGCTTAGCAACACTGCCTCCTCCATCGCACCCCCCTAACATGCACTCATTTCAGTATATGATAAGCATATGCGTGATTCCCCCACGTCCTCCCTCTCTTGTCCGTGCTCTTTTTTGTGCGTGTCTTTGTAATGACCACAGCAGGGGACGACAGTGGACCGGGCCATTTGTCACGTCCTTCCTGTTGCCTAATGATAATGATACAGCTGTCCCGGGGCACCTGAAGGCACCATCGCAGCTCCAGCAGCCCATTAGTGCAATAGGCAGAGGACAGAGAGGAGGAGAGAGACGGCGGGGGAGAAAAGGTTTCGTTTGAATACGGTGGCGTGGATTTGCAAAGTTTTAGAAGTCAAGAAGTAAAGGTCAAAGTTCTGATCGTGTTTATAGTTAGTCAATAGGATCAGACGGCATCAAACGTTTATTACAAGTTTAAAATCTATACCGGTAGATGTTTATTTGGGACACTGTCAGTATTTTCACTTCATAACTTTGAAATAAAACAGCTCTCTGGAAATGGTCGTTTTCACCAGTGCCGCGGGTCCACTTGAAAATGTTCATTTTGTTGCATTAAAACAACAGGGGCAAAAGACAACCCTACAGACTTAGACAGGGGGGTTGTCACAGTAGCTAAAAAAATAATCCTCAAATGGTAATCCTAGAAACTAGAA
The DNA here is from genome assembly GCA_021464625.1 of Proterorhinus semilunaris. NCBI lineage: Eukaryota > Metazoa > Chordata > Actinopteri > Gobiiformes > Gobiidae > Proterorhinus > Proterorhinus semilunaris. The sequence goes on along the minus strand of CM038358.1, from coordinate 24,427,111 downwards.
ATAAAAGAATGCATATATTTCTGTACATTTGAGTAATTCCAGGCATTGAAATTCCTGCACATGTTTTAATTTCACACCATAAGAAACCTTTTCAGGATTACAGGGGAAGGGTTTAACAATACATGCTTTTGTGCTTGCAAAGTTATACAGTATATTGTTGCCAAATCCCTGTATGGCTCTGGTTTGGGAAAAGAGAGCAGCCGAATATGATTGTTGTACTTTTACTTGACAAATCTTATTCCCAATTCATGTTGTTTTCACTGACGAGACATCGCACTTTGAGTTAAAATGAAGCTTCTGCGCACATTCAACCTGGAAGAGGTGCCTGCAGCCTTTATTCATTGCCTCATCAATGGCCACACCTTGATCTGCCAATCAAAGCAGCTGCTTATTCCTGCTTCAGCCATTTATCGCCCAGGATCCCCTTCTTAAGCTCCCTGCTCAATCACTCGGCCGTGCTGCATCCCTCCTCCGCCCCTCCTCCGCCCCTCCTCTCCTCAGCTTTGTCAACTGGCCGCCCCGGGTCTCGTCCTACCACCACCAGTGTCCAGGCTCCGGGGGAACATTCTGGCTTTCATCCATCAACGCCATGTATTCCATTATCATTACTGCAATCTGAGTCTGAGCCCCTCATGATCCATGTTCAATAAAACCTTCCGAACGCATTCTGTCTCTGAGTCTTTTCAGGTTGAATTAACAAGGGTATTTTAAGAAGCTGCTTTGTGGTTTCTGATGCTTTTTTGGCTTACATTTCATCTATAGGTGTACAACTTTCTATACCACTCATGCCTCGGGGTCCTATATGATTTTCCATTACTGATTCCTTAATTTAGTTACATTTCTGATGGCGTTCCCTAAGACAACAAACATGGATCTTTCTGAGGTTTTGTTTCTGGTTCATTCATCCATGTGTGAAGAATCCTACAAACTCGGCAAGTCAACCTGTAGCGTAAAACCTGTGATACTGGACTTTCTGATGATTTTGACAAAGCATTTCTCGTCCATAGCTGGCAGCTCTTGTTTTTCCCTCGCATCTTCTTTCCAACCACAAATGTACCATTAGTTGGCGTTTGATTACCATACGACCTTGAACGCCTCTACTTGAGCCTGGCTGCAGACGCCAGGCACAGGCTGGATGCAGAGATACTGTAGCGTGGCTGCAGTTTGGGGCTATAGCTCAGAGGATTTGGCAGGTGCATAGAGCTGTCAGTCAAAACGGTTTGCAATGCGCCTGGATGACTCACTCCAGTCACTAATGCAGATTGGAGGCAAAAAAGGATTTAGAGAGAGATTTGAAAGACCCTTCAAAAGAAAAGTCACTTGAACCGAGAGACACTTTTTCGCTCAGATTGTGTCTAGCCTTGAGGTAAATGTTCTGCGCCTCGGCAAATTCAGACCATTATTCAGGGGAACTGTCAAACGTCCAAGGTTAAGAAGAATACTTTTGTTTTGCATAATGAGGCAGTATGAGAGATCCAACGTGTAATCTTCTTTTTTTTTCTTTTACATCAATAAATTTTTTGTACTAATGAGGGTTATTTGTCCAATTGCTAATATTGTATATACCCACGTACATAGGCCTTCGTCTTGACAGAGGATTATCAGGAAGAGTTGTTTGAAAGAGCAGGTGAGAAAGTTGAATTGAAGCCACACACTGGAACAATGATGTCCCGCTCCCATCCTAAAGTGAAAGGTTCGTGTCAGGTTTGAGGACAGATGAGTGTTTTTGGTTAACCTCTTAAACACGTTTTAATAGGTTAAACATTGGCATTACCCAAATCTAAAAGCTTCCAACAAAAAAGACAAAAAAGACAACAAAAAAAACCTAACAAAAAAGTTACAAGAAAATAGAGACTAAAAGGTGCTGGAAAAGCAACAATAACACAATAAAAAAAGGATAAAAACACGACAAAAAAAGAATCCCAAAAGCAACAAAAAACCGGCAATAACACGAAAAAAAACCGGCAATAACACGAAAAAAAACCTCAGAAAACGCGACAAAAAAGTGCCACAAAAGAGATGAATACACGGAGGAGGAAAAAAATGTGACAACAATGGGGAAACAACGCGACAAAATCTTTTGTGGGTCTAAACTTTCAAATGAGGCGTCATGCTGGCCTATAAGTTGTGAGCTCCAGTCAAGAAGCTTTTAGATTTGGGTAAAACTGCGCTTGGTTAAGGCGAGATTTTAAGAGGTTAAAAAGAAAAAAATCACTGATGTAAAACACTTGTATGCTATTATATCTATTTTTTATTTACTTGATAAAACGTTACACAGTATGGATTTAAAGCAAAGGTGTGTACTCTGCTGCAGATTTTTTGTCGATACCGGTACTTGGTTTCCGATACCAATACTTTTTCAATACCTAATACACTAAAATATTTGTCATCTAGAACCAGAAAACAACAATGTGAGTTTATTCCACAAAAACTATTTATTCTAAATGTGTATCATTTATTTGAGTAACTTCCTTTAATGCTGTCCCTGGACCAACAGGCATCAACATTTGATCTCTGTCATTCGGTATCTGCTTTGGATTCTTTTATTATTTTCAGTCATAAAGACATTTCTACAATACATGCAAATTAATATGGGTTTCCAAGTGCAACGTTTGCCGTAATCTCTGGTATCTTTATATTGTGGATGTAAACTTGAACAGCTTGAATAGGAAATTGGGCTGTTTTGTTCCCGCGACTAAAACTGTCCCGTCTTGTTTTGCACAGACATCAACATGGCGGGGGAGCCGAAGCCGTACAGACCAAAGCTGGGCACGAAGAGACCTCTGTCCTCTCTTTACAGGTCCGTCTGTTTAAATCTAGCAGGTGGAGATTGGTTTTCTGACCCACTATTTGTGCCGTGGCCGTTTCTGTTGTCTTCTTAAAATGCCAATTACCTGGAGTTTACTTTGAGCAACAATTCCTCCCTCCTTCTTACAACTTTGCCTTTGTTCTGAAAGTTATTTGCCTGTTTGTTAGTTTTGAGAGTTACACAACAAAACTTGGCTTAAAGGATATGAATTCTTTTTGGACACTTTAAAATACCAAAAGGCGTTTTCCGACCGCAGGAAGCTTTTGCAGTTCTTGGTGCTTTTTCTGACAGGGAAGAACTGGGCGCTTCTGATGGAACTGACGAAAGAGGGGCTGGAAGAATGAGCTTTAGTTCAGAAATCAGCATCGTTGGCGGTAACGAGTTAGAAAAATATATTAACTGAGGAATAACATATTATTTAAACAAAATACGGTAATTTTTTAAATACAATTCAAGTAACTTGAGTAACAAGTGCATTTAAATGGTTTGTATTAATCTATCAACAAAAAAACAAACTCCCCCCAAATGAAAAGCAGCACCAAATCAAGTTGGACACTGGTGTATACGATCTAAAGTTGGGTGTAGCGTCGTCAAAACAAAACACGAGAGAATGGGGATGGCAAAGGAAAAGGAAATCTTTGACTGCACTTTTGCCCTGTGGCATTATTACTATTTTCAGTTTATATTTTGCCAAAAGTAACTCAGAAGTAACTCAAAGTAGTATAACTCAGTTACATTTTTGCAACAGTAATATCTAATACAAACATATTACATATTACATATAAAGCTGTAACTGCTAATATACAATATATAAAAATTTTAAAGTGACTTGCCCAACACTGGAAATCTGAACCATGTAATAAATCAAATCAAACTTTATTTATAAAGCACTTTTCATACAGAAAAATGACAGCAAGTGCATGAATCATGATAACTGTAAACTACAGGCTTTCAGAAAGTTGTCATATTCACCATATCCAATTTTGCTCCATAGAGAACTTGCTGAACTTTTCAGCAAACAGAAATAAAGGTTTTGGTGGTTTTTTTTGCAATTCATCCCATGCAGGCAAACGTATGTCTAACCATATCTTTACTTTCCTCCAGTGGTTACGAGTTCGACTACGACTACTACAGGGACGACTTCTACAGCAGGTGTGTACAATCCATTCCCTGTTCCCCCACTGGTTCACATCACGCAGCCCATGTTAAACCATTTTCTTCGTATCTTCCGTCTCTCGCTGTTTCTGGGGGAAGCTATTCAGATGAAGACGCTGAATTGCCTCATTTTTAAACACATTATCGTAGCCGTATTACATGTCATATTTTGGAGCCTTTATTGCTCTTCAATGCTCTCACTAATGATGCTCTTATCTTGGTGGTGATGTCGCACGAGGCTGGTCATTTGGGATGATCCGCGCTGAATGAATCTTCCCTGTGACATGTTCATTGCTTTGTTTACTTCCTATTTGCAGTATTCAGTATTAAATCATTTGCCTTTCAGTTGTTTGTGCGAATTTTTCATGTGAGATCTGAAAGAGAATAGTGACAAATGGGGCTCAATGACTTTAGTGTTTAAGGCTTCTCTGGCTTGAGGTCGTAAATGAATAATTTAAGCATGTTTTTGTACCAGTTTTGCTCATAATATATAATGTTGAATTTGTTGGTTTATTTTTCCTGTTAAAATGTAAGATTTTAAAAAACATTTCTTAAAAGCCAAACGGTCTGTTATCCTTTACATACTTTTACCCCGCTCATACATGAAATCAAACAGACATTGGTGTCATGCTAATGGATACAGTGCGTGTAGAAAGATAAGCTCTTAATAAACTTTTCATATAGTTGATGTTGATATTTTATTGCATTATTGCATAAAAAAATCCATGGATGAGCGGAACATGCTGAATTACAACCAATTTATTCATTAACTAATTAATTAAACCAATTTATTTTTCTGTATTTGTTATCTTTCCTATTCTGTGGATTTACTTAACTTTATCCTACTCTGAATTTCTTGTCATATTTTTGTTTTTGTTAGTGGTGGTGATGGTAGTAGTAGTGGCAACAGCACTAGTGGATTGAGTCTATCTGCTCACCGGTAACATACCGTTCCATTGTGCTATGTCAAACCTCATGTGTGTTGTATTGTTATGTCTTTCTTTTTCTTGTCTTTTTAAATGTCTTATGTTGCCTCTGCACCTTTGAAAATATGCACTTTTATAATAATAATAATGCATCGGTTTTATATAGTGCTTTTCTGGACACTCAAAGACGCTTTACATTTTACCTGGTGGTAGTAAGTTACTATTGTAGCCACAGCTGCCCCAGGGTAGATTGACGGAAGTGAAGCAACCAGTCTGCGCCATCGGCCCCTCCGACCACCACCAACCACTCACTCACTCACTACATTCGCTTCTCACAATAAAAACAAAACAAAAAAAAACACCAGTGATCTGTGTCCATGCCCAAGTCTTAAACATGCAACTTGTAAATCCACTGAGACAAATTAGTTTATTTAGGCACTTATTATTTTTTTTGCATTCATCGGTTCTTACTGTATAGTACTTTACTTTGTTGTTTAAATAATTGTTTCAGAAACAAATTCATGAAATGTCCTTTCATGTTATAATGTTCACGTTACAACTTTGCCTCAGCCTTGAGCTTGGACAGACTGCGTAAAAATGTTTTCTCTCACTGTTGTTGTGCATATTTGACAACGTTCAGAGAATTGGGATTAGGGTTAGGGAACAGAGTGACCTGTCATGAAATTATTTAAGATGGAGATCCCAGTCATGTGTTAGATGTAATCTGCTTGTTCAAATTGTTACTAGTCCTTATCCTTCATGATGTAAATGATCTCCCTCCTCAGACTGTTCGAGTACCACGGTCGGGTGGTGCCTACGACCAGAGCGGTGATCCCCCTTAAACGCTCTCGTGTGATCGTCCCATCCCGAAGACCCAAGACCACGTTCCCCGTCAGAGCCTGTTCCTCCTCCTCTTCCTCATCCTGCACTTCATCACGCCACTTTAACCACGTCTCCACTGCACACGCACCCAGGCGTATGTGCTCACCATATCTTATTAGTTTTGAGCAATTTTCAGAAATAATAATAACAACAACTCATACTGCCATTTTGATTTGATTGCAATTACTGTAATCAAGTTATTTGTTGCCGACTCCTTCTGCTCAAACATTTCACCCCATTAACTTTCCCTATGTGTTTTTTTGTTTCGTTTTTGCAGTGAAGTCCGACCAACTGGTAACTATAAAGAAGGAGCTCTCTCAAATCAAGACCAGGATTGACTCCCTGCTGGGCCGACTGGATAGGATCGAGAGACAGCAGCAGCGCTCTGAGGCCGGTCAGTTATTATGTAAATTCATTTAGCGAGAGAGGGAGAGTGGAAGAGGCAGATGGGCGGCGGGATAGCAGGCAGTCATCCAGCTATTCCTATTTCCTGTTAAAGATCTGGAGCGTCTGAGCTTTTGGTTTCTCTGATGGGTTAATCCACCTGTCAATCACACCCATCAGAACTGGAGACAACACCAGGTCCCATAGCACATAGTTTGGTTGGCCAGGCTAGAGGAGGAGAGTGAGGAGGGGGTGGAGTGTGGGGATGGCGGGGTTACGGGGGGATTATGGCTGGAATAATGGATACTTTTGAGTGATCTTTAAATCTTCCCCAGTGGTTGTTGCTTTCTTTACCTCTCGATCTTAATCCTTTCGTCGCGAAGTAAAAACATTCGCCGTAGCTCCACTACAGCCACATGAACCGCATGGGCTGTGTATTTGTTTTTCTCTCTGTTGAAACAGCTGTGCAGCGAGAGGGAGAGGTGAGTGGGAGGTGTTTATGGAGAGACTGCATGAAAATCAGGAAGTGAAACTACTGGATATTAGGGATGTAACGATTAATCGAAAATTGATTTAAAATTGATTTAATATGCGTAAAATGTGAATCGATGTAAAAAATAAAAGAATCGATTTTGAAGCCACCCTCAGCCACTCCATTTTGCGCGACCGAAACAGACCGGAACATACGAGCTCGTTGTTTCTAACGACGTTAACTTTTTCTCAAGACAAGCTCCACACCTTCCCCGTCTCACCCCCAACACACGCCACACCATGTAAACACATACACGTGCAGGCATCGAAGCAACAGACGCAGCTAAAGTTAGCAGCTACGAGATTAGCGTTAGCGGCTAACGCAGAGTTTAGCATTTTGACAGAAGTTTACCAAAGATCGTAAACTGACAAACATCTGACCAACCTGCTCTGATTCTGCTGAAATCCTCCTCAAATGTCCGTTGTGTCAAATAATCCAATAAATCAGTTAAAAAAATTGGGAAAAATCGAAATCGGGAACTTCAAATCGGAAATCGAATCGAATCGGGGCTTGAGTGAATCGTTACATCCCTACTGGATATATTTCATTTTCTGGCCAGCAAAGTGTAAGATGGTGATAAAGATGTGTTTGAGATCATTACCAAATACTAAGCTACGGGAAGTACTGCTATCGCAAGCCAAAATAACCAAAACCCATCTATCAATTTGCGACCATTGGTGAAAAAGGTTTGGCCTCCCCAGAACTAAACACACAACGCAATCAAAGTCCTATCATCACCTCACTGCATCGCACGGACCACCCAGGTGAAATGGTGTCTTTTGTGTCACGCTGTTTGCAGAGATGATGTCGAGGAAGCAGGAGGAAGTGTGCGGGTGTCTCCATGGCGACGTGGCAGAGCATTCAGGACCGGAGGAGGGGGAGGCGGGCGGGGCTGAGGGGGAGGCGGGGGAGACGGACGGAGCAGAGGAGGACTTCGACGAGGAGGAAGGGACCGCGGACATGGTGGGTGAAGGACGAGGGGGGACTTCACGCCGTCTGAGTGAGCGGTGGGAGGCGACGAGAGTCACAGGAGGGCTGTGTGTTCGTAATATTATGTAGATTTGACTGTGTGGGGTTTGTAAACATGATGGGAGTCATCAACCACCAGCTGATGCCGAGACAGAGTGAGCGCTGGCTCTTGAAATAGTGGGACGCCAACACTTCAATTCAAAGCCATAGCACTAAAACTCCTCTAATACATTCAAACAAATCACAAATCTTATGTCTGTACTATTATGTCCCCCTATACTTCATGACTCTCTTCAATGTCACCTATTTTATTTTAATGTTTGCTTTTACTAAAACCCAAAGCCCCTTGACTCCCATGTCTTGTGAAAATTACAGTAACAGCCCAGTATTCCTAATGATTGGATTAAATACATTCAAAATAGTACTAATTGTTTTATTAATTTGTGCGTTTCTGTTTGTCCACAGATCGAAAACCACATATCGGACATCGACATCTGAGTGAGGTCAGTATGTGCTATATGCAAAGTGACCCCACATGGACAGTGACATCGGCGCCGTCCTTTCTTCCCCCCTATCTTTTACATTCACAATGAGCAGGGTCCCACACAAATGAAGAGATAGCTCAGGATTTCGTAAAGTACAGCGAGTAAAATTTAGGATGTGACTGGAGCAGGTTAAAAAACTTAAGTGGAGGAAAACTCTGTGTTCATAATAAAAATTCAAAAATGTGCAAAAAAGAATCGGCCTGTTATTAGTTTACATTTTATTGAGTTGTTTACATGTTATATTGTAATTATTTAACATTAGCCTTTAGCCTGCAAGATAAAAGCTCTGCCCTTCAACGACCACTGGCATTTCCTTTGGGGCAGGATTCACAGCGAATATGATGTTCGTGACACGTTGCAGTGACTGTCCATCAGTAACTCGTCCTTTACCAAATCCTGAGCCACTGTATCTCTTTATTTGTTTGTGACCCTGCTAATCGTGAATGTAAACGATAGGGGAGAGGAAGTACAGCGCCGATCTTATTGCCCAGGAAGAAATCCCGTGTGCATATGGCCCATTCGGAAGAATAACTGAAATAAATATAGACCTACTCAAAGTGAGAATGCATTTCTCTTTCTGTTTTATTGGTAATTAACACTATAGAAATCACTGAAGTTCCCCTCCTGGAGCCGCCACCTTAACCCCTCCTGGAACCGCCACCTTAACGTGGTGGAGGGGTTTGAGCCTGAATGATCCTGGAGCTCTGTTGTCGGGGGCTTTGTGCCCCTGGTAGGGTCTCCCAGGGCAAACAGGTCCTAGGTGACGGGTCAGACAAAGAGCGGTTCAGAAGCCCCTTATGAGAGACCAACAGGCCCGGTTAGAACCATGAGGCCGTCCTTCTGTGGACCCACCACCTGCAGGAGGAGTCATAGGGGCTGGTGCAATGTGATTTGGGCAACTCCAACAGCTGCCCCCACGACCCGGCAACGGAAAAGTGGAAGAAGATGGATGGATGGAAATCACTGAAGCGCCGTTAGCTATTTGAGCCTGTTCATTGAAATGCGCACTTCTATTCACAAATACCTTTCCGGACCTGTTTGAATTTTCTACCCCCTACTCAAATGAATAGTAAAGCCAGGCCCTATATTAAAGTATGGTGAGGTATGACATGTTCGTTTCAAGACAGTAATATATAATTTCTGTGGTATTTATATAATTAACATATTACACGAGGATGTTTATTGGATGTGTATTCGACACCACAAAAAGAAATGTTACTAAATATGATTTTGTATTTACAGGCCACTTTTCTAAATTGTATCTAAACTAAAATCTCTCTCAAAAGGTTTGTATATTTATGAATGATTTCTAACTAGGCTTTGATATCACCTTAATGTGGTCGATGGGTTGACGTAGCAACCTAAAGCCTGCAATGTTACGCTCTGAGGCACTTTCTCAAATTCTCAACTCTATCAGTAACATCTCGAATCTCTGAAAATCCCCGTTGATTACCTACTCCCATGTTTATCATTCCAGCACAGACGCTCTGCAGTTTTCTGTGACGCCTCCCTGAGCCCAGAGCCACAGCTCGTCTAACCACATCCAAGTTTCCTCCAACCGAGTTTGAACAAATAGCTTTGAGATTTAATTTGCCTCTTGGCTGACATCGTGTCTGGCTGTCCTTGAGTGCCGTGCGTCTGCGACAGTGACATACCATAATAATAATGATAGTAATATGGGCTTTAGAGAAGGTTCTATCTCTTCCCTATTGAAGTCACATTTAGGGGCTGTAGCAGATTTCAAAAGCAAATAATACTCAAAATACTGTAGTTTCCTTGTAGGGCTGGACAAATTATGATATCATCACAATATTAGGTGACACAATATCCATATAATAATGACATTTTCTGATTGTATTTATCAATTTATGCTTGGAACCTTAATAACAGCTCTGTCTTTCAGTTAAGCGTTACTTTCTGAGGCTTTAATCATGTGGAATTATAAAACAGTAAAAAGTATCATCTCTGGCAATGTGCGCCAATTCAACAAAAAGCCCCAGAGCCAGCCAAACATATCAAATAACATTATTCAAAAGAGGAACAAAACAACAACAAAAGGAATTTTATTAAAATTTGTGTTACAGTATTAATTTCACAAACTTTTGATTGGCGATATCATTTTTTTTTCAGTTTTGGAAGCTTTTTATTGTGCAATATCTAGTTTCAGCCTTCTTTTTCAACCAATCTCAGATGCAGTAAATGTGAGGCCATTCTGAAAGCGGATGGTAATAACAATGATGCATATTCTCTCTGGGCTGATTTTTTTTTTTCCCCTTTTCATTTCTTTTCAGAGACAGAAAAGGAGACGTCTAAATGAAGACACCAGCAACGTTTCTCTGTGTAAAAGACAGTTCAGTGGTTTGGAGCCGACAGCAGAGAAGAGGTTCCCAGTCTTGTCGTATTACATCTCTCCACTCCTGATGTGGACCTCATGAAAACGTTGACTTATGAATATTCACAATAACTGCAAACGGCAATCAGTAATCCCCAGTGTGATTGCCTCTCAGAAAAACAAGGGACGTTATTTTGTGTGCTCATTATAATCTATAATAATCTCTGCAAAAGTGAACAATTGTGTTGAGAAGTCAAGCCAGCCACGCGATTTCTCATTGTACATGTATGTTCTTGTTTATGTGCACTTAAGGAAGGAGAAGTGATCTTTATTTGAATGTAAAAGATGTTTACTTTGCTTTTATTTGTTTATTTATTTTACAAAACTGTAAAAAAATACATGTAAGAGTCAAAATGTTTAACATTGATTTAAAGGCACACAACATTGACACAGACATTGACCATGTTGAAAATTGATAACTGATCTGTTTAAATTGTTCAATTACAAATGGAAATTCACTAAACCCAAAGTGAAATGGAATCATAACATTTCTTAATTAAAAATTGTATTACTTTGTTCACACTGTATGTAAAACTATAGTATTTAATATATTAATTACTACCAAAGCAACATCACTTCCTACACAATATCCCACAACTTATTGATGTGTGTCTTTATTTTGCCTCATGAGCCATTGCTATAAATCATAGATGTTTTGTTTTCTGTACGGAGTTATTTCATACAACCAGCATGTGGACATATGCTCTATGTTTTTTTTTTGTCTGCATCTGATGTACAGCTGATGGAATTTTTAAAATAAACGGATGTCCTCTTAATTGTAATGATTGTGAGTAGTTATATTCATAACAGCCTCATTATTAGTATGTTTGTGTACCACACTATAAAACGTTAATTCAATTCTGTAACATAACTTAAAGAATATAAGGGGAATTCATTCAATCAGTACAATAAGTAAAGGATATTGATTGTTATGGAAGACATAGTATCAAGAGATGTAAAAGTTGTAGCAGCAGTAGCCGTTTCTGGTGTTTGTCTTGCATTATGGACAGTAATAAGTGACAGTAAATACAAATTCCCGTATTTTATTATCATTCTACAATAAGGGCACTCTGTTCACTTCAATTCATTAATTTTATTCCAAACCAAATAAAGATAGTATAGGGTGAATGCCCAACCTTACGGTAACCTACTTGTATTTAATTATCACATGCACACTCTCCCATTACAGAATATTCATATATTCAACTATGCCCTTGAAAATCCAATGAAAGATTCATGACTGCTACTGCTGCAGCAACAGATGGGATTACTGACTCCATTTGCACTAGATCATCATTTTCACAGGTTAAGAAGGGCCACTGGCTGAGATACAGGGATAAGTGGGTCTATCACAACTGGACAGCAGCCAATGGGCTACAATGATCAGTCAAGCAGCACTTCTAATATGGACAATGTGCCGTGTGAGATGAGCCAAATTAATCATGAGCCTGTTGCGACCAGGGGAAGCAATTAGGAGCTTAATGAAGGCCAGGATCTTTAAAATAACCTGTGATTACACACACACTTCAGTTAACTGCAATGAGGGTTAGTCAGTTAATGACGAATGAGGAGATACTAGCTGAAATAAAGTAAATGGAAGTGAGGTCATACCTACCCTGGTCTTACCATACCCTCATACTCATTTAGGGGAAAGATAATTGGCCGGAGTTTATGGATGGCAAAGGCCAGGCTAGGTCATACCTATTACCAGCTTATAATATAGCCTTCTAAGTAACATAAAGTAATTAATGACCTAAGTACCGCATGGCTGGATCAAAATCAAATCAGAACTAAAATAGATTTTGGACTAAAGTTAACCAGAAGAGAAAAAAAATAAAGAAAAAATAATAACAGCATAAAACACATAACTTCAATGCATTGTTAACAAAACAATTAGGTTATCTAAAAAATAAAAAAAAATACCAGAGCGGGGCTTGCGTTGTCACCGGAAGTTTGCGTTGTCAACGTCATGTAAACAGGAAGTAAAACTCACGGAGCGGTGATTTCAAGAAGCTAAATAACAAGTGAGAGAAACTAAATAAAGTATATTTATATGGATATTTTAAACGAGTTCAACACATATATCCAGTGGTAAAGTTACTTTTAGGTGAGTTCGTGATGTTTCGCTTATCGAGTAGAACAAGAACAGAGGAGGCAACGTTAGCTAGCCAACTTGGCTTCTTGTAGTGACGATTTCCAATTTTGTAGCTATTGTTTTGTTTGTGGGTTTACAGTGCGGCTATCCCCACATTACCAGCTGCAGATGAAGCAATGTCTGTTTCCTGGTTTTACCGAAACGTGATTCAAACCTCGAGAGATCCCTGTTTTCAATATGGGAGACACGGAGTTGAGCCTCATTGACAAGAAGATAAAAAGGTAAAGTTACTACTTATGATGTCTCTCGCTTCTATAACCTGGTTTTATTCAATAGTTTTGTATTGCTTATAAATCGTCTAGACTCATGTGTATGTGTATTTTACTTAACCTTGTTGAATGTTCTTAAGTTTGCAATTGTTGCTTCTTATTGCATATAACACCAGATTGGTCAGCTTTACACACGCTGCTGGACGGCCCATGGTTCATGTACCTATTTTTACTCTATTTTGTGGCTTCGCCTATTATCTGTTACATTATGTACTTTCTTTTTGGCACAGTTTACAGGAAGTCCCGCTTGTTTCTACTATAACCTCCCTCAATCTTCACTGCAACAACATCCAACGGGTCGAGGGTCTGACCCACGCCTGGCACCTGCGCCACCTGGACCTCTCCTCTAACTCCATCTCCCACATTGAAGGCTTGAGCTCTCTCACTTCCCTGAGAACTTTGAATCTATCATGCAACTTGATCACCAAGGTCGAAGGTGTGTGTTTTAATTACCTTTTCAGTGGTATGATGGATGTTCTGGTGCAGGGGGAGTTCCTCGAGTCATTTATCTCTGTCTTCCATTTGGTCTAAAGTTCTATGAGTGCTTTATGAGCTGTAAAATCACTCTCTTGTTGCTTCCGCCTTTCAGGACTGAATGGCCTTGTGAACCTAACGAGATTAAACTTGTCCTACAATCAAATTAATAACCTCACAGGTAAGAGTTGTGCATTTTTGACACCGCAAATGGTAACCTGCTGCTGCTGCTGATGATGATGATTTATGCCAACGTCCTGCTTCTATTAGGTTTGTTGTATCTCCACGGGCCGCAGTACAAGCTTAACCACCTCAGCCTCCATAGCAACCAACTGGATAGCATCGATCACTTGCTGCAATGCCTGCTGGGATTGCACAGTCTAAAAGAAGTCATTTTGTACAAAGATGGAGCTGACAACCCAATCTGCAGGTCACCAGGTAAGGCTTACAAACAGCCAGGCAGTAGGATTTCCCCTCATTTGTCCTTGTGGTTCTTGGTCAACATTATGTTATCCCAGCTCCCGCAATCGCACACTGTATTTGTGTCCAGGGACAAGACACTTCATCCACCTCGCCTCCAGTGTCTGCGTGCACTGGTGTATGAATGAGAGAGTGAATGGGTGACTGGTTCCTTACTGTAAAGTGCTTTGGGCCTGATAAAGGTAGAAAAGCGCTATATAAGTTGAGCCCTTTTACCATTTATCCACTTAATAGTTTCCACACACGTCAACAGCAGCAATAATGTGTTTGTTTGGACATTTGTTTTATCACTTTTAGAAAGAAATTTAGGCTTTGTCAACATGAAACTCTTTAGTGCGTTTTATGCTGTTAACTAATGTTACGGTTCATGTCATACATTATTTAGTTATTGTAAATGCATTTGATTGTGGAATATATGTACATAACTCATCAATTGTGTTTATTTCTCCATTACTGCAGGCTACAGGGAGATTGTCTTCCAGTCATTACCACAAATCTCTGTCCTGGATGGTCTGGACCAACTGGGAAACCCGCGTGAACCTCATGTGCATAAGCTCGACATTCCTGGTTTGGACGATTACGTAGCTCTCCTCTCCTCAGACACCAGTCACACTGAAGCTGTAATTAAATATTTTTTTTGTGTCATATTCCTTTTAAATAGGCAGCATGTGGAGTAATTACGATATTATTTCTCAGGTCAAAGGAAGTAGGATTACCACTCCCCGCATTGACGAGGTGTTGGATCAGTTTTGTCAGCGGATTGTGTCAGAAGTTCTTGCTGATACCAAGCTACAGTCGGTTCAAAAGGACCCGGCCCCTGCAGTGTCCAGTGCAGCCGATCCACCAGACCATTATAATGAAGATCGCATAAGGAAACTCGAGCGCCAGGTGTCTCTGCTCATTCTGAAGGTGAGTTCATTTTACGTTTGTAGGTCTGGTCTATTAATATGAACAACTTCAATCACATATAAAAAATATATGGTTAAACACTACAAAAAGTAAAAGTAAATATTTAAACTATGGGGAATCTGAAAGATGTTGACCACTGCCAAAGCACAGGGCATTTTTGTGTGTAATTTTAAATATTTAGATATGAGTTTTACCTGTGGATGTAATGAGGCACTCTTTCCAAAATCCTAGATGCAATAATGCTGTTAAATTCTAAGTTCGAGTAAATGGGAACACAGCCTTGTTTGTGTAATGCTGAATTCATTCATCCATCCATCCATTTTCTTCCGCTTTATCCGGGCGGGGTCAGCAGTCTGAATTCATCATAGTCTTAAAACACTTGTAAATTCTATATTGTTATTTGCTAAAAGTAAAGATTTTTTTCTGATATGATCCTGTTTAAGAATGCTTTTTTTTTTTAGTAAGGAGCATTTGCCGCACGATGGAATTGAACCATATTAACCAGACACTGTTCTGTTCCATCAGGGTCCTACAACAGACAAACCCAGCAGCAGCAGCAGCAGCATTAGCACTCCGCCTGTGGTGATGGTACGCATACCCAAGAGGGACACAGACCGCACGTCAGAGAGCGAGTGCGACAGTGGAAAAGAAAATAAGAAGCGCTCCCGGATCCCCAAACATAGGAGCATCTCTGGAGCAAAAGACATAAAAAGCAGGAGATCCGATAGGTATTATGTCTTTTAATATTGGTACAAAGTTATAGATTTGGGCTGAGTATTAAATAAATAGTACCTTTAAGCTCAAGTATGGGATATATGTTTCATCTTGTATAGTTACAGTGAATATTTTGTTTTGATTTCAGTCAGGTTTCTCAACAAAAACATCTCACAGAATGAAAAAAGAAACCGTTTTTACAAAACATGTCAAAATAATTGCAGGCGGCGGCAATTAAACTGTTTATCTATTCATTAGGCTTCAAAAGGCTGCTGTTTTTCTAAATAGTAATTATGTTAATTATCTCGACAGTCTTTGGTTGGAAATCACTGCTGTCACACTTTTTTTATAATTAACTACTCTACGCTTTATGGTCTAACTTTCTCATCTCACTTTATAATCCAGTTTTAGGATGCATTTAGAATCTGTAAGCACCACTGTGTCCTCTTTAAAAACAAGGTGAACCAAATACAGTTTCAAAATCCACTTAGTCACTGTTTATCTATAAAACCTAGAATTACACCCATCTGTTTTGACCTTGACTGCAGCATTTTCTCGCGTGGTAATAATCAGGGTTTACAGCTTGTTCGATTCCTGTGATTTGCTTTATGTGCAGTGATCAGGAGAATCATAAACAGAAAACTTCAAAGTCTTCTGTGGGGCCCAAGAAGAAGTCAGGTGTGGAGACTGCGAGGCTGGCACGGAGGGACCCTTTGAAAAGTGCTGAAGCCTCTGGCCATGTAAAAACTAGGTCCACCAAGGAGGAGGAGACTTACAGGGTAAAGACGAAGCTGTTTCCATGTAATGAGGCTTGTGTGAATTTGTATTTCACAAATGTTTTAGTTTCTACAAGTTATGGCCTTTCAGATATGACCTGTACAAACTTTCACCCAAGAAAACAATTCGCTTTAGTTTTAAAGTTAAGGCTACCAAAGAAGGACATGGCACGAACCGGACCGGGACTTAAACAGGAACTATACCCTGGAATATGTCCGTATCAAACAATATGATCAAACTAAGCCAGGATTTAAGCAGGCCTTTTAAAACACGACCATCCTAAATAAGTTAAACTAACAAGTAATTTTCTCGTAATTCAAGACAATATTCTATCTTATTATTACTGAAAGAAGTATTGTTTTCTTATTTCAAGTGTCCCTGTGGCAATTTTATTACTTTATTAGTCCAAACCGACAAAACCTAAAATTTTACACTAAACTGGATCTAAAAAAGAAAAACCTGAAGTATAAACTGTGGACTAATCCTGGAAGTAAACTGCTCTAATTAACTAATAAACAATATCCCCTCTCTGAATGTGAGAACTGACCAGCGGTCTAATGCATTGCCTAATTTAATGTATCGTGGTACAGACCATAGTGGAGGAGCGCGATCAGGAGAGAGAGCGGCGCTGGAAAGCAGAGCAGGCTGTGAGGAAACTGACGGAGGAGCTCAAGTGTCTCCAGACCAAAGTCAGTGAAGAGCAGGATCTGCAGAGTCTGGCCGTCCACACCACTGACAGGTAACAAGACCACGAATCCAGTCAGTTGTCTTTCCACGTGACCTGCACTTCATAAGATTATAGTATTGAGTAATAAAGCGATTCATCTTTGTGACATCCTGATTCCTAATATATGCAGCTGTCCTTTCGTTCTAAAACCTAGAGATATACCTGTATTATTAAATATGTTTAGGTGTGTGGATGTAAGTAGTATCTCCACGTCGTTATACATTTAATACCAGAGCCAGCATTAAATTTGGCTGTCCACTTGTAGCAACATTACTGTCCAACGCTCCGAGATAAATTGATTTAATGAGAAAGATATTGAACAAAACATCTTTGTATCTCGGAAACACAGACCACATCAGGGCATCGTTAAACCATGAGCACTGACCCTTCATTAAAACCTCTCAGTGTCATTGAACCATAATTATCGCCCGTAGCACTCTATAATGATAAAACGGTCTTCGGTGAATGAATGGCCATTAACCCACAGACCCATCTGCATCATGTGTTTTATTCAAATGCATACTGTCCGCAATTATCTCTAATTAAATATGCGTATCCCTGTCACTGCATATTAGGGACCATTTGGCTGGAAGAATATGGCTCCGCTGCGTCATGTTCAGATTAGTGGGTCTCACATTTACACACCACCTAAAACCAGATCTGAACCCTGGACTAAACAAGGTCTAGTTTAAGATTTTCTTAACCTTTGACCAGGATTAAAACTGGTCTCCACAAGGACTAATTCAGGACAAAAGCAGGGTTAAACCAAGGCTCGGGCGAGGTTTACTGAAGGTCTTAACAGGACATGACTCCCAGATAAACCTGGACTAAACCGGGATTAGGTTACTTTACATCAGTTTTAAACCACCCTTCATTTTGTTTAAGATAATGGCTCTGACAGTTCTCGGCACACTGCCCCCTACTGTTTTGTAAAAGTAATGAGTTCTCAACAAAAAGACTACTCTAAAACAAAACTTTAAGTACAGCTCTGCCTTGGTAAATGTACTTTGTTACTGACTAATCACCATCTCTGCTGACACCCATGGATAATAGAAGGAATAAACCAGGACCAATCAGACCCAGTCGTATTAAAATCCGTCAGACTTCACCAAACCGCTGAATACTCCCACTTGGCCCTGTACCATTGTTTGAGAAGCGCTCCTGTAGTCTGGCTGGCGCGTTTTGGTTGTGATAAATCCGTATTATGTTTGTAATTAGAGCCGAACTGTCGGCATATGTCCGCTGAATTATAGGAATCAATCTTCTCTGTCTCTCTGTAATGGTTCTGCGGCGCTCGGCTCTCTCTCATCAGGAGGCAGATTACTTAGAAATGTCTTATCAACAATTCAAATATTACACTGCGTGAGACAGCATTTTGTGCTTAAATTATGGATTAATTTTTCGTTTTTGTTTCTTAAGTGGGAAATATCCCAGTGTGATGATTCTTAGACTTTCGTTTAGCTAAAAGCTCATAGTTTATCCAACTCCTGGGTCTCTGATGTTTTTTTTCCTTTTTACATAGGATTTTGTGTATTTTCTATTTAATTACTCGAGGAAAAAAAACACCTTTTAGTTTATATTACTATATGTGTAAAGATTCCACCTGCATGGGATCTGTAAAGACACACGTAATTAAAGATTAATAATGAGCTTTTAGAGGTATAGTGTTTTTTTGTGTCTTTGTCATAATGTCTTGTGTAGATTAGTTTGGTGTCTCTAAAATTGTCCATGGAAGGTTGGATGCAAGCAGTGTTTGCCTGGGGCCTGTTTGTTGCAGTAATGAAGTCTTGTTCCCCTGTTCACTGAACGTAAAACTAAAACTGCACAATGAATTAACAGCTTCCTCGCACTGGTTCTGCGCTTGTTTCTCTCCGCAGGCTGAAGGAGATGTTGTTGAAGGAGCGCTCGGGGCGCTCGGAGCTGCAGCGGCGCGTGGAGGAGCTGGAGGGCAGGTGTCAGTCTCTGTCTGTGCAGCTGGAGCAGAGCCGCAGCACAGAACAGCTGCACAAGAGCGGACTGAGCCAACTGCAGCAGAGCGTCGCACAGGCCGACGGTCTCAGGGCTCAGCAGAGGGCGGAGGAGGTGCACACCTATCAGCTCTGTTATTTTAGTACAGGTTGAAAACAGGACACTTTATACAATGGGGTCTATTGTGTTAATGTATATATATTTTTTTCATATATTGACAAAAAAATTCCTATAATAAAATGAAGAGTTTATTTTCAGTCTATTCCACTGTATGCAAAATTAAATGAGTAATTCATATTCATCTACAGGTCAAAAGGTTTCCTGAGTTTGTAACTTAAAGAAGAACTTTAATTTGACCTTAATAGACCTTTTCACAGTCTCTCTGGGGGTAATACAAGTGTTAATGGGATGAATGGGGGTCTTTCATCTCCCTTGCAACTTTCCCTGCATTTTCATTGTGTAATTGGATGTACAATATCCCTCTCTCCTTTTGTCTTTTCTGTCAGCGTAGTATTTACTCTCAAGGATATCTTTAATACTTCTATTTTGTGAAAATTGTTATTTCTCAAAGATCGGAAAGAGACTTATACATGGCCTTTTGCTATTTTACAACATCAAATGAACGTCCACTTCAGAAAAAAATCCATACAGAGCCATTATGACCTTCATTCATTTCTATTCTACCATATACATCTGTTCAGGTGAAGCGGTGTCAGGAGTCGGAGAACAGGTCTGCCGTGTTAAAGAGGGAGCTGGACATTCAGAGAGCCTCCGTCCGACAGCACAAAGACAAACTGCAGCAGCTTCACGAACTACTGGCTTCAAGGGAACAGGAGCACCGGTACATTACACCACTACGCTTTTGAACACAGGTTTTTACACTCAATCAAGTGAGAGCAAAATTAGCCACTTGATTGGGGCAAGAAAACAACAATGATGGTTTTGTTTATTTAATATGTTGACTAGCGATAGGAGTTCTTGATTGTAATTGATTATTAATGCAAGTTGGATTTTCCGGGAGCAAGCAGTTTTTAGCCAATTACATGCTCACATTGCCTTCTTTCCTGTTAGTGTTTTTTGTCTGCTGCAGCATGTTGCAAGTGGTGGCCAAAAATCTCTGCTTGAGAAAATGTGTTTTGTTTGCCGATGTTTAATTAATTGCATGAAGAAGAAAAAACATTTGTTGGATCATCTTATTTTCCCTTTTTCTCAACCCGACTTTGAATACTCTGCTGAATCCTATTATTGTGTTTACTGTTACTGCAGCTTTCAATCATACATTTTTAGTAAAGGTTTTATTGTGAAGTAATTAACCATTGGATGTTTCATATATGGATCTGTTGGATTATGAATATATGTAATACTGTTTTGTAGGTTCTTTTGTTAAAGGAACAGGCCACCGTTTTTGCATACGGAGATATGTTCTTACCTTTAGCATTTAGCCTCTCCTCCTCTCCGCTATGGGGCCGAACAGGGGTGAAGTTAGAAGCCACCAAGCTCTTCCACGTTTCCCTTATTTAAATACGGTTATGGTTACATGTGTAACTATAGAGTTCGGGAATGTGATGTCATATCGCTAAGCATCATGGGATTAGCAGCAATTATGAACTAATGGAGATTATAAAAGTTAAAGCCAGACCACGTAGAATTTTACCCAATAAAAAAATTTTTTGGAAATACAAGCATTTATTTTATGACCGATATTGTTTTTAGCTAATGTTAGTCTGTGAAAAATGTATTCTAACAGCTGTAAAAATGGTGGATCTCCATGGTAACTGTGGATTTTCCCGAACGCTAAACTTGGATCGCGTAACTACTCATGTAACCGTATTTAAATATGGAAAACGTGGAAGAGTTTGGTCACTTTCAACTTCACCCCCGTTTGGCCCCATAGTGGAGAGGAGGAGAGGCTAAATGCTAACAACATCTTTGGTCTTTTTGCGTGACTGAGCGCACGCGTAAAGACCGGACGGGTACGCATCAACTCGTCTTTGTGAGAACATATCACAGTATGGAAAAACGGTGGCCTGTTCCTTTGAATTAATTCTCAGACCGTGCGAAATCTTAATGGGATTCCTTCCAGTTTTCCTCCATAGCTCAAATACAGAGACGGATTTCTCTACAACCTTCTGGACCAGAGTGTGAAAAGTGTACCTTAAAATCATATTGAACAAAAAAGATGTTTCGTCTTTGCTCACAGAAAACAGCTGGAGATGCGACTACAGCCCGGTGGAGCCGACTTTCGCGAGGCAGTGGCTAAAGAAGTGTCGTCAGTCGAACAGAAACACGGCCAGAAACTGTCCGAGCTGCAGGAAAGGATCGTGGAGGGGAGGGGACGATACGCCGCGCTGGAAGACGAGTTTCGAATGGCTTTGACCATCGAAGCCACGCGGTTTTCAGAGGTGTGTGTGAAGATGAATAGGAACGTTAAAAGCCTGCAGGCGTTTAATAAGCGAAAACGGTTTTGCAAAGTTAAATTGCAACAGAAGATTTACCTCCTGTGTCTGAGTGATTTCTTTTTTTGACCATGAAACTTGATTTTGAATTAAGTTTGATTTATTTATTTATTTTTTAACTAACGTTTAATACAATCGGCCTCAGTATTTTTTCACTTATCACAAAAATGTACACTATTTTCTCACAGAATGCATTTTTTGAATTTTTAACCTTTTGATCGGAAATTATGGCGCTTCTATAGTTATAATGCTGCATTTTTTTCTTCTTCATTTTACCATAGTTTCTGTCTTTCGAAGCAAACGTGAAAAAAACCCAAAACATTTCTGCAACCTAAATGCGTGAAATGTTGTGCAGGTGAAAGCGGCCTGTGATCAGATGAGTGCAGAGCTGACTGCAGTGAGCGCATCCCTGTCCCAGTGTCAGCAAAGGGAGAGGAAGTCGGCTGCTCTGGTGCAGGAGCTCACAGCCATGGTCAAAGAGCAGAAGAGCCGCATCGCCGAGCTCATCAGAACCAAACGGGAGGCCGTCACCGAACTCAAGGTGTGTGTAAACTCGCCTTTACACTTCTGATGCAGGGTTCAACCAAGCTAACGGCAAAGAGAAATATAGATCCGTTCTTTGTCAGGACAGGCAAAAAACAGGCCTAATGTGGTTTTCCAATTTAGCTTTTTTGCCTGATGCCTTCCTGTCTCAAGCAGTGGTGGAAGAAGTACTCAATATTCTTAAGTAAAAGTGCAGATACAGGACCAAAAATTTACAAAAGTATCTGATAAAATGTTTACTTAGGTAAAAGTACAAAAGTATGCATTGTAAAATGTACTTTATAAGTACAATAATTATTATTTTTTTTTCATTTTAGTAAGGATTTTTTTTTTTTTTTAATCCTTTGAATCAAACCAGTGCTAAACGAATAAACCACTAATTCAGGTCAAAAACAAGGTTAACCAGGTCTAAACCCGGACTAAACTAGGTCAGGTCTAAACGAGGTCTAAAGTAGTAAACCACTAAACCAAGTCTAAACTGGGACTAAACCGGCTCATCGTTTGAAAATAAAATACTTTTACTAAGTAGAAAGTACAGATACATGCTCTAAAATGTAGTAAATTAAAAAGTATTCATCATAAAATGTACTTAAGTAAAGTAAAAGTACCTTTAATTAGTACTTTTTACTTTGTTATTTTCTACCACTGGTCTCAAGTAGTCACTTCGTCAAACTTGCATAGGCGATGTTCAGTTCAGTTTAGTTGGCTTCGGTTATTCGCTTTATTGCCAATGCCACATGTAATTCTCAAATTTTGAGAATCAAATTTGCATTACTATCAAACCCTTGATGCAAAAAACAATAGTAACCACTGTGTACGGAGCAACAAGTGTATGTTCAGAATAGAGGGCAGCAGATGGAAGGAAGGGGGAGCGTTCCGCTTCGTGACAGCTGTGGATGAAGCTGTCCTTCAATCTGTTGGACCTGGCACGTATTGCGACTCTGCAGTCTTCTCTCTAATGGCAAGACTGTAGACTAGAGGCTGTTTGTAGGCTGCAGCTTGGAGAAGAGATGGCTAATATCGACAAACAACAATATCTAATCATTTTTAGGCATCGTGACAACGCCTATCAAGAAAGACGATGTGTTTCCCTCCTCTATCACAATTACTATTACGTTAATGAGAATTCATCAAAGTGTTATTGTTTTGCCTCTGCTCCTGTGTGCAGAGCCGTGTGCAGTCGATGGAGGCCGAGTTGGGACAGGACCGGCGTCTGTCTGTGCAGCTGGAGCTCTTGAAGAAGGACAAGTCCCGTCTGTTGTCTCAGCTCACGGCGCAGGAGTCTGTGATCGACGGGCTCCGAGCCGAGAGGAGGATCTGGGGCCAGGAGCTCGCTCAACAGGGTCAGCACACACTGAAGGAGGCCACATTTACATATCTTAAAGGGTTATTGACTAGGGCTGGGTACTGTTGGTGAAAGTAAAAAATGTAAAGTATCAAAAGCAGGTACCGGAAAAAAAAAGAAGATAGATATATAAGTTTTGATGCTGTTGGTCCAGGGACGGCATCAAAGGAAGTGACTTGGTTTTTTCAAATGATTTTTTTCCCATTTTTTGCACAATGTTTGTACAATTAGTTTTTCTTATTTTTGCCCAAATCTTTAAATTGTTGCTAATTTTTTTTACTGATATTTTTTTACACAATTGCCCTTGTTTCCCCTATTTTTGCCCCATTTTTTAAAAAAATTTTTATGCCACAAGATGAACCCAATATTGTAAATTTGCAGATCTTCCACACATTATTGTTCTGTTTTCTGGTTCTAGGCGCCAGATATTTTAGTATAGGTATCGGAAAAAATATCGCTCAGGTATCGGTTTCGAAAAAGTATCGTTAAAGTACTGGTATTGAAAAAAATGTATTGGTGCGCAGCCCTATTATTGACTATGGTTAGGTTAAGATATAATAAGTTTTAGAGAATTGTACCCTCTTCATTTAACATCACCCATCAAGACACGAAGAGAACTTGCAAACTCCACACAGAAAGGCCTGGGAATTGAACCCTGGACCATATTACTGTGAGGCATTAGGCCTAACCACTCAGTATTCACCACTCTTGTATTCTCTTTACATTTTTGAATAAAATCAAGGGAGGGGTCTTGTTAGTTAGCTCCTTGAGTAAAAGAATGGCTGAAAATAAACAAATATAAATAAAAAAATAAGTCACTTTTATTGGGCAATGTTAATGCATTATCAGACCTTTGTATATCAAAATTCATATGGATCTTGGAACTCATTGTTTACATGGTTGCATTTTTAATTGGCAACATTGTGATTCTGGAACTGGAAAATCACACATGAAAACGTTTTGACATTTTCCTTTCTGTATCTTTAATAGGTGCCTCTTTAGCTCAAGACCGAGGCCGTTTGGAGGCTAAGATCGAGGTTCTGTCAACGGAGCTGGAGACACAGAAAAAACAGAACGAGAGAGACAACGATGCACTTAAAATTAAAGCCAAAATTATAGATGACCAGACAGAGACCATACGCAAACTTAAAGAGGTACTTAAGTAGAAATATCAAACTTTCAGCTCACTTCCTGGTCTAGTCTAAAAACTCCTAAACTCCCTCCATACTCCTGTGCCTCGTTCGGCTGTTTTGGTGCAGGCCTTACAGGAGCGAGATGAGCAGGTCCGGAGGCTGCGTGAACAGGCTGTCCAGGCTGAAACATCCTTCAGACAGGAGCTGGAGAGAGAGACGGCTCCTGTGATGGAGCTCAAAGAACAAGTCGACCGTCTCGCCCAGCGCAAAGAGGAGCTGAAGCAGCAGCTGGAGGATAAGGAAGTGGAGCTGGAGGAAGTCAAAAGAGTTTACAGGCAAGAGTTTATAAGTGGAAGACGGAGGCTGCACTAAATTGGAGTGAATTCTCTGGCTGGTATTGCAATAGAGATTAATTAGATATGTGGTTTATCTTTTAAATTAAAATCAGGATTTATGTGTGATCCTTATGGAGAAAGATTTTGTGGTTTTGCCATCTTTGCAATGTCAAACAGTCATTTTTATTTTATTTTTTTAATTGCCACTTGTGCAATTTACTGATTGCGGTCATTAAAATCAATTAATTAGATTGGTCTCATTTGCATAGCCTGAGTGAGAAAAATATATGACATCAGGTGAAGAAAGTCATGGGTAAACCAGTGCTCACGTACTTTGCATTACACTGACAAAAAAGTAAACTGATGTGTAAAAAATAATGTCTCATGCTCCCTGAACCGATGGGAATTTGTAATAATACTATTACAAAACAATCTTATGTACATTCCACCATCTGTATCAATGTTTAGAACAAAGTCCTTGATTTCAGAGTTTTACTTAATTTGTTTTGTTATTTCGTAGTGATTCCAGCATAAAGTGGAAGGAAAAAGCGGAATTACTCAGTCGACTGGAGACCCAAGTGAAACGAATGAAAGATAACTTTGATTCAAAAGAGAAGCTGCTGCTCGAAGAGCGAGATAAAGCCGCTGAAGCGAAAAAGTATGACTCTCATTAAAAAACAGCGCTGTACCTACCTGCTGAAATAATGATGTACTATAAAGTAATTTTTGAGTGAAACTTTGCGTCTTGTTGCTTTGCAGAGCTGCCGTGGAGAAGCTGCGCAGTATCGACGACGCTTTCAGAATGCAACTGGAGTCCCTTCAGGTCTCGCATCAGGCCGAGCTGCTACAACTGGCCTCTGACAAGCAGAAAAGGATTGAGCAGGCCAATCAGAAGGTGTTCACTCTCACACAATCCTTTAACCTCTTACCGTTCGCCTTAACCGAGCACATTTTGTCCAGTTCAGCTTTACCCAAATCGAAAAGCTCCTGGACTGGAGTAACGCCTCATATGAAAGCTCAGACCTACAAAACGGATCGTAACTTTTTTGTAGCCGTGTTTTCGTCACTTTTTCGTTGCAGTTTTGTGGCTTTTATGTTGCTTGTTCGTCATTCTTTAGCCTTGTTTTATTGTTGCTTCTCCGGCAACGCTTGACGCTTTTTTCAGGAAGCTTTTAAATTTGGGCAAAGCCAAACTGGAGAAAATGTGGTCGGTTTAGGTGGGGGTTAAGAGATTAAAGCCACCCACTTTTATTGCTGCGCCAATTTGTCTATTTTTACAGTATTTGCATCTACCACTACCTCTGTGAGTGGGCACTTTATTTTAGTGTGCTAGTTGCTTTGTAGGTGGCCTCTCATTGCACTATGCGGTGTTGTTGAATTACATCTGGTTACAAGGCTTCGAGATGAGGGTTTACACAATAGACAATGCAGAAGCCGTCTTCTAGGGCATGAGGCTTAAACATAAATGTACCAGATTAACATGCACGTCACTGTACGCCAAAAGAAAGAAAAACACTCTTCAAATTGATCTGTAAATTGGATAATCCACCTTTTTAGTTGGTCTGTTGTGCTGACGCGGTGCATGTGTTTTGCAGGTTTATGACGTGGAGGAGGAGATGCGTCAGCTGCTGCAAGAGACGAGCGCGCAGAAAAAAATCATGGAGGAGAAAATGAAACGACTCAACAGTGTGCTGAGAGAATTCAGTTAAATTATATTGGCATGTGAATATTTGCTTGTATATAGCAGGGTTTTATCTATTAATTTAAATGTTTGTTATAACATGTCATTGCTATTTGGTTGATTAAATAAAGGTGTTTGGCCTCAACCAAAAATGTGGCAAAACACATAATTACACTTGTCTGCAGTATAGCGTACATATAGGCATAGGCCATTGTGGTGTACAGTCACCATTCATCATACTGGTTGCCAGATTTTGGGCAAAAAGACCACCCCCCCACCCCTGCATGACAACAATGGAATGGGTTATACACGACACACAAACTGATGATGGTTCACAGCCCTAGGGTCCTTTCTTTGTGTAGAGTCTGCATGTTCGCCCCGTGTAAGTTTCCTTCAGTTTCCCCTACCATTAAAAACATGTCGGACAGTAGGAATTGGGACAGCGAATGGCCATAATCAGGAGTGGCGTGTTTACATGCGTGAGTCATCAAAAACTAACTAACCTCTTAACTTCCACCATTGCATTTTCTCCAAAATCTAAAAATTACTGGGAAAAAAGTGTCAAAATAGCAACAACAAAAATTTACGAAAGAAAACGAACAAAGAATAACAGAAAAGTGACAAAAGTGTAAAAAAACACAATGACAAGAAACCACGCAAGGAAAAATATTTGTGTAGATGAGTTTTGTAGGTCTTAGCTTTCAAATGAGGCGTTACTCGGGTCTATAGGCTGTGACCTTTCAGATTTGGGTAAAGCTGAACCGGAGAAAACGCGGGGGCTAAACCATTGGAAAGCTTCATATTTTCTGCAGCTTTCCAGACATTTTTATCCAAGCAACTACTCATAATCCCACCGTATAGGCTGTCATTTCTCTTCTCTGGTCCCTCTGCGACTATTAAAGTAGCAGCTGTCAGTCAAATGTCTGAAGCACAAAGGGGCGGGACGTATGGGGCGGGCACGAGCTGCTGGACTGCGGTTTCCCTGGCAACAGCCATAACCTAACGTAACGTACGTCAATTTAAAATCCCTCAGGTACTGCTCTCCACACCGCGGTCCCGTCGAGGTAAAAACAAGTCACTGGACACGGAGAAATGCATTTTCGGTCGAGTTTACAGCGTTTATAAAAATCAAAATGAGTTGTTTTATTGAAGGAAAGATGGAGTTTGAGGCCACGGAGACGGTGCGCTCAACACCGAGTCGACACGAGAAAAGTTTGGGTCTTCTCACGATGAAGTTTGTGAGTCTGCTACAGGAGGCGAAGGACGGCGTGTTGGACTTAAAAGTGGTCAGTGAAGCTAAACATGTGAACGTTTTGAGTCGTTTTTAGATCAGGGAGTTCGTATTTTGTACTTTCCTCCGAGGAACAGATGTGAACAAAGGGCTGTCAGCGCCGCTCGCTCACAGCGGGACCCGTCAGGTGCATTGATTTGAGCCCCAGGTGGATTAACAGACGCCATTAGCGAAGCCCCTCAGTTCTGTGTTTAAAATAAAAGACCCCAAGAGCGAAAGTGCTGTGAGAACGAGACGGCTGTAACCTACAAGCAATGTATTTAATGATTATCTCAACCTAACAACTATGTGTGTTTGCCTAAAAGTCCCCAATAAAAGCGTGATTTAACGATAGTAAGCTAATTTTTACAATGTCCAAAATTAATGTTCAGTTTGTCTTTGATATGATTTTAAGTGAAATAAAAACTATTTGGCTGAAATATTCTGTGTTCAGCTGTGTTTTAGTTAGTTTAGTCATTGTTCACCAATAAACGGGTACGTTTTCTAATTGACATTTTATAGGGCAAAGGTATATTTCACTTGAGTGATTTATTAAATTACATAATGCATCATTTTTATACCGTCCCTATTTCATTATTCCCAGGGAACTGTCAATGCTCAGAAATATCATCCTTCATTTAGCTTTGAATGACATCATTACAGTGCAGCAGTCTCTGTTTCCTTCTCCCATGAGGCCTTATGAGATACTTCAGGAAGCTGACAGTTCTCGGGTTAATTTAACCTTCTATTTCCACTGCTTTGTTTTTCCAACCCACCACAGTATTCAATTCAAATACTTGATAAGTAGTCACACAATGGGCAATAAAAATCAACTCATTATTTCAAGTAAACTAGAAGTTGTTTCTTGCTACATCGAGGTTACTCTGGTTCCACTTGCTGTACTACGTTTAAATCATCAATTTAAAATCAGCAACATAAATGAATATACTTTTTGACCTCATGGATTAATCGTTTGAGCCGTCTCTTCAGCGCCGACATGATACATGACTTTAATGGAGTGTCTTTACTTGGTGGTTTTCCCTCTCTTGTTTCGCGGCAAAGTCGGCTAATGTTTACACAGCAGGTCTCTCCCGCCTCCTCCTTCTCTCCCTTTGTATAACAGTCCTCCACTCATTTGCTGTTTGTGCAGCTTAATTTACCAAATCCCCCATTTGTTTGTAATCCTCTAGTCTCTCCTCTACACCTGCTCCTCTGCTAGCCACAAAAATGTGTTTGGATAATATCAAAGTGACCGTAATATTTAGTTAAATTCATACTTCTGTGATTGTATTTACAGGCTGCAGACTGTTTAGCTGTGAAGCAGAAGAGAAGGATATATGACATTACGAACGTGTTGGAAGGAGTAGGACTCATTGAGAAGAAAAACAAGAACATCATTCAGTGGAGGTAAACGACAAAGTAGAATTATATAATATGCCAGCAAACCATGCCAAGGTTTGAAATAAAACTATAGAAATATAACATGTTTTCAGTTCCAAGATTATTAGTAATGCCTCATCTGCCTTGGTCCTGTTTAGTCACCTTCCTCTCTTTGCATTTTGCCTGTTCCACGTGTTGCTTGTCCTGCTGTTTGCGGTGCAGGGGAGAAAACTGCCACAACCAGAGTCCGGAGGCGGTGGAGCACGCGAAGCTCCTGAAGTTGCACATCTCTGAACTGGACGCTCAAGAGCGAGAGCTTGACCGACAGAAGGCCTTTATCGAAGAGAACATTCAGCGCCTCAGCAACGACCCCAGCGCAAGCACATATCCTTTTATAATAATACAAGGCTGACAGTTCCACTGTGCATCTATTAGTTTCATATTTTAGAATAAATGGGTATGAATGGAGATGATTCATAGCATGTGACAATATATACATTTTCCGATATATTTTGCGATATCGATACTTTTGATGATGTTATACATTATAATGAGCAACGTCATGCATATTAATGAGGCAGAAGTGCTCCACTGTTTTCACAGTCAATAGAGGCCAATAATGATCAAGAATTCAGTCAAGACAGCAGGGGGCAGCACTTGGACCAAACACTGTCACACAAATAAATTAGTTTTAATGATAGTTTTTATAATTATAAAGAAGATAAATTTGGGGTTGATTTATTACTTTTTAAATAGGACTGCGTTTTCTTGTTTATTTAAATGTAAATAAGTCACTTACAGATCTATAGACCCATTTTCAGTGTGCAAGTCAGGGATCATTTATAAAAGTGGTACAAAGCACATGAAAAGAAATGTAAATGATGAATAATATGTAGTATGTTAAAATAAAGGTGAAAAGTAGCATGTTTTTTTTTAAATCGTGATGTATCGTAGCTTTTGTGCAATATATCGATTATCGCAGTATCGGCGTATCGTGAGATAATCGTTATCGTGAGCCATGTATCGAATCGTGAGGTACCCAGAGGTTCCCACCCCTACTTCATAGTGCTGTACACAGTCAATGATTGGACTGCACAATTTTTGGGAGGAAAATACTATCAAGTATTGCAATTAGATTTAATTCAGTTTGCATATTGTTAAAGCACTTCAGAAGCATAAGCACATGTTTGTAGAGGTCTAAACTACAGGTATGGCAGGTTTTATACATGATAACTCAGAGTAACAATGAATTTAATTATTTATATTAGATCATTTATCTTAATTCTGCTAATGGTACTCTTTATGTATAGTTTAACTTTTCAAGTAATCCTTAGTTTAAACAAAATATGAACACTCCATTTTCATCAGCAACAAAAAGTACTCCTCCAAACTCCAAGCGCTGTTACTGCCACAGGATTAGCTGTGGTCCTGACTAATAAAAAGCCCCATCTCCATAATTGAGATTGACCGGTGTTGAGGTTAAAGGCACAGCCCCAGAGATGAATCACAATTTAAGTACCTGAAGTGTGGACCTGTGGGCTGTGCTCAGAAAGAGCGTTACGTTCCCTCATAGTGAATCCCAAAAACTCGTACATCATTCTGGGATTATTCATGGTAAAATCAACAAATAATACTCCATTCTAGTCTTCAATAAGAACTAGAAACTCTTCATGACCACATTTTTTGCAGAGTGTTGCAGTTGCTGTTGCGATGGCAGCCACAGCTCCTGTGTCTGGAAAAACAACCCAGATTTACAGTTTGTAATTCTACTCCTGTCGTGGTTATTCATGATAGAAAATCAATACCTCATACACTTCATTTAATTCCATTTGGTTCCTTTTAAGTGTTATACTGTCTTGTAATTGTTAGATGGAAGGGAATAAGAGCCAGGCTAATCCTGAGTCGTTTTTCCAGTATTGTCACCTGTTTTCTGGGTTTGTAAAGCACTTCTTTAACCCGATTCACTTATAAGTTTGTGACGCATGAAGACATCTGCAACGCCTTCAGTGGAGACACACTCCTCGCCATCATGGCCCCTGCAGGCACCCAGCTCGAAGTCCCTCTGCCCGAAATGGTGCATCTCTAATTCGTTGGCTGTATTTGAGTTTTTTTTACATAGTCTATTGTTTTGTCAGTGTGGTGTGAAAATGAATTTAATTTGGAGGCACTATGTTAACAATTTTCTGTGGGAAATTCACCATACTTTGTCAAACTTCATTAAAATTAATCAAATCCCCAGACAATCCAAGTCGAGATGTTGAATTGCTGATAATTTTGGCTTTGTTTTAGTTGGATAAGATGCTCTCAGCTTAAGTGAGAATTTTAAACATGTTTTTTCACTGTTCCCCTTGCACTCCTCAGAGCCACAACGGTCAGAAGAGGTACCAGGTGAATCTGCGCTCTCAGTCGGCCCCCATTCAGGTCATGCTCATCAACAGAGACTCGGACGGCTCCGCTCCGGTCGTATTCTCTGTGCCCCCCACGGACGAGATCTGCCACATGCCCACGCCCCCCAACACCCCCGCCAGCCTGCAGCGCTTCCCCTTCTCCTCCTCCCAGGCCTCCTCCTCCTACTGCAGCCAGGACTCGCTCTGCTCCGACCAACAGATGGCGCTCACAGACCACGAAGAGGTGCTCACGCCGTCCTCCACTCCTCCAGATCTGCACATGGGTAAGGACATTGGGTTTAAACTTTAATGCTTTTGTTGAGATATGTCAATTCTCCTGCCTCTAAATTGCCTTCTACAACTCTTGAATGTTCCCGTTATGTTGTTGGTTGAATAAACGTAATGTTTCTTGCTACCAATGAGTTGAAGTAATGTGATGGAAGAAGCACTGGTTCGTTTAGAGCTGGTCTTCAAGGTAAAGCTTCTTCTGAGAATGTTTTCTGTGATAACTACCTCAGCAAATCTGATGAATACTTAAACATGGGGCGTGGGCTCTATTTCATCATCAATAAGAAATGAATAAAAAAACATGTGCACAGGCAAGCAGTTATTGGAATTGTTGTAAGGACTTTCTGTTTTTCAGATTCAACTGTTGAACCTTAGCAAATACAGGAACTGTATTTTAACTCAATCGAATATGCAAAACTTGACAAACTTCAGAAGTTTCAAGGCTGTGAAGTCGTTTTGAGAGGGATACGTTTATAACAAAGTGACAGTTCACTTTAAAACAGGAACTGTTTATTCCCATAAATGAAAAGTATCTTATGACTAGACGCTTCTGACTCAGATCTTCTGCTTGTCTCGACTTGCTCTCAAGTTCTTCAATTCCTGTTTTTAGGTCATATGACGCCAATCCATCCAAGTCATTCTCAAAACTGAAAGTGTCATCTGTCATTAGTTTTAGTTAATTTTTTACAGGCAAAATAAGATTATATTGTGCTGTAGAAAAACTTCCTACTTGTATTTGGTATATGGTTATAAGTGTCAGGGGATTTCTATTTTCAATTTAAAGTGTATCATTCTGGGTAACATTTGGAACTGTCCAAGTTTGGAGCTGCCAGATTTGCATGTGGTGAATTTTATGTGGCAGAATAATTGTAGACATTGTCTTTTGTGTAAAAGAAAACGACTAATATGATGAATAATCAATGAGTTTACTATAATGCATGTCCATCTTATTGCCAGAGTGCCACAGTGACGGCGCGGTGAGCCTGCCCCAGGACCACATGGACCTGATGGGACCAGAGTTTCAGCCGGTGATGGACATGAGCAACTTACTGAAGCTGAGCGGAGCAGTGGACCACCTCAGAGACGAGAGAGCGGGTACAGACGGCTGCATGATTGGGAAGTACTAGATTAAAGCCCCTTTATTCATTTTGCTGTTTTATAGCTGCTGTGGATCTTGAAGAACTAATGTCGGCTGATGGTAAGGACACAATGGTATTTTTTTTCAAATTGAAATCACAGTAAGTTTGGTAAATGCAATCTTAAGAAATGCAGATTGAGATTTATTGCAGTACATTCTCCATTTTCAACGAAAATGCTCCTGATTAGCAGTGTGGCGTGTGATTCTCTCGCAAATGGGGATTCCTGCAGCATGTGACTAGTGTTTGTCAAGAGCACATCATGGCAGTCTGTTCTAATCCTCCACGTGCTCATCTCTTCACCAAGGCATTGACTACAGCTTTAACCTGGACGAACACGAGGGAGTGTGTGACCTGTTTGACGTGCAGATCCTCAACTACTGAAGCACCACCGCCAAACACTACAGGACACGGTACTACACATACTGTGGTACTGCTGTCTTCGGGAATCACTGTGGCCACTCGAACAAACGTTAGCAAACCATTTAATACTGACCCAGGACATATTTGAAGTTCGTTAGACAAATTACACATGACCCTAAATTGACCCTCGGCAGATTTTAAGAGACTTTACACGTTGGAGATAAAGCTCGTTTTTGTTTGGGGTTTACAACATTCCTGGAAGATCATTTCCTGAGTGAAGAAAAGCCTAGACAATCCGACTCTCTGCCCGCTGCACTTTCACATGTTTGTATCTTTTCCACATTCGTTGTGTGGAAATCAACGAGAGACTTGAGAGGACGGCTGTTTTATTATTATAGTTGATAAACAGTGTTGTCCTTGAGTTGCAGTAAACCAAACAAGTTCAGTATTGGCCTTTTTTTAAGACTCGTTAATGTTCAGAGTATGACTTTTCATATCGGATTATTCACACAGTGAGTAATGTATTCAACAGTTTGTATATTTCTCTTTGAGTTAAAGAACAAAATAAGTTATAAAACTGCCCAAAGGTTTTCTTTTTCTAAATTATTGCCATCTAGGCATTTTTTGTTTAATTTAATTTTCACTCATTATTATTTTTATTTTATTTTTTTTACTTTACTTTGTATGTAAGAAGTCTTGGTTCGAGTTAATGAAACTGAAGCTGTTTGACTGCCTTTTATAATTTAATTATTTAAATGTAAGCCTGAAGATGTTGAAGCCAAAAGGCAGTTTGTCTATTTATATTTTGTTGATTGTACAAGATACAGTATATATTTTTACTTTTGCTTCGTGTTATGCACACTTGGAGGATTTTCTAATAAATGTATTTAACATGTAAAATCGGTATCTCTCTCTTTTTGGGTCGTTTGTGCCAGTGCCCAGCCTGGATGAACGGAGAGGGTTATTCATCGCAAACAGGACAGAAAGTATGGGATTTGACCTGTTGACCGCAGGGGGAAAAAAATGACTCTACCGTCAAAAGGTTTGTGGTCACCCAGACACTTTTATGTTGGACTTCATTTCTCAGAAGAAGAATAAACCTTTTTCTGGCCATTTTGAGAGTATAATTCAACTCACAATTGCCGATGCGACAGATACTCGACCAGCTAAAAGGAAGGCCAGTTTTATAGCTCCTCTAATCAGCAACAAGAGTTTTCAGTACACCCATGTCTGTATTCCATTAAAAATCACCAGTTTCCAGCTCGTATAGTCATTTACCACAAAAACAATGTCTAGATTGTGGTTCTGATGTTTTCCTCAGTGGGGGAAAAAAGGCCTTTCTTTCAAAATAAGGACATTTTCAGTGACCCCAAACTCTCGAACTATTTAAGCACTTTTTGAGGTCAGGTGACAGATGGCGGCCCAGCTCAGATGGTTTTCATGTTTAAACTAAACACTGGAGATCTAACACCTGGAAGAATGTAAAATAATGAACAGCATTTGGTGCCTGCAAGTAAAAACAACCAAAGTATTTGCATTCCTTTACAGTTTGTGGAATCTGAGCCAAATCCTGATCCCAGGTTGGTGCTGTCACTGAAGTTAATATATCCATTTGCTGTTGTTTGATACTTAAGAGCAAAATTTACATTGATTAATCTTTGTACAACATTTTTAAACAAAGCAACTTATCCAGAATCTAAATAAAGTGAGCCCTAGCAAAAAAAAAATCTGCTCGGCGCCCACCTACACGGTTTCTGTCAACTAGCTCAGACTTTTGATCTCTCAACAGTTCCAGGAAATGGGAGTTCACAGAGAATACAAGGGACATAGACACAAAATGCCATTTACGTGCAACAAAAGTTCAAATTGCCTTAAAGGGAGTGGGAAGAGGAGAGCTTTGATTAAGAGCAGATCTGTTCCATTTTAAAAGTTAGACAAAGTCTAAATTGCCTTCCATTCAAGATCCTGTTTCTGTACTCAAATTCAGTCATTAATTGTTTGGTGTGAACCACAGTGTAATTTAAAGCCACACCGCATAACATTTCACCCGATAAAAATGACAAAATATTAACACATATTCAGCTGCATGCAGATTGTGACCTTTGAATAGGACAGGACTGACCGATACTGAGGTCAGCATAATCGTTAGAGACGCTCTACTTCAAAGGTGTTTACCCCCAGGTGAGAGTAGCTGTGATTAGAGAGGAGGAGCCGGGCCAACCCTAACTCCTCCTCGTTGGTCTATATATTCAGCTGCGTCCAGAGCGGGACCTTTGTCACTGACGAAGCCTTTTGGATGAGAGGCGAAACGTTCGAAGACTTCAACTACTGAGTACAGAAGATGAATCAAGTACCTTGATTGAAGATTAACATTTCTGGTAACATTTTATAATAAGGGTACATGGATTTATCATGACTTAAAGAATTATGAATTCATGTGAGTTTATGATGAAATACTCATGAATTAACACGGTTAATTCAGGCAATGAGCTCAATAATGATAATGGTTGATTTATAATGATCATGATAAAATCGGTAGCAAGGATCAAACTTTGTATAAACTTACAACTAAAAATGATCTCATGATCATCATGACTTCATTTTGAATGTGCCCCTTAAACTGAAGCGTTGCAGCTTTGATAACTTGTATAAACATACTAGCAAATAGGTTGGTGGTTTGAATCAAGGCTCCCACATGTGCACACTGTCGTTGTGTCCCTGGGCAAGACACTTCACCCACCTTGCCTGTGACAATGTAGCGTAAGAGTGAAGGTGAGGTGGTGGTAGGAGGGGCCGAAGGTGCAAATTGGCAGCTTCACTTCTGTCAGTATCTAAAAAAAGGGGTTTCTTTTAAAGTCTTGAATGTTGATTTAAACTCTCTTCTGTGTGTAATTGCGCTCCTAACACAGGTTCTGTGTCTATTAAGTTATTTTAAGGTAGCTGCAACGCTTAATTTTAAGGGGCACATTCATAATGAAGTCATAACAAAGAATTCATCATGATCGTGATGAATTATCATGAATAAGTTCATAGCCTGAATTAACAGTGTGAATTTATGAGTATTTCATCATGAAGCATCATGATCTCATATGAATTCATAGTGAATTAATTCATGAATTATCATGCATGAATTCCTCATGAATTGCGGATATTTTTATTGTTGAAAAATACCTGTGTTTGCTGTGAGTGACACCTCTCCTCAGACCTGACTAACTTTACTGGGAGGAGGGACATCTCCAGCTCATCTTCATGGAGACTGAAATGGTCAAATATGAGATTTAAATAGGTGAGGTCCACATACAAATCATTCTGTGGTTACCCGCTGCAAAACAATAGCCTTTTCTGTGTCTGGCTGGTCATTGTTTTGTGTTTCTGGCAACCATCGTCATCATTCTAAAAGTTGCGCAGTGTGCCTTCAAAATGGGTGCACTGCAGTTAAACCATCAGACATTAATCATCTTTTTCCTCTTAGACTCGAGCCACCTACGACCCCTGTTAAAGCCGCTATGGGTCTTAGTTGGGCAAATCCTGGACTATGGTTGTTTACTCACAGGACACAAGATTCAAGGTAACTTTATTTATACCCGTAGGTAGAATTGGTTTGCAGTTGAGAGTAAGTGTGCAATTAAATTACATTTCATAAATCAAACCGCAGTACATAACACAAGACGCATATAAAAATAATTAGAGAATGCCCTGGGCCGAGCACCACAAACACAACTAAATACAAGGTGCAATGACCTCTTATTATACACAGACGGGTTCAAATAGACAACCATTCAAACTCATAGAGCCACACGACATAACGTTTCACCCAATGAATGGACTATTGTGTTTTGCTGTGCCTATTCAAAGTACAGTCACTTTGTACCAACCTAAAACCAGCAATGTGGCTTTAATTAACCAACTATGGAGTCACTGTAATCATTCTGATCAATGCAAGCATGTTTCTGGGACATTGAAGGGGTTAGAACGCACGCTTAGATTGAAAACGAGTCCGTCTGTCGCGACCCGCTGTGTGAGTTGAACGACATCTCCATCCCTTGGTCTTCTGTCCTCCTGCGTCTGCTCCTTTTCTTTTCCCCGAAGCGCTTGGCCGCCTTCATGATGTTGTTTCTGAACGACGATCCCACAAAGGCGTAGAGGATGGGGTTGATGCAGCAGTGCGTCAGAGCCAGGCTTTCAGTCACTTGAGACGCCTGGTCCATTACTTTACTGGTCCCACAGTGGGTCACAATAGTATACACGCTGTTCATCGTCTGGTAGACCTTCAGGACATTATAGGGCAGCTGCGTCACCACAAAAACCCCTACCATTGTCAAGAGGACACGGATTGCCCTCCACTTCTTGCTTTTGCTCTGAGTTGGAAGTTGTCTTAGCATGCAGCCCACTTTGCAGTAACAGACGATCATGATTAAAAGCGGTAAAATAAATCCCAGCATGACTTCGAACATCTCCATAGTGGCTCTACCAGCTCTGCCCATAGATGTTGAGTACACAGCCAGACAAAAGCTACGATTCCCAGCTCGCCTCACTTCAGAGAATATCAAATCAGGAAGTCCAAGGAGGAAAGCACTCCCCCAGATTACAGCGCACACTCTCCAGCAGTTTCTCCTGGTGAAGATCCTTTGAAGCCATCCTGAACTGGCGCTACCTTGCATCTTGTTCAAAGCTATGAATCTGTCAACGCTGATACAAGCCAGTAGCAGCATACAGCATGTGAAGTTGACCGTGTAGCAAGATGATACCATTTTGCACAAGGCTTCTGCCAGTATCCAACCCCGGGCCGCGTCCAGAGCCCAGAATGGGAGGGTGGAAAGAAGCAGCAGGTCTGCAACAGCTAAGTGTGTCAGAAAGACATCGGTCATGGTTTTTAGGCGCTTGTGGTAGACGTGGACGGCCATCACCAAGGCGTTACCCGCCAGTCCGATGATGAGGCAGAGGGAGTAGACCACTGGGAGGAACAGGCCGGCGAATGAGCGCACGTCGGATTTTTCACACACTGAGGGGTAGTCGTCGTAGCTGAAGTTGAAAGTAAAGTTCTCGTGATAATAAAACTCATCATCCTCAAGGTCCCCCATGTTGGAGCTGTATGATGACATCTGATATCACTGAAATGGAAAGATTAATCATTAGCCTGACTCTGTCCATGTAGTGCTGTGTGCAGAGTAAGACAGTTACTGCCCAATTAGACCAATTTATTTTATTTTTTTCTTAATAATTGTTGTTTTGCCCTGCGAACATTATCTCTTAAATCATCTTCTGTACTCAGTAGTTGAAGTCTTCGAACGTTTCCCCTCTCATCCAAAAGGCTTCGTCAGCAACAAAAGTCCCACTATGGCCGCAGCTGAATATATAGACCAACGGGGAGGAGTTAGGGTTGGCCCGGCTCCTCCTCTCTAATCACAGCTACTCTCACCTGTGGGTAAACACCTTTAAAGTAGAGCGTCTCTAATGATCTGCTCACCTCAGTATCGGTCTCCTATTCATAGATGATCACTGCCCAGTATCTGTCCTATTCATGGCTGATCATGGTCTATATATTCAGCTGCGGCCAAAGTGGGACTTTTGTCGCTGACGAAGCCTTTTGGATGAGAGGCGAAACGTTAGAAGACTTCAACTGCTGAGTACAGAAGATGAATCAAGTACCTTCATTGAAGATGGACAACTCCTGTACGACTGAGAGCTTACACAGACACTATCTCTTAAAGCTCTGCTGGGACTTATTAGGGTCCCAGAACAAATGTGAGCACATTTGGCTTTGTTTTAGCTTTGGTTTTTACAAATACAAAACAACATTCAGTCTTGGTTTTGTGTGGACTGAAGAATAGACTTCTATGTTACTAAGCATTGGCTCAGCTATGGCTTCTTAAACATGTCTCAAGTAAAAGTGCAACAAGACATTCTCCTTTAATCAGTATTAGGACAGCTGTGTTTGTCTCCCTCAAAGTGTTTACTCCATGAAAAAAAAAAAAAATGTTTTGTTTTCTTCAAAGTCAACATCTGGTCTTTCTGTCTGACCTTATGTGCTGCTCCTGGATAAATGCTGTGGACAGTTAAGCGTCAGTGTCTCTTATCCCAAAGGCATTTGTTTCAGATGCAAGATAAAGATTTTATAACTCCTCCATAATTTGTAGCAGGCAATCTTCTAATTGTATCAAGCTGCATTTTTTTTAACCAAAACAATGCACAGAATGCTCTGTTTTTGTGTTGTTTTAAAAAAAATGGAAATTTATTATTTCTTTGTTTTTAACCACAAAAGTCACTCTGAAATTCAGAATCTCTCTTATAGAGGAGCCCTGATCCCATAAGGGGAACCTATTGCACATGTTTATTTTATAACTGATGATTGGTCAGATGATGATGTGCATTATACCAAATGATATGAGTGCAGGTTAATATGC
Organism: Proterorhinus semilunaris; assembly: GCA_021464625.1. Classification (NCBI taxonomy): domain Eukaryota; kingdom Metazoa; phylum Chordata; class Actinopteri; order Gobiiformes; family Gobiidae; genus Proterorhinus; species Proterorhinus semilunaris. The sequence goes on along the minus strand of CM038358.1, from coordinate 24,387,323 downwards.
TCAGGCACATGTTTGGTGTGTGTACAGATGAAAAAGATATGGTTTTAAGGCGTATTGTGCACAGTTATACACGGCTCACCTGTGGCACAACTACAAAGCAAATGGAAACTTAAAGTTACAATGACTGTTTTAAGAATTCTGTTGAAACGACCTCCATGGGAGAGGGCCAGTCACTTATTAGTTTCTTCTGGGGTCCAAAACATTTCATGCAGTTTTGAGAAACTTCATGTATAGAATATGATTATTATGAGCCTGACCAACATCAAAGTTGTCTGTTCTAAATTAGTATTTGTGTGTTTTTAAATTGATCCTCGTGTCTGTCATGAAGTTTTTGATGATGTGATACAGAGGAGGCCTGCACAGGCACGGGGAGAATGTCAGAATGGTCCCATTAACTTGGAATCAAGGCTAGGACCCTCTTGCTTTGAGAGAACTACCGCAGTGTTAAGTTAAAGATAATAGAAATACTCTGTAGCGAGAAGTAAATGTATGAGTTTAATTTCCTTACCTTCAAGAAGTCTAAAAAAATCTGAAAAATGTGTTGTGTGTCCAATCCAGAGCTGCTTGAAATGAAGACAGAGCAGGAACTCAGGAAGGAATGAGTCAGAGAGAGAGGGAGGAGGCAGATGGGAAGGGTCACGACAAACTGCAACGCTTCAATATTAGTCTTTATTAGTTTGTTATAAACACTTTAATGCATCAGATAAGATTAACAAGTGCTTTTTAATTGTTGTGTGAAAAGGTTCAAACATATCAGTTTCTTAGTCCAAGAAAAAATGCATCATATTTATTGAATCAATCAATAAATTGGACAACAAAAAAAATAAAATAAAAATAGTTTTAGATTATACTTGGATTGGCAAAAATCAACTGAACCCAAAATGTGAAGCCTCTTCTACAGCTGTAATATGAAAAGTCTGTCCTATTTGGTAAAAGCACATTAAAAAAGTGCTCTGGTGAGTCAGATCTTGATGGTTTATATAATTCAAGAGGTTTCTGTAATGTATCCAGTCAGGACCTTTATTGGTACTTGCAATGCATTTGTACAGTTTCTGAAGCCATTGTGCTGTAGAGTGTCCCTCTTATCTTTCTGTAGGCGTGTATCATTTCTGCAAATGCAAATGTGACATACTTATTAGTAGGTATTCCGAATAGCCCGAGGCTTCCTGTGCGATGACTAAATGAGACACATGTTTAGAATATCTTTTATAGAAGCGTAATAGTAATTATAAGAGGTTTACCTTGGACGATCTTTTGGAGAGGTCTTCTTAGTCTGAGGAAGAAAGGATTGAAGGTTTTTTGACAACGCATTACTTTATGTTCTATGAAACATGTAGTAGAAAGAAAATGCCTGTTTTTTTGTACATTGTTTTGGCCTGGCCTTTGCCTATAAAGCCCAGGCCAGTGGTCATTTATCTGGCCTGTGAGTGGGACTGACTCGACGCATGTCTTTTACCCACTGTTGTTTGATTATTTTCAAAACCTTTTTGATCCGTCTGCAGACCCCATTCAGCCTCGATTGCATCCTGGTGTCTTCAGTGTTCGTTTGGTGGCGTCCAATTCCAACTGCTTCCTAAAAATTGTACAATCCATGTTGTCAAATAAATCCTCTTCTAAATTCAGTAAAGTACAGCATGTAGTCAACATAAATACCTGTGTTTTATGGTCGGCCAGTGCAGTGAGGGTGAGGAGAGCTTGAAGGCTCAGGATCAGGTCACAGCAAAGATTGGACTTTATTTTAGTTTTCAAATACCTTTTATTTGGACCACTGGGGCAATTAAATGGGTGGGGTTAGATTAGATGCATCGACTAAACCGTGTAATTACAAGACCTCCCTGTTTACTCTTGATGTTACTGTGTAGTGATGGTATCATAGAAAAGCCTGCACCCATAAGACAACTTTGGGCAAAACAAAACCCGTAAAACTATGGCTCACTGGCGCCATCTTTTGGTCCAAACAATGTAAGTGCTATGACTGACTATAGTTTCTGCTCTAAATTGCTCACAAAATGTCTGGTCTTCTGTTCATTTTCATATTGCTAATTTGAATGGATTCATAAGGGTCTTCTACACTATAATTTTCCTTCATTGTGCCACCTGCCACTGCATTAATACTTTTATACTTGAGCTTAGCTTGTGGAAACACTGGTACAGAAGTCCGCCTCTCTCAGCTCGGCACCTCCTCCTCCTCCTCCTCCTCCTCCTCCTCCTCCTCCTCCTCCTCCTCCTCCTCCTCCTCCTCCTGCTGCTGCTGCCACCATCAGGAAACCCCACTCCGGGCCCCATCACACTGGACACACTTTGGAACAACTTTGTAAGGTTAGTCACAAAACTTAATGGGATTCCGTAATTTTTGATGAATAGTTTGACAATGAAAAGAGACTTTATTTAAAAAGGGTTCAATCTTGTGTCATTTGAGGCTTGTTTTGTTTTCAGTAGTTCTCGGTAATGGCCAATCACTGTTTTGTCTTTTTTAGAGCTGATCCAAGTTTTGATGCATAAAACAAGTTTGTTAATGTTAAAAGTAGTCATTGAAAGAGCACTTGCGTCACAGGTTTAACGTGGAGGAATGATAATCTGTGGAGACTAATTCCCTGATTGTTGCTGTAAGTGGCTTGTTGGAGGTGAAAAGTGGTTTAAAAGATTATCAGGGCTACTCTCTGATAATCAAAACCACGAATTAAATACAGTTTTAAACTAATGCAATAATTAATCATGTCATAAAATAATTCTGCACCTGACTGATCAAAAATGTTTCGTACTGATAGGATTATAAAGCAGGGCTGTGAACAATTGCTTTAACTCACTATCACTACTATTTTATTGCATAAGTTTGTAAACAATACCAAAAATCTGGTCCTAAACTGTTTTTGGCTGAAATTAGACTCATTCTTGCTCAAAAGGGTGAGTGGTTCCTGGCTGTTAAGGGCTTTGGGTTCATTTTCAATGAAATGTAAATTTCCCTCTTTCCTCTGTTTGATGGACTGTTGGCAAATCATAAGAAATGAAAAACACACACATTATTTGTGTTTGTGGCATTAAATATATAGTATTTGGGCTTTAAAATGGCATTAAAAATCATTAAAGCTGGGGTACCTGACTCTATATAAAGTTGTTTATATGCACGTTTTAAGCTCGTGTACAGCTTTGAGTGGTGGTAAAGTGAAGAAGGGGGGGACCATCCCCAAAATAGATTTCACTTTAGACAAAGAGCGGTTCAAACTTCTGTCGCTCAATAAAACATTTGGTGACATGACCTTATTTATGTACATGAAGGTCAATCTACAGGTGCTCGTCATATCAGAATATCATGAAAAAGTTAATTCACTTCTGTTGTTCGACATAAACTGTGAAACTAATATATGATATCGACTCATTACATGCAAATGCAAATATGTACAGCCTTTATATGTTATAATTTTCATTATTATGGCTCAGTTTGTAAAAACCCCAAATTAAAAATCTCATAAAATTCAAGTATTTTGAAAATGGACTGTAAACCATAATCATCTAAATTATAACAATAAAGGCTTGACTTATGTCACTTCGCATGTAATGACTCTATGTCATATATTAGTTTCACATTTTAAGTTGAATTACAGAAACAAATGAACTTGTTCATGATATTCTAATTATATGACGAGCACCTGTATATCGATTGAGACTGAACAAGGTGCAGACCGTGGCGGGGATCACAACAGTGAAACATATGACACAGACATAAACGTTTTTTGTCCACAGCTTTGGGCCCATGTTTTTCAGAGCCAATTCTCACTGTGATGTGATTGATCCATCTTCCTAACATGTTTTTGATTTTCTGATGTTAAGTGTTCAGTCTGTTGAGTGAACCATGGGGCAGAAGCTGGACCTGTCCGGACTGTCGGACCTCGAGGCGGCTCATGTTTTACAGGTCGTTCAGAGAGACATGAGGCTCCGCAAGAGAGAAGACGAGAGACTCTGGTCAGTGACGACACGACACTAGTGCTCTATAAACATGGGCCAGTAGTTTTCACGTGATACACGGAGGTCAAAACATGGTATACCGAGTACATAGAAGGTTTATGTTTCTGCACTGTCTGAAGCACTGTTTACTCAAGATAAAGAAATACGAGTGAATTTTTTTTTTTTGTGGTTAATCCTGAAATAACTTTAAATAACTGTAGCTGGACACAGAGCCTCGTGTGGATTACAGTTCACACAAAACACGTAGTTTTTTTCCACTTGGTAATTTTTCTGGAGTTATCAAGGATCTAGAAAACACATCTGATACTAGTGGCTGTTGTTTCCTGTGTGTTGCATTCATACTAACCGTCAAGTGATGAACATTATCTATAAGGCCACACGCATCATGTGCTAGGGTTAATTTTTAAGTGTTCTTTACCTCAAGCATGTGAAAAGAGTGGAAACAAATAAAAAAATAAAATTAAGATGTACCCGAACATACATTTTCTTCTCTCTGTTAGGTCAGTGTATTGATATTAGACTTTATTTTAGAGACTTTGTAAGTCTCTAAAAGCGAGCGATTACTCTGGTGTGGACATCATGCGTCCTGCTGCGGCCCATTATTGTGGCTGAAACACTGGACAGGAAGAGACAACCCTTTCCTGTCATTGTCGTGTAAACATCCTTCAAACTCTTGGAGAAATCTCAAACTGAACAGAGTGCAGTGACAGTGAAACGTATTATGCAGACATAATAAACGCTTGTTGTGTTGAGAATAATCCGCTTTTGTCATATTAGACGCTATTAGGGGCACAGTCAGATCAGATCAATAGCTTTAACTGCCGTAAGATCAGAAAGGAATGCACTGATTGTTTTCAAAGCTTTGGTTTGAGGCTGGTTTAAACCTACTTTTAGTGAATCAAAAAATATGGCATAATTGTGCACATGTTTTTGTCAAAGTCCAGCAGGGGGCATTCTCAAACATAATACAGTAGTAATCAAAGGAAGAGTATATGAGTGAGATATTTGTTGCTTTATATTTATAGTGACCGGACTGGATTGAGAATCACATGGAATACCGATAATGTCCAGGCAAGGCAAGTTTATTTGTAGAGCACAATTCATACACAAGGCAATTCAAAGTGCTTCACAGTTGCATAAAATTACAAGAAAACAGATCAAATCAATCATTAAAACATCGACATAAAAATTAATCAATTACAGTAAAAGGCAAGAGTGCAGATAAAATACTTTCAGTTTTCATATGCTCGGGTAAAAAGAGCTGTTTTCAGCCTGGATTTGAACATTGTCAGGGTTGAGGCCTGTCTCACATCCTCATGAAGACTGTTCCAGATTTTAGCTGCATGAAACTGAAACGCAGCCTCACCGTGTTTAGTCCTGACTCTGGGAACCACCAGGAGGCCCCTTCCTGAAGTTCTCAGGGCCCGAGATGGTTCATACGGCTCTAACATGTCAGAGATGGACTTTGGTGCTAAACCATGAAACGACTTGTACACAAACAGAGCTGTTTTAAATTCTATTCTCTGAGTGACAGGAAGTCAGTGCAGAGACCAGAGCACTGGACTAATATGGTGGTATTTCCTGGTTCTTGTCAGGACTCGAGCAGCAGCGTTCTGGATGTTCTGCAGCTCTAACAGCTCGTTTAGAAAGGCCAGTGAGCAGCCGTTACCGTAGTCTAACCTGCTGGAGACAAATGCATGGATGAGTGTCTCCAAGTCTGGTTTTGACACTATTCCTCTGATCTTAGCAATGAACGTGTAACTTTGTTTTCTCTGTCAGAATATTGTGTTGTGTGCCTTGTCAGACTGCATCAATAAAAACGCCTGTACATGCTTGGGGGAGAAATGTGGGAGAACGTTATCTTTCCCCCTGGCTCATGTTAGTGCGAATGATAAACTCTGCATTGGCTATTTATAGGTAATTTATGTATGTGCTCATGAATGCATCACTGCTTTACTTCCATGTAAAATGTCTGACAGGGACAGTTCATACGCATTTGGACTGTGTGAAAAAACTCTCGGGGTAGTTTCTGCTTCAGAGAAAGATTATATTATAGGTACCAACAATAACATTCTGTATTTGAAAGTAAAACGGGGCTAAAATTGATCGGTTAGTGCCGTTCATCTCATCTGAAATTATGACTCGAATGGTTGGATGGAAGCCGTAAGCTGCAAAACCAGAACTAAACAGATAAATTCCTTTCTTTTTCTTTAAACTTGGGCTTTAGAAAAATGTTGCTGAGTTTCTTAATCATAATCATAACAAATATTTCCCTTTCTGATTTTCCAGTAAGTACACAAACATTTGAATCTGGTATAAGAATAAATTATTGAAAGCATAGCTAACTAGAGAAGAGCATTTCCATGACGCTCGGGTAAATAATATTCCCTGAAAAAGCCTCTTCGTCGCTGTATGCAGAGGAGGTCCCGTCTGCACAAACCTGCTGATGTTTTATTCAGTGTTTCCTCCTTTAACCTTTGGAGCACAGCAGGTTCTAAATGAATCATAAATGCACACAGTTAATATTGAATCAGTGACAGAGGCTGAATGGGTATGTATTTAAAGACACACTGGTAACAAAGGGGACAGTATTTCTCACAACTGCTGATAGGGTTGCATAATACTGGGGGTTAAAAAAACAAGAGCAATTCTTATTAACATTAAAAATGCGATCAAATTGCACTTTATGTTTCAGTCTGTTTATTTTATGTATTCATTTGAAGGATAACCCCTTGAGCTGTGACATCTCGTTTGCGAGGGGGTCCTAAAGAGAAATAAGTCTAAAAATAATAACGGGAAAGACGACACCAGTCAAACAAACAGCAGACATACCAGACACATAGCTCTCCACATGTAACCATCGTACCAGCAATGAGATCACAATGAAAAGTACATTTCCATATGCAGTTCATGTAACAACAAACAAGAAAAGGAAAAAGAAACATAATAATGCAACACAACACACACACATTTAGAATAGAGTGAATCCACAGAACAGAAAAGATAACAAATAAAGAAAAATAAATGGGTTTAATCAATTAATAGTATGTCCCTAAACAGAATGAGGTGCATTAAAATGAGCATTGAGCTGATTCTTTTTTTTATTTTTATTTTTTTATTGTTGTTTCTACTTTGTGAGCCTAACCTTATATGATGCATTAAAACAGTGGCAGGGTGTCTAGGTAAGAACATATCTCAGTGTGGAAAAACGGTGGCCTATTCCTTTAATGCACAAACTGGAATGAGATCTGTTAATGTTTGTAGAGGTCTTGACTTAAACTACACGGTGAGCGGGCTTTATACATAAGACTCTTTGACACTTACAAAGGGACATGACATTTCGTGTGAGTTATGTCATACCAACAGCTACTTAAGTGTAGATCTATTGAATACATTCAGATTACATTAAATACAGAGCCCCTCCAACACACTCTTCATGCACGTTCACAATAAGATTGGATAAGGGGAAACTTTCCACTGTTCTCTTAAAAACAAACAGAAAAGGATATTGTGATGACGTGGGGCACAGATCAGACATTTCGTTGACTCTCATCACTCTCATAATAGTGCCCTAAATCCATGCTCCACCCCCTCGCTCTCTTCCTCTCTGTAGTTTTTAGTCGACCAGAGAATATGAATCCATTTAGTGTTTGTGAAACGTCTTAAACCTGTCACTCCTCTGCCTCCTCCTGCGCGCTGTCGCTCCCTCTCTGTGTCTGCAGTGAGCTGAAGCAGGAGTTGGACGAGGAGGGCAGTCGCTGTCACCTCCTGTCCCGTCAGAGCTGCTTTAACCAGCGCTGCTGTATCCGCTGCTGCGCCCCCTTCACGTTCCTCCTGAACCCGAAGCGTCCGTGCGGAGACTGTGGATACAACGTGTGCCGCAGCTGCCGAGTTTACAACAAGAAGAGCAAGGGCTGGCTCTGCACCTCCTGCCAGAAGAACAGGTGAGTGACATCATGGGCACGATCTCCTGATTCCTCGTTTTATCAGGGTCTGGAATGGACTTGGCTTTAATGGCTTGGGCTGGAGTTTTAGTGCATTTCAGCAATGTTCTCCACTTACTGGTCTGCAATATTGGGACTCCCTTTACTGTTGCAACAAGTAGGCGTGCATGCTTTTGTGCCAGGTGCCCTTCCTGTTTCTAAAGTCATTATAGATACAAATGGATAACTTTATTACCAGTGTAGGTCCACATATAAGAACAAAAAAATCAATAAATCCAAGTGCATCTAAAGAGAATGATTGGCCTTTTCAGATTCAGCTTTGATCGAACTTTTCTTCGCACATGAAACAAATATGATTTTACACATGTTGGGTAAAAGGGGTAATGAATAATTGAATGGACAAAAGTCTCAGTAATGTTATCAAGTTATTTCATTCTCTCTCTTGTAGATTGCTGAAGACCCAGTCTCTGGAGTGGTTCTACACGAATGTGAAGAGGAGATTCAAACGTTTCGGCAGCGCCAAAGTGTTAAAGACTCTGTACAAGAAACAGCTGACGGAGCACAGCATCCTCTCCGAGCTCACAGGTACAAGTCGACACGCCTGTCTACATCTGATAACACCAGCTACGACTTTCACACACCAAAGACTTAATGGGACTAAACCAGGTCTATGCTCTCTCTCAGTCGTCCCAGGCGAGTTCCACAGTAGCAAGTGAAGTCATTTGGGTTAACATGTTTTGCCTTCCATCTTAGCGGCTTCATCATTCACCGTGTTGGAGCGCTGTATTACATTTTCTTTAGAAGGTCATCTACTTCAGTTGGTTTGTAATGTTCCAGGCTTTCGGCTCTTGTCTCTGTGGTCAGGCCTGGTCGTATGTCGCTGTAACTGACACATCTGGGTCAGTCTGCAGTGATCTGGGCGTCGGGGGCGTGTTTTTAGCAGCATCACAGAGACATGGAGGCTCTGTTTGCTGGAAAAACGTTAAAGATAAAGGAAGCTTATAAAATAACCAATCATTTTAGCCATGCATAATATCCAGCGCTTTGGGGTGTAGCATTTGTGTAATTGAAGATATCCAAACTTTCCATTTCCCCTTTAGTGTATGATGTTTTATTCCAGCCTGATTCACCTCCATCCCGTCACACCGCCCACAGGGGAGCTCTGACCTACAGCCGTTTAGCTCGTAGCGTTAGCAGCTCTTTCGTCACAAGTCCATTTTGGGCCAAAACTGTCTCACCGCATTAGCTGCTCCATCTGCCAGGGGTCACGCTCCTTTCCCCTCCAGTAGAACAATTCAGGCCCATCTCTGAACCCGCGCAGGCCCCCACAGGGATTATCGTCTGTGAAGTGTCTCATAAACTAAGTGCACAGCTCTGTAATCTCGTCCCTGTCTTTGGCCCTAAAATGATTAAAATTGACCCCTGGTGACCTACTGTCCTTCTCCACATCAGGCCTGTAATGCCGGGCACACGCTGCTCTAATACACTTACGTAATCACAAGCGACTGTATTGTTGCATGGAGATCTGTGAGAGAGGAACAGCTCAACAAAATCTGTTTGTGCATGTTCGGCTCTACGTCAGAATGTAGTGCCTGCAACTATTCAACTTACACTTTCAGTCTGACTGCCTTTAGTCTCTTTAGACACTGACAGAAAATGCTTCTTTTATAAACACTTACTTTGATGGTAATACCTGTTATTTGTGTTTTGACAGACGGCAGCGGACACGAGGAGAGCGTCTGTAACGATGGCAGCGTTTGTGGCAGCGACTCCACCTTCTACAGACAAAGTGAAGGTGAATCACTAAACTGTTATTCTCTCGATTACTGTGCAGCAGTAAACTGAATGTGTGCACTTTTAATCACAGTTCACACTTTCAGTGAGCATTAAATATGTTCATAAGTGGCTTTACATGGCAGTGCTCATAACAGCTGTGATATCCTCTATAAATCTGAACTGTGATTCACATGGAGATATCGTGTTTGTGTGCAGAGCACAGTATGTCAGAGACACTGACTGTGGCGCGGCGAGTGGCAGAAGAGGCCGTCGATGAGGCCATTTCTAAAGCCGAGGTCAACATTTACTGCCAGGTTAGAATACCCATGATTCCCATGATTCCGGGGGTGGGCGCTTGTACTGCTTGTACTAATCAAATCAAATCAAATCAATACACAGATTCATATTTGACTAAATGTTTATGTTCTGCCTACATGGGAATTAACAATAGTTGATTATAATATATACATCTCTTGTTTGCTCTTTTCAGGAGAAGCAGAATGAGGCCCACTATCTGCGCGCACATCGAGGAGAGCTTATTGAGGAACTGGCAAAGACTATAGTGCAAAAAGTAACGTTTTTAAATATTTAAACCGTTTTTAGGAACTATATATTGACACATTTATGTACCTTTTTGTTAATGGGTCTGGGAAGTAACACAGGATGAAAGCACTCAGTATTAAGTGACACAGTGCGCTAAAATGTGTTAAGTACTTGTACACTTTGCACCACACAGATGTTCTTTGCAGCTGCTGTCTTTTTCCCGAGTCACTGGATTTATCCCCAGACCTCTGTACTCCGCTGTAATCCTCTCTCTCAGATCATCGTGCGGAGAAAGACTTTGGCTCAGATCAAGTGTGAATACGACCAGGACTTAACCCACACGTACTACGACCACTTTGTGCCCTCACAGCAGCCCGGACTCTGGGTAACACCATTACACACATTTGAATGACTCATAATCCACCTCACATTATTATAAACAGATATGTTTGTTGAAATAGTGTAGTTTTTCTGTTGTAACTGTACAATATATATTTTTAATTTCATGAATTGTTTTAGGTTTCTCGTCATTGTATTGTATGTTTCTTGCATGTTTTCTGTGTGGGTCTCCCTTCTCTTGACCTAATGCCGTCCACTGTGTTCCCAGAGGTCCCACTCTCTCTCCCTCCTGGACACGGACTCTTCCAGCGCGACGAAGAGTCCGCTCCACAGTCTGAGGAAGGCGGGCGTCGGGCCGTCCCTGTCGGCCTGGAAGAGCGTGGACCGACTTGACAACTCCGGTAATGTGCAAGTATCTAACCTCGCCAAACTGAGCTGTGTTAAAACAGGCAGATTCACAGTTGCGTTCTCCCAGTTATTTACTTTATTATTATTGCCGTGTCCTCCTCAGTGCTTAAAAGCCCGGACGGGAACTGGATAGCCCTTCAGAGCAGCCCGCTGTCCCGCCCCAGTCTGCTGACCAAAAGGAAGGGTCCGGTCTACAGCGCGCTGGAGAGGGAGTCCGGCGCAGTGTCTGCCTACGAAGCCATGGACTCGGACCCCGACATCCGACCAGAACCGGACCGTTCCTGGGGCGCCGTCCTGAAGGAGATCCACAAAAAGATGACCAGCTCGGACCTGCTGGAGGACCTGGACTTGGACTACGTGGGCGGGACATGGGGGAGCGCAGACTTCGAGGGAAACTGGAAGGCCAACCAGGCGCTGATCAATAAGAAGGTGCCAGTGGAGATTCGAAAGCCCTCCTCGTCTCGAAGGGCCAGTATCATCGACGTGAACTTTAACACGGCGGCGGGGAACGCAGGAGGAGGAGGAACGAGCGTCGAACTGGAGGAGCGCAGAGTCAGGAGGCACAGGAGGAAGCGGAGGAGTAAAAAAGAGAACGCGCCAGAGAATGTGCAGGTGAGTGTTGAGGGTGCAGTAAATACAATAAAAAGTGCAATACTCTGGCTAAAATCCCAACTCAAACACTAAGTTTTAACCCTGATTCGAGAGACAATATTTTTCATAGATGGTTCGTGTGAGCAAAGTTTGAGAACTGCACTAAGTGATATGGATTATAAAATGTGTGGTAATGCACCACTGATACATTAAAGGCGCACTGCGTAACATTTTAGATACCAGAAACACAAAACATGCTCCTAATGATTTAGATAAGGACCTGACCTATTTAAGTCTCGCTTTTGGTTGCTTTAAGTTAGGTATTTTTCCACAATAAAAATATCAAATGTATAAATCCTTGCATTTTATTCTATATATTGGGTGAAATGTTATGCAGTGAGGCTTTAAGGTTTAGCCAGTCCAGTTTGCAGTAAAAATGTCCCTCTTTCATCTATTTTCACAGGACCACAGTAACAATGGCACGCCCCATCTCTCTGACGGTGCCACACCTGAGACCCTAACGTCCGGAGCGACGACCCCCGACTTCTGTAGTGACATTATCAGACCGGGAGCCAATCAGATCAACCAGGAACTCACTATCAAACTACAGCAACTCATGGGACAGGGCGACATTAGCGACTCCTCGACCAACCAGCAAAAGTGCGACGGTGAAGACAACGGTGACTACATGGACGTGGATGAGGGAGAATTTGATCAATCAGAAGATGCAGAGCTCGACAGTGAAGCCAAGGCGAAGTTGTTCAAATTAGTCGCTCAGTCCAGACTCGTGTATCTGTCCTCCACTGACGATGACGTGGACAAAGCGGGCCTCAGTGAGGAAGAAGAGCAGAGCGAAGACCTTAAATTCACACTTTGCCGCCTCGAGCAGCAAGTCAAATCTACTCAGTTTTCATCCACGGAGGACGAGCTGGACCGGATAGGCCAGGATGAGGAGCAGCAGGACGGGCGTCAGGAGGCGCTGGCTGTCAGAGTCTGCAAACTCGCCCGCCGAGTCGACGCCTCACAGTTCTCCTCCACCAAAGACGAGCTGGACCGGAGCGCGGGCGCACAGGAGGCCGTGTGCGACGCGGCGCTGTGGAAGCTGCAGGCGGAACGAGGCGAGCAAGTTCGGGATCTGGTCAGCATATGCCAGTTTTCTTCAACGGAGGACGAGCTGGATCGGGCGGGACGGGATGAAATCGCCCAAAACGAGGAAAAAGGGGTGGATTTTGACGGAAGGGAGTCCATTGGAGAGTTAGACGTCAATATGTTTGAACTGAGAGAAGATTTAACGACAGGGAATTATTTAGAAATGTCCAAAGCAGCAGATTTGCAGGTGGGTGAAGAAACAGATGGCTTGGATTTTGATAGAAGGGAGTCTATTGGAGATTTTGACACAAGTATGTTTGAGCTTAAAGATAAGGAAATGAATAGTTGGGAGGGCAGCGTGGAGCTAGACGCACTCGCTGGAGCCAATTTTATGGAAAACAAAACCACAAGTTTTGGGAGTGAAATTAGTTGGAAAGAATCCAAGAGTCAAGAGGGGGAGTTTGGTGAAGAAATGCTCGGAGCAAAGCAAGACGGCGACATGTCGGTGTCAGACAGTGAGGAAGATGAAGCCGAGTTTAACCGTATTATAAACAGTATGCTGACACTGACGCTGGAGGACATGCACGGGGGAGGACAACATGCTGGGGAAATGCATGAGGAAGTTCAACCAGCCGGTAATGGTGTGGCAATGAGAGCAGGTGAGGATGGAGAGACGGGAGAAAAATTTAATCAAGGTGTAGGGGACGGTGTAATAGTAGCAGGAAATGAAATGCCAAGTCTAGCAGGAACCAGGACAGGAGGACTAAAGGATGGAAAAGGACCCTCAGAAGAAGAATCGAAGTTAGGAATGAACACAGCGGATGACACGGTGGATGATGCAGAAACGCAGGCTCAAATTATGGACAAAGCTGAAAGTTCAAATGTGGGAATTGAGAGCAACCAGGAGCAGAGCAGGATTCCCCAAACTCCAGAGGGTTTACTGTCTCCTGAAGAAATTCAAAAGGTAAAAATATATAAGACCTGAGCATGTTTTAGAATTGGTTTGGATGCTCATTAGAGACCGTTTTGAAAAGATATTGACAGATATCAATGATCTTTTTGAGGCGACATGATGATTCTTGCAGGTAGAATAATAGATCGTAAACATTAGTAACACATATTCCACCACATTAACTTTTCCCAGTGATACCGTATATCATATTTAAAAATATAATTGATTTAAGCTATTACATATTATTAATTATTTTCTTTCCACCTTTTTGATTTGTTATGCTCCCTTTGTCATGGATCCTACACTTCAGGGCAGTGAGTTTGTAGTAACTCGGCTGGAACAGGTGAGAGGGATGGAAAAAGTTGAATATGTCTGTGTTGAAGCCGTGTCTGAATGTCCTCGTTTTCTGCACCTCTTAGTTGGGTGAAGTGAGTGAAAGTTATCCGTCTGGTACTTATTATTATTATTATTATTATTGACAACATATGCAGAAATTAAGTTGGATTTGTCTATGTCCCATTTGCTCAATAATACAATAAACATAATTGTAATCACAACTGCATGTGTCCGACAGAGGTACTCGGCCGAGTCTCTGCGGAGCATCACGACGGAGGTGCTGAAGGTGCTGAACGCCACAGAGCAGCTTCTGCTGGACACACAGGGACAGGACGCGCCCTCTGCCCCCTGCCCCCCCCTGTCCCCGGACCACAGACACCTGGACCAGCAGCTCTGCCGGCTCGAGGAAAATGTGAGCTCTGACTATTTGCGCTTAAAGTGTTGAATACCACCATCGTGTCCTTTAGCAAGACACTTCCTTCCCCCACAGTCATACGGCTCCTTCATTTAAAGTTCTTATGTCCCAAAGAATTTGAAAATGGCACAGTGGCAAGAATATAATAAACTTTGCACATTTCCCTGAGGAACACAGCTTAAAAACAAGAAAACGCGTACAATTAAACGACTCGCATTCAACCACATGCTGTTCGTATTTGTCAGGTGTACATGGCTGCAGGATCCGTGTACAGTTTGGAGGCAGAGCTGGACGACCTGGAGGAGTGCTCCCGAGCCGTGTCCAGCTCCACGTCCCACTCAGAGCTGTGCTTCCTGGAGGAGCAGGTGGCAACGGCTGCTGCTGAAGTCCAACAGTCTGAAATACAGGTGGGACGCTCTTTCACTTATGGCTGTCAAAATGAAAGCCTTAACGCGTCAAACATACTCCTGTATCTGGGCTCACCTGACTGACAAAGCACTTGTATCAACTACATACTGTAATCCAAGGGTCTCCAACCTTTTTACATATTGAGGAAATGCATCAATGAGGCTTGTCTATTTATGCGATTAAAAAAAAAATAATAATAATAATAATAATTTTGCCCTTTTAGTCTACTCTGTGTAGCTAATGGTTTGCAGGTTCTGTTCAAAATGTTCAGCACCAAAGAAAACGTCTCTAAAATTTGATTAATTGAGCGAAGTTGGAGATCCCCATTAAAGCTGTTGGGCTTTTCCCACGGAGTTATTAAACTGTGAATATTTGGTTGATGAAATGTGAGCAAATGCTTTAAATTTGAGGGTCTTATGTCAGCCAAGTGTTAATAATGAATATAAAATTATTAGAGAAAAATTAGAAATTAACCAAATTTCACAAGTGCGATTAATTGCGTTTTTTTTTTTTTTTTTTAAAGGAATCGATTGACAGCACTATCAGAAATGATACAATGATGCTGAGCTGCTGAATTCATGCTAATCTTCAATAGGACAAAAGTCTCTTCAAATCTAATCAAGTAGGTCTAGTTAGTTCTAATAACAACTCTGACAATTTGCTGAATATCTCTCTTCAGTAACAAAGGGCACACACAAAAACGTTATATCAATATCTCGCTCTCGCAACATCCTGGGCATTTCTGTCCCGTCCAATAAATCTTACGGTCCAAAACTTAAAAGAATATGGGGTAGCCTGGCACAACCCATCTGTAAGGGCATCAGAGCTACAGAAACTGGAAAGATTTCTACGTGGCATTTGTAAACATTGTTTCTGTTGCAGATCTCCGATATCTCGGCCAGAATCGCTGCTTTGAGAAGTGCAGGCCTCAACGTGGAGCCTCCCCCGACCTTCACTAAATCCAGGACTGCAAAGGTATAGATTAAGACTGAGTTGCATCGTTAATCTGTTGGCCCCATTAACATGATTTTGTTTCAGTCCATGACTCTGGACGGATCGAGGCAGCAGAGGCGACTGTTACCTGCTCCACCCACGAAAGGTAAAAGTCCTGCTGAACAACAAACGTTTTAATGTAGATCACACACAGAAGAGCCATTCTCAAATCTTAGAAGAATAAAGAAAACGTTGCTTTCTGTGCACGCTTTAAATCTTAGCCAAAGGTTTGTCTCTAATTGTGGGTTCTTACATGACGATAAACGGGTCATGTTTATTGTGAATTAAATGTTCTCTCTCTCTTCTTAGATGCCAAGGAAACCTGAAGTGTTTATCTAAAATCCTCTGTGCCTTCACTGTCCACATTCAGATAAGTGTTCTAGCATAAACGTCTCTTTGTACGGACTGAAAAAACAAAGACCATTTGATTTGCACATTATTTTTGTTGTTTTATCGTCTCATTACAGGAGAATTAACGTTTTTTAATGTACGTAAAAAAAGCAACGATGACCAACGTGTACAAGAAAGAGGCAAGACTGTTATTGTGTAACAAATAAACCATTAACAAAAACTGGTGAGACTGTTTGTGTCAAAAAGTCAAAGCTAGTACTTTTCTAAGCCGTTAGTCATTAGATAAATAAATAATAGGTTGGACTGGATTATTTATGAGGCAGCATGGTTTGTCTATTTTGTGCCGGGATTGTCTGGTTTGCTCCAGAGCTAGAGGCGCGTACTAAGGAACTAAGGAAGTCGGTCTGTTTTGTTGGAGCTGAGGAAATGACACCCAAACATGAGATTCCTGATTTCTGGGTCTGACCGAGTTCTTTGAGACATCTGCCTCCTAAACAAACGACACAGGAGCAAGTAACTCAAGAAAACGGGACACAATACTTATAACTTTTGTCTCCATTTCACTGAATATTATTACAGCTCTTAATATTTTCTATAATATTTCTATTTGCGCAGTTTAAAATATTCTACGATTATAAAGCAGTACTTCAAAGCAATGCTCAACTATCTGACCGAGCGTCTTTTTAAAATCATGACGCCTCATACATTTTTACCTGAGTATATTTGCGTTTATAACGCACAAAGCCAGAGCTGCATATGTTTGTTTCCCTCACAGAGGCTGAACAATGTCTTTGAATGCTCCATTTCAGTCCACAGTCTCAAAGCATTCTGGGATTTGTAGTTCTTTTGTCAGGAGTTCTCAGACAAGTGGAAGCGCTCGCGTTGGTCCGGGACCACAAACCCCTCCTTCTGCTCGCTCTCCCGCCGGTCAGAGATGATGAAGGCCTGTTTGGGGTCGATGACCACAGAGCAGTCGCCGTCGTGTCCCGAGAGCTCCACGTCGGCGTACGAGGGCCGACCGGAGCCGCGCCGGAACCTCAGGATGGGCCAGCGGGTCGGCCGCCTCTGTGGGAGCGAGGACACACAGTTCTACCCAAGTATCCTCAACAACACGATGGACACCACTACAATAGTTCTGTACCTCTATGAGGAAGAGGCTGAGGTTGGAGGTCGGGTGGATGTACACGTACAGGGACAGAAGAACGGCTGCTGCTATGACGACAGTCCCCACAGCGACGCCCACCACGAGACCCACCCGGGCCTGCTCCGGGGCCGCATATGAACCTATGAGACGATAAATCATTCAGTCATTGTCTAATGTTGACATGAAACAAAGTGAAGTTGAGAGACTTACAAACTTCTACACTTTCCAAATTCCTCTGGTTTATTCATTTACTCGACTACAGCGCAAATGAAACGATACATTCGCACGATTGACACGGATTTATTTAATCTTATTTTGCATTCCTGCTTTATGTCGCTGCCCGTTCTGATTCTGAATAATATTTTCTCAACAGCAGAACAAATTTCCCTGTGCTTTTATTATACTTTCGCAAAATGAGGTCATCGTGACATGGGGGGGGGGGGGGGGGGCAGACACCCACTGTTAACACACTGCCCTGGGAAATGTCCTGCCTGAGACGGGGGAAACACAGGGCAACTCGTCGCTAGACCACTCCCACCACATTGGCGTCTTATTCATAAATGTGTCAACAACCTCTGCCCCCCATGAAAGACCCCTCTGAGCACCTTGAAGCCGATCATTGCTTGTGTGAGTGTAATGGAGTAAAATGTCTGCAAAAGTGAAAAAGAGGGTTTTTCCAACCTCCACGGCCACCAGCCGAGGCCTGTCCGGTGGAAATCCTCTTGCTTGTATTACTGTGAGACGCGTGGGCCGTTTCCTGAGTGTTGTTGTGGGGGCCGAGTGTGACTCCCCTCTGCTGTCCCGCCGCAGACAGGACGGGGGTGGTGCTCTGAGGCGAGAGGAGCGAACCAGGGGGGTCTGACGTCTCGAGACACCGCGAGTCCCGCTTCTGAATAACACACGGAGGGTTCAAAATTAGATGGAAAAGAAAGTGAAAAAAGTGACGACGACAACACGGAAGGAAAAGGATCCGTTTAGATTCGTTTTGTGGTTATTAACTTTCAAATGGGGCGTCACACTGGCCTATAGGCTGTGAGCTCCAGTCAGGGCGCTTTTAGATTTGGGTAAAGCCGAACTGGAGAAAATACACTCTGTTAAGGCGGGGATTAAGAGATTAATGTAGATTCAGTCAAATGTGCAAACCTCGTCCAGACAGCCGTGGTCCACCCAGTCCTGGCGATTACGGTCAAAGCCGCTGGAGCATCTGAAGGGAAACAAGTTAATGGGATATTTCAGGATTGTTTACATTGGGCCTCATTTCCTAGTTATCCATAGTGTTGTTGATGTCTGGAGATATTTTGTTCTTATGTTTGAAGAGTTTAGTGGCGCTAGGCTAATGCTAGGCTAACGCATTTCTATGGTATCAGCAACCCTACATTAAAAACAGTCTGAACCGCTCCACAGTGCATCTGAAGTAAATCAATTATAACGCCGGACTACTCATATAAATGTCTGTGTTAATAGAATATTTTTTGAAATAAAACTGACCTTGTATCACATGAATGACCGCATTTTGAGGGACTATTTTCTCGCAGATCACTCCGCCGCTGCGTTAGCTTACAGCCACGAAGCTGATGCTGCTCAAATATAAGTTATTTTAAATGCAAAATGGTTAATTATTCTATCGACACAGACATTTATATGGTTAGTCTGGCGTTATAAGTGATTGACCTCAGGTGCACTGTGGAGCGGGTCAGACTGTTTATAATATAGGGTTGCTGATACCATAGAAATGGATTAGCCTAGCATTAGCCTAGCGCCACTAAGCTCTTCAAATTTAAGAACTGCATGAATTTAAGAAAAAAATATCTCCAGAAATCAACAACACTCTGGATAACTAGGAAAGGAGGCCCTATGTCAAAAACCCTGAAATATCCCTTTAAGATTTGTGACGAAGAGTAATAAAATGATGATCAATGTTTCCTCTAAATCGCATATTTCACCTCTGAAGTTGACTGCACCAGCTGCAATTAAATCCGATCTGGGAAGAAACGCAAGCGCCGCAGCTGGAGAACTGGAGGCACGCTGAAGGGTGACAAAACATGCCACAATTTCAAACCTTTGACAATAAGCTCAACATTAGAGGGAGTTGGAACTTACTTGGAAGGGGAAACATCTCCACAGCCGTAGCACTGGAGATTTTGGACTTGAGGATGTCCACTTTGTGATATTCATAGATGGTTTTCCTTCGGACATCTGCAACAGCATCAACTCAAACGTTACTTCACTCAAAACACGTTCCTTCCTTCGATCCTGGCCGGTAACGGTTATATTACAGCAACCGTTAAAAAAAATAATAACGATAAAATCATATAGAAAGTTAACCTCTCAACCCAAGTGCATTTTCTCCGGTTCAGCTTGACCCAGATCTAAAAGGCTACAGCCTATAGGCCAGAGTAACGCCTCATTTGAAAGCTAAGACCTACAAAACTCATCTAAACTAATCTTTTTCCTCGCATTGTTGCCACGTTGTCCCTTTTTTTGTTTACTTTTTTTGTTGTGTTTTCGTCACACATTTCTGTCACTTTTTTAAGGCTTTTTTGTTGCATTTTTGCCGCTTTTTTTTCAGTCTTGTCTTCTGTTGCTCGTTTGTGGCTTTTTTTTTGGGTGCATTTTCATGTAATTTTTTTTCTCACGTTTTCGTTGCTCTTTTGTCGTCTCATTTTTGTTGCTATTTTGACATCTTTTTCAAGAAACTTTCAGATTTGGGTAGAGCCAAACTGGACACTCGGTTCAGGTGGAGGTTGAGAGGTTCAATCTGAAGGGTATACTGACGCTATTTACTCACGGATATTTTTGACAAGAAGGCCCATGTTATTATTATTTTTTCATTTTTTTTTGTCCTGCACAAGGGTTTGATTTTTTTCACCAGCTCATAACAATATAAAAAAACCTCTAGAATTCAAACCAAAGCACCAATATAGACCATTAAGCTATTGCTCTTTAATGTGACTTACTGGGGATCTGCTGGAGCTCATGCAGCACCACAAAAGCGTCGGACAGACCCACTCGAACAGGATGGTGCTCAGTGCTGATGAGGCTGACGTCCACCGGGATCTGTGAGGGGAATCAACGTTTGTCTCGTGCGTTTGGGTGATAAAAGAATGAACAGAAGCATGAAAGTGAGCCCGGCTGTTCGTGGCACTACATTGGCGCACAATGAACATCACTACGCTTATAAAACTGTCAATTCAAAGCTCGCTCACGGCAAGAAGGTTTTTTGTCATTCTTTCACAGAGCAACTTCTACTAGTATTGACTGGCAATGGGGGGGGGTTAGTTGGTGGGAGAAAAAGAATAGAAAAGACGCCAACGTCACCTGTTTGTACGTGAACAGGATGCGGCCGTCTTTGTGGAGAGCAGCCTGGAATGTGAAGGGTCCGAGCGTGGAGTTGTCCTGGAGGAGAACCTGGCCCCACTGCACCACCAGAGCTGTGCCTGTCACGGGAACCACTCGTCACTAAACGCCTCTTTTACACATTTCATGTCCATGACTTGAGCAACAGTATTTACGATGTCTGGATGGAAATGAAGGTGTTGTGAAATGAACGACACCTGAACCCCCGATATCTGCATTAGATTCAATTAGTAGTCAACATAAAGGGAGGACATACAGCCTTTTTTGCCTCGTGTGCCCCTTGGGTCTTTCATTTATACTTTGTTTTCCCCATCCTGCCAATTATTGAGAAAATTATCAACTAAATTCTGATTTTTTTGTATTACTTTAACCAAGTACATTTTTACTGCTTCAGTGTTATCCAAATCTAAAAGCTTCTCGACTGGAGAGCAACAGCGTAATGGCTAAGACTTACAAAGCTGATCGGCGTTTTTATTTATCTTTTCTTTTTTTTTTTTTTGCTTTTTTGACACATTTTAGTCTTGTTTTCCTCGTTTTTTCGTCGCTCTCTTGCCATCCTTTTTTTAATAACTTTTTTGTTGCGTTTTCACCCTTGCTTTTTGGCGCTTTGTTCAAGAAGCTTTTTGATTTGGGTAAAGCCGAACTGGAGAAAATGTGCTTGGTTAAGGCGGGGGTTAAGAGGTTAAAGTTAAGCTAACTCTCCCACTTACTACTGTAGCCCTGGTTGGGAAATACTGTGAATAAACACAACATACATAAAGCAAATGCCATTACGACCTCTGTGACAATATGCAGTAGCTTTTAACAAGTGTTTTTTAAATGGCGGAGTAACACAATATGATCACATTCAATATATGGCATACTGTATGTGTCGCTCACCGTTATCAAAGTAAAACACAGAGGAGTTTGTGGAGAGGCTCGGGTCAAAGTTGGCCATCAGAGGAGCGATGTACTGTGTGGCTGTGAGGAGCTGGTGCATCACCTCTCCAGTGTAGATGAAACCTGAAAAAAATAAATAAAAAAACTTATGTTATTCGGATTATATGTTATGTTAACAAACCACATTCTATTTCAGACTGGATTCAGTTACATAAAGTGTACCTGATAGGTTTTAATTGTAATGTAATTAATAGTGCAAATCAAGATTCAAGATTTTTTATTTGTCAAACCATGTGAATGATTTGAAATTATATTTCTCTCATCCTTGATTGTGGAGCGGGGGGTGGGGAAAGAGGGCAGGGAGGGAATGAAGGTAAAAGGAATTAATGAAAATTCTAATTTATGTCAAACACAGGTGACCGGATGAGGGAGAGTTCCATATTCTCAGGATAAACCCATGACTCGCTAATGGATCTTTTGTACGCTATGGTTTGACGGTGATAGCTAAAATTTCAAGCTTGTTGTGTCATATAATTTCCAATAAGGAAGCGATATAAGAAACATTACAAAATATATCAAACCAGCAGCCTGGCTGACGCCAGGCTGCTGTGTGCGCTTGAATCATTTCAAACTTCACAACAGCCCGGGGACCATGGCCGAAATCGTCACTTTTTTGACTATTTTCTTTAATTATTTTTCACATTTTTGCCAAATTTTCATCGCTTTTTTGTTGCTTTCCTGTGGCGTTTTTTATCTATTTTTTGTTGGTATTAGTTTTGGGTAAAGCCAAACTGGAGAAATGCTCAGTTCAAGTGGGGGTTGAGAGGTTAAGCCTCAAAAAACCTTCTTCTACAATCCTCTCGTACACTTTCTCTCTTCTGAGCCAATTACCAGGGAAACCACCAGACAGCTCCAAAACAGGCCAACAGTAGAAAAGGATCTTATAGGACGAGTGTTGTCTTACCACCACTGGCCACTGTGACTTCTTTGAGGGGATGACCGTAGAACGGGAAGTCAAAGGAAAGACGTACTCTCTATAAAAAGAGAAATAGGTTTCATTAAAAACAATTACTTTACTCAGGCCAACTTAGTAGAAAAAAAAATAACAAACGTATTCATTGCATTACATGTCGCCTCTGTAGAGCCCAGAGATGTTGGAGATGGTCTTACCTCGGCGTGGCGCTGCAGGTTTGGCAGGAACCTGTGGTTCCTCCACGTTTCCTGCCGCTCACTGAAATCCACCCACAGCTCTGCTCTCGCCGTGTCAGTGCGACTGTAGATCTTAGACGTGTAGTAAACATGATCCACCTTCTGAATGAAATGAGAATGGTTCAGTTAGAGTTAGAAATCCCAAAACAATGACCCAAAATACGACATTTACTTTTGAAATATTAGTACCTGTGCTTTGTAAAAATCTATGCATATTTAATGTTTTAAGATGTTCAACCATTCTATCAAACAGAGGAATGAGGAGAAATGTTGATATTCAAAAGCAAATTGGACACAAAGAGGAACCTTTGAGCAAGAAATAGTGGAAATAGTGGTCTGCCAAAACAGCAGCTGAATGTGTTCATAATTTCAAGATTTTCAACAAACTTATGCAATTACAATACAATAGTTGAGCAATAACTGATTACTTTGAATGCCCCGCGGAAACCCTGACCTGTCGTCCATACTCCCCAGTTTACAGTACAATTTCCCAACATGATCAGACTCAAAGCAAACGACGTCGTACAATGATCTGTGTGGTGGTGTTGTGGTTCTCCCCGGTCAGCTGGTCTTTGGTCTTGTTTCTGGCGTGGTCTCTGTAGTGGTTCCCTACAGTTCGACCATGAGTCCAGGGTCGAGGAGGCCGTTCAGACGACGGGGCTGACACCACTGTCCAGACAAAGACAAGGATTAAAGTAGGTACATAATTGTAGGCAGTTTTATCCACGTTTCCTATCCACATTAGATGACATGATTGGCAACTTGTCATGCAATCAGCCACAGGAACAATACCTCAGATATGTTATACCACATTTTAAACTATTACAAAGTCACGTTAATATTACTTTGTGCCAGAGACGATTGGTTGTAGTTTAAATAGTTTATAAAGTTGGTAATTAGCCAGTAAAAAATGTTGTAGTTTGTAAATCGGAGCATGTTATATTCAATGATCCTTCACCTGGACTCAAGTTTAATTGGTTCCCCAGAATTAAGGCATATTTGGGAAACCCTTTGCTTCACAGCACAGTCATAACATGACGAGATGATGACAACATCATAGCTAGGGAGAACTGTTGGGCAAGTAACTCTATAGCCTGGTAATACATTATGGGATTAAAAAAGTAACATTTAACAGATATTTGTTGCCCTGTTCATATAATATTGCCAACCTAATACCAATCATGTGTTCTGCTAATTTACAGTCTTGATACTGGGTTAGGTCTGGACCAGTGCTTTAAGTGGGCCGGTACGCGCCGGTACTCAGTACCGCCACCTCTCCGTGCGTCAAGAACGTGCTTTTGGCGTACGGTACGCTCATCTGCACATCTGCTCATCTGCACATCTGCTCATCTGTTTGAATCCTTTGGCTGCTCCGCCGCTTTTCAGAGCGCGCTTCACTATGCGCTTCCGTTTCATCCCACCGTGAGCAGAGACTACATTACCCAGACACCCTTGAGTTGTATGAGTGAAAGGCGCCATGCGTCGCTGTAGCCGCTGTAAACAACTTAACGTGATGCTCGTCCACATAAACAGGCGGATCCCGGAGAGGATGTGAAACACAACCATCACTGCTCAGTTAAAATACAATGAACACGTGACTCTGCTCTCCTGGCGATGAGGTCAGAGTAAAAGAACAAGGTCAGAATCAGAGGACGCGCTGGCTGACCCCACCTGTGCCGCAGTCACTGAGGTTCTCACAAGTGGCACGAGAGGGATGTGCCCCGTTTGACCTCGTAGATGCGATAAAAACAAAACAAAGGGGTAAATATGGATTGAAACAAACTTCTGCGGACTGAGATGAGGCGGACTGCAGACAGAATGCAGCTCCAGAACATAGAAGTGTTTGTGACACTTTGGAAAGACAGACATTAGCCTGGAAGAATGACCTCTGTAACAGCTTCAGAGACATCCATCTGTAAGAGTTCAGCTAAAACAGTCTGTCTTCTAAAGGTAAGACTGGCCTTTCATCACTGTTATTTATTATGCAGATGGAGGTTAACAAAGCTTATTTTCTTTGCATTGGACTGTCATCATGAGTTGTTTATTTGAGCAGATCTGAGTGCAATTGTGAATACATGATACAAATGGTACCATGAAATCATTTAGATGTGTGTCCTGCTGTTTAATTTCCATATTTCCATATAAAGTGATACCCACATTTTTTTTTATCAATGCTTAAATTATCACAACTAGTGCACTCCCGGTATCCATGTGGGCACGACTCTCCCGCGGCTTGCGCTGACGTCACGGGGCCAGTCCTTCCTCTTCGCACCGGGGGGTTAAAACGCGCTTCACATTCCTCATGGGAGCGCCTCCACCGTGGGCCCCGTCCGAGAGCGGGTCCGGGGCCAGGGGGATGACTCACACCGAGGTGGCTGGCTGCTGCGCTGACCCCCACCCTTCACCGTGTGTGCGTAAACATGTTGGCAATGCGGCGGTGTTACGTGTAGCACCGGCCAAACGAACGCGTCACAGAGGAGCACGAGTGGCGAGTTAATGGAGGAAATAATAAATATGAAAGGAAATAATGATATAATGCCACAGATTAACGTTGACGCTCACAGGCAGTGGAGCTAGCGTGGCCAAGCGGTGCGTAAAAGACGAACCCTGTGCGTAAAGACCACTGATTAGGCGACATTATTATCAAGATAATGGTGAGACAATGATTCAAGATAATGATTATTGTCCCACATTTGTTTCAAGTCATAATTTAAGGTTTATTTGAACCCTTTTGATTAGAACCCAACACATAGAGCGTCTGCAATTTAAGGTCAAATAAGTAAAAATGTGAACTTTGTAGCAAAGCCTGCGCACAGAGAGAGCAGATGGGCTACAGAGATCCAACACGGTTCCATTTATGTTTTCACGTTAATTTGTAAGTAAACATAGACAATGCATGTTCACTTTTTGCACCATATCGCGTCAGTCTCTGTGTGTTGTCATTGAATTGTTTTCAAAAAATGAAAAGGTGATAATTTAGTTCAGTGAGTTGGTGCAGTCGGTGGAAATTATTGTCTAGCTTATTTAGTGCACATACTGTGAAATACTTTATCCAACCGACCAACTGCTCAGGTTTAAGAAAACGTGCTTACCATAGACGGGCTGCGAGTGGCTTTCCTGGACGGAGGAAAAAAATATGTATCCAAGAAGGAGAGTTGCTGCCATGCTTAAAAGCAAATGGTACGGTTAAATCCCAGCACCTGAATTTTAAGATTGAATTTCTCTGTGGGGCATAACACACACGTTCACAGTGAGTGGCGGGGGCGAGGCTAGAGGTTTAGGGGCGACCACCATCCGCCCATTGGAAGAGGAGAGTGATTTGCGCCACTATTTCCTGAACTAAAAAGTGGGCCATTATTTCAATAGATCAAGTTCGCCCTTATTCTATTTCCAGTTTTGCTTTCCAGTTACAGACCATTCTACCAACTTATTTTGGTGCATTATATAGATGTTTTCATTCCGCCCAAACACTAGGGTGCACATAACCCATTTCACCACGAGATGCCGCTGTCCGTTCTTCCCCTTTACCTTTGACTGCTAAAACTAACGTGAATACCTCTTCACTCGTGTCGAGGCTAAATTGCAGGTTGTAGAAATCGGTTTCACACTTTTCTGTAATGAACACTCTTCACAACTCCGTATCCAATGTTTTAATCAAGAAGTGCAATACCCACATATTAAGACCGTTTCAAATGGAAAACAGGAGCACGGTGACAATGCATGAGGTCATACAAAAAGCATATTGTAATCTACTACAGGCATGTGATAAAATTATTCAAATATCATGGAAAAGGAAAGATTTCAGTAGTTCAATTAAAAAAAGGCCCGGTGCGCACACAGTCAAAGAGGCGTTTCAGATTTTCCCTCGATTCAAAACACATGTTTGACATACCTGTGCGTACGGAACCTGTGACCTGATTTTACATTTGGAACAAAATAAGCTTGAATACTTTTCCATATATATTTCAGATGCAACTGGCTGCACAACAAAAACGTCACTGAGTGTTGCTGTTTAAAATTCATGATTTAACACATTACTTAAGCATCCAATTAATCAAAATTTCATTACAATTGTGGCGTACACATGATTGTGAATGGAAGAAGACCATTGACAACAGAATATTAAGTAAATTCGTGCCAAAGATGTGGATGGAATGAGGAGCTATGAGGCATTCAAGGATTAGCAGAAGTTGATCAGTTCCACCTCAAAAACCAGTGTAGCATTGGCCGGGATGACCGGGGGGTAGCCCTGGGCTCCATAGGCGTAGTCTGGTGTGCAGATCAGCCTGGACACCTCCCCGATACTCATCTACGGACCAAAAATACTGAATGTAAACAAAGAAGGCACAGAAACTTGTATAAAACAAAAAACACTTTCATTATTATTCTTTATTGCAAAATGTTACCAATTGGAAGATCAAGAAGATATTCTAGAGTTGATTACATTGGCTGAGCTTGTTCATGTTATTAACTTCCTCAGAATAGGGTTCTCCTGGGGGGAGTGTATTCAACTCACCTGCAGCACACCTTCATCCCAGCCCCTAATCACTTCACCAAGTCCAATCTTGAACTGAAATGGCTTCCCACGGTCCCGGGACGAGTCAAACTTTGAACCATTTGTCAAGGTGCCTGTAAAATATAAGCACACACTAGTCAAGCCAAAAAGAAAACAATACACAGCTCATCTTCACCACCATCTTGGACAATGGACATTAGCCACAAGTAGATCAACACAATAAATATAGACTGCAACGTGCCACACTATGGGGTAAAACGGAACATGGGCAACTTGATCACCAAAACAACCTTACACTTTGATTACATCATCACAAGTACATTAACTGAACAAGAGAGCTACAGAAAGCCACCAGTGACATAATGTGGCGGTTTATTACCTGGGGTAGGGCAATTACACTATCACTATTTTGGTCAATCTCAATAGCCGTCAATGGACTTTATAATTCAGGTTTACAGCCATTTCTTTGGCAGAAATAGCTCCTAGTTTTGGAGTTTGGATGATGTGTGTGTTAAATGATGCGGAATGAAAGCGTTTGTTTGAACTGACGTTTGTAAACTGTCGATGAATTAGCAGTATGCTTAAAAAATAATAATAAAAATATATCGAAATATATATATTTTATATATAGTCCAGCCCTAAACCTGGGGTCAAGTGTCACGAAATGTTGAGGTGCAACAGGATGAATGAATTCAAATAAATTCATTTAGGGGGGGCATGTTGTGTAGGAGGGTGAGTGGGTGAGTAGGTAGGCGGTAGGCACTACATGCGCGTAGAGGAAAAACAAAAAAGTAGCGCCTGCATACGAAGGGAGGACAAATTATTGGATGAAAACTCAAAATTATTCAACAGTGCCGCAAAATAAATGACATAAAGCCCCCGCTCTACTGAGAAGGGCTTAATGTCTGATTGGGTGGTTCTTTTGTGAGCAGTGGGCCACGCGCCGTCGCGGAAGAAGCCCATTGTGTGGCGGCGTTACTCACCCACGTAGTGCACAGCAACTTGCTGGCCCCTTTGCGGGAAATGCCGCCCTGAAACAAATAGGATCCATTATTAAATACACTGGCAAGCACGCTGGGAAAAACAACAACCGGCTAAAGGTCCCTTACCGTCTCCAGGTCTGAGCACTTCTTTCGTGACTCCCATTTTTTTTTCTCCCAGTCGGCGCTTCTCTGTGCTGCTCCCACACGCTTTCGCTGTCACCTCCTCCTTACCGGAAACGACCGTGCGTAACATCCGACGTAAGCTTTGCAGCGCCGCATATTTGTGATTTTTTTTTTTCACCCTCTTTATTTTTTTGACACGAAGATAAATCTAACCTTCTCCTAAGAACACCCAGAAACCAGTCATCTATTTTGGAAATGCGCTTTTAGAAACGACATAAGACTCTTCAGAATCAGAATAGTTTTTATTGCCATTGTTTGAGAACAGGTTCACAAACTGGGAATTTTTCTCGGTACAATCGTGCAACATACAACATATAACACAGGATTTAGATAAAAAATAACCTTTTTTTTTTTACTATTTAAAACCACAAATAGACATTTATATACAGTATGTTTGTTTCATTGTTGTAATGCTTATGCCTAAAATGACGGCTAATTAATAGAACTTTTTTTTTTACTTTAGTTTTACACTATTGGAGTGTAACGAGAGGCTGAACATTTGTTTCTCACTTAATTTTTCATGACCTGCAGGCTGCAGTTTTCTTTATTTCAGGATATGGATTCATTCAGATTAGCGAGAAGGAGTGTGTGGAGAGACATTCATCAGACTGTCTTAGGCAGCGCTCAAACCCAAATGTTCTCTACGCATCAGATGAGATTGTATCTAGTGCCGATGGATCGTAGGCCGTGTTGTAAACAGATCTCGCCGGCATTCCCTAAAAAGAGGCACTTGTAAATGAAATGAAAAGCATTTGGGGTTTTTTTCCCCCCAGCAGTATCTGAACTTACATCCACGTTGCTGTGAGAAAGATCCAAAGATTCATTTTGATCAATAAACTGCGAATGCATGAAGTCATTTACCCTATAAGAGACAGCACAGCAAGGGATTAGAATTTAATTATTTAATGAACATGTTGCAAAACGTTGCTATAAAAGGTGAATGAAAAGAGTGATTTACTTTAAACATCTTTTCCTGGTCAAAGTGAAAAGCACAGCAGAGATGACAATACCGGCCAGAATAGTGAGCCCAACTGCAAGGCCGATGGTTAGCGTATCTGCAAACAACAACAACAGTGGTTTATGTACATTATGGAAAGGACTCTGGTGCTGTTTCAGGGAAAGTGTCGAGCTCGCCTGACCCTGATTTGCACCAAGGCTTATGGACCAACTTCAGGAACAACGGAAGCAAACTGACAGTGAAAACTGCTTGAAAAGGAATAACATTTTCACTTCCCTTCGAGTGGACCAAGAGTGAACGTCCACGTGAGTTCATGTGTCTACAGTCTTCCTATTATCTGAAAAAGCCTGCACGTTAACATTGAGGTGGTGAATGTGGGATAATATGGTCAAATGTGTCTCAAAATTCTGAGTAATCTTTCAATATTGTTTTCAACTATTTAATGATAATTGTTCTTTCAGTGGCACTTTGCATTGCTCTGTACTTTGTAATACGTTTTATTTTTAAGGTGCGTTAAATATAAACGTGCCTGCCAAATGCAAATGTTTGTTATTTGTTTCATGGTTGTATATAAATAACTGTGTAAATACTGGGTCTAACTCATTCTAACTGCATTAACCCACAGCTTGTCGGAAGTTGAATGGCTTCTCAGTCAGCAAAAAAATTAAAAAATCTTATCTGCGCAGAAATGCACAGAGCAGGTCCGGAGAAAGAGGACCTTTCCGGATTCTCTCTATTACACAACAAAATCAGTAGTAGAAGAAGAAACGACCAACGTAAACAAGATCACTCAAAACTGCGTGAAAGAAGCCCAGATGAATAGAGTTATTTGTGCACACATTCCCTAACAAAAATCACAAAGTACAACATCAAATTCTCATCAGAAAACAACAATTTTGCATATTGGCGATTACATAGCTGTTACCATTTTTGTTATCTGGAGGGTCGACTGGTTTTGAATAACAAGGAAAAATAGTGACGTCGTCGAGCGCAACGTCTCCTTCTGCTCTCTTTCCGTTTTGATAGGAAAACACAAACTGTAAAAAAATAAATAAATCACAAGGTTAGGTCGGCGCAGCAATCACATGGTTTCCAAATATATATTAATGAAGCTGGGCTGTGCAATAATGGTATAACATCCCAACTATTGTGATCGACATATTGTAAATAAGTAAAGTATATTTGTAAACCATTGTACATTACATAGGTGAAAATGATTATTCACTCATATAAAATAAATTAGATATGCTATTAACCATTTCAACACAGTACATTCCATTAAATTTAATACAACCTTTTATTCCCATTGAATTGTATGAACTGCAATGTAAATGTCCATTTCTTTGTCATTAGCGCTTTGAGATGTTTGTATGTAAAGTGCATTATAAATGAAAAATATTATTATTATTTTATTAACTACCACCTCAGCTACTACTTTCTTATGGCATAAGTTAAAATTTAAAAAGAAAACAATCCTGCATCACTTACCCAGAATGGCTCGTCATGTTTGATGACCACGTTGGCTTCTTTCCACTGGTTTCCTTTATCTCCAGTCTCTACCCACACCCAGATGCCCTCCACGTTCCCAGCATCATGTGTTCTTCTGACAAGACATTAGCCAGATTAATTATCATGTACATTTTTTCTTTTAACTGTCTCGTTTACGACAAAAGACCCTATGCCATTTTTTATAGTAATGGTAAAAAAAAGTATTTTCTTTGTATTGTAAAATCTTAAAAAAATAAAAAAATAAGACCATTTTGTGGCGTACATCTAAGCGGAAATAAACTTTTTATTGGTTAAGAACTACAGTAGCGGGCTAAGTTGTTGTAGTGTAGTATTGACCCTGTGAATTTTTGACCCTGTGACACATGAATATGAACTCAAAAAAACAGCAAACAAATGTAAATGTAACTCTTTAATTGTTTGCACACAATGAATAAATCGGGTACTAGAAGGAAATTGTAACGTCTTCTCAGGCAGAGCAATTAGTAGGCTATAGAAAATGTTACAATAAATGTGGTTAAATCACTGCACATACCTGTCATTGACGTTAAGCTTCAGTGTGCCAACATAGTCCCCGGACATGTAGTACCAGAAAGTGATGCAGTGCCCTCTGCTGGACGGCTGAAAAACTTCACTGATGAGAAAGGACTCATCTCCCCACTGCCCCACTGCGCTGTCCACGTACAAGTAATACCCTACAAGAGCAGAGCATATCATCTTAAATGTATAGTATGTAATAACAGAATAACAACTTAGATGTCGTAACATTTTGTAATGCAGTTGAAGCAATAACCGTTACTTTTTTATTTGTCATTTTCGCACGCCTTGGTGTCTGTTGTCCATGCGTAGTAAGAACAGTTTTCAAAATCAGCTGTTTGAGGGCACATGCACTAACCACTGGAGGAGTTGCTGGTGTGGTCAACGGGGGGTCCCGTGTCAGAGGTGGGCCCAGAGCCTTTGCCCCTTAGCCAGTCTGCTTGGTCGGTCTGCCCCACATTGGTCCAGCTGCACATGTTGGTCTCAAAGTCACAATGTCCCGGAGGAGGACAGTGAGTCTCCGTCAGCTGCACGTCATCAAACGCGATGCCTCCCTCCTGAGACGGGCCGCCCCCCACACCCTCCACAACGATCTGAAGCACAAGAGCCATGTAAAGCAATTCTTTGTATTCTTTATTTACATTTTTAGAGAGTGGTAGTAGAGATGGAATGGTAATTGAGGGTTAACTTGTAGGTTATAACCAGATGTTTTTTTAATATATAATAGCAAATCTATCTGTCTGTCTGTCTGTCTATAGTAATATTCTGACAGACCCCTTCCTGTTGCCCTTCAGCTGTACCTGTCCCGGGACTCACCCTGTAAGGCTGGTCTCGTGGCAGCAGGGACGCCTGAGCGGACCTCCACAGTGGGCCTTGGTCCCCGCTCTGAGAGAACAGCAGCACCTCCCGCCCCTCGTCTGCACTTCTCTGGTAAATATGAAGAGTCCCGACCTCCTTCCCAAACATGTGGTACCAGAGCTGCACACAGGAGCCTGCATCTGCGGGACAAAAACTGGGATTTCAAAGCTGAAGTCGGTCCACTTCGAGTTCACTTGTTGGAACATTACCCTCTGACCTCTTCTATTACATTCTATGGACCTAGTGAGTTACGACTAATAATAATACATCAGGCCTAATAGGGTCTATCCCAGAGCAGTGTCACTGGGATGCTCTCTTTTTCTCAGGATAAAGTGTTTTATTATTATGTGCGGGGTGATCGTCGAAAGCATGGAGGGTTAAATCTCTAAACTCACTTGCGGGATACAGACGGGAGGACATGACAGCAGTGTGTCCGGTTTGATCGCCCTGTGCCGATGGCAGATAGTAGTAGTGTCCGGTAGCCGTGTTGGTCGAGTGGTCGCTGTGGGGTCCTGCGTTTTGGGAGGAGCCATTCTGTCTGACCCAGTCCCGGTCATCGCCGCTGTCCTGAGACCATCCACAACTGTCCTCCTCGAAGTCACACACACCTACAACATAAAAGAACGGTGCTGTAGCTTTCATTACCCTTGGAAGTGAACAAGGGTTAGTCCTGAGCCGCTATCACAGCCATTGTGCCATATGAGGTTATAAAGTTATTTAACATGAGCATTCAGAAGCCCCTTATGAGAGACCAACAGGCCCGGTTGGAACCATGAGGCCGTCTTTCCGTGGACCCACCACCTGCAGGAGGAGCCATAGGGGCTGGTGGAAGAAAATGGATGGATGGATGGAACATGAGCATAACCAATTTTATACATTGAAACTTCCCCGACTCTTGAATCCTTTTTACCAGAGACAGCGCAGGGGCCGGCAGTGAGTGAGACGTCGTCCATGGCCACATCTCCTGCGTCTCCGCCCACCGTCGCCTCCAAAATCAACTGATGCCCTTTCTCGGCGGTCACGTGACTCTGCATCAGCAGCCACTGGTTGCCATGGTTCCCCGACTTCTGCCACACCTACAGGAAGCACGGGAGGAAACTGATTCACTCTTCACAATGAGGATGTGAGTTGAAAACCGCTTTAGCAATAGGCATTTCACAATTATGAAGATATAACTACACGGAGGAATACACATGTTGGGACATAAGTTTCCCAATCACTTGTACAGTCTTCAAAGGGAAGTTGTTCCCTATAAGAAAATGTCAGTCTGAGCAATTTTTGGCGAGATGTCTATCAAAAGAACAATTCATTTAGCGTTTTCTGTTAAAGTTGCTTCTTAAAAAAAAAAAAAAAAAATCTATTTATCATCAAGCTTGCCATTACTGGGCGTCAGGTTGACAATGGTTTAAAATATTTGAATATTGGGAGGTTGGCGATTCAAGCAGTCAAATCCCCTCCTCAAACACAAACCAAATTATAATTGTGGTTATAATACAAAAATATGCTTAAAATTAGCACACAAAAAGGAAATAATACAAACATATAAAGGCACTTTCCAAAACTCATTGTGTTTGCTGCAAAGGATTGGTTAAGAGCAAATTTAAATTTTTCTGACATTTGTTGTGTCCATAGAAATAATTAGCACATAATTTTATATTTTATTATAATGTCAACAAATGGAAAGGAATTCTGTTAATAACACCGTGTATTCATGAGTTATGCATGATTT
This sequence comes from Proterorhinus semilunaris, assembly GCA_021464625.1. Classification (NCBI taxonomy): domain Eukaryota; kingdom Metazoa; phylum Chordata; class Actinopteri; order Gobiiformes; family Gobiidae; genus Proterorhinus; species Proterorhinus semilunaris. The sequence continues at coordinate 24,353,356 of CM038358.1, read as the reverse complement.
ACCAATATTTTCTCAAAGGGATCCGCAGTCTGTAAGAACACCCTCAAGGAGCCCACTGTTGGCCCAAACATGTGATACCAGAAGCTAAAGCAGTATCCACGTTCACCAGCAGAGGGCAGCACTGTAGACTTAAGCTGGGCCATATTCCCTTTTTGTGTGACAGAGGAAGTGTTCAAGTAAACGTATTTCCCTGTGTGTAAACAGAAAAAAGGATTTATTTAGAACTTTTTTTTAGATTACTCTCATGCATAAGCTTAAATGGCAAACCGTCTCCTGTGGTGTGGTCTCCCGTCGGCCCTGTATTTGGAGTTCCAGTCGAACCTGAGCCTAAAGTCCAGTCCAGATTGTCTTCAGCTCCTTGTAGCCAACTGCAAAGGCCATCTTCAAATGAGCAGCCAATGGACGACCACACTATGCAAAAACAATAACAATATATGATATGAACTTTGTTTCATTTTATTTCGTTTTTCCCCCATTATCCATAGTGGGACGATATGCTTCACATTGTTGGAGCTCCTTCGGCTTTGATCATTATTCCTCATTAGGTATATTCATCTGCTTTTTAGGTATAACCATATTTTACCTGGTGGTTGAAAGGACTTCTCACAGTTGATGAAGGCAATATCATCCAAAGCCATGACCACCTCCTGACTGTCCGAGCTTCCATTTTTGAAGCTGCTGAACAAGATCTGCAAAAGTAAGTTTTTCAAATGTTAGATCGAGCCCTGTTAGCATAAGAACAAATGAAAACAATACTTTTCTAGCATATTTTCAGTGACAATTTAGTGCAGCAATTTCTTAAAACTTTGACAATATATAAATAGAATGGCTTCTCTTGTATTTGTCGATCGCCCAGGCCACTGTGCTCTATTAAAGCGCTTTAGACTTAATGAAAGCTCTCTATTGACTGATTTGTGTGGGCAAAACAACTGCTTCAACTGCTAGTACTTTTCTGAGGAAGTTGGTTGTTGCTGGAACACAACGACTTTGTTCACTGCCGGTCAGTGCTCAGCACTTTGGTGTGTTGACTTGCACTATCGTGACAACTGAAATTGTGATTCCAGTTTGATTGCAATTAACCATACAGTGGAAATGGAAGGAAAAGAGCCGCACAACTGTAGAATGCTCACCAATTTATTTGCTCACACTGAAAGTGACGTTTCGGGTCCTAGCCCCTGGTCTGATGAAGGGCTAGGACCCGAAACGTCACTTTCAGTGTGAGCAAATAAATTGGTGAGCATTCTACAGTTGTGCGGATCTTTTCCTTCCATTTCCATTGCATTTTTTGGATCCAGCACACTGGTTTTATATGTCGGATGTGCGTGTCTCTCCTCCTCCATAATTAACCATACAGCCCTTTCCCTCTTAAATCTAAACATTATTGTCTATTTGGAGATTTGCCTTTGCACCTTGTAGCCGTTCTGCTGTTGTCCGAGCATGAGACTTTCCGGGGTCCACTGGTCAGAGCTGATCTGGCTGCGTGACCACAGGATTGCTTCACCTCTTGCAGGGCCGCCTTCTTGCTGCATAAGCACTCTGAGTGACCCAGAAGCCTTCGCCTTTATGTAGAAGTGAAACCTGTTCACGGGAAAAGGAGGAAGGAAGGAGCGGAGAGTTGTGTGTGTGTGTTGTTTGGGAAGGCAGTTGCGTGGGTTAGAAGATGGGCATTGAGCAATACGCACTTGAAGAGAAAAATATCCCTCCACCAATACTAGCGCACTTGATAAAAGTTGTGACAATATAATTTTGTCCCAAAAAATATATTGTCACTCAGTCTACTCAATTTAAGAGCAGACTGTGAATCGTTCTAGAGGCCTAAAGTATAGAGACAGTGGATTCCATTAAGACAAGATATTTTACTTTTTGTTGGTGGTTTAATGTGACCAAAAAACTCCTAATTAAATTAATAGGAAAGTTGATATAATGATGCAATTTATGAGAAGCAAAATATCTTTCTGCCGTCTGTGGCTCTTGGTCCTGTGAGTATTTATAGTATAAGGTTTGGGGTATTTCCTGTCCACTCACACAGGTTAAAGAGAAACATTACTTGAAACACATTGACATTCTTCATTGACATTTTTTTGTATGGTTTTGAGAATGTTGAGAATGCATCAAAATTATGTACATGTCCCAATGTATATGAGGGGCCTAGTACAAGTGAAGTGTATTTAACTTACTGCAGCTGACAGTAGGGGGATGAAGGCGGCAGAGTTGGACTTTGAAGACGGGCTTCGGCTTGTGATGGAGACGCACTTAAGTTCACTTTCATGTAATAACCTGGGCAAAGAGGAGAGCCACAGGATTTATAATTCAAACTAGTATTCCAATGACTTGTAAAATCAGTGCAGAGTAAATATGAAACAAACTGTCTCACCTGTTTGAGTGGTGTGATCCGTTGAAGGCAGAGTGTTGTTGCTGGACTTTTGTCTTTTCCATTTGGTTTGTCCATTACTAATGTCGGTCCATCCACACTGGTCACGTTCAAATGTACATGGGCCTCGAAATATGAAAAAAAACGATTGATTTTATTTTGTCTTTTATTTTTGAACAAAACAGCATCTCACTTTTGTGGGAACACATTGCCAGAGCTACTAGACATGTCTTTAAATGTTACCACTGAATATTGAGAATGCGTGTGTGTCTGATGTAGCTACTATACAAAGCTTCCCTGAGGCGACAATGATGTAGCTGCCACATGTTTGTGGGTTTGTTTGTTTATTTGTTTGTTTGTTTGCATTGTTTTTTGTTTTGTTTTAGTGGCTTATATTTCTTACAAAAATCTCTTCAGTGTTTCTGCACTCACCACATCCGTGTTCATCCTCTCCTTGTGGACAGTCTTTGTCATAGTCACAATGAGCACTGGCCTCCACACAAACTGTACCCACTGACAACCAACAGTAAAACTCATCCTCCTGTGAAAAAAACAAATAGATGTATAGAGACTTGAGACTATCTAGATATAGACGTAGATTCTCTAAATAGCAAAGAACCATTTGAGTAGTTCTAAGGACTCACACGTGGCTCTAAAACCACCGGTACAGAAGCCTGAAAGCCTCCATCCAGCACTTGAATTAAACTTTGTCCAAGTTACAACTAGGTTTTACGTTTTTGAAGGCTCTCATTCGACCAGGAAGTATTCATCGCTGTGAAGCTTAAACTGTCGACTAGACTAGGTTAAGAAAGTCTGTTTGTCTCCTTACCTGGCAGGGGTGCACGGTGGAGGTGGGCTGTGGGGCTGCAGTGGTGAAGGCGTCGGGCAGCTCAGAGTTCACAGGGTCAAAGCGACACTCTGCGGAGAAAGTAACATCATCCACCGCAACAAGGCCTCTGGATCCTTCTGCTTGTTCATAATGAAACACAACCTAAAGCACACACATGAAACAAGAATATGAATATGAACAGCTACAATAATGGAAGACTCATTAAGAAATTCATGAAGCCAAGTTTAATTTCAATTACGACAATTAGTTTTAGTATCGCGGCAAAATCCTGAGCGTTTACACCAACGTATAGCTTTGAATACAGTATAGTTAGAAAATTTAACTTTCAAAAATGCTAGAAAATTCCCTTAAGAAGCCGCCAATAAGACATTCACAAAGCTGTTGGAGTAGGGATTCAAACTCTTCTCTAATCACTGAGCCACAAATCCTTCAAAGCACCATATTATTACTGGCCTTGCTCTTAGTTGTGGAGGTAAAAGTGGCGTCTGCTCTTTGCCAGCTGTGGCTGTGCTTGTGTTCTCTGCTCCACGTCAGGAGGTCATCTTGAGCGTTCCTCCGAGTTCTGGACCAAACTGTGAGATTTCCCTCGACGTCAGACCCACTGTAGTGAAAGAACCTCACCTGTGATCAAAGACACAAAGAAACAAAAAACTATTAGATTTGATTGTTTTGCACATAATCACACACAGTTTCATTCATTCTGGTGGCTGCTTATCTACCGCCGGGCACAGACATACTTGAAGCTCAGCTGTCAGCTGTCCCCCGTGCTGCACTCAGACTCTCAGATCACGTGATGGTTCACTTAATCCCTTCATACAGACAAAGACTGAAACTCGCTAAACCTGTAGTGTGCACAATAAAGAAGTTCACCACTGAGGCTGTGGAGGAGCTGCGCTCATGTTTGGAGACAACAGATTGGGAAGCGCATCATACCAACGCGCACTAGGGTTTGTTTCAACAATGATAACCCCTGGTTCAAACCCAAACTCCGACAGCTGCGTAAGGAGAAAGAGGCGGCGCACAGGAATGGAGACAACAAATCACCCCCCCTCCTCCTTGACCCTACAGAGCCAACAGGTCTGTGGACGACGCAGTCAATCTGGCCCTCCACTTCACCCTGGAGCATCTGGACTCTCCAGGAACCTTTGGACTTCAGCTCTGCCTTCAACACCATCCTCCCTGGACTGCTACGAGACAAGCTCTACCAGCTCAGCGTGCCCGACTCCCTCTGCAGGTGGATCACTGACTTCCTGACGGACTGGAGACAGCACGTGCGGCTGGGGAAGATCGTCTCGAACACTCGGACTACAAACACTGGAACTCCTCAGGGATGTGTACTTTCCCCTGGCTCTTCTCCCTGTACACAAACTGCTGCACCTTCAGTCACCAGTCCGCTAAACTGATCAAGTTGGCGGACGACACCACCCTCATCGGGCTCATCTCGGACGGTGATGAGTCCGCCTACAGGAGAGAGGTGGAACGGCTGGCAGGGTGCAGCCACAACAACCTTGAGCTGAACACAGCCCCACCGTCCCCCCTTGCCCTGACAGACTCTCCCACCCCCATTTCCATCGTGGACTCCTTCCGTTTCCTGGGCACCACCATCACCCAGGACCTCAAATGGTAGCCAACCATCAGCTCCCTCATCAAGAAGGCCCAGCAGAGGATGTTCTTCCTGCGACCCATATCTCTATAGGACCTGTTCACCTCCAGGACCCGGAGGCGTGTGGGTCGGATCACAGCTGACCCTTCTCACCCCGGACATAGACTATTCACCCCTCTCCCCTCAGGCAGGAGGCTACGGTCTATCCAGACCCATACCTCCCGCCACTTGAACAGTTTTTTCCCCTCCGCCATCAGACTCATGAACAATAACCAGACCCAATAACTTAGTTACAGACTCATGGATGTAATCTGTTCTGTTGCACTGTGTGGTGTGTCCACACTTAGATCTGCTGCTATCACTTTATCACTTTACTTTATACTCATACACATCTGTAAATATAATCCTGCTGCTGTTCTGTCAATTGTTGTTGTCTTATCATATTTTACTTTTTATTTAGTATCTTATTTATTTAATATTCTTTATGCATGCCCCTAAAGCCTTATAATTTTAAGTTTTATAGCTAATTTTTATTTAAATTCTGTGTTATATATTTTATGTTGCACGTCTGCGCCAAGAAAAATTCCTAGTTTGTGAACCTGTTCTCAAACAATGGCAATAAAAACTATTCTGATTTTGATTTTATGTATAACAATAAAACACAAAAGTACAAGTGCAGGGAGAGGCAGAAAACCCAAATGGGCTTATAACTACGCCACCAACTAGAACGTACAAATTATAATGAAGTTCTATGTGGTAACGGATTAATGTAGGTATTTACAACATTCCCATCTAATATTGTTCCACTTACTCTGCAGTTAGTGCTGGGCAGAAGTGTTCTGGAGAGAATCTCAGAAATCTGGTAGTTCGTCACACGGGGGGTTATATAGTGTCCTGTAATCACATGATAAACACTGTAGCAACACTGGACCTCAACAGCTAAAGCTCTTTTTACATGTCACACCTGCTGGGAGGTTCTTGGTGTGATCCCGTGGAGGACCGAGGTCAGGCCAGCCCTCCTGCCCTGTGAGCAGTGTCCACTTATCCACATGTATGTTGTCCATATTGTTCGCCCAGAAGCACAGGCCATTTTCAAAACTGCAGCGCTCAGTCACACCTTCTTCCTCTATATGAAGAAAAAAACAAACAGACAAAAAAAAAAAACATAGTGAAGATGTCATGCATGTGGACATCTTAAAACATCAGGAGTGGGTGACGTTAGGCCTCAAGGTAAATAGACCACAGAGCAGCGCCTCACCACAGTCGCTCTCATCCGACCGGTCGCCGCAGTCGTCGCTGAAGTCACAAACTCTGCTTCGCGCCACACACGCCCCGCTTGCACATGTGAACATAGTCTCTGGACATGAAGGCTGTGGCTCTGAAAAGAATGAATACAACTTTACTTATAGTTGATACCCCAGATCAAATAAAGCTTTCGGAACAGCTACTATGCTAACATGCTATTGCTTCTAAGACATGGATCTAAGCTAGGGTGACCAGATGTCCCAGTTTACCCAGGACAGTCCCAGTTTTGAGCCCTCTGTCCCATGGCCCAGTGGATTTATCCAAAATCATTGATTTGTCCCAGTTTTACACAAACATTGTCCCAGGTGTCCCCAGTACCATGCCTAAAGCAGCTTTTGTGCTTGAAACTTACTGACTTCTGGCCATGTACGCGCCAAACACAGAGTTTGATTATAGGCTGAACCAATGAAACAGCTAAAGGTCTATCACCTCGATGCTGGTTGATCCATTTAACTGAGATTAGATTTCCATAAACAGGAGGTTTGACCATTCAATGTGAGTGAAAAAAGTCACAATTTGGCTACCCCCAAAAAACTCCCATTGTGTCCCAGTTTTTAATGTGGAAAGTCTGGTCACCCTAATCTAAGCGCATCTAATAGTGATGGATTTATTTAAGTGATTAAGAGATGGAAAATTAAAACCATTCAATTTACAATCAAGCCATATTTTCATAGATATCCATGAAATACTTTGGACTTTACTGTTTTGACAAATAGGTAAAACATGAGTGAACCTGGCGGAAAACAGTCAGTGAAGCCGATGTCGTCGATAGCGATGTGTCCGGATCCAGAGGAGGTCCTGGCTTCAAATCGGACCCGGAAGTCTCGCGGGACTCGACCGACTGTTACCTCAGCGTCATGCCACTGGTCTCCATGGCTACCAGACTCCCACCACAGCAGGGTCGCACCGACACCAGACTGGAGGAACACGTTCAGTTCATCTTCCTCTGCAACACATAAAAAATGCATGTGATTCTTGTAGTAGTTTAGCGGTGGAGTTTTCAGTCCGGTCTCAAACATACCCAGTCTGTACATGTTGTAGTAGAAGTGTAAGGTGCAGTTGGCAGAGGCTTGTTGCATCAAAGGACTGAGCAGCGCGGCAGGACTGTCATTTTCAACACGATTCTCTTTCACTGCCATGTACCAACCTGAAAAATGTTTGCCATAAAAGGTGAAGCGCCACACAAGCGGAAAGGCCTTGTCAAAGTGCAGGATGCAAACCCAGGAGGACGCGTTATTAGAATTACCCATTTCTGTTATTTGTATTTGTTATGATTAAATATGTTTGCAAGCACTTTTTTTTTTTAAACTGATTTGTTCAAAAATCATGATGAATGTATGTAGCAGGTATTTGTACCTAGCTCATTCCCTTGTGTATTATCGACTGATGGTCCAGTCCCATTTCTGCCTCTGAACCATTTAAGCTGTCCAGTGCTTTCATCTCTCCATCCACAAGTGTCACTTTCAAAAGAGCAGCCCACAAACTCTGTGGTGCTGTCATTTGCTGAAAAACAACAGAAATCTCCTGTACAAATCTCCAAAATACAAATTGTTAGTAATATACAGTACATTTATGCTCATACCATGACATGAGCCAGGTGTAATGCTAATGTCATCAATGGCAATGTATCCAGTTGGTGCAGTTTCTGCTTCGATCAGCAACTGAGTGTAAATAACAGTCAAACAACAAAGAAGAAAATCTCAAATTTTAGTAACTCAGAATAAAGAATACTTATTTGGTTTACCCGGAAAGGTTTGCTGTTCATTTTGAGGGAGTGAGAAAACCTGGTCCATTCTTGAGCACTAGAGGTAACGTTGAACGTCAGGTCGTGCTGCGTTAGTTCTGCTTGTACGTGTAACCGCAAGGTCCCAGAATCACTAAGAACAAGGCAAAGGATATCCGAGAATGTTTACACTATGATTAGAGAGGCTGTTCCCTTCCATGAACACTTTATAGACAGCATACTAACACAAATACAGTCCACCAGCAGTGGCTCATGATGTGTTCAAATCCCTATATCCATCTAAGTTTGGTTTGACAAAAACATGGTTGCCCATCTAAACCAAAGGCCTCTCTGATCATTATAAGTCAAACAATCATGTTTTACACTTTCACACGGGCAAGATGGGTGTACAGCCCTGCCAAAAGACACAACAACAGACAATGGACAGCGCTGGATGTGAACCTCCAATGTTCCCGTAGTAGGAATGACCAGGCTACCGTCTGAGCCACTGTTGACTCTCGAATCTTTCTCTTCTCCCTGAGTGTCTTCTCACTAGTTTGTTCCTGCTTTCCAACTTTGAAACATGTTGAAAAGTGTTTCTGAGACAGCGCTTTCTGACCTTTGCCACTTATAATTGTTGCACAAAAAGAAGAAGGTGATTCACGACCGACTTGTGACTTTTCTGCACAGTTTCAGAAGGAAGTCGATGAGGAAAGGGCCTTCGGACAGGATAGAGCGCATCCTCTGTGTTGTTGCATACTGTATGTTTGTGTGAAGAAGGGCTTTTCTGCTGACCTTGTTCCCATAAAGGACCATAAGGAGAGGCACGTGACGGCATTTTTGGATGAGATCCACTCAGACACTACCTGTGCCCTGCTGCTGTGGCTCAGATGCCGTGGAGAACTCAATAAAAACACACCTATAAGACACAATAAGCTTCATGAAAAATAACTCCATGTTGTCAAACATTTGGGCAATTGTTTAAAGGAAAGACACTTTGAATATTGCACAGAGGAAGTGAAAGTAGAACGGAAACAGAAGTTGGAGAATAAGAAAAGGGGCAAAACAGCAGAGACAGCCGTGCAGTTTCTGTGGTTTAGACCTTAAGGAACTGTAGTGCTATCATCATGATCACAGCTCACATAATAAAACGTTTCAGCCATATAAAGTAGTGTACCGTCAGGAGTTTGAGTGGTGTGGTCCATAGATGGCCCCAGTTTTCCTCCAGACGATAAAACCCAGTCATGCCCTCCTTCTGTGGGGCGGTGGACCCATGTGCATTGTCCCGACTCAAAATCACAGCTGCCCCTAGGACTGCAGGCTCCCATTATTATAGAGACATCATCAATTTTCCCTGTAGAGGTCAGTCCCTCCACAAAAGTTGCTTTGAACACCACCTAAAACAAACAGCAAATAGATATTGACTCCCACAAAAAATACGCTTTTATTTATTGCCCAACTCAACAAATCAGAGAACGAAGATTGGGACCATTTGAACAAACAGGCCTTACATGAAACTTGGCAGGCGCCCACACAGTGACTTCAGCAACTTCCCAGTGGGTAGATGCGTTGCTAGGAGGTTTCCAAAGATTTCCGTGCAAGTCTCCACTCCAGAGCAAATGGACAGAGAGAGTGCTTGAGGTCTCTGCAGGCAACTGGTACCTGGAAGAGGAGTATTGGCAGCATTTTAAAATAACACTCAAGTCAAGTTTGGACTTGAACAATCTTTAGTTAGTTTGGAAAAACTTGATAGTTGTGTTCAAACTTTTCTTTTTCATAGCTGCACAGTTCGATGATTCACATATTACAGACTGACAGACGGGTTTTGTGCCTGATATCGTTCCTGATACGTCTCTCTCCATTCATACAAGCTTAGAACTGGCACAATGCTACAGCCCGTGCACTTTCATGGTCTCACCAGAAGCGCACACACATCTCGGCAGCTGCTGGGAGCTCATGAGTGAGGAGCTGAGCCACTTGTCCAGTGGAGGACTGTGCACTCATGTAAAAACCTGCAGGAAGACACAACAATAAGCATCTGCAATTTGCACTTTACATCTACAATTTACTTACTAGATACCGTATTTTCCGGACTATAAGTCACACTTTTTTTTCATAGTTTGGCTGGGGGTACGACTTATACTCAGGTGCCACTTATTGTCAAAATAAATAATTTCACGTTTGTTATTTTCACACTGGTTCTGTACCAGTACCTGCTTGTACGATGACAAATAAAGCACTTACCACTGAAAAAAAACAACAAAAAATCCCGTAAAGTTCGGAGTGAGCGAGAAACTTGTGAGGGACTGGCGAAAAGCAAAGGTTACTCTTACTGCAATGAAGAAAACGAAAAAAGCTAATCGCCGGCTAAAAGCTCGATGGTCACAGCTAGAGGAACGAGTTCGAAAATGGGGGCTTGAACAACGTGCTGCCAGGAGAGGCTTGTCAACGGTGCAGTTACGCCTCCATGCCCTAGTAGTTGCTAAGGCTGGTGCGACTTATACTCTAGAGCAGGGGTGCCCAAACTTTTTGTCTCCGAGGGCCAAAATTAAAAAGTGCTTGTGGGTCGCGGGCCAAACACGGCGATGTCAAGCGTGAAACACATAAACTGCAAATAATAATAGTTACTTTAGTTTAGTTTTTGGTAGTCTATACATTTGCATATGATTCTATCTATGCAAATAACATGCTACATTAAAACAAATGTTAACTGCGGCAAACGCATAATTTTAGTAGAATTGCAGCAATATAGTACAAAATGTAAACAACAAAAACAAAACTTGTATCTTCAGCACCTACAGTGACTTTCCCTCATTCGTTAGCTCAAAGAAAATGCCATATGAGATCATTTTGAAAGTCTCAGTTCAGCATCAATTCTTTTTAACACGTACCTTTGTTGATGTCAACGGCCTTTGCAATAAAAGTTGGAAAACTGGGAAAGTTGATGCCACGACGCTCTGTCTAAACACCAAGACACCACAACAGTGTTTCCTTAACTTTGCGAAAGGAGTGAAACAGCGCCCCCAATTTGACGCTGGTGGCCAAAATAGTGTACTGCATCCATATTTACCATTGAAAATGAATGGGAGAGAGTTAGTATGCGGCGCAAAAGTAGGTCACTTTCTGGCGGGGCCCCACTTTGGCCACCCCTGCTCTAGAGCGAATCATAGTCCGGAAAATACAGTATATAGAAAGCAAATCTCATTGCTGCATAATAAATTAATCTCCATTATTGGGTGCATTAATAACAAATATATACTTTATATAAGAGAAAAGATCTAGAAGCAGCAACCAAAATAAGGGCAAAGAAACGTAAAATAAAGCAAAGGCTTCCTAAATTCCCAATTTTGTGAATAAGTGAATAAATAAACATACGCAACGAATCTTAAGTCAGTTTATTAGGAACAACTGAACTAATCTTCTAACAATAAAGCAATTTGGGGAATGGATTAATCTCGTTACTAGTAATCTTTTTTTAATTACTCAACTCAACAGCCTGTAAACCCAGTGGCTCCATTTGAATCATAAACACTCGATCTTATCACATGCTAATGCTTCACTCCTCACCGTGCTCAGTCCTGTAGGTGTGATCTGGATCGGTCTGTGTTGCTTTTGTCCGTTTCCAGCGTCCATCGTGATCGACAGCGTTTTTGTAGCCGCACATTCCCGAATCAAACCCACACACGTCTAAAAACAGCACAGTAGTGTAAACTCGGAAATGCTATTCTAATAATGCAATTTGTGATGTTTTCTTACTATGGGTTTGACACACGCCGCTCTTCACTGTAATGTCATCAAGAGCAATGAAGCCTATACTGTCTGTGTTTCTGTTGGCGCTGAACACCAGCTGAGGATCGCAACATAGAATATATTAAGCACTAATCAAGGTGTCACTGTCATGGTACATCTTAACTATTCAGTTGAGACAAAAATGATGACTATTTTGAGATACAGAGACATAGAGAGGTTCTATCTACATATCATCAGACATGCATGGAATATAAAGCAAATTTTCAACACAAAACAGTAGTAGTTTATACTATGTAGTTTATGTTTTCATATGAGTACGCACTTTTGATATTCCTTAACTTATAATAATATGGATTAACCTGAACCGAGCACTTTTCTCCAGTTTGAGTTGAACCAAATCTAAAAGCTTCTTGAAAAAGTGCCAAAATTGCGACAAACACAAGACGAATGATGAACATTTGATGAAAAATTTACCAAAATGTGACCAAAAAAGGACAAACACAGTGATGAAAATGTGGTGAAAAAAAATGACAAAAAAGAAAAAAAATTATGAAAAAGTTTTAAAAAAGTATGAAAAGGTGAAAAAAATGTGATGAAAAAATGACAAAAATATGATGAAAAAAATGACAAAAAAATGATGAAAAAAATGACAAAAATATGATGAAAAACGTGATGAAAAAATCACAAAAAAAGGATGAAAAAAATGACAAAAACGTGATGAAAAAAATCACAAAAATATGATGAAAAACGTGATGAAAAAATCACAAAAACGTGATGAAAAAATTTCTAAAATGTGAAAAAGTGACAAAAAGTGTGTGACGAAAACCCCCAAAAGTCAAAAAAGTGACAAACGCTGTAACAACGCGAGGAAAAAGATCCTTCTGATGAGTTTTGTAGGTCATAGTTTTCATAGAGGCTGTAAGCTCCAGTCGAGACGCTTTTAGATTTGGGTAAAGCTGAACTGGAGAAAATGTGCTCGGTTAAGGCCAAAACCATCTAAGTAGAGACTTTTTAAAAACTCATAATAAGGCAGGGCATTTTTAATAGACAAAATAAGAGGATTACCTTCCTTATGGCCGCAGTGCTAATGTTTACTTGAGACTTAACCCACTTTTGATCTTGGGTTCCATCTCGAGTCCACACCAACAATTCAGAAGATTTCTAAAAAAATATATACAGAAAATAATAGTTTACTTTGATTTACTAATGCAGCGGTTTTATAATATGATATGGTCTTGACTTTTTCACAGCCCTAAAATAATGGACAATATAGTAAGTCAATCCCCAATGTTACATATCAATTGCGATTATCAGGCAGTAGTATGAATATTCCTCATTAACTATTGGACAGATAGGACTATTCTTAAAACACACCGTGCCACTCGCCGTCTGAATGAGCAGATCCAAAGAAGACACAGCTGGCCCCGACATGTAAAACCAAAATTCAACACAAAACTCTGGGGAAACGCCCGAAACCGGGGCAGAGATAGAGGCCTTTTCACCGTCTTCAGATCCGGATCCGTTCAACAGCAAAAAGAAACCTGGCGACATAAATGGTGGCTTTTAACACAAGTTTGTCGAGTAAAATAAAAGGGCTCCTGTTTGAAATACCATGGTTATTTCCTACTGTGTGGTCAAACTGAGGCCCGTCCCATGGATGAGCCACATTGAGCCCATTATTGAGAGTCCAATTCACATTTGAGCCAAACTCTGGAGCCCAACTGCACAGACCTGAACAAAACACAAAGGTCCACAAAAGAATAATGAAATACACTTTTTTTTTAAGATTTGTAGTTACCTAATAAAGTCTTCAATGAAGGTACTTGATTCACCTAGAGGGGAGGAGACTGGCCTACCCTAACTCCTCCCCGTTGGTCTATATATTCAGCTGCGTCCAGAGTGGGACCTTTGTCGCTGACGAAGCCTTTTGGATGAGAAGTGAAACGTTCGAAGACTTCAACTACTGAGTACAGAAGATGAATCAAGTACCTTCATTGAAGATGGACAACTCCTGTACGACTGAGAACTTACACAGACATCTTACCTAATAAAGCTCTTTGGACCAGGCCACTATAGTACATCATTTTGTATTAATATGAATCACATTTACTGTATACTCCCTAAAATGTATGCGGAAATGATTACAAAATGTTTTTCTGTTTAATATGACGTTTTACTTTTTGGATGAAGAAACCCGTGCTCATTTATCATAAAACTTGAGTCATGTAGCTGAGAAATGGTTAACTAATTTCCTGAAAATACAATGACTTGCTTGCGGTTTGCATCAGAAGTAATAACTGTCATAGGTCTGTGAGCCCTTAGACACACAGACAGACAGACAGACGTCACAGACAGATACTAATGAACTTGAGGATCACCTTGTTCAAAAGTGCAGTCCATGGCGGAGGCGGGGGGAGGGCTGGTGGGCGGCGGAGCTGGCGTCGTTGGGAGAAAGTCGCTGCATGGTCTGTCCCTAATAATGTGGACGTCATCTAGAGAAATACTGCCACAGTCTGACTTTGAGCAAGTGGCTTCAAGAACAATCTGCAACAACCAACGAGTAAATGTGCAAATGTGTGCGAGAATACAAAGGCTGGGATTTTTTTAAGTTTTTTTTTTACCTGGTGTGGACCCGATGCCGCGTAATCAACTCGACCGAGGATCCACGAGTGGTTCAGAAATCCATTGGTGCTCCACAGGGGGCGCACGGAGCCTTTCTCGCGGATCAGAGCCGTCAGGACAAAGTCTGACGGATCTGAAAACCAAAGATGGCCAGAGCAAGTTACCAAAAGGATAACTGGCTTTTTGATCCTTGTGACGCTTGACCAACGACTGACTTTTAGTTAAAATTCCATAAGTAAAAGATCCTAGTCGGTCATGGGCAGAACAAAACATTGAGATGCGAGTAAAATGGCTATTACTCACGGTGAACTATCCAATATGTGGAGTAATGCCAGACCTCCAAACAGGCTTTCTCCACAGCCTCCATCAGTTCACTCTCCAGTCGGGCCGTTTGGTTAGGTTTAGCATTTGTGACGAAGGCGAAATGGCCTGCAGAAAAAGTGAAAGGCGCTTCATAAAACGATTACTGAGACGTCTAGTAATTTCTCTGTTCCATGTAAAAAACGTTTTCAATCGATAAATAGTTGTCGGTCTGTATGAGAGTTTACCAAATCGAGATCCAAGGCTGTGGTCTCGGTTTGGGAGATGTGTAGTTCCTGAACTAGACCCTGAGAGCCAGTCCCAGTCCAGCCCAGACTCGGCCGGTGGACTGTTGACCCATCCACAGAAGTCCATCTCAAAGTCACAAAAACCTGCGAATATTTACAATTACACTGTAGTGGGTTATCAAATATAAAACATGTATATTTAGACTATTTCCTGACCTTGTGGTGGACAGGCATCATTCAACAAAATCAGGTCATCGAGAGCAATATTTCCTTTTGGTGCAAGCCCTGCCACCGCCTCAAATATCACCTGCAGCTCAGAAAAAAGGGAGATGGTTTAGTCTCTTCTCCCAGTTAAGTAAGAATGGCAAATGTCTCTACAAGTCCGGATCTGTTTTGTAGATGGAAACACCCACAAAGCAAGCCTCTCTGGTGAGCACAGACAGAGATTTCAGACTAATATTAAAAGCAAAAAAACAAAAAAACAACAAAAAAGTTACAAAAAAAGGGAAGAAGAGTGAAATAAAGGGCTCTATAAATGGTTATATATGCGATACCACTGTGCAATATTGTAATAACGATATTATTGTGGTATTTCACTCAACCATTTCAACATGATATGTTCCATTCTAATTAAACACAAATTGTAAGTAACTAGTTATTCAGCAAAAACAACACATTTATAAATTCAATGCATTTTTTGGCTGAGTTTGCTAAAAAATGTGTCGGTCTCAGTCAGATGAAAACTGTAGCCCGGACAGACACACGACGAGCGCGGTAAGACCAATAAACACACTCCTCAAGAGCATACGCCCCGCCATGGGTAGGCCTGTGTCCCACCCTGCGGTCTGCATCAGTCCGTGTTCACTGCCTCTGCCGGCCTGCACCCGCCTGCAGGACCTGGCTGTGCTACGTCCTGCATGCACTCCGCTCCAAACTGTGTACCTGACCTGCACCTTATCCCACAGCGCTGTTTGTGACCGGTGCAGAGTTGGTGATCATTGATCAACAGCGGGAAACTTATTTTTAACCCAAAAACGCAAATGTATCGGCAGAGTCGCGTCCAACACTACAGGCTGCCCACAAACGTCAGAAAAGCTTTTCTGGCTGAGGGTCCATGCAGGGCAGTGAGAGAGAAGTGTGCATTAAAGAAAGTGCAGGGGGTGTGGGGTTGGGGTGTGTGTGTGTGTGTGTGTGTGTGGGAGGGGGGGGGCATTACATTGTGGCTTCTCGCAATATGGATATTGCATCACCTAATATCGTGATACGATATTGTTTGCAATATATTGTGCAGCCCTAGTTTACTGTTATTAATATCATAATTAACAGCAATAAAATGTTTTAAAAACCTTGTATAAAATATGTACAACAGGGGTTGTACTCTGGGGCCAAGACTCCCCTGGAAAAGAGATTTCTAACCTCAGTGGGACTTTCCTGGTACGTAAAAAAAATAAAAAATAAAAAGTTATAATAATAGTAAAAAAGGTGTATATAAATGAAAAGACAAAAGTATGTTAGCTTTATATAATTATTGTTATCTATACGCACTATTACCTTAAACGGCTGATGTGGACTGTTCAGAGTGACTCTGCCGTGCCTCCAGTGGCTCCCCCGGTCCCCCTGCCTGCTCCACAGTCGGATCAGCTCTGTCTGATTCTTATTGTCTTGCAAATAAACATTTAATTCACCGACTTCCTGCCCCTCCATGTGGTACCAGAACATCAGGCACTCTCCCTCAGCTGACGTGGGTTCCATCTCTGCTGTAATCACGGACACTTTAGATCCCAGAGTGTGATTCCACACCTGCGAGCTCAAGTAGTAACCTACACACAAGAGCAAATAAAACGACTATAAATACATGCCGTTATTTTATATAGTTAATATTTGTCTAGATAAATCAGCCAACTCAGAAATGTAACCTGATTTTTAATATGAATTATATAAATACATATTTAAATGGAAATGGTAATTATTCATAATTAAATCAGACAAAAACATTAACAGAGTGGTCCTGGCTAACCTTGGTCTGTGCCCAGGGTGTGGTCTTCTTGTGGTCCTGGGGCATTAGCCGGCCGTGAGCTCCCTTTAACCCGGGCCCAACCTGAATCTTCACCAGGCTGGAGACCACACAGCGAGCCCTGGAAGGTGCACTCTCTCTCTGCGGGACAGGAGCCATTAGCACTGCTGGACACCACTATGTCATCTATGGATATGCTCCCCTGTGTTCCCCCTGCTACTGCTTCTATTATGAACTGAAAAGGAGGAAATACATTTATTTCACAGTAATTTGACGGTTAAATACACTTGTGTATTTAGAGGTGAGAGAAGTTACAAAGTCTAATGAATGCCTGATGGAAATGATAAAACAGGCAATGTCAGGGTAAACAATGTGATTACAAAATATCCTTCTGCTAAAGCTGTACTATTATTACACTCTTCAAATGGTTAATTTCATTGCACCACATCCTTAGTGCATCTATGTGGCTTTAAGGAGTAGAAGTGAGATGTTTTCCATAACTAGAACACATAAAAAGTATATCTTTAAACACCTGTATTTGTTTGTCACTTTGAAAAGTCAAATCAGCAAATCTCCATTTGTTTCCCTGTGTCCCAGTTCTCATCCACACAACGGTCTCTCCTTCACTGGGATGTTTGGTAATAAACTTCAGTGAACCTGGAGCAAAGATAAAATAAGCAATAGTTTTGACTTGTATTATATGATGAGCCAAAGTCATGATTTGAGGTTTACCGATACTGTTGCCGAATATATGGTACCGAAAGCTGACACAGAGGCCGTCTCCAGCTGATTGGGGAAGGCTGACAAGTCTGGCTGATGAGTTGATATGGTCTTTATTTCCTGCTGTTATTACCATATAATAACCTGAAATAACAATATTGGATGCAGTTAAACATCATCATAGTCAATTTGTGAAGGTTTTGCAAATCTGCCCAGGGTCACGACTGGACTCCCGCTGAGCGCTCCTGTCAAGGCCCGCCTCCTCAGTTTAGTTGGATAACCAGCTCTTCTTTTTTTCAAGCTGGTTCCAATGGGAATTTCGGAGAGGCTGTGCCTTTTCAAATCAGGACCGATAATTGTGATTTACCACATTAATGCGAGTCCAGAACCATTACAACCCCGACTGACAGAAATGGGAGTCAGTGTTATTGACAATTTTGTACCTTTTTGGGTTGATAATATACCAAATTTTCTCTAATCTCTAATTTGAGTCTGGGCGTTATGGGCTTAGACTGCTGCCTCCGCGACCCAACCACGAATAAAGCTGAAGAATAAATCTGGAGAAGATTGATGGATAATTGCCAAAAAAGACTCATATTGGAACACGGCCCACCTGTAACTTCAGGGTTTTGCCCGATTTCAGTTTTACTCCTGTCCCATTTTCGGCTGGCCGTGTAGTCGTGATACCAGGAGCAAGTGTCTTCTTCAAAGTCACATGACAGCTGATCTGAGGCTGGAGGCACGTCGCCCTCTGCGCAATATTTGAACAATATATCGTCTAACTTTATATCGCTGTGTCCCCCGAATGGACGCTGAGATACAAACTGCAGCTGTGGAGAGAAAGAGAAAATAACATCGTCAGATATCTGCAAAAGTAAGGAATTGAAAATGAAAATCTAATCATTGCGTTAAAATGTGAGCACTGAAACAGGGATTAAAGCAACACTCGCATGAATTTTACAGGTATGTATAACAGCAGATTATAAGATTGCATACATTTAGTACTGACCTTGTATCCTTTTGGTTGATTCCCAATGAAAACCGTAGCGTTTTCCCACCCATTTGTTTTTCTCTTTGAAATTTTCAACAACTCCTCCTCTTTCGATGCCCTGACCATTTTAATTTTCAGGTCTGACAAAGTGCGGGTATCATTGTCATGTATGTGGTACCAAAAGCTGAAATCAACAAGACATTTTGTATTCTTCCCCAGACTGTCAGGGACTAAACATTAGACTCCAAAGTACCTGAGTGAGCAGCCAATAGCCAGTACTTTGTCCACAGAAAACTCCAGAATAGCAATTGGAAACACACGTGCTCCTTCTTTTACATCTATTTGCATTACGTACCCTGAGTAGAGAGCAATATGTTTTATTATCAAAGCTTATCTCGCCTCAGATGCAGTAAGTTTTGTTTATGGCCCGAGAGGTCGTGTACCCTGTGGACTTCCTGTGGTGTGATCGTGTCCCGGCACCGCGCTGCTGTCGGCTCTGTGCCGGCCCCAGGTGTATCTTAGATCTCCGCTGTTATTCCAGCCGCAAGAGTGTCGCTCAAAGTCACATGACCCTTTAAGGTGGTGGAAACAGTACCAATAAAAAGAGAGAAAAGTACAGATTTAAGGTACTTTCACTTCACATTTTATGATGGATACTTTTTACGTTTACTACTACATTTTAGAGCCTGTTTATGTACCTTCCCCTCCACTATATGCTTTAACTGGATTTAAAGTAAAGGTTTTTCAGGTTTGGTTTAAACTTTTCACTGTGATTGTTTTGTAAAGGCACAACCGGAGATTCAAAAAGAAACAGTAAAGTAGTTCTGATTAGAAACAGCACAATAATAAAGTCAGAAAACACCAGCGGCTCATTTAGTCTCCTCTGCTAAACACAGTTCTTCATAAAAATGATCGCACATTTCATTTAAAAGAGCTGTGTCAAATATGTTTACTTTTGAAAAGTACAAAGACAGATCAAATAAGCGAGTAACTGCATCTGTACTTAAGTAACCAATTTGAGAGCTTCTTTCACCGTTGCCAATAAGACTAGCATAGGGTGACCAGACGTCCCAGTTTACCCGGGACAGTCCCAGTTTGGAGTCCTCTGTCCCATGTCCCCACACATTCCTCCAAAACCATTAATTTGTCCCAGTTTTACATGGGATCTGTCCCAAGTGTCCCAGTTTGTGGCCAATATGATCCACAAAGTGACAAACTTTGCTTGAAAATTCATGTCTTTGGGCCATGCAAATGTCCATTACTAAGTAGAAACCAATAAGAAATATGAAGTCTATCATGTTAAGGCTAATTGTTGAATGGTGTAAGATAGTAACACGCAGATTTACCATTTAGCTTAGGAAAAACAGTCAACAAATGGCTCCCTGGTTGACCCTGCGACTAAATCCCAAATAGTGTCCCAGTTTTTTAGTCTGAAAATCTGGTCACCCTAGACTAGCAGTAAGTCAAATTAAAAGCTTTTTAATGTAATTTTAATTCCTAAATACTATATTTTTAATGCCACAAATGAAAAAAAAGAAATTGGCATATTTCATTTTGTAATTTTTCTTAAACATTCAATCATGAAGGAGAATGAGGGGAAACTAAATTGGACACAGCGGGCAACTTTGAGCAAGGGAATGTGCACAATTTCAGTCAGAACTGCAGCTGAGTTGGTTTTATAGCATAGTTTTTGTGACTGATCATTTATTAAAATCTTTGTGAGGAAATCTTTACGCATGGGACTTAAAACCACGGAGCTGTTTATTGTGTTACAAAAATACTGTTATATAATACGAGTATAACAGCAACTATACCGCACAACTCTTCATCTGATCCATCTTGACAGTCTTTTTTGAAATCACAGACATCTCCAAACGAGACACAGTTGTTGTCTGCGCAGCTGACCCCAGGACACGAGGACGCCTCAACCAGCAAAACTGAATGCACACACCAAAAATATGATTTTATTATATTGTCTCTCCCACAATCTAAAGGGAGTAGCAATCAAACCGCTAGTGACTAATAAAATACAAATCATGCTCTTACCAGGCAGTATAAGAACCAATTTCCACATGTCTATAGCCACTGTTAAAACAAAATCCGTAAATTTAGGGGTCCCTTCACCCCCGGCTCTGCTGCGGATTCGCTCCGTTTTGCGAAATACGGAAAGTTTGCTGTTGCGCAAGGCAGTGTGGGTAGGATTTCTACTCCAGCCAGAATTTTACGACGCCATTACACTCAGTGCGGTCGCCAAGTTCTGCCAGTCACAGGGAAAGTTGGAAACAGGTCGGTTGCGTGTAATGAGAATAGGAATGAAGTGCCACCTCTCAAACAAAACATACTGAGTTAAACATAAGATAAGCCAGTTTTCTGTTCATTAACGTCTGCATTCCCATCGGAGCGATACAGGGTAGTGTGGCTCGCAGCTGAGCACGAGACCGTTGCTGCTAGCTGCGTCAACGTTGCATGTCGGCTGCGCTACCTAAATACCGGGTACGTCAAAAGCCCATGTTATGTCCCCCCTCGTACATTACATTGGTCTCGATAGGCAGTTGGTAGTCGTGTGTGTTTCATGTCAACATCTGAATGTGTGTGTTTCGCGTAGTTCTGAAGCGTGACCCCCGGCTCACACTGAATCCGGTCCTGATCCGGTCCGGGTTTGCCCCAAACTACCACTCACATTGAGTCCGGCTGACACTGTGGCCAGCTCCGGCGCCAGACGCTGCGTCAGGCACAGAAACGGCCCTCGCGAGAACAGAAGCGCACGTGAGTTTCCCTCTTGGTGCGAGAGCACGTCATAAATAGCCCCATATATAGATAGTTTTTGTCAACAAAGCCGTATTTGCCAGAACAACGACTCTCCCCAGTGAAGTGGATGCTTTAAACACACTAATGCCCCCGTGTCACTGGTAATGGAGAAATGTTTACATTTACGACGTTACACACGTTTACAGGCGGGAAACGAGACCAAATAAGTAGTAAGCTGACAGATTTTATTTTGAAATACACCGGATCTTGCTCTCTCATGAGACCTGACTTCCTGTTTGGCTCGTGTTTTTCTGTCAGCTTGATCCGTTGGGGCTCCGGTATCCGGCAAAAATAGACTTCGTAGACGCCGTACCGGACCTTAACCGGATTCGGTGTGAGCCGGGGGTCACACTGAATCCTGTTAACGCCAGGTACGGCGTCCACCAACTTAGAAAGTCATTAAAACCAATGTAGCACACTCACACCGCTCCGCGAAGTCCAGCTCCGGCTACCGAGGCCATCCGGCGGAATCCGCAAGAAGTCTATCATGGCCGGATACCGGAGCCCCAACGGATCAAACTGACGAAAAACACGCGCCAAACAGGAAGTCAGGTCTCGTGAGAGAGGAAGATCCGGTGTATTTCAAAATAAAATCTGTCAGCTTACCACTTATTTGGTCTCGTTTTCCGCCTGTAAACGTGTGTAACATTGTAAATGTAAACAGTTCTCCATTACCAGTGACACAGGGGCATTAGTGTGTTTAAAGCATCCACTTCACTGGGGAGAGTCGTTGTTGTGGCAAATACGGCTTTTGTTACAAAAACTACCTATATATGGGGCTACTTATGACGTGAACTCGCACCAAGAGGGAAACTCGCGTGCGCTTCTGTTCTCGCGAGGGCCGTTTCTGTGCCTGGCGCAGCATCTGGCGCCGGAACTGGCGGAGCCACAGTGTTCAGCCGGACTCAATGCGAGTGGTAGTTTGGGAGGAAACCGGACTGGATCAGGACTGAAACCGGACCGGACCCGGACCGGATTCAGTGTGAGCTGAGGGTTAGTGGACGTTTGCTGCTAGCTGCGTTGGCATTACGTCAAAAGCCTTTTTTTTTTTTCTATTTGTACATGAAATTTGGTCTGGATAGTCCGTTGGTAGCCGTGTGTGTTTCATGGTAACATTTGAATGTCTACTTTTTGGGTTATTTTGAAGCGTGGGTGGACGACGGCCCGTTTGCCCAGCTAAAGTTAACAGATAAGTTGGGCGCAGGCGCGTGTATGTGTGTGTAAATTAGCCACATGTGTGTGTATTGTTATGAGGGGGATCGCCCTGTCGTCACGTCCGAGGCACTGGTGGGCAACGCAAATGTATTAATAGATATTAATAGTTCTATGGTGGGTCAAAACATCGTTCACAAACAGAGCATTGAATCTGTGAAAAGATCAGTGCTGTAAAAGATCTGTGATTTAAATTAACAGCTCTTCAAGCTCGGAAAAATCAGCTGTTTGCCCACCAGTCACCAAAACATCCGGTGAAAATCGCGGAAATAAACAATAACAGCGATCCTCCCTATAGCTCGCTGTGTTACGTTACCATACAACTGAAAATGGCAATAATTAAAAGGGGTGATGATTAAGTAGAATCAGATTTCCCCTGTGCATTATAAGCCTTTTCCATTCCCTAAAGTGAAAAAAGAAGCAAAGCAAATTCAATCTCTTAAACATGTTGACTTGTAACATTTGTGGCTTTAACGCCCGGTCTTCGACTGATTACTTGAAACACTGCCGAACACACAGAAATAATAATAATGTATTTTTTTATGTGGCCATAGGGATTGCAGAAGGAAGCTTAACACATACAGTAGCCTTGCTGTGCATATGTCACGAGCACATGTAGACAGAAGGAGCACACAAACATGGAACCGCAATGTGTCTGTAAAGTTAAAGTGCTCGTTTAATTTTTGCAGCAGTGAATATGCTGATCTTAAAACTTTAAAGTGTCATTTAAGTGGTCACATAGATGAGGGGTTGACTGTAACATGTCCCTTTAATGGATGTTCTAAGACATTCAATGTAAAGTCATCCTTTTTAACACATATTTCCAGATACCATAAAGGGTGGGATGTTACCAAGATAGCCCCAGTTCATATATCTGAACTAACAGAACGGTCTTTCCAAGGTGAAGGATCACATGTAGAACCTGAAGGTTTTAACATTGATGTAGAACAAAGGGATAATTTCTGCAGTGATCAAGTGAAAGACAACTTCATAGAGAAAATATTTGGTACCATCCTCCACAATAACAGGAATAGCAAATGAAATGAGAACCATCAGTGATATTCAACAGGAAAATACTGTGGATGCACTAGCCCGTGAACTGGGGCAGTATGGTGTTCCAAAGGAGACTGTAACATCTCTTGGGAATAGTGTATACGAGCCCTATGCACAAGGCATTACATGAAAAGGGTCATTTAACTACGCAACACAAGAGGCTGAAATATTACAAGTCACATTATGACTATGTTGAACCTGTTGGAAGTTTTTCTTGGACGCAATCGCAGTGGCCAGAAGAGGCACTATCATTACATCCCAATACTGGAAACCCTCAAAGTAATTCTGAAACAGCAAGGTTTAGATCAGCACAGTCCTAGTTCAAATTCTGAAGATGATGTACTCTGTGATGTCACTGATGGGTGGGCCATCAAAGCCAATGCCATGTTTTCCTCAGACCCAGACAGTTTAAAGGTAATGCTCTTTCAGGATGCTTTTGAGGTGGCTAATCCACTCGGATCTGCCTTGACAAAGCATAAAACATTGGCTGTCTACTTCACACTAGGAAATTTTCTTCCACACCATCGATCAACTGTTGATCAGATACAGTTGGCATTACTCTGTGTAGAGAAAGATTGCAAATACTTTGGAATGGATAAGATTTTCAATAAGCTAGTGTCAGACTTGTGTGAGCTGGAGGAAAGGGGCATATATTTCAATGGAAAGATATATAAAGGCACTTTTAGATAATCTGGGCTCCCACATGATTGGTGGCTTTACAGAAAATTTTAGCACAGCTCAATATTTCTGCAGATACTGTTTGGCAACAAAAAGGGAATTTCAGTCGAACCCTCTCACAGTTTTCACTCATAGAAATCCAGCTGATCATAATGAGACTGTGCATTTTCTGGAAAGTAACGATGAAGTGCACACTCATCACGGTGTTAAACGTGACGGTGTTTTCAACAAACTGTCCAGCTTTCATGTGTGTCAGCCAGGCTTACCAGCTTGTTTAGCTCATGATCTGTTTGAGGGGGTTGTAGATTATGATTTGGCATTGTTTTTCCAGTTCTTAATCAGAACACAAAAGTGGTTCAGTTATGAGGTTCTTAATGAAAGAATCAAATCATTTCCTGGGGAAAGCGGCGACAAGCTAAACACTATTCCCACTACAGGAGCAAGGCTTGGAGGGCATGCAGCCCAAAACAGGCGGCTTTTGAGATTCTTGCCTGTTTTGGTGCATGACACAATTGAAGATGCTGATAATGAAGTATGGAGACTGGTACTACTTCTGAGGGAGCTTGTTGAATTTGTCTGTGCACCTCAGCTCTCAGAGTCGCAGATTGCTTTCATGAAGGGACTGATTGAACTGTATGTGGAATTGAGGCAAGAGTTATTTCCAAGAGTTCAACTTAGACCGAAACACCACTACCTGCTTCACTATGCACACTTGACTTTGCAATTTGGCCCACTCATATATACTTGGACAATGCGCTTTGAATCAAAACATTCTTATTTTAAAAGGTGCATTAGGGCAAGTAAGAACTTCATAAATGTAACCAAGTCTCTGGCTGAACGGCACCAGTTGCTTCAGGCTTATCAGTCTTGTGGTCCCTTGTTTAGTCCCCAGGTTCATGTCTCAGACTCAACGCGGTTCTATCCAGAGCTCTATGACCAGAACATAAAGACAGTGGTTGAAGAATTTGATTTGAACTCGAGTAACTCAGTTGTCACAGAGAGAGTGCAGGTTAAAGGCACTACATATGCAAATGGGATGCTGGTCTTACTGAGCTATGCCAAAGGACAACTGCAGTTAATACAAATAGCAAGCATTTTTGTAAAAAATGAAACTACTGTCCTACTTTTGCTTCGAGGGAAAACTGCCAGCTGGGTACCTGAGCTTGGACTCTATGAACTTGATGAAAATGCTTCTGACCTGTTCAGTTGCCATGATTTGAACAAATTTGATGATTATCATCCACTTTCTTCTTACCAGAGAGGTACTCGGTGGCTCATTCCTCTTAAACACTCACCAACATGGAACTTGTGAAAAACTATGTCAAGAAAGCAATGCCATCGCTCAGTAGCGATCAGATGGATACACTCATGGCTAAACTGGAGGAATTAGGAGTTCTCTGTGTAGATGACCTGAGCCTGGTGGACCCTGAGGACATTAAAGACACTGCCATTCATCCAGTGCAAAAGATTCGTCAGAGCTGTCCAAGCATTGGAAGCAGGTGAGTTTTTGCCCCTCTGTTTTAATGCAAGTTTTCTGAAACTACAAAGGTTTATTCAAAAAATGCAAAAAAAAAAAAAAAGGTTGCCATTAGCTGCAATAACTACCCTATAATTGGTTTTCATAATTAGGTCCATTTGTATATTCCTGGTGGACCCAAACTGGACATTGAGGACCAATGTATTAATTGATTCATAACATGCGTGATGTGTTTAATTTATGGAGATGTGTGTCATGTCATCCATAGATTCACAAGCTCCACCGCAGTTCACCAGGCCTGGCCCCTCATCGACACCTGAGCCACAGAGGTTTCAGCTGCCCTCAACACCACCTGAGACAGCCGACTTCCCATCCCAAGACACATATTCTGTACCATGGCACAAATTTATAGACCAAATGGTGAGAAATACCAGTAGTTGGCATAAGTCGTGTGGAGTTGTGCTCATCCCTGGATGACCTCCTCACTTGCTCTGTACATGTTTTATTGTTGAGCTGATATGGTGCACAGGAAGTTTGACTTTATCTTTTGACCCCCCTCTCTTTCATGTGTGAAGCGCTTTGGGTGTGACTTGTGTCATAGGACAATCCCAAAGTCCACGTGCCACCAGAGTCGTTTTATGGCCTAATGGCTTTTCTTATTTTAAAGCTAAATATCACACTCTGCAAATTGACTTCTAATAGTCATTACCGTCATACATTTCACTAATATTTACATTGAGGCGGTGATGATTGAATTTGATTTGATGGCCTTTTATATCAGCCACAGTAGATGATATGGTGGCCTTATCTGACATTTTCACTTGCACATTAGAGGGTGAAGGTCTAAAGAGAACTGCCTGAACCCAGTGTCCTGTCTGTAATCAGGTCAGTAAAAAGTTTGTGACATCATTTCATCAATGTGTCTTTCGTGGAAAACATGCACAATGAAGTAGGTTTCAAATACAAATCTCAATGGCAGCGATTCTCAAACTGTGGTGCGTGTAATACTGCTGCTTGTGCTGCTGGCAGTTACAGTCCTCTGCAGCACTAGTCTATATCTTGTTACACAGCGCGTCTCTGAACATTCAAAGATGCTTTACATCACATTCACCGGAAGCCACTGCTGCCCTGGGGTAGACTGAAGAAGAGGGGCTTCGGCCTCCACTAACCACTCACAGATACGTTATCATTCAATTATCTTTTTTTTTTCAGGTGGTGATTATTTTAAGAACAAAATCCACACATTCACGTGTTTTGCTCAAGGGAAAGAAAGGGAACATTTTACCACAAACGTGTGATTATTTAGGCACCAACTGAGCTCCTGTCACACATTTGTCTCTCCTCAAAGGCAGAAAGGTTCGGGAGGAAGTGAGAAAACCGAGGTCTATGACTCACAGGACACAGGAGTAACTGCCAAGAAGTCCTCACTGCACAAAGCCACATTAGGACATAAAGATCTTTAACCAGTAGGGGGTGCAACTTATATAGCAAAGTATATATTTCACGTGTTATTATGTTCACACTGACGGCCGCTAGGGGGCGCTCTAGGCTTGTGCACCAGTATCTGCTACTTCTGTACAAGATTTAAAAAACGGTCAATCGAGCAGCCGAAAGAAAGTTCGGCGTGAGCGAGAAACTTGTGAGGGAAAAGCGGAGGTTACTCTTACTGCGATGAAGAAAACAAAAAAAGCTGGTGTGACTTATACTCCCAAGCGACTTGTATATGTTTTTTTTCTTCTTCATTATGCTTTTTTTGGCTAGTGCGACTTATACTCTGTAGCGGAAAATACGGTATGCCACAAGTTAATCAATCTGCTTTGTCACTTTGTTGTTACTTTATGAGATAATTCTCTTTCTAGAGATGACCACCGCCTACAACTACTACCTAAATGTAGGTATTCCAATTTTTTATTCCAATTTGACTTAGCTTCACGATATTACACCCAAGTAGTTAATGAATCCATACTACTTACCTACCACGTCAATATTTTACAAATTATTGTATGTAACTGTGTATTGTGACTCCATTTGATCTAATATGGCTTTACCAAATTCAAACCCTAATGTGCAAAGTCATGTTGTCCACAGAAACAAATCAGCGTTTTTTTTTTAGGGGGGGCGGATGTAAACAGGAACCCAGAACTTACTCAATGAAGAGGAAAAAAAAAAAAGAGGCAGTGCCAGTGATTTTAAGTTTGACTCCCTGTGATGGTCAGCCTCATAAGTCGTTCCGCCTGCAGTGCACTGACCACGCTCGCCACAATGGGACTTATCAGGAGAGCCTTGGCTCTGAGGATAGCGCTGGCTGCTGTCACCATTTTCATCCCAACGGCGCAATGCCTAGACGGTACAGTATGCAACACAGCTGAACTAAGAAATGGAATTGCAGTTTTGTGCAATTGCAGAATCAAATGAGAAATATCAGTATTCCAATAAACAAATCGAGGAAACGCATGTATTTCAGAGCATGTTTGTAGAGGTCTAAACTCCACGGTTAGCAGGTATTCCACGTAATAAGACCTTCCAAATTTACGATTTCAATGTATCTTGCAGCCATTTTGTAAACTTGTGTGACAGTGCTATGGACTCATAATCAACGCTGGATTTCATATTTTAGGCCATGGGCATTTTGGGCACAGTGTTTTTTTTAATTTAGAAAAGAGCTTTTAAACTAGTCTCACTCAACAATTTTCTAAACTTTTCTAAAATGAAAGTGATGGCCTACTTAAGTGCCAACAAGTCTATGTTTATTGCTTCATAATTGTAATAATTTAGATTTTTACTGTGTGATGTGATGTGTACTGAAATTCAGTATAGGAGACTGTATTAGCGTATATCAGCAGAGCTCTTCATAGTCCTTCTATTCACTGCATTTTTGAAACATCACATGATCAAATAATTGGGCATCACAAATTATGGTGGTACCAATACGCAATTTGAAAAGCAGCAATTAGCTGAGACTGCAAATATTCAATAGAGTCAATAGTATTCACAAGAGGTATTTCCTGCTGTTTCCAACAAAGCTATCTGGGATTACAAGGGGGGTTCCTAAAAGACTGCTTAAAGACCGTGTTGATGGCAAAGAAAATGTCCCAGAACAACTTAATATTTGGGCATGTCCAGAATATATGGGTATGGGTGCCTATGTCAGTACCACAATTTCCCCAGCAAATGTCAACATGTCCATATTTGGCAGTTATTTCAGGAGTCCTGAACGATCTGGAGATAACTTTCCATTTGTACTGTCTCCACAGTGGAACTAGTCACTGAGTGTGCTTCAGAACATATTCCTTCCCATACCTCTTCTGATATTCTGGCGTTCATTTCACTCTCGCACTTTCTTTTTATATGAATAGTATTTGGGTTTAAACTTGAGAACACTTTATAGAAATGGCTGATCGCTTTAAGGAGTTTATGCCCTTGTTGTATTTTAATTATAGCTCCTCTGAAGGCGAGGGCTTCAAAACCTTTTCCCAGTCTTTGTGCTTTGTTAGGAAGCTTCTTAACTGGAGATATTGGAAAAAATCAGAAGTGGGAAGGTGGAACTCCCTTCTAAGTTGTTCAAAGGATAACTATTATTTACCATATGATGTAATTTACTAATACCGTAATGTGACCATTGTTTGAAGCCCGAGTCTGAAATACAGGGTGTGAAACCTTGGAGGACTGAAATGCTTGATAGAGCAGACATTTCCTTTGGTCCAAAATATTTCCTTATCTTACGCCAAATCATAAGTGTTATCCTGGTCCATTCACTCATTTTTACATCTTTTAATGAAATATCAGAACATGGCAAAGCCCCTAAGGCAGGGGTTACCAAACTGTGGTACAGTTGTTGGAGAAAAAAAAAAAGTTGATCACAATCTGATCGATATTGACGCTGCACGGGAAACGCGCTTAAACAGGCGAAAGAGTCTTCTAATTCAGACGTGGATGAGCTTGTTCTGGACCTAAATGTGTCCACTCCAGAACCAAACCTCAAGAGCCGCTTTGGCCCCGAGTGCGTAAACCTCCGCGGAGGCCGGGAGCGCGGCTGAGGCTGAGCGTCGGCCCTCGTTACAACAGCAGCGCCAACGTACGATCAAGTTGCAATTTCTGTCATATCTGTCAGAGGCCTGTGCGCGTCAGACTGACGGTGACTTCGGTTTGCAACAGGACTTCTCCTCTCATTCTGATCCGAGGGAGAAGCGTCTCCTCTGCCGCTAAACCTGTGGCTTTGATACAGATACATTTACCTTTACGAGCTGATGTGCGGTAGCACGTGCAAAGATTGTAATGTCCTGCATATACATTATTATTATCTTCGCTTTAACAAAAGCTTAAACCAGTGCATTTGAATCTGCACCGGTGGTTTGACAGGACGGCTGAGGGGGCGGGGCCAGAGTCTGAGGTTCAGAATGAGCTGGTCACTGGGACAAAGCAAAACACTGAGCTTTACCCATTCACACTAACAGCCTTGTTTTCCAAAAATATAAAAAGTGGCATTTTTTAAATTTATTTACATATTATTAATGGCCTTAATCACCCAGACGAGCAAAACAATACGGAATGTGGAAAACCTGCTCGAGTTCACTGTAATAATGGAGGAAATAAACATTATAGTACATGTGATATTCCCAGTGTTTTCAATCGTGTCAAACTAGGGGTACGCGACTCGTCACCCAAAGCTTCAGGGGGTACACGGCTCCAAAAAGTTTGGAACCAAGTTTGGAAAGGGTCAATATTAAGCCATTGTGTGCAGGACAAGTCCTGAATCCATACAATGAAGGGTCTTAATTGAGCCGCCCAAAAATACCTTGTGTTTTGGATAATTTAAATATTTGTAGTTTGAACCGTGCGTTCCCGCTTTCCATATAAAATTTGAAAAAAGCTTGTCTAATTCGTCAAACGTTGAGTTGGAGATATTGACAGGTAGCATCTGAAAAAGGTATGAGAGTCTTGGTAACAACTCTCGATAAAATAGATAAGGGCAGGACTGTCCACTGTTGGAGATTCCTCCTAATTTTCTCTTATAGTTTTCATTGTATAAATCTGCAAGTGATGGAGGTATTTGAATACCAAGATTTTTAATGCCATCTTTTGGCCACTTAAATCCACTCATGTCTTTTAGAGTTTGTTGTATGGTTCCCCCCAATGTCCATAGCCAAAGTTTTGTCTATATTGACCTTATATCCAGAAAGATGAGACTGCAAATATTTAGTTAATACAATACTCTGATACTCTATCCTGTCTCCATGGGTCTTATTATGTAGAATACGTTCTAACACTAGTTTAGAGTAGACCTCCATCAACATGTTTCAGGTAGAGCTCCTATGAGAAGGCCAATACAAGGCACGTTAGAAAAATCACATGTTAGATTTGATCAAAAAAGCCCAACGTCAAATATTCCTAGGTTTGTACAATTATAGGTACCGGTAGATATTTGTGTGATTACTTTGTCAAATTTTTCCAGATTCTGCATTCACACTCACCAACAGGGCCACTAGTTTTTGTCTGGTCAAAAAATACACCCGGTGTGTGGAGGTGCGCTGGACGACGCAGAACCGGCTTTATGTGACCTCCACCAAGAAGTGTCTGGGCGCTCAGGGCCGGAGCGTGGGCAGCGAGGTCAGCATGTACGACTGTGACGACCAGAGCCCACTGCAGCAGTGGGAATGTCACAACAACACTCTGCTGGCTCTCAAAGGGTCACCAGGGCAGCAGCAGCTGTACGTGGAGATACAGCCTGACGAGACAGTGGCCCTGTCCCAGACTGTTGGGCCCAACAACCACTTCACCATTGAGAGGACGAACAGTGGAGCCTGCACCAGGACATACAGAGGTACAGCAGTGGGGCTGAGATATCACAGTGAATGTCACACTACAAAACATGGGAATACATATTTTATCACCGTTTTAAATATTGCGATAACAATATTTAGATTAATTTCACTGAGACATTTTAGCACAGTAATTTGCATCCATCCATCCATTTTCTTCCACTTGTCCATTGCCGGGGTCGTGACATTGCACCAGCCCCTATGGCTCCTCCTGCAGGTGGTGGGTCCACAGAAGGACAGCCTCATGGTTCTAACCGGGCCTGTTGGTCTCTCATAAGGGGCTTCTGAACCGCTCTGTGTCTGACCCGTCACCTAGGACCTGTTTGCCCTGGGAGACCCTACCAGAGCTCCCAGGATCATTGCTCAAACCCCTCCTCCACGTTAAGGTGGCGGTTCAAGGAGGGGACAGTAATTCCCATTCAATCTAAATGTGTGTATGTTTGAGAAGGAAAACCTCAGTGACTTTGCGAGATATTATGGCTTGTTACGATGTGGATACTGCATCACAAATGACTGCGATCATGATAATTTACCGATATATTGTGTAACCCCAATTATCATGAAATAAATTAGGTGTGTGTCCTTTTCACTTGTAATTACACTTACGTACCAAGCTATTCCCCCCCTTTTATCACGGCATTATTACTGTGCCATAAAATGTGTTGCTGTTTATCATTGATGGATCTAGAAATTTAAATTGGTACTAAGCACTGGGTACTAGAAAAGACGTTATGATAAAAATAAAATAAAACGGAAGCCTTGGCCTTGTTGAAATCCGCTGAAAACATACATCGTCTATCTAAAGTAAATATAATGAATTATGATGGAGCTTTGCGTATTGGCTGGACTTCCTGTTCTGTGAGTTAGTAAGTGGTCTGACTATGGAACACATTTGGTAGATACTGATGTTTATCTACAGTATGCATATTCCATCTTGCCAATAACTGGCTAGGGGATCACTTCAATTGAATACATACTTTTGTAGAACTTTGTATTCTAATCCCCACTGTTCCTCAAAGACGCAATATCTTTCACCTGCCAGAGCTCTACAGTATCGGGGGAAATGCGAATGGGAAGCCCTGCATGTTCCCGTTCTACTACAAAAACCGCTGGTATGGAGACTGCACCACTTTCGACTCATCCATAAAGAGGTTGTGGTGCGCCATTGAGACTAAATACAACCGTGAACTGTGGGGATACTGTCCAACCACCTGTGAGTATGACTCTTAAAGTAGTTTACGACGGTAGTACTAGTTAAAGTAGCAGCCGTATAAGGTTTACAATGTTCGTTGGTCTTCAAATCAGCTTTGTGGTACAGAAACATATACTTTTTACTGAACAAAATAATTTGTGTCATCTGTAGCGAATGAGCACTGGTCCAAAAACATTGCAACAGGAGCGTATTACCAGGTCAATCGGGAGTCTGCACTGACCTGGTCCCAAGCTCAAGTCAGCTGCACACAGCAGGGGGCCTCTCTGCTCAGCATCTCAGACCCCAACGACCAGGCGTTTGTCTCCGGTAAGGCGCCCTCTGGTGGACAATAAAAGTGAATCAGCGCATCCTTTCTTGCAAATAACAACAAAAGGCTATGCTGATTATGATTATGATTATGAAGGATGTCTTTGGGACTTGACAGAACATTGATTTCAAGGCAAAATCTTCCTTTGACATGATGTCTGGATGGTCTACAAGATTAATACAGCAAGACTGGTCATATTGTGGCTGGTAGTGCACAAATGTTATTGGCTAAGTTAATTGCCAGGAAAGAAATTGTACTGTCTAGCTTTAAGACTTACTTTAAAATAGAAAACCTTCGCATCGCTCTTGTGTTTCCTGAAAATGTCAAGATTGAGCAATCCAGTCTGTTGAGGAACTAAAGGAATTTCTCTATTGTAGAAGTCTTATATGAGTTATGCATTTTGTGGTTGTTTTGGTGCAAGTTGTTTTGGTGGATAGCAGCAGACAACTTTTAGAAATAGAGAGAAGTATGTAGAAGTAAAGAAAAGTATGTTAATTATGTTTTCACCTTTTTTCCTCATCTGCATCTCCACAGTGCTTCTCGGATCAGGGAGGACCAAGGTCTGGATCGGGCTGGTTTTGGACCCTGAACACGGCTGGCAGTGGACTGACGGACAGCCCTACAGATACATGCGATGGAGCGCAGGTAAGACTGGAATTCATTCAAAACCACATGAAAACAAAAAAAATAAAGTTTATCTCAGGCAGTGTCTATAGAACCGTCCGACGGCTACAAACTCTTTTTGCTATTTTGCCATCTCTTTATGACACCCCGCCATTCGGAACCAGAGTTTATAAACTACCCCTAACCCTAAGGATAGTGGAGTTTACAAACTAACCCTAACTTTACCTCCGCCCTAACCTTAAGGATAGTGGAGTTTACAAACTAACCCTAACTTTACCTCCGCCCTAACCTTTAGGATAGTGGAGTTTATAATCACCGTCCGACGGCATCGTAGACACTTCGTTCATCTTATCTTTTTTTTACTGCACACTTTTAAGTAAATGTTGTCAGTTACCGGTAGTAGTTAGAGTAACGTTGGCTAGCATCAAAGAGCACTGTAAATTAGCGTTAGCAAGCAAAAAATGAAAACAAAAAACAAACAACAGCGCAAATGTATGTGACAGTTACCAAGTATGTTTCCAAGAGATGCTCGGACTCTGAGTCTGGCCCACAATGAGTTTTTTCTCCTTTGAGCTCTGAACGAAGTTGGACTTTAACAGCGCCCCCTTCTGGCACTTCTTAGAAAATCGACTTTCTTTCTTGAGAAGTTAATTTTTTTCATTTTATTTTGCATCACTAACACCCTAGTGCGTTTTTCAATGTTTAATCAAAAGGATTGGTACATTCGTTCAAACCAGCAGAACAAACTGAGGGTGCATTTGAGTTTCAAAAGGGTGCAAATAGAGTTTCTCGCCATTAAAATACATTGCGATGCCATTAAAACTGAGGGGCAAACATTTCAAAATGAGGTTGCAATGCACCCTCTTGCACCCCCGTAGATCTGGGCCTGGTTCAAACATGTGTATTGGTCATTTCGGTTTGGGTTTTATTCTGTAGGTCTTGGTCTATGGATGCTCGTCATAAACCGGCGATTTAAGATAACCCCACAGGAAATAATCACAAGGGCGAGCACGTAGGCCAGTCCCCTCTCAGGAAGATCAGGCGTCCAGGGAAGGCTTCTCTCATTTGAAATCATTTACATGGGTGAAGACAGAGTTCTTTGCAAATAATTCGTTGAAGAAAATGTCCCAAAATGCCAAGGGCAGCATAGACATTTTGTCTTCTTCGCATCTTTCTTCCATTTGGACACATTCCCCGTTTCACTGAAGGCATCCCCCTACAATAAAACCGATAGACGGGTATGGTCAAAAACTTCCCATCCAGCCCCTTCCATTGGGCCCTCACTCACCCCATTGTGACCCGTCTTCTATCCCCTTTTCAAAAAATTAAGTTCCCACACCCCACACTGTATAAAATATGTGTTGCCAATCTGTCCATAAATTGTAATACTTACCAGCAGTGGGAGTCTTAGTTTCATTTGCACATATTCATTAGTCTGGCCCTCTAAGATAGTTTGGATCTAAGGCCCAGATGTTCCGAGCTTCGCCCCTGATTACTTGGTTGTGCTGGCCTTTAACACAACAGACATGCGAAGCTGAGGTGACTTTTTCTTTTTCAGGAAATCCACAGCCAAACCCTGGACACAACTGTGCGGTCATTGAGACTTCAGGGCAGCAGACCTGGGAGAGTTCCACCTGTGGCAAACAGCTGGGCTATGTCTGCTACAAGAGTGGATCACCACCCCCAACATTTACAGGTAGGAACGTCAAAGAGTCAAACAGAGTCCTTAATGTTGCAGTTATTATAACAATTGAAAAGGTATAGTCCTTGTCTAGATTCATCTTGGTTTGGTCCTAAATTAGTCCTGCTTTCATAGCCTAATAGTGGTAATAGTATTTGTAGGAGTTGTAGACAAAAGCTTTGAAGCAGATGAGTAAAAGAAGCAGTAGTAGTTTAAGAAAAAGTAGTCACTAATTTAATCATGTCTATTTTACAGTTGAGCAGGGGTTTTGTGCCAATCCGTGGATTCCCTACAGCGGCCACTGCTTCCACCTTCACAGAGAGAAAAAAACCTGGTCAGACGCTGTGAAAGAGTGTCGTAAAGAAGCGGGAGATCTTCTGAGCATTCGACATGTGGAAGACCAGAGCTTCGTCCTCTCTCAGCTCGGATACGGTCAGAGACATTATACCCACTGTTTTTCAGATAGTGATTGTGATGAAGTTCCTCTTTCATATGGGGTGAAGAGTCAGCAATGCGGAGTTGATTGTAAATGTTTTTTTGGTGTTCGTCTGCGCAGCCTCTACAGATGAGCTGTGGATCGGCCTGAACGACCAGAGGACAGAGGGGCTGTTTGAGTGGATCGATCAGTCCCCGGTGCTGTTCAGTAGTTGGCAGTACGACGAGCCCTCTGTGTCTGCAGACTCTGAAGACTGTGTGCTCATGACAGGAGAGGTACTGACCCAATATGACCCAAGTGTTTTATCCCGCTGATCAATGAAGTATCTAACTCTGTGTAAGTCAATCGGGTAATAGTCGGAAGAGCAAATGTATAATCAGAGACTTGACCAATAACCCAAAGTTTGATGCCTTATGACAGCTTTATGTCCTTGGGCAAGACCAAGTCACTTCATCTACCTTGCCTTATGGTGTTTCTTTATCTCTTCACTCAGAACGGAAACTGGGCGGATCGCAGCTGTGACGAGAAGCATGGTTTCATCTGTATGAAGCAGAGCACCACCGAGCGAACCGGAGACGAGATCAATCTGGACGTGGGCTGCAAACCTGTGAGTGCATGATGAAAAACAGCTCTTTTTACAAGTTTGTGATGTTTAAATTTGAAATAATATTTTTTTTTGTACCTGCAATTACTCAGGGCTGGAAGAAACACGGCTCATACTGTTACTTTGTGGGAACACAAACCAAAATGTTTGCTGAAGCAAACGAAGACTGCAAGAGGACAGACTCCTACCTGGCTGATGTATCAAATGGGTAAGAATATACACATAAACCAAACCTTTGTATGTATATGAGTGCATACTGTTTTTGTTTTGCCTCAGACTAAGACCCTTCAACCCACATCCTAACTAGAACATGCACAATAGGTTAATTCTCAGCTAGATAGTCCAAACCAAAACTTAACTCTGGAGATCTGGAGATGGTTCACGGGGCACTTCACTGCGGTCATCCCGACAGGCTGCTCTAGCGAAGGATAGGCAAGGCAAATGTCTTATGATAAAAGAAATTCAATGTGCCTCACAGACGGAACAATAAAAACAACAGTTTACTTTCCTACTCCTCTAACTGTATTGGATGAGTGGCTGTCTGCACAAAGCCATTAGAAAGGGAGCAAGCTAAAAAAAGAGGTACCCCTACAATGAATGAAAATGAATAACAACATATCTCTGCAGAGTGGACAATGCGTTCCTTGTGAGTTTGGTGGGAATGCGGCCAGAGAAGTATTTCTGGATCGGCCTCTCCAATATGAGGAACATCGATCAGTTTGTTTGGACCAACACAGACCAAGTCAGATTCACTCACTGGAACCACAACATGCCAGGTACGGGCGAGACTTCAATATCTCAAGAAATAACTTTTAATACTTTTTGCCCCAGAATATCAAAATACATTTTCCCTGAAACAAGAATCAATATTGAAAGTTTAGATAGATCTTAATGTAGATATTATATGGTCATATGTCTTTCTGTTAGATTGTCCAGTAAACTACCTTAAAAAAAAAATAAAAAAAAGGCCAGACAAAATTGATTCTAAATGGGACATAATATTTTAGATAATTCTGGTTGGATTATCAGTCACACATTTCTGTTACATTTATAGTTTCATATTAACCGTTGCCTCAAACGGCTTTACATTATTACATATTTTAAGAGGTATAGTTTGTTATCCACATATGCAATAATTGACTAAATGTACTGAAATAAACTCCTCCTTTTGGTTTATCTTAGGATACCAGCAGGGATGTGTTGCAATGACCACTGGGGTTGTGGCTGGACTCTGGGACTTGCTGCCCTGCACTAACAGAGAAAAGTACATCTGCAAACATCTGGCAGAAGGCGCTGTGGTGACTCTGCCCCCGCCCACAATAGCTCCACCCAAATGTCCCGAAGGATGGAACAAAATCCCCACCAGAAACTACTGCGCCAAGGTGTAGGCTCAACAGATGCTATTTTGGTCTTTTTAATGTGATTTGTGATTGTTTTTACTCTCAGTAACGTGATCATGTCACACTCTAGGAAACATGCTGATGAACTGGGATGTTAGAAATACTTTTAGAAAAAAAGTTAGAAATTAGCTCACAACTAACCATTTAAAATTCATGCTCTCCCTCTTTCATTGATTGTACACAAAATAAATCATGTATAGGGACGTCATGAAACAAACAGAACATATTGTTAATTAAAGCGTGTAGAGTCAATGTAATGCGTCACATTCTTACAGGAGTTTGTGAATCCACCCACTAAGCTCTGATTTGTGAAAGTAGCATTTTAATAATGAATGCTTCCTAGTGGGTAAGAAGAGATAAAGTTTTATAGTCTGTAAAACCAAAACAAACAAATAAAAACGGTCTTTCATAAACAATAAGCCTTAATCATAAATTTGGCATCTGTCATAGTTTTTCACTGGGCCCAGAGCTCATGAGAAGACGTGGTATGAGGCGAGAGATTACTGCAGAGTCATCGGAGGAGACCTGCTCAGTATCCACGGCAGTGATGGGCTGCGAGTGGCACGGTACGTTTTTACCACGTTTGTATTCTACCCTTTAATCTCCAAATACCCTCTACCTCGAGAGTGCTGCCAATTATTCAGAAAGTGATCCACTAAAACTCAGATTTATTGGTAAAATGGCAATGTCTTGGGCTCAAAACAAAGTTAAAATTTAGTTTAGTTTATTCGTTTATTTGAGCAGTAAACATTCTGCTCAAAAGGAGAGGGCTGAAGCAAGAGCTTTAAGCGCCCACCCCCAAAATCAATACAACATTTACAAGATTACATAAAGCATTTACATTAAGCCATTACATGACAGAACTATAATAATAACTTTATCCTATTGCAATTACATTATCAATCATACAATTATCAGCATCATATTTTCATTTGCCTCAATGTCAAAGGAGAACCAGTTACACTTCAAAGCGGCTTTTTTAACACAGACCAAATTACAAAGCAGTGTTTGAAATATAGAAAACAGAAACGACAACCACGATCTCGTTTCA
The DNA here is from genome assembly GCA_021464625.1 of Proterorhinus semilunaris. NCBI lineage: Eukaryota > Metazoa > Chordata > Actinopteri > Gobiiformes > Gobiidae > Proterorhinus > Proterorhinus semilunaris. The sequence goes on along the minus strand of CM038358.1, from coordinate 24,314,496 downwards.
TGTACGATGTTTAGTACAAAGCAAGTAACAAAAGGCAACCCTTAATATAATATATGTCAGCATGTTACCAATGCCAAACCTGGGTAACATTACCGAAAGTCACTATTTTTATGTTATAAAGGCACGTTACTATGCAGTACATATTATACGTGATCTTGCTACTTCCCAGTTGTCGTTACCATCCTCAGTATAATATTAATTTGTGTACAATTACATATTTTTTTATTTTTCCCATGTATAATGTATTATGAAAGCCCTACATAGTGTAATGCATTAAAAAGCCGGGGTGTGGAGCGGGCCAGTTGAAGAGGGCAGTTTGTGCCTTGCTTTGTATAACATCTGTACTGTCTGGAACTCAACAATGTCACAAAACTTCATGATCTTTGATTTGAAAAAATAATGAGTTTGTGTGGTTTAAAAACCCAACTTTATGAATGAATTGTATAGCTCTTTATTGTAGCAATACTATTGAATAAAAAAAAAACCTTTACTGCAAAATATAATTTGAACAGCTTTCTTTGGAAGCTATATATTGTATGTGCATGTGGTACATTTTACAACAGTGTCGTTTTAATGAACAAATGTGTTGTGTTTTTAAAGCCATGGAAGAGGATGGATTGGTCTCCATGTCCCAGACGCAAACACTGGTTACGCCTGGAGCGACGGGACCCCGGTTCGTTTGTCACTGATTTTTCTTTTATTTTCTATTATGGCGAAACCTTTGTTATAACACTGGGTAACAAAAAAATATTTTTTGAAAATAGTCCAGGGTTTTCCAGCTCAACTAATGTTGATGCTCTGAGTCCGAAAATGACCTTGGTTTTGCTCAATCAGGTCAGGATTTTTTGCTACAGAAATGCTTTAAAAATCGATTTTGCGTCAAAAACAAATTTCTGCGGATCATCAGCTGAGAAACCCTTGACGTTTTTTCCGTTTTCCTCAAGAAATGAAAGTCAACGTATCCAAAGTCATTCAGTTTTTATTTACTCCATCAAATTTGATAAGCAGAATTCATAATAACGTAGTCGTACGTAATCCGTAACACTATGGCTGTATCTCAAGAAGTTGACCTGATAGAGCAAAATGCATGTGATATTCGGACTCAGAACACCAACATTAGTCTAAATCAGTTGAGAAACCCCTGACCATTTTTTGGCTGTCAACTTGTGTAATCTTTCCGATCTCCATTTCTCTTCTGTATTTGTAGGTGAACTTCCAGCACTGGCAGGAGGGCGAGCCGAATAACTTCAACAATGCCGAGTCGTGTGTCGAGTTCAGGATTTACAACTGGGACGAGAGCGGGTCCTGGAACGACGTCAACTGTGAGAGCTACAATGACTGGCTCTGTCAAATCCGCGCAGGTACGCAAGAACGCCGCCTGAAAGGTTTATTTGCTAAAGATTACCAGTTGTTGTTTTCTGACTAGAACTGTTTTGATCTTTCTTTCAGGGGTAACTCCAAGACCAGCCCCAAATGACACTGTGCCAGGTGTGTCTGACATGTCAAACTCCACTTTGATACTGCCATAGGGTTACTTATTTAATGGTTCAATCATCATCCAATATCAGATTACATTACAAAAACTTGAAACATTTTGAAAACATACCACAACTGTCCCAAACTGAGAAACATACGCCACTGACGTGTCCGCTTTATTCTACATGACATTGTTTCAGATTTCAACACCACAGTGGATGGTTGGCTGGAGTGGAGGGGGAACCAGTATTACATAAACAAAAATTCACTGTCAATGGAGGCGGCTCGTGAGTTCTGTCAGCGGTCCCACGGAGACCTGGTCACGATCACCAGCCGAGCAGAGAATGTTTTCCTATGGAAACAGGTAAAACACTTCAGGCAGCAATAAATAAGGACTTTACTTGATTGATTTTAAATGCCGATATAGTAGCACTCTGATTCAAAGTCCTGTTTTCAGCTTTGTGGGTTTGACAGTTTGCTGAATGACTCTTTACTTTCTTCACCCTCATTCACTCTATACTGTACTGGCTAATGTAAAAAGAACAACAATACTTGCCTGCAGGTGGGGCTAAAGGCTAAAGACCAAAAAAATATGTTTTTCAATCGTGTTTTTTTTTTTTTTTAGCCCTGCAGCTCACTAGTGCGTCAAATGGGGTTAACACAAGACTGGCCTCGCACATTTCACACAACCACTGCCCAAGGCTAATGCTCTAAAGCAGGGCAAGTTTGCTTTGTGGCGGGACAATTTTGTTTCCTCATGAATAGACAATGTGCCAATCCTCCGAGTTATTGTCCAAAGTAAAGTAGCAATTTTTCCTAATCCCATTGATGCATATTATATATGACCCAACATGGGGGTTTGAGAAGCATTTTCTAGACTAGAAAACTGCCCTCTCCTGCTCTAAAACAGCTGTTATGAGCAGAACGGTGGTGCTGTGGTACAGGATCCCCCCTTTAGATCCCTCTTAGAACACAAGGGCTGTTTTAGAAGGACGCTAAAAATAAAATAAAATAAAAGACTAAAGGAGGTCCAATACGCCATAGTCATTGAATATAAACCTGGAAACATGTTCAAACTAGATGAGAATAATTAAGATTTTTGTTTTTTCAATAGATTTCTAGAAGCTATGGGCGTTTTTATCTTGGCTTGTCAGTAGATCTTGACGGCTCATTTTGGTATGTACTATAACATTTAACATAGACCACCAACATTTTATCAATTGTACATTTTTGTGTTTTAAATCCTGCTATGTTTGTCTGGCTGAATAAAGGTGGATGAGTAACACCCCAGTGGAGTTCCTCAGCTGGGATCAAAATCAACCAAAAGAAAATACCATTGATGAAAACTGTGTCATTATGACTTATTACATGGGTGAGTACAATCGAGGTCGACGGTCTTCACCACCTCCAAACCATCTCTGGTTTTCTAGCAATCTTTCCCTTTGATAAATGAAAGGAGTTTTTTGAAGGATGAAATAATAACTCCATCCCATAAAACAATGGTGTTTTTACTCTCGTGTATGTAACTCCTTGGGACTTTTATTTATACTCGAAGAACTCCCTGCTGCTCATGATTATGAAAAGGCTCAGCCAAAACTCTTTTTTATAAGCAAATGTGTGTTGTATTCGAAAGCCAAAATACTTACACACTCGCACCTCGCATATATATATATATATATATATATATATATGTACTCTGACCAGTATTTTCTACATAGCATTAGCATCTATTTTCAATGAAGGTTCATTGAAAATGGACACTAGTTCAGTGTTAATTTTGACAACATATTTTAATTTAGTTTTAGTCTTAGTCTTTTGACAAAAGATTTCAATTTAATTTTAGTCGACATTTAGTCAAATAGTTCTCTTCAATTTTGGTCTAGTTTTTGTCGGCTAAAATTGCATGTCAATTTAGTCAACTAAATTTAAGAGGAATTGAGTTTATAATATTTATTATAATCATATTTAATCAAAGTTCACTGCTTCATGAAGCTTCCCCCACATGAACAAAGCTCAGAGTTGTTCCCAGTGAATTTAAATGATGAACTCTTTCAAACATTGGAAGTTTGGATGATTTTAGTCTCTCCTTATATCTGGACATTTTAGTCATAGTTTTAGTCTCATACAGTCCAATTTTAGTCGGCAAAACATTACTTTGACTAAATTATGACAACATATTTTTAGTCGATGAAATTAACACTGCTGCAGTTGAAGTGTCGAACGTTTCGCGTCTCATCCAAAAGGCTTCGTCAGTGCACTTAAGTTTCAGCTCATCCCGCAGCTACTCTCACCTGTTGGTAAACATCTTTGTAGTTATACGTTTTTGTAGGCCTAACGACTTAACTCACGACTGAGTTTCAGTCTGAGCGGCCCTAATCTCAGCGGCCCATTGACCTGACCTGGGCTGATCACACTCAGCCCATTCAAGAACCTTCATTGAAGATGGACAACTCCTGTTCGACTGAAAGCCTACACAGGCATTAGCATCCAGTGTTTCCTCATTATTTAAATAAATAAATAAAATGTGTATCTTTTTTATTAAATTAAATTTTCAGGTTACTGGGGAACCTGCAACTGTGGAGAAGAGTTAAAATCAATTTGCAAACGCAGCTCATCTTCCCCGGTCAACACCACTGTGGCTCCAACAGCGCCTCCTGCTGGGGGCTGTCCACTCACATGGACGCAGTTCAACTCAAAGGTCAGGATTCACTGTCAAATAAATAATAGACGTTATAAATGCGAGATCAAGAGTGACAATGACTATCTCTCTATGCAGTGTTACAACATTATAAATAACTCAAAAGCAACTTGGGAAGATGCACGGCGACAGTGTATCTCGATGGGAGGAATCCTAGCATCTGTTCCAACCCGAAATGTACAAGGTTGGTAAGAATTATTAGCAAATAAACAAACATAGTGAAATAGTAATGCTGTGGTGTGTATGTGCCAATATCTGCACAGTAGTACTAAATTTCCCCCATCCTTCAATGCCGCTGGGGCAGCCAGACAGGGCAATTGGCAGGGACCTAGTTCCAGATCATGAGGCTTAAGGTCAGAGTCACCTTGCTGAAGGATTTACCTATTGTGCATGTTTTGTGATGATGGGGAAAACCGGAGCACCCAGAGAACACACTCCCAGATACAAGAGAACAAGCAAACTCCCCACAGAAAGCTCCACATGGTCGTGAGATTGTCTCGCTGTGAGGCAGGAGCACGAAGTCCTCAGTTTAGATCTAAAGCTCTTTGTATTTACAGCTTTCCTGACGACCAAAATGGCCGCAGCCACGTCCATAGACCTTTGGATCGGCCTGCACAGTATACAATATGACGAATTCTATTGGACCGATGGAAAACCACGGAAATACACCAACTGGGACTACTCTGTATGTTTACCATTAACTGTGCTATACATACATATGCAGAGTACTCGTAGTCAAAGGTTCTTAAGCTGCCATCCGTACTGAGTAGTTTTAGTACAGATGTCATTGTCTACCCCAGGGATGTCGAAACTTTTTTCATCGGTGGCACATATTTGAAGAGTATCGAGTGGTCAGTGCAGTCAAACATTCAGCTAGGTTGAGGGTTTAACCGTTCCCCTCAGAGCTGATTTATGCAGCTCTGTCTTTCAATAAAGCATTAGTTTCTGAGGCTTTAATCGTGTACAACTATAAAACTTGCAGTAAAAAGTATAATCTCTGACAATGAGTGCCAATTCAACAAGAAGCCTCAGGGCCACAAAAAATTGGGCTGAGGGCCACATTTGGCCCCCGGGCCGCACTTTTGGCACCCCTGGTCTACCCAGAACGACTCAGTGCTTACTCAAATGTGTGAAGCAAACGTGTTGTTGATTGATACAATTCTTTTCAGAAACAAAAGCGCAGACCAGGATCTTTCTATCAACAATGGAATGAGGTACAATTTCATTCATTTTCACAAATTTAGATTTCATTTCAGGCTTTGAAAGTTTATTGAAGTAACAAGTATGTCTCTCTTTATGTTGATCATCAGGAGGACTGTGTTGTACTCAGCAGTCGCCCCACAAGCTTTGGGAAATGGAGGACGATGTCGTGCAATGACACCAATGGATTTGTGTGTTCTAGAGCTCTTGGTGAGTGGAGCGATGTGCCCAGTGCATCAGATAATATCAAAATATATAATATACTTTTTTTTTTTGTCTATCTGTCTGGGAAAAAAATGGGATATTTGAAAAACTTTTAAGTGAGGCACATGTTGACAAAAATACAAAATGTTGTTGCTCTTTGCATAATGATATATCCAAATGACTTGTATTGTAAGTGAAGCAACATCTCAACACCTAACATACAGTACAGTATATTATTCACCAGACACATTTTGATAAAAATTATACATCATTTGCAGCTCTGTCAAAACCAGACTTGGAGACACTCATCCATGCATTTGTCTCCAGCAGGTTAGACTACTGTAACGGCTGCTCACTGGCCTTTCTAAACGAGCTGTTAGAGCTGCAGAACATCCAGAACGCTGCTGCTCGAGTCCTGACAAGAACCAGGAAATACCACCATATTAGTCCAGTGCTCCGGTCCCTGCACTGGCTTCCTGTCACTCAGAGAATAGAATTTAAAACAGCTCTGCTTGTGTACAAGTCTTTTCATGGTTTAGCACCAAAGTCCATCTCTGACATGTTAGAGCCGTATGAACCATCTCGGGCCCTGAGAACTTCAGGGAGGGGTCTCCTGGTGGTTCTCAGAGTCAATAATAAACACGGTGAGGCTGCGTTTCAGTTTCATGCAGCTAAAATCTGGAACAGTCTTCATGAGGATGTGAGACAGGCCTCAACTCTGACAATGTTCAAATCCAGGCTGAAAACAGCTCTTTTTACCCGAGCATATGAAAACTGAAAGTATTTTATCTGCACTCTTGCCTTTTACTGTAATTGATTAACTTTTATGTTGATGTTTTATTGATTTTATGCAACTGTGAAAGCACTTTGAATTGCCTTGTGTATGAATTGTGCTCTACAAATAAACTTGCCTCGCCTTGCCTTACAGTTTCATAACAACAATATTTTTTCTTTCAATAGATCTGGGCAGCCCGTCAAAGCCCAACCCGGTTCTCCCAAACACATACATGACTTTGGGGAATGACAGCATCAAGGTTGTCACAAAAAATCTCACCTGGGACGCTGCCAAAGCCAACTGTGAGAAGGACAAGGCGACTCTGGCCAGCCTGCGAAACGAGTGGACCCAAGCCTTAGTGGAGCTGATGGCAATGTCCATCCAAAACCCACTTTGGATCGGACTCAACAAAAATCAGGTAAACTATATGACCTACGGTTTTGCACATATTTAGCATTCTGACAATGTAATGAAAAAGACAGTGACACCCACAGTGCAATCACAATAGTCAGTAAGATTCTATTGTCTCCCACTGATATTTTCAATGATTTTGCTCTTTTATCCCAGACAAATGGGTATTACCGATACATTGACGGCTGGCACATGAGCTTTGCGAATTGGGCGGTCGGTGAGCCTCGGCAGGACAAGCCCTGTGTGTTTATGGATGTGGATGGGAAGTGGAAGACGGGCTACTGCAACACCTCAATAAGCAGCGTGTGTCTACAGACCACAGGTACAGAATATTCACCCATAAAAAAGCTTGAAAAAGACATTTTGAGGATGAGCACGGTTCCAAATCTATTGTGATTTGCTAGATGTGGCACCGACCGAGTCCTCGTTGTACCCGGGCGTGTGCCCTGACGAGACCGAGGTGGAGCACCGTCAGAGTTTCACCTGGATCCCCTACAAAGGCCACTGTTACATGTTTGTGGCTGAGGACGTGGAGTGGGCCGACGCCGCCAGCAGCTGCATCAGACACGGTGAGGAAAGAGAGGGGAAACGCCATCAGACCAGTTCTAAAAGTCAATAAATGTGGACAGAAAATGGTACATTAACCGGTTGGATCAGTGCTTGGATCTACAGAATTCTACAAGAAAATACAGATATTCAATACTGTACCAGGTCTAGCAGCAAAAGGATTTCCTCACAAGTTATTATTAATATTTTTTTTTATTTGGGCAGCGGTTTGATGAATCGAAGGTGGGTCTGGGAGTTCCAGCAGTTTAAGACCACAGAGCCATTGCAGCACAAAGATACATAAAGCTACACTGTGGCCTAATGTGTACAATGGGTTGTTCATGTAAACCATGCGTTGACGATGTGAATTTCAGATTATGAATATATTTCTGTGCGGTAGGGGGGACCCTGGCGAGTATTGGAGACCCTTCAGAGCAAGAGTTCATAAAGAAAAATGTGGGAATATTTCAAAGTGGGCACAGCTCCTTCTGGGTTGGCCTGTTCAAAACTCACAAAGGTATGTGTATCCTTTTGTATTCCGAATGAACATTGAATTTACATACAGTACAGAATCGAAAGTGTGTTTTTTGCTCTAGGAACATGGCAGTGGTTGGATAAGACACTGATGGACTACACAAACTGGGGTGAGGAGGAGCCGCGCAGTGACTATGGAGAGGTCCGGTCGTCTGATGGGACATGGAGCACGGGGCGAAGATGGCACGACCGGGCGTACATCTGCGAGACTCCCAAAGGTGAGGGCAAGACATAGATGTAAAAGATTATAGCTGTAGCGCAGGGGTGTCGAACTCGTTTGGGCCGTGGGCGAAAATTCAGCCCCCACGGCGGGTCGTGGGCCGCATACAGTATATTGTAAAGGACTGTGGCCTAATAAATAACAACGGCTTACACTTTATCAGCCTGTGTCTCACGTTTCTCAAAGAGCTACATATAGTCATTATTCATTCACTCCATACTCCCCCCGGGGCAGACCATTTACCACATGGCTACAATATGCTGTTTATATCCTGATCTCTTATTATGTCAGTGCCCTCTGCTGGACACTTGTGGAATTCTTTCCTTTTTAAAACAAATTGGCTGGAGTGAGCATTCTGTTTGTTTCTTATAAAATCCACAATAGGAATGGGCTACAGACTTACTTTTATTTTTATACTCGGAAATTCATGCTACAAAGGGCCCTTGAATCATCTCGCAGTGCTGTAGCTTAACCTCCATAACTCCAAAAATAAGAGTGAGCAGAAAAAAGGAATAAATGAAATACTTGAAGTTATTGCAGCATTCTCCTTGTATAGTTTCATATGAAATTTGGCTGATTTTCTCTCTCTCTCTTTCCAGTAATCGCCAGAGATAAAGGATCAAAACCTGGTGAGTTACCACGATTATGCATTTTTAAAGCCACACTGCAGATCATTTTACCCAATAGATAGATTACATTTCAAGAAATAATTCAATTACTGGTATTTTTGTACAGAACCACAGGGCCCTCAAGATCATCAGAGTCGAACTCACAACGTTCTGGCCGTCGTTCTGGTGATTCTGGTCATCTCTGGTTTGGCCGCTGTCGCCATTTACTACTACAAGAGGTCCCCAAACTCCTTTCCCACCTTTGAAAACCCCCTGTACGCCGACCGCTCCCAGCCTGACGTGGTCGACACCAGAACACTCATAGAGAATGCACAGCCGGAGGAAGAAACTAATGAAAACAATGCAGAGCCCATCATAAGTCTGTGAGAAGACCGTGCTGCAGTGTGAAATGTCATTTTAGCGTAAAACGTTACGATTTCTTTTACTTACCTTGATATTGTGATTTGAGCTCTAATAACTAATTTCTGCAGAGATGGAGCTAGCCTGACTTAATGAAGGCTTAACCCCCAAAAGAGACCCACATTGTTATTATTCACCCCATCCAAGTGATAATTGGGCAATTATTATTATTTTTTTTCTTCTTCATTAGACCTATACTATATTTGACTGATTAATGGTCCTCTTTGTTTTTGGAATAACAAAGAGGACAAACATAACTGTAGTTTATGCATGTAAATATTCTTCTGTACTTTATGTGCTTATTTGTCTTGTTTGATGCACAATAAATTGTATTTTTATTAAAGGTGCTTGGTCCACTTTTTGGTAGCAAAGGGACACCCTGACTCAAGGCTAACCAAACCGTGCTCGAGTATACAATGAACCTTGTAAGGGTAGTTGGTAAAGTTCCAAATGTTTTGTTACTGCTACTTTAATCACGGATACGTACAGTATGCGGTTCAGACGGCAGAGTGAGCTTTATTCTCATCTTATTGGAACGTCTGGATGCGCTCCTGCCCTGAAGTATAATACACGGTTTAATGCCTGGTACAAATGAGGTGTTTGTGTTGTGAAGGACCTCCTGTATAAAATGGCAGTTTCATGGATTTTGCACTGGCCTGTCAGCTGTAGCAGTCAGGTGGACTTCTGTTGCCTTCATTACAAGTTCAACAATTTGATTAGTGACCTCCACTTGTAATCAAGTGTTGAGAAATGGGCGGACATTCTCGGCTCCTTTGAGCGAAGTGACGGGCAGAGATCAAAGTGTGACATCTGCTCTGTTTGTAACAACGCCCTGTTCCGGCTTTGTCCTGGAAAAATCTAATTGGGGTCATGTCTAAAGTGATCAGTGCAGTTTTAATTTGCAGTTGTTATAATGTTATGCTCTTTACTCAATAAACTTCATTAACACCATGCATTGCCAAAATTTTAATTCTCATTCTCATACAAAACAAAAACAACTCAAAAGAACCGTTTCAGTGTTTAAATAGTCACGCAAAGAAAGTCGGACTCTAACATACAGTGTTGACTAACAAGGCATTCATGACGTATGTACAAATGCATAGAGATCGTATCGAAGCAATACGTTTTCAACACAATAGAATGCATAGTATCAGCATGTGGGAATGTCACAAAAAGTCATGCTTCTTCTGAGCAACCGCATGTCCATAGATATGCCGCTGTTACACCACTTACAAAAATAGGAAGCACCGTTTGAAACCTCCCTTTACAAACTAGAAAAATATTTGATCCTTATGTAAAATAATGTACATATTTTAACAGTAGTGCTATTATGATATTTGAGGAGAAAATTCTAAATATTATCATTAGTTCTAATTTAAGTAGTGCTTTGGTATGAAATACAAATGATAAAACTTTATTAATGATTACATTCATTAAATTAGGCATTAGATTTATTTTGAACTTTGCAACTTCAATATGATTTTACACCTGTGTACTTCTGTCCACAGTATTTCCACTAAATATCAAAGGTCCAAAACATTTGTGATGAAGACCAATTGACATGAGCTATGAATTTATAACAGCTGTTAAGTTTCTGTGTGTTACGTGGCAGTGGGGGCAAAAACAAATGACATACATTTAAAAACTCAGTCAGTCCATTGTGTCAGTGCATAAGAACATGAGACCAACCCACAGAAACAAGTCAACTTATTGCTACTCTAAACATTTCAAAACAGTGCCTTTGAGTGCAGCTGAAGCCATCTGTACGGGCTCGAGAATTTCTGGCTGTTTGTTAGGTCTCTTTTGTGTATATTGACTTATTTTCGGGAAACATAAGCTTAGACAGAACAGTAAATTTGATTATATTCAAGATTTTTGCAATATTTTAGGTAATTTTTCCTGGTTTAACATTTTATTTTGGGGAGGTTTATTCTTTCTTACTGCTCACAATGTGATATACGAAGAGGTAGAATTTAAATAGTGGATATTAGTGATTCAGAGCTCTCTAAAGATAACGTAAAGTGCTTTATTTGTTGATATGCAATGGTACAACCACATTGCGTAGATTAGATGGAGGGTTAACACTTTCCCTCTTCCAATTTTTGTATTTAAAAAAAAAAAATCTGCAACTTCTAGTCAATTTTCTTTACAAAATTGCTCCTATGCTCATGTATAAAACTATGTTTAATATAAACCAAAGCGTTATCCAATCAAAGTATGTGATTATTAAAAAAAACGATGAAGAGCTGTATTCTCATTAGTGACAGCCGGCCCGAGAACTCACCCAACAACCCCTTTGCTGGAAGGAGAACGCACTACCCACTCTGCCACTGTCCCGACTTCATTAAACTGAGGATAAAATCACTGGTTTGTTAATAGGAACCCCTCACTGGTGCGTGTACGACCCCCTGTGCCACTGACGTCCCTCCCTTTCCTTCGCTCTCATCTCTCTCTCTCGATCCTTAAATCTGTCCCTCTCTCTGTCCGGCTGGTGGTCCCGTTCGTGGCCGTGGTAGTTATGGTGATTATGCGCGCTGTAGTGCGTCGTTTCGGTGCTGTGCTGTTTGCGGGACAGGCCTGCGTGATGCTGGTGATGGTGCCTGTGATGCCTGTTGCGCTCATTGTGCTCGTTTTCCTCCCCCCTGTGCACGTGGTGGGGCGGGGCATGGACGTTTCGGGTTTGGTGATGCCTCGCGTGGTTCCTTTGGGGATGGTGGTCCTGCGTTCCCTCAGATACGTCTTCCATTTCTGGAGGCCTATTCTCGGCCGGATGCCTCCTCGGAAGTCTTTGGGTGTGCCCCCGTGTCGAGTCCAAAGCAGGGGCAGCGGGACCAGCAGCGGAGGGGGGAGAGGTGCGGCCGGGGCGGGGCTGCTGGCTTGTGCTGTGGTGATCCGGTCTTTTGTGATGGTGGTGGTGGTGGGTGTGAGAAGGTCTCTTTGGTTCGGAACGCAGAAGCCGCTCCTCCTCCTCACTGGGGCGGGGGGCATCCTCGTGTTTCGTGGCAGCAGCGGCCGAGGGGGGAGCGTCCTGCTCTAAGTGCTGGTCCCGGGAACCTTTCCTCTTGGAGGCGACAGGTCTCTTGCTCTTCTGCTCGTCCTACAAGTGAGAAAAGAGGCGCAAAAGAGACGTGAGGAGAGAAAATATTGCACTAATTGACAAAGTTGCATTAACTAAAACAGCACAAGCACTAAAGGAGGCTAAACTGGTTCTCAAAAAGGAATGAACAAATCTAAAACAAGAGAAAAAAGGTTTCAGGGGCAAAAATGCTCAAATAAATTTTTAATGACTAAAATTAAAGTTCAAAATCACTCAAAGTCTTTATGAAGAATGGCAAAATGGATACGTAGGACCTCAGGAGGAGCTTTTTGGGGGGCTGCCGCTGGTGAAGATCCAAAGATTACTCAAAGCAGCGCTAGGGGCTTGAAACACTACAGGTGTGTTTTGATGAGACAGCAACATTGTAACACGGGAAAAAGCGCGATAAAGAAGATGTTGCATATTATCCCCCTTTAAAGCAGAACTAAGTAACTCGTGCCCCTAGAGGCCATAAGCGCCACTGCAGGTGTCGTAGCATGTCGCGTTTTTTACTCATTAATTGTCCGTGAGAGTAAATCCTACGCTGACAGAAAAGGCAAAGGGAGAGAGGGATATTGTACATCCAATTACACAATGGAGATCTTTTTTTTTTCACTCCAACTTGGCTGTAAATACTGTTTAAGTGGTGCTAGCCCGCAGTTAGCTTTGCCCGTTAGCTTCTTCTTAGTGTTTATTGTGCCTCCGACCCAGAGGCAGGAAAGTTGCAATTGTGGTTTTCTGGCCAGAGACACCAGCGGGAGATGTAAGACCCCCCCATTCATCCCATTAACACTTGTATCACCCCCAAAGGAACTACAAAGGATTTAAGGTAAACAAGTTACTTAGTTCTTCTTAAAAGTAAAAAGTAATGTGATTTTACTGCGAGTGTCTGCACCGAGCTACTGCGCGTTTTCATAAAGGTGCTACAGCTTTGACCTACTTAAAGAGGAACTCACCACTCCATCACTTCGTCAACTGTCCATTAGAGGGTGGTATGAGGAAAAATGAGATGAACGTTAGATGGATATGACAACAGATGTTTTTTCACCACGGATGGGATGAAAAAATAATGCAATGGCTTATTTACTGTTTGCTTTACGCATATGGTTATTATTATGAAACACATACCGGCGGCACGGCCGTGGGGCTGGTGGGCAGGGTGTTTTCGGCGAGATGTGCCACGACAGCGTTGGCCGGCTCCATTTCCGGAGGGTGAGTGGCCCTCCAATACGACTCCAGGAAGTCTGCGATGTGTTCACAGGCGTCTATGAGCTGGTTCTCATCCAGGATCACGTCGTACATTTCCTGTGGTGCAAAATAACGAAGAAATGTGGATAAGATTTACAGGTGGAAAGAAACTAGGTAACACTGCCTGAAAATAAAATAAAAAGTCACCACATGGATCTAGGTTTGAAACATTATGTGGCCAAAAATGGGGTCGTCTGACAACCTGAACATCCCGAATGACCAGGTTCATTCAGGATGGCAAACGCATAAACCAAGAGGACAATGCCAGGATTCATCAGGCTCACATTGTGAAAGAGTGATTCAGGGAACATGAGAAGTAATTTCCACACATGGATTGGCCACCGCAGATCTTAAACCCATTGAGAATCTTTGGGATGTGCGTGCTGGAGAAGGCTTTCTCAGTGGTCCAACTCTCCCGTCATCAATACAAGTTCTTGGTGAAAATGAATGCAACACTGCACATTGGACAAAGTAAATACATCTTGTGACTCTGCGGAAACTTATAAAAACAATGCAACAACGAATGTTCCTTCTATTCAAAGCTAAAGCTAATCCAATGAACACCATTTTTGTTATTCCTCCAATCTGTCTCGGGATTGTTGACGTAAACCCGTGGCTATAATCCAGCAAGTTCACTGTTATTGTTGAGTCAATACAGATGTTCATTAATCTGCACTGTTCCCATCAGTTAAATAAAGTAAATTACAGTGTGTGACCTTTTTTTCTCCCGGTGGTGACTGAGTGAATCCCTAAATCTTCCCATGCTTTTGTAGGGTGCAATATAAAAAAGTATCCACCAGAGGGCACTCACAGACGGACACTGTGCGAGTTTGTCTGCGGCCACTAACTGCACGTTGAGGTGTTTGGTTTGAGACTTCCCCCTCGTCTTGATCAATCTGGTCAAAACCTACAAGAAACACAAACAACAGTGAAGAGACGTTGCATAGTTCCGACGAAACTACGAAAGAAACGCGGATTACAGCAGCGCACCTTCGGCGAGGAGATCTTGACGTAGACGAGGATCGGGGCCAGTGACGTTTTGGACACTTGAAACGGGTGGTTGATCGTGTCGGCGTCCAGGACGACCAGCTGCATACTGCGGGCGAGTTCAAAGATCCTCTCCACCTCCCCCTGGATCTGAGCTGCAGCGGACACGCAGTTAGTCCAGTAGAAGAATAGATCACTTCATATTAAGACTTGGTGTACTTACCGGCAGCATCTGGATGGAAAGGCAAAAGGAAACCAAGGAAAGTCAATAATTGTAAATGATTAATGGCATTGAAAGGTTATTCTTATTATTGACCGTCATCACACAATTAACCTCTTGACCCCTGCCTTAACCAAGCGCATGTTCTTACCCTGGAGCTTACAGCCTATAGGCCTCACTTGAAAGCTAAGACCTACGAAACTGATCTAAACTGATCTCTTTCCCTTGTGTTGTTGCTGTGTTGTTTTAACTTTTTCATCGCTTCTTTTGTTACTTCTTTGTTGCTCTTTTGTGACTTTTTTTATGGTTAATTTTTGCCACTTTTTTGTTACTCCGTCGTCGCTTTTTGTCAAGTGTTGGCATTTTTTTGTTCATCGCCTTTTTGCCCCTTTTTTGTTGCGTTTCCTCCTCGTCTTTGTCACCATTTTCAGGAAGCTTTTAGATTCGGGTAATGCCGAAACTGGAGAAAAACGCAACAAAAAGAGCTTTCAAATGAGGCGTTTCACAGGCCTAAAGGCTGTAAGCTCTCAGGTCAAGAAGAGTTCAGATTTGGGTTACGTTGGACTGGAGAAAATGTGCCCGGCTCAGGTGGGGGTTAAGAGGTTAATAAAAGAATGTGCAATAAATCTGGATAAATAAAGACATTGACTAAACCTAGACAAAAAAAACAACACAGATATTTGAATCCTGGAAAAGTCTCTCCTGCCCAGGTTCTAAACACAGCAGCCACCTGGATTGAACTGTTATGCTCCGGGTCCTTTGACATTGCAGAAACGTATCAAAGCTAAAGGCGTCACTCTGGAGCCTCTGTATTACCAGTATCCTGGGCTCCACAACTGGACAACCACTCTCTCAAGCTTCATCAAGTTCATTAAGGGCTACTTTAAAACGCCTCTTCACGCCCCATTTATTCTTGAATAACCTGGCTTTCTAAAACACTACACAGTCTGAAGGAAAACTATAGCGGGAAGGAGGCGTTTGGGCCAAGGTCAGACGGGCGATGCCATGATTGGTATTGGGCACGGCTGCCAGGCTTGGAGGCGATGCACGTACCTAAATTGGAGCGCGTATTGGAGCGGTCGATTAAGGCCTTTTTCCCAGGATTGTTGAGGATGGATCTTTTTGCCAGGGAGATGTCCGCCGTGACCCGTGTGATGGTGATTCTGGAAAACAGGGGAGCATTAGCTTGTGGTTTTCACTCGTAATATATAAGCAGGAAAGTCTGAATTGAACATACCTGCTCTCAAACCGGTGCTTCAAAAAGTCAAATAACGCCTTTTGCATCATATCTGTCACCTACAGATGGGGAAATGATATGAAATGTAAGCTTATGGAGCTTATCTGTTGCCACGTGCCCTTCACTTTTCGAACAACCACAGACGGTAATCCCACAAGAGTTGCACTTTTGCTGATGCCAGTTGTTTAGCTGCCACAACTTGAGCCTTGTCGGACCTACTGTTGATGTTTTGTTTCATTCAGTCCGTGCATGTTCATTATGTAACACATATTAGACAAATGCTTCCGTGCACTTCAACATTTCCTTATTATAAATTGAATGCGACATCACCAAAAGTGCAACCGGGACACCCCACAATCAGCTTTTAGCTTTCAGACTGCCCTCACCATTTTAAATCTATTTCTTTCCAGCCCTTGCTTTGACTTGTTTGCACCATGTTGAGGTCATAGTCTGTATTATCGGTCCATAACGTTTGCTGCAGACTCACCTCTAAGCCCTTCAGTGACGGCCCTACTAGAACAACTGGACGCATTGTAGGCACTACATCGTACATGGCCACGTGCTCGCCCTACAGACATTTAAAGGTGCATTGGTTATGAATTCATTTCAGCCTAATGTAAATATGATATTTCGGTAAATAAATGAACGAGGACGTACCGGTTTCTTTTTTACTTGCTGTTGTGCTGTGGGAGAAAAGGAAACCATTAACACATATCGTCTTTAATGTGCATGTTGCTATAAAGAAACTACACTGACCTTGTGAAGGCGGGGTGTACTTCTTTGAATTCATATCTTGAGCTACTTGAGTGGAAGCTTTGCTGAAATCAGAATATTTCAAATACATTTTCACTGAGCCTTTCACTGAGTTTCTATGTGTCTAGTATGTGCCTATTGATGAAATTAGCTACATTATTTCATGAACATTACCTGTTATAACAACACCAAATTATATTATAATTCTAATATCAGGGTGGATGTTGTTTGTCCTAAAAGGTTTCTTCAGAATCCTATTTTTGATAGTGTGCAACTAACCTCCTCATTCCTGACAGGAGCATCAGGAGAACATTGACTATAATGGTAAGTGGTCTCTCTTTATGCAGCGCTACATCACGCATTCAACATTCATCAAGGAGCCTCTCATCCATTCACACTCTCATTCATACACCACATGTACGCAGACACTGGAGGCAAGTGTGGTCTTGCCCAAGGACACGACGGCAGGGCTGAGGACTCCTCCGGTCACAGGACTCTACCCTCTGCGCCCCATTCATTGTTAATGTTTGTATAACGCTACACAGTGTTGTAAAGTCTGTCCGTACGTACTTGGCCAAGGCCTTAGCAGCTTTCCTGGCCTGCACCTCTCGCCTAATGAGGATGGTCTCCAGATTCACCGGACTGGGAATAAAACCCACAACTGCATCCTCCTTCACCGGCCGGCCAATCCACCACTCATTGCTAAACTTCTGCCTCGAAAGGAGTAACCATGGTTAGCTTTTATTCAGAAATGTTTTCCTCAAAAAAACGTCATGACAAAATGGTGATCAAACCTCTTTGATGTGGAGGAAGTCTCTGGCCTCAAACGTGACAGCTCGTCCTGGGACGGGCACATTGTCGTCGTCTGCGGGGGTGTAGGAGAAGTTGCACCGGACAGCAAACGCAACGGCCTTGTACTACAAACCCAAAATACAGGACACAGTTACACGTGTAGCTAACAGTACATGGAAAATAGAAAGAGCAGAAGGCAAATCAATACCAATAGGTACAACTAGATTTTGTGAATGAATTCATCACAATCAATTAACATGAAAAATTCAGTGTATATAGCAATACTGTAATATCCAAGTAATGACTAAATATAGTAAATAACTATATGTCCTGTTTCCATGAGAGTTTTTTCCAGTAACTCTATTCTGAGATGTGTGCGCTCTCTGTGAGTTTAAATGATCATTTTTCTTCTCTCTTGATTTTACAATATATGTGACAACTTCAGAATCAGAATCGTTCAGTCCTAGTTCGCGGTTTAATTTGATTCTCCGCAGTAAATGCCAGGCTATCAGACTTGACCTTTGGAAGGCTGTCGATCGTGGGGCGTGATGAGGCAGAATGTGTTAATAATATTAAATAGGAAAGACCGGGATGAAAGCGGGGATTGAAATGAAATATCTGCGTTCGAACGGCGCGATAAGTATTTCATGGGTATTTACGAAATGTTCATAGGAGAACAAGAGTTTCGGCCTCTTCACATGGGACAGCCTTTATGTGACTAATGAACTGAAAATTCACCCACAATGAGAGCGCGGTCCTGCCCCATCTGCCCCATGTAAATGAGCGGCTCCACTTATAGCACAGCTGTACATTGTGTGATGACAGAAATGTATCTCATATCTTATAAGATTCATTTTTACTAATACGTTGCGTTCACGTGACATCACAACTTTCTAAAGAGCCCATAGTTTAAAATTGAGGTGGAGGGCAATTGAAAAAAAAATAATAATAATTCTGTGGCGTTAACTATGGTAACTGTGGAAACTGGTGAGCTGCAGATGTTTTTGTCTTAGTTTTTGGTCAATATCTCTGTCATTACTGGAAGAATCCACATGAAACTGTATCAAAGTTCATTGTCTCCTCTGTCCGAACATACATATTATGAACTAATGTCCAATTATTTTCTCTGAAAGGCGTCCGAAAGTGGTGACAGCGTTCGAAAACATGAGTGTTATGTTGGTCAGTAGAAAGGACTTTCAAAAATTAAAAATAATACGGCAGGTTTGTGAATCCATGCACTATTGATGAGGAAAAACATTTGTCAATTTCTGTTTTGAATATTTCTTACAAAAAGTGTATTCCTCCCATAGAGTTATATTGGCCCCTGCCCTCCACCCGACATTATGACATCATCACATTCTAAATCGCGAACGCCACCTGTTGAGTTCACATGTTCACAGGGCACCTTGGTTTCTTTGTAAAACAAAACAAAGTACTGTGGCTAGTCTATATCAAATGTTACAGGCCACTTGTTAGTAGCCAGTTTATTCAATAAGGACATGTTGTATTATTATTTTTTAAATAAAAGACTATCAATGTTTATAAGTAGATTAATCTAATTATAACCATGGTATGACTAGCCCTAAGAAGGATGTTTAATATCCTTATTATACCCACAATCAGACTGAGGCATTGTTAAACTCAAATAGTGGCTGAAGTGGAGACTAAAATGGTCAGCCCAAAAGGAAATCTACCACTGGCTATGGTGGTGGCAATTTAGTGTCTATTATTAGTCAGATTTTTATCCACAGAACAATAATGGCGTTTCCCCATGATCACTGTCCATAAATTGATAGTTTTTTCTTCTTGTAGGTTCTTTCAAATTGAAAACAATAGGATATAAAGCTGGCATCATTTCAGCTGCTCCGAAGATATGATTTCATCAGTCTAAGCGGCCGGATATTGTGGTGTTAATCCAAATCCATGTCTGTGAGTGTGATGTAATCGCGTCCCAGGCCGACGGCTCCCATGATGCAACAGTCAGACAGGAAGTGAAACCGGAAGTATACCTTGGCCTTTTCCAGCTGCACCTGAGCGTTCCTCTCCTCGCTGCCGTCTGTGTCCTGACGCTCTCCCTGTGGGACACAAACATCAACAAGAGCCCATTGTTTAATATTGAGGTGAAGGACATTTCGACGGGAATTTCACAGATGTTCTGGCCTGGTTTGTTGTCCACGGTATAAAGGATTATTTGTATATTTCACAAACAATATCCGTGTTCCCAGAAATGACGAGATAACGTAATCAATAACAACTGGACTTCATTTGGTCAAACTGCCTTTTCTTGGTTGTAAAGAGAACCGTGTGTGTGAATGAACGTGTTGTATTGTGTGTGATGGAAGTTTTACATTTTCAGAAAGGCAACAAACAGGGACAGGAGTAGAACATTGGCTCTAGCTGTGCACACTTTTAGCATCCCATGAGCTGCTGTAAACTTGATTTATAACTATTTTTAAATGGGAATGTCCTTGTTAAATAAATAAATAGAAATTAAAGCCGCAAGCGGCATCGAGAGGCCCTCGCGGGGGTTCGTTGGCCGGTTGACGCCGGTTGCCGCACGCCGCCGCAATAACCGGGAGGCGCTGCCGCGCCCTACGTGGTTTATAACGTCGCTGCCACCCTAGGTCGAGATTATAAAAGAGCAAAGGCGAGAAATGGCGCCTTCGGCGCTGATTACTCGATTTTTCCCAAAATGGCCGACCACCTGTTGGTCGCCTAGCAACCATGTAATGGAGGCCTCCCTTAGTGCCTCCATTGCCGTGCCATAACCCACCGAGGGCGCCAACGTGGCCACACTACATTTTATTGCCCTGATGTGCCATTAATCTTTGTGAGTAAACATCAAAACGAGATTTTTAGCGTCTCCATGTGAATGATGGCCCCAACCTGCAGAGGGCGCTATCGCGCCCCAAATCTTTTTTATTTCACAAGCAGCATCGGATGGCCCTTACGGGCCGTACTTCAATTTACCACTGTTCACAAGAACATTACAGAGGGCGCTAACGAGCTGTAATGTGTATAATGTGTGATATGCGGGTCAGTCCCATTGGAATAACATGGCGAGCCTCGGTCGTCTCCATGGCAACACCGTACAAAATACGGTATGGGTCTCATTGGCTTTTTGGATCGGGATGCCATCAGCTATTATTGTGCCGAATTTTATCCATTTCCGAGAAACTAATTTTTTTCCCATAATGCATTTTTTCTTCTCAGCCTGGAGGGGGCGCTATCGCGCCAAATGTCACTTTTTCACATTTGTTGTGTCCGGGGGTGAAAGGTCAATAAAATGTATATTTCCGATTTTTAATCGGAGTTCGTTTGTGCAAATGGGAGCATTTTGTTGTTTTCGGAAAGTCGCAAAAATCTTCGTAAAGATTGCGGCTTCGCTGCAAACAAACCGTAAAACTTAGCCAAAAAATTTGGATAATTTTTGATGTCCCACATCTCGAGATGAGCTGGAGCGATTTTGGGCTCATTTGGTGAAACGCCCTAGGAGGAGTTCGTTAAAATGCGACGTCAGCGAAAACGCTGACTCAGCATTTTCCCGACTTCCTGTCAAAATGGCGGACTTCCGGTTTGTCTGGGGGCGTGGCCACAATAATATATTTTGTTTGTCCTCACAGGACGAATGTCTGTACCGAATCCCGTCGCTCTGCGACAAAGTTTATGTTGGCCCCCTCCCCATAGGCGCAATGTATTTTCACTTTTGTAGGTGGCGCTGTCGCGCCATTTTTTATTTCCCCAAAACGAAACACACATTTTAATTAATTTTTCACCGGATCTGAATTTTGGGCAAAGTTTGGTGACTTTTCAACTATGTTCAGGGGGTCAAATTCCTGCTCAAAGAGCAGAAGAAGAAGAAGAAGAAGAAGAAATTAAAGCCGCAAGCGGCATCGAGAGGCCCTCGCGGGGGTTCGTTGGCCGGTTGACGCCGGTTCCCGCACGCCGCCGCAATAACCGGGAGGCGCTGCCGCGCCCTACGTGGTTATAATGTTGCTGCCACCCTCGGTGGGGTTTATAAAAGAGCAAAGGAAATGGCGCCTTCGGCGCTGATTACTCTATTTTTCCCAAAATGGCCGACCTCCTGTCGGTTGCCTAGAAATCATGTAATGTACTTTTTTGTTGGGACAGTCCTGACGCACGCGTGTACCAATTTTATTTATTTATTGCCCTGATGTGCCATTAATCTTTGTGAGTAAACATCAAAACGAGATTTTTAGCGTCTCCATGTGAATGATGGCTGCAACCTGCAGAGGGCGCTAGCGCGCCCCAAATCTTTTTTATTTCACAAGCAGCATCGGACGGCCTTGACGGGCCGTACTTCAATGACTGCTGTCCACAAGCTCCTGACAGAGGGCGCTAATGCACTGTAATTGTGTATAATGTGTGATATGCGGGTCAGTCCCATTGGAATAACATGGCGAGCCTCGGTCGTCTCCATGGCAACACCGTACAAAATACGGTATGGGTCTCATTGGCTTTTTTGACCGGGATGCCATCAGCTATTATTGTGCCGAATTTTATCCATTTGCGAGAAACTAATTTTTTTCCCATAATGCATTTTTTGTTCTCGGCCTAGAGGGGGCGCTATCGCGCCAAATCTCACTTTTTCACATTTGTTGTGTCCGGGGGTGAAAAGTCAATAAAATGTATATTTCCGATTTTTAATCGGAGTTCGTTTGTGCGAATGGGAGCATTTTGTTGTTTTCGGAAAGTCGCAAAAATCTTCGTAAAGATTGCGGCTTCGCCGCACACAAACCGTAAAACTTAGCCAAAAAATTTGGATAACTTTTGATGCCCCACATCTGGAGATGAAGTGGAGCGATTTTGGGCTCATTTGGTGAAACGCCCTAGGAGGAGTTCGTTAAAATGCGACGTCAGCGAAAACGCTGACTCACCATTTTCCCGACTTCCTGTCAAAATGGCGGACTTCCGGTTTGTCTGGGGGCGTGGCCACAATAATATATTTTGTTTGTCCTCACAGGACGAATGTCTGTACCGAATCCCGTCGCTCTGCGAAAAAGTTTATGTTGGCCCCCTCCCCATAGGCGCAATGTATTTTCACTTTTGTAGGTGGCGCTGTCGCGCCATTTTTTATCTCCCCAAAACGAAACACACATTTTAATTAATTTTTCA
The DNA here is from genome assembly GCA_021464625.1 of Proterorhinus semilunaris. NCBI lineage: Eukaryota > Metazoa > Chordata > Actinopteri > Gobiiformes > Gobiidae > Proterorhinus > Proterorhinus semilunaris. Next base: position 24,291,955 of record CM038358.1, on the reverse strand, counting down.
CCAGATCTGAATTTTGGGCAAAGTTTGGTGAGTTTTTGACTATGTTCAGGAGGTCAAATTCCTGCTCAAAGAGCAGAAGAAAGAAGAAAGAAAGAAAGAAAGAATAATAATATTTCCTGCAAAAACAATATAGTCGCTTTCGCGACTACATCATATTATACATTTTTTGAAAGCTTTCGACTTCCCCCACGCACCGGTGGGGCTCGGAGGTGAATGACGAGCGCTTCGCGCTCGTCATCCACCTCCGTATGACAGTTGGCCATATACCCCCATTCATTTTGCTGCAATTATAAGTATAAGGGCCCACACCAGAGGTGTGGGCAGTCACTGTTTTACACGGTGAGTTTACGTTTGACATGGGGACAGCGCTTCGCGCTGTTTTCGTGCGCTCCGCGCACCTCAGTACAGTGCGCTGCGCGCACTGCGTTGCGATTACAATAGGCCCTTGCTACGGCAGGCCGCTCGGGCCTAATTAAAGCCGCAAGCGGCATCGAGAGGCCCTCGCGGGACGCGGTGGCCGGTTGACGCCGGTTGCCGCACGCCGCCGCAATAACCGGGAGGCGCTGCCGCGCCCTACGTTCATATAATGTCGCTGCCACCCTAGGTCGAGATTATAAAAGAGCAAAGGCGAGAAATGGCGCCTTCGGCGCTGATTACTCGATTTTTCCCAAAATGGCCGACCACCTGTTGGTCGCCTAGCAACCATGTAATGGAGGCCTCCCTTAGTGACTCCATTGCCGTGCCATAACCCTACCGGGGGCGCCAACGTGGCCACACTACATTGTATTGCCCTGATGAGCCATTAATCTTTGAGTAAACATCAAAACGACATTTTTAGCGTCTTCATGTGAATGATGGCTCCAGCCTGCAGAGGGCGCTAGCGCGCCCCAAATCTTTTTTATTTCACAAGCAGCATCGGACGGGCCGTACTTCCATGACCACTGTCCACAAGCTCCTCACAGAGGGCGCTAACGCGCTGTAATGTGTATAATGTGTGATATGCGGGTCAGTCCCATTGGAATAACATGGCGAGCCTTGGTCGTCTCCATGGCAACACCGTACAAAATACGGTATGGGTCTCATTGGCTTTTTGGATCGGGATGCCATCAGCTATTATTGTGCCGAATTTTATCAATTTCCGGGAAACTAATTTTTTTCCCATAATGCATTTTTTCTGGTGAGTCAGCGAAAACGCTGACTCACCATTTTCCCGACTTCCTGTCAAAATGGCGGACTTCCGGTTTGTCTGGGGGCGTGGCCACAATAATATATTTTGTTTGTCCTCACAGGACGAAGGTCTGTACCGAATCCCGTCGCTCTGCGACAAAGTTTATGTTGGCCCCCTCCCCATAGGCGCAATGTATTTTCACTTTTGTAGGTGGCGCTGTCGCGCCATTTTTTATTTCCCCAAAACGAAACACACATTTTAATAAATTTTTCGCCGGATCTGAATTTTGGGCAAAGTTTGGTGAGTTTTCAACTACGTTCAGGGGGTCAAATTCCTGCTCAAAGAGCAGAAGAAGAAAGAAGAAGAAGAAGAAGAATAAAGAAGAATAATAATATTTCTTGCAAAAACAATATAGTCGCTTTCGCGACTACAACATATTATGCATTTTTTTAAAGCTTTCGACTTCCCCGACGCACCGGTGGGGCTCGGAGGTGGATGACGAGCGCGAAGCGCTCGTCATCCACCTCCGTATGACAGTTGGCCATATACCCCCATTCATTTTGCTGCAATTATAAGTATAAGGGCCCACACCAGAGGTGTGGGCAGTCACTGTTTTACACGGTGAGTTTACGTTTGACATGGGGACAGCGCTTCGCGCTGTTTTCGTGCGCTCCGCGCACCTCAGTACAGTACAGTGCGCGCACTGCGTTGCGATTACAATAGGCCCTTGCTACGGCAGGCCGCTCGGGCCTAATTAAAGCCGCAAGCGGCATCGAGAGGCCCTCGCGGGGGTTCGTTGGCCAGTTGACGCCGGTTCCCGCACGCCGCCGCAATAACCGGGAGGCGCTGCCGCGCCCTACGTGGTTATAATGTCGCTGCCACCCTCGGTCGAGATAATAAAAGAGCAAATGCGAGAAATGGCGCCTTCGGCGCTGATTACTCGATTGTTCCCAAAATGGCCGACCACCTGTTGGTCGCCTAGCAACCATGTAATGGAGGCCTCCCTTAGTGCCTCCATTGCCGCGCCATAACCCTACCGAGGGCGCCAACGTGGCCACACTACATTTTATTGCCCTGATTTGCCATTAATCTTTGTGAGTAAACATCAAAACGAGATTTTTCGCGTCTCCATGTGAATGATGGCTCCAACCTGCAGAGGGCGCTAGCGCGCCCCAAATGTTTTTTATTTCACAAGCAGCATCGGACAGCCTTAACGGGCCGTACTTCAATGGCTACTGTCCACAAGCTCCTGACAGAGGGCGCTAACGCGCTGTAATTGTGTATAATGTGAGATTTCTGTGTCAGTCCCATTGGATTAACATGGGGAGCCTTGGTCGTCTCCATGGCAACACCGTACAAAATACGGTATGGGTCTCATTGGCTTTTTGGATCGGGATGCCATCAGCTATTATTGTGCCGAATTTTATCAATTTCCGGGAAACTAATTTTTTTCCCATAATGCATTTTTTCTTCTCGGCCTAGAGGGGGCGCTATCGCGCCAAATCTCACTTTTTCACATTTGTTGTTTCCGGGGGTGAAAGGTCAATAAAATGTATATTTCCGATTTTTAATCGGAGTTCGTTTGTGCAAATGGGAGCATTTTGTTGTTTTCGGTAAGTCGCAAAATTCAGAAAAAGGAGGAGTTCGTTAAAATGCATTGTCAGCGAAAACGCTGACTCAGCATTTTCCGGACTTCCTGTCAAAATGGCGGACTTCCGGTTTGTCAGGGGGCGTGGCCACAATAATGTTTTTTGGTTGTCGTCACGTGACGAATGTCTGTACCAAATCTCGTCGCTCTACGACAAAGTTTATGTTGGCCCCCTCCCCATAGGCGCAATGTATTTTCACTTTTGTAGGTGGCGCTGTCGCGCCATTTTTTATTTCCCCAAAACGAAACACACATTTTTATTAATTTTTCACCGGATCTGAATTTTGGGCAAAGTTTGGTGAGTTTTTGACTATGTTCAGGGGGTCAAATTCCTGCTCAAAGAGCAGAAGAAGAAGAAGAAGAAGAAAGAATAAATAAAGAAGAATAATAATATTTCCTGCAAAAACAATATAGTCGCTTTCGCGACTACAACATATTATGCATTTTTTTAAAGCTTTCGACTTCCCCTATGCACCCGTGGGGCTCGGAGGTGGATGACGAGCGCTTCGCGCTCGTCATCCACCTCCGTATGACAGTTGGCCATATACCCCCATTCATTTTGCTGCAATTATAAGTATAAGGGCCCACACCAGAGGTGTGGGCAGTCACTGTTTTACACGGTAAGTTTACGTTTGACATGGGGACAGCGCTTCGCGCTGTTTTCGTGCGCTCCGCGCACCTAGGTTCAGTGCGCTGCGCGCACTGCGTTGCGATTACAATAGGCCCTTGCTACGGCAGGCCGCTCGGGCCTAATTAAAGCCGCAAGCGGCATCGAGAGGCCCTCGCGGGACGCGGTGGCCGGTTGACGCCGGTTGCCGCAATAACCGGGAGGCGCTGCCGCGCCCTACGTGGTTATAATGTCGCTGCCACCCTAGGTCGAGATTATAAAAGAGCAAAGGCGAGAATTGGCGCCTTCGGCGCTGATTACTCGATTTTTCCCAAAATGGCCGACCACCTGTTGGTCGCCTAGCGACCATGTAATGGAGGCCTCCCTTAGTGCCTCCATTGCCGCGCCATAACCCTACCGAGGGCGCCAACGTGGCCACACTACATTTTATTGGCCTGATGTGCCATTAATCTTTGTGAGTAAACGTCAAAACGAGATTTTTAGCGTCTCCATGTGAATGATGGCTCCAACCTGCAGAGGGCGCTAGCGCGCCCCAAATCTTTTTTATTTCACAAGCAGCATCGGACGGCCCTGACGGGCCGTACTTCAATCACTACTGTCCACAAGCTCCTGACAGAGGGCGCTAACGAGCTGTAATTGTGTATAATGTGTGATATGCGGGTCAGTCCCATTGGAATAACATGGTGGGCCTCGGTCGTCTCCATGGCAACACCGTACAAAATACGGTATGGGTCTCATTGGCTTTTTGGATCGGGATGCCATCAGCTATTATTGTGCCGAATTTTATTCATTTCCGAGAAACTAATTTTTTTCCCATAATGCATTTTTTGTTCTCGGCCTAGAGGGGGCGCTATCGCGCCAAATCTCACTTTTTCACATTTGTTGTGTCCGGGGGTGAAAGGTCAATAAAATGTATATTTCCGATTTTTAATCGGAGTTCGTTTGTGCAAATGGGAGCATTTTGTTGTTTTCGGTAAGTCGCAAAATTCTTCATAAAGACTGCGGCTTCGCCGCAAACAAACCGTAAAACTTAGCCAAAAAATTTGGATAACTTTTGATGCCCCACATCTGGAGATGAGCTGGAGCGATTTTGGGCTCATTTGGTGAAACGCCCTAGGAGGAGTTCGTTAAAATGTGACGTCAGCGAAAACGCTGACTCACCATTTTCCCGACTTCCTGTCAAAATGGCGGACTTCCGGTTTGTCAGGGGGCGTGGCCACAATAATGTTTTTTGGTTGTCGTCACATGACGAATGTCTGTACCGAATCTCGTCGCTCTACGACAAAGTTTATGTTGGCCCCCTCCCCATAGGCGCAATGTATTTTCACTTTTGTAGGTGGCGCTGTCGCGCCATTTTTTATTTCCCCAAAACGAAACACACATTTTAATTAATTTTTCGCCGGATCTGAATTTTGGGCAAAGTTTGGTGAGTTTTTGATTATGTTCAGGGGTGCAAATTCCTGCTCAAAGAGCAGAAGAAAGAAAGAAGAAGAAGAAGAAAATTAAAGCCGCAAGCGGCATCGAGAGGCCCTCGCGGGGGTTCGTTGGCCGGTTGACGCCGGTTCCCGCACGCCGCCGCAATAACCGGGAGGCGCTGCCGCGCCCTACGTGGTTATAATGTCGCTGCCACCCTAGGTCGAGATTATAAAAGAGCAAAGGCGAGAAATGGCGCCTTCGGCGCTGATTGCTCGATTTTTCCCAAAATGGCCGACCTCCTGTCGGTCGCCTGGCAACCATGTAATGGAGGCCTCCCTTAGTGCCTCCATTGCCGCGCCATAACCCTACCGAGGGCGCCAACGTGGCCACACTACATTTTATTGCCCTGATGAGCCATTAATCTTTGTGAGTAAACATCAAAACGAGATTTTTAGCGTCTCCATGTGAATGATGGCTCCAACCTGCAGAGGGCGCTAGCGCGCCCCAAATCTTTTTTATTTCACAAGCAGCATCGGACGGCCCTGACGGGCCGTACTTCAATCACTACTGTCCACAAGCTCCTCACAGAGGGCGCTAACGAGCTGTAATTGTGTATAATGTGTGATATGCGGGTCAGTCCCATTGGAATAACATGGCGAGCCTCGGTCGTCTCCATGGCAACACCGTACAAAATACGGTATGGGTCTCATTGGCTTTTTGGATCGGGATGCCATCAGTTATTATTGTGCCGAATTTTATCCATTTCCGAGAAACTAATTTTTTTCCCATAATGCATTTTTTCTTCTCAGCCTGGAGGGGGCGCTATCGCGCCAAATCTCACTTTTTCACATTTGTTGTGTCCGGGGGTGAAAGGTCAATAAAATGTATATTTCCGATTTTTAATCGGAGTTCGTTTGTGCAAATGGGAGCATTTTGTTGTTTTCGGTAAGTCGCAAAATTCTTCGTAAAGATTGCGGCTTCGCCGCAAACAAACCGTAAAACGTAGCCAAAAAATTTGGATAACTTTTGATGTCCCACATCTCGAGATGAACTCGAGCGATTTTGGGCTCATTTGGTGAAACGCCCTAGGAGGAGTTCGTAAAAATGCGACGTCAGCGAAAACGCTGACTCACCATTTTCCCGACTTCCTGTCAAAATGGCGGACTTCCGGTTTGTCTGGGGGCGTGGCCACAATAATATTTTTTGTTTGTCGTCACAGGACGAATGTCTGTACCGAATCTCGTCGCTCTGCGACAAAGTTGACGTTGGCCCCCTCCCCATAGGCGCAATGTATTTTCACTTTTGTAGGTGGCGCTGTCGCGCCATTTTTTATTTCCCCAAAACGAAACACACATTTTAATTAATTTTTCACCGGATCTGAATTTTGGGCAAAGTTTGGTGAGTTTTCAACTATGTTCAGGGGGTCAAATTCCTGCTCAAAGAGCAGAAGAAGAAGAAGAAGAAGAAGAAGAAGAAAGAAAGAATAATAATATTTCCTGCAAAAACAATATAGTCGCTTTCGCGACAACATCATATTATACATTTTTGGAAAGCTTTCGACTTCCCCCACGCACTCGTGGGGCTCGGAGGTGGATGACGAGCGCTTCGCGCTCGTCATCCACCTCCGTATGACAGTTGGCCATATACCCCCATTCATTTTGCTGCAATTATAAGTATAAGGGCCCACACCAGAGGTGTGGGCAGTCACTGTTTTACACGGTGAGTTTACGGTTGACATGGGGACAGCGCTTCGCGCTGTTTTCGTGCGCTCCGCGCACCTCGGTTCAGTGCGCTGCGCGCACTGCGTTGCGATTACAATAGGCCCTTGCTACGGCAGGCCGCTCGGGCCTAAAAAAAAAATAATAATATTTCTTGCAAAAACAATATAGTCGCTTTCGCGACTACAACATATTATACATTTTTGGAAAGCTTTCGAAGTCCCCCACGCACCCGTGGGGCTCGGAGGTGGATGACGAGCGCTTCGCGCTCGTCATCCACCTCCGTATGACAGTTGGCCATATACCCCCATTCATTTTGCTGCAATTATAAGTATAAGGGCCCACACCAGAGGTGTGGGCAGTCACTGTTTTACACGGTGAGTTTACGTTTGACATGGGGACAGCGCTTCGCGCTGTTTTCGTGCGCTCCGCGCACCTCGGTTCAGTGCGCTGCGCGCACTGCGTTGCGATTACAATAGGCCCTTGCTACGGCAGGCCGCTCGGGCCTAATTAAAGCCGCAAGCGGCATCGAGAGGCCCTCGCGGGGGTTCGTTGGCCGGTTGACGCCGGTTCCCGCACGCCGCCGCAATAACCGGGAGGCGCTGCCGCGCCCTACGTGGTTATAATGTCGCTGCCACCCTAGGTCGAGATTATAAAAGAGCAAAGGCGAGAAATGGCGCCTTCGGCGCTGATTGCTCGATTTTTCCCAAAATGGCCGACCTCCTGTCGGTCGCCTGGCAACCATGTAATGGAGGCCTCCCTTAGTGCCTCCATTGCCGCGCCATAACCCTACCGAGGGCGCCAACGTGGCCACACTACATTTTATTGCCCTGATGAGCCATTAATCTTTGTGAGTAAACATCAAAACGAGATTTTTAGCGTCTCCATGTGAATGATGGCTCCAACCTGCAGAGGGCGCTAGCGCGCCCCAAATCTTTTTTATTTCACAAGCAGCATCGGACGGCCCTGACGGGCCGTACTTCAATCACTACTGTCCACAAGCTCCTCACAGAGGGCGCTAACGCGCTGTAATTGTGTATAATGTGTGATATGCGGGTCAGTCCCATTGGAATAACATGGCGAGCCTCGGTCGTCTCCATGGCAACACCGTACAAAATACGGTATGGGTCTCATTGGCTTTTTGGATCGGGATGCCATCAGTTATTATTGTGCCGAATTTTATCCATTTCCGAGAAACTAATTTTTTTCCCATAATGCATTTTTTCTTCTCAGCCTGGAGGGGGCGCTATCGCGCCAAATCTCACTTTTTCACATTTGTTGTGTCCGGGGGTGAAAGGTCAATAAAATGTATATTTCCGATTTTTAATCGGAGTTCGTTTGTGCAAATGGGAGCATTTTGTTGTTTTCGGAAAGTCGCAAAAATCTTCGTAAAGATTGCGGCTTCGCCGCAAACAAACCGTAAAACTTAGCCAAAAAATTTGGATAACTTTTGATGCCCCACATCTCGAGATGAAGTGGAGCGATTTTGGGCTCATTTGGTGAAACGCCCTAGGAGGAGTTCGTTAAAATGCGACGTCAGCGAAAACGCTGACTCAGCATTTTCCCGACTTCCTGTCAAAATGGCGGACTTCCGGTTTGTCTGGGGGCGTGGCCACAATAATATATTTTGTTTGTCCTCACAGGACGAATGTCTGTACCGAATCCCGTCGCTCTGCGACAAAGTTTATGTTGGCCCCCTCCCCATAGGCGCAATGTATTTTCACTTTTGTAGGTGGCGCTGTCGCGCCATTTTTTATTTCCCCAAAACGAAACACACATTTTAATTAATTTTTCGCCGGATCTGAATTTTGGGCAAAGTTTGGTGAGTTTTTGATTATGTTCAGGGGTGCAAATTCCTGCTCAAAGAGCAGAAGAAAGAAAGAAGAAGAAGAAGAAAAATTAAAGCCGCAAGCGGCATCGAGAGGCCCTCGCGGGACGCGGTGGCCGGTTGACGCCGGTTGCCGCACGCCGCCGCAATAACCGGGAGGCGCTGCCGCGCCCTACGTGGTTATAATGTCGCTGCCACCCTCGGTGGAGTTTATAAAAGAGCAAAAATGCAAGAAATGGCGCCTTCGGCGCTGATTACTCTATTTTTCCCAAAATGGCCGACCACCTGTTGGTCGCCTAGCAACCATGTAATGGAGACCTCCCTTAGTGCCTCCATTGCCGCGCCATAACCCTACCGAGGGCGCCAACGTGGCCACACTACATTTTATTGGCCTGATGTGCCATTAATCTTTGTGAGTAAACATCAAAACGAGATTTTTCACGTCTCCATGTGAATGATGGCTCCAACCTGGAGAGGGCGCTAGCGCGCACCAAATCTTTTTTATTTCACAAGCAGCATCGGACGGCCCTGACGGGCCGTACATCAATGACTACTGTCCACAAGCTCCTCACAGAGGGCGCTAACGCACTGTAATCGTGTATAATGTGTGATATGCGGCTCAGTCCCATTGGAATAACATGGCGAGCCTCGGTCGTCTCTATGGCAACACCGTACAAAATACGGTATGGGTCTCATTGGCTTTTTGGATCGGGATGCCATCAGCTATTATTGTGCCGAATTTCATCCATTTCCGAGAAACTAATTTTTTTCCCATAATGCATTTTTTGTTCTCGGCCTAGAGGGGGCGCTATCGCGCCAAATCTCATTTTTTCACATTTGTTGTATCCGGGGGTGAAAGGTCAATAAAATGTATATTTCCGATTTTTAATCGGAGTTCGTTTGTGCAAATGGGAGCATTTTGTTGTTTTCGGTAAGTCGCAAAATTATTCGTAAAGATTGCGGCTTCGCCGCAAACAAACCATAAAACTTAGCCAAAAAATTTGGATAACTTTTGATGCCCCACATCTCGGGATGAGCTGGAGCGATTTTGGGCTCATTTGGTGAAACGCCCTAGGAGGAGTTCGTTAAAATGCGAAGTCAGCGAAAACGCTGACTCAGCATTTTCCCGACTTCCTGTCAAAATGGCGGACTTCCGGTTTGTCTGGGGGCGTGGCCACAATAATATATTTTGTTTGTCCTCACAGGACGAAGGTCTGTACCAAATCTCGTCGCTCTACGACAAAGTTTATGTTGGCCCCCTCCCCATAGGCGCAATGTATTTTCACTTTTGTAGGTGGCGCTGTCGCGCCATTTTTTATTTCCCCAAAACGAAACACACATTTTAATAAATTTTTCGCCGGATCTGAATTTTGGGCAAAGTTTGGTGAGTTTTCAACTATGTTCAGGGGGTCAAATTCCTGCTCAAAGAGCAGAAGAAAGAAGAAGAAGAAGAAGAATAAAGAAGAATAATAATATTTCTTGCAAAAACAATATAGTCGCTTTCGCGACAATATCATATTATACATTTTTTGAAAGCTTTCGACTTCCCCCACACACCCGTGGGGCTCGGAGGTGGATGACGAGCGCTTCGCGCTCGTCATCCACCTCCGTATGACAGTTGGCCATATACCCCCATTCATTTTGCAGCAATTATAAGTATAAGGGCCCACACCAGACGTGTGGGCAGTCACTGTTTTACACGGTGAGTTTACGTTTGACATGGGGACAGCGCTTCGCGCTGTTTTCGTGCGCTCCGCGCACCTCGGTACAGTGCGCTGCGCGCACTGCGTTGCGATTACAATAGGCCCTTGCTACGGCAGGCCGCTCGGGCCTAATTAAAGCCGCAAGCGGCATCGAGAGGCCCTCGCGGGACGCGGTGGCCGGTTGACGCCGGTTGCCGCACGCCGCCGCAATAACCGGGAGGCGCTGCCGCGCCCTACGTGGTTATAATGTCGCTGCCACCCTCGGTGGAGTTTATAAAAGAGCAAAAATGCAAGAAATGGCGCCTTCGGCGCTGATTACTCTATTTTTCCCAAAATGGCCGACCACCTGTTGGTCGCCTAGCAACCATGTAATGGAGACCTCCCTTAGTGCCTCCATTGCCGCGGCATAACCCTACCGAGGGCGCCAACGTGGCCACACTACATTTTATTGGCCTGATGTGCCATTAATCTTTTTGAGTAAACATCAAAACGAGATTTTTCACGTCTCCATGTGAATGATGGCTCCAACCTGGAGAGGGCGCTAGCGCGCACCAAATCTTTTTTATTTCACAAGCAGCATCGGACGGCCCTGACGGGCCGTACATCAATGACTACTGTTCACAAGCTCCTCACAGAGGGCGCTAACGCACTGTAATCGTGTATAATGTGTGATATGCGGCTCAGTCCCATTGGAATAACATGGCGAGCCTCGGTCGTCTCTATGGCAACACCGTACAAAATACGGTATGGGTCTCATTGGCTTTTTGGATCGGGATGCCATCAGCTATTATTGTGCCGAATTTCATCCATTTCCGAGAAACTAATTTTTTTCCCATAATGCATTTTTTCTTCTCAACCTAGAGGGGGCGCTATCGCGCCAAATTTCACTTTTTCACATTGGTTGTGTCCGGGGGTGAAAGGTCAATAAAATGTATATTTCCGATTTTTAATCGGAGTTAGTTTGTGCGAATGGGAGCATTTTGATATTTTCGGAAAGTCGCAAAATTCTTCGTAAAGATTGCTGCTTCGCCGCACACAAACCGTAAAACTTAGCCAAAAAATTTGGATAACTTTTGATGCCCCACATCTCGAGATGAGCTGGAGCGATTTTGGGCTCATTTGGTGAAACGCCCTAGGAGGAGTTCGTTAAAATGCGACGTCAGCGAAAACGCTGACTCAGCATTTTCCCGACTTCCTGTCAAGATGGCGGACTTCCGGTTTGTCTGGGGGCGTGGCCACAATAATATATTTTGTTTGTCCTCACAGGACGAAGGTCTGTACCGAATCCCGTCGCTCTGCGACAAAGTTTATGTTGGCCCCCTCCCCATAGGCGCAATGTATTTTCACTTTTGTAGGTGGCGCTGTCGCGCCATTTTTTATTTCCCCAAAACGAAACACACATTTTAATAAATTTTTCGCCGGATCTGAATTTTGGGCAAAGTTTGGTGAGTTTTTGACTACGTTCAGGGGGTCAAATTCCTGCTCAAAGAGCAGAAGAAGAAAGAAGAAGAAGAAGAAGAATAAAGAAGAATAATAATATTTCTTGCAAAAACAATATAGTCGCTTTCGCGACTACAACATATTATGCATTTTTTTAAAGCTTTCGACTTCCCCGACGCACCGGTGGGGCTCGGAGGTGAATGACGAGCGCTTCGCGCTCGTCATCCACCTCCGTATGACAGTTGGCCATATACCCCCATTCATTTTGCTGCAATTATAAGTATAAGGGCCCACACCAGAGGTGTGGGGAGTCACTGTTTTACACGGTGAGTTTACGTTTGACATGGGGACAGCGCTTCGCGCTGTTTTCGTGCGCTCCGCGCACCTCAGTACAGTGCGCTGCGCGCACTGCGTTGCGATTACAATAGGCCCTTGCTACGGCAGGCCGCTCGGGCCTAATTAAAGCCGCAAGCGGCATCGAGAGGCCCTCGCGGGGGTTCGTTGGCCGGTTGACGCCGGTTCCCGCACGCCGCCGCAATAACCGGGAGGCGCTGCCGCGCCCTACGTGGTTATAATGTCGCTGCCACCCTAGGTCGAGATTATAAAAGAGCAAAGGCGAGAAATGGCGCCTTCGGCGTTGATTACTCGATTTTCCCCAAAATGGCCGACCACCTGTTGGTCGCCTAGCAACCATGTAATGGAGGCCTCCCTTAGTGCCTCCATTGCCGCGCCATAACCCTATCGAGGGCGCCAACGTGGCCACACTACATTTTATTGCCCTGATGTGCCATTAATCTTTGTGAGTAAACATCAAAACGAGATTTTTCGCGTCTTCATGTGAATGATGGCTCCAACCTGCAGAGGGCGCTAGCGCGCCCCAAATCTTTTTTAGTTCACAAGCAGCATCGGACGGCCCTGACGGGTCGTACTTCAATCACTACTGTCCACAAGCTCCTCACAGAGGGCGCTAACACGCTGTAATAGTGTATAATGTGTGATATGCGGGTCATTCCTATTGGAATAACATGGTGGGCCTCGGTCGTCTCCATGGCAACACCGTACAAAATACGGTATGGGTCTCATTGGCTTTTTGGATCGGGATGCCATCAGCTATTATTGTGCCGAATTTTATCCATTTCCGAGAAACTAATTTTTTTTCCATAATGCATTTTTTCTTTTCAGCCTAGAGGGGGCGCTATCGCGCCAAATCTCACTTTTTCACATTTGTTGTGTCCGGGGGTCAAAGGCCAATAAAATGTATATTTCCGATTTTTAATCGGAGTTCGTTTGTGCAAATGGGAGCATTTTGTTGTTTTCGGAAAGTCGCAAAAATCTTCGTAAAGATTGCGGCTTCGCCGCAAACAAACCGTAAAACTTAGCCAAAAAATTTGGATAACTTTTGATGCCCCACATCTCGAGATGAAGTGGAGCGATTTTGGGCTCATTTGGTGAAACGCCCTAGGAGGAGTTCGTTAAAATGCGACGTCAGCGAAAACGCTGACTCAGCATTTTCCCGACTTCCTGTCAAAATGGCGGACTTCCGGTTTGTCTGGGGGCGTGGCCACAATAATATATTTTGTTTGTCCTCACAGGACGAATGTCTGTACCGAATCCCGTCGCTCTGCGACAAAGTTTATGTTGGCCCCCTCCCCATAGGCGCAATGTATTTTCACTTTTGTAGGTGGCGCTGTCGCGCCATTTTTTATTTCCCCAAAACGAAACACACATTTTAATTAATTTTTCACCGGACCTGAATTTTGGGCAAAGTTTGGTGAGTTTTCAACTATGTTCAGGGGGTCAAATTCCTGCTCAAAGAGCAGAAGAAAGAAGAAGAAGAAAAATTAAAGCCGCAAGCGGCATCGAGAGGCCCTCGCGGGGGTTCGTTGGCCGGTTGACGCCGGTTGCCGCACGCCGCCGCAATAACCGGGAGGCGCTGCCGCGCCCTACGTGGTTATAATGTCGCTGCCACCCTAGGTCGAGATTATAAAAGAGCAAAGGCGAGAAATGGCGCCTTCGGCGCTGATTACTCGATTTTTCCCAAAATGGCCGACCACCTGTTGGTCGCCTAGCAACCATGTAATGGAGGCCTCCCTTAGTGCCTCCATTGCACACACACTACATTGTATTGCCCTGATGAGTCATTAATCTTTGAGTAAACATCAAAACGACATTTTTAGCGTCTTCATGTGAATGATGGCTCCAACCTGCAGAGGGCGCCAGCGCGCACCCCAAATCTTTTTTATTTCACAAGCAGCATCAGACGGCCTTGACGGGCCGTATTTCAATGACTACTGTCCACAAGCTCCTTACAGGGGGCGCTAACGCGCTGTAATTGTGTATAATGTGAGATTTGTGTTTCAGTCCCATTAGATTAACATGGTGGGCCTCGGGCGTCACCATGGCAACACCATACAAAATACGGTATGGGTCTCATTGGCTTTTTGGATCGGGATGCCATCAGCTATTTTTGTGCCGAATTTTATCCATTTCCGAGAAACTAATTTTTTTTCCATAATGCATTTTTTCTTGTCAGCCTAGAGGGGGCGCTATCGCGCCAAATCTCACTTTTTCACATTTGTTGTGTCCGGGGGTGAAAGGTCAATAAAATGTATATTTCCGATTTTTTATCGGAGTTCGTTTGTGTAAATGGGAGCATTTTGTTGTTTTCGGTAAGTCGCAAAATTCTTCGTAAAGATTGCGGCTTCGCCGCACACAAACCGTAAAACTTAGCCAAAAAATTTGGATAACTTTTGATGCCCCACATCTCGAGATGAACTGGAGCGATTTTGGGCTCATTTGGTGAAACGCCCTAGGAGGAGTTCGTTAAAATGCGACGTCAGCGAAAACGCTGACTCACCATTTTCCCGACTTCCTGTCAAAATGGCGGACTTCCGGTTTGTCTGGGGGCGTGGCCACAATAATAGTTTTTGGTTGTCGTCACATGACAAATGTCTCTACCGAATCTCGTCGCTCTATGACAACGTTTATGTTGGCCCCCTCCCCATAGGCGCAATGTATTTTCACTTTTGTAGGTGGCGCTGTCGCGCCATTTTTTATTTCCCCAAAACGAAACACACATTTTAATTAATTTTTCACCGGACCTGAATTTTGGGCAAAGTTTGGTGAGTTTTTGACTATGTTCAGGGGGTCAAATTCCTGCTCAAAGAGCAGAAGAAAGAAGAATAAAGAAGAATAATAATATTTCTTGCAAAAACAATATAGTCGCTTTCGCGACTACAACATATTATGCATTTTTTTAAAGCTTTCGACTTCCCCGACGCACCGGTGGGGCTCGGAGGTGAATGACGAGCGCTTTGCGCTCGTCATCCACCTCCGTATGACAGTTGGCCATATACCCCCATTCATTTTGCTGCAATTACAAGTATAAGGGCCCACACCAGAGGTGTGGGCAGTCACTGTTTTACACGGTGAGTTTACGTTTGACATGGGGACAGCGCTTCGCGCTGTTTTCGTGCGCTCCGCGCACCTAGGTTCAGTGCGCTGCGCGCACTGCGTTGCGATTACAATAGGCCCTTGCTACGGCAGGCCGCTCGGGCCTAATTAAAGCCGCAAGCGGCATCGAGAGGCCCTCGCGGGACGCGGTGGCCGGTTGACGCCGGTTGCCGCACGCCGCCGCAATAACCGGGAGGCGCTGCCGCGCCCTACGTGGTTATAATGTCGCTGCCACCCTAGGTCGAGATTATAAAAGAGGCAAAGGCGAGAAATGGCGCCTTCGGCGCTGATTACTCGATTTTTCCCAAAATGGCCGACCACCTGTTGGTCGCCTAGCAACCATGTAATGGAGGCTCCCTTAGTGCCTCCATTGCCGCGCCATAACCCACCGAGTGCGCCAACGTGGCCACACTACATTTTATTGCCCTGATGAGCCATTAATCTTTGTGAGTAAACGTCAAAATGAGATTTTTAGCGTCTCCATGTGAATGATGGCTCCAACCTGCAGAGGGCGCTAGCGCGCCCCAAATCTTTTTTATTTCACAAGCAGCATCGGACGGCCTTGACGGGCCGTACTTCAATTACTACTGTCCACAAGCTCCTGACAGAGGGCGCTAGCGCGCTGTAATTGTGTATAATGTGATATTTGTGTGTCAGTCCTATTGGATTAACATGGGGAGCCTTGATCGTCTCCATGGCAACACCGTACAAAATACGGTATGGGTCTTATTGGCTTTTTGGATCGGGATGCCATCAGCTATTATTGTGCCGAATTTTATCAATTTCCGAGAAACTAATTTTTTTCCCATAATGCATTTTTTGTTCTCGGCCTAGAGGGGGCGCTATCGCGCCAAATCTCACTTTTTCACATTTGTTGTGTCCGGGGGTGAAAGGTCAATAAAATGTATATTTCCGATTTTTAATCGAAGTTCATTTGTGCAAATGGGAGCATTTTGTTGTTTTCGGTAAGTCACAAAATTCTTCGTAAAGATTGCGGCTTCGCCGCAAACAAACCGTAAAACGTAGCCAAAAAATTTGGATAACTTTTGATGCTCCACATCTCGGGATGAGCTGGAGCGATTTTGGGCTCATTTGGTGAAACGCCCTAGGAGGAGTTCGTTAAAATGCGACGTCAGCGAAAACGCTGACTCACCATTTTCCAGACTTCCTGTCAAAATGGCGGACTTCCGGTTTGTCAGGGGGCGTGGCCACAATAATGTTTTTTGGTTGTCGTCACATGACGAATGTCTGTACCGAATCCCGTCGCTCTATGACAAAGTTTATGTTGGCCCCCTCCCCATAGGCGCAATGTATTTTCACTTTTGTAGGTGGCGCTGTCGCGCCATTTTTTATTTCCCCAAAACGAAACACACATTTTAATTAATTTTTCACCGGACCTGAATTTTGGGCAAAGTTTGGTGAGTTTTTGACTATGTTCAGGGGGTCAAATTCCTGCTCAAAGAGCAGAAGAAAGAAAGAAGAATAAAGAAGAATTAAAGCCGCAAGCGGCGATGTAGGCCCTCGCCCCTGGCGCAGCCCCCCTTGCGACCGCCTCCTTTGCTTCCGCCCCCGCTCTCGCCCAAACCTGCTCTCCCCTCGGCC
This sequence comes from Proterorhinus semilunaris, assembly GCA_021464625.1. Lineage (NCBI taxonomy): Eukaryota > Metazoa > Chordata > Actinopteri > Gobiiformes > Gobiidae > Proterorhinus > Proterorhinus semilunaris. The sequence goes on along the minus strand of CM038358.1, from coordinate 24,275,351 downwards.
TCACACACAACCTGTGTGCTCTCTGTCTACTAACTCTTGCTCTTTGCAGCAGGGGGCGCTATAGCATGGATCATTTTTGTGTTCATGTAAAAAGATTCAGGGCCATCTGGTGTATACGTGATTACATTTAAAACTCAAAGGGACAAAGAATGCATAATAATGATGCTCTCAGGAACACGTTTACACTGGCCACGCCCACATCTTACACAATATGATGTATATGTAATATCATTTTTTGTTTGGTTTATTGTGTAGAATATACCGGCAAAGTGGGAGATAAATAATCCAGACTGCAATATTCAAGGTATAGATAGGAGGCGCTATAGTGTTGAGCACTGTGCAGTTATTGAGCTCTACCTGTTCAGACCGTGAGTTGCCTTATGTCAGCCAAATATGATCCAGATTGGATAGAGCGCATGCCTGCGAGGGCTTGTGAAATGTACTGCAAAAAGGCATTTTTTCTGTGGGGGTGCCATTTTAATCTGTTAACCCCCACTTTAACCGAGCACATTTTCGCCAGTTCGTCTTGACCCATATCTTAAAGCTTCTTGAAAAAAAGCGTCAAAAACTGTTACAGAAATGAGACGTAAGTGCAGGTGAAAACACAGCACACAAAGAAGTGTACTTGGTTCAGGTGGGAGTTAAGAGGTTGAAAGTGAAAATGGCCGACTTCCTGTGCGTCATTGCCACGCCCACACCTTCGAAAATATAAAACACATGTAATATATTTTTGTGTTCGATTTAATGTGTAGAATATACCTGCAACGTTTCATATAAATTGTACAAACTAAATGTTTCAAGGTATAGATAGGTGGCGCTATAGTGGCGAGCACCGTGCAGTTATTGAGCTCTATGGATCCATACCATAAGAGGCCTCATGTCAACCAAATATGATCCAGATTGGATAGAGCGCATGCCTGCGAGGGGTTGTCGAAGGTACGGGAAAAAAGCATGTTTTTTGTGGGGGCGCTATGTGAAAACTGTAAACGTTATCAAAAAAAGCTGGCTTGAAAATGTAGCTCCATTTCTCTAGATTCTATTGAGCCATGTTTGAGCTTATTCTGCAGAAAAACCAAGGAGTAGTACATTTAAACATCTGGTGAGAGATTTCTTCTCCAGGATTTCAATCCAAGATGGCCGACTTCCTGTTGGTCAGAGGGCGGAGCTATAATTATGTTTTGTGACTCTCTCCATGTGCTCTATCGCTGTGCCAAAGGGGATTGGCCTACACCAAAAATGACTGTCCACAAAAGAATGGGGGTCAACTTTGAGGGGGCGCTGTGGAGCCATTTTGTTTTGGGCGTGTGCATGTCGCCCACTGACACGCAATTTTTGCCGACTCTGATCACTGTGCCAATTTCTGCGTGTACTTTTACACGGGAAGGCACTGAAAAACAGGATCTTAGAGGCGTAACTATAATAATAATAATAATAATAATAATAATAATAATAACAAGAAACCGGGGGAGAACAATAGTCCCTTACCAGGACAAAGTCCTGGCTCGGGCCTAATAATAATAATAATAATAATAACAAGAAACCGGGGGAGAACAATAGTCCCTTACCAGGACAAAGTCCTGGCTCGGGCCTAATTAAAGCCGCAAGCGGCATCGAGAGGCCCTCGCGGGGGTTCGTTGGCCGGTTGACGCCGGTTCCCGCACGCCGCCGCAATAACCGGGAGGCGCTGCCGCGCCCTACGTGGTTATAATGTCGCTGCCACCCTAGGTCGAGATTATAAAAGAGCAAAGGCGAGAAATGGCGCCTTCGGCGTTGATTACTCGATTTTCCCCAAAATGGCCGACCACCTGTTGGTCGCCTAGCAACCATGTAATGGAGGCCTCCCTTAGTGCCTCCATTGCCGCGCCATAACCCTATCGAGGGCGCCAACGTGGCCACACTACATTTTATTGCCCTGATGTGCCATTAATCTTTGTGAGTAAACATCAAAACGAGATTTTTCGCGTCTTCATGTGAATGATGGCTCCAACCTGCAGAGGGCGCTAGCGCGCCCCAAATCTTTTTTAGTTCACAAGCAGCATCGGACGGCCCTGACGGGTCGTACTTCAATCACTACTGTCCACAAGCTCCTCACAGAGGGCGCTAACACGCTGTAATAGTGTATAATGTGTGATATGCGGGTCATTCCTATTGGAATAACATGGTGGGCCTCGGTCGTCTCCATGGCAACACCGTACAAAATACGGTATGGGTCTCATTGGCTTTTTGGATCGGGATGCCATCAGCTATTATTGTGCCGAATTTTATCCATTTCCGAGAAACTAATTTTTTTTCCATAATGCATTTTTTCTTTTCAGCCTAGAGGGGGCGCTATCGCGCCAAATCTCACTTTTTCACATTTGTTGTGTCCGGGGGTGAAAGGTCAATAAAATGTATATTTCCGATTTTTTATCGGAGTTCGTTTGTGCAAATGGGAGCATTTTGTTGTTTTCGGAAAGTCGCAAAAATCTTCGTAAAGATTGCGGCTTCGCCGCAAACAAACCGTAAAACTTAGCCAAAAAATTTGGATAACTTTTGATGCCCCACATCTCGAGATGAAGTGGAGCGATTTTGGGCTCATTTGGTGAAACGCCCTAGGAGGAGTTCGTTAAAATGCGACGTCAGCGAAAACGCTGACTCAGCATTTTCACGACTTCCTGTCAAAATGGCGGACTTCCGGTTTGTCTGGGGGCGTGGCCACAATAATATATTTTGTTTGTCCTCACAGGACGAATGTCTGTACCGAATCCCGTCGCTCTGCGACAAAGTTTATGTTGGCCCCCTCCCCATAGGCGCAATGTATTTTCACTTTTGTAGGTGGCGCTGTCGCGCCATTTTTTATTTCCCCAAAACGAAACACACATTTTAATAAATTTTTCGCCGGATCTGAATTTTGGGCAAAGTTTGGTGAGTTTTTGACTACGTTCAGGGGGTCAAATTCCTGCTCAAAGAGCAGAAGAAGAAAGAAGAAGAAGAAGAAGAATTAAAGCCGCAAGCGGCATCGAGAGGCCCTCGCGGGTCTCGTTGGCTGGTTACTGCACGCTATCGCACGCCGCCGCAATAACCGGGAGGCGCTGCCGCGCCCTACGTGGTTATAATGTCGCTGCCACCCTAGGTCGAGATTATAAAAGAGCAAAGGCGAGAAATGGCGCCTTCGGCGCTGATTGCTCGATTTTTCCCAAAATGGCCGACCTCCTGTCGGTCGCCTGGCAACCATGTAATGGAGGCCTCCCTTAGTGCCTCCATTGCCGCGCCATAACCCTACCGAGGGCGCCAACGTGGCCACACTACATTTTATTGCCCTGATGAGCCATTAATCTTTGTGAGTAAACATCAAAACGAGATTTTTAGCGTCTCCATGTGAATGATGGCTCCAACCTGCAGAGGGCGCTAGCGCGCCCCAAATCTTTTTTATTTCACAAGCAGCATCGGACGGCCCTGACGGGCCGTACTTCAATCACTACTGTCCACAAGCTCCTCACAGAGGGCGCTAACGAGCTGTAATTGTGTATAATGTGTGATATGCGGGTCAGTCCCATTGGAATAACATGGCGAGCCTCGGTCGTCTCCATGGCAACACCGTACAAAATACGGTATGGGTCTCATTGGCTTTTTGGATCGGGATGCCATCAGTTATTATTGTGCCGAATTTTATCCATTTCCGAGAAACTATTTTTTTTCCCATAATGCATTTTTTCTTCTCAGCCTGGAGGGGGCGCTATCGCGCCAAATCTCACTTTTTCACATTTGTTGTGTCCGGGGGTGAAAGGTCAATAAAATGTATATTTCCGATTTTTAATCGGAGTTCGTTTGTGCAAATGGGAGCATTTTGTTGTTTTCGGAAAGTCGCAAAAATCTTCGTAAAGATTGCGGCTTCGCCGCAAACAAACCGTAAAACTTAGCCAAAAAATTTGGATAACTTTTGATGCCCCACATCTCGAGATGAAGTGGAGCGATTTTGGGCTCATTTGGTGAAACGCCCTAGGAGGAGTTCGTTAAAATGCGACGTCAGCGAAAACGCTGACTCAGCATTTTCCCGACTTCCTGTCAAAATGGCGGACTTCCGGTTTGTCTGGGGGCGTGGCCACAATAATATATTTTGTTTGTCCTCACAGGACGAATGTCTGTACCGAATCCCGTCGCTCTGCGACAAAGTTTATGTTGGCCCCCTCCCCATAGGCGCAATGTATTTTCACTTTTGTAGGTGGCGCTGTCGCGCCATTTTTTATTTCCCCAAAACGAAACACACATTTAAATTAATTTTTCGCCGGATCTGAATTTTGGGCAAAGTTTGGTGAGTTTTTGATTATGTTCAGGGGGTCAAATTCCTGCTCAAAGAGCAGAAGAAAGAAGAAGAAGAAGAAAAAAAATTAAAGCCGCAAGCGGCATCGAGAGGCCCTCGCGGGGGTTCGTTGGCCGGTTGACGCCGGTTGCCGCACGCCGCCGCAATAACCGGGAGGCGCTGCCGCGCCCTACGTGGTTTATAACGTCGCTGCCACCCTAGGTCGAGATTATAAAAGAGCAAAGGCGAGAAATGGCGCCTTCGGCGCTGATTACTCGATTTTTCCCAAAATGGCCGACCACCTGTTGGTCGCCTAGCAACCATGTAATGGAGGCCTCCCTTAGTGCCTCCATTGCACACACACTACATTGTATTGCCCTGATGAGTCATTAATCTTTGAGTAAACATCAAAACGACATTTTTAGCGTCTTCATGTGAATGATGGCTCCAACCTGCAGAGGGCGCCAGCGCGCACCCCAAATCTTTTTTATTTCACAAGCAGCATCAGACGGCCTTGACGGGCCGTATTTCAATGACTACTGTCCACAAGCTCCTTACAGGGGGCGCTAACGCGCTGTAATTGTGTATAATGTGAGATTTGTGTTTCAGTCCCATTAGATTAACATGGTGGGCCTCGGGCGTCACCATGGCAACACCATACAAAATACGGTATGGGTCTCATTGGCTTTTTGGATCGGGATGCCATCAGCTATTTTTGTGCCGAATTTTATCCATTTCCGAGAAACTAATTTTTTTTCCATAATGCATTTTTTCTTGTCAGCCTAGAGGGGGCGCTATCGCGCCAAATCTCACTTTTTCACATTTGTTGTGTCCGGGGGTGAAAGGTCAATAAAATGTATATTTCCGATTTTTTATCGGAGTTCGTTTGTGTAAATGGGAGCATTTTGTTGTTTTCGGTAAGTCGCAAAATTCTTCGTAAAGATTGCGGCTTCGCCGCACACAAACCGTAAAACTTAGCCAAAAAATTTGGATAACTTTTGATGCCCCACATCTCGAGATGAACTGGAGCGATTTTGGGCTCATTTGGTGAAACGCCCTAGGAGGAGTTCGTTAAAATGCGACGTCAGCGAAAACGCTGACTCACCATTTTCCCGACTTCCTGTCAAAATGGCGGACTTCCGGTTTGTCTGGGGGCGTGGCCACAATAATAGTTTTTGGTTGTCGTCACATGACAAATGTCTCTACCGAATCTCGTCGCTCTATGACAACGTTTATGTTGGCCCCCTCCCCATAGGCGCAATGTATTTTCACTTTTGTAGGTGGCGCTGTCGCGCCATTTTTTATTTCCCCAAAACGAAACACACATTTTAATTAATTTTTCACCGGACCTGAATTTTGGGCAAAGTTTGGTGAGTTTTTGACTATGTTCAGGGGGTCAAATTCCTGCTCAAAGAGCAGAAGAAAGAAGAATAAAGAAGAATAATAATATTTCTTGCAAAAACAATATAGTCGCTTTCGCGACTACAACATATTATGCATTTTTTTAAAGCTTTCGACTTCCCCGACGCACCGGTGGGGCTCGGAGGTGAATGACGAGCGCTTCGCGCTCGTCATCCACCTCCGTATGACAGTTGGCCATATACCCCCATTCATTTTGCTGCAATTACAAGTATAAGGGCCCACACCAGAGGTGTGGGCAGTCACTGTTTTACACGGTGAGTTTACGTTTGACATGGGGACAGCGCTTCGCGCTGTTTTCGTGCGCTCCGCGCACCTAGGTTCAGTGCGCTGCGCGCACTGCGTTGCGATTACAATAGGCCCTTGCTACGGCAGGCCGCTCGGGCCTAATTAAAGCCGCAAGCGGCATCGAGAGGCCCTCGCGGGACGCGGTGGCCGGTTGACGCCGGTTGCCGCACGCCGCCGCAATAACCGGGAGGCGCTGCCGCGCCCTACGTTCATATAATGTCGCTGCCACCCTAGGTCGAGATTATAAAAGAGCAAAGGCGAGAAATGGCGCCTTCGGCGCTGATTACTCGATTTTTCCCAAAATGGCCGACCACCTGTTGGTCGCCTAGCAACCATGTAATGGAGGCCTCCCTTAGTGACTCCATTGCCGTGCCATAACCCTACCGGGGGCGCCAACGTGGCCACACTACATTGTATTGCCCTGATGAGCCATTAATCTTTGAGTAAACATCAAAACGACATTTTTAGCGTCTTCATGTGAATGATGGCTCCAGCCTGCAGAGGGCGCTAGCGCGCCCCAAATCTTTTTTATTTCACAAGCAGCATCGGACGGGCCGTACTTCCATGACCACTGTCCACAAGCTCCTCACAGAGGGCGCTAACGCGCTGTAATGTGTATAATGTGTGATATGCGGGTCAGTCCCATTGGAATAACATGGCGAGCCTCGGTCGTCTCCATGGCAACACCGTACAAAATACGGTATGGGTCTCATTGGCTTTTTGGATCGGGATGCCATCAGCTAATATTGTGCCAAATTTTATTCATTTCCGAGAAACTAATTTTTTTCCCATAATGCATTTTTTGTTCTCGGCCTAGAGGGGGCGCTATCGCGCCAAATCTCACTTTTTCACATTTGTTGTGTCCGGGGGTGAAAGGTCAATAAAATGTATATTTCCGATTTTTAATCGGAGTTCGTTTGTGCAAATGGGAGCATTTTGTTGTTTTCGGTAAGTCGCAAAATTCTTCGTAAAGATTGCGGCTTCGCCGCAAACAAACCGTAAAACTTAGCCAAAAAATTTGGATAACTTTTGATGCCCCATATCTCGAGATGAGCTGGAGCGATTTGGAGCTCATTTGGTGAAACGCCCTAGGAGGAGTTCGTTAAAATGCGACGTCAGCGAAAACGCTGACTCACCATTTTCCCGACTTCCTGTCAAAATGGCGGACTTCCGGTTTGTCTGGGGGCGTGGCCACAATAATATATTTTGTTTGTCCTCACAGGACGAAGGTCTGTACCGAATCCCGTTGCTCTGCGACAAAGTTTATGTTGGCCCCCTCCCCATAGGCGCAATGTATTTTCACTTTTGTAGGTGGCGCTGTCGCGCCATTTTTTATTTCCCCAAAACGAAACACACATTTTAATAAATTTTTCGCCGGATCTGAATTTTGGGCAAAGTTTGGTGAGTTTTCAACTACGTTCAGGGGGTCAAATTCCTGCTCAAAGAGCAGAAGAAGAAAGAAGAAGAAGAAGAAGAATAAAGAAGAATAATAATATTTCTTGCAAAAACAATATAGTCGCTTTCGCGACTACAACATATTATGCATTTCTTTAAAGCTTTCGACTTCCCCGACGCACCGGTGGGGCTCGGAGGTGAATGACGAGCGCTTCGCGCTCGTCATCCACCTCCGTATGACAGTTGGCCATATACCCCCATTCATTTTGCTGCAATTATAAGTATAAGGGCCCACACCAGAGGTGTGGGCAGTCACTGTTTTACACGGTGAGTTTACGTTTGACATGGGGACAGCGCTTCGCGCTGTTTTCGTGCGCTCCGCGCACCTCAGTACAGTGCGCTGCGCGCACTGCGTTGCGATTACAATAGGCCCTTGCTACGGCAGGCCGCTCGGGCCTAATTAAAGCCGCAAGCGGCATCGAGAGGCCCTCGCGGGGGTTCGTTGGCCGGTTGACGCCGGTTCCCGCACGCCGCCGCAATAACCGGGAGGCGCTGCCGCGCCCTACGTGGTTATAATGTCGCTGCCACCCTAGGTCGAGATTATAAAAGAGCAAAGGCGAGAAATGGCGCCTTCGGCGCTGATTGCTCGATTTTTCCCAAAATGGCCGACCTCCTGTCGGTCGCCTGGCAACCATGTAATGGAGGCCTCCCTTAGTGCCTCCATTGCCGCGCCATAACCCTACCGAGGGCGCCAACGTGGCCACACTACATTTTATTGCCCTGATGAGCCATTAATCTTTGTGAGTAAACATCAAAACGAGATTTTTAGCGTCTCCATGTGAATGATGGCTCCAACCTGCAGAGGGCGCTAGCGCGCCCCAAATCTTTTTTATTTCACAAGCAGCATCGGACGGCCCTGACGGGCCGTACTTCAATCACTACTGTCCACAAGCTCCTCACAGAGGGCGCTAACGAGCTGTAATTGTGTATAATGTGTGATATGCGGGTCAGTCCCATTGGAATAACATGGCGAGCCTCGGTCGTCTCCATGGCAACACCGTACAAAATACGGTATGGGTCTCATTGGCTTTTTGGATCGGGATGCCATCAGTTATTATTGTGCCGAATTTTATCCATTTCCGAGAAACTAATTTTTTTCCCATAATGCATTTTTTCTTCTCAGCCTGGAGGGGGCGCTATCGCGCCAAATCTCACTTTTTCACATTTGTTGTGTCCGGGGGTGAAAGGTCAATAAAATGTATATTTCCGATTTTTAATCGGAGTTCGTTTGTGCAAATGGGAGCATTTTGTTGTTTTCGGTAAGTCGCAAAATTCTTCGTAAAGATTGCGGCTTCGCCGCAAACAAACCGTAAAACGTAGCCAAAAAATTTGGATAACTTTTGATGTCCCACATCTCGAGATGAACTCGAGCGATTTTGGGCTCATTTGGTGAAACGCCCTAGGAGGAGTTCGTAAAAATGCGACGTCAGCGAAAACGCTGACTCACCATTTTCCCGACTTCCTGTCAAAATGGCGGACTTCCGGTTTGTCTGGGGGCGTGGCCACAATAATATTTTTTGTTTGTCGTCACAGGACGAATGTCTGTACCGAATCTCGTCGCTCTGCGACAAAGTTGACGTTGGCCCCCTCCCCATAGGCGCAATGTATTTTCACTTTTGTAGGTGGCGCTGTCGCGCCATTTTTTATTTCCCCAAAACGAAACACACATTTTAATTAATTTTTCACCGGATCTGAATTTTGGGCAAAGTTTGGTGAGTTTTCAACTATGTTCAGGGGGTCAAATTCCTGCTCAAAGAGCAGAAGAAGAAGAAGAAGAAGAAGAAGAAGAAAGAAAGAATAATAATATTTCCTGCAAAAACAATATAGTCGCTTTCGCGACAACATCATATTATACATTTTTGGAAAGCTTTCGACTTCCCCCACGCACTCGTGGGGCTCGGAGGTGGATGACGAGCGCTTCGCGCTCGTCATCCACCTCCGTATGACAGTTGGCCATATACCCCCATTCATTTTGCTGCAATTATAAGTATAAGGGCCCACACCAGAGGTGTGGGCAGTCACTGTTTTACACGGTGAGTTTACGGTTGACATGGGGACAGCGCTTCGCGCTGTTTTCGTGCGCTCCGCGCACCTCGGTTCAGTGCGCTGCGCGCACTGCGTTGCGATTACAATAGGCCCTTGCTACGGCAGGCCGCTCGGGCCTAAAAAAATAATAATAATATTTCCTGCAAAAACAATATAGTCGCTTTCGCGACTACATCATATTATACATTTTTGGAAAGCTTTTGACTTCCCCCACACACTCGTGGGGCTCGGAGGTGGATGACGAGCGCGAAGCGCTCGTCATCCACCTCCGTATGACAGTTGGCCATATACCCCCATTCATTTTGCTGCAATTACAAGTATAAGGGCCCACACCAGAGGTGTGGGCAGTCACTGTTTTACACGGTGAGTTTACGGTTGACATGGGGACAGCGCTTCGCGCTGTTTTCGTGCGCTCCGCGCACCTCGGTACAGTGCGCTGCGCGCACTGCGTTGCGATTACAATAGGCCCTTGCTACGGCAGGCCGCTCGGGCCTAATAATCAAATACTGACTTTACTGATACAATTTTTTATAATCTTACGTGATGGCATGGAAGCTCATTTGTATAGCGCTTTTCCCTTGACAAAAGTCACCCAAAGTGCTTCACACAGTGCAGGGCAGAGATCTCCAGCCAGACGCTCGAGAGCTTTCCAGCACTTTCTTGGCAGCTCGCCAAAGGCTTTCTACCTTTCTACACGCGCTTCATAAATCCCATTTCAGAGTCCCAGTTTGTGTTTGTTTTGAACATGCTGAACAGGATCTGCAAACGTGTGAGTACATAACGTAAAGTTTCCGTTTGTTTTCTTTAATTATGTTAAAATACCGCCGTGGCTAGTTCCTCTCCAGTGTGAAATCCTGAAGTAATTCCTTGACTTTTTTGCTCACTGAGTGAAAACGGTTGGAGACCCGTGGTGTAGGGGATAGTATGTACTTCATTCACTCCAGACACGGTGGTGAACTACGTCTGTAGCTACAGCTTCCCGTGGGTGTCTGACAGAAGCGTGACTACACACATCTGCGCCAACGGTCCTTCATTCACGCACACACACATCATTCACAAGTTTATGTTTACATTTACATTTACTTATTGCTTTGATTATCCAATAAAAAGCGAAATGAGTCCCACACTTTGCCAGATGCAGATCCGTGCAATAGAAACCTTAAAAGTCTCGACCCCTTTTGGTTTACTCTTACCTCCCCGATGACGCCCCATTAACACTTTAAAATCCCTGTGTTTACTTAACTGGGAGGAGGTTTGTCCCCTCATGCGACTCTTACATTTATATGGCTTGTGTCCCGGAGATTAGACCGTCCCCTCAAAGACATGCTAATTAATGCCCTCTATGTAAGAGCCAGGAGTCAATCTGGCACTCGAGATACAAGACGCACTATCCTTCCCGCATCTACGGACCGACACGCTCTCCCGGATTTCAACAGCTGCACAAGAGAAGTCCTTGATGCAGAAATCAGATGTGTCAAAGTCAGCTGTCACATGAATAAAATGGAGTGTGTTTTGCAGATTCAACCCTGACATAAGGTTGGATATGGGTTACATTCTTCCTTCTTGGGAAAAGAAACAGGTGGAATATCATTTACATGCAGTGCCTTGTGATACAGCGCTGTTTTCATTGATTTACGTAAAATAAAGTAAAAGTACTTAAGAGATTTGCTAAACATGGATTTGTTATTTGTCTAAACAATTATCCAATCAGAAAGCAAAATGAATGAGAGCTATAATCTAAAAGCACACAATTTCAATTATTAGACACATATATACAAAGACTAAACGAGATGAAATTCATACATATTCTCAAGATTTAATACTACTGAATAAAAGGAAATTATTGATTATTATTCAATTTCACTTTTAATATCAACAACAACAATAAGTGACTAATGTGAGGCCTACATTATATATAAAAAAGAAACTCTTAAGCTTTAACAATACCATGTTTTCCAGTCAGAACCACTTGTTTCCCTTTAGCAAACTCCAGACACCATGCCAATAATGTAGACTGACCATATGTGATAAAAAAATACAGTTATCAGTACAGCCCCACGACAGTCATGTAAAGTAGTCAGTCTTGGTGATGGAATTACAAAGAAACATGCAAACCCTGTGAGCAAGTTTTACTTTCATTCTTTGTGACTCATTTTGAAACGTATGCGGTGAAAGCAGTCATTAATAATTCAAACGTCGCCGCCTGCAGCTTTACGTTTTATACCCGAGCGAGCGTTAAATACATCCAGGGACCATATTTTGCATCTAATTCCTGGACCCTTCTCCAATCCCCTGCAGCAGCCCCCTCTGTGTTTTAAATATTCAAATTGTTCCGTTGGGGAGGTTCTTTTTGGCTCGGTGACTTTGGCCTCGCGGTGAACAGATGTCTGGTGCGGTCAGTGTAAACAAAAAGTCCTGCCTGGGCTTAAATCAGCCACAGGAGGTCCACTTCCCCATCCGTCCTCCGGTCCACATATTCTAATGGGAATTAACTCAATTTACTGATCAATGCACAATGTAATATATTTAAAAACCTAATTATTGTCTTGGACTTGGTGATGTGAAATTGTGATGTGAACAATTCTCATAGCAGTCAGGGGGGTGACAGTTGGTAGAGCGGGTCGTCTCATGAATCCTGCCTCCTGAAGGTGCACACTGTTGTTGTGTCCTTTGGCAGGACACTTCACCCATTGTCTGCGTACACTAGGTGTATGAATGGGTGAGTGGATCCTTGCTGTGAAGCGCTGCCCAGTGGCATCTTAGAAAAGTGAAAACTGCTTTATCACTTAAAAATCAGCTGGCATTAGTTTACAGGATTAGGTTAGGTTATTTAGCTTTATTTGTACCCGTAGGTAAATTTGTCTTGCAATTCTGAGAACTAGTCAACATTAAAACACATTATACGAAGATAAAACACCATATACATGTTTAAATATAAAACTTGTAAGTGCTCCAGATACTAACAGGATATGCCTAAAGATACAACCGAAATGTAAGCCACTGGACAGTAACAAAGATAAGAAGCCGTGTCAGGGGTGATTAGATCCCCACTTGTTCATCAAGGAAAGGGCAGCGGGAACAAAGCCTTTACTAAAACGATTCGTATGGCTTATTGGCATTAAAAACCTACGTCCAGATGGAAGCAATCAAAACTCTGAATGCAAAGGATGCGCACTGTCTTTTAGGATGCCTTTTTAGTGCCGTCCTCTCTAACTGTCTATCATACAGAAAGTCCACACTGGTCTGAAGCTGGACGATGACTTTACTTGACCAGCTGATTCAGGGCGTTTTTGTTTCTAATAGAGGAGCTCCCATACCAGGCGACCAAGCAGAAAGTTAGGGTCGTTTCGATGAATGCCTGATAAAAGAACTGTCATCACAGTTTTATCTACATGAAAGGACAGTTTCCGAAGACAATACAGTCGTTGGTGACCCATTTTCCAAGATACTTGTAGGACTCACTCCACACACTCCACTGGTTGTCCCTTTATATATGTTACATCATGTGGGAGCGCGCTCTTCCTGAAGTCGATGTTTTTGCAATGTTTAAGAGAAGATATGACTCATCACACCATTTGACAAAGTCCCCAACAACTGGGCCATGCTGACTTTCATTTTTGTGAAGTGGACTTACAATAACTGAGTCATCTGCGTATTTTAAGATGATTCTGTTTTCATGGTCACGCTGACACATGCTAGTGTACAATATAAACAACACGGGTGAGAGAACGTAACCTTGGGGTGAGCCTGTCAAAACAGTGCACTGGTCAGAGAGTTCACCATTAACTCTCACTCTTTGATTTCTGTTAGTTGAAAAGTCAAGAACCCACAAGCCTACAATGTTTAAATCAAGATTGAAATGTTCTATAAGTGTGAGTCACTTGACAAAAACGCAACCCATAAACCACAAACTTCGCATCTATCCTGCCTTTCTCACTTTTTTACTGTCACAGAAAGGCACAATAGGATACAGCAGCAACATCTTACAGTATTAAAATAGCTATATTATGAAGTATTATGCCTAAAATGCTAACAAATGATTAGCATCTGTGATTAACTTAAAGCACTAACATAGCGCACTATTAAAGGCTTGAAAGATGCCGTGTGTGAATGGATGTGCTGCTGGTCGAAAAAGCAATTTGGTTTAATTATGTCATTTCAAACCTTTAGAGATAGATACTGATTTCATTCATTTATTTATTTGTTTTAATATGGACATTGCAAGTGTTACATGTGCTAATTTTCAACACCTGTCCATAGGGGGCTTTTAGGTTACAATAGATAAAACACATTATTAAACAAGACACATTTTACACATGGGAACAACGTTGTCCCGATTTGAGCCACTGTTTTGGTAAATATCTCTGGTAAATATGTTAATATTTGTTGCAGTTTGAGTCCAGAGGGGAGAGAGATCCACAGTGTGTCCCCTGTGGAGGAGAAGCTAGACTATCCAAAAGATTTTCTAAATTTTGGGAGCACACAATCCCCGCTAACTGAGGCTATGGTGGAGGGTTCTCTCAGAACCTCCACCAACCATGTTTAAACAGAGAGGTGACTGGTTTCAGAGTGGACACTGATGTTTGTGACCATGCTGTAACGCAGTAAACAAATGTGAAAAAAACATTGCATGTATTGTATATACAATTAAGCTGTGTGGTGGGATAACTCTCTTCTAATAAAACGAAAACAATTAAGACTCTATTTGACTTTCCTGCAGACGTGGTTTACTTGACTTTGAAACTTCAGGTGTTTATCTAAGATTATTCCCAAGTATTACATTTCATGAACCTCCTGAATTAGTTCATGTTCTAAATGAACCTCAAAGGTGCTGTCAGGGGGACCTCCGGTTGATAGAAAAACACATTGAGAAGGTTTTCTTTACATTTAAGTGGGACAGCTGAAGCCATCTTGAGATGTTATGTAAAGCCTGTGTTAACTGTTGCCCAGCCAGTGCAGATGTTTTTGCTAACACATGGATAATAATAAATAGCAACGGCCCTAGAACTGACCCTTGAGGAACTCCCAAGTCATATGGACTCAGGGTGAATGTACCGTTTCCTACGTTCACACATTGTTCTCTACCCTCCATGTAAGACTTAAACCCTGACAGAGCTGCAGATGAAAATGCTGTAATTCATGCAATAAGATGCAACGGTCCACTGTGTTCTTCAGCTCTTCAGATCTGAAGAACACAACGCCTCTGACATTCCCTTTATCCAATGAACCTTTGATCTGTTCCAACAAAAAGCAGTTGGCCGTTACTGAGCTGTATTTTTGCCTAATCTGTTTCCGCCTACTTTACGACATCCTTGGAGTCCATCTGTTATCCCCCAGCGTGGCGCTTATTTTACGGTGGATATCAGCTGCAATACGTCACTTTTAATTGACCGATTGTAGCTTAAAAAACATAATTATTTAACAACTGCAAACTTGTGTATGTGAATAGTGTGTGAATATGGCTGTAGTAGCTGTAGCTGAACAAAATGTTATTAGGTTGTTAGGTTATTGCAAGCAATTGTGTCTTGGATTTTGATCACACTATGGCCGTTAAAAGTACGCCTTTAGCATGTTTTAGCTTTTGCCAGCAGCTCATATGTTTATGTATCTATATTTATATATCTATGTGTATGTATCTACGTTCTCATACCAACACATTCCTTCTTTGGCATCTGGCTCTGAGCGTCAACCTCAACAATCCTCATTTACATTTATTCAGTCGCTGTCAACCTGCCCAATCTCTCAATCTCATATTTTCTTTCTTCTACTCATCCCCACTACAGCAGCAGACGGAGACGATCAAGAAGGAAAATGAAAGAGACTGCATTTTTGAAATATAGATAAAATAAATACCATAGAAGATACAGTCAGTCATTTAAATGCCAATCTCCACATAATTATACCAACTGAGGGCACAAGAAGTGCTTATCTTGTGCTTTCTTAAGGTGACTTCTGCCTCTAAAATGTCTACACAGCACAGATAGTAGGAAACACAGAGAAAACATTGTTTGATCTCAGAGACAGACTGCACACTGGACGAGTCTGAGCCAGCTGGACGTCCCAAATGGAGATAAATCTCACAGAGGACTGAGTCAACAAATGTGCAGATAACAAACTTCATAGCTCAAACTTTGTACAAAGGTTTTATGTTGTGCTTTTTTAATTCATTAAACCAAGACACTCCCACTATAGATGTCGCTCCTTTTCAGCGGAGTCCTGGCCTCAGAGGAGACTTTATTTAGTTTTAGTGGAGGGACATAGGCGTGGCAAAACTCATGCAAACTCCACACAGAAAGGCCCCATCTAAGCCAGACACTTATTATTACTTACTTTTAGCTAAATATGCTTCGCAACGAAGGTCGTCTGAGCAGTGAGAGTTAGGTGAAACTGTCTGGACTTTCAAAACACAGAAGAGCATCATGACATCATAAGTCAAAAAGAAGGTTGAGTGCTTAGAGCATGAGGGAACATCAAATGAGTGCAGTATAATTTGGGACATTTATGCTCTCCATATGGCCAGACCAAGTGACTTTCTTTCACTAATAGACCAGTGTGGCCAATGAGTTTATCAGCGGTTGTTAAACTTTCTCTCTACGGGTTCATAAAGATCTGGCGAGCGCCTTGTGTTACTAAATGACTACCTGCCTTTGATAATGAAGCAGGAACACATTGAAACAATAATTCAACTATGATCGAGTTATAGTTCAAACCTTACTCTTAGTCAAGATACGCAAGATAATATGTTTCTTTCTTTCATGAAAACAAATAAAACCCCACACAAACAATAAATGAAACATGTCCATCAAATCAGACATTAACAAAGTGGCAAATGGCAAAACCATTTAAAGCATCAGAATTGTTGTATGTAACTAACTGCAAAGGTTTTTCCAAACTTTTGCTGATAAGCCTCTCCATCCGATACTCTCGCTTTTTTTCGGGAGCAGCTGCTTGTCTCATCAAGACGTTTCCATGGCAACTTTGCAACAGAAGATGCAGTTTCAGCCAAAAAAGTAATTGACTCATCAACTCCTGCGACTGCTGAGAGAAATAAACAATAGGCCTACATCATGAGGGAGGCATTAGGATTTCTTGCATGATTTAAGGAGATAATGGCCACCCAGATGGACGTTCAAATAAACAAACAATAAAACTTGGTGGACATTGCTTTGGAGCGTTCATCAGGACTGTCATGCTGAGTGAATTTAAAGAACTGTAATCGAATTGACCACAGATCGCATTTATCAGATTGCATTTGACTTTGAAGGCTCAATGGATTGGACCATGCAGCCAATTATGCGGCAGTGATAGCAGGAGTTTGTTCTTTGGAGGAATAAAAGGGAAACCTTCTGATGTGGAAAGCAATGATTGGTTGGTTTAGATTAGGTTTATTTAAAAGATTCATCTTGTGTCTCTTCACAAACCATGGAGTTAATAGTTACATGTATTTGTCATAATTCTGTAAAAATAAATTAAAATCTAAATAATAATGTGTTACTTATGTATTTTTTGCTGAAACATTCAGCCCTTTTATCATATTATCTCAAACAATATCTAATTGCGATTGCGATTAGATCAGGGTAACCTGCACTAAGTTCCCGAGTGTGCACATCCCAGAGACCCTATCCTGGTCCACAAACACTACATCACTCGTCAAGACAGGACGCTGTCCCTACTCAGAGTCCCGGTCCCATAATATGCACCACAAAGCCTCCTGACCAGCTGCATCACTGTGTGGTATGGTGCCTGCACTGCATCCTGCACCATAGTGAGAGCAGATAATTGGGGCTCCTCTCCCCACTATTCAGTATCATGAGTGATCACACTTCAGTCTCTTTAGCCGACTGAAGCTGAACTCTCTCCCTTCCCTTTCCTGCCCTCCCTCAGCTTCCAGCAGTGAGTCAAACTGTGGTCCACTTCAGCCTTGTTTAAAATAGGCCATATATTCTGACTCTTGATTTGAAAACACAAATAGCAAATCTAATCAGAATTTCAACCCTCAGTCGTGCAACATTCAACTGCAAACTGCCATTCAAGCCAAATAAACCACTAAAGAGACATACACACTTCAACACCTGGCCGCCGGCGAAGACAAAGTTATGGAACGGCATCGTATCTTACCCGGCGTCGTCGTATACGAATAGCCTTCATCAATTCCTGCTCTTGATTCAGCTCTAAACATGATAAAACAAGTCTACATGATGAGGTCCACAGACAGAGAGAGGGAGAGAGAGCAGTACGTCTGGTCTGGTGGAGAGTGGGCGGCTGACACCGAGTTACAGTCTGGAAGATCAGGAGTTTTCATGGTGAGACCCAGTGTGTCCCTTCTACAGCGCCACCAGCTGCCAGTAACATCTCCCTTTAAAACGTCCGACAAGTCCAGGGTAAATATGTCTATTTGACAAGATGAAATACGACATAAGAGGCCATTTTAATCTGTGTGTCGCTGTGTTGCTGAAATACAAGGGTGATTTATAAATGTCTAAAGTTTGGCAGTGTTTTCAGCAGCCATGTGTGAACTCAACATGGCACGCGTGCATCATACAGCACTCTGCCAAAACAGGTTCCCTTTTTTGGTTCCATGAAAAGAATTTGGAGAGGAGTCAACAATTCAGCAACAACCTTTTAATCTGATGCTCATTTGTACTTGTATATTGTATTATTTGAGACTTTTGAGATGGCTAAAACATGAGAAACAATAATGGCGTTTAATAATAATAATAATAATATACAATGGCTTTTTTCAACAGGATTCAGAATTTATTTTACTCCCTTGAACTCCCAATTGCCAAAACCATGAGTTGCGTAATTCCCTAATAAATGTGCCGTGACTTTTGACCGAAGGGAATGAAATCACTTCCTGGATTTAACTGCAAATATTTGAGTTTGAAGATGTCAGGTGAAAGAGATATTACATCAAGTTCAGTGTCCCGCTACATCTGTCGCTCGTGTGAAAGCACCAAAATAAAGACCCAGATCTAAAATTGGAAAATATCATCCGCATCGGGGGCCAAATGTGTGTATATCTCCTACTCTCTGTGGGTCATGATTGTCTGTGAGCATAAGCAGATTAAGCTGGCATGCGTCAATCCAGGCTTTAGAGCCAGAGACACAAACACGGCCTCCTCCTCCAGCATTCACTCCTATCCAGAGCTGTGTTCCAACCATCAGTGCATCAGAAGCCCTGCAATAATACTTGATCATTTAAATACATTTGTTATAAGAAATACATGTTGATCAAGAGCATTACGATTATGTGCAGTTTATATCAGTCTGCTCTGGGATAGGACTGACACCTGATGGGGAAAAAAGAGATGATTTAGGAGCAATTTAAAATAAATGAGTTCCAGTCGGTGCATTTTTGGCAACATGGCGGGCCCAGGAATAAGTACATTTGACTTGAGGCACGAGAAGGAACCACTCTGCTACATGGAACTGAGATGTGAGCCCTTTCTGTGTGGAGTTCACGTGTTCTCTTTGTATCTGAGGTTGGTTTTCTCTGTCCTCTATCAACTTTGAACAATAGGCTAATTCTCCAGCTACGCAGTCCTGGTGCCTAGCCCGGTATCTGGAGTCACCAGGAACACTGGTTGACCCAAACTGCCAATGAAAGATTGGTCACATGCAGAGGACAAATTAGAGCAGCAATAATGCACATGAGTGGAAAGCGTTTTTAAATTTGGTTTTAGCTTAAAGGTCCAATGTACCAAAAATACACTATCACTATGTTAATGTTTTGTAAATCGGTTTTATAACACAAGTCATCAGTTCAGTCATGTTATGGACCAAAGAGGGAAGAGGCTTAAGTTGTTGAGTCACAAGTCAAAATCAGCCTTAATGCATATCGGACGATGTCTTTGCACAGAGAAATATCACAAAATGTCTATACCACATTTAAAAAATAAATAAAAGCTGCATAAACTAAAAGTGTTTTGATTGTAAAAAAAAGAAGTACCTCAAAATGGGTGCTCCTGACAAGGGAAATTAGTAAAACTGACTGCAAACCCAGGACCTGGAACCAAAAATGAGCAGCGCTACATGTTTCGACCAAAAAGTCTCATTAAAATCCACAAACCACATTGATATGGAAAAAGAAATATGCAAAAAATAACCTATACTGTTTTCAGCAGGAGGCCCCGTGTCTATTAGTGTAACTAATGCGTATCAATCAAAGCAAACAGCTCTGATTGCTAATTACCCCACTTCCACTTTGAGAGCACATTTAGTGAGGTAATGCCCCACTGACATGAGACTAAGAGGCTTGTGTGCTTCACCAGTACCAGACAGTCCGGTCTGCTTCCTCATCCCTCCTCAGCAGCCTTACTCATACCGTCAACCTACACTATATCACAGAAATAAACGTCCACTCATGAGCTATAAATACAAGTACATTGTATTCTTGGAGCCCAAAGAGCCTGGAAATAATATATTAACTGGACAGGAAGGACGAATTGATACCCTCATATGGAAAAGAATATGATCGGGAACAGCAGACATGACAGGGAATGACTGTAAATTGAATCCTCCAACTTTTTCCTCAACAAAACACACAAAAAAACAACACATAATGACCACTGTTAACATCAGCTACTCAAAAATTAAAACTGAAAACCCTCCAAAATCAAAAAATCAAAAAATTGCAACAGTCTATTGCTATGTGTGATTTAATGCATATGCTTTAGAGGGAAATAGGCCCACGGTTTAACTGCGGAACTACTTTATCACTCGCAGGATTTAGGTTCCCCCCGAGGAATGATGATGAAGACACTAACATCCTGCTCCTAACTGGCCTGTCATACTTGATAACACACGCAGGTGACATGTCTGATGGAAAAGACGCAGTGGAGAGGCGTCCTCACGCAAGGATTACCGCACAGTGCAACAGATGGTGGCATATTCTCCTTTTCCTTTACGCGCACACGCATAGGCCACACTCTCGCGCCCAACTAAAACAAGAACTGTTCTTCCGCTGATTAATTTAATTGTTTACCTTTTTCTTGGGCGGCATGGCTGTTTGGGCCCTCCTTCACCCGTGTCCCGTTGCTGAGCGGTTAAGAGCCTCATTCACCTGACGCAGTCCAACTCGCGCTGTTCCGCCATGGACACCTCCAAGGCGCGCGCACGAGTCCCGTGGCTGAAGTAATAATAACAAATGGGTCTTCTTTCACTTTCTTGATGAAAGATGTGATTGTCCCACGCAGGACAACGCCATGGGACGCGCAGCGAGGAGGAGCGGGGGGGAGTTCCCTAACCCTGCGCGAGGCCGGGTATTAACGGCTTATTTCTCCGAGAGGCATCTGTTGCGTTGCACGGCGGCACGCGCCTCCAGTGACCGCACAAGGACCGCCGAGAGTCTTCGCGCGCTCCACGAGGACACAGAGCTCACCACGAGGACTTCAAACACGAGCGCTCCTTTAACACCGCAGAGCTATTTTATCTGAGTCTCTCAGCATCAAGGATTACCAAAAAAGGCTTAACAAATTAAGGCGGGGCCAAACTCTGCACCGAAAGTTCAATTGGTTGCGTTATTGTGTCTTTCCTGGAATACATAATCACTTCGCATCATTACACTGTGCCATCATCATCATCACCATCATCTTCTTCATCATTATCATCACCATCATCATCATCATCATCATCACCATCATCATCGTCGTCATCGCCACCATCATCTTCTTCATCATTATCATCATCATTATGCAATGATGAATATTCATTTCATCATTGCATAATACTTGAAAAATATAATATTCTAAACTTTGAACATTTTAGAACATTTAAAATGGCTTGTTTAATGTATAAGATTCTGCATGGACTCTCTCCACCATCCTTGAATGAATTCATTAAGTTCATGTCCAGTACAATAGAGTGACCAGAGCCGCCGCCAGAGGCGACTGTGGTTCCTTATAGACGCACAGCGTTGAGTCACAGGTGCCGTCAGAGAAAGGGACCACGGTCTGGAACAGCATCAGCAGACATTAGAGACTGAACCACTTTCACAGTATTTAAAACTAAACTTAAAGGTTGGCTGAAGGGGAATCAGACATGTGACCACTGACCATTATCTTTGTTTTATGTCTCAAGTTTAATTGTGTGATGATCTTATGTTTTTAATGTCGTTACTGGTCTTTGTATTTTCTTGATCTGCAGGGACACAGATGGAAAGTACCCATTGGCTAATTCTGGCATATTCACATTTATATGTTCATTAATATGCATAGTCCCTTTAAATAAATAAAAAATATAATAATAATAATAATCATCATTACCATCGTCATCATCAACAACACATGAAACACATTTGAAAGCTAAGACCTGCAAAACTGAGCAATTTTTCCTTGCGTTGTCATCACTTTTTTGTTGTATTTTTGGTGCTATTTTGTCACGTTTTTATTGCTTTTTCATCCACATTTACCCATTTTTGTTGCTATTTTGGTTCTTTTGACACTTTCTTCAAGAAGCTTTTAGATTTGGTTAAAGTAAAACTGGAGAAAATGTGCCCGTTTAAGGCGGGGGTTAAGAGGTTAAAACACCTCGGCTGCATTATTTACAGGCCTAACAACAAACCATCAGCGTGTTCATTGGATAATCCAGATGTGTAGATTTTTAAAATGGCTTGACACCAAGTTTTTTTTCTTTTTTGACCCATCGGCATCTTAATCTTAATTCAACTCATGGCCCCGCCCCCTGCCTGTAAGACCCCGCCCCTCCACGTGTTCTGTGCTTCACATGTGCTCACTACAAAACATCAACAAACATCTGTCAGTAAGCCTCTTAGACTCTGTGTACAGATGTGTCTACTGTTGGGCTCTGGCACGCACGCCCTGTGTCTACACACGCTGCCAAAGCATCCCATCACAAACCAGCCTCTTCTCCCACAGCACGCACATAACGCTCAGCGGCCCACGCAGCTTGTCTTAGCACCACGGACAGTAGCCTGATGCAACATTCCCTTTCTCACAATTGACCTTTCGCCAAGCCCCGCCCCCCTTAGTTACTGTTACTACGCCCGACAAACAAATGGTAAAACACAGGTAGCCCAACAGATTGCCGTGCATGTCAGTGACCTTTTTTGGAGCAATACCGCCGTGATATCCTCCAGATCGAGGCAAAAGGGGGTCACGGTCTGCAGTGGAGGGATATATTCAAGATATTAAACCATCCAATGAAGGATAAAGGACAACTATTGGTACTAAAGCTACAGACAAGTCTCCAAAAACATCAGAGAAACTGCCCGGTAAGCACCCTCTTATTTTTTTTGTATTTCTAAAAATAGGAACATTTCTCCGTATATTACTCCGGTGTGCTAAAGTTAGCTAACGCTAGCTAAACCTACGGGTGCCACAATGACAATCAGCTACAGCAAGTTATCAGGACCGAAACAAAATGCACAGTACTTTTATCACAAAGGGAGACAAAGACACGCGAGATTGTAGGCCTGTAACAGTTCACCGCCGCAGTTAAAGTTGCAGCTCCAGTTATGTGACTGTCAGTAGCTAGATGTTAGCATGGTGTTAGCCTAGCGGCCAGGCCCTAGCATTACCTTACAGCAGACTTGTTTATTTGGAGACATTTCGCTGGGCGTAGGCCGTCCACATTGTTTGAGCCATTGTAGGTAGTGCTCAGGTTGTGTTTTCGCTTTGGGAAGGGAAATAACTGGACTCCCCCTGACCTACTCTTGTGGGACCTAGTGTCTGATTTACATCCTCCATAGGCAGATCGAGTCACTATTTTGCTTCCTCTTCTTTGTCTGGTAGGTTTTTGGTGGTTAGCAGTAAAAAAAAGAAAAAGTGCATCTGCTCAGTGTTTATTGCTGGTATGTCCCATTGTTTTGCATTGGAGATCTGTGCATGACGGACCTGGCTTCATAGTAACGGTTGCTAGGATGTCTGATTGGACAATTACCGTTTTGGGGCGTGGTTTTGCGAAAGGTCAATTCAGTGCTGGTATTCAGATATGATTGAGTGTTGACCATAGACTGTATAAAGAATAGACAGCTCCTCCTCACTCCTCCCCGTTTACCAAAATGACCACGTTCGTGGGGGAAATCATGGCGGATGTACAGGCTCCTCCTCTCCAGCTCTGACGAAGCATGTTCCTAAAAAGGGCATAAGGGCGGGATCTTGACTGTAGACCCGGCCCTGCTTGGCCCTCGCGGGGCGTGTAATGGGCGTGTATTTCTGTTGTAATTACGCCCATGGCCAGGCAGCGACGTAAACGGCCTGTCAATCAAAGTCAGGCTCTCATTAATTACGCAAGATTTCAAAAATTTGTATCTACGATAAAAAGCCCGGTGCCCCATATTGTTTTTAACCCGGCGTAATCACAGGAGGAATATGTAGCTCTAGCCACTTCTAAACCATTAGGCACCGGGCATTAAAGTTGGTTTTAACGTGTCTTAAGTCCAATGCATTCCAATGGGGGGGATAGCGGCCATATGGAGGAACTACAGCAAAGGTGGAGCAATGGCGGCCTCCAGTGTCGTAGTCAAAAAGCAGAGCAGTCAGCGGCCATTGGTGTTGACTAGCCTGTGAGTCAACCCCGCAATATTTGATCAGCAGAATTTGGCCTCTTAAAGGAATAGGCCACCGTTTTTACATACTGAGATATGTTCTTACCTTGATGAGTTCACCTGTACCCGTCTGGTCTCCACGTGTGCCTTCCATAACGTAAACACAGCACAGACGGCGTTAGCATTTAGCCTCTCTCTTCTCCTCTATAGCTCCAAACGAGGTGAAGATAGAAGCTGCCAAACTCTTCCACGTTTTCCCTATTTAAATACGGTTACGTGAAGTGTTACGCTATAAAGTATAATTACACAAAATTAAACACTGTGGATTTTCTAAGCGGATAAAAAGGGGAAGTATATTGTAAGGCGTAATAATACTAGGAGTAAATCGGCATCCGCGCAGTGATATCTTCACTTTACTGTGCAGATGCCGAATTACCAGACCGGTACAAATTAACTCGTCAAAGCTAAGATGAGAACATATCTCAGTATGTAAAAACGGTGGCCTATTCCTTTAACCGGCAGGCTTGTATAAGAAATAAAAAGTATTTGTGAACAAAATAAAATGCAATAACAGAACTGAGATGATAATTCAAAAAACATTCACCAAATCTATCGTGGAGGCACATCTTAACTTGACTTTCGCCTACTGCACGGTTTCAAACATGCATCTGGTAATCCGTAAATCCTAATATTTTATGACGAGGTTTTATTGCATCTTTGTATGAAAATCCAAAGCTGTACGAAGCGCAGTTGACCTCAGCGTCAACTTGTGTAGAAACTTCTCCACCCGGCTTTTTACTCACCCAAGAGACAACCTTGTTCCTGGGCACTTTTGCCATCGTCAGCTTGTCCATAATTCAGTTTTCGGGCCCATTTAGTCCCCAAAGTACACGCCTTAGCTGATATGTTACCGCAGACTTAACACTCTGCATCTAAGGGTCTACCGAAAGGGTAAAATAAAATAAAAGTCATTCTCCAAATATGTCTTGCAGGAAGCAGTGTAGGCGGGAAAAAGATGCAGGAAAAAATAGCTCCAAAGGTGGCGTTTCAATACAGAAATGGACCATATAGTTAGTCATCCTGTTCCTATCTCTCTATGTAAATGCAGCTTTGTTCACTTTAAGTCCATCATGCATTTAAATCCCATATGAATATGAATATCTAACATCTGGTACGCCCCTCCTCTGTGCCTCTCAAGGATGAGACCCTAAGCAGCCAATCCTGCTATTCTAACTGAATACTGTCATTATAATGGTAGACGATACATAATACCATCTACAATCTGAAGTGATGGACTAAAAGCACTTTAAAATAGCCCTTAATGAGTAATGGTCTGTGGCTAGTCTTTTCATGGTTTAGCACCAAAAGTACATCTCTGACATGTTAGAGCCGTATGAACCATCTCGGGCCCTGAGAACTTCAGGGAGGGGTCTCCTGGTGGTTCCCAGAGTCAATAATAAACACGGTGAGGCTGCGTTTCAGTTTCATGCAGTTAAAATCTGGAACAGTCTTCATGAGGATGTGAGACAGGCCTCAACTCTGACAATGTTCAAATCCAGGCTGAAAACAGCTCTTTTTACCCGAGCAGATGAAAACTGAAAGTATTTTATCTGCACTCTTGCCTTTTACTGTAATTGATTAATTTTCATGTTGATGTTTTATTGATTGATTTGATCTGTTTTCTTGTAATTTTATGCAACTGTGAAGCACTTTGAATTGCCCTGTGTATGAATTGTGCTCTACAAATAAACTTGTCTTGCCTTGCCTAAGAGCTACAGTATGTGCTGATTCATAATGGCCTATTCAACTTAAGGCATGAGGGTCAACTCAGCCCTGGATCTGTACAGCCTTCGCTCCATCTCATACTTCATTACTACCGGTGCATATTATAGATCTTTAGGTCCACAAACAGCTCTGCATCCTGCCACGCCTTCAGTGATCATTGGTGGATCTCCCCACTCCATTCAGGACATAGAGCCCACCGCAAAGGTCTCAAATCCCCTGTGACTTAGTCTCATCAGTGTGCTGCCTTCAAGGAGGAGACTGCAGAGTCTCCTGGTCAGGTCCAGCCGACTGCAGAACAATTCATCCACCCGCTTCATCCTCTTTCTGCTTCCACTTACTCATTAAAAATATTCAAATGTGGTGGCATTTTGTGCTCTGAATGTTCACCCCTCAGGCCAAAGCCTTCCAAAAAAAGCAACATTATAATCATGACTTAAAAGTGTAGAAAATGTCTTTGCGAGCTTTATTCAGGGCGGTCAATATCAGCCTGCAGCCTGTTTATACTGTAGGATCAGGGTTTGGATTTCTCAGTTTGATCAATGAGCTCCTTAAAGCTGTATATATAATCTACACTGTATATATTTAATCAGACAGAAATACACAACACCGCAGAGAAACCATGATTTGTACATTTTACAGCATGTAACTGTTAAGAATTTTGACACACGCTTTGTCATCTTTAGGATTTATTTTGGATTCGCCCAAGGTTTCCGGATTGAACTCCTGATAGATAATAGGCATGCCCGGGGGCAGGCTGCTGGTCATGTGGCTCTCAACAATTCCCAATTGAACACATTTGTACCGGTGAGCAATTTCACAACGGCGGTACGTCCCAGGCTCGATTCCTCCTCGATCCTGTGTGGCAGATTTTGCACGTCCTTATGTCCTGGTGGGATTCTTCCGAGTGCCGCCATTTTGGTGCGTCAAATGCAGAGGGACATACTGTGTTTACAAAGTCTGCAACTATTTACACCCTGTCGTTTCTCCCCTTTTTACCCCTTTCTTTCTGCCCCCTGCGCACCTTAGACATGATCAGCAACAGTCCAGGTTCACTGTCCTTCGATGACAACTCCTTCATGCTTTAATCCCCTTCTTGTGGTCCGTTCCTGCCTCCGCCTGCGCCCGGGCCTGTGTGTGTGTTTGTTAGAATTGCGCAGTGAACCCGGTGCATTGTGTGCTGTTGCTGACTGCAGGGGAAGCCTTCTGTACCACATGAAACGGGCTTAATGTCAGCCGCTCCAACAGGCCGTCAGCGGCGCCTCGCAGATTAACATGACACCACATTTCTCCGCGAGCGGAGGGAGCCGGCCACGGCACAGCAGTCCGTCCATCACCGAGGGAGCACAAAGTTTGGAAAGGCTATACCTACATAAACATGAGAGCAATCCACATCATTCACACGCTATACAGAGAGTAGAGGCTGTGGCTTTGACCTTGCAAAGAAAGGAAAACAACACAACAGCGGCGGCTCGGCGGCAGAGCTCACGCCCACCGATCCAAAAGGTCGGTAGATGGATCTTAATCCTAGCCAGCGCTTTGGCAAGACGCCTCAGCCGACCTGCCACTAATGTGTGCCGGTGTGAGACAATTAACACGCACTGTCCTGAGTGAATAAACAAAAGAGTATGGAGTAAGGTGCTGATCCATCACTCCTCAAAGTGAACGTTGTGCCGTCTAACCTTTACCGCTGTCTAGACGGAGAGTAGTATACGCTCACCTCTGCTGCCTTGGCATACATTCTAATGCCGCCGGGAATTAGTTAAAAGCAATAGACAGCGCCTCTTGGCAGGTATAGGATTCTGAGGGGAGGGGGGGGGGGACAAAGCAACTGCATGAAGGAAACCCACCCAGAGACAGGCGGGGGAATATACTGTAGTTTTGTTTTCCTCCCATGTGTAAATACTGTGGATGCAGTCAGGCGTAGGGTCTTGTTGATAAATTGCCGTTGTCATCTCGGTCACTGACGCTCAGAGAACATTAGTCATCTGTTATTTTCACTCCATTTACGGCCAAAACAACTCGCGCGCCAACACAAATCGTCGCTGGTGTAATCCGAGCGGCGGATCGATGCAGATTCAGTTGTGGTTAAATCGAAGCAAAGCCACATTTTTTTTTTATATATATATATATATAAATGAGTGGGGTATTCCTCCGTCCTTAGAGGTGAGTGGATTCTCTATAGCTACAGTTCTCGGTGTCACTGTACTGAAGTTGTTAAGCCTTAAGTCTCGGGGATGGAGTTACGTTGCATATCACCAGTCGAGAATTAAGCCAGTGAGCGAGTATCAGCCCAAGCTCAGTCATCCACACTGGTTATATAATGAACTAAAAGGTAGTTTTTTATGTTTCTGGTATAGGTTCATACTGAGTCATGGATAATCTCCTAGATGTATGCATATCGCCTTACACTACCTCTCTTTACTACCTCCTTATGTTGGCAAACAAGCTGGATTCTCGCGGTATTTGTGAGTTCAGAAACACACGAGAATCCATGTTGAACCGCTCCCGCCTTCACCGTTCGGACAGAACCAAAATTGCTTCTGGCAAAAACACACTATTTAACAACGCTGCGATCACAAACGACACGAGGTGCTGCAACATGCAACACAAATAACTTTTTTTTTCAATCAAAACTAAACGATGAATGGATTTGCAGTGTTCTTGATCCAATCAGCGCCAACTACTGCGCCAAACAGGTGACCTCTATACGCGAACAATTTAAACCGGCGCGCGCCCAGGCTCAGGTCAGGGCAAATGTTACTGTAATATCAATTAGGCTCTGGCCCGGTTAATCCTGACGTGAAGTTCAATCCTTTTTTGCCCCAATTAGTATCAAATAAAACAAAAATCCTGTTTTATTGGTGTTGTCTAAAGTCAACCTTACTCGTCAGTGGTGCGTCAAAAGAGGATGACTGCGACGATAAAATGCCTTTGTGTCAGATTATGACAAATTA
This sequence comes from Proterorhinus semilunaris, assembly GCA_021464625.1. NCBI lineage: Eukaryota > Metazoa > Chordata > Actinopteri > Gobiiformes > Gobiidae > Proterorhinus > Proterorhinus semilunaris. The sequence goes on along the minus strand of CM038358.1, from coordinate 24,246,616 downwards.
TTTTCAAAATCAAAAATACATTATTTGTTCAAATCTGATACAAAAAAAGAATAACCTTGAGTGCATGGCTTTAAACATCCCCACAGTCTTTACCTTGGCACATCATGGCTCAGTACATTATCTAGTTGAAGGGTTAGTTTTGCTGACACGTGTTCTGTATGACCCACGGAAGTGCAGGAGATTCTCTCATCTTTCGCTCCACCCAAAAACACACATGTAGGCGATATTTGGTGAATGCATTTCCAAAGAGCATTGTCAGCGCCACCCGCCCCAAAGGCCTGGCTCCATCGGCCATCTGCACCGAACTTATCGGTGTCAGAACACTTTAATGATCGTCAGCGGAAATGATTCGGTGAACTCCAATAAGCTGCACAAACACAAGCGCCAATTACAGCAGCAACAGTTCAGCCGGGACCGTAAATTAGAACGTTCAAAAAACAACGAGCCGCTGTGCAAACACTGGTGTACAGTCCTGTTATCGGGATGGGAGAGGTTTGTAAAGCATTGAGGCAGAAATAAGCGAGGAAAGAGTTTGACATAGACATATAGAAGCCTATACAGTAATATACACCAGGCTCTGGGTACTGACGGACGTATCTCCGTCAGAACGTGACCTTGGCTGCCACAGATTCAGACAAAAGTGCAGCACGTGGCCAAATGTGTCCAGTATCTCTGCTCACTGTGTACAGTTTCCTCACAGGCCCATCTTTGACCATAAGCTCTTTTACCCCCCCTCCCTCCCTCCCTCCCTCCCTCATCTTGATGTCTGGCGCTCCTCTGCTTTAAGTCACAGGTGGAGCCATTGGGGCGAGTTTATCTGTAATGTCCCCATCGCTCACGCCTCCTAATCAGATCGATACCGGGAGGTTGTTTTACACCACTACACCGTTCGCCCTGATAAACGGCCGCGCGGCAGTAAAATACCCGGTCTGAGTGCAATAAGTGCTGCACAGTTTGGGGCGCAGCGAGACAGGGGAGGCTCTAACTTTTCACACCAATATGCCTATGACATATTTTACTCAATTCAGTCCAAGACTCACCTGTGTGTGAACTGATTATGGGCCAAACGGGGACTGAACAAGGATCAGATCGGGTCCGGGCTCCGGTGGTATAGCCTGGACATCTTTTAACCTATAGGTTGGTTGTTTGATCCCGGCTCCAGCCAGGGCACCGTTTCGCCCGCCTCGCCCGTGCATAAAGGCGGTCCTGTGAGTGAAGCGCAGACGCGGGCAGAGAGGTCATTGGCGCAGATGGGGAGCCACATTTCCACCGGGGCAGCTGTGGATACGCCACTGAGCGTGCAAAGTGGATGAATAACGCAAGAAAAATGCGTGTCCAAAAAGAAAGGGCTCCCACTGTCATTACTCAAGACCAACGGGGAGAGAGCACGAGCCGAGCAAACACTTAAGGGGGTCCAAACCAGAGAGGGACACGAAACTTTATCTCAAACGAACAATATGTTGATGCGGTCTGGGTAGATCAGGTCAAGAGATGGATTAGACATGGACTGTTCGAACCAACCCAAGACTAAACCAGTTTCAGATCGCACCAGGACTACAGAGCACCCCCTGCGCCACAGATCGAGAGCCTCTACTTTTTGTTTTGTTTGAAAGAAGCAATTGTTGCATACCTTTTTACTCACGTAGGTGGACTGCACTCTCCGCCAGTGTCCCAGCCCACAGCAATACATCAAGACATCCAGTACCAGGTGATCGGGGAGGGTCCGGCCGCTGGTAGCCTCAGGGGTGGGGGTCGAATCAGGCCAGCGTCCCCATCTGTTCCCCTCTCGGGTGGTCCTCCTGGCTCGGTATGGGTCGTCCCATTCCGAGACTGTTGCCAAAGCTGTAGCTGAGTTTGCCTAAGTTTCCCCCTAAGCCGCACCGGTTGATTAAAGCTCTACCACTGCCTCGTCATAAATACATGAGGATTGGGGGGTCCAGTCGCCAGCCTGTGTTAAAGCATTATGGGCATCTTAAGTGCGTCCTATCGTCTAACATAGTCCCCATGCACTGTGCCTTTGCCCATATCTGCTTCGAATCAGGCGAATCCCGAGGGGGTGTCCTCTCACTCCCTCCCCGGGGAGGGGTCCGTGGCGCTCCCCCTCACTCAAGCGCATGAATGAGGAAAGCGCGCCGTGTCCGTGGCTTATTACCGCTGTCTGTCTCTCACTGTTGCCATGCTAGAGGAGCAGGTGTAACCGCGGCTAGCGCAGGAGACACACAGGCTGAATCCAAATGCGCCTCCAGCCACCTCCCCTTTAACACCCCCCCATTTTTCTCCGGCTCTACCCCCCCCCACCCCCCGAATCCAGCGTCATCTCCCGCTCCCGTGTCTGCTATCCCACTGACTATCTCGTCTGCTCGCTCATCTTTGCCCCCATGCACAGATGCTTCTGTCGGCAGCTCCTGTGAAAGCCACTGCAGTGACTGTAGTTCACAATAACGGAGCCGAACAGTTTCTGTTTCACAAAGTCCCAAAGTGAAAACTAGGCAATTATAGGGGTAACCCGAACAGACAGACTGGAAGAGCTTTAAAGAAAACATGATCAATCTTCAAAAATGGGCTTTGTGTATTCTTAGGCAAGAAATACATTATTTTCCACAATAATCACCAACCAGGCGGGGGTTTGTCCCTGTTTCAGAGCGTGGTGTCCTGCACTGGTCAGCTCCACCTCCTCCCTCCGCTTCACAACAGTCTTTCACCATCTCTCGTTTGTCCTTTTTTGTTTTCCTGTAGCTCCTCTCCACCAACCCGCCACAAAGTGCAAGTTGTGAGATGTACATATAGAATCGCCCCCATTTTAATGTAATGCTTTCCTCATTGTTTGTGATAAAAAAACACAGCAAAAAACAGGTATAGGGCCTTTAAAGTGAGGCTACTTTATTGATAATATTGTGAGGGCTTTGGTTCCCCCTGAAAGCTAACACGTTCAGGGCTGGATCCCCCTCAAAGGTTTCAATTCAAAAGCATAAGTTCAAGAAGACAAAGTAGGACGTATTAAGACAAAACAGCTTTATTTCCCCAAAATATTCTGATAAAGTCATCACACCCCATAGAAGAAAATACTTTACAGAATTCTTGAACTCCCCAAAGGATGGAGACAATTAACCAACGTTCATAATCATAATGGACGTATTGATTTGCACTCGACACCCCTGTTTGTGCTTTTATCCTTGTTTTTATGCAAATCCTAAAATATAACAATTACTCATGAAGACACGTTTTCCACCAGGGCTGCATAAATAACGGCAATCCAATCAAAATGACAGATTTAATGGTTGCGAGTACAATATGCTTTGCAAACAAAATATCCCTCATGGAGTCTTATTATGGATACAACCTGCTTACTCCACGATTTAGACCCCGACAAGGATCACAAAAGGCACATGATTGTTGTAGTTTAACCGTTCATATTTCAGTCCCCTCTCAAATGGCAATGTTTAAAATATTATGTACACACATAAACGTGGAATTGCTTAAATAGCAGCTTTTTACTATATCAGGAAATGTCCAGTTGTATTGATTCAAACTCTACTCACATGTTTCAAAGGATGGAGATTTAAATCTTTTGAATAGCTTCTGTCTCAAGTGAAAGTCATCCATTCTGAATCAAGGAGATATATTGGGTTTATAATACTTCTGTAAAGTACTGTAACTCACGTACAATAACCTCTGTATCAGTGTGACTGTAAACCTGCACTGCCAATGTTGACTGTTGATATTTTTATTCTGTCCTCATTTTTATTATTTATACATATACATTTTGCCCTTTTTAAGTTGTATATTCATTGCATATAAGCTACCTATAGTTACTATTACTTGATTGCACATTTTCCTGTCTATATTTGCACCCCCTGAGTGTTTCTTTAGAGCGGATGTAACTCCATTCACTTACTCCATCTCCATCTTCTCTCTAACAACCAACATAGAGGCCGTTTCAAGTCATTTACATAAGCCGCCTTACGTAATTTAGTACAACAAAAAATACCATGACATTGAATAAAAGCTACTCAAGTACGGAGTATATGGCAAACTATGCATAACTTATTATCTTGCCCCACCATCTTTGACCTGGGGCCACCATGATCTAAAGGCGAACTGTCGACTCCTGACCTTACAAACATGGAAGCAAAATAGCCATTGTATCTCGAAATGTCAACCTCGTGATTTACCGGCAATTGCCAATAATATGCACAACTGAACCAAAAGAATGAATTCAATGAATGCATTATTTCCGAATAATGGTTTATGCTGATTCAACATTATGCATGGTTTCAGGAAACGGCCTCGTCAGCGATCCAATTACTTTCTCTGTCTATGTACAAAAGGTCCGTCTCGATTTTAATTTTATTTCCAGCAGCTCGGACAATAGGGAGCGCATTTAGAAAACATGAAGACACAGCGTCCACTTTTAGGCGGAGCGTTTTTAAAATCAACCAATTGACTATATTAGTTGAAACTTTGCTGGCTAAAACAAATATGCCTATGCTGTGCACTCTTAATGTGGTCTTGCTATAGACGATGTTTGACATTCTGACTTTACCTAAATTACAACAAAAACAGAGAATAAAGCAAAATGTGAAAACCACTATATAATGTTTTCATTTGATGGTTTCTTCTGTCTCATCTCTGAGATCATTTCGGGATTCACACCCGTCACATTAGGACACAGCGCCGGTTAAGTGGGAGTTGTAAAAAGGACACGGAAACTTAAGCCGCACTAATGCTTTGTTAGATTACAGTGTGAGTCATTTGGAGAGGTGAGGGAATGAAGGAAGTTGTATTTAGTGATCACATCATTAGGACATGACGCCGGTTTAAATGTATTGTCCTGGGCCCATAAGGATTAAAAAAGGCTTTCAGATTGCTTCCTATTTATAGTCCGCACAACTGAAGGCTCACCAGCTCACCACAGCGTGACGATTTTTGTTTTTGTTTTTTTTACTAATGGAACTATTTTTAATTTTAAAATAGATTAAGCTAAATTAGTTTACTTGCAGTGATCTGGAAATGTAGTAACATTTATTTTTTTTTTTTACTCAAATGATTGCACAATGGCTTAAAGTGCATATGACAGGTTTTAATGCTTTTCAAAATTGGACTTATTTAGATGGATAACATCTGTTGTAAGTAATTGCTGGGTTGCAGGCGACATCACAACATTCCAAAGGCCAATACTATTATATGGAGGAAATGATATTTTGTTTTTGAGGACATTTTTGGTCTTGTACAGAGAGATCATGGACCCAGTGACTGATATTAATGATCACTTTTGTAATTCATACTCTTTCTTTTGAGCTACGACTTGTGAAAGTGTAATGTTGTTAATAGGAAAAACGTGGTCTTGCCCCCCGCTGGGTCCGGTGACATCATCACATTCTATAACCTGCATCCCAGCTATTTGTGATGATGTCACCAGACGCAGTCGTATCTAAAAAGAAAATGTATGAATTACAAAAATGATCATTAATATCAGTCACTGGGTCCATGATCTCTCTGTACAAGACCACAATTTTCCTCTATATAATTTTATAGGCCTTCGGAACGCTGTGATGTCTCCTGCAACCCAGCAATAATTGACCAGTAATAAACATAATTTCAAATCATAACAAAGCCGCCCAAGAAGTGACTTCCTGTTTCGATCCAGCACACCAAAAATAAAAGCACCATCTTATTCATTAGTTCAACTTTCTTTCTGCCTAACTATTAACAGACAAAACACTTAAAATGTGTGTATTTAATTATATTCTTGTAGTGTTGCAAGTAGCGCCTGAACTAATCAAGGAGACGAGCTGTGTGCTTTTATTTTGGCGCGCTGGATTGAAACAGGAAGTCACTTCTGTGGCGGCGTTGTTATGAGTTGAAGTTATGCACGGTCTATTATCAATTAGAAAATGTGGGAAGAAAAGTTATTTTTATTTGAATTCTTAAGCTACTCACAGGAAGTGACATAGATAGAGGTAAAGTTCCATAGCACTTTGATTCTCTCATTTCCCATTGACCTAACAGAGTCGGCATGGCAACAGTTAAAATAGCTTGCCTCTATCTATGTCACTTCCTGTCAGTGTCCAACAAGGAAGTGACACTATAAACATCGCAAAAATGGTCAAACTAAAGAAAGGGTCAAACTTTTAGCAATAATTGTATCAAAAGTGAGCAATAAACCACACCATGGTTCAATATTCTACATTTGAAATACTATAGTTCGTAACATAAGCTGGGCTGTGGTTGTATGTGCCTCGGGATGCTTACTTTTACATTATGCATTATCACTCCACTCCCACATCAGGTCATAGACAGAGCCCCAGATCCAAAGTTTAAGTGTCGTCTATGGGGGACCTCTCAGCCAATTGGGCCCATTAGAGGAACAGCATCTCTGCGGTGTCACTCTGGCAATATACTAAAAAGGAAAAGGCAAGATTAAAATCCACCAACTTAAAGCAACGCTGTGCCAGAGGCTAAAGAGGCACAACCAAGGACAAAACAATAGGGATTTAGATGTTCTATGATGAGCACAGCATAATGGAGCGTTAGGTAAAGTAAAATGAACAATATTTATCCATTTTCTTGTTTTCAGGTTCAATGTTTTTTCCCCAAATGCTCAGATAACACAGTTGACTTCTCCTGGGCATCGACTGTATAATGCGAGATGCAGTGCCCAGACCTGAACTCAAACATCCATCTCTTAGTATTCCAGAAACGTGAAACTCACTCGAATGGAGAGTCAGTCTATGAAGCAAAACGTTTGTTTTATTGATTGCCATACAAACAATGTCTATAAAATGTTATGAGAATGCAATATAGAGAATAAAATATAAATATATACAATGTGATTAATTATATAATACAAAACAACATGTCATGTGCTGTGGGATCTTTCAACTCAGTAATTTTTATCCAGAAATATGCAGGTTTTGTCCTAAAAGATTTTTTTTCAGAACATGCTTCGCCTATGAAATATTTTCAATCGGGTCAGAAGGGTAAAGTAGACATATGTCAGGCAGACGAGTAGGTTTTTCATTAGAAACAACACTGGAGTTACATAACCAAACCGTACCAAGAGCGCCACCCGGAGGACAAAGAAGGGAAAGTCCTGGAGCACCACGCCCGCCCAGGAGTGGATGGGGTTGTTGGGGGTGATGGCGAGCCTCAAACACGACAAAAAGCTAAAAATGTAGACCGGGAACACCCACGCGGACAAAAAGACATCGCGTATGCCCCCCATCCGGACCATCTCAACTGTATCCAACCAAAACATGAAGCTTTCCACAAAGATCTCCGCCCGGGGGTCTCGCCGCCACAGGATTTGAATTGGTCCCGAGTAGGCGCGGGGTCGGGCTGGGTACAAATAACCGGTTCTGTTGGTTCTAGTGGAGGGATACAACGGTCGTGTGGAGGTGCTGTCCTGCCATCTGCCAGAGGGGGCGCCGTTGTGGACGTCGGGCTCAGAGTGCGCCACTCCGTTGGGGGTGTCTTCGTCCTGAGCATATTCGGGGGGGAGCTGTCCCGATACACTGTTGATCGTCTCCGAATGGGTGAGAACGGGACCGGACAGGATCATGTCGTTATCAAACTCATCCGCTGTGAACAGAAGTTAGAAACTGTTCAGCTGCAGAAGTTACCAAATCATATCGGGCTAGATAGAAGTATGTACAGTATATTATGCAAATCCGCTTTTAGAGCTGGGGGTCCTCCTCCAGGAAGTTTTTAAAGATTCAGATGTCATTTCCTGTATTTTAAGTGATGAAAAACACTTTCATCTCCTCCTTTAGCTGTTTTCCAAAAATGGCTTTTTGTTGCACTTTTGGAAACCGTTTGGGAACAGCAGGAAGCCTGGGTGGATGTAATGAGTGAGTGGTGGAGGTCGGACATACATATGGCGCAGGCTGGTTGCCACGCTTCCGTCAGTCTACCCCAGGGCAGCTGGGGCTACAATAGTAGCTTACCAACACCAAATATGGAGTGAATGAATAACGCATGGAATTGTGAAAGACTGGACGGTCTGTGATCTTGGCCCGTCTGCTGAGGGACTCCTTCGGCCCTGGGTCTCTATAGCCTGTCCGTCCATGGGAGTGGATCTCTCCTGCTGTGGTTCTCCCCAAGGTTTCTCTTTTCTCCCCCTGGGTTTTTGAGTTTTTCCTTGCCGTGCTGGAGAGTCTAAGGACAGGGAACACCCGCGCCTCTCGTCGCCACCCACTGCTGTTTGGACTTTGTTTGCCTGGATACTTGATTCGCCTGAACTTTCCATTGTCTTGTTTACGGCTCTGTTTTATTGCCTTAATGTTCGGCGCAGCCCTATGAGGCAACTCCTGTTGTGATATTGGGCTATACAAAACCATTGATTGATTGATTAAAGCGACTTTGAGCGTCTGAAAAAGCGTTATATAAGACTAATACAGTATTATTATTTTCCTGTATATTACAGCTTCACTAACAGCACTTCCCATTTTTGGAACAGTTTGGTCGAACAACAAACCATAGCAAATCTTAACACAATTCTTCACTCTAACAGCTTCATCAACCCTCACCTCTCAAGCTCACTCACTCTCAGATAAAAAAAAAGTGCTATTTAAATCTAATATAAAGCTTTATTTAAACAGCTATTTCAAAACCAGCAACGAAATAATTGTCTAGACCTGGACTGATTGACACTGGGACTAACTCAGAATCAGAATAGGTTTTATTGCCCATGTTATGAGCGGGTTCACAACGAGGAATTTTACTCGGACTATACCAGGACTATACACAGGACTAGACTGAGTGAGACTACAGGACTAAACCAGGACTATACACAGGACTAGACTGAGTGAGACTACAGGACTAAACCAGGACTATACACAGGACTAGACTGAGTGAGACTACAGGACTAAACCAGGACTATACACAGGACTAGACTGAGTGAGACTACAGGACTAAACCAGGACTATACACAGGACTAGACTGAGTGAGACTACAGGACTAAACCAGGACTATTAAGGACTGGACCTGGACTGAATGAGACTAGACAGGATTAATGTCGAACTTTGAAAGAAACTTTAGTGAGACGCCATGGACGCCAGCTGCACTTTCTCTCTCCCTTTTTGCCGTCGACCTGAGATCTGCATCTCTTTCCCCTGTGACCCCGAAGACTAACTTGCTTTGGCTGAACCTCTTCATCTCTTTCTCTGTTTCAGTGAGGAGGAAATGTTAGGACCAGATGGACTGTGTCAGGCCAGTGGTTCCCAAAACGTTTTGGAGCCGTGTACCCCCTGAAGCTTTAGGTGACGAGTCACGTACCCCCCACTTTGACACGATGATATAAAATATCGATTAAATATCTATTTCACACTCGGGTCCAAAGCAGCTCATGAGGTTCGGTTTTAGAGTGGACACATTTAGGTCCAGAACCAGCTCTTCCACCTGCATAAACGCGTGTTTACAACATTCATTTGCGCAGTAAAGGATTCAATGTGTCAAAAAAAAAGTTTCAAAAAAGCAAACATTTTACTGAGGTCTGGACCAAGGGGGCCTCAATGGTAGAATGAAAGTACATATTGAAACTCTTACTTGGTCCCATGAGGCGATAGAGCCGCAGTTTCTCCACAATGTCGACAACAATCATTGAGAACAACACCAAGGAAACAGGCAGCTCTGTGAAGGAGTCCAGTCTCAGCCCTGCCTCCACCTGCACCTACAGATCGATAAGAAACAAAAGAGAAGTCAATATCAAGAGCTGCATCGGACACAAACACATTATGGGGAACAAAGCGAGTGGAAATTAGGCTTTTTGAGGACTTCCTGGCTAAAGTCCTATCCCCCCACAAGGACACTGAGAGGACTTTATGCATCACGATGATCATAAGACAGCGTTCAAATAGAAACTGGCTTTTGCTCTTATTACTACACCCACATTGCAGTGTTGTGCACCAGCAAGGTATTGGTTAATGGCCAACCCGGCGCGAGTTACTGAGTATCCCTGTCTCGTGATGAATGCAGTCACTGTCAAAGTCCTGCACAGCAAATCTCTAAAGAAAAAAATTAATTAAAAAAAAGATTTCTCAATTGTAAACAGTAATGTTGAGCATGTCTATTGAACCATGCTTGTTCATTGATAATAATTCTCACTAGGGGAGCGTAAAACTGCACTTTTAGCATGAACATGTTCAAAGACTGTGTCAGCCAATGTTTCAGAAATAGTCTTAATATTGTACCCTCGAGCTGGCGATTATGATCCCGAAACAAGGAGCAGTTGAGAGGACGAGGTAGACGAGGATTGTAGGTCTCCTGAAGACGCACGAGATGCATTAAAATGAGTTTATCACCATCATGACAATACATTCAATAGTCATTAATTATACAGGTAGTTTGATCATTTAGCCTGATACACTGAATGTGAAGCTTGATGTATTTCACTGTAACATATGGAGCAAAGGTCAGAAGCTGCAAATAAAATCACTATGTAAAGAAAATAAAAACTCTGAGACATATGTTGACGATCCCTTCTGGTGATGATGAAGGTTTAACACAGACGTTCTCACCATTGTGTGATTTCTGTGATGAACCTGCGCCTCTTCAGGACCATGTACTCCAGCGGGGCCCACGCCAGCAGCGTCACGGTGGCCACGTACGCCATGGACACGGCCACGATGAGCCAGTACGTGTTCATGTCCCCGCTGGTTTCCAACAGCACCCGGGCGAACCTCTCCAAAACCACGAAGACCGGGGCCACGAGGGCCGTGAACTCCAGAATCTCGAAGAAGAACAGTTTGATGGTCTTTCCCGACGGCATGGTGACTCCGGGGGGTCGCGCTCAGCTGCTGTGACTCTCTGACGGGCCGGGCATTGGACTCTGGACACCGGGCGGGCCGTATACTCTTTTAGTGTTAGTGTGAGTAATAACGCGGCCATGCTTGTGACTTTATAGGCGCACACAAAAGCGCAGCTGGCAAACAGGACGTTATGTAGCTGATACGTGCACGAGGGACAACACGTGCCCTTTCTCCAGTAAAGTAAAGAATATAAAGTACCGACACACCCACTCCTGTGCTGAAGGTGAAAACTCCCTCATCCATCCATGCACAGTGGCGAGAAGGCCCGAAGCAAGTCGTCAACTGGGAAAAGAAATGCAACAGCGGCGCCATCTGGTGTTCAGAAATGGCAACGCACGACTGAGGAAATGACAATAGAGGTGGAGTTTGCCTTTGACTGAAGAGGTTGTGAAAGAGTAGCCTGTTTGTATAACATTTAAGATTTAAATGTATGTAATTTATGTAAGATTTACATATAAGATTTAAAATAGGCCTATGTTCTGGTGTCCTTCTCACGGGGGCATTTCGACAGTGACACGCCACAAGGATTGTAAGGTGGTCACTGGTCCGAGGTCGAAGTGTCCCAAGCGTATACTCAAGTAAAAGTAACCTTGGAGAACATGTTACTGTGATTACTGCGAGTACTGAGTAACTATTTGTAAAAGTCTGATTTATGTTTCAGTTGTGACATAAATTATGAGAAATAAAACTTGTAGTAATGTAAAAATCCTAATATTTCCAAAGAAAATACCAAAAAAACATGTATTTAATATATACAGGTGCTCGTCATATAATTAGAATATCATGGAAAAAGTGCATTTACTTCAGTTATTCAACTTAAACGAATATATGATAGACTCATTACATGTAAACTGAGATGTTCAGCCTTTATTTGTTATATTATTTATTATTATGGCTCAGCTTGTAAAAACCCCAAATTTAAAATCTCATAAAATTAGAATATTTTGAAAATGGACTGTAAGCCATAATCATAAAAATTATAACAAATAAAGGCTTGACTTATGTCACTTTGCATATATTATATATATATCATATATTAGTCTCACATTTTAAGTTGAATTACAGAAATAAATGAACTTTTTCCATGATATTCTAATTATATGACGAGCACCTGTATATTAATAAAGAAAACTACATCCACTTTATATCGACAAGAAGCTTTTGTAACTTTGAAATTTACTCACTAATTTTTTTTTTTTTTACTCAGGTAAGAATAAAGATACTTTATTAAAATATTACTCAAGTAGAAGTAAAAACTACCAAATGATATAACTATACTCTAACCAAGCACTACCCGCCTCCAACACTAACACAAAACATCTTTCTGGAGCTATTTGAAGTAGACGCCTTGGATCCTAAACTTTGCCTTGGATCCTAAAATACAATCCACATCTTATGTCATAACTATCCCATTATCTCATAATCGGACCATCTTAACGTTTCTACACAATGTTATGTTCGGTCACAAACTACTAAAGCTGATGCGACTGAAAACTTTAAATGCATGAAATCGGACACAAAAAATGTTTGCGAAAGTCACCATTCTGTACATTTGGCCTGTTTTTTTTTTTATTGTTGATACCAATTAATAAGTATGGTTAAAAGAATACATACAAACAGCAGGGTACAGCTTGAGACGGTACATGTACAATAGTAGTGACAGTAAATTAAACAGGCAGCCTCTGAGTCTTGTACAACACAGTTACACTGGGCCACAGTGCACCGGTGTATTGCCACAATATGTTACACGTTCAAAATGTGTCACAGACTGGCTCCAAGTCATAATAATGGTCCCACAACAGCCGCCAGATGATCAATCACATGCCCTCTGTGACCCTACAGGGTATTAGCACGTTGTTCGACAATAGATCAGCAATGCATGTTTAGTTCAAGTTATCACAAATCACACAAGAACTGGTCTAATCGAGACGGGTCTAAATTAAGGTATTTTATGTGTGTATTTTTAATGATCATTTTCATGGAATTGTATCATCCAGGGCATTAATGCAAACTAGGACTGGACGATATGGCAAAAAATCTATTCATCTCGACCTTTGATACGCCTTTATTTTATCAGAACAAATACATGTAGCAGATTCATAAACTTAGACTTTTAACTTTTGTACAAACCTCAGCTTAAAACAAAACGCTTTCTTCAGTAACATTTAACACAGACATCTTTTACTGTCTCATACAAACTCCAAAACTATGTGCGGTTTCTTCTGACAAAGAAATGACGGTAAAGAAAACCTGACGATTATAAAGATTGCGATTTTGATTAAAAAAAAAAAAATCTCACAAATCGAATGAATCACCCCAGCTTTTGGATTGTTTGGCCCTGTATTCTCTTTCCAACCGCGGGTGTGAGTTTTACTGTTTACACAAAAATCATTTCTGTGACCAGATAAAGCAAAAGGGAACCCCCTGCAAGTCTCCGGTGCCCCCCGGGCTGGGGAGCCACTGCACTGGAAGGCATGGGGGCACATAGAAATAAAATATTTTGTGAAATTCAAAATATTAAAAGAGAAAACTAAATATAGAAAATATACAATTTATGCACATCAAATTAAATTGAAAAATATAAATACAAAAGTTAGTTTTGTCACGTTTGGAGCACGTGTTTCCAGTTGTTGTTTATAGTAAAAATTAAATTATATTGTTAACACTATATTCGAGTCAAGTCTTCATCCTCACACTTCCTTCACTGTGCACCATTTTCTAAACACATTTTTAATCGAGCAATTTCAACTCAATCGCAGGCGGGAGAAGCAGCAAACAGGAGAATGGTGAGTTTTTGAGTATTTTGATCTTTAATGCTTCGTCAACACTGTGACCGACCGATCGCCGAGAGATGTCCACAAATCCTGACCGTGTTGCCAGGAAGCTGCTAGTTATTCACATTTGACCTCATTATGGTACAACACAGAACTGTCCCGAGTGATTAATTCAAATATACAACTAAACAATATATAACACTCCTGTCGTGAATAATTACAGCCATCCTACGAGGTTTTTCTCCATTCAAAACCAACATAACAATTAAAAATATAAATTAAAATGCACTATGAATAAATGAGGCCTCGAAAAATACTTGGGGTTCAGCCCTTTTTTATAAGTGTGACTCCAATTTAGAAAGGTAGACTTCCCAATTTTAGGGTTGAATAGGACTGGAAATTAATAATTAGTTATAGTTAGTTTCGCCGAATGCCGTTTTGCAATAAAGTGTATTAGTCAAAGTTTTGCATCCGAGAGCGACTTGACACTTTTCCAAGCAAATACAGCCTTAAACGGGGTACACGTTGGATAGTGAACATTTTGTTACAGGACTAAACTAAAGTAAATTATAATTCAACCATAAGCCAGTCTTTTGTATGTCAATGCTGATACAATCATCAGCATTTGCATATGTTGGTGTTTTCCAGTCGTTATCATCGTGTATCTTTAAGAGTCTACCTTAAGGCTGAGACTTGAACACACTTGAGCTGTGGTCACTACTTACACAGTATATATATATGTATATATACACAAAAGTGATGTGCATGCTTTGCTTCTTGTCATTTTCTCCCTCAAAAAACAAACAAAAACAAAAAAGTGGCGTCAGTTTTCAGTTTTTCTAAAAGTCAAACAACATATACAGAGCAGTAGCTTATTTTCATAATAATTAATGTCCTTTTAACATTAGAATAAAAACGTCATGGTTAAGCCTTTGCGATCCATAGACATCCGGTTTTCTGCAGAGGATAAGGAGTGGGTGAGAAGGCTGCCCCCTAGTGTTCAGTTAGTGTATGATCAGTTGAGTTACGGCTACTATGGAAGATGCCAAATCGAGCATTACCACCTAATAGCAGGTGGTCTTGTGGTGTATTTTGTGTCCGGTGTTACAAATGGTGTTTGTATAGGCTCTCAGTCGTTCAGGAATTTTCCATCGAGGTAAGGATTTTTAAATTTTGCCAACTGTATTGAGGTTGATTGAATTTAGGACGTTTCACCTCTTTCTTCAGAAGAAAAGCCCCCGGAAGCCCCTTTAAAGCAGTACTAAGTAACTTGTTTACCTTAAATCATTTTCTTAGTCCCTCTGGAGGCAATACAAGTGTTAATGTGATGATTGGAGGGTCTTTCATCGCCCCCTGGCGTCTCTGGCCAGAAAACCACATTTGCAACTTGACTACCACCGGACCGAAGCAACCAATACACACTAATGGAATCACGAAGAAGCTAACAGGCTAACGGGCAAAGCTAACTGTGGGCTAGCGCCACTTAAACAGTATTTACAGCCAAGTTTGAGTGAAAAAAAATATTTCCATTGTGTAATTGGATGTACAATTTTCCTCTCTCCTTTTGTCTTTTCTGAAGTATTTACTCTCACGGACAATTAATAGAGTAAAAAACACAACATGCTACGACACCTGCAGTGGCGCTTATGGCCTCTAAGTGCAAGAGTTACTTAGTACTGCTTTAACCACATCCTTACACCTGTATTGTGTGTTTACGCTGAACTAATTTAACAAATGAAAACAATCTTCGTTCTGGACTGGGGCAAAACTCATGATCGTTCGTTCTCATTAACATTTTCAAAGTGCTGCTGCTCCTTCACAAACAATTGCCTCGTTTACTCCTCTCTCAAATCACTTTAGCTAGCATTAAAAGTATCGTTAGTGGCCGATAATGTGAGGTTATTTTTTTAAGATATATATAAAAAAAATAAAAGAAAAAAAAGAGTTGAAACGTCTGCAAGTATTTGAAAATATTTCTTAGAATGTGTGTGATCTTAAGAAGCACCTGCGTTTGCTTCAGTCCTGATCAAAAAGAGGTTGCAAACAATGACGGATTAAAACCAAGCACAACCAATAATGCATTCAAATCGCAAAGCGTTGACGAAGCTCCAACTTTAAATAGTGAGTGTTGGGGGCTGTCCAATTCTTAAGGCATCATACATAATCTGTACCCATTGAAGACAAAGCAACTGAAGCATTCAATCAATTTGTAATCACAAGCTTGGGGCAACAAATATTGCAAAACTGGATGGGTCAAGGCTCCATACTAACCTCGAAAGGAAATGAGTGCCTCCAGTATACTTATTCTTTGATAAAGTTAAACTCACAATGGTCATGCAAAAAGCTCTTTTTGATCAATTCTGAAGCCTGGTGTGTGTGAACGACTGCTGAGGTGAGGCCTATAGCAAGGCCTTCTCAAGGTAAGGGGCTTGTGGAGCGTCTGACGGTGCTATGCTCTGACCAGAGGAGGCGCTGTAGTGGGGCGGGTGCTGTAGTGCAGAGGGGTTGGGGCCTGGAGCTGGTCCCGGGGCACTGGCTGGGTTCTGGTAGGACTGGACTTCAGTGGGGGCCATGCTGCCAGGGGGCGCCGTGTAGACAGGGGGCTGTCCCATGTACATGTGAACATCACTGTAGGAGAGATAGAGGCTGTTGCTTGAATATTATCCCACATAAAAACACAAACTGGTGTCTATTGAGCACAGATACTTTTGTACATATTTTTCTTATGTACTCTTCAGGGATCTTAAAATATCAATAATAAAATAGTCCTATCTACAATAAGACCATCTCTATTGTCCTGAAAACAAGACACAAGGCAAAACAAAAGACGAATCGGTACCTAGGAGCTGGTTGACCAGGCATGGGTGCTCCAGCTGGGAGTTGCTCTACAGGAACACTGTAACCCTGGACCCCTGCGCTGCTCATGGCATACGAGCCAGAGGCAGGCTGACCCGGGTACACCTGAGCAGCGAAGAGAACGTCATCATAAATCCAATCAGTATTATCACATGTCAAATCTCACCTGTTGCGCTGCACTTCCGGGCGGCTGCATGTAGTACTGTTGGCTCTGCAGCTTAGCGTACATCGCATACACCGGATCTTCATTCATCAACTTGGCGTACAAAGAAAGAGCCTCCATCACTTTCACGTTGAGCTCCGATAACTCTGAGTGCTTCCTGATGGCAAACCACAACAATAAAACGCATTAGAACAAGTTTGTAATGTTTTTAATCGATCAGCAATAACGCACAGATCACAATCACAAACACATATAAGACGATTACAGCACCTGTCAGTGTCCTCTAACTTCTGGTCAATGAGAGGCCCCATTTGATTACAAGCGCCTAAGAAATGAGAAAAGAATGAGCGACCTCCAAAAAGTACTGCATATTAACAAATATTAAACTTACCTTCCAACTGTAGCAGCTCTACACCGTCTGACTGATTATCTGTAGGATCTGCACTCTGGATCATCTGCAGCAGATGGTCCATTTTATCCTAAAAGATACAAAACAGATAATTGCAAATCCCCAATTATGTCGGCTTTGTAGGTTACCGCTTCTTATGAAATCATCAGCATTAACAGACTCACCTCGTCTATGTACACAGGCTCCTGCTCTGGCTCTATTGTCTCCACCTGAACATCTTCACTGAACTGCACTGACTTTTTCTCAGTCTTTACTGTAAAATAGAACAAGGATTTTGTAGTTAATTCATTCAATTCTAAATTCCATATTTTGACATTTGGGCCAATAAAAGCATGTCTATAAACGTTATTTGTAACATACTAATTCATTCACAATAAAACTTGAACCTCGCAGCTGTCAGCTAATGAACAAAACCAGCTCAAAACATAATAAATGTGGTAAATATGTAGTGAAACTTACTCATCTCAGGCTCAGCCGTCAAATCAGCAGTTACAAAGTTAGAGGGGAATAAACCCACTCCCTGGTACGTTTCCCCTTTCCACCAGTTTGGATCACTGCACATAGAATTTAACATAAAACAAAAAAGCAAAGCAGTTTAATAACTAAATATACAAATGCATTGTTAAACTGCCTTGCATTGTACCTGTCATCTAGAATAGTAATGATTTCTCCAGACTTAAAGGTGAGCTCGTTGTCCTCAGCAGCCTCAAAGTCGTAGATGGCGCGGACTTTCCTGCCGTCAGCCTTGTGTGAGGAGAGCAGGCCTGAGGTGCTGGGGTACAGACTGGACAGAGCGGTCTGCGGCCGCTGCTCCTTCAGGGACAGTTCAATAGCTACAAACAAAGAGTGTGTGAATCAATGTGTCTGGTTGTGAAAAATAAAACATCAAAATGTGTAAATAAACATAGAAGCACAGATCAGGTTCTTACTAATGAATGCTAATTTGATCAAATAAATTGTTTTCTTCTGTAAGATCATAGATTTTGATTTGAAGCATATGACCAAATGTGACCAGTCACAGAACCCAAAGACACAAGTCGTTTTGGGGCATTATGAGATAAGAACAGATTGTTAAAGTGTAGTCTCCAAGCTTTCCAATGATGTGTAACACATGGAAATCTGATAATATTTGGAGGTGTAGCGGTGATTTGAAGTTGGCAATTCCCAAAAAACCAAAGGGGTTTAAACGGCCTCTGAAGTTTTGGGCCATTCTCACCTCTCTGCTGTTGGGAGGGACAATAGGGCTCATTTACATCTCATTTGGATAAGCCATACCCCCTGTCAAACTCCCCCTCAAAGCACTAAAGCACAGGGAGGGAGCACAAAGGTTACTGCTTCCACAACAAACCATTGTTTACCAGTTTCATTATGTGTATCTGTTTTATTTTTGGTTTCATTTATTGATCTCACCTCACAGCAGAAGGTTGTTATTGTTCTCTTACATTTTTTTATATCAATTGATAAACTGTCACTGGCTTGAGAACGTGTTGTGTAACACATGTAACTTTTATGTTAAAAATAATGTTAATGTTCAAATCAAAAACAGTGATATATTATATACGGTATGAGTATGAATCGTTTTTATTGCCATTGTTGTTTTTTGCTAATGATAAATAATAAGCAATATACTATTGAAAATAAAAGTATATATCAATTAATAAAGCAAATCACTCAAACATTGCTTAGAGAGCGCTTTTCATACAAGAATGATGAAAGATAAGTTTACAATAGAGGTTTACAAATTGTTTCTATGACAATAGTGAGTAACTACTTTGTCAATATTGAAATAAATCTACATTTAAACTAAAAATGAATCTTATGAATTCCCCCTACCTTTAGCCAAGTCTTCCTCCTCTTTTTTGGTTGTTGCAGTGGCCGGATCTTTTGCTACCAAAGCAGGGCTTGCCTTCGCCTGTTCTGCGGCCTATGAAAATGGTAATATTTGTAACAAAATTGCTGAGGTAAATACCAAAGCTGTTTACTGTTCCTGGACTTACCTGAGAGCCCACAGCGGGGAAAGTGACCCCTTGTTCTCTGAGATTTTTGATCATAGCTGAAATTAGACTAAGTTGGGGATCATTGCGGAAATCTTCAGCCCATTCTACCATCAGGGCCTTTAGTTTCTCACATACTTTAGGATGACCCTGAAGATTAAAGACAACAGTGTGTAATTGGTAAAGTCTTGTAGAGATCACAGGCATAACAATGGTAAAATGAATATCAGAATGAAAGCAGCGTTGATACCTTGTTTAAAACACTACTGACTTCACTGGCAAACTCCCGAGAACACACCTCCAGATGGAAGATTTTGCCACAGTTTGAGACACAAGCCCCAAGAAGCTAAGAGGGAAGAATAATCATTTCAATCAAATATGACCAGAGATACAAACACACCACAAAATAGGTGCCAAACTATTTGGTGCTTACAGTGAGTGCCTGCATGGCCACATGGGGATCCTTGTGGTTCACACGTCTCATTATGGACCGAAGGCATTCCTTTGGCCTACAAAGATATTGTTTAAATGTTTGAATAAATCATATCGATACACCAGTGAAGTAGACAATATAGACGGTTTGCTAACCCAGTGCGTGACTGTCCAATCTTATCACATATGTCCAGGATGAGGCCCCAGTCCTCAGCTGTATTCATTTCACTGGTCGCTTTCTCTGTAGGAGAATAACTTTGGTTAAAAGACCTGAGAAAAGGTGTGGCTATGAGCTCATAAAAATAATGGTCAAGTTCAGTTTGATCTTGTTTTAGCCATACAAACAAGCATATCGTGATACCCTTGTATTTTTGAATGTTGCCATCATATATTTACCATATGATAAACTTTTAGTAGTTTAACAGTTAATCTCAGTTAATCTATCCTTTGTTCTATCAGCTGGATGTAGACACTTCTCTGACAGCTTGAAACCACATTATCTGACATGCCCACTAAAGCAGCCGATTGTTTTGTTACGGATACAATAAATAATAGATTATAAACCAGTTGAAACAGTGTCATACACCTTTTGTGCAAAACACAGAATGTTACGGCTTTTTAGGGACATCAGCAGCTACTAGCAGAGGCTGCTAGCCACCTACATTTACTCTTTGTATAGAGCAAATCCCAGGCTTAGTGAACATTGTGATGAAGTAAATTAAAAAGCAAAAACACACAGCAACTGAATATACCTGTCTCACTGTATGCGAAGATCACATTTATGAGAATTAACAGGACAACCAATGCTTTATGAGACTAGTTAGCCGACAACAACAGGCAGCCTCCCGAGACCCCAGCCTCTTCATTACTCACCCACATCTTGATCAAAAGGGTTAGTCGTGAAGAGAGGCATTGCTTATGTCTTGACGACTTCTTATAAGTGTATTTTCCTCTGCACTTTATATCACGGGAGAATAAATCATAGTAACTTCATGAGTACAACTGGATGTTAGCCTCTTCTCTGGACAGACGCCGCTCCACCAGACGGCAACAAGCTAGGCATTGTGGGTAATCAAAACAATCATCCAGAAAAACGCAAATGCCCTGGCTTTTAATTTACAATCGTTCTTACTTAAGTCGAATGCCAATTATCGATGCAATGTTTATTATCAATAACAAAATATGGACGCAAAATCACTCTCCTTAAAAATAATATGTCATCGTCAGGTGACGGTCATCACGTGATGATATCACGATGACGTTTTGCTACTACTGCATCATGGGATTTGAAGTTGAATGAGTTCATGGCTGTGTAAGACAATGGAACTACTTTTAAACACGTTACAGCCTTTTGAGTAGGCTATATATTAGATTTTTACCCAGAAACATTTGAATGCCATATAGTTTTAAGCTTTTTTATTGCTGTCCTAACATAGACTTAATTTGATCTCCCTTTTGGGGAACTCTCAATCTTTTGGAGGTAAATGATTTGTTAACCATTGTCGGGATCCGGCGTGCATAATGGGTGTGTTCCGGTAGCTGCTTTGACCTGTTCCCCAATCCATCACCCCAGTAAAATATCATAATGTTTTAATAGTCTAAATAATAAATACGTTATACAGCATCTTTACCACTTTATTGTTTTACATGGTTTGGGTTGACCTTACACTTGATTCATTTATAAATCATATTATGAGCCCTAATACACACAATGTACATTATTGCATAAACATGAATAAAATCAGCCACTCACTCAAAAGTAACAACTGATTAGATAAATTATACCAATAAAGAAAATTCACATATTTGGCATATTTGACGACAGCTCGCTGACAAAGGAATTCTATGAAGAATCATTTGGGTCTAATTAAAAAAAAAAACTTAAAAAACAGGCATTTATAAAGATAGCGTTGAAAGCAGTCTATATGAGGAAGGTTTGCAGTCATTTAATGGGAAGTGGGCACTTTAAGGGTGTCTGGAGTCACAGCTTAATTTCTGTGTATGATCAAAAATACTAGTACACATTAAGAGTAGCTTTATTGACAGCATAATTTCACATGTACTATGTGCAGAACAGAGTAAAAAAAAGGGTTAACACCATTTGCTACTATTTACAGATACTGTAAACCTGTACAACATAAGGCCTTTTACTTGGTTCATCCAAGTTAGATGCAAACAATCCCCTGTTTTCACCACACGCTCCATCCCAAAAGCAGGGTGCCAGCCTGTGCTTGTTTTGTCCTTTGCACCATATTGTTGTAAAGTGCCTTCTTGACCTGCCAGTGCCTCTTCCATGAGACTGACTATAACAGAGTCTTCTAGTCAACACTAGAGCTCCTCCTTCATCGGTGTGGTCCAAAGACAGCTCGCCCTGTCAGAGACCAGGGCTATAAAACAGGAACATCTACTGCAAAGACAAGAAAACCATCTATTAAAAATGAATCATTAAGTCATAAAATCACAAAACTGTAATATGCATGAACTGTCCTGAAGGATGGTTGTAATACATTGCGAGAATGATTTCTGGTTACAAACTTAAACTGAATATCTCTCCCTAAAACAATGGCATGAGGTGGAGTAAACCCTGGACAGCTCAGGTGACGCAATGATACACATGAGGCATTTAGATTCACCAATTTATAATTGCGCCTCCACAGATTTACATTTTACGATCTTTACACCTGATCCCTCTCTTTGATCAAATTGAATAAATATTTATAATGGGTCCAGACCATCTGCGGTGCGTTCACAGATGAAGCCAATGCGGTCGGTGCAGTAGAAGTCGTTCCAGTTGGCTTGGTGAATGAGTCCGGCACAGTCCTCTCCATCCTCATGTCCATGGGTCCAGTTATCAGGCTGCCCCGGCTTCCACTTTCTGTAGGACAAAAAACACCGAAGCGAAATGAAAACAGAAATCTATTGTTATAAGATGTGGTTAATTATTGTTCTGTCAACTCACGTGAACGCAGGCATAGTGCCATCCACCCATTTCCACACGTTCTCCTCCTCTCTGTCAGTGAGGCCCAGCCAGAAGTACGTCTTCCCAGCTATAGTGCTTTTGATGAATTGCTACGTGCAGAAAAAAATAAACACATACAAAATATACTGAATATTTTATATGTGTTTTATTTTTTAGAAATAAAACAGTTTTACTGAATATAAACTACCTGTTCATCATTGTCATTGATTATCAGCAGATGAGACGAAATGTTTGTACAGAACTGGTTGGCCTCATCAAAATTGAGTCTTTGAGAAGCAGTCGAGATATAATAACAGCTTCCTCTCCACTTTTTAAAGTTTGGTGGACAGCCTGGAGAAAAAATGCACATAATCAGAAAATGTGTAAAAGTATCAATTTGTAAATGAAGCAGTAACTCACCGGGAGGTGCAGGAGTGGTGGCAGCGGGTTGGACCTGCCGGGCCACCGTACCTTCAGACGGCTCAGTGGCTGTTGGTTTAGGAGGTTTTGGGAGCTGTGTGGGCCGAGGCTGTGGGATCAGAGGAGGCGGGGCTGGAAGTCCTGGCAAACCCGGAGGACCAGGTGGACCGATGGGGCCAACGGGGCCCCTCGGACCCTCCAGACCTGCAGGCCCCGTGGCCCCTCTTTCCCCTGGTTCTCCAGGGGGGCCCTGGAGTCCGGTGAGCCCATCCCGGCCTGGCTGACCTTGAGAACCAAGGTCACCTTTCTCTCCTGGTGGGCCGGGCCTGCCGCCAGCTCCTCTTGAGCCTTTGGGACCAGCAAGACCTCGAAAGCCGGCATTCCCCTGTGGACCGACAGCACCGGCGGGGCCAGGAGCTCCTCTCTCTCCTTTAGGTCCCACCAGCCCCGCTGTGCCTTTGTACCCTTTGTCACCCTTGGGTCCGCTCTGTCCAAAAGGGCCCTGTGCACCCCTGTCCCCTTTGGCGCCCCTCGGACCTGGAGGACCTGAAACATTGGAGGGGTAAAAAGACTGAGGTGAGTATTGGAGGATATTCTCAGATCTTACATGTGGGTGAGGCTGCTCTGACCTTGCAGGATGGTGAAGTTGGTGATGAGCTGTGAGTGCTTGCTGTCCACCAGCTTCATCTCACTCATGACGTTGGACAGGTTGTTCACCTCTTGGTCCAAACGTGCTATAAGCTCATCCTGCTGTGTCTTTAGATCTCTGCTGTCGACTCTGGCCTCTGTCACGCTGCTGTTCAGAGCCACTATGAGGTCCGTGTGCTTCATCACTGTCTCTGCACACGCCCTCATCCCGTTCAGGTCAGAGCTGATGGCCCCCAGCAGCTGCGAGGAGAAGCTCACGTTCCCTGTCACCCGGTCCATTTCGTTTTCGTGCCGATCCAACCGTACCTCCAGCCCATCGAACCGCGCCGATGTGCTGTTGTCGTGGTCTCTCTGGCGGTCCATCATCTCCCGGAGGCTCTGGTCGTGTGTCTCTGTAAGGGCTGAGGCGTTTTGGATTTGACTGGCTAAAGTGTTGAGCTGCGCCCCCAGATCATCCAGCACCTCTCCGTTGGAGCGGGTCAGGGCTGAGTTGTTGGCCGCTAACACCTGGAGGTTCTGGACCTTCTCTTTCAACCATTCGGTGTCAGAGCGAGCCTGCCGGGCGGTCTGCTGCAAACCCTGGCGGAAAGTTCATGGTTAATACGCATCATTCACTAACTAAAGAGACAAGGGGGGACCCGCAACCGTACCTGGTAATCATTCTTCAGTCTCTGGACCGCCTGCCCTGCGTCCTCCACTGTTTTCTGGAGACTGGTCAGGATGGTCCTCTGCTGAGCTTGGCTGATGTTTAAAGCGCTGATCGTGACCTTGCTCTCGCCCTGCGCTTTCACCTGCGTCTGTATTTCTGACTGCAGGTACGCCGTGTCTGTCTGCAGATTGTCCAACATGGCGCTGTAAGAGGTCAGGGTCTGGTTCACGCTGCGCAGAGACGCAGCGTTGCTGTCCAGGACGCCCTGCAGAGACGAGTGGCTGCCCTGCATGTCGTCCCCCGTCAGTCGCAGCTCTTCCAGGACGTCCCGGTTCTTAGTGGCTCTCTGGGCAATCTCGTCTAACTGCCTCCTCAATGCCTCCAAGTCAGACTTAAATGTGCGGATTTCCCTAGTGGCGTTTATCGTCTTCTGCCCTGCCTGGTTACCTAAAATGTAACACATGGCGAGTAATGACTAGAATAACAACATATCAAATAATAATTACTGTATATACAACATTTTATAATAGTCAATACTGTTATATTAATATTGTCAATATTGGTTTGTATCATATATTGTGATATATATTACTGAAATGGTAATAAATGGTCACATGTAGCGCCTTTCCTGCTTTAGGCACTAGCGCTTTACATCAAGGAACCACTCACCCATTCGCGCTCCAGTGTACGCAGACATTACTATAACATGCACAATTGTAAGTAGGTTAGTGCTTTATTTGTCATTGTACAAGCGTACAATGAAATAGTGGTCAGGTATTAGTCCTGAGCCGCTGCAACTGAGCACGCCACCACTGTGGGCCAACCTGACCAGCATGTTTTATTTATTTATTTATAGGTTTATTTGGTCGGGACAGTGCATGTTAATGAACATACATGGGTCTCATGCGTGTAAACACGCCACACCGTTGTACATGTTCTTAGTGGTAGGGGAAACCGGAGTACCCGAAGGAAACCTATGCAGACACAGGGAGAACATGGAAACTCCACACAGAAAGGCCCCGTCCAGGTGGGAATCGAACCCGGGACATTCTAGCTGTGAAGCACAAGCGCTAACCGCTGCACTACCGTGCCGCCCGCGGTGCAATGGCGGGTTTGGTTGTAGGGGAAACTGTAGCACCCAGAGGAAACCTGGCTGGCTGCCTTCAGTGCTCCACTGAAACAGTGCAGCGCCTCCGTTTTAGTTGGTTGCTAAAGATATAATATTTCAATACTTTTATTTTTTTATACCAGTAGTACCAAAACTTTTGTTTTTCTTTTTTAATACTATACTGGTATTGTTTAACGGTACCCAGCCTTAGCCACGATTGCTTACCATTCAATGTATTTATCTATATAGTACAGTATACACCTTAAAAACAATTCCCACCAACACTTCAACTCAAGTACTGTGAAAGGGCTTGAAACCACTGTTATTATCAAAACTTACCAAACGTCTTCAAATCGGTCTCCACTGCGTTGATTTTGCCTCCATAATTTTGCATGCCCTCTGTCACATTATCCATTCTCTGGACCACTGTGTAAGAAACACAACAAAGTAATTGTCAAAACAAACAAAACAAATTCTCTATTTGCCTCCAAGATCCTCTGCAATGTCAATCCCCAAACACCAGATGGCGTGCTGCTTTAGCGATACTGTCTGTGTGTTTGTCTCATTTCCAGCCTTCATGGGCAAAAATGCCAACTAACTTTCTGACACAATGTAACCAGGCAACTGGCAATCTACACGCATACAGACATGGTCAGATATTGCTAACATATGAAAACCTGGCTCTGAATGTCTTTCTCTTTATTTGCCATAATCTGTTTCTTGTCTGTGTGTGGGTGTCCAAAACTGACACCAAAAAATGTTCTGGAGTGTGCACCCTGAACTTTCACTGTTATCATTCCCAAAAATGACAAAACATGAAACAATAACAGGCCATTGAGACAAACGCAAACATATGGGGTCTATTTGGAGTGAGCTTCAGGGAATAGGATTATGCAACTCAAACCTGTTATCTCCAAATGGCAGGGTATTTGTTTTATAATTACTAAGAAGAACTAATAACAACTTGTTTAGGGTTTTGTGCATGTCTAAACCATTCATCAAGTGCATTTCTCCACTTTGGATATGCATAAGGTTGAATTATTGATTGTTATGTAAATGTTCAAATAGGGATTACGATGCATGACTAAAGGTCAGGCTGAGAGGCCTAATACTGTACTTAAGTGTTTTGTAATTTAAAGCCACATTGCGTAACATTTCACCCAATACAAAAATAGTGAAAGCATTTATTTTATGTCAGATATTTTCATAATTGAAAAAATACCTCATAAATGCACAAACAAACACGTGCCTTTGCTGTGAGCAGCTCAGCTCTCCTAAGACATGACTGCTGTAACTTTACCGGGAGTGGGTACGTCTCCAGCTCGTTTCCATGGAGATGTGACTAAAGTCAGCAGAATTTGAGATTTAAATAGGTTCAATTCTTGATTCTTTGATTACCCACTGCATTTTCTGTGTCGAGCTGGTCATTAGGAGCATATTTTGAACAGATGGCAACAGTATAGTCCAAAAAGTTACGCAGTGTGCCTTTAAGTACAGTATTAAATAACAGTAACGTTATAGTCTATTTTCTAGTCTATTAGGCTGCAAAAATACTATATACAGTATTAAAAACATCTGCTCCCTTTGTGGTTTTATTACAGATACAACGTTTTATCTCTGTAGCTTTAAATGTGTACATTTTGAATACAATATGAACATCATCAATTATTGGGATAACAATGATTTTGCAATTCCTTGTATAGACTTTAACGGAAGATTCTTAGCAATAAATGACAAATTAAGCCTTGAAGTACATGCAGAGCACCTTCCTGCACACATGAACTTACTGGCGACCCATTAAAGGTGCTATACCAACCCACAACAACAACAAGACAGAATCATCATGGGAAAACTGGAGGACCATTTTAGAGACTCGCCGCTTTTTTGCGAGTCAACCATACAAATTGCTACTGAGCCATAAAACCTTCCCATAAGTGGTTAAAGTGCGTGGTCATCTGGTGAACATTACAGCCCAAACCACAGAGATCATTATGTGCTTCACGGCTACACCAAACAAACAAGTATTCAAGCGGGTCTGACAGTGCAAAATACAAATACGGTAGATGTATCCTGTGTCTTGAAGAAGTGAAGCTGCATGACTTTACCGGAGGGAAGCCTGGACTGTTTTTTCTTATAGTCGGGACCTTGCTTGCGAGGCTGGGAAATGTAATATTACTCTTTATAAATTGATTGCACGTTGGCATCCTGGTTAAAGTAATATATATTGTTTTTGGTTGATGGGGGAAACCGAAGCACTTGGAGGAAACCCATCCAGACACAAGGGAGCACATTTTTGAACCTACCTTTGAATCCAAGCACGGCCACCGCGATGGTGAGCAGGGCACAGAGGACATACAGCAGCGCGATGGCGGCCCGTAACGCCCAGTCATTTTTACATTTGGTGCATTCGGTTCCCTCTTGAATGCCTGCAACAACAAAATGTAAATCAATTATAGTCTCTGCCTCATCATAACGGCATATTGCAATTTCTATATATTACAGTGTGTGTTTTAACAGAATAACGACAGAATAGGATTTGCCTTGCATAACAAAGTTCAATAGTGTCTAAAACAGGACGCGTTGTGCTAGTCTTCAGTCAAGTATCAATTGAAAACATTTGTTCTCGTGCACAGCCAATAACTCAGTCACTATAGTACTATAAACATGTGTTAGCCATATGACATTGCAACAGTTGTGTTCATCAAGCTTCATCAAAACAAGATATTTTTAGATCATTTACGTCAGCGTTTCCCAACCGGGGCACGGGGACCCCAGGGCGTACGCGAGCACTTAGCAGGGGGATCTTGTAAAAATGTCAGATCTAGAAAGTAGCAGTATTTCAATATTATTTTTAAAGAAAAGTAAGTGCGTAATCCGCCGAACCCCACAAAAAAAAACAAGGCAAATATGTGCAAAAGTGTCCAGGAAAACAATGTAGAACACAGAAACCACAAATGCTCTTTGCAGAAAAAGGCAAAAAACACAGCTGTACCAAGAGAGGAGATTGCCTCTTGTTTACGTGTTTGCCATGACATCGCCAAAACTTCTTTTAATGATAATTTGCAGTAAAAGATTTAATTTCATAATGTTTTTGCTTTATTTTCTAACACAATACACAACTAAATACCAATAAATGAGTTTATCAGATAATTTTAGAAATAGTTGGCTGCACCTTAGTTTAGGCGGTATTTTGAGTAGAAATGAAGGGCTCATGGGGAATGCGAAGGTTGGGAACCACTGATCTATGTCCTGTTTGAAATGCATGTTTTCTCTTTTTTCCTTGTAGGTAAAACGAAATGTGAAAGGAATACTAGCACAACATAATAGTGCTTTTTGAGGGAGTTATTTTCAATTTCAATAATACTTATACGTTATGTAATTAACATTTCACAATTATTGACACCAAGAAAAAAACATACTTTTCATATACACTGATTTTGTCTCGTGAAGTATAGAACATAACTAGCTTTATAAATGACTACAATAACCTCGTAAGCATAACTGGTGTGCCCTTGGTCAAGATGATTAGCCCGCCTAGCCCGGTGTGTCGGTCTAAAATGGTTCAAATGGGAGAGAGGTTCCTTGGTGGCTCTCTAACATCATATGTGGTTATTCTATGTTGTAACTATCAATTAGAGAAGAGACAAACGTTTAAAAGTGTTTTCCCTTTCAGACCGTGCCTTTAATTAGGTTAAACCTGCTTCCTATAAGTAAAGTGACGAAATGCCAAACATCCTAAACATGCCTCTGTGCAGGATGTTTGCTTGACATCATTAAGTCTGACCAAGGAGCCTCGAGTGGCGTGGTCCCCGGGCATGCTGGGAAATACTCTCGACATGAAATAAACCGTGTTCTATCTTCATAGGCTCCAGACCAGATCGGGCGAAGGGCAAGGAATGCAGAGACCTGGAATACTTAGTTGGGTACTGTATATCAAGGGGGAAATTGTTCGATAAAGAAAGCATTACCAGCAGGATGAATATTAGGGTAGTATGATTTCCAAAAAATAACTGTGTCTAACTTGTGTTCAAACAACAAATTAGTGATTGCATAGTTTAAGATGTTTTTGTTCACATATTTGACCTAAGACTCTCCCCGCCTCCTAAAGAAAACCTTTGTGTACCAAAGTCTTCCTGTTTGTGGCTTGTATGTAATCTATAGCCCTCTTTTCTCCCTGCGAGGGGTAGGTCTGGCCCAGCAGTGGGGCACACATCTGTCCAAACATCTGACCACCTCAAAGAGTCCCAGCCGGGGAGCTAGACCTGAACCAACAGTCTGAGTGTGGACTAAGTGACAGAGCTCCACTGGTCCAGGGCGCCCGCTGCTTTAAGGACAAGCTCACACTGAGTAAACAGGGCTCTGAGCGGTCAGCGGCGCAGATGTGAAGGGGACGCCAAAACAACGCCAGATGTGATCAGGACGGTGCGTTCAAGGTCTGCACGGTCAGTGGATCTTAATGACTGTGTTTCTCAAATACAGCCACAGACAAAAACATTACGGTTTAATGCTCTTGCCCTTGTGTGGGGGTGACAATGGCCAGAGATCCAAAGGTCAGTGGTTCTAGGTAAAAGCTCCGACCAATACTGTTGCTGTGCCTTTGGGCAAGACACCTCGTCATTGTACAAGTGAGTGAGGGGTCGTTAGAAGAGTTAGTAGTTTAGCTTCCACCAGTCAACCCCAGAGCAGCTGTGGCCACGTACGTATTGCTACAAGTGTGGGGAGAGAACGGATAACGCATGACCAAGTGACTTTGAGCATCTGGAAAAGTTTAGAATCGTGTCAAATCTAAATGACTCATTGCAAGTCTTGATATCTGTTAAATAACAAATGCTCTCACAACTGATCAGCAATTAGATTGGGGTAGGAAGCGTAAGGCCCGGGGGCTAAATCCGGCCCTCCAGTATGCACCCTTCTGGCCCATTAGATGGTTTTGATAAATATGACCCTGTTAATGACTACAAAAACAAATAAATAATGTCAATTCCAAGGACTCCCAGACCCCCTGTTTAGTAAATGTAGCCAACCAACACAACCCTAATGATAGAGTTTGAGTTCGCTAAAGCAAACTGGCCTACCCCTGAATGAAATAATGGTGGTAAACTTTGAAAACTTGCTTAACAAACGTATTTACAGCAGAATAAACTAAGGCCAAGACATGTGCCGTGGAACATTGGAGCAAAAAGAGCATTTCTCGGCAACAGTGCTTTCCGTTGAAGGGATGTGAATATTCTCTTTGGCTTGACTTTGACACTCAAGCTCCTTCCAGATTCGTAAGATTTTCCTAACGCTGTCACACTCGGCGTTCTGCTCCCCCGCAGAGCCCGAAAAGGAAATCTACTTGACGCAGACTAAATACTAAATAATATACAGTACGGACAAAATATACAATAAAAATAGATCCAAAATCTGGTTAATATTGATTTTATGATAGAATAGTACTGACTTTGGGCTCAGTACTATGCAGATCGGTATCTCTACTTCACAATAAAAGTCCAGCTTTCAAAATAAATTGTCTCTCTGCATTCTTGGTTAGATTAAATGACACAATCTAGTAGCTCATTAGTGACTGTGTCCGTCAGGTTTCGTGCTATTGTGGTTGCACGTCGTCTTCTAGCTGCGCAGACATGCTGACAGACTGGCGTTGAGAACGGACTGAAAACAGAGTCCTGAATAGTGAAAAACGGCTGGTGAATGTGAACTTGTTAAGGAGTTGGACAGAAGTCAGGAAGGCCCAATACACAGGCTGCTGGATCAAAGCCAGGTTCACCTCTTCAGGGAAGTACTGCCTGAAAGAGAGAGCTGGGAGCTGCAATCAAACAAAGTCCGGTTTAGGTCTGTGTAAAATCAAGGTATCGCCACAAGAACATGAACATTAAACTCTTATTGTTTGTATTATTGTATAAGTCTTTATATTCACAGATTATTCAATATCTTTTCTATTGCTTAGTCTGTTACTGAGATGACTTAACTACTTTATAATTTGTCAACCAAGATGTAGTTTATTTTAACCTCTGAACCAAGCACATTTTCTCCAGTTTGGCTTTACCCAAATCTAAAAGCTTCTCTTGGCCTTAGCTTTCAAATGAATCATTACACTGACCTTATGGATTTGGGTAAAGCTTAACTGGAGAGAATGCACTTGGTTAAGGCGAGGGGTTAAGAGGTTAAGGACACTGTACCATTGCGAGACAAGGATAACAGTACAAAGTGAAGCTACAAAGCGTTTTTGTTTATCATTGTCTTATAAGACCTCACTAAGAGTACACAGCACTGTAGAGCTTAATTTATTGCGCCATATAATCCCCCTTTGTTAAGCATAAAGTACTTAAAATGCAGTTTCCTGTCACACAAGAGGTCCCTCTGAATTTAAAGAAGAACTAAGTAACTTGTTTATCTTATTAAATCCTTTTCGTAGTCCCTCTGGGGGTAATACAAGTGTTAATGGGCGTCTCTGGCCAGAAAACCACCCTTGCAACTTTCCCTGCCACCGAGGCGGAGGCCCAATACGCACTAATAGAATCACGAAGAAGAAGCTAACAGGCTAACGGGCAAAGCTAACTGTGGGTTAGCGCCACTTAAACAGTATTTACAGCCAAGTTTGAGTGAAAAAGATTATCTCCATTGTGTAATTGGATGTACAATATCCCTCTGTCCCTTTGTCTTTTCTGTCAGCGTAGTATTTACTCTCACGGACGATTAATGAGTTAAAAAAACACAACATGCCACAAACCCTGCAGTGGCGCTCATGGCCTCTAGGGGCATGAGTCACTTAGTTCTGCTTTAACACATAGCTAGAGGATTTGGCTGTTGTGCATGTTTCTGGTTGATGGGGGAAACTGGAGCCCCCTGTGGAAACTCATGGTCACTTCAACACAAAGGCCTGAAGTGGAATTAAAATCTTCTTCTGTGAGGCGGGCGCACCCACTCATCACCGTGCCACCAAAAAAAAAAGCGCTTAAAAAGGCAACAACTTCACAGCATTGCAATTTGTGAAGACGCACCAATGCGCGGCTCAATTCTGGTTTCCACAAAATACACATCACTCAATCATCTTTAGAAATGAGACAGAAGAGAAAAACAAAGTGACAGCTCCAGCGCAGCCTGGCGTCTGTGCAGCAGCTGTGCTCCATTTGGTCTTGACTGTATAAAAACAACAACAGTGGTTTTACTTTCCCCCCTGTACCTGCCGCTGGATTCGCCCCGCCCACAACCAACAGTGGAAAACTGTGCCTCCACAAAGACGTCCTGTACAACGTCGGGCCTTTCTGTGTGAAGCCTCTTTGTGCCACTCGTTAATACTACATTACATACAGTGACTGGGCGCTACCGCAGGAATTCTCTCACTCCATAGCCGTCCCCTGAGCGCAAAATGAAAGTCAGTTAGGAGCCAAAAAGGAGCCAGTATAGCACAGTCCCAAATGCACATCTGGAGAGACGGCCCAGTGCCAGCCGCTCGGCTTTAGGTCCACAGAAAGCAAACACCGTATTTCTTCTCTTTCAACGCTGCTTTATACACTCACCGTCTGTCTGTGAAGCCTGAAATTGTGGTTTCAAAATTGGTTCGGCAAGATTAAAATTGTCCACAGAAAAGAAAACATTTTTGAGTAATTTTCTAAATGCAGCCTACTGGAGGATTTCTTCAAAAACAGTAACTTTTAGTTATTTGGCAGCATAGTGGTCGGGTGTCTCTTCTCATAGCTTAAAGGGATATTTCAGGATTTTTGACATTGGGCCTCATTTCCTAGTTATCCAGAGTGTTGTTGATTTCTGGAGATATTTTTTATCTTAAATTCATGCAGTTCTTATATTTGAAGAGCTTAGTGGCGCTAGGCTAATGCTAGGCTAACAGATTTCTAT
Organism: Proterorhinus semilunaris; assembly: GCA_021464625.1. Taxonomy (NCBI): domain Eukaryota; kingdom Metazoa; phylum Chordata; class Actinopteri; order Gobiiformes; family Gobiidae; genus Proterorhinus; species Proterorhinus semilunaris. Next base: position 24,213,539 of record CM038358.1, on the reverse strand, counting down.
GGTATCAGCAACCCTGCATTAAAAAGAGTCTAACCCACTCCACAGTGCACCTGAGGTAAATCACTTATAACGCCAGACTAACGATATAAATGTCTGTGTCGATAGAATAATTAACCATTTTGCATTTAAAATAACTTATATTTGAGCAGCATCAGCTTCGTGGCTGTAAGCTAACGCAGTGGCGGAGTGATCTGCAAGAAAATAGTCCCTCAAAATGCGGTAATTCATGTGATACAAGGTCAGTTATATTTCAAAAAATATTCTATTGACACAGACATTTATATGGGTAGTCCAGCGTTATAAGTGATTTGCCTCAGGTGCACTGTGGAGTGGGTCAGACTGTTTTTAATGTAGGGTTGTTGATACCATAGAAATGTGTAAGCCTAGCATTAGCCATGCGCCACTAAACTCTTCAAATATAAGAACTGCATGAATTTAAGAAACAAATATCTCCAGACATCAACAACACTCTGGATAACTAGGAAAGGAGGCCCTATGTCAAAAATCCTCAAGGTTCCAGGTTTGATTCCATAGTAGGCTAACCCTCCAGCTAGAGGTAATCCTGACCAAGATCCCGGCTTAAGAGATGGTTCCCCCACTGCAATATGATCAAGGTTAAGGCGTATTGTCCCCATAGGGAAATTTGTCCTCTGCATGTGAACCATCATTTGATGCTTCTGGGGCAACCCGTAAAGAGCAGTGTGCCGCTGCTTGCAATTTGGGTAAAGTTGAACTGGAGAATATGTGCTTGGTTAAGTCCGGGGTTAAAAATAATTCCCTTCACACCCACATGACGCATAATAAACCAATGCATATGAATGTATCAAAAGCTTGGCATTAGCATCCAATACCAGGAACCTGATAAAATGACAATATAAATGGGTATTACAAAGGGTTCAGCACAAAGCCATGTACTGTGTTGTTTTTTTTAATAATTATGTCAAACACATCAAACAAACATAGCAATTACTGAGACTCAGTAATGCACTGATCAACCAAAGCTCTAGTATTGGAGTTTTGGTCATGTGACAGCGGTGACCTGAGGGAGCGGGTTCCCTCGGGTCAGCGTGCCCTCCTCTGGCCCCTACAGCGCCCCCTGTATTTACAACCAGCATCAGGGATTTTAACAAGTCAACACTGCGTGGACAGGAAGTCACCACTGAGACAAATTGCTCCGGCACTGAGGCTCTCGGATCGCTGAGCTGGCCCCGCATACCTCTGTGTTCTGCCGCTAACAGGTTTATGGCACTCGAAACTGGGATTGGGGGTCGCGGCAACATCTGGGTGCAGTTACAGTGGAGCCGAATCAAAGCGCGAGGGCAAACATTTGATATGTCTCCCTATGCCTGCCGACATCAGAGCTACGACCAACAAAGAGCATATACAGTAGGCTTACCCTCAAGTCAGCAAAACATCTGAGGTGCACCAACTTCCTGATTATCATTAAAACAACAGTCTAAAGTTTATAGAAAATCACATGAAAAATCGCAGGCAGTGGGCAGCATGACTGAGCAAGAAGATCTGCCCTCATTAGATGCATAAACGTATTTGCTCAAAGTGCCCGAGGCTGACCAGGCCAAAAAACACAGTCTTTGAAGATGAAGGCGATTATGGACAAAAGGGTGCATGGCATTGTGGGGCACGCTCTGCAGCTGAGACCATCAGCACCAGCGCACTGGATCTGAGCTGTAAAAACTAAAAGAATGTTAACAGGAGCGCATCAGAGTCATTATCTTTGACTATATTACGCATTGTAATCTGTAATAGATTGTGAAACTTAATTAGGGGACACTGAAGTAGGGATTTTAAAGGGGCTTTTTATTTGCTTAGCTGGATGAAACCTACTCAAAGGGAACTAGCTACATTTGCAGACACAAACTGGGGCCTCAATCAATAAACCATGGATCTAAAGTTGTTCCCAGCTCTTGTCGTCAGTTTTATGCTGTTGCATATTGTTGTTTATAGTATATAGTGCTACAATTCCAAATAGTTCAATATGTTAACATGTGTAGAGCATTTCATGTATGCGAGTGGTCCAAGTCCATCATTTCTGGAGAACTGTTTTTAATTTTACTTAAAAGGCACATTATGCAACTTTGCATGTGGGAAAAAGTTTATATTTGTGTGTATTTGACCTAGAGGCTGTATGAGTGGTCAGCACGGCCTTTACTTTCCACCACAGTGGTCTCTTCCACACTCCAGGATCAATTGTTTTGTACGTTTTCACTGATGACGAACCCTCCCACCAGAAAACCTACAAAACAATTGATCCTGGAGCATTGAAGAGGTGATCATACAGCCACTAGGTCACTACAAGGTCAAATACATACAAATATCAACTTTTTTTCCCGCATAAAAAGTTGCATAATGCACCTTTAACTTACAGTATATGTAGAGAATATATGAAAGTCACAGATTTGCTATTCACAATTTTAAACCTGATTAGTTACACAGACTGAATATTCATCAGCTATATATCATATGACTTAATTCTGTAGTAAGTAATCATAATCAGAAATCTTTTTATACCAGCCCCAAGCCTGGGTCAATTCAAATTGCCATCACATGGTCAACTTTTTACAACTTTAACATGTAAATCAATGAATACTAGGGAAAGGATTTACAGACAGGAAAATTGTCTTAAATATCGCTTTTCCACCTTGATCAGGCCCAAAGCGCTTTACAACAAAGAACCAGCCATTCACACGCTCATATACACAATGTACGCAGGCACTGGAGGCAAGGCGTGCCCAAGGACACAATGACAGCATGCAATTGCGGGAGCCGGGATTCGAACCCCTGACCTCCCAATCATGAGACCAACTACGCCACAGTCATCCCAAGAATTAAGAAAAGGAATTTACTTTGTAAATTGTTGCACGTGGACCCTTTTGTGAGGGAAAATGAGTGCCGTCTAAATATCCAATGTTAAAATAATCGAGATTTGAAATTCAATAGTCAATCATACTGTGAATATTTTAAAACATATCAAATTGCACACTGTATACCTGTTATTGCTCAACTTTTATGAACACAATGAAATATAAACTTGATTGGAGTGCTCTGTAGGATAACATAGAAAGAAATATGTGGCCTTTAAAAGTGACTTTAATGAGGCCCTCTTTACACATGGATGTAAAAGCGTGCAGTAAACTTTATTGTACTGAGAACATGAAACCTGCTGCTCCTCTGTTTATGCCTGCACCCTGGTAAGTAGGATGAGGTCATTTTATGTACAAATGTAAACCAGCGCCATGTACACTAAAGCCGTGGGAATACAGTGCCTGTGCGAAAGTACTAATACACCTTGAACTTTTGCCCATTTTGTCATGTTTACATACAACCCTAAACATAAAGATTTTATTTTGAAAGTTCACACACAAGTAACAGACAACTGTGAAGTGAAAGCAAAATGATACATGATTCTGTTAATTTTTCAAAAAATAGAAAAGTAAAAAGTGGGGCGTGCATAAGTATTCATACAGCATTTTCGGAGTACATTAAATTGCCTTTATAACATTCCTAATGACTGCAGAATGTTCACATCTTGCCCTAACCATTAAATAGAGTCTACCTGTGCGTAATCTACTCTCAGTATAATTCCAGCTGTTCTGTGAGGGCCTCAGAGCTATGGTCAGAGTGTATTGGTCACTAAACAACATCATGAAGGCCAAGGAGCTCACCAGAGAGGTCAGGGATAAAGCTGTGGAGAAGTTTAAAGCAGCGTTAAGTTATACAAAGATTTCCCAAGGTTTGAACATCTCACGGAGCACTGTTCAATCCATCATTCAGAAATGGAAAGAGTATAGCACCACTGCGAACTTACCAAGACACGGCCGTCCACCTAAACTAACAGACCGAACAAGGAGAGCACTGGTCAGAAATGTAACCAAGTGCCCCAAGATAACTCTGGAGGAGCTGGGACGTCCTGCCGCTGAGCTGGGGGAATCTGTACATGGGACAACTATAAGTCGTACTCTACACATATCTGGCCTTTATGGACGAGTGGCAAGAAGAAAGCCATTATTGAAAGGAGGCCATAAGAAATCCCGTTTGAAGTTTGCTAGAAGTCATATGGAGGACACAGCTACCATGTGGAAGAAGGAGCTTTGGTCAGATGAGACAAAAATTTAACTTTTTGGCCCAAATGCAAAACGTTATGTATGGAGCAAACCTAACACTGCTCATCGTCCTGAGTGCACCATCCCCAGTGTCAAATATGGTGGGGGGAGCATCATGCTATGGGGCTGCTTTTCCTCAGCGGGGACTGGGAAGATTGTAAGAATATTTGGGAAGATGGATGGAGCCAAATACCGAGACATTTTGGAGGAAAACCTGCTGGAGTCAGCAAGAGAGTTGAGGCTGGGGCGGAGATTCACCTTCCAGCAGGACAATGACCCTAAACACAAAGCTAAATCTACAATGGAATGGTTTAAAACAAACATATTAATGTGTTAGAATGGCCCAGTCAAGATGGCCTTGTAAAGAAACGTTTTTCTACTTCAAAACAAACAAAATGTGCAATCTACACATGTAGAATCACACAAATGAAAACAGTCAAATGTTTCTAAACTTAGCTCCAAAAGTCATTAAAATAGTAAGAACAGTGGCAGAGTAAAACTACACAATCATTAAATGGAACCAATAAAATGATAGTTATTTGTTTGTAAACATTTAAGAGGGTTCTGTTTAGAATCCAAATTATTACAGTGAACCGCATGCCCTCTGTAACTTATACTGCACTTACAGTGTATATAAATATAGCATATTCTTTTCAGTTTACATCACAACCAACAGAATAATCTATTTCTTTATCCATGCAAATAAAAGGAAACGAACAACAGTCTAATTCTAGATTTACTACAAGAACAAACACAGCGTATGCTTTGGACGATTTTCATTAAACAATGTTTGAAGGCCAAACTGCGGTGGTGAGCACCACTGGGTTTTGTGCATGTACTATCTGTGCAGTAGTTTTGGTGTGGTCCTGAATGCTGGGTGGCCCACCTGAAACACTTAGAACAGAATCAGCAGCAGTCATCGCCCAGTGGTCTAAATACCACACACTCCCTGCCATTACCGAGCAGACACAACCACAGACCCGGCTCACTGACCATGTCCGCTTGTGAAGAATCTACCCACCGCAGAGGTTCGCTCACTTTACATGCAAAATACTTTGACCATAATTTGCAAAAAATTAAGTTTTGTGCATTGTTCTTTGAAGTGCCAAACCTACTCTATGATGAGGAAAAAACAATGTCCAAAAAGTGATTACATTGTTGAAGCACATCTTCTGTTCTGTATCACACTGCAGACACAGAACAGACACTTGAGATAATTTACGATAACTGGACATCTGTAACACTTAATACGTGATTCAATGGAAAACCTCTTCATTGCACAACACACGATTTCCCCCAAAACGTACCGCAGTATAAACAACTCAAAACCAGTGAGATGCGTCCTGGTGCGGGGCCAAAGCAATCACAGGCCAATCTACCACCGCAGCTCCGCACGTCTTAGGCAGCGCAAAGAATAATAGACATTTTTCATTTCGGCAATTTTTCAGATGGAGAAAACTCGAAAGTTGATCTTGGCCCAAGTCTGAAGTGAGAATACGTTTTTTTTTAATTATTCAATGTAAAACTGGTGCAGAGACGCCATATGCAAAATGTCTTCAGTGATCCTGTCTGAGCCGCTGACATGAAATACTCCCAGCTCTTTTGAGTGTTGCTCTTGAGACAAAGCCAGACCTGAGAGGAGAGACTCACAAACAAGACTATTATGGGACAGAAGACACGTTCACGTCTGTGCAAATACAATTTTGAAGTAATAGGTCCGATATTAAGCAAAATTTACTTGTTTGAGCTTTCAACCATGTTAGTTAAAGGGACTAAATGGAAGTTGACATTTGTATACTCACTACTGCCACCTCAGGTCTTACGCGTAACTGCAGTCTCTATATTAAGCTCGTGCATGAATAGTTGGTGAATAGTTCTGGGCTCATTCTACACATTAGGCCATTGCTGGAGCAAGGAGGGGGTGGAAAATACATGATTTAAAATGTTTAAACTCTGTATAGTCCCATTCACACGTTTCAGTAATCCTACATATTCAGCCCATTTCTCTCTTTCGCACTCAAAACACCATGGGAATCATGCATGTAAACACGCCACGCCAGGTTGTAGTCATGAGTTAATTTCCATCTGCTGTCCCGCACTTGCACTCGCAAACACACTCCCGTTCATGCTGGCCTATTGTACATGTTTTTAGTGGTACGTGAAATCGGAGTACCTCAGCAGACACGGGGAGAACGTGCAAACTCCACACAGAAAGGCCCAGCCCAGGGATCAAACGCGGGACCTCCTGATCATGCCCGTGACTGATGCCTGTCTTTCGTTTTTGGGCCGAGAAAGTGGAAAGGCTCTGCGGTAGAACCTAAGTGAAACTGCATTTTTTATTTTATTTTTAAATCATGAAACACAAGGACAGTTTGACACATTATATTATGAAAAAAAACAAACATAATATGACCTAATTCTCTGCAATCATGATTATTAATCATGAGTAATTGCTCACATAGGCACACTGAAATATGAAGTGTTGAACTAATTTAAAATCACAAAAAGCTTTTCTGAACCTTGTGTAGGTTAGGAGGTGAGCAATAAAGACAGGGATATTTAGTTGTTTGCAGAAGATTACAGCCTTTACTATTTACTAATTGCAACCATTCACATTGTGATTTCAATTGGAGTGCAGAAAGTTAGTTTGTGAGCCCAGGGACCATTCAAAGTGAAAATAAATGTCCCCATGGTTTCATTGAATGCCGACTTGTTGCATAATGTGTTATTTCAGTGACTGTAATTCCACTACACCTTCATAATGACATGTTTCATTAGCATTTAGCCGCACTGACTGGAAATGTCTCGCTTTCTGTAAACCACCACAGTCTGCCGCAGCTTCTGTCCAGATGGTGTAAATCAAAATCAACAGTCAGCAATCCTGCATAATTTACAACTGCCAGTAATTCGGTGTGGTTTGCATGAGAAGACTAGGATTATGCACGAAACCTTTTTGAGGTACAAAATTGTTACTGGGTTAAGAAAGGCTATGACTACGGCAACAGCCCCAAAATAACCCTTTCTTGGCAATTCCACTGCTGTAATATTTTGTCCAAATTCAAAATCAAAGTTTGTTTTTTTTATAGTTAAATTGCGGGAATACTTGTGGCATCATTGGTTACTTTGTGTTCTTTCTGTTCAAAATAACTAGGACAATGCCAGTTAGGAAGAACTGCTAATTATATCCTGGAAGGGTTCCACAATTAATCACAATGGAATCAGAATCTCTATTTTAATGGTTGAGCTTCTCTCGCTCGCACCCAGACCTGTTCATTTGGCAGTGAGTTTAAATGATATGAGGCTCTATCAAGCTGTCACTGGAAGATTTAATGATTTTAGTCTCTTCTTTTGTGGTTTCTGTGTTCCACATTGTTTTGCTGGATACTTTTGTACGTCTTTGCCATGTTTTTGTGGAGATCGATGGATTTTGTTATTGCAGAGAGTCCATAATGATCCTGAAGAAAGCAACTTTTTAAAAGTAAACAAACGGGGTGAGCTTATCAGCTAAACCCATTTGAGACCAACAAATGTCTTCTTCTGAGACCCGTAAGAGGCACCAAGAGCCCCCCACACCTGCAGTACAGTCGAGGCGTCACAAGAGGAGCTACAGGAAATAAAACTGGGACAAACAAGGAGGTATCCGGGCGAGACCACACATGCCTTCTATTGTTCTGGCTAATGGACGTTCACTGGAGAATAAAAGAGCTGCACAGGAGAAAGAGGAAGGAGGAGCTCCCCAGTGCAGGACACCACGCTCTGAAACATGGACAAACCCAGGAGGTGCTGCACCATTTCAGAGGATCAGAGGAGACTGAAGGCAGCCAGGTTTCCTCCGGGTGCTACGGTTTTCCCGTCAATTACCCACAATGGCCGCATGGCTCAGTCGCAGCAGCTTAGGACTAACACCTAAACACTATTACTTACCTACTTACTTACTTTTTATTTTTTATTTTAGTCTATGAAATGATCTGTCTTTAGTCATAGTTTTAGTGTCATAAACAACTTTTGATTTAGTTTTAGTCAGGAAAAAATATATACCTTGACTCAAGTTATGACACAATCTTTTAGTTGATTAAAATTAACACTGCTCTCGATCCTTAAGGAGGAGGTGTCAGAAAGGTTGTGGTGTCCAAGCGTTTCACGTTTTGATCCTTTGATAGCAGCTCTTTCTGTCATTGCGGAGCAGGATGTGAAGCGTTGGAGTGTTCAGGTTAGTTTGACCCCACTGATGACGTGTTGTGGCAATGGTAATGGTGTGTGGACAGGGAGGTCTGGACATCTCCGCTCAGACTGCTGCCTCCGTGACTCAGCTCGGGATAAAGTGGTAGAAAATAAATGGATCTAATTGAAACCATAATATTGGCGGAAAAAGTTAAGTTAATCCCTCCAAAACACAAAGTCTGAACTGCAACCTGATACCTTTGTTTCTGTTCTTCCTGTGTTTGTTTAATGTTCTTATAGTGTGAGTTTTAATGTGACGTGTCTGCTCAATTGAGCCGTTCTACTCTATTCCATAACACCTTGCGTTTTTCTTTGTATGAATAACTTTTATATTCTCAAGTCAACCTTTGTTGCAGTATTGATCAACTCTCCATAACCGTGTTGTGTCAGTAAGTGTGAGGAGTCGCCGGAAGACTGTGAGTCAATTTAATGCCCAAAAATATTGCTTCGATACGGACAGGTGCAGAATGTTGTGTGCAACATCTGTCTCAAGTGCAAAGCCACTAGAAAAACCTTTACAGATGGCCAAGAATTCCCACCAAAAAAACAAACTTATATCTTAAGTATATTCCATGCCTGACACTGCTCCTCCCTCTAAGCCATGTTTCACTTCGCTTTGACAGAGTGAAGCGAAGGGTTAACCTGCATTTCTCTCAAAGGTCCGACCTGCAGCTGACCTGAGGCTGTTCCCCCCCGATGCCTCCAGTCAAAATACTCATGGCATGCTTTGGGCCTGCTATCCAGACGCCCTGCTATTGGACAAACTGGGACTGACCCACCGCTCTCTGAACCACTCACACAACGCCTGGCCTCATACCCCTTTAGGCCTAACAAAGAAAACCAACAAAACCATTTATGAATGCTAAAGTCTGTAATCTAGTGCTTTCCCCCCCTTTTATTAAAAACATGGATGCGGTATCTTTTCATTACGAGGGCACACTAAGTGGAAGCATGAGCTTGGGGAGGGGGGGGGGGGGTTAAGTAGGTACCAGGCATTCTTCTCCCCTAATAAAGGAGCCTTAAATGAAAACCACTTGCTGTTTGGCTCCCAAAATAAGTCGGGCAAGGAATGTGTTTTCTCAGCTGAAAATAAACGGTTGACAAATGGGTCCCAAGCGGTTCGATAAGATGAAAGAGAAAGATTTGATGAATGGAAAAGATAAATGTACTATAGCGTGGATCTCACCGAGTACCACCTCATAACTTGTTTGACCTTCACACTAAGCACCACCAGGTCTAGATCAAGTTCAAATCAGGACTAAACTGTGACTAAAAAGGGTCTAAAACACATCTAAACGGGACTAAATGATGTCTAAACTATGTCTAAAGCAGAAAACACTCAACTTAAATGCATTACTAAAGCATAAATACAATTATTTAGAATTAGAATGACTAAAGTACGAGCCCAAGTACCACACCACAGTTTGAGAACCGCTGTACAGGAGAAAGGCACAGTATACACTGATGTTTTGCAAAGGCAGGTGGTAGTTATCAACATGCACTTGGGAAACCTTTTATAGTACAGTAATAAGTAGTAGTAATGCAATATACCGCAATGCTTTTGGCCGCAATACCAAATATCAATACTTTATCAATACTTTTATAAAATATGTATCAGTACAAAACATGCTCTCAATGATCAGCTCAACACAGAAAACGCTGTTACTGCAGTGGGTAATCAAAGAATGGATTTGGACGAGGACCTAAACTGTTTAAATCTCAAATTCCATGGAGACGAGCTGGAGACGTACCCCCTCCCGGTAAAGTTACAGTCCTGTCTTAGAGCTGACCCGCTCACAGCAAAGGCTCACGTTTGTTTGTACATTTATGAGGCACTTTTCAATGATGAAAATATCTGTCATCAAATAAATGCTTGTATTTCACTTTTAATTATTGGGCAAAATTCTACTCAGTGTGGCTTTAGTTAAAAGGATGAAAATAGTCCTACATATTACACAGCTACATATTTTTACACATACAGTAAAAATGTACCGATGCTATTCCTCAAAGCTCCTTTATTCTTTCAGGGACAGTTACACAGCACTTTGTTACATTTTATTGTGGACACGTTTGGACACATGACTATTTTCTATTTAGACATATATTACCTATGCTAATTGCTTACTGTATTGCAATACATATTGGCCCCTTCGTATTGTCAGATCGCGACAAAAGTTATAATCGACCCAGCCCTATTATATCCATTTTAGATCAATATTTACAGCAATGAAGGGCCAGCACTTGCCAACAATAGCGAATCATAGGAAAATATCCTGGGAAATTCAAATAATGTCACAAAAACATGTTTGTTCCATCTGTGATTAAACTAATTATCAAGTGCTTAAATTTGCAATGTTACAAATCACAAACAACTATTGTCATCGTGTTTGCTAAAACTCTCATGCCTTTAAATAGATCAAAGGCGTCCATACAGTTGTTAAGAAGGAACAAATACGTAGATTGCTTATACTGTAAATTGTATGTCCATTGTTCCTGGGTAACCCAAATAGTCCCTCCCACCCACGCAATTTCTGTCACTACAGCACCATTATATGAACAACATATATTTGTACTGCATAAACTTTCCGTCTACGCGCAGGAAGTGGCTCAGCGTTTTGTACGGTTCGGAGGGACGCGCAGAGGGATAATCGAGCCCTTATGGAAAACAGATGTCCAAAACGGTAAAAGACCCCATTTCTCTGCTAGAAGAAAGCCAGGCAACAGGCACTGGAACCGAAACGTAGGTCAAAAGTGTAGAGCAATGAGGGATGGAGGTGCAGAAGATAAGATGAAAAGAGGGTTGTAATAATGGAGAGAGAAAGATTAGGAGAAGTACTAACCTGATAACGGACTAAGTTGAGAAGTATGGCTATGACATTTATCATTATGGCAAACAGTGAAAGCAATACAGTAGAAGGTTCAGAGGAAGTTCATGTTATCTTTGAGTCCAGACAACCAGGTAGCAATATCAAAGGGCCCCAACTCCAGCAGAAAGGACTTTTTTTGTGTAGTGCCTTTCACAGACATGGTCACAAAGCGCTTTACATGGGACATTCACTGCCTTGGGGTAGACAGACGAAAGCGTGGCTGCCAATCCACGCCATTGGTGCCTCCGATGACCACCAAACACTCGCATACATACGTACACCCCAATGTACATGTTTTCAGAGGTAGAAGAAACCGGAGTAGACCCGGGGAGAACATGCAAACTCCACACAGAAAGGCCCCGCCCAGGTGGGGATCGAACCCAGGACATTCTTGCTGTGAGACATGAGCGCTAACCGCTGCACCACCGTGCCACCCAAATAGTGTCTATGAAAGGAAGTGAGGACTGAATAAGTCTGCATTTTGAACACTTCTGGAACACTGAATACAAGGTCTCATTTAGATAATGGCATGCTAACAATGCTAACAACCTCTTGAAACACATTAGATGCACAATATAATGTGAGTGTGCTGGCGCAAAGGGGCGGCCATGTGTAAAGATAATGAATAATTTAATCTATAGAAATTAGATTAAATGATCTTGAAAGAAGCCCTTCCTGATGGAGCTCATCTGGCGTATGATGAGACCTTATGTCTGGGCCTTGTGGTATAATCAGAAACATGTGCTTGTGCATTAAAACTATATCATTGTTAAACTCCCCTGACTGAGCGAGGCGTATAACTGGATAATGTTGTTAATGGTCTTATGGTCAATGGAGACGTCAAGGACAAGTATCTGCTACAGCTGCGAGCCAGAGTTCACTATAGAAACACCATATGGATATAAATTACACTGTACGTTTGCATGAAGACGGCACATGTCAGAAGAATTGCACAGTTCTGCTGCCGCAAATCTTAAACTTAAAGTAAACGGAAAGTGTGCTCTTCTTATTAAATGCATTAACAATCGCTGGTTACGAAAAAAAAAAAAAAGCAACCTCTTGTATAAGCTGACAAAGTTTTGGACACTGCTGCTCCATCACACTCCATAAACCAAAAGAGGGACTGCTGCTGTGAACAGAGTAACTTGATCTTTGGGTTCAGGCTGGAGAAAGTTATCGGGACCACCAACACATCACACATGTAGGGGTTAAGACTTAGGCTTTTGTGGACAGGGTACCAAAGTGTTTTTGAAGACGCTGAGTTATAGGCAGGGCCGTCCCAGGATATTTGGGGGGCCCTAGGCCAAACAGCGAAGTGAGGCCCCAAGTCCTCCCTGGGGAAATTGTTTTAAATTCAGATGGGAATCCTTGTATTCTGGTGCATTTTAAGAGTCACGAATTACTCTGTAGTACGCTACACAAAGTGGCCACTACAGTGCAGTAAAGGACACAGTGTCTTCAATGAGGCAAAAACAAGGTAAAAAAGTATAATTATTCATATTATTATCATTCGTAAGAACTGTCTTCTCTTATATGCAGAGTAGTGTTTTTTTTCTTGAACTATACCATTTATGTTAAATTAAAAGAAAGGTATTAAAATGGTGTACAACACAAACTATTTTTAAGAACATTGCCCAACAAGGATTTTTTTTTGTCAAGGAATAACCATCCACAATTAAGAGGTACATCAACGCTTGCAGACTTTAGCTCGCACAAAAGCAGTGACCAAATCTTCCATGTTCTATAACCTCCTAATGTTCTATTGATACAAGGGCCAGTCCTGTCAGTCTTTCTTGGCTCATGGATGATCTGAGGTGAGACTTTATCAGTTTCAAAGCTGGAAAGCGTCTCTCTGCAGAAGCTACAGTGACAGGAAGTGTCAGAAGGAAAGAAAGTTCACGTCCCATAATGCCACAGACATGGGGCGGGCCCCTTCAGCTGGGGGCCCTAGGCAGCTGCCTACCTTGCCTAACCCATTGCGACGGCTCTGGTCATAGGGACGACTGCCAGTGCATATTTTAAATAACATACCATACAGCGCTGGTAAATAATCCACTTATCGGTACAGGGTTGAGGCCAATCCCTATTTACTCATGCAGTTTTTAAGTTGAAACAAAAACCCTTTGAATAGCTAATGTCTGTATTTTGTATACGATTAAAAGCTATAGTGTGTCTTGTTTCATTGATTAGCGCTATTATTGAGTGCTTTTTGTGCCCAGTGCCAACAACAAAACTCAGTCTGTTAACAAAAATGTGTTGAAACCACGTCTACGTACACTCAACTTTCCAACGAAGATGTTTTGTCTTGTTTTGCCAGTCTGCTTCAGTGGAAATGACTGTGGTGTTCTGAGGTGGAGGAGAAATGTGTCAGTTAAACACTTCTCAAGGCCCTGGACATTTCTGCAGCCGCACACACAGTGGATGGACGCGCCATTTACAAAAGGAACAGAACGCTTATTTGTCCTCATTTTCTCGCGGCGGGGAAAGCGTTTCTTCTAGTCTTGTCAAGTCTCGTTCCAGTCGGTCATGTCCAGGTTGTGTGTACGTTTAGGCCACTGTAAATGGATCTCGTTCAAGCACGCCATGGCAATGTTGTACTGTGAGCAAAAGGTTAGAACATTCTCACTTTTGATTATTATGAACTTGCCATTTGTGTATTTTTGTGCCCTGTCCCCCCCCCAATCTACTGTGCAGGGGTTGAATATCTGTGGTCAAGAACAGACAGGATGTAGTGGTTTCCCAATGCAGATCATTTACTGTTTGTACAAGGACATGACATTTTACAGCCAAAAATAATGTGAGTTCTGCAAAACGAGGTGTGGCCTGAGATTAACCTCAAATTCAGAGCGGCCAAAGACAATAATAAGTTTGAAACACTATAAAAATATCCTTTTTAATGAGCCTGTTAGTTATCTGGCAAGGCAACAGCTCTGGATTCAGAAGTGGGTTACAGGAAGGTTGTAAATTCTGTTTTTATATTACCTTTGACACCGTTCGATTCTGGACTGGAACATGTGAACATGACTATGTTTATTATGTTTAGCCCTTTTAGCATAGTATAGATTTATTTTAGGTTGCCGTTTTGCTTTTTATTGGCTATCAATGAGGATTTCATTTGATAATAGACAGTTATCATCATCAGGGAGTCAGTGATGAGGTATTCAGTTGATCTGGCCAGTATCTTTTTAACGGTTTGGTAGCATTGGTTAATACAAAGCTTAAAGCAGAACTAAGAAACTCATGCCCCTAGAGGTCACAAACGCCACTGCAGGAGTTGTAGCATGTTGCGTTTTTTAACTCTTTAATTGTCTGTGAGAGTAAATACTACGCTGACAGAAAAGACAAAGGGAGATTGTACATCCAATTACACAATGGAGATCTTTTTTTTTCTTGGCTGTAAATACTGTTTAAGGCGCTAGCCCGCAGTTAGCTTTGCCCGTTAGCCTGTTAGCTTCTTCTTCGTGATTCTATTAGTGTGTATTGGGGCCTCCGCCACAGTGGCAGGAAAGTTGCAATTGTGGTTTTCTGGCCAGAGACACCGGGGGGAGATGAAAGACCCCCCAATCATAACACTTGTACTACCCCCAGGGGGACTACGGAAAGGTAAACAAGTTACTTAGTTCTAATTTAAGTTCAACTTAATATTTATGCTATACCAATAGTCACCAAAGTAAATGTCCCCGCCTTCCCTCGGGTAAGTTGATGAGGTTGTGTGCCACATGTTGTCCTAAAAGAATGGCTTTAATAACTTTCACTTCATCATTACTTTACCTGCAAAAATGTGGTCCCAAATGTTTCCCGTCTCGATAACTTGATCAGTAGGTTTATGGTTATTGTTACCAAGCGGAAACGTTCAGCCTAAAGAGCACGTTTGGGGTTGTTGGAGAACGCAGAGCACCAGCATGAGGAGAACACGCAAACTCCACACAAAAGGGCCCGCACTGCCCGGGAACTAAAACCATGACCCTCTGGCTCTGTGGCGAGAAAAAGTAATAACCACTTAGCCAAACTCCCTCTAGAAAGGTTTGTAAATTGTGAAGCTACACTGTATGTGGCATACTATTGTGACAGACTTCAGGGCGGAGAAGAGTATAGAGAAGATTATCTCTTCATCGTTCATGTGATTTCAATGCATTTGATAAAGGGCATGATGAGCATGTCGAGAACTGCACGACTCACTTACCAAATCGTTTATATCCAAAGGACTGCACCTCCTCTTCATCAGCAAAATCGTCTAAGGAAAAAGAATAGGAAAGTTAGCGACATAAAACCAGAATCACTACTGACGGGGTCTACAGCCAATTCTGTGGCAGTAACAGCACCGGCTTTGGGTTTTTATGTGTTATAAATTATACCAGAGTGGGTAAGAATATTTTTTTGTTGTATAACCTGAAGTTTATTTCAAATGTCTGCAGTGGTTACAGAGCAAATGAAAACGGATTTGATGCTTTTCTGTGGTTCATGTTAAACAGGCTTTACTGAGGGGAGTCATAATGATTTAGGAGGTACGAAGCCTTTCTAAACAAACGTCAAATTATGAAACCAGACCTAAGCAAAGGAATGCGCTCTCTCCGAACGTACTGCCTTTTCTCTTTGTTTATGTGGATTTAAAACATTGGGGATCGCAAACAATGGATTTGATACATACTTTAAAGTTATTAGGGCATATCGTGCCTTTTGCCCCTTGTTCAAATGTAGGCAAAGTCGCCCTAATAGCAGTAAAACAATAAATAATTACAGCAGTTATGTATTAGAATTAGGTGCATTGAGTTGCCTTTTTGTACGAAATGCGCGGTATAAATAAAGTGGTAATAATAACAAGAAAAAGCGCTTTCAAAAATATATGTTTTGTGATAGTTTCTTTGTCTCTTTGGATTGTAAAGACAATTCGATAGAAGCAATAGTTTATTTCAAATATTCCTCCAACTTGTGCTTTCTTTATAACCACCAACACATCGCCTGAACCGCTTTCTAACATTTTTTTTTTTCACTTACCAAAGACTGAATAAATAAGTAAAATATTGATATTCTGTAAGTAACCTGCATAAAGCCCTTAAAAAAAAAGCTCATTGGAAATTGTATACATTGTTAAGAAATGTGGGACCAATATAACAACGTGGAAACATGTCTTCTCTGTTATAAACAAAGCAGATTCACGTCCCACATAAGCCAATTACATCAGGGAAAACCTTATGAGAAAAACAGAGGCTATGTGATTCTACAGTTAACCACTAGAGGGCAGTGGGAAAGCTAATGTGTGCATTGCTTGATTGGATAAAATCTATTAATGGGTAATAAGTTATGCAATACAAAGAAAAGTCTAAAAGAGGATGTGCTCCAAAGCTAAGTGATATTATTTGAATCACCACTTAGGCTTACATTAACTTTTAATTGTGTTGGCCTATGTCACGCACATTTTGGGATGTAAAAGGTTTTTATTTATTTTTATTTTTTACTAAAACATAAAAAATGGTAGATGTGGTTCAAACTTCTTTCTTTGGACATTGTAAACATCCCAGTTCTTCACAAGGATGCGTTTATGAATAGGCCTATGTTTCACAACTCTCTGGGAGCTATTCTGTCGCAGTCATTTAAAGGTTCATTATGCAACTTTTTATGTGGGATATTTGTGCGTGTTTGACCTTGTAGTGAGCCCGTGGCTGTAGTGGTCAGCATGGCGCACTTACTTTCGATCACAGTGGTCGTTAAACTTACCTGTGCAAAACAACTGACCCTGGAGAATCATAGCGAGCGCTGTGATCGAAAGTAAATAGGTCGTGCTGACCACTCATACAGACACTTTTCTTTGTTTTATCCACATAAAAAGTTGCATAATGCACCTTTAAACCATAACTACATTTGGACACACGCGATAGATAAGGCACGAGGGTCTTTTTTTCACAAGAGTGTGATTTTTAAAACACAGGCCTACCGAAAGACAACAAAAAGAAAGAACAACAAATAGGTAGATGGCCTTCAAGTTAAACGCACGCGATATAAAACGTGACTCGTCAAAACGTGCACAAACGCGTATTCGTGGCGCGTATTTTGGAGCGAATGGTGCGAGTCCAAAGTGGAGGCATAATGTGCAGCAGCAGCGGTAACCAGATGCAAAACAATCCCCGAGAAGCGGAGCGCGCGGCCTAATTATTTCCAGATGTCGGACGCGAGGAGAAGCCCACGCATTCCTTACGTCTCAAGTGAAGGGAGAAAGAAAGCGCGCTCCAAAGGTGACAAAGAAAGTGCAATTTTCCTTGTGCGTGGTTAAACAAGCGTTGGGGACGTAATGTGTGCGCTACAGGCTATACTGAGACTCACCTTTCATCGTGGTTGGAAGCAGTGTAGGGTTTAGAAGCTGCAGTCTGTCACATCCACAGCATCGCACTGTCCCACACGTGCCCCTCCGCGTTGGTAGATGGCAACCTCTGACACGCGCACACACGCTTGGAGATCCACGCTATCTTGAAATGAACGTGAAAAGGTCAAAGCTCCGTTCGCCTGTCCGTGCGCGTGGGGGCAGACGTGCTTCTCCGGCGCAGGTATAACTTTACGCACAGCCGCGGCGGTGATGCGCTTGGTAGTAACTTTACTGTAGTAAAAAAAAAAAAAAAAAAAAAAAAGTTTCCGAATTTGTAAAACGTGCGCAAAAAGATAAAAACGTCCAGTCTAGGGGGGAGGGGGGGAGTTTCAAGTTTGGTGAGATGCTGATGTGAGGTGGGAGTTTCCGAAGCGCCTCTTTGTGCTACCATCAGCAGCAGCGGCGGCGGCGGTAGGAGTTCTGCTTCTAGTGGAAGTCAGAGAGGCTGAAAAAGCTCCGGAATCTGAACCTGGAGTAGGGAAGGTTTGTTGCTAAGAAATAACCACGTGCTCCCCACTCCACATCTGCGCGTGGGCTCTGTGCGCACTTTATGAATGTGGAGAGACTTTGTATTCTCAACTGTTCTACTTTTAAACTCAACATTTTGTAGCCTAGTGGATGGGATGGATATGTCACAGTCACCCCAATCTCTAGATATGTAAGTAAATAGGCCTACATCCAGGGAAAAAAGACTCACAAACAAACAACAATAAACTAAACTAACAAAATACGATACTTTAGACCTTTTTTATTTGAAATAAAATGAGACCTATTTGTACCCACTTGTTAATTAGCCCAAATGATATTTAATCCCTAAGCCCTCACCTGAACCGAGCACATTTTGTCCAGTTTTTGCTTTAACCAAATCTAAAAGCTTCTTGGAAAAAGTGTCAAAATTAGACAAAAACAAAGAGTGAAAATGCAACGAAAAAGTGATCGAAAAAGTGATGAAAACTGAATAAAAAAGCCACTAAAGAGCAATAAAAAAAGTTACAATAATGTGACAAAAACACGGCAGAACGTGAAGAAAAAGATCCGGTAAGATGAGTTTTGTGGGTCTTAGCTTTCAAATGAGGCGTTACACTGGTCTATCGGCTGTGACCTTTTAGATTTGGGTACAGCTGAACTGCACTTGCGGAGAACTACCAGGTCCCAATCACCAGGTTGGGACCTCCTCCCAGCTTTATTTACTCAACTGTTCTGTATTGTCTTTCGTGTAACAAATGAAACTAATGCAAATGGAAACCCCAGATTTCGGATTGGTTTTCTTCAGAAATGTCTTCGGTAATAATGATGAAACTTCTCCACACAGGTCTGATCGGAGGGAAGTTCCCATGGCTCCAAATGCTGAAGCCATTACCTCGGAGTCTCGTGAAGCGGTTTGTCCCATGCAGGCACCTGTTTATCTTTTCAGTCCGGACTCACTTTGATCACAACCCACAACATCCCAGTGGGTTTCGCTGACCTACTTCCATCTCAATACGAAACCTCAGCTGGGAGGCCGGGGCGGGGATGGACAACCTTGTACATTCACCGTGGAGCTTCTGTGTGTTTAACAGGAATGTGCCGATCATAAAAACAAAACCAAAAGCATAAATGTTTTAGATTATTTCCCCATAATGGACTTTTTAGCCGTGACAATAATCCCAAACCCCCGTCTGAACCGAGCACATTTTCTCCAGGTTGGTATTACCCACATTTGAAAAGTTTCTTGAAAAAAGTAGCAAAATAGCAAAAAAATACATTAAAAAAATAAAAAGAAGAAAACATGGAGGAAAACGCAGCCAAAAAGTATCAAAAAGTGGCCAAATAGAGCAACAACAACAACACCAAAAATACATGAAAGTGCAGCCAAAAGGTGGCAACAACCCAACAAAAAAGCCACACACACAAATATCAACAAAAGAGCAACAAAAAAAAAAGTTACAAGAGCAACAAGAAAACAAAAATGGGACAAAAAACGGATGAAAGTGATAAAGAAGTGACAAAATGGTGTCAAAAATTTGAATTAAAAAAAGGAAGTGACGAATATATGGCAACAACGCAAGGAAAAATATCAGTTTAGATACGTTTTGTAGGTCTTAGCTTTCAAATGAGGTGTTGCACTGGCCTATAATTCGAAATAAAGCCAAACTGGAGGAAATGCCATTGGTTAAGGAGGGCAAATGTGCCTGTCTGAATGGAGCACATTTTCTCCAGTTCAGCTTCACCCAAATCCATAAGGTCACTGCCTATAGGCCAGTGTAACGCCTCATTTGAAAGCTAAGGCTTACAAAACTCCTCTCGTTGTCGTTGACTCTTTTGACATTTCTGTCCCATCGCATGTTTGTTGGATTATCACGTTGTAGGTTTTACTTTAGACATTAGACTGGCCTATAGGCTGTGAGCTCCAGTCAAGGAAATGTTTAGATTTGGTTAATGCCGACCTGGAGAAAATATTTTTTTGGCTAAGGTGGGGGTTAAGAAAACTTGACGGAGATCTGAGGTACTCTGATGTATAAAAGTCCCTTATTTAATGGGACATATTAGTAACATAATAATAACATAATCATAATCAGAGCTAATTTCGCTCTGGTTTTGTTGGCTGTTGACATTTACCCAATATTGTCCTTCATATTTTTTTTTTTGGTTTAAACCTTTATTTTATTCTTCCCTTTAGACCCGGTTTAGTCCCAAATTTCCTGCTTTGAAAGACGAATTTCCTCTGTGGTTTCTTGGTGTGACCTGCTCATGTAATCACTCTCCGGACGGGGGGGGGGGGGGGGGGGGGGGGGGGGGGGGGGGGGGGGAGGCGGTGATATCCAAACCATGTGCTCAGGGGGGTGTCACTGGGGAAGAAGACGCTGGGTGTTTTTCATTATTTCCCGGCGAGTGCCCTATTTTCTGGGTCAAGGCGTGCGGAGAGGGCACATTTTTGTTTCGAGTGGGACGGGACGCTGCTTTGCAAAAGGAAGAAAGGCCCCCATCGGCCCTTTCACCTCCACATTCCTGCAGCGGTGGAGACGCTGAAGGGGCTCGCGCATCACGCCTGTGTATTCATTAAAGCTCAGGCACAAGTGTTCACACGTGTTTGTGAAAACACCGCAAATAAAACCGTGTCTTTACTCCCCTCTCCTCGGACCGGACGCGTAAAGTTGACCCGTGGCGGGATCCTTCATCCTGCTCGCATGACTAAGCACTGTCTCCACGTGACGGTGTTGAACGCTGGATTAGAGGCTGTCGACACGAGGCAAAGACACTAATTGGATGAAGGTGACGCACAAATAGCCCTGGCTGGGTCAACAGGAGTCAAGCTCAGAGCAACCGAACACACTCTGTTGTTTACCGCCAACGGGGGAGCGCTCACCTGTCCGCCGCAGGTATGTCTGTCCGCGCGCTTTTCTTTATTTGGTCCGACGCACTTAATGTGTTTGTTGTATCAATCAAAGTATAGCGATACATATAGGCAATTCACTTGTATTTCTTTATGTAAATGATTCCAGGATGAAAGCCAGTGTAGACTAAATGGAGAATCAAAGGCGTAAATGACTGAGACGAAGGCTTTGTGAGGCCGTCACTGGACACAGAGTTCAGCCCTAACTAGAAATGTGTATACGTGTCAGAATAATTATCCATCAGCGTATAGTGCATTGGCGAGGCTCTGTAGTTTGTTCTAAAACCTCACGTGTGTACAGTAGCAGGAGAGTGTTACACCTGCTGCACTGTTTTGGCAGTAAACCGTGACCGAGCTGATTGTGAGGCCGAGCTAAACCTTTAAGAAAATAAGAACAGCCTCCTTTGGTGTAAGTCGCCCTGGTGCCAACTTGTGTAACCAGGCCAGATCTGTTTGACAAATGCACCGGGAGTGAACACCACGGTTAGTTTAAGTTTGAGAGACCTTTGGGACGGCCCAGGCAGTGTAGGGCAGGATCACCACGAGGAGGACAGATGAGCGACTAGAGACTATAAACAAGAAAGGGACAAGCAACAAAACAATATGTCCAAATGCAGACTGAGCAAACAGATTCCAATATTTATTCAGTGAGTCACGTCAATTACATTTTGACCCGGCTCTGAGAAATGAAATGTAGGGAAAGCTGCACATTAAGCGTTAAGTGATTGCTCTCACTATAACGTTCAGGCAGGGGTGTAGCTCCCTCAAGTGGCAGACATACTCACAATGTTCCAGGCTACAGTTGATACGTTTACAATAAGAGCCCATGTCCTCAGTTCTGTAACAAAGTAAAAAGGGTAGTATAGTATAGTTTTGATCAAACTGTTCTTTTGTTTTCTCGAGGGAGACCATTTTCTGACCAGAAAAATGAAGCTCCTTTTAAGTTTGGCTCTTGTGGCGGTGACTCTGGGCGTCCTTCTATCTGCATCAGACGACCAGCTCAAAATCATCTCAGATGAAACTTTGAAGCGTGAGTTTTAAGCTGAAAAAAAAAAAAAATGTCTTGTAGACCTTTTGTCTGGAGACTTGTTGATTTGTGGTCCTCTGATAACGTGACTGCCGCCCACAGAGCTGTCCCAGGCCGGTGAGAAGGTGGTGGGTGAGGAGATGAAGAGGGCCCTGGTCGGAGTGAAGGAGATGAGAGATGTGATGTGGAGGAACGACCAGAAACACCAACATCTCATGAGGTCCTTGCAGAGGAGCAGCGACAAGAAGAAGGTCTGAAACTACCACCAGATACAACACACAAGCAGCCACGAGCTGTTAAATAAAAAAATAAAAAACTTGCGTACTGTTATTGGTTTGTAAATAAGTCACGTTTATTTTTATCGGCTCTTGAAAAATAGTTTCATGGCGCGACCATGTTGACTCGTGTATCCTCAATGAAGGTACTTGATTCATCTTCTGTACTCAGTAGTTGAAGTCTTCGAACGTTTCGCCTCTCATCCAAAAGGCTTCGTCAGCGACAGAGGTCACAATCTGCACGCAGCTGAATATATAGACCAACAGGGAGGAGTTAGGGTAGGCCAGTCTCCTCCCCTCTAATAACAGCTACTCTCACCTGTGGGTAAACACCTTTGAAATAGAGCGTCTCTAACGATCTGCTCACCTCAGTATCGGTGAGTCATGTCCTAATCACTACCCAGTATCTGTCCCATTCAAGGCTAATCACTGCTAATTACCTGCCTATTGTTCTTTTGTTTGCTGAGGTGCCATCTCCTTGGGCTGGCCAAGTCTTTTTGGTTTCTCCCGAAGGAGATTGGAGTAAAGGGACGGAAGATTAAATCTGAGACCGCCATTTCGGTTCATGGAGGGGTTTTCTTTCCTGACAAAACTCGTGTATGTATTCCAGGAGGCCGCTCAGTTGGCCCAGGACGTGACGGGGAAGCTGACGGAGGCAGAGGAGCATTGCAAAGACTCGATGCAGTCGGAGTGGGACGAGTGCAGGCCCTGTTTGGAAAACGCGTGCAAAGACTTCTACACCTCCACCTGCCGCAGAGGGTTTGCTACTTTCCACAACAAGGTATCGAACGTTTGTGCGGCACATCACACACACATGACAAACCTCACAACAACACAGTTACTACAATGAATCCGATTTAAAGAAATGGCCATAGTTGAAAAACGCCGATGGGTCTGTATGAGCTCAGTATAAACTTGACTCCGAGGACTTTAGTGCTTGTAATGCGGGGATCTGTTTGGATTTGCAGGTAGAAAACTTCTTCCGCAGAGTGTCCCGGCGTTTCGGCCCACAGCAGCCTCGCGTGGAGTCTGGAGACATCCTCGTGAACCAGGAGAGCCTGGAGGCGGAGGTGAGCCAAATGGAGGAGTCCTTTTCCCGACTCATGTCCCGAGTGGGCACACTGGTCAATCGCACCGTGGCCCTCGTGGCCCAAATGAGGGGCAGACTCGACCAGAGCCTCCAGAGAAGCTTCCTGAATGAGACCCAGGACAGTCTGACGGAGAAGGACCAGGCTGACAGCCTCTATCCGGCCCGGGACTCTGGGTTCGTGCAGGGCGTGGGGCTGGACGAGGTGCTGGAGTCCTTCTTTGACTTCGGACGCAGCGTGGTGGATGAGTTCGGGGCGGTGGTCACTAAGGTGTTCGGAGATCTGAACGAGGCCGTGGAGGAGGCCAAGAAGACAGGTCAGAATGCAGTTCCAGAAAGACAATGATATAGTGATGGTGTAGACAATTTAGAGACACAATTAAACACTACTTTTCCTGTTTCATGGCAAATCAATAAAAAGTTGTTTTTCTTTTGTTTGCCTTTTTCTCCACAGAGAGGGAAAGCATTCCTCGTTTCTTCCAGAACAGAAAGCTGTGCAGAGATCTCCGCCGGCAGAGTTCTGAGTGTTGGAGGCTACACAGTCAGTGCGAGGCCTGCCAGGGGGCCCTCCTCACAGGTGATGCTCCACTGAAGTATTAGGGGAATGATCTTCTGAACCAGGGAACGACGGATTTGTGTCCCAAAGCAGAAAGATACTCATACTTTGGGAACTCTAGTTTAGTTTCCCCCTCATACTGCCAAATACTGTTCCCTAATGTCACCAGAAGGTTCAGAACAGAAGCTTATGAAGCAGTGTTAATTTCGTCGACTAAAATATTTAGTCTTAATTTTAGTCAAAGTGATATTTCTGACGACTAAAATTGGACTAAAACTAAATTAAACGTTTTTCATGCGACTAAAACTATGACTAAAATATCCAGATATTTTAGTCGACTAAAATGAGACTAAATAAAAATGGAAAGGAGAGACTAATATCATCCAAACGTCTATTGACCGTCTGAAAGAGCCTCATATCATGTAAATCCACTGCCAAAGGAACAGCTCTGAGCTTTGTTCATGAGTAGGCAGCTCCATGAAGCAGAGGACCTCGATTAAATATGATTATAATTAATATTATTAATACAAAGTCGACTAAATGTGTCTTAAATTTAGTCGACTAAATTGACTTGCAATTTTAGTCGACTAAATCTCGACTAAAATTTAAGATCTTTTTTTGACTAAAACTCGACTAAAATTAAATTACATTTTCGTCAAAAGACTAAGACTAAAACTAAATTAAAATATGTTGTCAAAATTAACACTGTTATGAAGAAATGTAAAGGGTTTTAGAAAGGAGTAGACAGCTTCAGGGAGTTCCCGAGTTATGTTACTATAAATAATGTATTTCTTTTTTTTAAGTCAATAAAGTTATTACATTTTTCCACATTCTAATGCACGTAATTCCAGCGACAGTTTTGGCTCCTTGTATCCTCTCAGAGTGCCCCAGTGTGCGTGACCTTCATGTGGAGCTGGATGAGGTGTCCCAGCTGCTGGACGCCTCTAAGGAGCAATACGAGGAGGTGCTCTCCATCGTCCGCAGACACGTGGACCAGACTCTGGACTGGCTCTCCAACATGGCGGCCGAGTTCAGCTGGGTCTCCTGGGTCCCTGCCTCCACCAACCGGAGCGCTCTGCAGAGCATCTTCAGAGTCACCATGGTAACGCTACTATCGCTACTGAACTACCAATACTGCTGCTCCACTGCTACTACTACTTCAGAGTGACCAGGGTACCACTACACTTACGGCTACTACAAAGTACTGCTACCAAAAACCCCCAAAATGTATTTATGCATTGGTGATTCATGTATTTGTTTGTTTATATTATTATTAGTATTACAATCATGATTATTATTATAACTTTGTACTATATTACAAAATTATATATAACATAGCAAATTTCATCCAACATTTTCCTCTTCACTCTAGATCAGGAAAATCATTTGTACACGCAGCAGTTATTGGAAGTTGCACCAAAAAAAAAAAAAGGAAATAAAAATCCTGTTTGTATTCACTAGGTGGCGCCAGATAGCCATGAGGAGAACCTGCCCGTGCAAGACACCAAAGTGGAGGTGAACATTTTGAACTCTCCCACTCTTCAGCTGTCCATCCCAGGGGAGCTGGAGCTACATGACCCCGCCTTCATGGAGTATGTGGCCCAGGAGGCACTGGACAAGTACAAAGAAATGGTCAGGTACGGGGCACACGGTACACCAAAAATATATATATTTTTAAATGTACAAATAATTTATTGATTTTTTTTCATCGACAGATTTGAAGATGTGTAAACATTCGTAATATGCACTTCCACAATCTACAGCACTTTATTGACAGTAAACGATTGTATTCCTTCTACTTGTGTTTTGCAGTACGTAGTATGGGTACACTGTGAATATTCAGCTGTTACTGCTTATAAAGAGATGACGAGCTGGAGACGTCCCGCTCCCAGTAAAGCTACAAGTGAGGTAGAAGGAAATAGAATAGAAATATCTGCAATAAAATGAAAGCTTGTATTTTACTCTATTTATTTGATGAAATGTTACGCGGTGTAGCTTTAACTAAACAAAATGCTCTTAATAAAATAATTCATGGACCGTACATTTTAATTCACATTATTGTTAAATAATAAACTACTGGCTCCAACAGCTCTCTAGTGCGTGGTAAACTGTCATGAGGAAGCTCTGGATGAAGAGTGGTTAACTATTTAAAAACATTGTTATATTATTTAAATTGCGTGTTATTTGTTCTGTTCTCTGTTATAACGTGAGCAAAAACTACAATAACATTTATTTATGAATCCATCTAGATGCAACTTATTTGGAGGTCACAGCAACTTCTTTAAGTAAAACTTTTATTGTTTTCTGTACAAAAAATCATATTAGTTAAAATTTTCAATAATTCCATCTGCCCACGAGGTTCAAGTCCCCATTCTCTTAAGCAACAATCACACTTAGGAGTTCTTCTCGTACAGTAAAAAATACAATTGTTCACATCTTTGTCCAATCTTTCCACTCGCGTAGAACAAGTCGAGGGGTTTTTAATCACTTTCACTCACAACCCGCTGAACAGATCTCATTTTAAAATCCGAGTGTGACCATAGGGGTGCAGAAAGTCTGTCCGGTTCACAAACTCATCCATCATCTCCGAAGGGGGTCACGACAGAGACAAATATAAAACACGACCCTCTGGCTTTGCATAGTGACGTGGATATTTCAGCAGGTTTCCCTTGTGCCACCTGGATTTAACCGAAAATCACTCCCCGTACCCAAAAAGTCCAAAGTCATAGAAACGCCTACACTTTATACATTACTTTTGATTTTCGTACCATTTATTGCAGGGCTAATGAGTAGCTGTGTGCAATGTTAAATAGGCATGGTTAGTCTTCTCATTTGTGCTTAAAATAATTAAAGAAAAGTTTCACAGATTAAAAAAAAATACACAATTTTCTGGAAGTGTACATGGTCAAAATAGCTGTTGATTTGTTTACATTAATCCCATTTTCTAAATATCTGACTCATTCACTTGTGAACACCTGCTCGGATACATGAATCTTCTTTGCACAACTGTTGCATTCTCACGCTCCTCTCCATTCACTTTCCCCCCTGATTTCCTACCAGTCGCTTCACATACTTGTGCCATAGGAATGGGTCGCTAAAACATGCTTTCCAACCAACCGACAAACCAATGAATCCATTATATATATATATATAAAAAAAAAAAAAAAATGTAATCCCATGTTAAAACAATATAAAATCAAGTGGAGACACCTTGTTAAAAGCTTTACAAAAAACTGCATTCTCGAGTGGCTGTGATTTCTGAACGCCTCACAGTGCTGTGGCCAGTCTGAAAAGATTACACTCCCAGAGCTTTGTGCACCAGAACCAATCTGGACATTTGGATACCTCCCCAAACACGATTGGTCCCTGGGTACCTCGGTGAGACATTTCTGCCTACAGTTTTAAAAGTCTGATTCTCGCGTATAGGCCGCGCGGAGGCTCCTGCTCTCGCTCCCCCGACGCCGCTCCCTCCTCGCGGGGCCGTTAGAGGTTGTCCCCGGGCTGGTACTGTGGCTCGGTGGCGGTGAAGTAGTCTTCCAAAAAGGACTGGATGTACTCGAAGGTGGGCCTCTCGTCGGCCTCCTTCTTCCAGCACAGGCGCATCATTTCGTGCAGAGACTCGGGGCAGCCCTGGGGACTTGGCATGCGGTACCCTCGCTCCACCTGCTCCAGCACCTCCCGGTTCACCATGCCTGGACAAAGCACATATTCAAGTGTGGGATGTTTTGTAGACAAATCCATCATCCGGCAACAGGTATGAGGAAAGCAATTTCACAGACATTTTACAGAATGTTAAAGGTGTGTTATGTAACTTTTTATTCAGGGTAAAAAAAAAGTGACCCAATGGCTGTATGGGTGGTCAGCATGGCGCCTTTATTTTCAATCACGGTGGCTTTTACAATGCCCCAAGAGCAAATGTTTCAAAAGGTTGTGAAGGGTCCGTCAGCGGTGAGAAAACCTACCAGAAACATTTGATCTTGGAGCCGCTGTGATGGAAAGTAAGCTAACCACTCCTACCGCCATTGGCTCACAAAAAAGCAAATTTTTTCGCATAAAAAGGTTCATAATGCACCTTTAAATTTCGTTTGTGATGTTAGATCGTAACCTCTTAACCCGCACCTGAACCGAGCACATTTTCTCCCGTTTGGCATTACCTAAATCGAAGAGCTTCTATCAAAAAAAGCGTCAAAATAGCGACAAAAATGGGATGTAAACAAAGAAGACGCAACAACAAATGCAACAAAAAAAAGGATCAAAAAATAAATACATAAAAAGTAACAAAAAAACCCCTAAAATGTTTCAAAAATACGACAAAAAAGTGACGACAACACGGGGAAACATCTTATATCAGTTTTGTAGGCCTTAGCTTTCAAGTAAGGCGTTACACTGGCCTATAGGCTGTACGCTCCAGTCAAGAAGCGAGAGGATTGAGCTCAGTTAAAAGGTTAAGTCGACGTATAAGGGTTTCCAGACCCTGGAACCATCTCACCACCAAAATCCCAACTCCTATCTCCAATCAAAGTCTCTTAGGAGGCTTCTTAGCTTTCAAATACTAATGAATGGCAGGTTCACATACAGTGAAACTTTTACTTGTGTCCAGGCACCTTTAAGACAAATCAAGTTCAGTTGTAGTTTTCTTTTTTTTTGCACCACTAAAGCAGCTAAGAATATCTCCGATAACTTTTTTCCCCCTTTTTTGCAAACACGTCTGTTCTGTCTCTCGGGCGATCCACAGACTGAGCCGTTCAGATTCAGTAAGCAACGTAAAA
This sequence comes from Proterorhinus semilunaris, assembly GCA_021464625.1. Lineage (NCBI taxonomy): Eukaryota > Metazoa > Chordata > Actinopteri > Gobiiformes > Gobiidae > Proterorhinus > Proterorhinus semilunaris. The sequence continues at coordinate 24,184,885 of CM038358.1, read as the reverse complement.
CCTTTGCCAGATTAAATACTTCGACTCAGCAGAGGGAAGAGATTATGCTGTGATTTTGTGATTTGAGTCATAAATAATAGTTTGATAACATCTTAAAATGACCCCCTATTTTTATCCAACGCGGCGCATAGTAGCTCCCATTCAGAACGTCATCCTCTCTTTTCAGGCCCGTCCCATTTTTAGCCCCTTGTGCAGCAGCGGGAGTATGGCGTCTCATTGCAGGACGGTAAGACAGTTACAGTGAACCCCCTGACATGGTCTGGCTATAGCCCCACAGGGAGATGGGCTGGAGCGTTGCTAAAAGGGGTTGTGACACAGATATGGAGTCATGTTAGGCGCCTGCCGGGGATCACGTCTGCTCGCACTCTGACAGAGAAAGGCGCGGAGACGGCGGTGTTGGCGGCGTGTCCGACGACCGGGTGCGATTTATGATTCACACGTGTCAAGCTCAGCCGTAATAGCAGCTCTGTCACATGAATCTGCATTAAATCTATGTATATATGCACACTGGAATAGAACTGAATGACATATTTTTTCCGCTGTTTTGGGGGGGGGGGGAGGCCTAATGTCCTAGCTAGAAATACACCGGGGACTGTATACCATGTGGATATCCCTGAATCTGACATGTGACCACCTGCACATTGTAGGTAGCTGTGACATGTCATTACCGCCTGTCTACAAGTCAATCCCCCTATGAGCGTGACGCATTGGGAAGTCGGGACACCTGTTGCCCCCGTTTTGACATTCTGCTGACCAACACAGATTTAAACAGGGTGAAGTTTTGGAAATTCTCGGACCCCAGCAATCACTACTCACTCGGTTTTTTAAACACTTTTTTTGACAACTGCCTGCGAGGTAAACCCTGGTCCGGGTCTGGGGATTTTGGTGGGCGGAATGCAAATATCTACTGACAAAATATAATGGAGGTTGGATATGTTAAGGTTGATACTATGTTTGACTGGGTGGGCAAGGATTGAAAAAAAAAATCTTTACATGCCCAATTTTGGATGCCTGTTGGTCCAGGGACAGCATTAAAGGTGCATTATGCAACTTTTTATGTGGAAAAAAAAAGTGTATGCGTATTTGACCTTATTGTGACCCAGCAGCTGTATGAGAGGTCAGCATGACGCCTTTACTTTCCATCACAGTGGTCTCTAGGACGCTCCAGGGTCAATTGGTTGAAAGGTTTTTTCTGCTCTCACCAGAAAACCTATAAAACAATTGATCCTGGAGCGTTGCAGAGACCACTGTGATGGAAAGTAAAGGCGTCATGCTGACCTCTCATACAGCCGCTGGGTCACTACACTAATATCAACTTATTTTTTTCATCTTTAAACGGAAGCCACTCGGGTGTTTCAGCTCAAATAAATGATGGAAATTAAAAATAAATAGTCTATTATGGAATATAAATAAACAAAAACAAAAAAACATATTCAAATACTCCTCCCAGTAAAAGCTCCACCAGGTCGATCTAGTTTTATCCACCTCACCTGTCAGGGGTCAAAACATTATGCCTCATCATCAGCAACCCAATGACGTATATTCCCACGCCGTTTTGGGACGCACCTACGTAGGCCTGCCACGATAAGTGTTTTTTTGAGGACGATATATCGTCTCAGAAAATATCGCGATAAACGATAATATTGAGTATAATGCAAATACTGTAGTCAATAAAAAGAAAACTGTAAGCAACTATTTAATTGAAATGTATTGAACTTCTGAGATTCAATATTAACACCTTATACCAAACAAAGTGCAAACTAGAAGGGTCGACATATTCTAGGACGCTGTTTCCATCTGTGCTTCTCAAGCTTTAACATAACTTACACTCTCACCAGGTTCTGTGTTTGAACTAGGCCCGTCACAACATTTACAATAGTCAATATACAGTATCATCTTTAAAAATATCCTAATAACAATATTGATATTTCATCTGCATTATTCTGGTTAAATATTTCCTCACAAAAACAATATATTAAATGTATGGATTCAGATCATACTGTATTACTGCTAAAGTAGAGTAGCCATATGTTGTGTTCTCTTTTCCTTTCCTTCCTATAACCTCCTGTACACACGGCTGTTGGAGTGAAGCAGCTTTTTTGGGAAACTTGTTGACTGTTTGTCAGACCGCTGCAGCATTTCTCAGTAACATAGTCCTAAGCACTGAGTAATGTTCTCAGGACTCTCGCGCTTGTATTTGGACAGTGGCTAAAGCGCTCGGGTTCCTCTCGCTAACAGTAGCGCTGATTAGCTTTGATTCACTGACTGGGCGGTGGTTTTGTTTCGTTCTCATGTTGGACAAACCTGCAGTCGCATTAATGTTGTTATTCTCTCCGTGATGAGTTCTTTTGGCTAGAATTCCAAATGTTTACTCACGAGTCCCTCTTGTTCCGCGATAAAGTTCACAGAAAGTGTCGGAATCAGCAGCTCCGTAGTAGCGGCACTTTGTTTACACCCCGCCTCTCTCCAAAAGCAGCGCTGATGATCTGGATACATGCGGGACACGGCTGATGTGCTCAATGCCGTCTTTATGAACAGGGAGACGGGTTGGATGGAGCTCCGCTCACTCAGCGCTGTGATAGCGTTCATGTTTCTGTAGTTATTTTAAGCACACGCAGCACGTGCATTTATCGAGACTAAAAATGTTATCGTCCTTCATTTTACTTATCGAGCGATAACTCGATATAGCAATTATCGCGGCAGGCCTACACCTATGTTTTCAGCACTTGCTATAAAAAGAAATCTAAAAAAATAAAAAGCCAGTACAACAATAAAAAAAAAAAAAAAAAAGCCAGAAAGGCACAGTGAGTCAGAAGATTGCAGAAAAAAAAAATGTGACCAGCCCCAGCGGCCGCACAGTGAGGGGATATAGTGGTGAATTAATCACACCAATAAGAGAGGCACTCAGACCAGGGGGGCGCAAGCAGCCAGATGGCCCAGTGCAAGACGATCAGGTTTAGACAGCCATATGGCACACTCAGAAATCAGTGCCGCCGTCAACGTCAGATGTTCTGCAGTGCCAGTCGTGACCAGAAGGGGGCAGCAGACGAACAGGAGTAAAACACTACGGTGGCAGGGAAGCCACTTTTCCCATGGGGCAGGGAAGCCATTAGGCATCTGTGTTGACTCACTTCGGCTATCTTCTATTTAAAGATGAATGTGTGAGAAGAAGAAAAAAAAAATATCTTTAGATGAGAATAGAAGCATTGGACATAGCCTGAGGGGACAGTAGTTTATTTTGGTTGGATATCGGCTTCTCTCGGCCGGTTCCTTCATAAAAGTTTACTGTAGCTATGACCCGTTTTCTATTTTGCTTCCAGTCAAAAATACAAAACAAAGGATAAATGAAAACAATGAACACATACACATTTTTATAATGTGTATAATGTAAATAATGAACTAGGGCTGCACAATATATCCCAAAAAAATATCGTATCGCGATATTTGGTGATGCAATATCCGTATCGCAAAAAGCTACAATATATTGCAACAGCGCTAAAGGCACATCTTTTGGTAAACTCAGCCAAAAAACAAAGCATTGAACTTATAAATGTGAAAAACTAGTTACTTACTATTTGTGTTTAATCAGAAAGGAGCATATTTTGTGGAAATAGTTTAGTGAAAAATGGCAATAATATCGTCATTGCGATTTTGCACAGCCGTATCGTTTATTGCAAGTGTCATTCAGCCCTATAATGAGCACATTACAAGCCCCGCGGTATCATTAAAAGCTACAGCAAATCGGTTTACCATAAACTGTATTTTATTTTTGAGGTCGGGGAGAGTATAATTAGTTTGCTCACCTGACTAGACCTTCACCTAATTTACAATGGCATCTAAAACACGCCAAAGACCAACAATCAGTGGTTTCCAACCTATTTCTGCCTTGATGAAACCCCCAAAGCTGAGCGTCATAATCCCAGGAGGCTCTAACGCAACAGTTTTTTTAAAGTAGCAACTAAAACATCCGTTGAACAGAAGTCTAGTACAGTACAGTGTAGTATGTATCGACGAAAACATTCTTAAAGTAAAAAGAAAGATTGATATTTAACTAGAACTCAATTCCCTCTTTGAATTTGAAATAATTGCAAGCCCTCCCACAGTAAGTGCGTGGTTGGAAAACAGTCCTGCAATAGTTTCTGTCAGAAATAAATCCAAGCACTGATGTGATCCCAGAACCGACAGTATAATTAGTACAGAGGTGATGTCACAGAATGACAGCACAACGTTGAGCTGTTAGACTGACAGTGATGTAAGAGCACTCCCTTTATGAACTCTAGGACATACAGACACAGAATACAAGCTACCTGGATACGGTACTCTGCCCTTGGTCACCAGCTCCGTCAGTAGTATCCCAAACGACCACACGTCTGATTTGATGGTGAAGCGCCCGTACAGAGCGGCTTCAGGGGCGGTCCACTTGATGGGAAATTTAGCTCCTGGAAAAACAAGAAGCAAACACCTGAATGAATATATTATAATGCCATTAACTTGCAGGGATAGTTAAGCCACTGTGATTAACACCAAATGGGGTCCAAGCCAGCAAATACGCCTCTTGGACTTGTCCCATGCTTGAATAAATGATGGGGATTGAGAGGTAACTTGCCGAATTTGTGTGTGTAAAAAAAAAAAAAAAAAAACAGCCTAAAGACGACCATCGTGTACCCCGGACAGAACGGAAACTTGCTCAACTCTCGTTAGTAGAAACCCTCGTATATTAATACGTTTCTGATTCACCATGTTCATCTTCAAACTATTTGCAATCAATGTTATTTCAGTCTAGGCCTTTATTTTGAGGCTAGTACACGAGTCCCCACGCACGCGCCCAATCCGGTTTTAATTCCCTGTTAATCACCGTTTGTATAATTGCTCATTATACACCCCTTTTGACACACATTTTATCTCCTCTCAATTGGACGGCTAAATTAAGTCACCAAAAACTAGCTGGAGCATTGTTAGTCAGAGATTTGATCCACAAACCTGCCGTATTATCAATTATGGCTTAGAGTTCCCTCGGCTGATAGTAACTCAATGAACCCCATCAAAGTGATTACAGTGATTTACTAATAGCAGCCATTCAAATTGAAATTGTGGCCCCGATCATGTTCTCAATAGATGAACATAACAAAATTAAATTAGCGGTATTATGTTGAGAAGCGAGAAAAAAAAGTCACAAGCCGAACATGCTCTGGTTTCGAAAACCACACGGGCACCACGTTTCCGTTCTATTCCTGGAGGTTCTGGACGGGCAGCGCCCACGCACCTTGTCTGGCGGTGTACTCGTTGTCCTCGATGAGCCGTGCCAAGCCGAAGTCTGCAATCTTGCACACCAGGTTATCAGCCACCAGGATGTTGGCAGCTCTCAGGTCCCGGTGAATGTAGTTCATCCTCTCGATGAAGGCCATGCCGTCGGCGATCTGTGAGCGCGCGGCCAAGAGAGGGGGTGATTAAATTAAACAGCTACAGGCGAATGAGTGAACGCAGACTCCGAGGAAGGGGGGATTATGTGGTCACAGTAGCTCAGTAACACAAACATAAACACTAAAAACTAAAAACGAGCAAAATCGGCATCATAAGGTTAAGGAGTTATTTGGGTACGCTTAAAACCATAGAGATTTTGTCAAGCTCACGCTGCTCCGAAGCCTATTCAAACAATTCAAACAAGGAGTTGAATTATAGGGAGTTTAAAGTAGAACTACGTAACTGCCCCTATAGGCCATAAGCGTCACTGCATGTTGCATCTTTTTTTACTCATTAATTGTCCGTGAGAGGAAATACTACGCTAATAGAAAAGCCAAAGGGAGGGACAACTAAATGACATAATGGAGATATTTTTTTCCCCTCAAACTTGGCTGTAAATACGGCCAAAGTGCCCGTTAGCCTGTTAGCTTCTTCTTCGTGGTTCCATTAGTGTGTATTGGTGGCTCCAACCCGGAGGGAGTTCTGAGACACCAGGGGGAGATGAAAGACCCTCCCATCGTCCCATTAACACTTGTATTACCCCCAGAGGGACTACGGAAAGGATTTATTAACACGTCACCTGCTTTACAGTTCATGGGAAGAATAAAGGTGAGTTGTACTTCAGGCATCAGAGTGACTACTGAGCGCCGTTTGAGACTCGCTGATCCGTTTCAAAGCCATTACGAGTAATATCATTTTATCAACACTTAGCACGCCTTATAAATAGCCGTGGAAGTGCGTAGAAAACACTGGGGATCTCCCGCTCCAGCAGCAGAGAACAGATCGGCCCGTCTTCAGTGCCTCTCACCATCACTGCACAGTTCCCCTCAAAAGGCATGTGTCAGTTCCACCCGCGTCCAAGTCTGAACACGTCTCCACTCGACTGGCTAAGTCGAGAAGGGATTCTGGGAGCGTGAACAGGCAAATCATTAAGAGCACGTTGCGCGGCAGAAGTGGCGGGTGAGTCAATCGGCCCAGTAAAGTGGCCACCGATGAGCGATAGTTAAGTACTAGAGGCGATAAGTGCCGGAGCATGGGGGGGGTGGGGGGGGGGGAGGCTGGGACTAAATCAAAGCTGGCAGTAGCAGGTGGAAGAATAAATAATACGAGAACTAGACGGAGCAAAACTCAATAGGCGTGCACGTGAGGGGCTAAGCGTTCGACTCATCCGCACCCACACAGGCGGCGGGGAGGGGGGCGGCGCAGGTATATTGCTCGTGTCAGCTTTGAAACGAGGCCAGACAGGTGAGGGGCAGAGGGAGCCGCTGTTTAGACAGACTGGAGATGAGAACTTACCTGAGCAGCCATATCCACCAACTGCGGCAACTTCAGATATTTACCGTCGCCCTCCTTCAGGAAGTCCAATAAACTGCCTGTGGGAGTTGGAACGGAGAATAAGCGCAGAACTTTGAAACTGAATGAAATAGTTGGGAGGAAGACAAAGGCGAAACTTGCCAATGCGTCAACACAAAAATCTCATATCATGGTTTATCTTGGTATGACATTTCACCAAAGAGCGAGAAAAGAGAATAAAGAAAATGAAAAAAAATGTGACAGAAAATGATTGTTCTACATTGTTATGGATATATGGATATGGATTTGATAAAACAAATATGAATATATGAAATGCAGGTGAAACTAACATATGATATAGACATGCAAAGTGACATATGTCAAGCCTTTATTTGTTATAATTTTGATGATTATGGGGTATTATATTGTAAGGCGTAATTACACCTTAAGAGCACTTCGATGTCTGTGCAGTAATATCTTCACTTTACTGCACAGACGTCGAAGTGCTCCTAAGGTGTTATTACGCCTGACAATATAGTGCCCCTTTTTATCCGCTTAGAAAATCATCATGTTTAATCATGTGTAACTAGACTTGGATCGTGCAACTACTCACGTAACCGTATTTAAATAGGGAACTGGTGGAAGAGCTTCTAACTTCTCCCTGGCCGCAGCTTAAGATATAGACCAACAGGGAGGAGTTAGGGTTGGCCCGGCTCCTCCTCTCTAATAACAGCTACTCTCACCTGTGGGTAAACACCTTTGAAGTAGAGCGTCTCTAACGATCTGCTCACCTCAGTATCGGTCAGTCCTGTCCTATTCATAGATGATCACTGCCCATTATCTGTCCTATTCATGGTTAATCACTGCTAATCACTGTTCTTCTTTAGCTAACATTTTCACCGGTTTGTGGTACACTGGAATCGTATGTAGCCGGGGTCTCAGAGAAACTTCAGAGAATCTTTAGGCAGCACAGGATTCCAGTGAACCACAAACTGGTGAACACACTGAGACAAACATGAGTTCATCCCAAAGACAAAACTCCGAGCCACAAACAAAGCAATGTGGTTTATTCAATTCAATGCAAAGAAGAAGAATGCAAAGAACATAATATTGGAGAAACGAAACAAGTTTTACAGACTGTCTCAACACCGAAGAGAAAGCACAAGCGGCCCTCAGTCGGCGGTGCACCTCCACCTCAAAGCCTCCAACCACTCCTTTGAGGACGGGGAGGTCAACATTTTAGCTAAAGAAGAACGTTGGTTTGAAAGAGGAGTTAAAGAAGCTATTTTTATCAGCAAAGAAAATCCCTCCATGAACCGGAATGGTGGCCTCAGATTTAATTTCCCGTCACTTTACTCCAATCTCCTTCGGGAGAAACCAAAAAGGCACGCCCAGTCCAAGGAGACGGCACCTCAGCCAACAAAAGAACAATAGGCAGGTAATTAGCAGTGATCAGCCATGAATAGGACAGATAATTGGCAGTGATCATCTATGAATAGGACAGGACTGACCGATACTGAGGTAAGCAGGTTGTTAGAGACGCTCTACTTCAAAGGTGTTTACCCACAGGTGAGAGTAGCTGTGATTAGAGGGGAGGAGCCGGGCCAACCCTAACTCCTCCCCGTTGGTCTATATCTTCTGCTGAGCGGGACTTTTGTCGCTGACGAAGCCTTTTGGATGAGAGGCGAAACGTTCGAAGACCTCAACTACTGAGTACAGAAGATGAATCAAGTACCTTCATTGAAGATATTCAAAAGCTGGTTTAAAAGAGCCTAAAGATTTAACTTTTTATTTGATCTGGCAGTCGGTGACTCATTGCACTTGTGTTGCAACATAAACCAGTGGGGCTCTATTTGAATAATTGACTTGGCTCTGTTTGTTTGAAATGTGCCAGAACATGCCTACAGCCTGTGTTTATAGACTCGTTTCAACATGCATTACTTTCTATTAACTCCAAAGGATAAAGAGAAATACATTCAATTCTCCTCGGTGAAACTTTCTGCGCGCTCGCTCACCTTTGGCCATGAACTCGGTGACGATGTAAATGGGCTCCTCCGACACGACGGCGTACAGAGGGACGAGCTTGTCGTGGCGTAGCTTCTTCATGATCTGGGCCTCCTGTAGAAACGCCTCCGGAGACATTGTTCCCGGTTTGAGAGTTTTGATGGCCACTTTAGTCGTACCGTTCCATGTGCCTGTAAACAAACACAACAATATAATCGATTACAAGGATAGATCTCAAGGCTTACTGGTGGTACATTGGGATGCACCAATCCGATACCGGTATCGGATATCGGAGCCAATACTGGAAAAAATACAATATTGAGTATCGCCTACAAATCCGATACTGAACCGATCCCAGCTTTGGCTCTCATTGCCTTAAAAACACTTTTACCACCTAAATCTAAGTGAATATGGACATGCTGTGTGTCATTTTATAGCTAAGAACCAGGAGAATTCAATTGCTTGATTTTAACCTCAAATGTATTTTGATCGCCGCATAAAATTCTGCGGTTAGCAATAGCATGCTAAAGCTACCGGGAGCATGCTAATGCTAACGAAAACTAATCAAGGCTGGGTCAGAAACTATGATAGAAATACCTAAAGTCGCCAAATAAAATAAAATTGGCCACTGCTGAAGCCAATTGTTTGCATTTTAGTTTAAGAAATATATATTTGTAATGATCAGATCACTTTATGTGAGTCGTTTATATTAATGTAACCTAAAGCCCGTCATATACACAAGGGTATTTAGTGTAGAAAAGTCCAGTGATTGTCTGTTAAATGTTTATCAAGGGGTTTATCAATAGATATAATTGATCTGTAACATGACAATAAAATATTACTTTATTGATCTTACATTGGAGAAGAGTCAATAAAATGTTTCACTCAGAGAAAGCAATTTCAAACCCCGGTATTGGTATCGAATCTGGATCTCTAGGTATAACCAGGTCTGCCAGACTACATGCTTCTTCTATTCTTTACACTGGGATGTATGTGATGAATGGACAGCATAGTCTTCCGAACACTGTTAATCAAACGTGTGGGAGAAATGGTTTACTGTGAGTTTTCTAGTTCGATGGAGAGGAGTCGCATTCTTGTTCAAATTGTGTGTTTTCGGTGACTCTGCAAAAATGTTGTCATGGTTCGGTCCCGAATTGGTCCAAACTTTTGCGCAAAACTGTTTCACAGGGATTGGCCCTTTGTTCCCAAACATCTTTAGACCCCACTTGATGAATCGCTCGGAGCTTTACAACACTGCTGTCCTTGTCCGGCCCGGGTTTAAACAAAGCAGTTTGACCCTCATCGACAAAATGACACAGACATTCAGCGGAGCAATTAAGAACATATCGACTCCCATTTAAAGCGACGCGATCAAAGGGCGAAGGCACCGGAGCACCCGACGGTTTAGATGATCGCTGACTTCCTGGTGGAAAAGCCTCTTACTCACGCCCTGCTTCCACACAAACCGCCGAGGCAGGGGATATAACGCGACTGTCAAAGAGGTCTCTGTCGCTGTATTGTGCTGAGCAAACTGGCCTAGACAAACAGGAAGACGCACTGTACTGCCGTGCAGCGCGAGCAAAGGAGGTGAGATGAGAGATAACAATACTGTAAACGAAAACCGCAAAGTCTGTTGTTATGAGCTGTATGTATTGTACGACGAGCCTTTGGAACGTTTTGAGGTATGCCTGAATTGGTGAGATCTGATTGCACATTATCACAAGTTTGTTTTTTCCTAAAAGTGTCACATAGGCGCCGAAACAGTGACGAAAATGAGACGTAAATGGGTATGAAAACGCAACAAAAACGCAACAAAAAGTGTTACAAAAACTTAACAAAGATATAGCAACAACAACAAAAACGACAAAAATGTGACAACAAACTCATGACGCGGTAACAGACGCAGTCTTAGCTTTCAAATGGGGCATATTTGGCCCATAGGCTGCGAGCTCCAGTCGAGAAGCTTTTAGATTTGGGTAGAACTGGAGAAAATGTGCTCGGTTAAGGCGGGAGGGGGGGGGGGGGGGGGGGGGGGGGGAAGAGGTGTTATATTTGAGGGACACTGATGGAGGGGGACTGTTTTAAGGATAGGCCTGTCACCATAACCAAATTTGAAGTTCGATACAGTATATGGAGGCAGGAAAATATTGCGATAAACAATATTGTTGAAGATAATTTAATGCCATAGAAACTGACTTTAAAGTTAAAAATGTCTGTAAAGCTTTAATCGAAGACACACAATAAAACATAGTCTAATTATGGTAAAAAAATAAATAAAGTATGAACGATAAGTCCATATAGTAATCATCGAGCCCCGTTTAAAGATACATTGCAGGACAAGTGGATATTAGGGCATAATATAGAAAAAGGGATGAAGTCATTAGCACATGGGCAAACGCAACAACATTGGATTTGCTGATCAAGGGGATTTACCCTGAACTACGGCATTCATGTTTAAGTTTAAAGGAAATGGCTCTAGGATGCCTTGTGTGGTTTTAAAAAAGGCACTACAACCCCAGTCACATCGCTAACTTGGACAAAGCGATCTTGGCGATCAAAGGTATAGGGATTACAACTTGCTGACGTGAAAATAGTGGGATGTTTTAGCAAAGAATAAAAAATAAAAAAAACAAGATGATGAAACTCTTTTGGGGAGAGGCAGAGGGATTCCTGGGATTGCTTGATATACCATGGCAGGTCTGGGCTCGCAGCAGGCTTAATGAAAGAGCCAGTGATGAAAGAGGAACTGTTTGCCCCCCCCCCCTCTCTCTCTCCCTTTCCTCCTCCTCTCTCTCCGATGTGGGGGCCAGAGAAATGAAGCGTGGGAGGTGACCTGTCATTACTGCACTGGGGTTTGTGTGGCGCAATCAGCGTTTCCGTTGTCAGCGCGCGGTATGTGGGCCAGCGTGGTTTAAAGATGGAGATTTCGTGAGGTCAGCTCCACTCGCCCGTGAAGTAACGCCACTGAATAAGGCAAGGCAACTTTATTTCGTACACAAGGCAACTCAATCAGCCCATACATGAACTTCATATGAGATAATACCCTTTCCTACACCCCATTTCTTTGCATTACAAGTGCACCACTCATGAGGACTGTGGTCGTTGTTCATACACAAATGAGTGTAGGTTCATTATAACTTGAATTACTCGACTTAGCATATATAACAGCTTTGTAGATATTGACAAATTAAGCATGTATCTCCTTCCAATCCACAATTCCCACAATAATTATTTTTTCCACAATAAACTAATTTGAGATACTTCCGGAGTTACTTTGATTATATTGTAATTTATAACCTTAAAATGATTTGTGTAGATAAACATATTGTAAACAGATCCATGCTTCTCCCTCTGTGGAGCCTCTGTGACTTGCTGGTCTTGTTTGAGCTCGGACACTCTCAGACTGCACATTATGTCTCCACTGTAAATGGCTGAATAGTCCAATCAATGACTTGCATCGATTCATTTGGTGCCTTGGTATTTTTTCATTGGTTTAGAGCAGGGGTGTCCAAATATTTTTCATGGGGGGGGCCGCATATTGAAGCGGCACGGGGGACCTTTGACTAGCAGAGGTTTCAATTGTGCCCCATACCTTTATTTATGCTTAAAACCTTCATGCCGGCTCTGTCTCACAATAAAATAGGCAGTTAGACAAATTAGTTGTTAGGTTAGAATTGTGTAGAATTATTACATTTCAAATAAAAAAGACTATATGTGATGATGTGTACCGATTCAGCAAGAAGGCAGAGGGCCACCAAAAATTGTTCTGAGGGCTGCATTTGGCCCCTGTGCCGCACTTTGGACACCCCTGGTTTAGAGGTAAATAAAGGTCAAAAAGTAAAAAAATCCTGTAACAAATTTTAGCTGGGTAAATTTTTAAACACAATTATTGCAAACTATATTTTTACTGTGCACTCTACGGTTACCGTAAGACCCACATTTCAGTAATATTTGTATGTCTTAATAACTATTCATTTATATATTTTAGGTGACATCATGTACTATTGAAACAGTTTTATCGTGGCAGAGGTGAACTACTACTGATGCCTCAAACACGGTGCCAATCTGAGGCAACAGTCACTTTGAACACCACCAACCACACAAGCATGTTTTTACATTTATAGATGAGCAAAGTGGGTGAAGGGTTTTGCTCAAGGACACAACAGCAGTATGCATCGGCCAAAGCTGGGATTGAATTGTCAATTGTCTGGTTAGTGGGTAAACTCTCTACCACTGAAACACGGTTGCCCTAATTTAAAGTATTTGTACAGTACAGATGCATTTAAGTCACGCATTGATGTACGTTTTTAATAGTTGCTAAAAACATGATCTCCTTACTGTATGAGGCAAACATTGTGAGCCACAATCCATTGACAACAATTGCGACTTCCAATATGGTCATGTAGCGGTTTCTTAAAAAGATTTTAAACAACCATCGAAATGGAAAACCAGATTTGCTGACGATAGAAGCATTTATAAAGAGCATTTGGTGTGTCTGAGGTTCATTAAATAAGCACTTCACAAGTAAATATGGATCGCAGATTTGTAATAGACCGAGTGCTCTTACCCATCCAGACTTCCCCGAAGCAGCCCTGGCCCAGCTTGACCTCCAGGCGCAGAGACTCCCGGGGGATCTCCCAGGCGTCTTTGGCCAAACCCTGAGTCTGAGGCTTCACTGTGGGGCAAACTGTGGTGAGGCGGTAGCACAGGCCATCTGCATGTTCTGCACAGAGGGACAGGCACGGACAGTTAGTGATGAAGGCTGGCGCACTGAGGATTGTTGACGACACGTTCAACAGATTTTGACCTTTCACAAACTGACAAACTTTTCCCATTGTCACCGTTTTCACCCTTTCTGATAGACATACAGTAACAGCATGTGCTCAAATAAAACCCTCCAAAATCTGAAATAAATGCTAATTGGCCATTATCGTTATGTCCTAATGCATTGGGACTGTGGGTTTGGACTAAGGGCGGTATCATAGTCGTACAAATTAATAAATGTTGGACTAATGAACTCAGAATCAGAGTCAGAGTAAAACTTATGCGTATGAGAACTATTACTTCCCAAGAAACAAGTGACTTAGAATCCAAGAGGGGAATATCCATAGATATATTAGCCATCAGCTACAAAGAACAGTTGTTATGCATAATTTAGACAAACTATATGTCTGGGGGGAAAAGCAATTTATTTTCTCCATAGTGTGTTAAAAAATATATATTATCAAGGCCACATGTTTCCTTGAATAATAAGTAGCTGCAGTTGACTGGTGCTTCAAGGACAAAATTCCTTGTTGGTATTTTCCATTCTTTCCTTTCGAAATTCAGGGTAGTATTGTGCTGGGAATATACTGATTGGTTTAAGTAAATGCAACTCCCTTGTGTTTCTTTTGCCATTGAGAACTACAGTATGTTCAGCACAGTTTGACAATATTAGTAGTGCCTTTCTAATTTTGTCGTGACCATTGGACATTCAGTTATGAATATTTTGAATCATTTCCTCCAGCACTACATCCTGGACATATAGCTCTAACTGAATAGACAAACTATCAGAGTCTTATGGTTTGTATTTGGAGATTTCCGTCATCTCCACTGATCCCTGACTGCGCACGGCTTGGGCCGCCATCACAAAAATCCTCTTTGAAACATATTCAATGCATTTCCCAGCAGCAGGACTACAGCTGAATAATACATTTCCTTTGCAAGCAGCATGCATGTTGGCTGAAATACCAAGTGAGTGGTGGCTGTTTACTGCAGGCAGTGTTATACAATTAGTGTTATAGCACGGGCAGCTTATTACCATCTGATATATTCTGCTGCAGTGTTCATTTTGTCGACGAGTCAAAGTAATATTTTTGCCGACTAAAATTGGACTAAAACCAAATGAACGTTTTTTTTATGAAACTACGACTAAGACTAAAATGTCCATATATTTTTGTCGACTAAAATACGACTTAATAGAAATGAAATGAGACTAAAATCATCCAAACTTCCAATGTCAGTTTGAAAGAGCCTCATATCATTTAAATTCACTGCCAAAGGAACAGGTCTGGGCACTACGAGTGTTGAAAACTCCTAAAATTTATATAAATCAAATACATTATTACATATTGGTAAACATTTATTTGGAGTATGAGCTCACATTTTGTCAACTGGGATTTACAAGCTGGTTTATATAAACTAGATCTTATGTAGGTATTGTGTAAAGCCTTCACCAACTGTTACTCGGCCCCACCTACAGTTACTGCCCAGTAAAGATGGACGTAGTGAATACCTGTGTAGTGTTTCACCAGCTTCTGTAGCGCATCGAACTGGGCCCGGGTGGTGATGTAATAACCGCCGTTGTCCAGTTTTCGGATCTTGTAGTGTTTGACGTTGTCTCCCTTTACTTCGTCCCAGTCGCGGATGGACAGAGAGTAGGCACCTGTGAAATCGAGAGAAATATATCACTACGGGTATAAACAGTGCTTTCTACAAGTGGTAATAAACTGGAGAAGAGTGTATGGTTGCATTTTGAATTGCTTTGGGAGAGAGCGAGCAGAATGTACGACTGTAAAACATAAAGCATAACACACATTATTAAAGCATGGACAGACCTGCGTGTGTCTTACGTCTGTTTGCATATGGTATACAAAGCTTAAATTTTTTTTTTTTACCTTTGGTCGTTTCGCTCTCTCGTGCCAAGAACGTGCCCCGCTGGTTTCCTGGAAGCAACAGAAGCCGCTCTGCATCTTTTCTGCCCATTTTACCAAAGTACCATCTGCCAAGACGCAGAATTCACAAGAGAGGAGAGATCAAAGTGAGCTTAAGGCATGTAGCCGTTTCTAATGCAACACAGACAGCACATATTTAAACATTTCACGAAAGCTTTGAGTCCACACTGTATGAATCACATTATTAAAATACAATGAACATGACCGGGGGCGGAAAAAAAGTATAAATGCACAAAGTATAATTGACACACAGCAACAAAACCCTTCTGCTGCTTAGGATTTATTATGCGCACTAAAACTAGGATCGTTTCGCGAATACCTAAACTCACAGAACCGTATTTTTCTCAGTAAGAACCCATCAGCAGATGCTATACATTGTGGCTGACGTGAATAATCACAGGGAAAGAAAAGGCTTAGCGTCTTTTAACGGGCTTCGTTGTTATTTTTATTCACACCCCGTGGTGCTGGACTGGTGACTTTGAGCCCTATTGATATTCTGCTGGAGGTAAAATGCATCGAAACAGACCTCGCTGTTTAGATCTTTCCAAACATATTCTAAAACACATAGGATTCCTGCATTAGCTTAGCAGTTCATGTTTCTTCAGTCTCTCAAATGTTAATGCTCATGGACATGTTAGAAATGTGCACTGTAGCTCGAGCTGTTTTTGGTTATATCTACAGCTTATGACAAAACATATGTACAATAAAAAAGTATGAGAAATAAAACGGCAAAAAAACGCAATCTCGATTTCACTTTTCCTCCCGAAATTGTTTGGCATTACCCTCCGTTGTGGTATTTCTACCTTACAAACAAAAACAACTTGCTCACATCTCTAATAGGAGCCAGTACACAACAATTAGACGCTGCTTCAGGCTACAGGGTATTTGCTTGTGCCCTCTCATTTCAGGCCTCAGTATCTTGTAATAGGCTGCTTCTGCAAATAGGACACAACCGGTAGATGAGATCATGGCTGCTCTCTGTACAACTCAGCAAGTTCAGTCATGTCTGAAAACACATTTAGAAACAGAAATGCAGCCACTGAAGCTCTCCGCGGAGCTAATAGCAATCAAAGATCAATTGCAATTTTAAAGCCCGTATTTAGCATGACAAATGCTGCTATTGTTTGGGCAATATAATGTTCCCCGCGAACAATAAAGAGGCACGCCAACCGTGTAGTTTAGAAACAGAAACTCTGAAGTTATCTTCCGGGTTGGGCTCGCACTTACTGCTCATTCATGTATCAAATATCCTGGACTTGAGCCAGTTACAACAAAAGCCAGGGAGAAAGCAGCTCCTTGTTTAGGTCTGCCACACTGGTCGGACAGCCAAGCTAACGGCTGTCAGAGGAGATGTAAGGCAATTGTGTTGAAGGGCTTCCTCAGAATGCAGTGAAATGAAGCATGTGCCTTTAGAAAGGACAATAACATGCTGTCAGAGAGAATGGTGCAGCGAGATATGCGTTACTGTGCAAAAATAATTAGGCAGGTGTCAAATTATGTTCATCAACAGGCAGTGCTTTTAAAGAAAACCTTTGTGAAATGTGTCAATTTAAATTTAATTAGTTCTTCTTGCAGTAAGAGAGAGCACTAGGCACCGTGCCACTTTGTTACCCATAAAAAGATTTAGACTTTGTTCCTGTTTGACCTAAATAATATATTGCATTTGTGCATTAAAAGGAACAGGCCACCGTTTTTCCATACTGAGATATGTTCTTATCTGGGCTTAGACGAGTTGATAACTGTCGTTACTGATGTTGTTAGCATTTAGCGTCTCCGCTATAGCCGTCGTTTTACATAGCACGCGACCTGACCGCGTACGCCACGACCTACGTGAACGTATCGACACTACCCCGCAGACCTTTCTGTTTCCACCACACACGCATTTGTTGTGGGCGGAGCCGCACAGAGGAGCACGCTGTACAAATCGTCATTAAAAGTTTTGTAAGCCGCGATGAGAACAAATGTGGACAAATGATGCCTTCTGGTGAAGTTATGGAATCATTCAGAGGAGCCAAGCTGTATTAAAAAACAGAAACAAAACCACTAAATACTACTATGAAGGTAAGCTACATGCAAATATTATGGTAACACCAGCTAAAGCTGCGCTAACAGCGGCTAAATGCGAATATCAGCAAACGGCCCTTTTTGCACAGTGGTATGATGTTGTGAAATATGAAATCTATATGTCAATAGTGAGGGCTGTCCACTCTCTCGTTGCCAATCAGAGGCCGGCAGTCTGTTCACGTCACATCAGACACGCTTTGGCCACAGCCAGAGGTCGGTCCCAAAACCTATACCTGGTCAGACCGGTTTGGCCTTTGTAATGAAAAAGCTCAACAAAGTGGGGGAAAGAGCCATTCAGCTGACACGCGCCTTATGGGGCCAAATGGGGGTGAAGCGACCAAGCTCTTCCACGTTTCCCCTATTTCAATACGGTTACGTGAGTAGTTACACGATCCAAGTATAGTTACACACGATTAAACATGTCGATTTTCTAAGTGGATAAAAAGGGGTACTATATTGTAAGGCGTAATAACACCTAAGGAGCACATTGACGTCGGTACATTAATATCTCACTTCAATGCTTGGACGTCGAAGTGCTCCTACGGTGTTAATACACCTTACATTATAGTACACCTTTTTATCTGCTTAGAAAATTGTTTAATTTTATGTAACTTTACATGCGTTTCCAATGACATCACGCATAGTTCTCGTCGCCATTTTGAATACCAAAGTAGAATTATGCAGTACTACAACATGTAACAATATCTCTACTCAGGATGAAAGTGAAAGACAACTGTAGGATGTTTATGTACTCGTAATCATTTCTCAAGAAAATAACAGTAAAAGCACGTCCCCAGAGACGCACGTTTATGTGATATAACCAGCAAATGTACAGACGTAGCAGCTCTGTCTGTCGAGCTACAGCCGGATATGCTAAATATCTGCTTCAGCACATCAAAGAGGTAACAGAAAACCGTTCTCTGTGATTTTTACAGTTTGTAATGTCAACAGAATCTCAGTCTGAGTCCGCGTTTAAGCTGCTCAAGATGTTAGCATGCTACCGGTTAGCAGCGGTTGATTTGATCAACTGTCAATGGCTTTAACAGCTCAGCTCTGGCCTCTGTCACGTGTTGTATCCATGGCTAGATGTTTGGAGTGTGGTTCAGGGTTTTCTCTTGGAGAGGTCAGAGCTGAGCTGTTGAAGCTAAAGAGGAGAGGAGGAGAGGCTAAATGCTACATATTTGGTCTTTGTGCGTGAATGAGCACACGCACAAAGCCCAGACAGGTACGCACCAACTCATCTAAGCTCAGGTAAGAACATATCTCAGTATGTAAAAACGGTGGCCTGTTCCTTTCACAGTGTCTTTTGTTTTTTTCAAATCTTGTTCTATTGGTATTTGGCCCTTACTCTTCTGCCTGTATGGAGTCCGCCGGGGCCACGTAGTTACTGGGGATGTAGCCCTTCTGTCCCGTGTTGATGGAGCGAGCCTCCCACCAGTCGCCTTCCCTGGAAACAAGAACAAACGGGTGGAGAGAACTATGAGTAAACATTAACAGCCATAAAGACAAAAGCGTCATTCCTGCTAAACTAATAGAATCATAATTCATTTGCAAACAGGCACAAACCTCCTTGCAATCTTTCAAGGCTGACAACAGATTTAGATTCATTATTAGGCTACATTTTACCCCTAATCCACTTTCTGTGTCTAATGGTTCTGGGACTGCGACACACAGAATGGTTTGAATTGTGTGTATATTGCCATCCAGGACTATAATCAACTTCTTCGCATCCCATTTCCCCAAGCTATCCTGTTTTCTTTCTCGTAAGGACAATTTAAAGTTTAAACCACATTTCATTTGTGGCATCCAAGTTAAAATGAGTAAAGAGTTTGTACTTTTCTAATCTTCTCCTCGTCACAAAGCAGGTGTCAGTTTTATTGGTGGTGGTGACGTGCACCAATAGTGCAGTAGACAGGCAACACAAGCCAACTGTGCCTTGTCACACCTGGGCCCAGAACATATGCTGCTACTTCGCCAGGCTTTCGTCTAAAAACAGAACTGCAAACACTGGATCTAATTAACTATGTGTATTTAGCAATGATTATGTTTAGATATGAGCCGTGCAAAAAGTCAAAACTATTGACTCCAGCAAAAACATTCCCTGTGAAAATATCCAACCGATTTCACTGGCTGAAATATATGACTATATGCAGAGCCGTGGGAAGACATTTTAGTTAGGGGGTGCTGAGGGATAAAGTTTACCCCAAAAAAACACTTTTTCTGTGCATATTTCCTATTTAATAATATTGCCTGCCGTTTTCAAACTATCCACCAGGGGGGTGCTGCAGCGCCCTCAGCACCCTGGGTTCCCACGGCCTTGACTATATGACAGCAGCCAATGCCATACATTGGCTCTAAAACAGATCTAAAGTAGTACTAACCAAATTAAACAGGTTTAAAACAGGTCGTTCATTACAAATCAAAACAAAACAAAGTAAAAGTGGTCAAAAATATGCAAAATCATGATTTCCTGAATCTTAAACAAGTCAAAACTAGAACAAACTTTGAACTAATCCAATGCGTACAGCAGATGAGGCGTTGCGCATCAGTGATGGGGGTTTGGGCCTTTGGGAGGAGCCGTTATCCCAAACAGATTCATATTCAGTATCAGACCGGAACACTTCCCAGGATTAATAAACCTCCGCACAGACGGTGGACGCAGCACGGTGTACCGAAAACAAATGCACTCACGTGTTGTTGATAATCTGGAACCGGTCGCCCTTTTTGAACGACAGATCGTCCGACGTCCTGGCCTCGTAATCGTACAGGGCCACAAAAAACGTCACGCCGCCTGGAAGAAGGCAGGAGAATAATGGGAAGTTAATTATGTGAATCATGCATGGCCACGGGACAAGGCAAGCCCCGCCTCAAGCCCACAGTAGATGTACCCTGCCTTTCCAAATCCCATCAATACTAAGCAGTTGAAAGAGAATGAATTCCTGCAGCTATAGGGCATCACTCCGAGGCGCACACTTAAACGCTGTGGTAAATCTAATCGCGTGAGTCTAATGAAGAGTGGATTTGGCAGAAGTGACAGGAGCGGGGAGCTGGCCGGGCCCTGATGGTTTTATCCGAGGGAGGAAATTGCTCAGACGGGATTAGGTCTGCAGCAGCCCCTCAGGCCAGATTAACCAGGGACAGCGGAGCACAGAGCGAGGCCCAAAGCCGCTGTGGACTGTGCACCAGGACACACCTTCCTTTACTCAGCATTTCGCGTGTACAATACCAAACATGGCTGACATTTACTTAAGGCATATTCAGTTCTTACAATATTGTGATTCCAAGACACACTCTAATGATCATTCACAAATGTGGGTTGGTCATATCTAAATGTAGACCTAAAATAAAGGCGATATTTAAGTGATAAATCATAAAACAAAATAGCTTTGAGTTGTACTACAGATAAGGGTAATGTATAGGGTATCAAACTTAAAAAAACACCTAACTCTTAATGCATCACTTTAGCATAAATGTATTTTCTGCTTTTAACATGAAGCTGGACCCACGTGAAGAAACCCAAGCACAGCAGTTTGAAAACCACTGGCATCCGCTTCGCCACAACCCATTTTTGGACCATTTGGGATCAACTGTTTAAGTGTGCCCCTATTAAATTAATGCAGCCAATTATCGTTAACATAACTTTAAATAACATCCTCCTCTGCATATGTTCCTTATTGGTTGGCTCGGCTCATGCTTTATTACTGGGCTGCATCGGCTTCTGTTGCACCTTGATGTTTCGGCCGACTCGTTTTAAATGTCTAATTTGCATAACATCTGCTGCTCATAAAACGTCCCACGCATAATAAATGACTGGCTGGGTTTATTTGAGAGACCGGGCTAAATAAAATGGAAACAGCTCGAGAGGTTTAAAATAGTTCTTAAAACATGAGCATGAATTTACAATTGAAGATTAGCAGGATGTATGCTAATCTGGATAACATCTCCCAAAGCAGGAAATTTCATGTCCAGAGTCCATGAAACTAAAATCTCGAGCACAGACGATGTAGAATGTGCTGCTGCTTGTAAGGGAGGGAATTGGAACGGATGGAATTAACGTTTGAGTAGGCCTGCTTAACGCTGCGCAGTGTTGAGGACGAGGTCCAGAGGTGTGTAAGTAAGTAAGTACGTGCTTGATTTGTCATTGTACAAGCGTATAACGAAATTGTGTTCAGGTGTTAGTCCTGAGCCACTGCGACAGAGCCGCGCCGCCATTGTGGGCCAACTTGACCAGCATGTTTTTGGAGGTTGGGGAAACCGGAGTACTGTCATCAGTGCTCCACTGATCCTCTGAAACGGTGCACCGCCTCCTGGGTTTGTCCCAGCGTGGTGTCCTGCACTGGTCAGCTCCACCTCCTCCTTCCTTTTCCTCCTGTGCAGCCCCCTCCGCTCCACAACAGTCTGTCACCATCTTCTGGTATGAGCTTAGCAGTTCATCTGTTTTATTCTCCAGTGAACAAGCATTACCCAGAACAATAGAAGGGACAGAAGGCATGTGTGGCTTCGCTGTGAGTCTTTCCTGGATACCTCCTGCGGGCTTAGCTGAACCTTAGTTTGCTGACCAAGCGTTTTGGATGAGACGAAACGTTCGGGACTTTAACTACTGAGTACAGAAGATGACTCAAGTACCTTCATTGAAGATGGACAACTCCTGTACGATTGAGAGCTTACACAGACATTTTACACAAGAAGTAAAAAGTAGAGACCAAAATAATTACTCAAGTAAAAGTAAAAAAGTACCAGGGGAAAATGCTACTTGAGTACTGTGATTTTACACATATTTAGCCTGAGGGAACTCAGCTAATGCTCATGCTTTTCAAAGGGTAAGAATCTGTCCCAGCGTACGTTTGTTGCTCTGAATCAGAATGCTTCATGTCATCTCAGAGTTAATAATGGCCATATGGCTGGAATCAAACATAACATCTCTGTAAAAATGAGCCACCAAAGAGCCAAAAAACCTACTACTACTTCTAGATCAATGGTTCTCAACTGATGCCAACTTCGGGACCCCTCCCACCTTCGGCCTTTTACAACAAGTCACAACCCGAGTTATATGATTAATTTCTCAGTTTCTCACTGACCCGTGATGACGCCGGGGAAGGGGCTGCTGACGGCCACAGCGGTGAATGAAGAGGACGCTCCTCCAAAGGGGGCCATGGCAGTGGAGGCGCCCCCGAACGGTGTGAGGGCGGCGCTATGGTTGTAGCTGTTGTTGTGGGGCTTCATGGATGGGGTGTGTCCCATGAGGGTGGGGTCCGGCCCGTAGTGCCCCAGGTGAGCGCTGATCGGAGTGGCATTGCTGTTGGCGGGCTGGTACTTCAAAGCTGGGTTTTTGTCCTCTTTGCTCCGCACACAACCCATCTTCTAGCCTGAGAGAAGGAATCACATAGTTTTAGTATCGATGTATTCTATTAATGACATGCGTTTGACAAAAAAGAAGGGAAGGAAGCCTGGAATAGGGCTTAACTTCAGATGATTTAATGTCCTCTGTAGAAGAATGGATAGTTGCGTGTTGTATCAGTCTTTTACAAGTTCATATACATTTAGTAAACCTTTTTCACAGACCAAAAAACAAAACAACGGCGCTTATTCATAACATCAGTCATCTCTGATCTAATGAACCTCACCCAAACGAGCTATGTGTTTCTGTTAAACCGTTGGGAAAATCGTATTACGCAAGTCACCAAAATGTGACTGAGCCCTTACTAAACTTTGCTGTAATGTTTCTCTTTTAGCACTTGACAAACTCGTAGCCCTGTTGGCGGAACAACAAACAAACATGGCCAAGGACAATGGAATATTGTACTGTAGAGTTTACCCGTAAAACCAAACCATTTCGGAAGCTTCGTGTCAAGTTCCCACAGGCTTCTGTTCAGCGAATTGTTTGCTTCACTTCTTGTTTTAAAAAAGGAGTGCGTTTATACTCGGACATGCCTGGAGGCCATATCTGGGTGTATCCCGGGATCCTAAGCCCTCAATGACCTCACATAACTTCACAGTTTCACTACCAAAGCCTCGCACTCGCTCAAAACGATATAGGCCCGATCATGTTACAGCCTACGCCGCCACGACACCTTCTCTGATCAATGGGGTTTGAAAGCATCTCGAAAACAACGGGAAAGTTGAGATTTTTCAACACAAAAAAATACTAAACCCATTTGGAAAACAGAAGCACAAATAGCGGTCCGTGTGGATGTGCGCAGACTCGCATACGCTTGCCCTCTGAGTCAGACGGTCTGGTGTCGTGTGTATTGTGTACTTTTGTAAAATACCCAATAGAACAACATGCTGCGAGTGAATGAGTCATATCCTGGAATTTGTAAAATGTCACACAGTTTGAAATGGCTGTCAGCGGCAGGTCTCACACACACACACACACACACACACACACACACACACACACACACACACACGCACACAGGTATTTTGGTAAAAGGCGCGCTGCTGGTGCCCTCAAAAAGACAAAAGAGAACGAGACAACATGGGCCAAACAAGAGGGATCATTGTTCAGCGACAACCAGCACTGCGGGAGGAGACACCTTCAATACAAATTGGAAAAAGGTAGTGGTGCAGCAGCAGCAGCGCCGGCTTCAGAGCAAACTGACTGAGGGCGCATTCGAGTTTCAAAAGGGTGCAAATAGAGTTTCTCGCCATCGTAATACACCGTGATGCCGTTAAAAGTGAGGGGGCAAACATTTCAAAATGAGGTTGCAATGCACCCTCCTGCACCCCCGTAGATGCAGGTACGTCATCCGTAGGTTATTTAAACATGGACAAAGAGTAGGTACGTTCACAAATGCTCATGTTAACCATTTAGACAGACGTCAACCAGGGGGGGGGGGTCAGCCCTATGTTCCCCCACTTCTATTGATTAAGATTAGGCACCAGCCCACTATCCTTAAGGTTAGTGGCTAGGGTAGGGTCAGGGTTAAGCTGATAGATATATGTATGACATTTCACTCTCATGACTTGTGCTTGGCTGATGTACCAACCCACCTAAAAAAAAAAAAATCGCACCCGGGAAACGTATGCACCCCAGCCAGGGCTACACCGTAACTTTGTCTGTTAGTGAAATTCTTGTCTCCAAACTGGCATTTGAGAGTTGGATTTGTTTCGGTTCCTGTCAATCGTGGCAATATGAGTGGGCGGGTTTAACATTTGCCGACAACAAGACGCATTTGTATTGACATGGGTAAACAACATCATTAAGACTTAATGGATTTGCTTCGCTAAAGGTTTGTCTCCCCACACAATTTGTTACAGTCGTCATTCCTGACTGATATTACAGAAGGGGTGGTTTTATTCGCTTTAACGCGTGCAGTTTGTACCGGGCCACGCTGAGATGAAAAACAGACGCCGCATTTTCAGTTTGGAAAGCATAATTAGTCCTGCCTATTATTCCTTCATTAGGTTCTCATCACAGGGTTGTATGGAGCCATCTAGTTCAGAAGACATTAGCCCACTGACCCAAATGCTTTATTATGCGCCAAAGACAATCGTTATATTGATTTTCCAACAGATTTGCCCTGATTATTTCTCTTTGACATCTTTTCAGTCAAATATCTACTCATTGCCTCTTCCTCATGTTATGAATTCTTTGACAAATTTAGATGGTTATAAAATAAAATACAGCTGTACAAAATTGGCAAATTATCATTAGCTCAAAATGAGATATTAGGTAATAACAATATTGCAAAATTACTGAGCAGTTCCATCTGACTGAGATTTACGCATTGGCTAACGACCAAGAAATGAGCGAAAGTTACATTTTAGTCAGTCACAGCCGATTGACTATGCAATTTGACATAGACGACCCAATAACAGTAAAATCGTCTAATTTCAAACCCTGATAAGATCCCACTTTCTTTGCTTGTGATGTTTGTCTGGTCTCTTTCTAATGCTACTGAGGTGCAACAATCAATGTATGGATCTGTGCCATTGAGAAGGATGGCCCATTGATTTGGCTTTGCCCAGGCCCCAGGCAGAGGAGAGTGTGTGGGGGTGACTGAGCGATGGAGGCACCAGATTACTATAAAGTTCAACAGGAGAAAAACAGATGTTCAAGAAGAGCTAAAGAAAAACATGCATGAGCAGACGACCACTCACGATTTACAGAATAGAAATTCAAATGACGTTGATCTGACGTTTCAAAAACAAACTACTTGTATTTAGTAACGTACATTCAGTGCCAAATGGATATTTCTTATTAACACAGCACAAAAGGCAAGGCCAAAACGATTGCGAGTTAATGTTGTGTTTTATAATTCAGTATCCTTGAGTGTTACATGACCCGTGAATGTCCAGGGAGGCCATCAGCAAATGCCTTTGGTGAGTTGTGTGATGTGAGTGTTTTAAATGTCAGTGTTTTTTTTTTTTAGAGTAAAACAAATTTCCTGATTCATCGTGTGATACTGAAAAAACTTGCGACGGATACAGTATATTTGACTAAACCGCTTCAACCCGGTATTTTCCATTATTACACAAATCGTAAGTTATTTGTTTTTCTTCAAATTGTGTAAAAACAAGGCTTCAACAAACGATAAAACATCACCAAAACAAGAACTACATTTGGAAAATTTGAACTTTATAAGCTCCATGAACTTTTTTTGTTTGCAAAAATGTGTTGCTTTCACTCAGATTTTGCAATATACTGAAGTGTGGATACAATAGGATGGGAGGTGAGCGCATCAGTGGGTCCAAAATAGTATATACAAGTTCAGGTGCTCTTCGAGGATAAAAAACATAGAGAACATGGCAAAAAGACAAAGGAATGTCCGAGGCACTCTGAATGGTAAGATAAAAATCCTTTAATGAGCAAGGGACGCCAACGCGTTTCGACCTAGTACAGTCTTCGTCAGGGCAAGTGATTAAAAAACTATACTGAAGTGTGGCTTCTAATATTGCAATACAATATTTTTGTATACGTTTTTTTTTCCGATTTGCACAAAATTGCATTGAGATTTAATAACGATTATACTAATTTGTTTGAACATCAGTACATACATCACATAAAGACAGAAAACCAAAAGGTATGATTGTGTGAACTAACGTACGTAACTGTATTTAAATAGGGGAAACGTGGAACAGCTTTGTAGCTTCTAAGTTCCCCCCCGTTTGGAGCTACAATACCTCTGCTGGGAGAGGCTAAATGCTGACAACATTTGCGTGACTGAGCGCACGCACAAAGACCAGACAGGTGCACATCAACTCGTCTAAGCTCAGGTAAGAACATATCTCAGTATGTTCAAACAGTGGCCTGTTCCTTTAAGCAGTTCCATTGGCCAAACGCATCAGCAGAAACCATGTTTGAATCCGGTGCAGCACGAAATTCAATGAGTCGCTCAAAATTCACAAGCTGTGAATGTATTTGCCTTTCATGGATAGTTTCAGGTAGGGATCTCCAACCAGTAGTTCTCCAGCCCTTTCAAGGTAACTCATCAAAGGCTTTCTACATACACTTGACTCGTATTTTAGATGCATTTTCTTTTTGTTCTGAACATGCTGAACACAATCTGCAAACATTTGGGTGAATATGTTAAAGTATTGGGACAAAACTCAAGTCATTTTCTTTGAAATATCATCCTGGCTACAAATTCACCTGTGTGAACTCCGCCTAAGAGGCATTTTACGCAGGTGTCTTTACAGCATAGGCAGGTGTCTTTGCAGACATTTTGGTGGCATACACGTAGCTCGCCGGGTAAAACAGGTTGGAGACCCCCGGGTTTAAGGGACCACCAATGGTTAAGCATCCACAGATCCAGCGGTTGTGGGTCCGTGGATTTGTTGTGTCAATGGGCCAGACACCTCATCGACTAACTGTGCCTGCCGGATGTTAGTACAAAGCCCACAGCAAACACTGTACACTGTCACCTCTGTTACACGGCTAAATGTCAAGATGTCAGCCGGCGACATCAAAGAGAAGGTCAAACCAAACATGCCCCTGACCTTTGACCCCGGTCTGAGACACATGTCGAACCACCCACGGCCCAAATGCTAAACACACTTAGCAGTGACAATACGAGGCCACAGCTGCTCCAAAAGAAAATAGGCCCACGGTATATAATGTGACGACGCAATTGTAAAGCTTTTTCCGGACATTATTACTGTGCAAAAGTATTGAAAACTACGGATGTTAGTTTTAGTCCAAATACTGTGTAGACCGAGAGCTTTAAATAACTCTTTTAATTTGCACAGTCGGCTTTTGTAACTGGGACGGTTGTTTCAATGTCCGGACTTTCCGCTCAGCATGTGTGCCCCAAGCTCAGAGTCAAATTATTTTCTTAAACATTCATCATTTCCCCACAACAACACTTGTTCTCAAAACGGCCCAGAATAAATGGACACAGCCCGTGAGCTGTACAGCCCAAAGGGAAGCGGCATGATCTGGCGAAATGCGGCCACTGCTCTGCCCCGAGCCAGCTTCCGGCATTCAGCTCGACAAACGACAAAGAAAATCCTACACCCAATCACTCAGTCAATGAAAAATGTACCAAGAGTTTTTATTTTTTTATGTGCCTGGTGTTTTCGGTTGTGGCATCGTCAGAAAAAAAAACGAGATCACCTTAAAAGACAGCGTGTGACGTAAATGCCTTGGGCTCGCTTGGAGCGTGTGTATCTCAATTCAAACAACAAGAATTTCTATATCGGAAGTCCACTGCAGTGCTGAGAAACTACAGGTAAGCAAACACCCCCGAAAGCCGTGGTAGAGAAAGGCCGGAGTGGGCCCTTTTGTCTGCCCCATGAGTTCTTTGTTATGGAAAAGGAGAAGCTGACCACAGAGCTTCCCCCGCTTTGAGTCCCGGGAGAACACACCACCCCAGCACCTAAATCCACTCACACATGTGCTCACAGCAACAGTGTGAAAGCCAGTTCTGCCAAAGCAAATCGATAAGAATAAAAAAAATCTGAAACATAAAACGCACCTTAACCAGTAAATGCGAATGTACAAATTCAATAGTGTAATGAGAAGCATTCGTGATGAGAGAAATGAACTGTGAAAGAGGCATAAATCCTTTTCATGTACCGTGACCACTAAAAAGACTGCCCAAATGCTCAGTTTAAGACGCTCCTTTTTTGGGGGGTAATCTTTCGAGGCCACTTAAAAACTCCACTCAACATAAATTCAGAGTTAAAATGTCAGAGTAATTCCCTCATACGGGATTTTTCTTGTGTTTGATAAATGCGGCGTAACTAATGAGCCCACTTGACTTGGTTTAAATGAAATCACAGGCAGATTATTGTACCTCTCTCCGATGGGCTCTTAAATGAGGCTCTTATACTGACAATGAGATTAGCTGGAGGCTCTCAGGGAATGGGAGGACGCACAGACACGATGTGGGTCACCCCTGTCACTGCACTGCCGTAAATGGTCTGTTAACATTGGACACTTCAGATCCTCAAGTGGCAAATGCACGGTATCTTACAGTAACCATAGTAATACAGACTCAATGGATACTCGTGACAGCCACATGTACCAAAATAATATGCTGTATTACATCCATAGAGCCATCCACGTCACGGTTGTGTCAAGGTCTGTGTGGGTCAGACTCGAATCCTCATGTTTTATAACCAAACCAAAAACCCATATATTTTTAGTCCTAATCCTAATCAGATCTAGGCTAGCTATATCTGGGTTCACTTCAGAGAAGGTTTTAGGACTTGAATCAGTTCACATTTAACTTAACATTTGGACGTTTATTCACCTTTTTTTAGCCACAGCACAGAAAAATATTCCCAAATGACACCATGGGGAAATAAAATACAACGTTAGTAATGTCAGTGTCATAATGCCATACGCGTATTGCTCTGTCACTTCCATGTTTATCATCCATGATTATAAAGGAGGTAGTAACTGAGGTATGGCTTATTATGAAAGCTTATTCCAGGAACACGTTCATGGACGTACATTGAAACCCGTATATGTGGTTGAGCCCATATTGTATGTGAGTGTATGTGCCAGACTATCATGGGGAACGACAGGCGGAGAAAACGTCCCAGGAACAGTGAGCTTCAACTATGCAGAATGGCATGAAAAGAGCACCAAAATGTCAGATACAAACTACTGAGGTGTTGTGCTACTGGCTAGGAGTGTGACAATATATCGATTTTCCGATATATCGCGATATTTTGCGGGACGATACGATACAAATACTTTTCATGCATATTAATTAGCAACGTCATGCATACTAATGAGGCAGAAGTGCTCCACTGTTTTCACAGTCAATAGAGGCCAATAATGATCAAGAATTCAGTCAGGACAGCAGGGGGCAGCGCTACAGTTTTAAGCACCTGGAACAAACACTGTCACACTTACTCTTAATGATAGTTTTTTATAATTATAAAGGAGATTAATTTGGGGTTGATTAATGACTTTATTAATAGAACTGTGGTTTTTTGTTTATGTAAATGTAAATAAGTCGCTGACAGATCTATAGACCCATTTTCAGTGTGTAAGTCGGGGATCATTTATAAAAGTGGTACAAAGCTCATGGAAATAAATATAAATGATGAATAATATGTAGTATGTTAAAATAAAGGTTAAAAGTAGCTTCTTTTTTTTTTTTATCGTGATGTACCGTAGCTTATTTTTGTGCAATATATCGATTATTGCAGTATCGGCATATCGTGAGATAATCGTTATCGTGAGCCATGTATCGCGTATCGTATCGAATCGAATCGTGAGGTACCCAGAGGTTCCCACCCCTACTACTGACAAAACTGGTCATGGACAACTAATTTCTACCAACATTTTTGCTAAATGTTTTGGGATATATCGCTGGTCACGAAATCAGACACAGCAAAAACACACATGATCAACTTTGTTAAGGATTCAAACCCTTTTTGTACCATTTTGAAAAATTGAGTAAATGTATTGATATCGCTTTATATTAAGGGTTAAAGTATTAATAAGCATTAGTAATCTGTTTTGAGTAACGGGTTAGGAATAGGTTTAGGATTCGGCATATTACCATGGTAGTTGATAATAATATAATGAGCAACTTATCAATGTCTTTACAAGCATATTATTAATGGCCTACTTGTATGTTAATAGATATTAGTATAATAAGCAGCGTATTAATACCCTTTAATAGAAAGCATTGCCAAAGTATTTCAGCAGGGTAGGATCCTTCAGTGGTCTAGGTACAAACTTTGCAAAGCTTTGCGGGACGTGACCCTCTGTTCCCTGTCGTCACACTTGGCACACAGATGGCCCATTTCAGGGAGAGGCCGAGTGACCTTCGAGCTTCCCTTTCTTTCATAACATCTGTAGTCACTTGGGCATACAGTTATGACACAATCAAGGCTTTTATGGGGGGGCCGCAGTCTTCAGAACCAACGTTGAGTATGTAGCAATGTACAGGGAAAATATATGATCGTGAGTAACTTCATTGGCTCGCTCAGCAACAAGTGACTCAACCATCACTGAACATGAGAAGCAAGTAGATTAAATGAGATGTAAGCCATTTATGAACCAGGTCAAAGACTTACACATAGTACGAAGCGGTCCCAGATGAAGCTTTGATGTTTGTGAACTTTGTGGATTTTCCAATTGTATTAACTTCTTAACATGGGTTGTGCCAAATTAAGACAAACCCCAGCGTTGATAGATAAGCTCCTAAACCAAGATCAAACCAGTGAGAAACCAGAATGAGCGTCTCCCCACAGAAGCAGTCGACTATGGGCACATGATGGCTCAGGAGAACAGAAGAAAGAAAAAAACATTGCCAAATAACCAACTCAACAGCCCCGCTTCCTAAGTGCCCGCATCAATCACCGGGACACTGGGGGGAACCAGGGGGCTGCGAACTCTCTCCACCGAAGCAGTAACTCAGTAATTGCCCTGGCCCGCTCCCACAGGCCCCGCGGCACAGCCTTATCTTCAGGGCAGCGTGCCATCTCTGCCAATCACACACAAGAGAGGAAGAGGAAAGCGGGACTTCCTTCCGACACCATTCATGTTACTGGGGCCACCTGCTGAGCCTGTCAATGCCTGGAATCACACTGAGACAGAGACTCGGCCGTCTTCAACCTACGAGAAAAGACCTCTTCTTCCAGCTCTTGACTTTTTAAAGCCATGAATGACAATTGATGTGTTTTTTTTTTTTTACCACAATCTTTGCTAAAACATAGTTAACACAATAATATTTAAGATTTTGCTAAAGATTGTACCCCGCTTTCTTTAGTTTGGCCAATTTTGTGATGTTTATAGTTTCACTTACTTATTGGACACTGACAGGAAGTGACATAGAAGAAGGTAAACAAAATGTA
This sequence comes from Proterorhinus semilunaris, assembly GCA_021464625.1. Classification (NCBI taxonomy): domain Eukaryota; kingdom Metazoa; phylum Chordata; class Actinopteri; order Gobiiformes; family Gobiidae; genus Proterorhinus; species Proterorhinus semilunaris. The sequence continues at coordinate 24,153,086 of CM038358.1, read as the reverse complement.
AACTGTTGCCGTGCCAACCATGTTAAGTCAATGGGAAATGAGTGAGTCAAACTGCTAGGGAATGTTACCTCCTTCTATGTCACTTCAAATAATTTTGAAATGTTCTGCCCAATTTCATTAAAATTGCCGTTTCACTGAAATAAAATGATAATGACGACACTGATGAACTTGCAACTGATGTTCTCCATCTAAATAAGTCGTATTTTCAAAAGCATTCAAACCCGTCATGTGCACTTGAAGGTTTAAGCACACGGTCTTAGATCTGTTCAACTTTGAAAAGTAAGTTGAATATATTTTGTTTCATTTTAGTCTCTGAGCAATCGTTACTACACACTCATCAAATACCCCGAACATGTTCAGATATTATACGCTGATCTGGGGTTCAGTCTATGTATTTGGGTTTGGTATTTTCTGAGGTGCAAATCACATGACATGAAGCCGAGTTTTCTGTGTTGCTGAGTCAGAAAACAGCCCACCACGACCTACTTGCTCAGAAAGGAAAGAGCACCAACCACAGGGAACCTTCTCATCAGTTGTCTGCAGTAGGTTGCACACAAACGTGAGTAATTGCGTTTGCTTCAAAGTATATCCACCTGGGGTTGTGATGAAACCGCAGAACGTTTACACCCCACACTTGCCATGTTGAAACACTAGCCTGAAATAGGTTGGCGCGAATGTAATTAGTTACAACTCCAAAACTCTTAATTAGTGTAATGAACCCAAAAAAACAGCCATTAGGAGTCCCGTGTGATAATAACTCCTCTCTCGCACTTAACCAGGTCCCTGATCTGGTGCCAACACCACCTGTTCGCGCTCCTCCACGCGCTGCCAACTGCCCTCGTTTCCTCCAGCTGTGAATGCGTAACGACGAGACGGGACTGCTCAGCCAATATCGGGATTACCGCGGAATACCGTGGATTATCGAGGCTGCATAGTACAGTCCACAGACCAGCTCCCACTGCACCAGATTTTACGCGTTCTCCGTGCATTGTGTAGAGTGTGCAAACTGGAGAGGTTGGCGACCAAAATAACAACACAGCGTTGGAATATCCGTGGGAATGACATATTAGGAGTTACATTACAAGAGCATGGTCATTCTGGGAAGCCTGGTAATGGTATACCGTGTCTCTAGCAATAAAAGGCTTTTAACAGCTGAGGCCTAACGCAGCAGCTGACTGGAGTGGAGCTCACAGTGGGACAGGGTGAGGCAGGAATAGGCTAAGTGATTCGGCCAAATGGATAGCTCGGGATACAAACTAATAAAACAGCGGAAAGGGAATAGGAAGTTGCTTTAGTGCGCGATTACGCACAGGAGACGCAACAGAGTCGGAATTCATGCTTTGAACAGTTCAAACGTGCCTGTTCAAGTTAGAAGTGAGGGCAATGGAGAAACAACGGCACAATAGGGCAGGCTAGGGGTGGTAAACGCGGAGTGAATCAAGAGAATAAACCTCACAAAGACGCGAACTGATTCACTTTCGTGCACTTTTACGCGCAACTTTCTTCGAGTGCTACAACACTAGGCCTTGTTCCTTTACTTTCCAAGTCGAGCGTGACTTACCTCAAAAGCGACCTTTGCACTGTTGTATTGTGACTACATGCGTCCTGTGGTCCCTTACCCACGTTTTTTGATCCGACAATCCAAAAGGGAAGCTATCTGCTCCTCGTTATTGTAAGATCTCACTCCTCTGCGAACTGTCCCATGCCGATAAACTACTTCCAACAGCCCCAAGTAAGTCCTGCGACGGGATTCCGAATAGTGTTCCCCCAAGAAGACAATGCTCCGCCGACTGACAAAGGAGTGTTAATATGGCGGGGTTGAGGCAAGGCAAAGCAATTAAAATATCCCCAAATCACCGCCCGCTGATAGGTCAGTGGTGCCCTCAAAAGAGGCACAACAATAGCCCCGGACTAGGAGCGAAAGCCGACGAGGCCAGAGAAGGAACCGAGGTGCGTTCAAAGACCCGGATTAGGCTCGTTCATTTTAGTTTCAGTATGTGAATGCCACACAGGATGACGGAAGCAGATAACTAAAAAGACAAATCAGTTGTTACAAATGGTATAAAGGCCCAGAATAAACCAAGTTTGTACTTTTCAGACACTCACTCTTACATGTTCAAATGGCAACAATTTATTATGAATAATATTTAATATTCAGATATGATTTACAGCGAATCAATGCCGTTCTGAACATTTTTAAATATCAACTCGACACAAATAATCTTCATTATTATTATTCATTTTTATCCCAGGCATTTGCATTTCGATCGTATTGGAACCACCGTCTCCCACTGAACTGAGAGGTCAACATGATAGAGACATATCTGAAGTATGTCTATATATTCAAAAATATTCACTTCCATCTGATGAAACTAAGCCAAGAGAAAAATGTGTGCGTAATGTCGGCGTAATGATCCAAGGCAGAAGTTGTACTCTGAATGAGCAAACGGAAAGGTTATTTGGCTTATTTGACCCATTTGAATCTCGTGCAAAGCTTTAAATTATGCAGACCTCTGGCGCCCCCTAGGTATAATGTTGTGTAAAATATGTGTTCAGTGTCCACTGGGAAATGCTCCTACCATAGTCTGTTTTCAGCAGCGGCCTCAGGTAACAGACACGCCGTGTGAATATTGGTTGATGATATGTTTCAAATACAAAGTAGTCCATTTTGAACAAGGCTATATCTGAGGTATGTCTATGTTTCTTTTGAGAGTTACAGTCTGCAGACTACAGTGGTTTACTGAAGCTATTCAACTTTGGTGATCAGAATGTTAACAAATATAGGCCATTGCATTTTAAAGTGAGATTAAGGTCATTTCTCTGCAAACGTACGTGTTCTTATTATAACCATCTACACATGTAATGAGCCATTTGCCCAAGTTCTTGTTTAATTTAAGTGGACCTTCAGATTACTATAAAATGTTTGCTGCAGACGTGAGTACAGTGGCCTGTTCTGCGTAAAGAAGCTCGGGATGCGGAGGGGAATTGACAGCCAGGATTTGAAATGCCAAACTGTAGCAGTGATTTCATTAGTTTTGAAAGCCATGGGCCGCCTCGGTACAGATTTCAAAGTTATCATAACCTTTATTTTTTGATTGGGGGCATTATCCATAATCGCATGGCTTTGGAGCAATTAGATTTCCAGACTTACTAATGACCAAAGGGAGGACGTGTGTGACTCATGCTTTCCCTCCTCCTTGTGCGCACTGCTGACTGGACAGTACGCTCGCAGTTGCCCTCGGTGTCCTCTTGGTGGCGCCGTGTGCCCATCCTTCAGCGGTCTAGCCTCGTCTACCTGCCGTTAGCAGCCTTCTCCAGCACATATGGGCTTCAAAGTTGTGTTCCAAGCTGGATTCACCGCCCAGCAGAAATTGGAGTTGTGGATAGGCCCTTGAGGCAGTGACTGCCTCTGTTCGTCATATTGCGTCAGAGTAAACAAAACGCTTACGTGAATTAAAAAAAAAAGAAAAGAAGAAAAGTCAAATGCTTGGTGGGCTATATGTCTGATTCAGCTGTGGATAGCACACAATGTTCTGTCCTTTTCAATCATCATAGACACCCTTCATATTTATAGACATTTTTGGATTCTTGCCAATTCAAAGTCTCCAAAAACTTCCACTCGTTTTGGATGCACTTGGTCTCTCCTCCCTTCCCACTCGATTTCATAGCTACCAACGCCAAGTTCAAGTCCTGCTGCAGTTAATTTGCCTTATTAATATCTAATAATGAGTCTCCCGGTGCGGAAAAGCAGCTCAGACAAGCGCAGTTAGATTTGCTTCTTGCGTTTCCTAAAATAAGGCTTCAAGGCTTCTAAGGGCCTCGCTGTTAATACGTCCAAACCTGTTCGTATATCAAAGAGATTAACATTGTTTTATTATATTTCGTTTAGATTTTTCACTTGAATCATTATCAGTATGCAGAAAATGGTTAATTACTGTTAAGTCGGAATGTGGCCCGCGTTATTGCACCAAATGATGCTGCGAGGAAACGCGCCAGACGCGCGGCCATTACCACGCCATAAACATTTACAGAGCAATGACTGGAAACGGATAGAAACGATGGAGATGAGATGTGTCACTGGAGACGAGTCAGTGGAGCTGCGGACAGCGTCAGTCCCTGGAGGCCTTGAACTTCTGAAGCCTGATCCCTGTTATGACAAAACGCAACCAATCGTTTCCCAGCTTTGCCACAATCACGCGCGCCTAATTGGACCCATTGATGACGCGGTGAGAGCACAAATTGATTGGTAATGACCGTCACATAACGGGGCTGTGCGTCTCTGCGGTTCAGAAGAGAAAAGTTTTAGGATGAAAAAACTTGAAAGAAAGAAAACGATGGGTGGGTGCTTATAGATGCAGGCAGGTGGGGTATAGGGTCTGACGAGGAAGGAACTGTACTATTATATTCCGGGAGGGAGGCTTGATGACGTCTGCAGCATCCTTAATGTGACATGTCGGGGGAGGGAGGAGGGGAGATAAAAATCCAAGGCAATCACAGTCCAGGACAAAAGTTTCGAGCGAGCGATATGTAGGCGCACACGACACGCGCTCGGTATTTTACGACTTTATCCAGGGAGGCGTCTTTTGCTTCTTCTCCAACGTGCGCACAACTGTCTCCTCTCTTCCTCTTTTTTTTTTTAACTCCGTGTCTTTCTTCCGCTGATTGAGTCCAAAGTGAGATAGGCGCGGAACTGAGGGGAACAAAAAGGGGAGTCGACGCGGAGACGGCGCTTCAGCCAAACGGGTGTTAGAAGTGCTCTCTCGACGCACGCGGACACGCCCGGACCCTGCCTTCCCTCTTCCTCCTGCATCCTCTGTCTGCTTCCAGTAACAGCAGCATCAGCAGCCAGTTGAAGCACCGCGCGTCTCCTGTCCTCCCTTTCTTCCTGATATAGGTATGTGCCACCGCGGACTGCATGGACACTGAAGCTGAGCGCTGCGTAAAAGCCACGGGAATTAGTCTATTTTTTTGGATACTTTGCATGTACCGGATTGACTTATAACTTTGATGTAAGGCAACTGGCCGTTTTACAGTTCCGGTGTTTAGTCTCGCTTTTTAAAGTTTATTATTTAGATATATATGTTTTCCTACTTGTCCTTCCGGCGTCAGAAGCTATACTGATATTGCTTTTTTTTGTTTCTCTGCAGCATGGCCAGTTCGAGTAGAGCCACTTTAATCTTACTCATCTACGGAATCTTAGTGCACTACAGCGTCTTCTGCACACCCCTTGGACTAAGTTACCCTAAAATCAGGTAGGTGCCTCAATCAAAACACATATGGGCAATTCCTATTTTACGCGTGACACTTTGGAATCCTCTGCCCCTCTGAAGTGGTAGTTGTATCTATGTTCACGGCGTAATTACGCACAAACCCTGCTGCGCGTCTTTCCCCAACCTTGCGCGCACACAGTGATTGATGAAAGCCATAGTTGTCAAAGCGCTTGGGTGTGTGTGGACGTGTGTGTGCGTGTGTGTGTGTGCGTGTGTGTGTGTGTGTGTGTGTGTGTGCATGACAGTGAGGTATGAGTCCGGCGGGACGCTCCACACCAGTCCCTCTTATTAAGCTGAAACCGAGCGCCGGATGACGGGGGGGCTGTCGTCACGCGCAGAGGCGAGGCAAAGCGAGAAGAAACCTGAGCCACTTTACATCATTACAACATTTTTTTTTTTTTTTTTCTCGTTCTTGTTATTGTTGCAAAACCACGATTTGGGCGTGGTTATGGAGCACATTATATTAGCAGCATAATAGTTTTTAATTTTCCTTTTTCTATTACACAATTTCAGTGTGCACGCCTACTGGGGGTTTTCACACCCATTGTTCGGATTTATTTTAATTATTAATGAGCATACGTAAGGAAACCAATACCAGACACGATTTTAAACATTATTATCCATTGTACGCTGTATGTAAACGGATATAATAGGAAAAGACTAATAATACGTTATTTTCTACTTTTGCGATATTCGTTCGTTTTCTAGCTCTCCCACTGTCTATTCATCTTCTGTATTAAATATTTTCGTTGTTTTGCTATTTTTCACGCATTTTTACACCCCCTATCAGGAGAACAGGTGCGCGCGTTTTTTTTTTGCGCATTCTTGCACAAGCCAATATTCCTTCACTGCTGCGTCCCGCAGACACTGGAAGATGCCGGCGCACCTGATTTGTCCTTTTTTCCTCCCCATCCAGACTTGACAACGACGCCTTCGATGAGGACGGCAACACATTACCGGACATGGGTTTCGACACGGACCGAATAGCGATACGTAGCCCGGACGAAGCGTATTCGCTCTATTACCCCCCGGAGAAAAGGTACATCTTTTGTCTGAATTTGGTGCCATCGTGTTCCCCTGTCCGATGTTATTTTCCCACGTAGCCTAAAACGCGCACGCCTTAATAGTCTTGTTTGAGGGGGACATTTAAGGCTACTTTTTTTTTCTTCCCCTCGAATCATTGTCTGCGCTTTTCTTTTTGAGTCTTTCTTGGATTGATATGTGTGTTTTGGCGTTTTATCATCTCAGATCAGAAAGGCATGCTGAGGAGGCATTAGATAGAGCCTTGAGGGACATCCTGGGTCAGTTAACAGCGAGACATTATCTGCATTCGCTGATGACAATACGCGCAGGGTAAGGGCATCCTCTTATACGCGTTTACGCAGCAATAATCACATCCATTTCATTTGCTCCCATGAACGTTTGCAGCGCTGTGTTACCTGTCTGTTTTTTTTTTTTTTTCTTCCTTCTTCCCTTTCTGTGTTGCATGGCGCATTCCGTTCACTGTCACCATTATTCCCATTAGCAATACCGGGTCAGGGTGAAATTACAAAGCAGTCTGTGCATTGATTTTCGTGGAGCACTAACATAATCCTGCGTCAGAATGCGCAATGGGCCAAAAAACGATTAATAATTTACGCGCATAAATCCAAAGGCCTGTTGTAGCACGGCAGGCCGAAAAAAAAAAAGCTTTACGACAGAAATCACGACAGTAAGGGGCGAGATTAACCACGAGCGGAACTGCACAATGACCTTAAGCGTGTTTTCAACGTGTTTTTTGTTTTCCTTCTTTTTTTGTGTTGTTACAGCGAGGACAACAGTGCGGAGGACGAGTCGGAGCCCCTATCCAAAAGGCACGCGGATGGCATCTTCACTGATAGCTACAGCCGCTATAGGAAGCAAATGGCCGTGCAGAAATACCTGGCAGCAGTTCTGGGCAGGAGGTACAGACAGAGAGTTAGGAACAAGGGACGTCGCGGGTTGGCCTATTTGTAGCGCCCCTTTTTTTTTTTTTTTTTGCCTCTCCATTTTTGTTTTTTTTTCTTCTGCCGAGAACGCGCCCCAAACTGCCCAACTGTGTAAATAACATCGAGTTAGAAAACCTCCACCTATATCTGCCAACCAGTGGATTGCGCCTGTGTTCTTTCAACGTGTATTTATGTATGAAGTAAAGCCATTAAAATCAATATTTTATTAATAATATCGTTTTTTTTTTCTTTTTCTTTTTGTACTAAAGCACTTCTTGAGACATAACCCTGCTACACACAGTTGTGGACCAACCTTTTATTTTCATGTTAAGATGTTAAAGAAAATGGGAAAAGAAAAAGCTTAAACAAAAAAAAAAAACAACAACAAAAAAAGATATAAATGTGCACCTTGAACATTATGCGCTTGAAATCTTTAAAAGTCATCTACATATGCAGAAAATAAATAGATTTTAAAAGACAATCAAAGTATTGAATGTTATACTTATTTTTGTAACCTATTTTTTTAGTGTTGTTTATTTTTTTTGGTTTCTGAACAAGGCCCAAAGAAGCAGTGAGCATGCTCTGTAAACCCCCGGCTTATCCAACGGAAATTATATATGTTAGTGGTGAGCTATGTGGCTTTGCTGTGTGCCCTCACGTGGTGGCACAAAAAGAAACACACGCGCACACACACAAAAAAAAAAAAAAGACTTAAAAAAAAATCTGTCTTTTGAAAACTGTCCTCGTGGGGGCAGAGACGTGCTCACTCGCCTCTAAAAAGTGTCCGAAACGTGCATCCATTCAGAGAGTTTGTGGCGTATTGTGTACAGACTGTGGAAGAGCTACAAACCCCAGTGTTGCCTGCTCAGTCGACGGATTCATTCAGAAAAACTGAGCACAGAGAGACACAAAGATGACTATTATAGCGGCTTAACTCATCTTTATTAGTGCATGTTAAGGCTATTTTATTTTTGCTTTAGAAACTGCATGACGATGTGCTCTTCGGAGACTTTTTTTTATCTTTATTTTATTCTTACGGCTTATGCCTTAAGCCTAATTTTTGCACCATAACCTCCTCCTTCTGAGATTAAGGAGCGAGGCTGGCTGTGGTGATGACTGGTATTGCACTGACATGTTGACACTGGACGCCCTTTTCCTATATATATATCTATATTTTCTAGCCCGATTGCCTTCATCTCCGAGTAGTAGTCGTAGTCGTGGTCTGTTTGGTTCCCCTGCTTCTATAGATTGGCCGTGCTGAGAGTAGTATATTTTGTTCCTTTTCTCTCCTTGGTTTAGCCTTTGACAGTGCCGTAGTTGAGTCTTCGTGTTGGATGCCTGACGAGAGCGTGACGTTGAGGATGTGATAACTCGGGTGGGAGGAGTGTACGGAAAGAGCGAGTGGACCGCGTCGAAGCGAGACTTTTTGCGTGGGGGTATTGTTTTATGTAATGTGACCAGAGACGCCACTAAAACACCGGACAGCGTGAGGGTCAATGAGCCTTGACCGTGGGTATCGGGCGTTGAATTCCCTCATCCTTCGACCAATGCAATTTTGACCCAAACTCGACTTTTCTTTCCACATCATGCCTTCACTGTTGCGATGTTGGCATTATTAGCGTCCGAGGCTAATAATGCACTTCCCTGGCCATTCTGAACATCATCCCTTTTTGATTTGAAATCCTTTTGCGGGGATTTCATAGTGGCATGCTTGTCTTATGGCATTATTAGCGTGTGAAGCTAATAATGAACTTACGGACAAACTCTTCCCTTAGTTCCCATTCCCCATGCTCGACAACTAGATGAAGCCTAATACACATCACGGATTTCCTTTTTTTCCCTTCTCCATCTTTTCTTTTTTTGATTAATCACACGTCCAGGCTGGCTAATATGCTACCACATACTAGCCACGGGGACTTGGTAATCCTTCTTCTTTGCCTTTTATTCTTGCGCGCGGGAGTCGCCTCGGCAAATCGCCCGACTCCTTTCGTGTGCGCTGATCTGGCCTTTGCTTCCTTCTTTTATCCAGGCTTAGAACGGGCCCAAGCGGCACGCCGGTTTGCGCCTTGAATGCCGCCTCATTGCTCTCTTGTTTTGTCTTGGCTTCGGAGCAAAAGATGAGTTTCAAGTTCAAAATTGCGTCCGTGTGGTCGGAGCCTATATGCCTGCGCCTTAACGCGGGTGTGCTAGCCTAATTTCTTGATTGTTTTGGAGTGTGTGGACATTGCCTGACTGTGAGAAGAGACTAAACGGATTCCCACAGCCCTCCAGCCCAGAGAGAGAGAGAGAGAGAGCTCAACATTGACTTTTATTAGACCGATATCTTATGATTTTATTCAACATTATGCAAATGTCCGTTTTATGCATCCCTCGCAATCCAATCTCTGGCCCACATCCACCCATAAATACTTTGTCGAATCGGGTCTTCTTCTTCCTACAAGGCTTCGAGTGAATGTAGTGTCCGTGTTGGTGTTTTGCACATATCTGTAAACCCGTGTTTGTCTGTTTGTTTGTGTGAATGAGATTCGAGCGTGGAGGTGGTGGAAACAGCTCTTGGCTCCGGTGCCTTTGCTTCGACGTGAGAAAAAATAAAATAAAAAAAGTACAAAAAAATAAAAAATTCGCCACACATGAAAGATGGCAATTTTAGTGGCCCTACAATGCTGCAGTCCATTAGCTTATCTTCAAACGTCCTTTTTTTAAAAATGTTTAATGGCTTGGCTTGGTCCATCCCGACAGTAGTAGGCTTTCTTTTCAAAGCATGGCCAATACCTTATAGTGAGTAAAATATGATTAAAAAAATAGCTATGTTGAAGGAGCAGGCAATGTATGTGTGTGCATGGGGTGTTCAGTGTCTGTGGGAGTTGTGAACAAAGACCAGTGTTAATGTCGTTGTTGACTATGAGGTGTTGTTTCTTTGATATTGGTCAGTACATTATAAAAAAGAATATAGCCCCTTATATAACTTATACTTTCTCATGTGCGTCACCATCTAAAAGTACAAGGGAAACCGAGAAATGACAGAGATGTTGTTCCGATCATAGACAATGCCTGTTGTTGATATTTCTGAAAGCGCCAATCGCCTTACTTTAAATGTTGACTCTTCTATATCTGAAAAACTATGTGTTTTCAAAGTGAACCTTAGTACAAGTGACATCGTTCCACACACAGGAATCCTTTACGGGGTTTTACGTTTCTCAATGTCATGAAAGTGTTGTAAGATTTGTATGAATAAATTTTTGTAAACAACATTTTTCTAATCAATGTCTAATCATTTTTTAAGATCGCCTCTGTTAAATGTAAGCTGTATTAAAGATGATATAGAGCTAAAATGTGGCGTCTAACAAAAGTGAGGCTTCCAGCTTGAGAGTAGATGTTCCAAATTTCCCCTGAGCAGATCATTTCCTCAAAATCACAGCAGCCAAAAGCTATGATTGAAAATATAGTTAAACATCTTTCACATCCAGTCCAGCTGCTCTCGAGAGGACAGAGTCTGCCAGGTTAAATTTACATTTCCAGCAAAATCTCATCACAAATGAAAAGCAAATATATGCCAGTGCTGCTCCAACCTGTAAGCAAGGATGATCCTGAGCCAAGAAGCGCGCTGCAGTCTGCTGGGCTTTGTGTGTTAGTGGTAACTTCCTCCTACAGATATTTATATGCGTTTCCAGCACATTTAAATTCACAAGTCATAAGGTGGAGCTGAAAATAAGAAGAGGTTCTGGATGCATCAGACAAATGGATCAATAATTGGGAGTGTAAGCGCGGTTGGCGCCTGCTCCAGACTGAGCTCCTCTTTGTGGATCTCTCTTCGCTCCAGTCTTGGCCTTGGAAGTGCAGCTGGGTCCCGCGGGAGGAGCAGCGGGAGGGTGTGGTGAAGAGGCTGAGCCCGTCCTCATCAGTGCACTCGGTGCGCTCGCAGCGCTAACCCAATCAGAGACATGTTGCGTGGCAACGGGCCACAAAGGGACGCGCTTCTGTAGACGCATGTGTCAGGAGTGTGTATGTCGAGATGTGTACGGGGCTGTGTACATGTTTGAACCTCTTACATTATTCAGAGCACAGGTGTCCTCACGGACTCCATACAGGATCCATACTGACCAGCCTTGAAAGCATCCTTTGGCCTCATGACTAACACAACAAACCGCACTGGACAGAGCTGCACTACGCTATACACTGTGGCAGCACCACACTGGAGCAGGTGGTAAATATGATTAATGAAAGCGACTAACTGAATTAGCCATGAGAACCTGCTCTCACATACATCAGTCTCCCTGAGGAGGCTGCTGCTGGTGGGAGTCGCTGTTACCAAGAAGCAGATTGACGACTGTCAGCTCCTGTGTGGAGATGTCTCTATTCTTTATTTATCCCTCTGCATTTAGAGCCGGCAGCAGAGAGGCTTAGTCTTGTTCACAGGAGGAGATTCCTGGATTTCCCCTGACATTATGGGATTTTACAAAAGGTGCTTTGAAATAAATCAAATCTGTGTTCAGAAAGAAATAACATTTGAAATTCAGCAGAAGGGCCTTCTCTTAGGCAGCAGTGGGATTATCTTTGACATAATGTAGATGTGCGAAGCAATCAAATGAAACATTTAAAAAATATTGATTCATATAAAGCCATTATTGCCCCTCTGTGACATATTTCCCTCTCCCAGTGACAGCATTTTATATTACGCCAGTTTTCTAATTTTGCCCCTTTGGTGAAGAGTTTTAAGAGAAAGACATGAGCCCTTAATTAAAGCAGTATTATTCTGTCAGGACGAGGAGGGAATCCCATCTTTTTATAATGTGCACGTGTCCTTCAGAGCCCCCAGACATGTCTTAATCACTCAGACCGGGGCAGCAGCGGGACAGAGGGAGAGGGGGAGGGGTGCTGGCTTTGGGATATTCCACAGGGGATACCCACCACCACAGTGCCCCACGATCAACATGCAACCAGTTCTTTGTTGCCATCTGAGCGCTGTTCCACAGCACTATCTCCAATATCAAATGCTTAAAGGTCCTATATCATGCAAAATCGACTTTTTGGAGCTTTTAACCATGTTGTTATGCTATTTCCTTATCAAAAACACCCCCAGAGTGGTTTTTGGATTCATTCACGCAGTTCTCAGTAATCCTCCTGAATCCTGCGCTCTGAGCAGCTGATCCGCCCTCTCCTGGTAAACGACTGGCATGTTCAGTTGTGTCGTCACAGCGGAACGGAAGTGCTCGACGTCTGTAATCTAATGCCTTACGGCATGATTTTTATTTGTAAAACAGTTTTTTTCATTATTTCTGTCGTAAGAAAAAATAAATAAAAAAAAAAAAAGGAAAAAAAAAAAAAAAAAAAAGGAAGTGCCTGACGCTGCGCTGCCCCTGTACCGAAAACAAACGCTCCTCCTGAGCGTCCGAACGGTCTGAACAGATGTCATGTCATGTTGCACCGAAAGTTGTGAAGAGGGAGCTTTTTCTAACCTACTCTGGAGTCTGGACACCTGTTCTTTTTTCTTACCTCACGATAATGTCACGGAGAAAAGCGCGTTTGGCTGCGAGGACTGGACTTTATTCAACCGTCCTAAAGAAGAGGCCATAGAAGTTGGCATTTCCCTCCGGGATTCAGCGACTATCAGCCACAATAGTGTTTGTCTGAGCCTGTCGCTGATGGATGCTTGGTGAACCTTGGCCAGAATCAAAGTGGATTAACTTTTATAACCAGCGCAAATCCCATACTGGAAACATCAGAGAGGTGAGTCGATCAAAATGCATGTTAGCGTGTGTGTTAGCCATTTAGCCATGAAGCTGTGTTGCACATGTTAACTCCTTATAACAGCATCATGAAATAACTTCACTTTTTGCTGTGATATATATATTTCTACTACTGCTAAAGTTGTATGAGCGGCGAGAGGGGGCGGAGTTAACTGAATCCAAGCGTTTTGTCTTCCGGGTTGGAAAAATACCTCCAGAAAATACTAATATTTATCACAAAAATGAGTGCTCCGTAGTGGTAGAGGTACAATATATCATATAAAGGCCTATACTTTACTTTGGAATGGCTTAAAATAGCATGATACAGGTCCTTTAATATCAGTGAAAAAGGAGCAAATAGAGTTGATTATATAAGGGTGAGAAGGTTATCTAAAATGTTGACATAAGTGAAATAATTCATAATTTAAGTGCCAGTCCCAGGTCTGGATAAATAATCATTAAGAAAGACATTTGGAGAAACATTTAGATACAGTGCCTTGCAAAAGTACTATTACATCTTGAACGTTTGCACATTTTGTCATGTTTGCAACCATAAACAGATTTTAATTTGAACGTTTTACTGAAAGTTCACACACAAGTAACAGACAACTGGGAAGTGAAAGCAAAATGATACATGATTCTGTTATTTTTCCGAAAAGTGGGGCGTGCATAAGTATTCATACAGCATGAGTTAATACTTTGTGGATCCCCTTTTGCTGCAATAACAGCAGCAAGTCTTCTGGCGTTTGACTCTACAAGGTTTGCACATCTAGAGACTGACATTTTAGCCCATTCCTCTTTACAAAACAACTCAAGCTCTGTCACATTAGAAGGAGAGCGTTTGTGAACAGCAGTTTTCAGGTCTTTCCACAGATTTTCAATAGGATTTAGGTCAGGACTTTGACTGGGTCATTCTAACACATTAATATGTTTGTTTTTAAACCATTCCATTGTAGATGTAGCTTTGTGTTTAGGGTCATTGTCCTGCTGGAAGGTGAATCTCCGCCCCAGCCTTAATTCTCTTGCTGACTCCAGCAGGTTTTCCTCCAAAATGTCTCTGTATTTGGCTCCATCCATCTTCCCAACTATTCTTACAATCTTCCCAGTCCCCGCTGAGGAAAAGCAGCCCCATAGCATGATGCTCCCCCACCATATTTGACACTGGGGATGGTGCACTCAGGACGATGAGCAGTGTTAGGTTTGCTCCACACATAACGTTTTGCATTTGGGCCAAAAAGTTCAATTTTTGTCTCATTGACCAAAGCACCTTCTTCCACATGGCAGCTGTGTCCTCCATATGACTTCTAGCAAACTTCAAACGGGATTTTTTATGGCCTCCTTTCAATAATGGCTTTCTTCTTGCCACTCGTCCATGAAGGCCAAATTTGTGTAGAGTACGACTTATAGTTGTCCCATGTACAGATTCCCCCAGCTCAGCGGCAGGACGTCCCAGCTCCTCCAGAGTTATCTTGTAAACATGACAAAATGTGCAAAAGTTCAAGGTGTATTAGTACTTCTGCAAGGCACTGTAACTGGATGTGTGTTGAATGTTGTGTTGCAGCTTCTGTTGTGAGCCTTTGTCTTTGGTTAAATTGAAAATGTTTTATCACGAATCCATGTGCAAATCAGTGTGATTCCCTCCACGAATAGAGGCTATATTTTCTGAAGTAACTACTGAAGCAAACAGCCAACAGGTGAGTACATTTCACGCCCCTCACTCGGCGAAGGTGCCCTGGTGTAGAGGAAACTGGGGTGGCCAATCTGCACCTGTGACCTGCACACATCACTTTTATATAGGGTCACAGAGTCAGTAGTAGAGAAAGAATCCCTGAACTTTGCATCTGTGGACAAATATTCATACCACTGAGCTATAACCCCAGTTACTCCCTCAAGTATTTATTATTGTTTAGTTGTTATTGTTTTGCCATTTTGGGCAAGACCTTTACTACAATAAAAAAAAAAATGTGTGCAAGACTTTTCAATACCTTTATTTCTGGTCATTTCTGTGCACTCTGACCTCTGCCTGCACTCTGACTTCTCCTTGGCCCAACAGGATTAAAGCCCCCGCCGAAGAAGCCCAGACAGAGCAATGATCCAATCGCCCCTCCCAACACACACACACTCCCCCCTCCTCATAAATCATTCAGTGTGCTGCGTCTTTGCGGGACATGTACACAAGAGGGGTGCGCCTGTGCCTGCCCCGCTCTCGCCACTGCCCCGTCCTGTCATCAACCCGGGGCCCACAATAACACACTGGTCCAGGCTCAAATCTCATCGCGAGCCGCTCCCTGTCACTGCTCTCATTAAACAGGAGGCACGTTGCCCCCCCCCCCCCCCCCCCCCCCCCCTCCCCCCCCCCGAGGGACCGACAACACGCCGGAACAGACAAGCGGCACGAAAAACCAGGGGTGAGTGGGCGGATTCATGCCACGGATCAACGCAATGGAAATGCTTGTGGAGCTGAGGAGGGGGGGGCACTTCAGTTGTGTTGCTCGGGTGATCGAGCGAAACCTCCGCTATCCATCATCTGTTATGAGGCTAGCAAGGTGTATGAGCAAACGCCATTTCCTCAGCTTAAAATAACAATAAAACAAGAGAGGGGCTGGAATAAAAGTCAGACCACATGAAAAGGGCCATTGTTACACATGCGTTACGACATTACGGGAGGATGTGTGGCCAAAGAACCATTCACCTCGTTGTGTCGTCATAAGTTTCTTGAGCATCTCCATCTGTTTGAGTTTGAGGATAAATATATAAATGTTTTCTATCTAACATTGGGGTTAAATGTGGGATCAAATTAACAAATATACTTACTATACATCGAAAGGTCTCATCGCGCAGTTGTTATGGCGAGCCCCCAGCCCCCTCACCGTGTTTTTGCTCGACTCCAGCCCCTGTGGGATCTTTCAGTCTCGTTCGCTTCTAAAAATAATCCATCAGCTTTACGGCGCGCTGCCTGTTGGTCTGTTGTTTGATGTTGGCAGGTAACGCTCGCGCACCTCAACTCCTCGACTCGAGAAGAAACCGCCAACCACCTGCTGATGCAACGCGAGTTCAGGAGAGGAAGCCCAGTGGATCAAAAAGCAGCTAAGCGGAGGGAAATCAAAGACAGGTTAGGGGTAGAGGAAGCTAAATGTGCCCTCGGTTTGGTTTCGATTTTTGTCAGCAAATTGACACGTTCATGTGCCGTGTGCTACAAGAGATTTAGTATTTTCTTCTAATGATTCAAGAGCTGAATGTTTGTTCAGTGTCTGTGCTACCTCAAGCAAAAGAATTCTAAAATAAGATATTTCACTTTTCAAAGCGCTTCTTGAAACATCCGCTGCCTTGGCCCGATCACGTTCTCGTATCGCCGATGGGAGAGTCGAACTACTGTGCGGGTCAGGGTCTGGGCTCTGTGGCGGCCAACCCATGTGTAAAAAAAAACGCTTCTATACAGTGCGTCCTGGGCCACTCTTTTACAGTCCGAGCCCGATGGATCTGTGCATTGTCATATTGGAACGTGCCCGAATCCCATTGATCCAACAGCCCGTTCATTCAGCTGACCACACTGAACCCCGGGCAGTGAAGTTTACTCTCCATAAACATAATCCCAGGGCAACCTCATCATTGCTCATTATGAAAACTCATATTATCCGGTCCGTTTACCTTGTCAGGGTAACTACATGAAGCTAAGGAAGGTCAGAAAAAAAAAGTGTTCAATATCATTTTGAACTTTTGCCTTTTATTTTTCGTCTTGCTCGCATGGCAGTAAATCCAATCAGAAGCCATTTGACTGCTGCAGATGACAGTTGCTGACTCCTCACTCAAAAGTCCCCTATCGATCCGAGTCCCCGCGTTATGAATGGTTTGCAAATACAACCCCTGAGTGAGAGCATAGTATTCGCCCGACCTCCCCCGCCCAGATCCCCATTACCAAGCCGCTCTTATTTGTCATTGCTCCTTTCAAAATCCCTCCGCGTACAGAAAACCCTACAGCCCAAATACCTGACGCGTGCGACTTCTCGTTGTTTAACATCAAACGAGCGGCTCCAGAGCGGCAGAGGGATCTGCGCTCCCCCGTGGGTGCGGGGCTGAGCAGAGCCGTGGTGGCTGCAGGTGGACACCGTGTTGCCCGTGAAGCCAAAGCTCAGTGGCTCGGCTTCATGCTGCGGCCGTGAGTTCACCTCGTCTGCTCAGAGGTGTTGTGCTGGCAGACTGCACAATCGCCTCGAGCTGGGCAACAACAGAATAATAATTGCAATCTGCTTTGTTGTACATATCGGCTGCATTCGTGGTGTCCTGATTTCTTTTCCATTGGGTTGCAGCAAGATATCACTCAAGTGGTCACCTTAAATAAAAATAATACTTTAAAAAAGAAGAGAGAATAAGTTAGGGCACACACTGGGTTGCACGGTTGGCGATCTGAATCCCAGCTCCCACAACTGGGAGCAAGGCACTTCACCCACTTTGCCTGTGTGAATGTGTAAACATGAATGAATGGTGGTGGTCGGATGGTGAAGTGGCAGTCCCATGTCTGCAATAGCCTACCACCACCGAGTACTCTTGTAAAGTGAAGTGTTTGTGTGAGCCATCATTATTCCTAACTAGAGGAGTAGCAACATGACTTCATTTCCAACTTTCCTTGCAGTTTTAATACTAGTTTCTGAACTCCTGCCTCTCATGTCTTACCTCACCCACAGTTGTCCAATGATCAGTAGCAAGAGACTGCCAGCTCATACCTAACAATATTAAATCATGTATCTGACCTTCTGAGTTCAATGAAGGGTTGGTCAGCCCACCAGTCTTCATGTGTTCTTTCTTTGTGATTTGGGGCGAGGTTGTACAAACACTGAATTATGCATCTTTGCTGGCGCACTAAGGTGCGAAAACGCTGCATGAGATCGGTGCAGAAAATGAACTCTTTTTTTGGCCACTTGTTTCCCTCATTATCACTTCCTCCAAGCTAAATACACAAGAAAGAAGAAGACACCCTATTACCCCTTTTCCTTCCTCGAATATATGCTCTCATGTGCACCGCATGTGATTCAACTCTGTGCCTCCAGCTGTGCCAGACTTCCTGAATGAAGCCATGAAACCAGAGATAATGAATGAGAGGTGAGGCTT
Organism: Proterorhinus semilunaris; assembly: GCA_021464625.1. Lineage (NCBI taxonomy): Eukaryota > Metazoa > Chordata > Actinopteri > Gobiiformes > Gobiidae > Proterorhinus > Proterorhinus semilunaris. The sequence continues at coordinate 24,135,017 of CM038358.1, read as the reverse complement.
GTGGCAGTTTTACACAGTGACACACAGTTAGAGTTGCGAGACATTTAAGTTCTTTTTAATGAACGTGAGAGTGCTTTGAATAAAAGTATGTATATGGCAAGTGAAGCTTTATGTCAAGGTTATAACTATGACCTTAGACATGGTAAGATCTGAACAGACTTGGAATTCCAAAAAGACTTTAATTAACTATTGACATATTAAGGATAGACCGTTAATCCTCCCCATTTACATTAATGACATGGAGTCGAGAGAATCGTGTGGGCGGATCTGTCTGACTCCTCACAGAGAAGTTCCCTGCTCCTAAAAAGGCCAGGGAGGTGTTATATTTGCAATAATCTCAACCGTCCTGGGACGGGCAGAGCGGCAAAGCGCCTCTACAGTTCTTTTGCTCTTTCTGGAGTAGCAACTGGTCACTAGGGGGTGGTATTGCAACAATATCAGTGCCCTGCCATGACCCAAATTGTCTTTCTTGTATGTTGTATTTACCACTATACTGCACGGAGAAATGTCAAATAAATATATATGTGCACAATACAGGGGAAAAGAGAGCGGAAGGGGAGAGTTTTTTTCCCCCTTGGTGACTGAAGAGGCTGTGTGGTGGGGGTGGTATTAGCCTCTAATGTAACCCTCTCCAATCTGCTGAGGGAAAGACACTCAAAAGGGCCCTGTCTGGATCATTGTTACTGAGCCAAAACCATGACCTGATCCATGTAAGAGGTGTCGACTTCATAAACCAGGGAAGCACTTCCAGGAGATGGAGAAGACCAGCTCATGAGCAGAATCAGATTTGATTTCAAGAATTTGATTTAGCATAACGGCCCCTTTTTCTTAACTAAAATAGAGTTAATGGGCTTTTAGTATTTTTTTTTTATTTTTTTTTATGTCAGCTTGGATCAATGTTCCCTCTGTGTCCTCGTAAAAGTGGTGTGCAATTTCTGCTCATCACATATACTAAAATCGTTCCTTGGAGCTTCACGCACATCATAGCTATTTTTATCGGAAGTGTTGCATGTCAAACAGTCAAATTTAGACGACCGTTTGCCCGTCATGTGTCCAAGGAAACGCAAACCAAAAGTCAGAGCCACAGAGCCTCCGATATCTTTACTTTTCTTTCTTCTTCTTCTTCTTCTTCTTCTTCTCATGTCATGTTTTACTTTGAAAAAAAGCGGTCATGTGGGAGCCTAAAGAATGGTTTGTTGCCTGAAGGCAGCTGAGGGATACAATGCTCTGCTTTCAATCGAATGGTCTAATACTTTGAACAAAGACCCTGCATGCTCTCCTCATTATGCTTCCACATACTGTATGTTGTATATAAAAGTATATCAGTGGTACAACATCAACTGTGCACAGTCCGTCATTTGAATTTTTCAGCTGCATCGGAATAGCTCAGTGACACTCCCTGTTTATCATACGATGCCTCGAGGAAAAGTGTAAATTTGCATCTCACTTTCACAACCTCTTTGTTCCATGGGACATACGCGCGAAAAATAACCCGACAACAACCGCTGCCGTTACCCGAACTGCTAATTACGCGCTAACAAGGATCCTACGACTCGCTTCTCCTTTGAAAAGGAATTACATACTTTTTTTTTATAATAAAGAAATACATTTTTTTAAAGTTCTGACATCGGGCATCGGAGGCAGAGCGTCGAAGAACACATTTTGCTTTTAAAACTCCAAAATGCTAATGTTTTGACACGGTTTAGCCTCAACGTGAAACGAAAATTGGCCGGAAGTTTAAAGTCCTCTCTGTCTGGATGAATAAATATGGTGGTAATGATGTAAAGTGCACAAAATTAATCATTCACGTAAGCATGATCGGTGTTCTTTCATGATCATTTGAAAGAACACCCTTTTCTCCACTGGTTTACATGTTGCTGTATTGCTAATAAAGCATCATCTGTGATGGATAATTTCTTGATGTAGATTTTCATCATGATTATGCTGCTGTTGTGCCATATACCTATAATAAATATGATAGAAACAGAAAAAATAAATAAAATAAAGACATTCCTTTTCTCCTTCATTCCACAATTGAAGGGAACAAGAGAAACATGAACGAACGACTTCATAAAGGAATTATTACATTTGACTTACTTTCAAGCTGAGATCTGGATTCTCTATTTTTGAAGATGAAAAGAAAAAGCTTAATACATTTTGCAACTCCCATCACCTTGCAGTGGAGGGGGAGAAGACTCAGACTTGGACTCCGAGAGAATACATGGTGGTCAGAGGGACCATTGGTGCAGATGGGTGCAGTCGCTTCTGTCAGTCTCCCCCAGGGGAAACTGAAGTTACAAAGCTAGTGTGGAGTGAAAGTAACATTGTCTCATGTAAAGTGCTCTGTGACCCATTCATCCATTTTCTTCAACTTTTCCGTTGCCGGGTCGTGGTGGCAGCTGTTGGAGTGTCCCAAAGCACATCGCACCAGCCCCTGTGGCTCCTCCTGCAGGTGGTGGGCCCGCAGAAGGACGGCCTCACGGTTCTAACCAGGGCCTGTTGGTCTCTCATGAGGGGCATCTGCTTTGTGACCATGTCTGTGAAAGGCGCTATATAAATAAAGCTCATATTCTTCTTCTTCCCCGGCCGGGCCCAATGGGCAAAAGCCCGACCCCCAGGCGTTTGCATACAAGCCCCAACCCCAGGCCCGGCCCCTATAATATCACAGTCCTTGATATTAGGGTTTTGAAAATCTGGGTATGGCCCGTCACCTAAGACCTGTTTTCCGTGGGGGACCCTATAGGCAACACAGCTCCTATGATCATTCGGGCACTCAAACTCCCCCGGCAGAATTTGGCAGTTCAATGGGAAGAAATTATTATGCAGCATTCTGTTAATGCATTCCTGTTCTGTGAAGTGCTCAGATACTTACTTCTGAATGATAATGAGCTTATTTTGATTAATTATGTGCACAAATGCTATAGTGTGATTCACCAAAATATAGCTAAAGGAGACAAGAGCTTTGTGACGCTAAAATATGTTGTTGAAATACGTCAATAATCCATTTCCGATTGCCGCTGCCACAGGACGATCAGATTGTGCTGCCCGTGCGACAGCAGCCATGGGAGCTAACTTTTAACAAGGAGTGATGTTTTAAGTGTGCAAAGTGAAGTGAATACCTGTCTCGAGCACTATCAGTCAACAGCCCGGGGTTAGACAGCTCTCTGTGAGGATACATGTTTACAATACAACCATGGGGGAAAATGAGCAATAACAGACAGACACAAAACAAATTCAGATTCTTCCAAAATGTTCCGTTTTTAGGGCTTCACGCGCACACAGAGCAAAGCAGCAAGAATCTCATGCATTTCGGAACATAATTATGGGGATCTGAATTACGTGGTTAGCAGTTTTTAAATATAATAAGAGCCCATGGAGACATGAATATTTATTTGTTTGGATATTGTCCTAAATAATTGCAGCCGTTGCGGTTCACTAATTGCAACAATTCATATGAGGATATTGATTTAACTGGACACCCTTTTTAAAACGACGTGCACAACATTATTCCTGCAGCCAATAAATCATCAGACATGGAGTCAAACATGGAGCCTATTTGGAATATGACTTGTTAATGCTGTTGTTCTCGAAATTAGCATTCCTTGTGGTAGATCGTCTCAGAGCAGCATGGGATGTTTGTTTGTGTTTGTTTGTGTGTTCATGCATTTGGCAACTGCTTCCAGTCACTTCGCTCCACTGGCACAATTTCAAACCACTCGGCAGCCACCGCTCCGGGCGAAAGGCATGACCAAATAGCGTTAAACACACGGCGCTAATCACGTTAAGCTATTGCCAGTGACTGGATCGAGAGTCAAGAGAGGCCTTTTTAACAAGTGCATTCGAACTCAGCCTTTAACTCAGTAACTGCCCGAACATAAAGCAAATTAAAGCAATAAACAACAAGTGGCCACTGTCATTGTTTCCTCTCAGCGATTTGAAGCACGCACTAGGTTTGGCTCAGTGCTGTCAGTGGGATGGTAATTTATGTGAATGCAAAACGCCATGTGTGTCAGCAGCAAACAGAAGTCTTAGTCATTGGGTTTATTAGACGGGAAAGCTCGGAGTGAAAGCGGACGATCCGAGCAGGAAGAGACACTCAGCAAATGGTCTGAGGACTGAGGTCTGAGGCCCAGGACTCGAACCAAGACACTGACGTTGAGACAGTGCGGAGAACAGGGCCGCCATCTTAAAGCCATAGGGTACCGGACTTTTTGTTGTTGTAAAGTACATTTGTTTTGTTTTTTTTATCTCCAGAGAGTATGCAGCACTGTCGCATGGTCTTCACCTTCTATTGAGCGAAAGAAAATAAAAGTAAAATCTACATTTTGTGAAATTCATGTTGGCGCGGGGCCCCCTTCTTCACTTCTGCCACTGCACGTGCATATAAACAATTTGCTTGAACAATTCGGACATGCAGGAGGGATCGTGAGAGATAGAAACGAGTTTGGGCCAAATAAAAAAAACATTTCAGTTTGTGCAGGTAAAATCCGGCTGTTTTAACCCGGCGCTACGGGCTGTAAACAATGGCTTCACTGGAAAATGAATAATCATTGTAAGGAAGAAATAACTGATTTACTTGAATCAAGAGATCACATCTAAAGTTTGAGTAGATTTGGTCTTGTTTTGGATAAGATGATTATTATTTTGTATCATATCAAGTGAAAATGTTTGATTCCAAGTGGGATTCATGCTTCTTCCATTGGCTTTAGCTTTTATTTATTTACAAAACGTGGTCATTTATATCATTCAGTTTTGTTGATATTGAGGTCAGTTTTGTAAAAAAAGGAAATCCCCAGAAGCACAATCAGATTTACATAGTTTGTACATCATAAGATTTGCATTCAGGGGCCAGACCAACATGCGACTAATGTGACTCATCAGTCATATGTTTTTTTGTTTTTGTTTTTAAGCATAACGTGTAGCAATACATTTAGCTTAAACATCGTTTTAAATATGTAAAAAGAATGTTAGTCTTTTATAGAACTATCAATCTCATTCCAGATCTCGGGGCCTCTACAGGCCACACTGGTACTCTTATGATGACGATTTTTCCCTCTTAATAAAGGTTTCCTTCTAGTATTATGTTTATGAGAAGGAGCAGTCACTGGAATGAGTTGGCAGAGTCTAGAATTTAATTTGTACCACGTTATACATAATACAAGCATTGTGAAATCTGTTGCACTCAGTGAGCTTCAGAAGCTTGAAACCATAAACAAGAGGATCTGAGGGAGAGTTAAAGTTTGCCAATGATATAACACGTATAACTTTCTTCTGAAGAATCTCCAGTTTTTAAAGATAACTAGGATATGTGTTACACCACATGACATTGCAGTATGTGGTTCAAACAGAGACCGATATAGAGTTTGGAGAGCATCAAGAGGATGCTAGTTCAAACTGACTCAAATTCCTCAAAGTACTTTAATTCAAGCGATTTTAAGTCATCGATGTCATTTAAGACAATCCTTTCTCCAGTGTGCTGTTCATGAAGAAATGTTTCGCAGTGAGGGCATTTTGTGTGCTGAAATGACCAAAGTGCATGTTATACTGTATCGAAAACCCATCCTGGAGAGAGGATATCTCAATTTCAAGGCAGAGACAAATCTTGAGAATGAGATGATCTGTACATGCTGATCTCTAACAGTGTTTTTTTTTTCATGCAGAAACAACATTAAGCCACAGATAAAAACTCAAAGATAATCTTGAATCATATGGGACCTTTAAAACGACTAATCAAAGATTCTCTTAATTATAGAGAATCTTCCTTTGTAGATGAAGCTCTCACTTCCGTTCATTTGACAGCGGCTGACAGTCACGGGAAGATCAAGAGCTACATCTACGACAGGACGTCCCGGGGGGTATTGTGCGGCAGAAGATTACACCAAAAAAAAAATAAAGGCACCACTGGATAAACCTGGAGAGCATGAGGAGGATCAGAGGGCAGTGAGTGACGGCCTGTCGTGGTAACAAACTCAGACAGAATGACTTAGACGGGGAAATCTCTCAGGTTCATACGGTCAATTCAAAAAGTCCATGTATGTAGCGTCTCGTGTTCATTATTAGCAGATCTAATCGCTTGCGCAAACTTCATCTGCATATGCAAAGGTGGCGAGTGAGTCACCGCTGCAGCGAGTCTGGAGCGGGCGCCGTCTCTGGTTAAGGTCAATCAAACATGGTGGTCACAGTCAGTATTGGGACATATGTTAATGCACCGGGCGTGAACTGCAGCCTCTGAATAGAAATAGGATGCACCCAATCACCGGCCTGACCTCCGCTGAGCAAACACACACACACACACACACACACACACACACATACGTGTTTTTATGGTTTATGTTGACCTTTTGGAAAAAACAACCCTGGTGTGGTTTAAGAGGACTATGGTTTCCCAAGGTCCTAGAGAGATAAGCTCTGGATAGACTAACTGTAAAAAATCTGAAAAAAATGTAGGTCTATTTAACATCCTTGTATCAGCTACGGTTGTCTATACACAGCCACCGACCAGAAGGTGGTTCATGAGGACCAAAGATGAATTATGAGGACTTTAAACATAACTGAACCACAATTCCCCTATGAGAGACCAACAGGCCCGTTTGGAACCATGAGGCCGTCCTTCCGTGGACCCACCACCTGCAGGAGGAGCCATAGGGGACTGGTGCTATGTGATTTGGGCAGCTCCAACGGCTGCCTCCACGACCCGGCAACGGACAAGTGGGAGAAAATGGATGGATGGATGAACCACAATTAGAGGCTGGAAAAGTTTTAATGTTCTTCATACATACACTCCATGCTTATCCATCTTTTACCTTTAGTTGTCTTTTACGTGCTAGTCCACGATTTCTCACAAAGTCTCTTATATTCTGCAGTGTTCTCTGACTTAAGGCCATTTCTGCTTGCTTACACTGAGTTACTTCATTTTTTGTGGCCAGTTTTCCTCTCTTGATGTGTTTTTTAAAATGCCGCATTACAGCTGCTTCTTCAGTCTTTGACCATGCTCTTTTTGTCACTCTGCGTTTTGGTCCAGGTTGCTTTGCAGGCCTCTGTGCTGCCTCTGAAAAGGAAAATTAGGAATTAATTTAAACAAAACAATGTGAATAAGTCAGAGCAAGACTACTACAGGAGTAAACAGAAGAACTTGCCTTCAAAATCAGAGGTATCTCCATCAGCTATGTCGATCGGGTCATCATCTATAACCACAGTTGCCGCTTGTTTCTCAGCAGAGTCCCCCGAGTCACTGTGACTCTCCTCTTCGGCCTCATCTGCACTGATGGGAATTTCATCTAAAAACAAAAGGGGGATTCAATTCAATCAGCCCGCTCCTAAAGCCACCAGGCCTGGGAAAACTCACCAAGGCTGGGGCTAAGATCCCCAGCCGGCTCCTAAAGCTACCAGCCCCGCACCAACATACACCACAATGACCCACCCTCTCCTCCACTAACACTACCCGGCTCAGGGCACTCCAACCCCGGCCTACATGCACACCCTCGCCCCCCTGACTCCTCTGGACCTCCGGGGACACACAGCCCACATCTCGGACCCACTCTTAAGCACCCCTCCTCGGACTACACCCCCCAACTCATCCAGGCCGGGGAAAACTCACCAAGGCTGGGGCTAAGTTCCACAGCCAGCTCCAAAACCCAATAGCCCGGTCCCCAAATCATCCAGCCCGGGGATAAATCCTCCAGGCCGGGGCTAAGTTCCATTCAGAAAATACTTGATAACGTATATTTAACAAGGACTAGATACTTACCAATATATTTTCTTGTCTTCTTTGGAGTGAACTTTCTCTTGGTCCTTCTTCTTCGCATTACCATTAGATGTCTTCCGAAATCACTCAACATGCCCGGACACATATCCCGCACGTGTCCCCATAAAGAACCAATCACAATGGAGCCTTCAATACCGCCAGAGTAGGGTAGGGGGAGCACATCATACACTCCATACACAAGAAGTCAGGTTGGGGTATTATATGGACGTCAAATAAACTTTGAATTTATGGTCTTTAAAAGCTAAGAATTTAAAAAAACTTGATATGTGCATGATATATTATCATTGAGCATTAAAAGGACTTCAGAAAAACAATGAAATTATGCTCTTTATATGCTAAAAATGAAAATACAAAATCTTGGTTTATGAGGACCGTAGCATAGTCCTGCTAATCCCCTTAGGTTCTCGTAGTGCTGGTGAGTAGTCAGGTCAATTGGCTCCATAAACCATATATACAGACACACACACACACACACACACACACACACACGCACACACACACACACACACACAAGCACCGGCAATACAAGAGCCTGAGACCATGAGGCTGTTGTCAATCTATAGAGAGTATTTTTATAGTCTTCTTGTAATGCTTTACATTCAAGTGGTGATTTTATTTCAATGTAGCTACGCAGGCAGATTAACAAGAGGTGGACAGAGGATTAGCAAAACCTTGACTCAAGTAAGGCAACTGTTACTTCAAATTAATATCACTCAAGTGTCTGTCTAACTGTAACTCCCTAATATCGGTATCACTTTATTTTACAGTACCTTGATACCTAATTAAATGTAGTACAATGTAATGTGCTCTGTAACAATCTGTAATAACTTGTACCGATGGGTTAGATGCACAGTGGAAAAACGTGTATTAGTACTTTGTAGGTACTTATTATACAGCCCTTCACAATGCAAGTAGAACGCTCCATTGACTTCAGTGGGATTTTCCAACGTTCTACCGGTCATTATTTTCTGATAGAGGACCTCTGAAAAAATAATGACCACTGCCAATGGCAACGGAGTTCGTGCTTGTAATACAGGTCTTTCATATCACTCTGCAAGTAGTAGTAGCGGACAGGCGGACACTATCTCTGTCCCCGTCCCTGCGAGAGAAGTTGGGGAATCGCTCGTGAAGTTAACGGGAGTCCGACTTTCAACTTACCCAGAAATTCACCAACATTCCTCCTCTCCAACTGCACCTTAAACTAAGTATCACGGCTAGCAATAAGGGCGGCACGGTAGCACAGCGGTTAGCGCTCGTGCTTCACAGCTAGAAGGTCCGGGTTCAATTCCCACCTGGACGGGGCCTTTCTGTGTGGAGTTTGCATGTTCTCCCCGTGTCTGCGTAGGTTTCCTCCGGGTACTCCGGTTTCCCCTACCACCAGGGACTGCAGGTGGAAATTAGCACAAGTGCTATAACCTGGTACAATGCATCTCTCCTTTCTGAGGCTAATGTATATTGTACACTGTCCCTGTTCAAATAAAAGTTTATTTTGTGTGTGTTCAGTTGGCAAAGAGCCGTATAATAAGGCAAGGCAAGATTATTTGTAGAGCACAATTCATACACAAGGCAATTCAAAGTGCTTTCACAGTTACATAAAATTACAAGAAAACAGATAAAATCAATCATTAAAACATCAACATAAACATTTATCAATTACAGTAAAAGGCAAGAGTGCAGATAAAATACTTTCAGTTTTCATATGCTCGGGTAAAAAGAGCTGTTTTCAGCCTGGATTTGAACATTGTCAGAGTTGAGGCCTGTCTCACATCCTCATGAAGACTGTTCCAGATTTTAGCTGCATGAAACTGAAACGCAGCTTCACCGTGTTTAGTCCTGACTCTGGGAACCACCAGGAGACCCCTCCCTGAAGTTCTCAGGGCCCGAGATGGTTCATACGGCTCTAACATGTCAGAGATGGACTTTGGTGCTAAACCATGAAACGACTTGTACACAAGCAGAGCTGTTTTAAATTCTATTCTCTGAGCGACAGGAAGCCTGTGCAGAGACCGGAGCACTGGACTAATATGGTCGTATTTCCTGGTTCTTGTCAGGACTCGAGCAGCAGCGTTCTGGATGTTCTGCAGCTCTAACAGCTCGTTTAGAAAGGCCAGTGAGCAGCCGTTACAGTCGTCTAACCTGCTGGAGACAAATGCATTGATGAGTGTCTCCAAGTCTGGTTTTGACACTATTCCTCTGATCTTAATGTTTTTCAGATGGTAAAAAGCTGATGATGTTATTGCTTTAATGTGGCTGTTTAAGTTCAGGTCTGAGTCCATGATTACTCCTAGATTTCTAACCTGTTTTTTTGGTTTTAGAGAGAGAGACTCAAGGTGACTGATAACACTTTGTCTTTGTGTCTGTGGGCCAAAAACAAAGATCTCAGTTTTGTCTGAGTTTAGTTGGAGAAAGTTGTTTTGCATCCACAACGACACATTGTTGCTGACCCAATGGAAGCATGTACATGTTCAATAAGTGGGGTCCCAAGATTGACCCCTGGGGGACTCCACATGACATGCAAATGTTGTCTGATTTTGACAAAGTACGTCCTATCCTCCAGATAGGACTTGAACCAGTTTAGCGCAGTACCAGAGATTCCCACCCAGTTTTCTAACCTGTGAAGTAAGATCCCGTGGTCCACTGTGTCAAAGGCAGCGCTCAGGTCCAGCAGACCTAAAACTGAGACCTTACCTGCGTTGGTGTTCATACGGATATCATTTGTCACCTTGATCAGAGCTGTCTCAGTGCTGTGGCGGGGCCTAAATCCTGACTGGAAAGTATCAAACACATTGTTAGATATGAGAAAGTAAGTGAGCTGTTGATATATGACTTTCTCTAGGACTTTTCCTAAGAATGGTAGGTTTGATATGGGCCGGTAGTTGTTCAGTACCTTGGGATCAAGGCTGCTCTTCTTTAGAAGAGGCTTAATGACCGCGGTTTTCAAGGCCTTTGGAAATGCTCCCGTCTCAAATGAGATGTTAACTAACTGAACACGTTATGGTAACAAACTGGTCAGCACAGACTTCAGAAATCTAGTGGGTAATTCATCAAGGCAGCATGTGCATGAACTCAGACCGGAGATAACCTCTTCCATTGTTCTGTCAGTAACAGGTGTGAAATGTGTCAGCTCAAGGTGTTTATCTGGTGGCAGGGTTGCTATTTGTGTTGTTGAAATTATGGCATTTTTAATGCCTTGGACTTAATATTGCAAACTCATTGCTTAGATTAGTTCTAAGGGCAGTGGTCTACATGTTGTTCTTAAAAACAAATAACTTGATCTTACACATACAAAAGCAAGTGCATTGTTAAATTTTTATGTGAAATTGTGTTTAGACGCGCATTATGCTGTTTGATATCTACTACATCATTCTTGACAGGGGGGGGGGGGGGGGGTGTTAAACATACAGTAGTCTGGCCCCTTGTGGCTCGCAAACCGCGCAGTCTTTTTTTCACCTGTAAAAATATGGTCTGATGATTTTTCAGGCGCTGGACGGTATATTCACAGTGATAACAAAAGGTGACGAAACCAAATGAGAACATTCCTGGAAGAAAAATATAATGAATTCTCAGACAGTTCTTCGCTGTTGACCTTGGGCAAATGCCATAAAAGACAAGTCATATTCCTGGGAGATAGTTTCTAAATTCTTTCTACTTCTTTTTCTTAAATAATCTCTAAACGTGTGAAAGATAGCAGAGCAGTTATGAATGGACTGCCGTATTGGTCACAGACAAAATTAACTCTTCTTCACTGCATTAAGTTACTCCCAAAACTTTAATTTGCATCCGCCATCATCTGTTTTCATAATACACTGCATAACGTTCTTCAGTGGTGTGTACAGGGCCAGACAGGAACAGGAAAAAAAAAATTAAAATAAAAAAATACACGCCAGGGATTTTTTAAGCACCTCTGCGAGTGAGAGTGCATCGATCTCTAGATGCAACAGCCTTCTCTGTCAGCAAATTTCTATTTTTGGATCCAGCTTATACCTCAGGAAGCCAGCCAGACCTGATTTACACCGCCCCGTCTCTCCTCCACCCATCTGTTTTCGTCTAAATTATGTTGTCAATACCGCCACGAGAAGTCACCAGCCGGTGTTCTCGGGAGGAGGTGGTGTCCGCAGGATCGGCCCAGTGTGCATGTTTTTTTGGTTTACGGGGGAAACAAATGCGCAGAGGAACCTCAGACATGGGGGACATGCAAGAAGCAAACAAGAACATCTATATATGCAAAGGTTTAAGGTTGCTTTTGAAGATTTAAGTGGAGTGACAGCAAGCTGGTGCACCAGATATCGTAACGCCACGCTTGGTCCGGGAACACCTGTGACCCTCTTGTTATAAGGTAAAAAAAAACAAAAAACTGGTTCTCAAGCTCTGGGGTTATGAATAATTCTCCACACTGCTCTGAATCACTGCACAGGGCTCGATCACTCCTCACCTGCAGCACCTCACTCCTCCTCCTGTCGATACAATCACAGCTCATTGATCCTTTCCGAGTATTCATGGGTGATTTGGACTCCCGCAGACTGTATAAATGTTTCATGTGCATCTGTTCAAAAAGTATGTAACGGTCCGACGCTAAAATGGGTTTTATTTATGTATTTATTGGTTTACTTGGTCGGGACAGTGTGGGTCTCATGCATGTAAACAAGCCACAGCGGTTTAAAATCGTACTTATTGGCAAAAAATACAATTATTGCCCTTCACACACATACACACGTGGCGTGCTGGGACCTAATTTTGGCCCAACGATTTAGAGAAGACTTGGCCCAGTTTTGTACGGAATTATAGCTCAGTAGTCGTGCGCAGGTCTATGGTTTAAATAGGGCCTTAACACATTTCTACTGCTTTCTCTTTTCACATAGGCCCTCTGCACACATATTCTGAGCCTGAAACAACTACACAATCAGTTATGTAGATCCTTAGGTGGCCATACCGCCTTTGCTCTGCTCAATCCCATCAGCTCCTGGAAGCTAAGCAGGGCAGGGTCTGGTCGGTACTGGGATGGGAGACCGTTTGGTATCACCAGGAAGCCTGTAGAATGTAGTGAGTGAGTGAGTGGTGGTCAGAGGGGCCGATGGCGCGGACTGGTTGCCTCACTTCCGTCAGTCTACTCTAGGGCAGCTGTGGCTACAACAGTAGCTTACCACCACAGTATGGAGTGAATGAATAATGACGACATGTAGCGCTTTGAGAAACGTGGTAATACAGGCGTGTAAAGTGCCATACAAGTGTACGTTTTTATTTTATTTATTATTATGATTTTTTAATTTTAATTTTATTTCTATAGATCCATCCATCCATCCATCCATTTTCTCCCACTTGTCCGTTGCCGGGTCGTGGGGGCAGCCGCCGGAGCTGCCCAAGTCACATAGCACCAGTCCCCTATGGCTCCTCCTGCAGGTGGTGGGTCCATGGAAGGACGGCCTCATGGTTCCAAATGGGCCTGTTGGTCTCTCATAGGGGGTATTTCTATAGATACAAATATTTATTTGTCCACTTTTCTACCTTTCACTGCCTTTTCCCTCTTTACTCACGCGGACACGTGTCTCTGCTGGATTGGACTGCAACAATTTGAACTAAAGCGGAGGGGTGTTCCACTTAAACCCCTCTGAGCTAGAATGAAAAGTTCGACGCACATTTTTTTCCTGATTTTCATACATCAGTCGTTATTTTGATAGAGTTACCTGACAATTCCGCTTGTGTTACTTAGTTTGTATATGGAACAGCCGCCCAGGCTCCAGCTGCAGCCCAGTTAAAGCCTTTAGGCCTGGAATTAATTCATTATTTTAAAAGCACCGCTACCGAGCGGCTCACCGGGAAACGTCCCGACTCTCCCAATTACCCCGCACGGCGCTGACATACACATACATACACGCACATACACACACAAACGCACGCACACAAATATATTATACGTTTGACATACATATACATACACAAACGCACGCACACATATACGTTTATACGTATATAACAGACTGTAATATTTACCTGTCAAATGGCAGTAGCATTTTAGAAAACTGGCTCTTTTGTTCAAACCAATCAGCACCAAATCTGGGAACTAGTGTTAAAACATTTGTATATTTTATTTCCTATAACTGACTTGAGTATCAAAAGTCTCTGATACGATACACGTATCACAACAAAAAAGTATTCTGATACATTGCAAACGGATATTTTAATGACGATGACTTTGTCCTGTTCACTGCTCTTATTCAAAGTATTGTTTGGATGTGGTAAATCCCATTAGGAAAGGTGTGACTTCCTGCAAAAGCATGAGTCAGACTTGAGGAAGTTGTACATAATAAATGCAAAACAATTTTATTTTTACTTTGAACAGATTACCTGTAAGGCGATACTACGTGTTTGTTTCGCTGTCCAACTCATCGTGTCTCTATGTATCAAGCACACTGGGGATATGAATGTTGAGAAGGTGGAGCGGTTTCTGAGAGGCTGTACCTGTCAGTGCTTACAGTGGACCGGACTCCCCAGAGGCGCTCCCTGTCGGCGCTTGATAGAAGGAAAACCCCAAAGCACATGTACAGGGGAGGATTTTGACAATTACCTGGTAACCGCCGGCATGAGGAGAACTGCAGTAGTGTCAGACGAGCTGGTGTTAATGACTGGAGGTGAACGCTATAAGGAATAGGCAATTAAGTTCTATCTCTAGTCAACAATGGAGACGTTGAGACTTTTTTCAACATTCTAAAGAAATCCTGTTTTAAATTCAAGACATAAGCAACATGTCTGTCATCCCCAACATGCCCGTGATGACCACCAACAATATCTTGGCAGTGAGATATCAGAGTAAAACATTCGGAGGAGGTTCTGATGCATTTAAAGCTGATCTTTGACCACTTATCGTCAACGAAAAAAGCAACATCTCCATGGAGACAAGATCGTGATGCCCCGTCTCCCAGCAAAGTCACACAGATCAGGTCTGAGACAAGAAGAGCCACTAAAAACACGGGTTTTTCCAACTATTTTCCACAGAAAAAACAACTGTGGGGAATACAGCAATAAGCACGGCTATGGAATGGAAAGACAAAACATATTTAAACAAAGACACACATAAAAGGACCAACAAAGGATGAAGTGGCAAGTGAAAAGATGAAAAGATGGGACATGCATCTAGGGAACATATCTCTGTAGACTGACAGCGACCGCTTTTGTAGGAATATGGTAATACAGTCTTCGAAGCTGAATGTATGCTTTAGCTTCAGTACTCATTAAACATCATACTGCACATACTCAAACATGTGTTTATTGACGTGACCGACATAAATGATAGTGAGCAGCTACTTTTGACAATCTAAAGACTGTTCTGTTGTAAATATAGATACGCATCTCATAAACACGGAGAACGCCCCGACCTCTCAGCAAGACTGTGATCCATGTTGTGGGCGGGGTCCTGGATATGACCCCTGTCCACACCTGACACTCCCCAATTACACCGTGACAGATGCTCTCCACACACGCTCATTAACACGGGACACGAGTCGCCCAATCAAATATCCATATCAGACACGCCCCCATCACCTCCGCTCTTTGTCCAACGCGGGACCAGATGTGGCCCCTGCTCCAAATTCAATAAACACACACAATTGTTTGTTTGGGGAGAAAAGGAGAGAAAGAATGAGAGAGAGAGAGAGGGAGAGAGAGAGAGAGAGAGAGAGAGAGGGAGAGGGGGATAGAGAGTGAGAGAGAGGGAGAGAGAGGGAGGGAGGGAGGGAGGGAGGGAGAGAGAGATGGAGAGATAGAGGGGGGATAGAGAGTGAGAGAGAGGGAGGGAGAGAGAGAGAGAGAAAGAGAGAGAAATATATATAGAGGGAGAGGGAGAGATGGAAAGAGAGGGAGAGTAAGAGAGAGAGAGGGTGGAAAGGAGGTTAGCAAAATTATGGTCTTCTACTGTTTATATATCGAGTCTTTGTTGCCTTTTTTTTTTTACTTTTGAGATGTGTGTGCCCTGGTATTTTTGGAACTTTACACAGACATTAAAACATTTATGAATGAAACATATTCAGAGCTATGATGCACTTGATCATTAAAGGGAGGCACAGAGATTGTTTTGTTTTTGCATAAATCCGAGATTAAACATTCACCTTTTTACACCAACATAGACATTTCAGAGCCACAGTAAGGATCATTTGAAGTTAATTATTCATGAAAGATTCCAAAGTATGAGAAAAGAGAACACTATCGCGGTGCACCCATGCAAAGATCAGAGACAGAAATAATTCAGACTTCTAATTTCCTCTGTTTAATTTGGTTTATTTCTTAAAGACCTCCATAAACGCTGCATCGTGAGCGAGATGATGTCGCCTGCTGTGTTTTACATGTGCTCGGGCCAAGCTACACACCACCGCCTTATTAGCAAGCTCCATGTGTCACTGGTTGATACTCACACGTCCCTCAGGACCCACCCCCCCACCCCCCCTCTTACCCTCCTCCCGCTCGCCCCCTCCACAGATGGGACCCTTTATTTCCCTGCTGAATAAATAGTAATAATGGCCATTGAGGGATTCCAAGGAGGTCAGCTTAGCCCATACCGCCGCCATTGAGCACGGAGCAGTAATGATTCAGAATACCCCCATACACGGATGTTTAATGTGGGTTTTCAAAGCATGGAGGGCCTGACATATCTTCAATGGAGCAGTGAATGTTAGTGAACTATAATCCAATGTTGATACCACGGGGAAATGATTTGATTTGTTTTCACATGATTCAAATATTACCCAAAGATGCGCAAGTGGGTTGAAACACAGCTCCAAGTATGTTTTTGATGATGAAAAGCTCTACATACAAAGCTCAATATACTACATTTATAAGTGTGAATAAAACATTGACAATTTTTTTTCTGAATGATTAATGAATCAGGGTTGTAAATACTAGACAACCTGTTTTCAAACGCAATGACTGCATCTGTCGAGAGTTGTGAACGAAAAGTGTGCGGACCTCGAGCTGATTTAGTTTAGCTGCTCTAAAACGTTCATTTTTGCATAATTCTTTAACTAAAATGTGTACGATCAGATTAAGATGAGCTATTCTATTTCGAAAATAACGTTTACGCGAGGAGAAGCTCCCTCTGCAGGCGGCAGGGGGAATGGCAGAGTGGACACGAGCCTTCAGTTTCTGATAACTCTCCATGGCGCTTCAAGCTCCGAGGTCAGATCATGGGCTTCAAGAACGTTTCATCTATGATACATTATTACCCAGAAAGCCCAGATTGGTGTGCTCAGGCTGTAGAAGAAGAAACAACCACTGTGAACAGGCAGACCTACTCAAAACAAAACACTATTCCAGGAGTGTTTTTTGATGAGGGAACAGCTATAACGTGATTAAAATCTCAAACATTCACAGGATCAAATCTCACATATCGACACTACTGTGAACACGAGGCCACTTGGAAGCCACACTGCACATCGTCCTATATATAAAACGAGCGCAATGACTCCCAAGGAATAAAGCAGCTTCAGTATAGACTTGTCAGACGGCAATATAGTGCTTAATAACAAAGTGCTGCAAGGTAATCAAAACCCCCGGCCAGATCGACGCTCCACAACCGCGGCTAATTTTAGCCAAAGCATTATCGAATATTCCAGCAGTGTTGTGGCGTAACCAGCGCACGGGCGGACCACTCTGTGAGTCTGGAGGATAAACAATGTAAACAAGGAAACTTTAGGGACATCTGGGGAGAGATTTACGGAGAGGTTTCAAGTGATGACCGTAATAAAATATCCGATTAAATAACCGAGACGTTTTCAACTGATTTGCAAAGACCTTAAAAGTTTGTGGCAGAGTTTTCAGACCAAACAGGTTCGTCAATACAGAGACTAAGAAGAAAATATTAGATTTACTTGTACTTGTATACTCATTGTTTCCACTTTATTCCCCCTGTGTTTGACCACTGTATTCGATCCTGGGACACCCACAGGTGATATTGTCTTATTTACCATATCTCCAGTCAATAGGAATTGTTGGTGGTCAATCCTTCATTTACAAGATCGCTTTAAGGACATTACCCGACGTCCATGTCTCACAGTTGTATTTACATTCTCTCCATTTGTTCTTCCCAGTTGGGTTGGATATCTTCACTCCTGCTTCATTACAACACACGTCTTCTTCCTCCAGTCAGGCCCCTCAGGTTGAATGTCGCAGAAATATTGACCTCCTTTCGAGGCCAGAACCATTCAAATCAAATCACAGAGTTTCTTACATTTCCTGTCAGGGTTCACTATAAAGAAAGATGGCGGTGAAAGCAGCATCTTTATGAGGGGGGGAAATATTGGTCATTGCGTCTGTGGAAGTAACTGGCTAAATGGGCACGTCGGGGTCCGCTGGATTTATTCCGATTCGTGTTTGGGTCGGATCCCTTTGAGCCAGGTTATGAGACTACGTTGTGTCATTTCGATTTAGCTCCAGTTTAGTTTCTAAGAAAAGTATAAGTTGGTGAGCTAGGCCTATACAGTATAATGGTGCTAATCCTTCTCATGAGAGGTCAAATATTTTTAAATGTCTTAATGGTCTTGGTCCTTCTTATCTTTCAGAACTGCTTTTACCTTATGAACCTTCACGGCCCCTTCGCTCCTCTGGCAGGGGTCTCCTAGTTATTCCTAAAGTCAACAGAAAGACTGACGAGGCGTCTTTCCAATATTATGGCCCTCGCCTCTGGAACGACCTGAGGAGGAGCTCAGGACCACAGAGAACGTCCATGTATTTAAGAGCAGACTCAAGACCCGCCTTTTTAGCTTAGCTTTTAACTAATATTTACTTATATTAACTTTATTTACCGGTTTTAGTTCTATTATTTCTTTAGTTTCCTTCTTTTTATCCTGTGCTATTTCACACACAGTTTTAGCTGTTTTTAATTGATCTCTTATTACATTTTTTTTATTTTTTTTATGTGTATATATATATATATATATATATATATATATATATATATATATATTAGGGCCGGGACTCGATTAAAAAAATAATCTAATTAGTTAGAGGCTTTGTAATTAATTAATCGAAATTAATCGCATATACATTTTTTACCTGAGAACAGTGAGAAGTAAGTTTTTTTCATAAGGATTTTTAGTATACCATTGAATAATGACTGAATACATGAGCTTAAGCAACAAAATATTGTTTATTTTTGTTCAACCAAGTCCAACAGACCAGGGCAATGTTGCCATTAATTGTGCGTCTGCAGGAAAAAAGGAAACCAAAGTGTGGGAGGCAAAGTGTGATTAATTTCGATTAATATTTTTAATCGCACTAAACCTCATGTAATTGATTAATCGCAATTAATCGAAAAAAGTCCCTATCAAAACTTGCGAGGTTGATTTTAACAAGTGTACAGAGAAAAGGTATTTATTTTTCTCTCACATAACATTGTCAAGATGCGTATTTAATTTGTACTTTACCCATGTCTGTAACAAAGCAAATGTTGTCAAGAAAAGAATGAATGTGAGAAATGTGTATTCTTCAGCTTACTCCTTTTGAGCTTACACGTACACGGCTCAAATTGTTCCTGTTTATTTCTTTTGCACAAAGTGCTTAAAAAAAAAGAAAAAAAGAAAAGAAAAAGGAAAACTTGAATATAAAGATGTTACGCTTTCGATACAGGAATAGCTAAACCTTTTAATTGGATCCCAGGCAGTGATCACCAACTCGACGTAGAAACTGTTTTTATCGTTTTCTTGGTGAGGCAAACATGTTGGTGTTGCGTTCGCCCCCCCCCCCCCCCCCCGGTCTCCTGCGGCTCTCGTCATCTCAGCCTGACCCCCGACTGAACCTCTGTCTCCATTTCACCGTCTTCTGTCCCGCGGCGCAGGGGCACGCGGGGGCCATCCCGCTGTCCTCAAATCTCTCCATGGCCTTCGACGGAGCAGAGCGGGGACATTTGTCTCTTTAAATATTGCATCGTGTCTCGAGTCCAGAGCTGAATTATTGAATGAAATGCACTTTGGAAAACAGCCCTGGGCCACCTTTTTTTTTTTTTTTGGGGGGGGGGGGGGGGGGGGGGACACGTGGAGGGGTTCAGAGAAACAGCTGGAGGTTGTGTTGAGCACTGGTGGTTTGATCCCCATGGGCACTGTTGTTGTGTGTCCCTGGGCAAGACTCTTCAGCTGCAGCGCCATAATGAGGAGAGTCTGAGGGCCGCGAGGTGAACGGTCTGGACAAACACCGCCTTTAGATGGAGTTTGTGAAATAATTCAGAAGTCAAGAAACTGGAGAAAAGAAGCAGCCAACAGACAAACTATGAAGGTAAACTATGGGCGAAAGGCGAGCGGTTGGTTATGGTCAAATGTAGTAGTTTATTTAAACAACATCAACATCCTTATCATTTGTGACCGAGGGGTTTTGGCTGAAATTGAATTTATTTTGCTAAACCCCATATAGGTTTTAAAGAAGAACTAAGCAACTTGTTTACCTTAATAAGTCCCTCTGAGGGTAATACAAGTGTTAATGGGATGATTGGTAAATACACTCAACTTAAATGGTGCTTTTCTACCTTTATCAGGCCCAAAGCGCTTTACAGTGAGGAACCAGTCCCCCATCCTCACTCTCAGTCATGAGCAGACACCGGAGGCAAGTATGGTGAAGTGGCTTTACCAAGGATCTAACGACTGAGCATTTGCAGGAGCTGGGATTCGAACCCACGACCTTGCGATCATGAGACGACCCGCTCTACCAACTGCATCACCGTCGCATTGGGGGGGGGTCTATCATCTCCCCCTGGTGTCTGTGGCCAGAAAACCACCCTTGCAACTTTCCCTGCTCCTGGTCGGAGTCACCAATACACACTAATGGAATCACAAAGAAGAAGCTAACAGGCTAACGGGCAAAGCTAGCGCCACTTAAACAGTATTTACAGCCAAGTTTGATTGTTGTAAAATGATCTCCGTGCGTAATTGGATGTACAACATCCCTCTCTCCCTTTGTCTTTTCTGTCAGCGTAGGATTTACTCTCACGGACAATTAAAGAGTAAAAAAACACAACATGCTACGACGCCTGCAGTGGCGCTTATGACCTCTAGGGGCATGAGTTACTTAGTTCTGCTTATGAACCATCTCGGGCCCTGAGAACTTCAGGGAGGGGTCTCCTGGTGGTTCCCAGAGTCAGGACTAAACACGGTGAGGCTGCGTTTCAGTTTCATGCAGCTAAAATCTGGAACAGTCTTCATGAGGATGTGAGACAGGCCTCAACTCTGACAATGTTCAAATCCAGGCTGAAAACAGCTCTTTTTACCCGAGCAGATGAAAACTGAAAGTATTTTATCTGCACTCTTGCCTTTTACTGTAATTGATGAATTTTTATGTTGGTGTTTTATGGATTCATTTAGTCTTCTTCTTGTAATTTTTTTGCAACTGTGAAGCACTTTGAATTGCCTTGTGTATGAATTGTGCTCTACAAATAAACTTGCCTCGCCTTGGTTTAGAGGAGACATACGTTTTCTTGCCATTTCTGGTCAACCAAACTTAGGCTGTTCTTTGGCATTTGACATAGATACATAGATTTCAGTTTAACCTCTTAGTGTAAGTGCATTCAGCTTTACCCAAACCTACAAAACCCATCTAAACTGATCATTTTCCTTGCGTTGTTACCGCACTGTCGTCACTTTTTTGGCTTTCTATTCATCGCTTCTTTTTTTAAGTGTTTTCGTCACATCTTTGCCACATTTGTGTCACATTTTATCATTTTTGTCACTTTTTTGTCTCCTTGATGTTGCCCTCTTGTGGCTTTTTTGTCGCCTTTCTGTCACACATTTTTGTCGCTCTTTTGCTGCGTTTTTCAAGAAGCTCTTAGATTTGGGTAAAGCCAAACTGAAGAAAATGTGCTCAGTTCACGTGGGGGTTAAGAGGTTAACATTCCTGAGCTCAATATTTGTCAATAACAGTAAATGTAAATGTTTTTGATTCTTTATTATTATATTGCCCAAGTCCAAATATAGCTTAACACTAACGAGAATGGACTGAATGAATAATGCACGGACTTGAAAAGTGACTTTGAGCGTCGGGGAAAGCATTATATTAGACTAATGCATTATTATTATTTATTTATTATGAATGAGGCTGAGTTTATGCCAGCAGCAGCTAATGCGTGGAGAAACAGTCACCTGCTTATGATATGCCTGTTTCAGTGGTTAGTCTCAGATTGGGCATTACATTTTTATCGATACCGGTTCTTACCCATTTTTAACACATTTCCCTCAAATTTTTCCCTTTTTATTCATTTTTCCCTAATTTTCCCACTTTTTTCTAAAAATTTCCCCACAATTTTGATATTTATTTCCCCCACCGTATCCAATTTTTTAGTTTTTCCCCCCATTTTCCCCTAATTGTCCTCCCATTTTTTCCTCAAATCTTGACCAACATTATCAAAACTTCGATATAAAGATTTCATATTTTTTCGGTACCTGCATTCGATACTTTAATTTTTTCAATACCAGTAGTACCTAAACTGTTTTGTTTTTTCCCGATACAGTATACTGGTATCATTTTACGATACCCAGCCCTAGTATCAGCTATTTCATTTGATCACTAATGAATCACACAATGGTTTAGTGGTACTTCTGATCAATTATGTAAAGGCCCTAATGGTGAAAAAGTTTGGTTCTCAAACGTTTGACACCGAGCGTCACCTCATAAAACATTTGTAAATACGTATATCAAAAATAATATATATGTTGAACTTGGTTTTCTGAGCATGATTGCTGAGAGAGGGAATGCTGCTCGTGTGGAATGCCGGCTAGTTCACGATAAGTAAAAAAACCAAACCCAGGTATTTTAAAAGTAGCCTGGTCAGAGTGGAGGACCTCGAGAGTCGGGAGAGCCTAGCGCTGGAGACGGCGCAGGCCTCCGCAGCAACAGATGGCCCCGGCCTGGAGTTGCTAGGAAACTGGGTAATCAAACACTTGAACTCAGATTGATTTGGGAATGCGTCGTTTATTAAAAGCGGTGGCGAAAGTCCTTTGTTATTGAGGCGGCGGGATGCGGCTCGTCTCCCGCTTTTTCCGGCCTAAACGTGTGACTGGACGGAGGATTTAATTTGAACCCGGCCCAGTTCTGGCGCAGACGCGGAATGAAGTGACTGATTTGATTGGGCGCTCGGCAGATGACGGAGGGGGGGGGGGGGGGCAGAAGGGGGAGAGTTTTACGGCGGCCTATGACTGTTTACGACAATGACAGAGGGAACAAAAGTTAGTTGTGTCCAAAGTCACTCACAATGTTCCCGATGCTTTTATAACGTCCCAGTTCCTCACAGGACGACTTTATGAGCACGTCGACTCAGGGTCACTGACACAGGAACACAAACTCACATGGAAACGCTTTAGAAGATATTTTAACACTGACATTTTGTCCTAATTCACCTGATTGGTTTGTAGATTTAGTTAAAAATGGTCAGATCCAAAAGAGAATACATCTAGTACGTGTAGAGATGTAGAAAACCTTTGGCGAGTAACAAACAAAGGACTGAAGAGCTCTCGAGCTACTTGGGGTACCCTGTATTAGAGTGAGGAGAACCTCCTTGTCTCATGTAAAGCACCATGTCATGTCATGTCCTCCTCCATTTTCTCCTCCATCTTCCTCCTTCTTCTTCTCATTCTCTTCCTCTGTCTTCCCCTACTCCTCCTCCTTCTTCTTCTTCTTCTTCTTCTTCTTCTTCTTCTTCTTCTTCTTCTTCTTCTTCTTCTTCTTCTTCTTCTTCTTCTTCTTCCCCTACTCCTCCTTCTTCTTCCCCTACTCCTCCTTCTTCTCCTTCTTCCCCTACTCCTCCTTCTTCTTCTCCTCCTTCTTCTTCTTCTCCGTCTTCTCCTCCTTCTTCTTCTCCTTCTTCTTCTTCTCCTAGTCCTTCCTCTTCTTCTTCTCCTTCTTCTCCTCCTTCTTCTTCTCCTTCTTCTTCTTCTTCTTCTTCTTCTTCTCCTAGTCCTTCCTCTTCTTCTTCTCCTTCTTCTCCTCCTCCTTCTTCTTCTCCTTCTTCTCCTTCTTCTCCTTCTTCTCCTCCTTCTCCTCCTTCTTCTCCTTCTTCTTCTCCTTCTTTTCCTTCTCCTTCTTCTCCTTCTTCTCCTCCTTCTTCTCCTTCTTCTCCTCCTTCTTCTCCTTCTTCTTCTTCTTCTTCGTAAGATAAAAGCGGAACATCCTTAACTTCACAAACATGTTAAGTTTATGGAATGGAAGCTTATTGGTACAGCGCTCGTCACGTGACACAAGTCTCCCTTAGTGTCGGAGAGTTGTTCATTCACTTCATTCATTCCCCACGCGGTTTCCTCAGACTGAATCAGACTGAGAACGTGGCCCGAAGTCAGAGAAGTGTCAGTGTGATTCTCTAATGAGCGCAGCACTGGTTTAAAATAGTAACGAAGACAACATTTACTGGGAAATATTCAGCGACATCACATTTAATTATCACCTTCGTTTTTTCTGAGCTAAATATACCAGTCTGATGAATCTAAAGATCTCCAGACATCTGTTATAACTCAGTCTCTGAGTCTGAGAATGTGAGATCCATTCACAGCACTGCACCATACACGGAACCATTACACCTAACACATAATCATAACATCATTAAATAAACTTCATACAAACAAGAAGTCAGTAGTGATAAAGTAACACACATAAATATTGAATCATTTTCTTTCATTTGAGAAAAAAAAGATGAATAAAAAGAGTGAAACAATGTGAAACTATTGTGGAAAGTTCATTAGTTATTATTTAATCCCATCACCACCTTTGACATTATTCATTGTTGGCCGGCATTTAAACGCTCGTCCATCGTGTGAAAACAATTGAATAGATTTGGAACTTGCCGGAGTCTAAAAGCTGCTCAACAACCTCGAAACCCGCTCTTCGGTCCACAGGTTTCCCGTCGATTTGACTGAAGACTGAACCAATGATATAATGTGTTCAAGAATAAAGGTGAGAAAGTACATTGATCAAAGTGATTATTTTGTAAATGGAGTGCTTATCATTTCCCGCAAATCAGGTGAAATCCAAACTCAAAAGACGTCACGTTAGGAGCTGTAGGAAATGTCGGCCATGTGAGACGTGTTGCGGATGTTTCATAAGCGTGACCGTGGCAGTGCTTTAACAATCGTCAAGAAAAAAAAAAAGTTGTGTTTAAATGGAGGTTTCTACATTCAAGAAAACTCTCATGCTCGTACCTTAACCCCTGACCTCACCGCAGCGATCCTCCCACACGCTGACACATTTAAAGTGGGCTGAAATCTCGGAAAAAGCAGAATTCAAGCTCGCCCTTAGACCAAACCTGTGGAAATGGTCGTGAAAGCAATATCATATAGTGCACGTGTATTGGCAGCATTGACACGGGAGGAGCTGGAGGTAGTGAGTGGTAATTCGTTTGGACATGGGACCACTCAGGCAGACATCGCTCTCACCAGGCAACTGGAGCGAACAGCTGCTGCTGCGTGGAGAGCTCATTACCTGTTAGCATGCTGCTCGCCCATGACACCTTCTACATATGAAGGTATGTTTCAAACGTTCTTACAGCTGCAAAACACTCGCGCCGAGGGCACCGGGCGAAACCCTATGGAGACCCCCGATTATATAAAGACATTTACCTTTCACCGACCCGTCACACCCTCCCTTCATCGAGAGGCGGCAACGTCCCACAGATATAAGGTTTGTAATGTCAACATCCAACACATTATTCATTGCACTTCATTCACCTTCTGTCTATGTAAGTTGCTCCTGTTAATAATGTCACCATGGAGATTGTATTGCAAATAAATAAATTAGACCTACTTTACGGCCTCATCTGTGAAAAGAGGATTAACACAATAATAAAACGAATGGGCGAATTAAATGAACAGCAAATTAACCACGGGCTGTAAATAGTGGGCCACAATAAAACAAACACAAATCGACCTCCCTCATGGACCGAAAACAAACAAATATCAAACCAAAGAAACGAATATAAGACTGAATATAAGCGACTCATTCACTTTCTGTACTGTATTTTTCTCAGTTTCACTTGCTTGAAACATTTTGAAGATAAACAGTCAAACTTTTTGGCTACTGAAGAAAAACAGCCGTTTTCCTGTGTTGTCCTTGTACACAATAAATAGTATCACTACGACGAGTTTACTTTTCCCCTATTTTA
This sequence comes from Proterorhinus semilunaris, assembly GCA_021464625.1. NCBI lineage: Eukaryota > Metazoa > Chordata > Actinopteri > Gobiiformes > Gobiidae > Proterorhinus > Proterorhinus semilunaris. Next base: position 24,109,143 of record CM038358.1, on the reverse strand, counting down.
AACATTACCTTTAATTGACAACACTGCGCATTCAAACTGAAAAAGGAGTTCAGAACCGTCAAATTTCTACGCTACGTAAAACTAATAAAAATACATACCAGGAATTGAAGACAAATCAAGGAGTTCAACTTAGACGTTTTATTCCCTAACATGTCATCTTAATACAGAATTCTGTCTTTCCCAGTGCCCTATCAAATGTGTCTGTCAGCAGCCGTTCCCAATGGGCATACTGACTCTTCCTGGGGAAGCACAGTATTTTTACACATTCCATTGTTTACAAGATTTATGAGTCTAAGACCACATGTAGTTTTCCCTCGTTTCATTGGTTGCCCCAAAGCTGTCCATTCAGCTTCTCCGTACTTTGACCCCTTTATCGACCATGTGGTCAGTGGACTGGGTGGGGGTTGCTGCGTCTCAACCTTCCCTGAAACAAAGAACTTTTTTGGGGAAAACCACACCTTTTACTGCACTGAATGAAAACTTTTGGTTAGTTTGCTAAATAGCCAAAGGAACAAAACATCGTATAAAAATATTATCTCTTCAGACCCCTTTCTGACCTCTAAAAGGAGGTCAACAAAACCATAATATTTTCAAGTTCACAAAAGTACAGCCTGTATCAAAAATCACAGTACAATTTCACATATTATAACACCAAAAAAACATGTTCACTTTATGTAGGGCATACTCAACCAGCCGCTGAGTGGTTTCAAAATCATCTCTCTCCTCCCATGTGTAACTTTCGCTTACTTATCCTTCCAAGCGGAACTTGGCTGGTTTTTATTCCGTGTCAACGGTACATTTCACCTTTTACGTCCCCCTGGGACCGTCTCTGTTTGACACAAAAATAAACATTCCTGCAACACAAAACACAACAAGCACAACAACACCGAACAGTGTTGTTTAGATATTATCTCCACCACAATATTCTCCATCACAGCCTTGTCGGGGGTCGTTCCATTCATATTTCAAAGCCTGCCGTACTCTTTCCAAGTACAGGCTGGGACCACCCCCTTCTTGCGTTTCCCTTGTCCTGAGCTCCGTGTCCCCCTGGGACGCATCACCCATGGTATAGATGCCCCCAGTGGAACCCAGAGCCCTGGAGACCATGCTGCGAATGAGAGGCACAACACAACAAAACAAAACACAACAAAACAAGAGTATTACACCTATAAGAATACCCACCTTTTGAAGGATATGGATCCAGGAACCGGAATTCAACCAATTTAGCCAGGTCCACTGAGGACCCTGGTCTTCTTGAGACGCGAGGAAGTCTTTGAGTTCCTTTACTTTATTTTTAATGGCTGTCCAATTGCCAGTGTCGTCGGGAATATAAGTACAGCAGTGGTCAAGGCCAACTGCTGTGCACATACCACCCTGTTCAGCGTACAGCGCGTCTAACGCCACTCTATTTTGCATAGCCACAACAGCCACTGCCTTAAGTTCTGGACTCCGTTCCATTTGGTCCAAGATGTCGCCTATTACCTCAGTTAGGTCCTCCAGGATCCACCATACCTCATTTAGACGCTGCATGGAGGCCGCCACACCGATCATAGGGATCAGCGTGGCGATAAATCCTTTCCCATCTCCGAACAGGGGCTTACGTCCGCCGTTATCAGAGAAAGGTACGTATGATTGACCGAGGGTACGGTTTCCCACCTGCAGGGTGTCCCTTTTTCTCATGCCGTGCTTATGTAGGTTATGGTGTCTATATGCTCGTACGGCGTCTTGCATTAGTGCATCTGACACCACAATAGATGAGGGCTTCAAACGAGCCAGAGTGCAGGTCCCACACCACCCCCGCGGCAGGGTCAAATAACTATTATCGCCGCATAGCCAAATGTGTCCGACCGGGGTGGGAAATCCCCCTCTCAGTGGGACTGATACTACCGCGGAGTAGGTTAGGGGAGTCATTTCCACTACCCTAGCCCAAGTGGTTCGGTTCAACGGCCATGTTTGTCCGAAAAACGGATGCCTTCTATGTTTTATCTCGCTTTTTTCTACGAGGTCACTGTGGAATTTCACTACTCTCTCGGCCCATGTTTGGTTTCTTACAGAAAACCCATCACCTATGTAATCTAAGCACAATGTTTTACCCAAGTACCTGTCCCCCTGCCCACATTCCCGCTTAAACCCGAGGGGCGCTACTAGCTCCTTCCTAAAATGTGTCACGCCAGCAAACCGTATCCCCTTCCTCAAGGTGTCATTGGTTCCGGTCGTCCAATTCCCTGGCCAGACCCATTGTAAGGGACTAGCATACTTTTTGTATGGCTCGCACCCCGGTAGGACCCTATCAGTCCACCTCCACCAATGGTAGAGCCACAATAGACACACCGAGGCCCTTACCGAAATCGGGACGGGGACAGTGGACGGCACTTCTGCAGCATGATGGGGCCTGAGGGAGCACACCCAACAGGGCGGGGTTGAGTTGGTAATCATGGCCGTGTGCTTAGCTAATTTTACCCATTTATTCTCTCCTGGCTTATGACCCCCCGTATCGAAAGACCGTCGCTTCCTAGATCCATCTCCCTCTGTGGAAACAGACATGTTAGATACATCATAAATCACAGGTTTCAAAACAGCATAATTTGTTCCTTCTTTGTTTTCCCATGTTTTTATCATTTTTTCTGTACAATGGGTGATCCAGTCTAGGGTGTGTTGGTCCGACACTGCTTCTCTCATTTTCACCAACATTGTACCTGCATTGTTGCAGTAGATGACCAGATTTTCTCCAGGTGTTTTACCTACTTCTTTGCATACCTTGTAGAGGGCCAATTTCAATTCTTTGATAGGGTGTCCTCTGACCCGTCCCTCACAACTATGTGGATCGTCTATTTTTATTACTGTTGGTATGATGAGCAAGCAAAGAGCAAGTGTCAGGCCCCACACCCCGTATGGACACCTTAAAGGTCCTGGTTTTAAAACCCAGGCCTTAAGTCCATATTTGTTAGTCTTTTTTATGTCTTTGTGATCGTCTGGGTTGGGGTTGGTGTCCCCCACCCCCTTCAGTGGGGCTGTTAGACCCACTATCATATTCAGCAGGATGTGTCAACCGTCTGGGATGCGTATGAGTCCAATGTAAGCCAGTTTTCTCAGAACAGGGCTTCAAGTGTGACCAGTGGTACCAGTTGTCACGCCCCTCAACCTTAACTGCGGTGGCAGTCCTTTGAGTCACTTCAAAAGGTCCTAAGTATCTGGGAGCGTTCCAACAGGTCCTGGTGTGGTTTTTAATGTAGACCCTCGATGGTAAGTCCGCTGTGTAATCAGAAACAGTGGTGTCAGTCGCCACAATGGGTGTTAGTTCCTTCAAAAGTGTATTGAGAGCCTCAAAATACGGTCTGAACTGGAAGATGTTAGTAACTTCAGGCAAGGTCGCTGAGTTAGACTTAGGCAGGCACCCGGGCATGGCCCTGCCAAACACAAGTTCAAATGGGGTGAAATGAGTCGTGTTATTCACAGTGGACCTAAGGTGAAGTAACGCAGCGGGGAGCGAGGACAACCAAGTGGCTTTAGGGTTGTCACGCAGCATTTTGGCAAGAACACTCTTCAGTGACCGATTCATTCTCTCCACTTTAGCGTTACCTTTAGGGTAATATACACAGGAGAACGATTTGTGAACACCCAAGAGACCACAGAGAGTCTTAACATCATGGGCCGTGAAGTGGGTCCCTGAATCACTGTGTAACTCCGAGGGAACCCCAAAGAGAGGGATCCAGTCTTTCAGAAGTACAGCCATGACCTCAGCTGAGCTTTCCCTTTTGCATGGGAAGAACGCCGGCCATCCCGAGAATGTATCTACAATACCCAACAGAAATCGCTTACCTTGGTGAGGCACGATCATGTCCGTGAAATCAATCTGGATCACATCACCAGGGTAGCGTCCCGTTTTCACCGCACCCGCACCTCGTTTGTGGTGTGGGTGAGGATTAAAGGCACCACATGTCTGACACGCACGTACAAAGTCTTTACACAAAAAGAGAGGCATCTTATGGTAGTAGAACTGTTCCAAGATGCTGGCCATGCCCTTCGGACCAAGGTGATTCAAACCATGTATTTCCTCTAGAACACGTTGTTCCATTGATGGCGTCAAGAATGGCAGGCCATTAGGGCCACGATAGACGCCATCAACGTACGCGTCAGCAAGGTGATTTCGTGACCAAAAGTCCTCACCGTATTCATCATGATAAGAACGGCACTCGTCGACACTCAGAAGTCCCTGAAAAGCAACAGGCGTTAAGTGGGGCTTCCAAAAGGTGTCTAAATGAAATTTAAGGCTGTGCGCCCTGCCTGGCGGCAAGTTCTCCACCAAGGTTCCCAAGCGATCCCACACTTCCATGGGCATCCAGAGATGACCTGAGTCAGTCAGAGCAACATCATGACCGTCAATTGTAGAAATACTGACCCATACATCCGAGACCAGCTGCAAGGACTCCAACAAAGGAGCCTGAAGAAGTCCTACCAACATCAAAGGATTACACACCCCTTCACCGGGAGAGTCAAAATGATAATCACCCGCCATTTTCGCCGCAACATCCGCCGCCCTGTTGCCAATGGCAGTCATTGTGTCCGCCTTAGAATGACCAGGAACCTTCACTACCGCCACAGCAGCAGGGAGCAACAGACTGTCAGCTACTTCTTCGCAAAGTTCTTTATGGGCTACAGGAGTGCCCTTAGCGGTCAAAAAGCCGTTCCTTTTCCAAGACGACAAATCACGCAACACTAGGCCACACACATAAGCCGAGTCGGTGTAAATCGTGACACGCTGACCCGAAGAAACCTCCAACGCCAATTTCAACGCCATCAACTCCGCAAACTGGGCGGAGGAGCCACCATAGGGGCCCCAGCTGGAAACTGTGCGAGTGTGGTTCGGTGGCGAAAGTTCAACAACCGCAGCCCCAGCTGACAGGGACCCATCCGGGAGCCTGTGACAATGTCCGTCCGTGAAAAGCAAACGAGAGCCCGGTAAAGGTTGGTCTGACAAGTCAGGCCTAATCCGAACCTGAGATTGAGAGAAAGACTCACAGCAATGTGGGGAGCCAGTAAGGGTCAGCCCTGCCGAAACGTTAGGAGCGTCATCGGCAGCAAAAGTTAAATTTGGGGCAGTCAGTTCCCTTGCAAGTCTCAATTGTCTTTGAGGAGTCAGGGCAAAGGTTTTAGATTGTACATAAGCTACCACCGAGTGAGAGGTATACACCACCAATGGATGACCCATCACTACATGAGCCACCTTCTTCAATAAGGAAGCCAATGTATCAGCAAACAGCGCACAATCAGTGGCCTTCTTGGCAATTGGGTCCAACAAGGTGGATGCGTAAAGTATGATATTACGCTGACCACTCGCTCCTTTCTGCCACAAGACCGCATGTCCGGAGCAATTGGTGATGGTGGTATCAAGATGAAAAGGCTTACCGTAATCAGGAATGGCAAGGTCCGCACAGGAAGCCAAAGCTGCCTTTAGGTCAGTAAAGGCTTTGTCAGCCTCCTCCGTCCAAGACAGGGAGGCTCGGAGATCTCGAACCCCAGCTGCGCGGATGATTTCTCGCAAGGGAGCAGTCTTACCTGTGTAGTCCAAGACATGGTGTCTGGAGTAATTCGCCAACCCTAAAAAGGAAAGAAGGGACCGTACCGTATCCGGACGGTCGGCCGTAAGAATGGACTGCCTCTGGGTGGCACTAGGGGTAATATGACCAGCCGAAATAACCTTACCCAAAAAGAGAACTTGGGGTCGGCAACATTGTAGCTTCTCCTTTGAGACCTTAAAGCCACACTCAAGGAGACGTGACAGGACAACGGCCGTCACGTCCAAACAATCTTTGGCACTTTCAGCGCCAATTAAAATATCATCAACGTACTGTGACACAACAGCACCGGGAAGTACTTCAATAGGGGACAAACAGTCCTTCAAAACTTTATTGAAGATTCCTGGTGAGTTCCGATGACCTTGAGGTAAGACCTTGTACTGCAATTTCACTCCACCATATGTAAATGCAAATTGATATCTACACTCCTTAGCCAAGGGAATGGTGAAGAATGCATGTTTCAGGTCAATGACTGTAAAGTACTTCATCACAGGAGTCAGGATAGAGAGACATTTGTGAGGGTCTGGAACAGGCAAGAGAGGTGTGGTTGTGACTTCATTTACCTTTCTTAGGTCATGTGCAGGTCTAAAAGTGCCATCAGGCTTTGGCACTGGGTTTAAAGGAGTATTCCAAGGAGAATCAGAAAGCTCTAATACCCCAGCTTCCCATAAGTCTGTCAGGGCAGTTTCAATGCCCTCCCGCTGTTTTTCTTTACGAAAAGGTCTTTGCGGGACATAAACACGAGACCCCGGGGCAACATCCAAAGTTACCGGGTCCACTTTCGTGCAATAACCGATGTCCGATGGGCCCCTCGCCCACAAGTCCTCTGAGAAGCGCTTTAACATGTCCTCCGCACCTTCATGGTCGGTCAACTCGCGGCCATGAGACCGAGAAAGAATCTCTTCTTCAGCCATTGTTTCGTCTATCGCTAAACCTAACTCGACCTTGTATGCCTGTGTACTGGAACTGTACATTACCCCATCCATACCAGTCTGCTCCCAGTCCAGAACCTTGTTAAGTTTATGTGTTAGGGGACCCAACTCCCTGGCCTCATGGCCAGGGCCTAAGAACAGTGACACGTGTGGGTCAGTTAGAGTGTCTCTTTTATAGAAACATTTTATGTTTTCCGGCAGAACAACTGGGGCAACAACACCTGATTCATGTACATACAAATGTGTGGATGTGATAGTATATGTATTACCTCTAACCTCACTATCAAAAGCCAACTGGTATTGGGCGTCAGCACTTCTGTCATAGAAGAGAGTGCAGTGCAGTGGATCAATTGGAGGGGCATATGGGTGGAGCATAGTGAACCATGGTTTCCATTCGAGCATCTTTGCGTAGAGTCCAGTCATGTCAGGAGTCCCTGGCTCTAGGAGTAGCCAATAGATTGACACTCCCTCAGCCATACGCTCTTCCCGAAAAACATAAAGTCCATGCGACCGTGCCGGTGTGCAGGTGATGGAATATCCGTTTGGCCACGTAACATACATGGCGTCAGGGGAACAGTTAATAATGGCTCCTGTAGCTTGAAGGATGTCTCGACCAAGCAGATTCACCGGAGTCTGGGGTGAATATATCAATGACGATTTGAAAGTCTGTCCAGCCAGTTTGAAAGTCAGTTCTTTGGTCATGCGTAGAGGGGTTGCCTTTCCCGTGAGTCCTGAAAGGTTAATGCTTTTGTCACTTAGCATGTGTGGTGTTGCTTTTCTAGTCGTGGAATGAGTAGCTCCCGTATCCACGAGCATCATCAACGTTTCCCCACCCACCTCTACTGGGACAAATGGTTCTGGGGTGGGTCCAGGACTCACTGGGCACCCCTAGTAGAAGTCCTCTTGACCGTATGGGAGGCAACCATGAGTGTCGTGTACTGGATAGTTGCCACCACCGCCCCCACGAAACCACGGGGCTGGTCCAGAACGGCCAGGTCCCCCTGCCGGATGTCGGAGCTGTGGTGCCCCACGCGCTCCTCCCAAAGGCACACGAGCAGGTGGGTTGGGACAATCCCTAGACCAATGACTGGGGTCCCCACAGTTGAAGCAGCCCGCCTGTTGGCCACCTTGGGTACAGTCTCTGGCCCAATGATCCTGCGCCCCACAGTGAAAGCAGGCCTGGTTGTGCTCTTGGCCCCGCCCAGCTCCAATAGCCCCATAGCCCGTACCGCCGGACCCCCTGCCTCTTGATCGTCCCCTTTTGTTGCCTCTACCCCTACCCCCTGAGTTTCCTCCTATCCCGTGAACATGAATGTGCATTTGTGATGTTGGCCCTAAGGGCTGATTCTGGGAGGCGTATAGGACGCTTGCTGGTGTAGGGACAGGTGTCAGGGGTGTGTGTATGGGAGTTGTTGCCACCATTTGTGTCTTTTTGTTATCTTTTTTGGCAGCCGTTAATTGCTGCCGTGTCTGGTTAAGCTGATTCTTCAGCAGCTCTTCCTGCATGATTTCAATGTTACTTTGTCTGGCACTGTGTTTTTTGTTGAAAATTTCAGCGTGATGTTTGAAATGAGTCAGAAATGTGGTTGAGTCTGAAGTCAGTCCTGGGACATTGGTCAGACAGGTCTTAATAGGTTCTGGAAGAACGTCCAGCACGTTCTGAAGGAACAGACAGGATGTCTGTGGGTGTCTGTACGGGTGTACATGCATGGATGCAATGTAAAGTTGGATACATTTATCCAGAAATTGGGTAGGGCAGGTGCCCGGTACAAATGATGGGAATGTGGGAGGTTGGGGGGATGGTGGTGGATACATAAGATCCACCACTGTCAGGAAATTCTCTGCCAGTGGATCAAAGGGTTCATGGACCTGCGCGTTGTGCAGGTTCGCGGTTCTCAGTAGGTGGCTTACAGCGTGAGGGGCTGCACACGCGGACACCAGGCCCTTAATATCGCCGACCGCCAGCTGCGCGTTGGCGCATTGTAGCTTTAATGTGCTAAACCATTTTTTGCCCCCTTCCTGTAGGGGGGGTAAGGTGTCCCTAAGGTGTCGTAATTCAATACTACTCAGTGGTTTATAGGCCACTGGGACCGGGCCCCCTGCATTTACTGGGGGTCCCGTCTGAATAAGAGGATAAGTACCTCGATATGTAGCTCCTTGTGGGAGCTTGGCCAATTCCTTAGTCTTTTTTTCAATTTTCACCTGTAGGTCCGCTACCACCTTTTTTGCCTGTTTCAGCTCCACTTTCCAGTCCTCCTCCTCATCCTCCTCATAGTCTCTATTCTTAAGTTCAAATACGCGATCCAAAGCGCCTCTTTTTTCGGTGTAAAGTGCGCTTAATTCATCCGATATTTTGTATGACTCCACATTGGCCCGACAGTGGCCTTCGTCCTCGCTATCATCCGAGAACTGGGAAAGACTAATCTTTTCAGTTACTGTCTTCTTTTGTTTCACCACTGGGGCCGGCTGGGCCACGTTGGCCTTAAGCGCGAGTTCCTGTAGCCTTTCAGTCAGCTCGTGAACCTCAGCCTTTCTTGCTTCCGTCTCTTCATTAAATCTTTCCATTAATTGTTGTTGGGCTTTTAGATGATCTTCAGTCACCTTCTGTGTCTGAGACAGCGAGTGTGTCTTCAATTCTTCAAGGGCTTGCATTGTTTCCTTGGCGCATTTTTCTGTTTGTTCCACCACCTTTGTCCCCCACAACTGTCCGCCTGGATCCCTTGGTATTGTCTTGGAGTCAGTGTAAGCGCGTGTTATCAAGGACCTAACATGTTTATGCTCGTCCGCTGATAACAAGTTTGAAGCCGCCACGTCCACGTCCACCAGTCCATGAAGGGTTAACTGTGGGTATAGAGAGGACCCACACGCTCCGCTCTGGTCATACGGAGGAGGGGCCTGTGGGGCCAAAGCGGGAGCTCCTCCGCTCGGGAGGGGCTCTTGAATCCCTCCCCCTGAAGTGGGGGAGATTGTAGCAGGGGCCTTCGGCTCCACGGCGGGAGCCCCTCCTCTCGGGAGGGACTTTTGAACCCCTCCCCCTTGAGTTGGGGAAAAAACCTGTCTCTCTTTCAACCATTGTGCTGAAGCAAGTGCAAGGACCGGGTCGATGCGTTTTCTCAGTTTTTGATACTTACTGATCGTGAGTTTCAGCAGTTTCTTCTCACTCTTCGAGAGTCCATTACTCCCCTTTAATTTGTCCTCGTCCTGCAATTCCCTCGTGCAGAACTCCACTGCACCAGTCAAAACCCCGCAGAAAAACTCCAGTGAATGTGGGACCGTGGGGTCCCTCTGAAGCAGCTCAAAGCCTTGAAAACAGGCCAAAATCGCCTTGTTCAAGTCTTTTCGCGTGGTCTTTGTTAAGAGAGGCGACGCCTCCGTGACTGCCTTCCCCCAACCTTCACAGTCCATTAATTCCAGCATTTTCTTACCTTCTTTGTCGCGTCACACAAGTTTATACTTACCACCACTCCAACTCACCTTAATACCGTTTATGATTTCCAAAAACCAAACATAAATTCACCGAATTCACTATGGGTTTTTTTTTCGTTTTTTTTTTTTTTTTTTTTTTTATTAATTTTTTTTATACCACTTAATCCCGTATTTTTTTTAGAATTTATAGAACCCCGTTCTAAAGGCCTCAAACCTGTTTCTATGTAAAATTTATAGGATCCCCGTCCTAAAGGCCTTCAACCTTTCAATTTTAGACAGATCCCAAGTCTGTCAACGACAATATTTCAACGTTGTATTTCAGACCGTGCGTCCACGGCCTTGGGCGGTTCTGCCTACGTGCATTTCAGCTTTTACAGGGGTAAAACCCCAACGCGCAGCCCGTTAATTACTCGTAATTTCAATTTATCCCACTTTTTTTTTTGTGGTATCTAAGATATCAAATTATAACGTTTCTTTCCTTAATTCCACCATCAATTCACAGATTACACCACACAACAGACAACTCCGTTAAAAAGTAATCTAAAATTTGGAAAAATATGCCAAATAGACGTACTTTGAGACTCACACAATAGTAGGGGTCAAAAGCAGTCTTACCTTTTCTAGATGGACGTCCATGAAATTGTTGTTGTATGATGTGGAATGATAAGGACCTGGTATGCCTGCCGCAAAAGTGGGTTTTTTTTTCTCGAAGACCGAACCTCGTCGCGTCTCCGTTTGACGGCTCTTCAGCACCCCCTTCAGCCCGTCGCGGTCACCAAAATGAAGAAAAACAGCCGTTTTCCTGTGTTGTCCTTGTACACAATAAATAGTATCACTACGACGAGTTTACTTTTCCCCTATTTTAAACATTACCTTTAATTGACAACACTGCGCATTCAAACTGAAAAAGGAGTTCAGAACCGTCAAATTTCTACGCTACGTAAAACTAATAAAAATACATACCAGGAATTGAAGACAAATCAAGGAGTTCAACTTAGACGTTTTATTCCCTAACATGTCATCTTAATACAGAATTCTGTCTTTCCCAGTGCCCTATCAAATGTGTCTGTCAGCAGCCGTTCCCAATGGGCATACTGACTCTTCCTGGGGAAGCACAGTATTTTTACACATTCCATTGTTTACAAGATTTATGAGTCTAAGACCACATGTAGTTTTCCCTCGTTTCATTGGTTGCCCCAAAGCTGTCCATTCAGCTTCTCCGTACTTTGACCCCTTTATCGACCATGTGGTCAGTGGACTGGGTGGGGGTTGCTGCGTCTCAACCTTCCCTGAAACAAAGAACTTTTTTGGGGAAAACCACACCTTTTACTGCACTGAATGAAAACTTTTGGTTAGTTTGCTAAATAGCCAAAGGAACAAAACATCGTATAAAAATATTATCTCTTCACTACTTTACTTACCCGTGGAATTGGCGATATGGGCCTGGCATTATCGCCCCAGGAAATGTTTTCTACCACGCAAGTAAGTCAAACTTTGGCACAATAAAGCGTGCTCTATATGAAACATCACGGGGCCTTTTCCTCAGGCCCCGGACGCTGCTTTAAAAAAAAAATAAAAAAAAATCCTATATGTATAAGAACCGGAGTAAAACTTCAGACATGCTGTGCAGCTGTGGGGGAGGTCTCTCTCGCGCTCTCCGGCCTGTAACAAAGCGCAGTCTAATATGAAGAGCGAGCAGAGGCAGAGGGTCACCGGCTGCAGGCTTATATATCAACACATAACACATAGTCCATGGGATTCTCAAACGCTGAAGCACTTCGGGGCCAGCCAATGCAAAGAAGTCGTTCTCTTGGAAGGGCCGGCTGACGCATGAGGCGGTGTTGTGGCAAATAAAAGTGAGAAAGACAGACAGAAAAGAGAACGAAAGAAAGAACAAAAGAGATAAGTTTGGGGTCTGAGATGAGGAGTTGGCGTGGGCGCATGTGGAGCATCCCGCCAAGTCTGTGCCAATTTATAGTTCTGACCAAACTGTATAACTTGTTCACATAACCCAGGGGTGGCCAAACTAGTCAGAGACCAAGAGCCAAACATTTTCAACCTTGATCCTGTGAAGAGCCACAAAGGCACCGATCATTCGCGAGATCCAGGGGCGGTAGTTTGTGATTAAATATAGTGTGACCGTTAATCACAATAAACTATAACTTTATGCCTGGCCTTTTTTTTTCTTCTTTTTTTTATAATTGTATCAGAAGTAATAGTTTTACTCCTGACCAAGATTGAAATAAATGTATATTAAATAAACTGACATTTTGTGCTGTTCTGCTCTGACTGGGACAGAATTATATTTTTTTATTTTAATGCTGGAGTGTGTTAGTGTGTGGGGCCCTGCCCACTGAGCCCCCTCCTCTGATTCACCCCTGGCCTGTGCGCTCAGTGTCTGCAGCCTGGTCCTGACTGGACTGTGCAGAGAACACACTTTAGGCTGCACAAAGTTCATAAGCTTTAATCAGGAGCCTCTGGAGGACGTCTGAGATTCTGTTTTATGTTGCATTTGTTACAGTTGCAACATGTGACAGAAAAGTCAATGACTTTGCGTATTTCCGCGTTACGCTTTACATCATGCTTCATTAGAGCTCCGCTTTTATCTATTTCCTAATTTTGATCTTTTTCTGTGAATATGAGGCCAACTTTCATCAAATAAAGAGTAGGCTAATCAGAAACTTGAAATGCACAGAAGCTGATCCCAGTGCCACGATCTGCCTGACTGTTGTTTAACCTACATGCACGGGCGCCTTTTACACACCGCCTCGAAAAGGAGGGAGATACGGACTCTCATGCATGTGTGTAGAGATGGGGAAACAGGGTCTGTAGGACTATGGTTGGATTGTTGATCAAGATTCTAAAAGACTGTTACAGTTTATGGGAAATATGTAGGCTACCAATTCTTTTGCAAAGAGCCGCATTGTATTAAACATATCCAGTCATGCCAAGAGCCGCACTCTGATTGACCAAGAGCCGCATGTGGCTCGAGAGCCGCGTGTTCGCCACCCCCGACATAACCTATAAGAAGGAGTATGCACAAACAATTGTGTAATGAAATTCCCATACATCTTCAGCTGTTATTCTAACCCTTTGGTTCACCAAACCACCCCAGGAGCCCCTTATGTATTAAAGTGGAACTATCAGGGATACACTTCGATTTAAACCTGCACTCCAGCTCCAGCAATGACAGGAGTGATGTTGATTTGAATCTCAGAGATTGGTTGCAGCTCCCTCCGCTGGCAGCCAAGGGAAGTGAACACAATGAGAACTTTATGTGAGCATTAATTGTTACCCAGCAGCATGCTAGCAAATCCTTAGCACTGTGATAAATGCAGTTTGAGAGCAAAAGGGATCCAGTGACATTTGTTTGGGCTTTAAAAACATGGAGCGCACTAGAAAATACAGACTAAAGCGAAAACAACCAAAGTACAAACGATCAGTGAGATTTTTGAACCTTATAACAACAATCAGATCAAAAAGGTTGATTTTGCGTTGTACATCCCTCAAAACAACAGTCAAATCAGACCATCAACCATCAGGCCAATTTGTAATAAATGAGACAAAAATATTTACAACCCAAATCCTAACAATGGAGCACACAGGGAAGAAGTTTGACTGAAGGCTGTTCCAGAACCACGGACAGCTCCACAGGCTTCGCTCTGGTCGCGCATTCTCTTGGATTTCTTTGTATAATTACGAAGTTGCGTGACATGCTTTTTCCCCGTTTCATAACAATACGTCTGTCTGGCCCCGAGCCGTACAAGCAGAGAGTGTACGGATCTACAATAGAGACAATGCTACCAATTAAAAGAAAGAAGGACTTGGTGATATAATCTGTTCACGTAAGGTACGGACTGAAGCGAAAAACAAGAAGTCAGACTGTGCGAGACTTTTTTGTTCTTTCGATCGTCATGACAACATCTTCATCTTTCATTTGTTATAACGTCTGAAGTAAAACGACAGTTGTTCATTCATTTCATTATATAATTTAAACTTTTCTATTGCCTGGCACCGATGTAAATGCCTGCTTTTTGAAGGTAATCATCTTGAACATTGTCTCCCGTTATTTAATTTTCAGACTCCTCGAGAGCCTTGTCCCTAAAGACCGGGCTTCCCCAAGTTGCTGCATTGAAGCTTCAGTTGTTTTTGCCAGTCCATGCTTTGCACTGAAGGGATAAGCTTTACAAGAGATGATTTCCTGAATATGCAGGGGAGCATTTGGGGAAATAGGAGGAGCTCGAAGGAAGATGCCACCTCGGTGCTAAGAATAAGCAGGAAGATTCAAAGATTAATCAAGCATGAGCGAGTCGCTCGAAATACAGCTTCTGGTTACAGGTACATTATATGAGGGAACAATATTGTAAAAAACTGCACATCCTGATAAGTCAAGTGAAGTCAACATAATAAAAAAGTATAGATTTGAATATGTATTATGTATGACATGTGCTTCAACTGAAACAATAACAGATTGCTTCGAAATGTTTATAAAAATGGAAATTAATTATTATCATGATCAGAAAAAGTCACTGGCTCCTGCATTGACCCCTTAAAGTTTGGTTCTTTGGTTCTATCCTACAATTCCACATAAAGATGAAAAGAAAACTGAATCTACATATTTGCTTCATTAAAATGATAATAAATAGCTAATGGCAATGACATCACATAATTGACTAGGCTGAAGGTAGTTCGACATGAGTAAATAGTATTGGGTGTGTTGTGTCTGGTTGCACATCTCTGTGGTTTGGGCACATCTGCTGACTGTGGCCATCTGTCTGAGCTGCACAGATCCAGCTCTGGCTCACACTGTCGCTGTGTGGATCAGTGCAGGGTCTCCATCGCTCACTCCACTCCCGTCATCAAACTGCGGATCGGCTCATTGATCGACTGTGGAACTTTCCGCAGTCAATCATTGTTTTTCATGTTCTTTATCTTTTATGAAACTTCCGCCTTTTTCCGGATTTTCTGCGGCTTTCAGCACTTTTCATGCTTTGTGCGATTTCTGCGAGTTATGCGTCAAAGTGTTCCGCATGTTTGGGAGATTATTGTGTTAAGTGAGTCTCAAGCAAAAGATGTATCAATTAAACTGAGGATTTGAAGAGAAATGTCAAGTTGTGCACATGGGTTATTACACGGGGTACAATGGGGACTTATAACGCGAAATCCTCGATTAGTCTAAGACCTTACAGATGAGTTAGTCCTGTATTCGATTCGAGATTGTTTTGATATACATGAAGTGATGTTGAAATATACTTCAGCCTCAACCTTATTAATAGCCTAGTCCAGGGTTTGTTTGGATTTTGTGTTGCTTTTTCCTGCTCTATCCACATCCTCAAAGTCACCTTGAGCAGCCCCCCCTGTCATTGCCGTGTTTGAAGTTTGAGTCTGCTTCACAGTGACACAGATGGCTGAACACTGTGGGGCCTGCAGCATCGCTTCTCATGTGTACGCATGTCTGACATCTCCGACGCGACACACAGACCCTGGTACTGTGATCTCAGGGGGGAGACAATGGGTCGTGTTTGTTGAGACCAGAATTACCCGTCAAGGGCCACTGGGAATAGGGTCAGCGAGTGACAGACAAGATGTTAGCATACAATCATGAAAGGGTGGTCCAGGGAGCATGATATGTATCGGCCGCCACAGAGTCCAGATCTTACGCCCATTGAGAATCTTTGGGAGGGACGTGCCAGAGAAGACTTTGCACAGTGGTCACATTTGCATCATCCATCATCAATACAAGATCTTGGTGAAAAAGTTATGCAACACTGGATGGAAATTAATCGTTTGACATGAAACCTATTGAAACAATGCCACAGTGAATGTGTTCTGTAATCCAAACTAAAGGTGGGCCAACAATGTGATCTGACTTTTTGGGGACTTTTTTTTGTCAAGAATTGTCAATATTCCTTACAAAACAGTGTTACTGTAAAATACTCACCACAGGGAAGATCCAGTCACACTAGGAAGACAAAAAAACAACATAATGTTTAAATCATAAACTCTTTTTTGTCTGTGTTATCTTTGCCTCTTTTTATCTAAATGCCGTTGAGACAGTGGCTGTATCCGGCCAAGCGCGTGTAGACTTTGATTTTCTCCCCGCAGAGCAGCAAAAGTTTCCAAACAACAAAACCTGCAGATCTGTTTAGACAATGCCTGAGCATTTACATAGACTGTACAGCTTTGTGTCCACAGTATGCAAATGAGACATTTGAAAAACTCCGAAGAGTAAACACAGGCATGTCCTGGATTATTTTTAACATAAATAGAAAGAGCAGCCTCCTGTTCAGCATTGACCCAAATATGGTTTATGCAATATCATATTTATTCATGTATTCAAGTTATACTTAGCTGTATAAATGCAGATGGTTGTAATGGTCCAGTCCAGAGGAGGTATCTTCTGAGTACGACTAGACAGCGGCTTGAAAGGTACAATCGAGGTTGATTCAAAGAAATCGGGTTCAGAAACGAGTTAGTGCAGTGGTTCTCACGGTAATACCTATATGTAAAATAAATGGTTTTCCAGGTGCTACCAGATACAAACTATGCTCACAAAACCTGCTTAAACTAGATTTAAACTAGGTCATAATGACTTCTGCCATAGGATTAAGCCATGTCTCAAGTTGTAGTAAATCACGTCCTGAGAACCACCGGGTTAGAACGTATTAAAGCCCCAGTTTATACCTTACACTTAGCGCTGAGTAAGACTTGCGTTATGCCTACTTCAGACATACTTCCATGTAGATCTTGTTTGGTTAATCCTCGATTTACATTTCTGGTGAACTGCTGGTCTGATTCTAGTTTAGCCCAGGCTTAGCCCTCATTTAGCCCTGGTTTAGTCCTGACGGTTGGCGCCTGTGAATATCTGGACAACAGCAGATGGAGGCTGTATACCTCGGAGCAGTGGGCCTCGCTGATTCACTTGTGCATTAGTCACAGCAGCAGTGACACAGAGCAGAGAACCCATGAGTCTGTGAGAGAGGAGTGGGCCTGACATCCACTTGACCCAAGCAGGAAGAGGAGATAGACTATTCATATATCTGTAGGCCGGAGTGTATAGAAATGGATAAACGGCATCGTACAGCATCATCACACTGAAGAGGTGATGTTCAGCTGGAGCTGCTCGTGCGTCAATGACACGAGGTCCTAAAAAGAAAAGTCCTTAGAATCACGTAGAATAATAGGTTTTCATGTGCCGTATTTTCCGCACCAGCCTTTGCAGCTACCTGGGCATGGAGGCATGGAGGCATGGAGGCATGGTACAGGAGTAGCAGATACTGGTGCACAAGCCTAGCGCGCCCTCTAGTGGCTGTCAGTGTGAAATGATAAAAATGTTGATCTATAAGTCGCACCTGAGTATAACTCGCACCGCCAGCCAAACTATGAAAAAAGTGCGACTTATAGTCCGGAAAATACAGTTTCTGTTTTTTGCAGACTTCATGGACAATACCAGCAGTGGGCGAGTGATGAGCACGAGGACCCATCGCGCAGAATGACAGGACCTTGGTGAGGTCCTTCCATCCTGATGCATCCATCAGTTTAACCACTTAACTGCCACCCTAGGGTTAGGGTTAAGGATTAGGGTTATTACAATTATTTACAAGTCTCAAAGCGTATTGACTGGAGAGCTCACAGTCTATATGCCAGCGTGATACCTAATTTGAAAGCCAAGACCTTCCAGTTTCTAAAAATATGTGTGAGATCTGTGTGAGTGAAACACAACTTACGTTACATGTGCCGTTCTTAACCCTTATTATATCCTGATTAGGGTTATTATTATTACAGTCATCATCTTCATTTGTGTTTGTGAAGGCTCGTCGACTGGACTGGGTTTGGTTGAGCTGAGCCCGTTCCGCTTCTAGTCAAAGAAGCTTCTTAGCTCTCGTGGTCAGAATCTGACACTGGAACCCAAACCAGTCCCCAGACCGGAAGATTCACAGATATTTCTTTCAAAACCACCACTTTTAAAAACTTTCACTTCACCGGGAGGAGGATTATTATACTATGCACACAGTAGCGGCCTTGGTAATGACTTCAAAGGAGAAGACTGTTGCAGAGAAAGCGTTGTTTGGAGTTTATTTCCGGATGAATGTTATTTGCCCCCAGAGATGCTGTTTAATTGCAATGTTATCATGAAGTCTGAATCTGCAAAAGCGGCTGTCATCTCCATGGATACCGAGTCAGAGAAGATCACAGCGGCGCGAGGGAAGTCAACAAAACATTCAGATATTCCCTTAATTTAAAACTGCTCATAAGAAGTGCAGGAGGCCTATAGTTGTTGCATCTACAGTATGTAACACTTACCCATTTCTCTGTGTGGGTGATGCTAAGTCGCAGCAGAATATTATTAACATTAGTCATTTGGAGCTGGTCGATGAACCCGCTGCCCACTATTGCCCCCTTTTAGTCCTATATACACACTTTCTTACGTCCATACCGCGTTATCCCTGGGTTTACATCACAGCACATCATTAATCATGTTGGGGGCGGGATAGCCGGGAAGTGAACGGCCGACCTGCATGCACTGCCTTTCATCTCGACGCAACATTTTGTGCTTTCCAAACCCCCGCCACAGTCTAATTCAGTGTCCGACGTCATGACGGATTGAAATGGTCTTTTTATTGGCAGCCCCGTACCACAGCCATGCACCGCTTGTTCATGGTCGTTTTTCAGCATTACCTTCATGCGCAGATACTGTCTGTCGAGTCCAGGGCAGAAGATTTTTTTTTCTCCCGCTCCCTCACTCGGAGTTCAGTCGGTTTTTAGACGGCGAGCGAAATGTTGGTATATGTTTTAAAATGTAAGTTGTGTTGTTTTAATTTAACAAGACTGATTTAGCCACCTGGACGACATTGCATTAGTCACACTCCGAGATGACAGTTGGAATTACAATTAGACTTTAATTTGAGTCATTTTGACTTGCAATGTTAAGAAATCGAGCGACTCAAATAAAATAAGTTTTTAAAGTAGTTTTTTTTAGTTTTGTTCTCACCCGGTACATCTACTTATAAAGCATTTGTATCAATTTCATGGCAGGCTAGTTTGTTAGCATTTCTGTGACAGTGACCCTGCATGTTCTGAAACGTGCTTATAAAGTCACTCCTGGAAAAAAGTGGGATATTTGAAATGTGGAAAGTTAAGAATATGGACACAACTAACAACCTAATTTATTCACTCCCTCTTCCATTGTTGAAAACAATGCAAATCATGCATAGGGTCTTTAATTATATCGCAAAAATACTTCCACCTTCCCAGTTGAGGCCAACTATGCAGGGTTTAAGTAATTCAAAACTTATTAACACTGCATCACAACACCGATTAATGTAGGTCTGTTTCAACTGTTTGGGTTGCCTCTCAGTCGTGCAGGAGTCTTCCATCATGGAGAAGTCGTCGTCGTTTGCACAAGGTCGTTTGAGGTATCGCCTAACAGCCAAAAACAGACAACTTGAACAACCCTTTTCCGTTGTGTTTGTCCATGTGGTTTCCCGAGCGGTAACGTCCTCCCGCATGGCTGCAGGGGATGAGAGGGTCCACGTAGCGCGAGCGACTGGTCGGTGGCGGAGCCGTGGCTGTGAGTTTGCAGGTGCACAGTGGCCTTTCCGTCAGACAAATGCGAGACAGAGGCAGAAATCCAGTTAATCCTGCTGTAAGCCCCATCATGTGGTCAGCCTCGCGACCAGCTCGGAAATATCAATGGGACTTCTCATTAAAGTCACCATGACGTGACGGAAATGAAAAGCAAATTAAACATATACAGCTAATAACGATCTGTCTGTCTATCTATCTCTTCAAAGTGCCGGCGGTAGACATCGATGTATGTATGTCGGTAAGTATGGATGAACAGCTTGGAGTTAGGGATGTCTTCCCCCAGAGCCTGGACACTGGTGGTGGTCTGGAGACCTATGAGGGAGAAGAGGTGGAGACAGGGCGGAGGTGGGTTCAGCGCAGCTGGGAAGCGAACAAACCATGATTGCTGGAGGCTTAAAAGCGGGACCGAGGGCGATGATGGGCTGTGGTAGAGGTGTGGCCCTCACGGAAGCGATCATTGGCTGGAGGTAGGTGAGGCTGAAATTAGTCTCCCAGGTTGGATTAACGTCTAGGCTTCATGAAACTGAAACACACCTTAACCGTATTATCTCTGGGAACCACCAGGAGACCCCTCCCTGAAGTTCTCAGGGCCCGAGATGGTTCATACGGCTCTAACATGTCAGAGATGGACTTTGGTGCTAAACCATGAAACGACTTGTACACAAGCAGAGCTGTTTTAAATTCTATTCTCTGAGTGACAGGAAGCCAGTGCAGAGACCGGAGCACTGGACTAATATGGTAATATTTCCTGGTTCTTGTCAGGACTCGAGCAGCAGCGTTCTGGATGTTCTGCAGCTGTCTAACAGCTCGTTTAGAAAGGCCAGTGAGCAGCCGTTACAGTCGTCTAACCTGCTGGAGACAAATGCATGGATGAGTGTCTCCAAGTCTGGTTTTGACTCTATTCCTCTGATCTTAATGTTTTTCAGATGATAAAAAGCTGATGATGTTATTGCTTTGATGTGGCCGTCTATCTCTTAGTTTCTTTTGATGGATGAAAATATCTGGAGGTATGGTCATAGCATTAGACTTGATTACCTTTATTTATACTTTTATTGAATTCACTACCGCAAATTATACAAAATACACCAGTTGACAAGATCAACACTGACTTCAACTCGAGATCTGAACGCATTGCCGACCCAATCTAAACCCTTCAACTCTCTGTATGAAAACACGTAATCTAGGCCCGATCTCTCCTTCCGATGCATGGTGATGTCAAACAATCAAGGCTGTGACCAATAACAACACGGCTGCTGTGATGTATATGCAGAATGGGGAGATAGCAGGTAATGAAAGATTAATGAGGAAATCTCTGGCATAAATATTTGAGCGAGCGAAGTCTGCTCAATACACCTTCACCTTGCGCTGGGCTTCCTGTACATAACACAAGATGCTTATTAGATTCCACAGGCCCCAAGTCTTCAATGCAGCAGTTTCAATAAATCATGTGGGATCTATTTTTATGTGAGACGTGGCCCTTGACGTTGTGATTATATGGATATGAATTAAGCAACAATGAGAAACACTGAAGATTAATGAATGTTTCCAAGGAAGTGTTCACAGATTATATTGCCATCATTTTTTCCCGAACATTTGCTGTTGTAATATTTGAAATCATTTGGGTACATTTACAAGCAGTTTGAAGTGATGGGAAGCCCGTCTAATGCAATAGTGCGGTGTTTGGAAGAAAACCAATAAAATACCGTGATACTCACGTCCCAAGGATCATGGGATGTTTGCATTTTAAGTAGGCAAACCAAGAAAGAAAATAGGAAACAAAAGATTGCAGTCGTGGTTGGGTCCAGGTTGTCACTTAAAGCACTTTTTCGTGACATAGAAAGGTACACATAGACTTCTGGGCTGTACCAAATACAATAAACAAATACAACCAATGAGGGAAATTATACAAATCAAAACAAAAAATCATTTGAAAAAAAAGAAATAAAGAAAAAGCACAGGGATGCTGCATAAGATGAGATGCAGGAGAAGCTGAGCCAGGAAGCACCAAATACAGCTCATAGCCGACTACCTGTCCCCCAATTCTGCCCCGGGAGAAGGTCAAAGGGCCACAGGCAAGACAGCAGTCTGGCAGCAGTTTGACGAGGAACAAGGGGCTTCAACGAGTTTTTTGCAGCCAAAAAAGCCTCGAGATGGGTTGGGATCCGAAGAGCACTAGCTTGCCCCATGGCGGTAAGCTGTTACCTGGACACAGGTGTTAGCTGCACCTATCAAGCAGTGGCTTAAAAGACTTGAATTGAGGAAATACGTTGTTCTGAGCTGTTTTCACAAATGTTGACCTTTTCCCTGATCTGACCAAGTTTACTTTGCCAGTTTGATGACATTTCAGACTGGTTCCAAGGTAATCTTGCTTGAAAAAGACCAATTTGAAATAAACCAAATCTTGGTAAAATGCCCAACTACATCTTAACTAGTCAAAACAACTCAAATGATGATGATTATGCTCATATTGAGACATTTAAACAAGTCTAGTTAATTACTTTTTTCAGTGTAGGTCACATGGACATTGGTGTCTAATTTTGAAAAACCCCATGACCCCATGGTTACATCACATAATGATGTGTTCATTGCCATAATCAGTAAAAAAAAAACTTGAAAACTGAAGTAAACTAATAATAATAATGCATTGGTTTTATATAACGCTTTTTTGGACACTCAAAGACGCTTTACATTGCACTATTCATTCACTCCATACTCGGTGGTGGTAAGCTACTATTGTAGCCACAGCTGCCCTGGGGTAGACTGACGGAAGCGAGGCAACCAGTCCCTCCGACCACCACCAACTACTCATTCACTCACTACATTCACCCCAGGCTTCCTGGCGTTACTAAATGGTCTCCCATCTGTTACGGATTTCACAGAATGGACCCCAAAGCAGAGACAGGAGCAGGTGGAAAGTTCAAGCAGGTTTTAATGATAACAAAAACTCGAGCAGGCAAATGAAGGCAGGGTGCTGGCCGACTGGAGCCGGATCTCTCTCTTAACGGGGTCCGGACCTGGGCAACGAGGAGCAGAAGGTAAGAGCAGAGCATGTGAGTAACAAAAGTAGCTCTAAAACACACCAACAAGACGGAACAATCCAGCAGTGTGGTGCTGAGACGACCAGGCAGATATACTCCATGTGATTGCCCAAATCAGGTACAGGTGTACTCGTCTGCAGCACCAGGAGCTGTCAGCCACACCCCCTGCCTCACACTGCCTGCTGAAAACAAAAAAGGGGCGGGGGAAAACACAAACACAAACTGGACCCTAACACCATCCAAGTACTGACCAGGCCCTTCCCTGCTTAGCTTCCCAGGTCTGATGGGATTGGGCAAAGCAAAGGCGGTACAGCCACAAACAGGCAAATCTGCAAACTGTCAGGTTCCCTTTGTAAAGTAAGTCAATAGGAAATCAACATGTCTATGAAAACAGTCTATTGGCCAACTTTATATTCTGACTGTAGATTCCAGTCTGCAACTGACAATAAAACAACAATAAAAGAAACGTTAAAAGCAGGAGTTTCCACACATGAATAGAAACGGAGCTAATTGTATGTTTGAAAGTGCTTTTGTTTACGGTCATGTTGCATACCCGTACACAATGTGCTGCTTTTGTCTCCGGCCCTAATGAGCGAGGCATCTCTTTGAACACCCACTCACTCAGGGCATCTCACGCTCATATCCTTGGACGTTTTGCATCCCTAATGACTTTCAGGCCATCGATCGGCCAGCCTGGAGGGCCCCACTTGACACCGGCTGCCTCCACCGCTCATAGCGCTAACTACCGGGTGACTGACACACACGCGGGGATCAATGGATTAGTTTCCCCGAGATGGCCGTTCTCAGCAAGGCTAAGACGTGCCTGCACATGCTAACAGAGGGATTATGGCTTGGCAGACGAGTGCGGTGGTGGCTTCGAGGGGGGGGGGGGGGGGATCCTCTTGTGGTCCAGCCCTAGTTCTTTGAGCTCGAGATAGGGACAAATGGAGAGCAACACATGCAATAGAGCTCTCGTCTCTTCAGCTCAATCACACTGTGTCAACATGCTGTGGCTCTCACTCTGTCAGTCAGGGAGAGGGGTCTTTGGGTAAACAGGCAAATCTGCAAACAGAAGCATCTCATCGCGTATTCCGCTGCGATGTGGAATTTGACATGGCTGTTAGCTTCAGGATCATATGCAAAAAAAACCTAGAACTGCTAGAACTAGAAGTTACAGTATTTTTCTGGGGCCATTCAAAAAAATTTAATCATTTGAATGAAAGGATATGTGCACCAGCCCCTATATGGCTCCCCTATGGCATTTATATAACGCCTTTCTACCTGCTTTAGGCACTCAAAGCGCTTTACATCAAGGAATCCCTCACCCATTCACGCTTTCATTCATACATCAGTGTGAGCAGACACTGGAGGCAAGGTGGATGAAGTGTCTTGCCCACCGCCGATCCCCTGATCACAAGACAACCCGCTCCACTCTCTGCGCCGCCGTCGAGAGTGTAACCTCTGAAGAAAGGCTTGACATAATATCTCCTATGGGATATCTGACCAAGAGGCTGTAATGTTTCTGTAATACGTTATCAGATCTCTTGGGCCAATCCATTTGAGCTTGACAGTGCTGCTCTACATTGACTAAAGGAAATTCCTGTATATCCAACACATATATCATAAGCGGATACACAACTTTTTCACTTTGTCATCTCATCCATCTCTTGTCCTAAGATGACATAATTACACAATAACGTACAAGGCATGTTCTGTGGCAGCCTCTGCAGTCCGAGGAGGGAGTTTCACCATTAGAGTTATTTATAGCACACGCAGGCAGAGGCTGAAGCAGGGAAACCCGAGCTGCAAGGATGATGAATCTCTTTAATGAAGCTATTGCATAAATTTAATACCACCGGGATGCCCATGAGAAAACAACATTAAACCGAATGTGGACCTTGATGTTGAGGAAGGAGACGCGTGCACTATCAACGCCCCAAAGCTACGGAGACAGCAGCAGTTTGTTCAGCGTCTCCGAGTCTGGCGGCCATTCAAATACTTCCACACGCCGTCTTCATAAACTCACAAACCAGACGAGTTAGAAGAGAGGTTGTCCAAAAGCGATGTGAAATTGTTGTAGTGTGATATGGGAAAGATTTCAACCAAAAAAAAATCATTCAAAAATCATCAAACGGAAGTATCTTTCCCGGAGACAAAGCTACAGAGTTTTGTGTCCCGGGGGGCTGGCTTGCCCTGAAGGCAGCACACAAAAGGCTGTGTATTGGTGTTGCGTGAGATGCCCAGGGCTTTGCAGGTGAGATGGGTGGAATAAATGTCCCGAGTAAAGAGGAGAGGGACCCCCGTTGAAATTCTCTGCTATACCACTCTGCCTACTGTACTGTACTGATGCAGTTGGTCGGGATGTTCTCTATAGTCCCAAGAAAGTGCCCAGTATGGGGTCTTGGTCTCTTGTTTTTCTATGTAGCAAGATAGAGAATATGTAGCTGCAGTTACAGTACTGTTTGAATACTTGCCCATATAGATCGCCGGGAAGATGCGTGAACATAAATCAGCATTTTGCAGCGATCTCTCTTGTTCATCTGTTATATATAGCGGCGTATTTACCCACCATATCACCACTCCCCTGTTGCACGGCTCATATCAGAAGCATTTGTTGGAAGATCAGAGCAGTCGGGGAAGCACCAGTGACAGGGGGGTCCCACACACACACACACACGCACACACACACACACACACACACACACACACACACACACACACACACACAGCCTTTTGCATGTCATCAAAGTAAGCTGGGGACTTCCGACTCCCGGCTCTTCATGGCACAGTATGAATTATGCAGCAGTGCGGGGTTGCCTGCCTGCCGCTTGACTAACTTGATAAAAAAAATAAAAAAAGAGCTGGGGGAAACCGCGGGAGCAACGTCACAAGAACGAGCTAAATATGCAACATCCCGAAGGCCATTAGAAGACATGGTCGACCCAACACATGGAGAAAAGGAGCAGGTGCTGTGATGGTGATGCTCATTGTAATTATGCTTGGTTTGACGGAGCTTATGCCAGGTCTCACAGCTGATACCTGCAGGCGGAGTGTGCTGATGCCAGGGGGGGGAGCGGCATGCATAGGCTTGTCAAAGATGTGTCATGCAACTGTGGAGTGGAGGTGTTGGAAAAAATCTGTTCAAGTTTGGTGTAAAAGACAGCTCTCACTTTAGAGTAAACACATGAAAGGAAGGTAAACAAAAAAAAATAAACTGTCTTACTAAGACACTGATAAAGGGAATGTGGGTGAAATTTCATGCCTGAGATTAGTAACTGGGGACCGTTATATTTCCGTTCTGAGTATGCTTCTTTTATGCTTAATAGTTGACTTTGCAAACTTAAAGGGATGTTTCAGGATTTTTGACATAGGGCCCCATTTCCTAGTTTGTTGATTTCTGGAGATATATGTTTTTAAATTCATGCAGTCCTTACATAGGAAGAGTTTCGTGGCGCTAGGCTAGTGCAAGGAGTGCATTTCTTCGGTAACAGCTAGCCTGCATTAAAAACAGTCTGACCCGCTCCACAGTGCACCTGAGGCAAATCTCTTCTAACACCAGACTATCGATATAAATGTCTGTGTCGATAGAATAATGTTCACCATTTTGCATTTAAAATAACTTGTATTTGAGCAGCATCAGCTTCGTGCTTGTAAGCTACGCAGCGGCGGAGTGATCTGCTGGAAAATAGTCCCTCAAAATGGGATAATTCATGTGAGGTCAGTTATATTTCAAAAAGGATTCTATCGACACAGACATTGATATGGTTAGTCTGGCGTTATAAGTGATTTTTTGAGAGTTTTTTGACGCAGGCTAGCTGTTACCGTAGAATTGTGCTAGCCTTGCACTGGCCTAGCGCCACTAAACTCTTCAAATTTAAGGACTGCATGAATTTTTAAAAAAAATCCTGAAATATCCCTTTAATAGGTAAAAAGCAGCTCACATTGAACAAATTAAAATAGTTTTTATTCTCTATCCTAACTTTTTCTCCCAATAGCTGCCATTGTTTTAATCCGTATTAACAAAACGAATTCTCAAAACGTGTGCGTTCGCGTCGTGTATGACTGAACTAATGCCGTGTGGAGCCGTTTGCCTAAAGGTCATCCTGTGTGTCACAAAGCCTCCATCCGCCGCAACACCTCCAGCTCAACGCGCTCCTCAAACCATTAACACTGAAACGAGTGAGGAAATGAGAACGGGGTGACCTATACAGCTGCAGTATTCCAGTATGCAACTTATTCAGACTCAAGACGCTCAGAAATAGTTTCAGATTGCAGACTTCTGTTGCAACATGTGGAATAGGTACTTAAAGGAATAATAAATGTGTAAAAGGTATCTAAAAATAAAAGGTGTGGCAGAACAAGAAGAGACGCCTCAATAGCAGTGTTGGGGGGTTAACATAATTCAAAATATATTCCTTTTTTCAGTAACTAAGGAATATAACATTATTACTGAAACAAAATATGGGAATATATTAGACATTACAATTCAAGTGACTCGAGTGCACTTAAATGTATGAACAAAAAAATGTCCCCAAACAGAATGCAGCACCAAATCAGGTTGGACACTGGGGTATAAGATCTTCAGTTGTGCATAGTTAACGTAGTCAAAACAAAACACGAGAGAATGGGGATAAAGAAGGAAAAGGAAACTGCACTTTTGCCCTGTGGCATTATTACTATGTTTTTTTGTTTATATTTTGCTAAAAGTAACTCAAGAGTAACTCAAAGTAGTGTAACGCCACATTCATAAAACAGTAATATGTAATACAAACATTTTTAAAGCTGTAACTACTAATATAGAATATATTACAATTTTAAAGTAACTTGCCCAACACTGCTCAATAGAGACTTGCTGAAGTTATAGACAAAAAAAAGTTTGGATTCTTTTTTATGTCATTGTCTGTGTTTGTGTGGTGTGTTAAATTGTGCTGAAGATTATGTGGTAACCTGTGTCCAAGGCAAAGTTTTGTGACGATAAAATCCATCTTAAACTTGAAAACAATATGAACAGAGCAGTATTGCAATTTAAAGTATTGACAGACAGACTTTCTTTCGAGGGAAACCACTGTTGCTTTTGCCAATATTTGCCACAAGCAGTTTTTATTATTTTGCTTGCACAAACTGTTTATTCAACCCGCTCTATTTGGGAAACCAATGTATCTTCATAAATGTGAGGGAAAAAAAATCTTATTTGCAATCCGTGACATTTTAATAATGCCACGAGACATCCGTATATTTGTCTCAGTAACAATAATTGATATTCCTAATAAATGAGTTGTATGAGAGGAGAGCGCACTTCAGGCTCATCTGCAGCCGTGTTTCTGTGGGGGATGATTTGTGCAAAAATCCTCCCTGAGATAACTAAAAATAATAATAATACATTTTATTTATATTGCACTTTACATTTCAAAGAAACCTCAAAGTGCTACAACAGGTGAATAAAATCAGATAAAACCAAAATGAACATTGACGTAGAAAAACAAAGGCTACGTAGAAACTGACTAAAAGGCCTTTTTAAATAAATGTGTGTTCGGGCCTTTTTTAAAGGCCTCAACACTCTGGGGAGCCCTCAGGGACTCTGGCAGGGCGTTCCAGAGTCTAGGGGCAACTGCCTTAAAGGCTCTATCGCCCACTGTGGAGAGCTTGGTCACGGGCTGCTGAAGAGTGTGGACCGTAAGCGCCTTGTGGTGGTGTGTGGGGTAACTAGCTCAGTGAGGTATTCCATAGACACACTGGTATGTGAGGAGGCAGATTTTTATAGTGGATTCTGTAATGGATGGGCAGCCAATGAAGGGACCGGAGGACAGGGGTGATGTGGTCATATTTGCGCCTCCTCGTCAGGATCCTGGCTGCACAGTTCTGGATGTGCTGGAGCTTCAGCAGGCTCTTACCAGGGATTCCGACGAGGCATGGAGCATGGGCTCCAGACTAAAGTCAACAGAAAGACTCACGGCGAGGCGTCTTTCCAATTTTATGGCCCTCGCCTCTGGAACGACCTGAGGAGGAGCTCAGGACCACAGAGAACGTTCATGTATTTAAGAGCAGGCTCAAAACCCACCTTTTTAGCTTAGCTTTTAACTGTCATCTATTTATTTAGTCCTAATTATATATTTTGTGTGTGTATGTGTGTGTGTGCGCGTGCACCTGTTTGTCTGTTTGTTATCTGTAAAGCACTTTGTGATACCTTTCGGTATGAAAAGCGCTTTATAAATAAAGTTTGATTTGATGGGCATCCTAGGGACAGCTCCATTGAAATGGCCTTATGGTCAGACACACCTAAGTCATAGACTTGAAGGTTGGATATAGGTGGACGGTAAATAAGGACTATTGTTGTTGTTATTTTTGATATACATTTGAATAAAAGGCATTCAAATGTGCACAACGCAGGCACAGGAAGGGATAGTAGATGGAGGTCTT
This sequence comes from Proterorhinus semilunaris, assembly GCA_021464625.1. Classification (NCBI taxonomy): domain Eukaryota; kingdom Metazoa; phylum Chordata; class Actinopteri; order Gobiiformes; family Gobiidae; genus Proterorhinus; species Proterorhinus semilunaris. The sequence goes on along the minus strand of CM038358.1, from coordinate 24,080,166 downwards.
TGTGGTGTATCACTCCCAAGCCTCCTCCACGCCCAGTGGTCCTAGCCTTCTCCAGGTAAGTGTATCCAGGGGGACAGGCCTCATTCAGGGCGAGATATGACTCTGGTTTATGCCACGTTTCAGTTAGGCACATAATGTCAATATTTTTATCAAGAATATGTTCGTGTATAAGACTGGTTTTATTTGTCAGAGACTGTGCATTAAAAAGTTTGATTTTAATGCTGAGGAGTGTCTTTAGCTTTGGAAGAGAGCAGAGTAGGCGAAAATAAACTCCACTTCTTCCATGTCTCCCATTCTGATGTAGTCTGTTGTGGGGCCAGCTGGTCTCACACGTCCCTTTCCCCTCATTGAATTCCAATATTGCACTTAACTTGGGCGACAGAGGCTCAGATGGTGGAGCAGGTCGTCTCATGACCGGGATGTTGGCTCTTTGAATCCCGGATCCAGCAGATCCAGACTGTGTCTTTGGGCAAGAGACTACTTGTGTAGTGTCTGAGAACAAGTGATTGGTGGTGGTCGTGCAGTTTGGCAGCTTCGCTTCCATTAGTCTACACCAGTTCCCCCAGTATGGAGTGAATCAATAATGACTACAGTGTTGAGCTTTGAGAAGCTTGTCAGTGTTGTAAAGCGCAATACAAGTGTAAGTGATTGTTATTCTGTCTGAATCTCTTCACTGGCTTCAATTACTTAACTTCATGTTTTTTAAGGAAACAATTCAGTAAAGGAAGTGTTTTTTGCTACAGAATCGACTACTCATGACCTGTAACATTCAGGGAACCAGAAGAAAAAACAAAAACTTGTGCAACACGCTCGTCTCTTGTGTTGTTAACTTTTGGCTTTGGCGCACACTGTGTTCCGTTTCATACTCCCACCTCGGCACAGCGGATCGGAGACCGTGATGGTGAGGATGATAGCATGTACAGCAGCCCCCCTGAGTGCTGTAATCGAAGTCATGTCTTTTATTGCAGCGCGCACTCGGGGACAGACGAGCTGCGTTTCTCTCATACATGGACCAAATAACAGTGGGGTGAATATTTTACCACACAATACAAAAGGCCCATTCAATTTTCTCACTTGTTTTCTACCTGATGCCCACACACAAATAGCACACAATATGGCTTCCAGTCTGAATTATTGAGGTGTTGGCTATAAAAGAAATAGCAGCACATTACGCTGAAATACGGCTCGGGAAATGGAGAAAGCCGAGGGATTGCCTGCAGGTTTGGAGTTACAGCTCAAAGGATGTGCGGTGAGCACAATGCATTAGCAAAGGCAGAACTGAGAGATTTACTTCAAAATAACATTACTAGGACTGGAAATGGCCATTTAATATCAAAGTATTCGGCCAAAACAATAGTGCAGTAAGGAGAAACCTGATTTATATACTTGTAGTACTGTAAAGAAAGACATTTGTGAAGAAATAGACCACACATGATCCATCTGAATACTGCACATTTTTATCATCTGCTAAGGAGTCCAAAACCGAGCAATGTGTTCCTTTACTTTGCCTTTGATTGACAGGCTCTGGAGCACTGTGGAGGTTCGTAGCCGGTCCGCCCGCCTTTTTACCCTTTTAAGGAGCCGCCATGTTAATTTCACAGACCACTCGGGACCATTACTATGAATGGGGCTGAATGGGACCCACCGATCTCTATTATGTAGATCTATGGTTGGTCTCCACCTACATTAGGCTCTCAAAGCGCTTTACAGCAAGGACCCACTCACCCGTCCACACTCTCATTCATACACCAATGTGCGCAGACACGGGAGGCGAGGTTTGTGAAGTGGACACAACGAAAATGATGACCCGCTCTACCACCTGTGCCACTGTCACCCCTAGGCAATGGCTGAGGCTGAGGCTACAATAGTTGCTTAGCATCACCGAGTATGGAGTGAATGAATAATGACTGCAGTGTGGCGCTTTGAGAAACTTGGCAGCACAGGCTTGAAAAGTACAGTACAAGTGTAAGCCATTATTCATCAACTTTCTCTAATGCTCACAGTTCACTAAAGTGAAACTTGAGTGACTGCAATGACATAATTCATTAATCATGTTATTTTATTTATTTCAAAGGAATGAACAATAAGACTTAACCAACTTAACTTATTTTAGAGTGACAATGACCAGAAGGTTGGTGGTAATAACGCCTTTTTATTGGACACTCAAAGATGTCAGTTTGCATCCTTCATACTCCCTACGTCAAGAGGTGAACTGTCGTAAGTGGGGAATCCGATCTGCGCCTTTGGCCCGTCTGACCAACACTTATCACCATGCACATACAGCAAGGTGAGCTGAACCGCCCTTGAGTTTGAGAGACCATAGCCCTTTTCTCACTGGATTAGAATTACCTCGTGAAAAGTATTATCATTATTTCATTTATTTGATAGGGACAAGTGTGACTAATAAACAAGTAACACACTACGACAATTATAGCCAGGGCTAATTTGCAATGTCCATCCCGGGAAGTAATTGAATTTACCGATCGATCTACGTTCCTCACCTATGGTCATGAGATTTGGGTAATGACCAAAAGGACAAGATCGCAGATACAAGCGGCTGAAATGAGCTTTCTTCGCACCCTTCGAGATCGGGTGAGGAGCTCAGTTACCCGGGAGGAGCTCGGAGTAGAGTCGCTGCTCCTTCACGTCGAAAGGAGCAGCTGAGGTGGCTAGGGCATCTGTTCCCGATGCCTCCTGGTCGCCTCCAGGAGGAGGCGACCAGGAGGTGCTCCAGGCATGTCCCACTGGGAGGAGGCCTCGTGGAAGGCCCAGGACACGCTGGTGGGACTATGTCTCCGAGCTGGCCTGGTGTCGTCTCGAGGTCCCCCCAGAACAGCTGGAGGAGGTGTGTGTGGATCGGGAAGTCTGGGCATCTCTGCTGAGACTGCTGCCCCCGCGACCCGGCCCCGGATAAAGCGGAAGAAAATGGATGGATGGAAAGAGAAAACGAACTACGATGTTACAGATGTGAACCGGAAGCATCACTAGACAGACCGACATGGAGGGTCTGAGGCCAAGTTTGGATGTGTTTGGTGCGAAGGTTTAGATGGAGGAGGAGCATCAGAGTGAACGGATTAAAAGAGAAAGGCAACTGCTGTTTTATGAGAAGAGCAAAATCGAGTGTCACTATATAGTTTAAGCATTACTGACATGAGAAGTCTGTTGCAATATAACCAACCAATATATATGAGTCCAAAACTTAAACAAGTGGGGGACTACATGTTCCCACCTGGGCATTCGGACCATCATGACAGAAGGATACATGCCAGGGCTTCCCCTCAGCTCTCACGAAACCACAAGGCGCCTGCAGAGTGAGAAGGCTCCAAGTGAAACGAAGAGGAACAAATCAGACCGGAGGGCCCTTCCGCCGCATTTAAAATTACCCGGTTATAAAACATGAATACATAAGTACATGGCGTAATATGTAACAAAAAATATGACTCAGGGAATTTGGCTTGAGTGCAGGGGGAGATATATAGAGAAGGGTTATGCAAGACAATACCGATGTAAGAAGGTATACATTAACAACATGTATTTGAGCTGAATAGTGCTTCTGCAGTATTTTACTCAAAAGATATAAAAGATCTTGCTTCTTGGATGTTGAGAATATATGGCAGGTTAAGGGGCACTCACACCAGCATCACAGGTCATTTCCAAATCTGTCCAAACATTTTACGGTTTCTAGTTTAAGGTGAAAGCAAAGGAATAATTAATTGCATTGTTGACTGTGTTCACTGTGGTGTGGGCAAGCAGATATATCTATAGAGTGAACATATAGCGCAGGATAGTATTGGAAGGCTTCATAGTTTTGTATGAAGTCAGTACTGTAAATAGCCATATTGCAGCTTGGATACACAGATGTCATTGATGTCCACCCACCACCAACGACATATTATTTTTTACTCACGATAACATCATTAGTACAGATGGTAAATCCTTATGAACAATGACAAATAAAGCATCTTAACCTTAGTTTATTTAATTTTAAAACGGCTTATTAACACAGACCAAACTTACAAACACTGTTTGAACCGTTCATATATTTTAACAAAACGAAGCACAACTACAACAATTGTCCCGTTTCATGTACGATGTCTAGTACAAAGCAAGTAACAAAAGGCAACCATTAATATTATCCATCCATCCATCTTCTTCCACTTTTCCGTTGCCGGGTCGTGGGGGCAGCTGTAGGAGCTGCCCCAATCACATTGCACCAACCCCTATGGCTCCTCCTGCAGGTGGTGGGTCCACAGAGGGACGGCCTCATGGTTCTAACCGGGCCTGTTGGTCTCTCATAAGGGGCTTCTGAACCGCTCTTTGTCTGACCCTTCACCTAGGACCTGTTTGCCATGGGAGACCCTACCAGGGGCACGAAGCCCCGGACAACAGAGCCCCCAGGATCATTCGGGCGCTCAAACCCCTCCACCACGTTAAGATGGCGGTTCCAGGAGGGGATCAGTAATATATTTCTTTCAGATTGTTACCAATGCCAAACATTGGCACATTAATATACATATATAATATATAATATTATACTTCGTGATCTTACTACTTCCCAGTTGCCATTACCATCGTCAGAATAATTTTAATTTGTGTAAAAATGTTTCTTCCTTTTTTATATGAACCTCATATTAAATGCGGATGTAAATAGTGTGCGTGAGCTCATGTGTCGCATGTGTCACGCAATTTAGGAGGAAGAAAGTCTAACAGATTGGTCTGTCCATTAAAAACAAAAAAACAAAAAAAACATTACAAACCCATTTCAATTGGCTCATGTTTCTGGCGGACATTTGACGATCAATCATTTTTAAATGTTTCGCTGATGGTACCGTATTGAGTTATTCTTGGACAATTACAAATGGCCTGATGCTTGATAAAAGCGTCTCGGTGCTGGCTGGGTGGAAGCCCACACTGCTGCACATAAGCGTCAGAAGATCTTTGGTATGATCTTTGGTATGTTTTGGGACATTTTCTTGTTATCCCAACCTTGTTTTCATCATTCTTTCAAAAGACGTTTGTTTTGCTCCGCTATTTTTCTTCATAATGAAGGCACACACACACACACACAAAAAAAAAAAAAAGATGAAAAATACTGACTGAACATTCTGCAAAGGCGGTGGGTGCATTGTCAACAAAAATCCCCAAATAAATGAACGACTATAACAATATCGTGCTGAATTTTTTGCCTGCCTGGTGCTCTGAACAGAAGGAGACATCTGGTTCTCGACATCTCTCTTCCTATATTTTGAGCAACTCGCTCGTCAATTATTTACCCCCCCCCGGTGCTATTTATGGGGCGAATGCCGGCTCGTCAAATATGCATGACGTGTCTGTAAAGGATTTGATGCCTGTGTGCAGTCATACAACAGAGGGAAACTGAAATACAATTATAGGCCCAGGACTAAAGTGGGGTTTTGTATGTCAGAGTTGCGTTATTCCCGGATATTTGCGTGACCCACTAAAAGAAAATGGCTACTGACAAACACGATACTGCAGCGTTTAGAAAGCAAGTCCTGAAATAGCAGTTAGAGATCATATGTGGGGTTTTAGCCGTGTCATAATGCTATATCCTAACCACTGATGATCAAAAGTTTCGGAAAAAGTTCTCCAACCTTCCTGATGATTCGGCGGATGATTTTTCTCTAATAAAGTGCTCTTGCTGGCTGATGAGACTGATATGTAAGGGTACATTCAGTGCAATATTAGAAATTATAATAACGGGATTGCGGCGTCTGATGAGTATCTTAGGACCATGTTAAAGATTTCCATATTTCCCATTCATTAATATAGATTGAATGTGATTTCTGTAAGTCTCATGCATTATCACACCCCATTATCAAATGGGACTCTTATTTCAATCATCTTCAGTAAAGCTCTCTTATGAAAGCCTTGAAGTGTCTGAATTTGCGATACTATAGTCAGTACACTTAAACAATCATATTCACTGCCATGGAGAAGGCAAAATAGAGGTTTCAGAAATACCTGGTCAGTCCTATATGTCAAAATCATAGCTTCTTGACAATCCAAATAGGAGGCTGACCAATTATGGATGACATTGCCTCTTCAGGGTGCTGACGACCAGATGCTCGACAATCCAGAAAAGGTGCCATTGCAGGAACTGTGGACATACTCCTGGCCCTTTGTTATTTCAACATACAAGGTGACACTAGCATGGCAGGTTTCATTTATTTCAGAGGTGCTGATACAAATGAAGACTCACTTGTCATATTGCTGAGTCAGTCCTTTATGAGGTGAATATGTAAAAGCAAACCCCAGACTTTTGTTTCAATGCTAACCTAATCTTCCTCGCCTGTATTTTGACCTCCAAGAATGTCACATCTAAGCTACTGTATTTTAATGGGGGGAAAAACAATGGCCGCTGGTTGCTCTGCTTTATGCCCGCGACGCTAGGGGCCGACATTGCCCGCTATTGCTCCAGTACCTCCATATGTGGGCGGCAAAACAAGCCGGTTTTCCATTAGAAAGCATTGCACATTCCACATGTTTTAAGCCTGGTTTCTTATTTTGTGAACTTTCTACAGCTAGATATTCCTCCTGTGATAATCTCGTATGCTAATGAGGGCCGGACTTTGATTGACAGGCCGTTAGCATTATGGCGCGGTCCACTTGATCTCGGAAGTCGGAATTTCCGAGCTCCGACTTGGAAATTTCAACTGGAACGCGCATCAACTCCGTAATTCCGACTCGGAAACTCGGGACAGAATCAGCTCACCCGAGGAGGAGCACTTAAAGATGCTGCGCCCGACGTGACATGTAAGGCATGTAAACCTTCATTAAACCGTGTTATTTGGCAGATGTTTCCCAAATAAACTTGTTAGATGTCAACGCGAAACAGAGAAGCTTTACTGCGCTCTTGCTTACATTTAAAGTCCCAATATCAGTTCCTCCCACCAAACCAAAACGCCATATTACGTTCAGAAACATCAAGAACCTGGCCGCCACCTCCCTCAGTCAACATCTCCAGCATCTCTCCCCGTCTCATCATTCATCAGCTGACGACTTAATGGACTACTATAACACCAGTCTCACCTCTATTCTTAACTGTCTTGCTCCATTAACAACCCGGACAGTCACATTTACCCGTTCTGCCCCCTGGTTTACAAATGAGCTGAGGGGGATGAAGAGGTCTGGCCGTGTCCTGGAGCGTGCCTGTAAAACATCTGGCCTGACGGTGCATAAGTTGGCCTACCGGGAACATCGTAGGGCTTATGCCAAAGCACTCTCCAAGGCTAGGTCAGAACACTACTCAACACTCATAAACAACAACCCAGGTAACTCCAAAAAACATTTCTCCACAGTAAATCACATCCTCAAACCACAGATCTCCTCTTTCTACAGTCAAACAGATACAAATTGCAACCGGTTTCTTGATTTTTTCACATCAAAAATTAACAATATCCGTTCCTCATTCCCACTTCTCAATAGCACCTCACTAGACCTGCCCGCTACACCCATCGCTCAAACCCTATCACAACTCTCCCTCACAACGCAGCAGGAGGTCGAGAACATCATCCAAAAATCCAAACCATCCACTTGCCGCCTTGATCCCCTCCCATCTCCTCTGCTTAAAACTCACAAAAACTCCATCAGTCCCCTTATAACCAAAATAATAAACCTGTCCATAGAAACAGGCCATGTTCCCACCTCTCTCAAAACTGCTCTCATCAAACCCCTCCTCAAAAAACCTACCTTGGACCCTACACCCCTGTCAAATTACAGACCAATTTCAAATCTCCCGTTCATTTCCAAACTCCTCGAAAAAGTCGTTTCCACCCAGCTCCATAATCATCTCAAGTCCAACAGGCTATATGAGAAATTTCAATCTGGTTTTCGTCCCTCCCACAGCACAGAAACAGCTCTCATCAGAGTCACCAGCGACCTTCTGATGGTTTCTGATTCCAGTTCCACATCCCTCCTCATTCTTCTCGACCTCTCTGCTGCGTTTGACACTGTAGACCACCATATCCTCCTGCACCGACTTCAGCACTACATAGGTCTCTCTGGTACCGCCCTTCAATGGTTTCACTCTTACCTCACTGACAGAACCGAGTGTGTAGCTCTGGGGGATGCAAAATCCAGACCCCACACTGTCACCTGTGGTGTACCCCAGGGTTGGACCGTACTCGGTCCAACCCTCTTCACCATTTACATGCTCCCCCTGGGTCGTGTCGTCAGCAAGCATGGAATTAATTTCCACTGCTATGCTGACGACACACAACTCTACCTCCGAGTCACTCCCTCTAGCTCCCCCTCTGTCACGGCTGCCCGCCTCAGCTCCTGCCTGGAGGAGATAGAGGCGTGGATGAGTCAAAACTTCCTGCAGCTAAATGGCTCAAAAACAGAAGCCATTCAAACTGGAACTTCTCATCAACTCTGCTCTTTTCCAATCGTCTCGGTCTCATTATTTGGACAAACCATTCCCCTCTCTCCCTCTGTGAAAAATCTAGGGGTTAAATTTGACCCCCACCTTTCCTTCGACAGTCATGTCACCTCCATTTGTAAAACTGCATTATTTCATCTCCGTAATATTTCCAAACTGCGCCCCTTCCTTTCACTTCCTGCTGCAGAGAAGCTCGTCCATGCCTTTGTCTCCTCCAGGCTGGACTACTGTAACGCACTCCTCATTGGGGTCCCTGGCAGGAGCCTCCATAGGCTCCAGTACGTTCAGAACAGCGCTGCCAGGGTCCTGATGAGGGTGCGAAAACACAAGCACATCACCCCCATCCTCCGCACACTGCACTGGCTCCCCATTCAGTCCCGCATACAATACAAGGTCCTCCTTCACACCCATCACTGTCTGCACGGTGCGGCCCCCACTTACCTCACCGAATTGCTCACACCAAACACATCAACCAGGACCCGGTCAGGTCAACGGCACCGTCTGGTCATGCCCAGGACACGGCTAAAAACAATGGGCGACAGGGCCTTTGAAGTCGCTGCTCCCCGCCTGTGGAACGCCCTCCCAGACCACCTCAGGGCCCCGCAAATGGTGGACACATTTAAAAAAGGACTTAAAACCCACCTTTTTATACAAGCTTATTTTAACAGCTAAATGCTTGTCTTTTTTATAGTCCCGTCTTTTAACCTGTTGTATTATATTGTATAGTGTTTTGTTTCTGTTTTTGTTTTTAATCATGTCCACTGTAGCACTTTGAGATTTGGCGTCAAATGTAAAGTGCATTATAAATAAAATTTATTATTATTATTATCTTATTAACGGTAAAAAAGAAAAAAGGAACTACTAGTGCTAAATTATCACTGTATTTACAACAATTATAATAAATAAGGTGAGATGAAGTTTCTCTGTAAACTGATTATGATGCTCGAACATGAGAAACAAAGTTGTAACTTTTACAGACGTGTCGACCTCCGATGTTTCCGACCTGGACAACTGGAACGCAACAACTCGGAGAAAACGTTTTATCCTGGTCGGATTTTCCGACTTCCGGCATAAGTGGAACGCACCATTAGAGCTAATGACGCGAGCGAATTACGCAAGGGCCGAGTCTACGGTGAAGAACCCGCCCTTATGCCCTTTTTAGGAACATGCTCCGTCACAGCAGGGTGGGAGGAGTCTATTATTATGCCTATGGAAAAAACTCTGATTAGTATTGATTTTGCAAAAAGAAATTATTTAATGTTATAGGGAAATACCAAAGTGCCTCACACACTGATGCAAGCGCAAGAAAAACAACACAGCAATTGTCACATATCGCGAGTTGTGATGCACAAAAATCAATTTGACTGCAAGCTTTTATCACTTCGAGTATTACCAACAGGTCACAAAGGTGTTTGGAACGAGATTGGCTGTGAGCGAGTTTACTTTATCACCACTGGACCGGTCCGGTTGTTAAGAAGGAAAACACTTCAAACGCTGAAAGAAGCTTTACAATAATGTCGTCCTTGTTAATCTAGTAATAGGCTACGGTATATAAGTACTGAGAGACGGGTGAGAGACTGGTGAGAGACAGGTGAGAGACAGGTGAGAGACAGGTGAGAGACAGGTGAGAGACTGGTGAGAGACAGGTGAGAGACTGGTGAGAGACAGGTGAGAGACAGGTGAGAGACAGGTGAGAGACAGGTGAGAGACAGGTGAGAGACTGGTGAGAGACTGGTGAGAGACAGGTGAGAGACTGGTGAGAGACAGGTGAGAGACTGTTGAGAGACTGGTGAGAGACAGGTGAGAGACAGGTGAGAGACTGGTGAGAGACAGGTGAGAGACAGGTGAGAGACAGGTGAGAGACTGGTGAGAGACAGGTGAGAGACTGGTGAGAGACAGGTGAGAGACAGGTGAGAGACTGGTGAGAGACAGGTGAGAGACAGGTGAGAGACAGGTGAGAGACTGGTGAGAGACTGGTGAGAGACAGGTGAGCGCCACTGTCTCATGCGATTCCTGCTATAGGTATAGAGGCTAGATCAGGGGTGGGCAAACTACGGCCCGCGGGCCACATACGGCCCGTTTAGTATTTTGATCCGGCCCGCAAAGCATTTATTAATTCATCAAATTAAAAAAGATCGCCTATTTCGAAATGTAATGTTGATGCTTGGAGTTGCGTATTGCTTCCACTAGATGGCGGTGTTTCCCCATGCATTATTCTGATATTCAATCTGCGTGGCAATTCCAATAGAGGGCGCAGTGAAAATTGTAATGACCTTTGCTACGTCCAAGTTTGAATAATTTTCACATTGATTGAGGGCATATTTTTTTAGCCATGAGTGGACCGAAATAAAAGAAAAGTTGAGCGCGAGTGCCGAGTTTTTAATAAAGAATGGACAACAAAATATTTTTTCACAATGATTGCATCAAAGGCCGTGTGCCTTATTTGTCAAGAAACCGTTGCAGTTTTCAAAGAATACAATATTAGTCGTCACTTCGCTTCCAAGCACGGTAATTTTGCTAGCAAACAGTCAGTGCAAGAAAGGACAGCTAGTGCTCAAAGGGTTAGCAAAGAATCTACAGACGCATCAGAACATTTTTGTTCGACAATCTGCTCTTCAACAGTCAAGCACGAAGGAAAGTTATGTGCTAGCACACAAAATAGCAAAAGCAAGCGAGCCATTTTCCGAAGGAGAGTTTTTAAAAGAGTGTATGGTGGAGGCCGCGAGTATCGTTTGCCCCGACAATAAAGACGCATTTGAAAAAATAAGTCTATCACGAAGAACTGTGACCCGTCGCATTGAGCCAATAGGCTGCGTTCACGTTATAGAATTGTATTTCAGTTTCAAGGGCAGGTGCCAATACAACTCTATGGGAGAGAAACAGTTTTTGAAAGAAATTTCCAAAAAGAAAATGTCCAAATGTTTTCTCTGATCATCATGTGACAGTGATTGGATTCACAATCCTGACATGTGAATTTCATGGCTGAAAGTCCTTTCTACTGGCCAACATCAAGCACATGTTATTGAATATTGTCTCCACTTCTGGACGCCTTTGTGAAGAAATAATTAGACATATGTTCATATGTGCTGAAAGATATGACTTTGAACTTTGTGACAGCTTTTGTTTCATGTGAATTGGCCCAGTAATTACAGAGGTATTAGCAATGATTTAAGACTAGAAATCTGCATTTTGAGCGTCACTATGGTTACAGCCATTGAATTTTCAGTTGCCCTCCACCTCAATGTTAAACTACAGGCTCTTTAGAATGTTGTGATGTCACGTGAACGCTACCTATTGACGAAGACTTGGCTGAAGAGCTAAACAGAAAAGCGGTGGGATGTAAGTACTATTCACGGCACTGGATGAAAGTAACGACAGTAAGGACACAGCGCAGCTCTTAATTTTCACCAGAGGGATTGGTGATAACTTTGAGATTACTGAAGAGTTTCTGGCTATGGAGTCCATGAAAGGCACTACTCGGGGAGAGGACCTGTTTGAAAACGTGTCTGGCGTAATCGAGAGACTGAAGTGGCGCAAATCGGTGAATGTTACCACAGATGGATCACCAAACTTGACTAGGAAAAACGTGGGGCTATTGAAAAGATTAAGAGATAAGGCAAAAGAAGAAAGAGCTGGAATGGAAGTCATTTTTCTGCACTGCATCATCCATCAAGAAGCCCGATGTAAAGGTAGTCATAAAACGGGTCAACTCTATCCGAGCACGGGGACTTTGATAGATCTACAAAGCGACGCAGTGTTGAAGGAGAAGTTCAACTCTGTAAAACTGGATGAGATTTACAGGCTCTACATACGTGTGTGAGAAGACTTTCAGCGTGATGAACATCAACAAACAACGCCATAGCTCATTGTTAACTGACCCCCACCTTAGATCAGTTCTGAGAATCACCACCACAAAACTGACCCCAAACTTTGATGCATTGGCTGATAAAGGTGACCCACTCCACTGTTCTCACTGAAGTGAATAAAGGTAACCAAATAACTCACGCTGTTATGATGTTTTATAAAATTATTATAATTTGCATTTGTCTGACCACTCCAAAAATGCTATTGGTCCGGCCCTCCTGACAAGTGTAAAAACCCAATGTGGCCCTTGGGTCAAAAAGTTTGCCCATACCTGGGCTAGATGCTGTTTCCTCTTCCCCCGTTAGGGGGATTAGGACGTTTCTTTTGTCCAAGCCCGGGCCCTTGGAGGGGGATGCGGGTGCTTGTAAACCCGCTGTTACCTGACAGGACAATTCAATATTTGTCAAAACTTCTCTCAGTCCGTGCGCTTAAAGCGAACGCACACTTCTAGTGATGTGTGCGGTTCACAGAACCCATTAACCTGCTAAAAAGAGCCACGTTTGCCCTCTCTCTGTCTCAACACGGACTGGGCTCAGGGTCTTGCTGAGCTTTGGTGCATGAGAGCAGTGATGCACTAGGGCCTCCAGCCCTGTGTGGGGCGGCAGCATCGTGCACCGCGGGCCCAGTTCACTATTTATTTTTTCCCCACAAGAACTAATGCTAAGTCGCGTCAACTAAACAGGCCCATTTGTATTTCACACCAGTGTCATTTGTTTTAACACGCTGATGTGTCCGAGTCCGACCCGAGCCTGTCGGGGTCTGACGGGTCCCGTCGGACTTCGGTCGACACCACTGTCCGCAATCAATGTCTGTGGCCCGTGAAACACTCGCTCCCCAGCCACTCACCATTGCTTTTCTTCCTTGCGCCACTCGCATTTGGACACTATCCAAATCAACCGCATCCGGTCGCAGCCCGTGCTCTAATGTGACTGTGACTGCGATTTCTTAGAAGTCTACTTTGCGATCTTCGCGGCTGATGGCCATTTCAATTTTGCCGCAGAACAAATGGGGGACAAAATCGCTGCGGTCAATGCGCCAATTGTGACAGGCCCTTAAGGAATGATGAAACATACAAATATCGGTACTTTGAAGTTACCTTTCTCTATATACCCAAGAATGACTTCTGTAAGTGAAACTGATTCATCCCTTTTCAAGTAATTAACCTGTAAAGTATTTTTGAATGTGACTGCTATCAGGGGGAATGAACACAATAGTTGAGAATGCAGTGGCAAAAGGTGTTGCCAAGTCTCTGACAATAATTCAAAATTAGTTTTATGTGAATGTTGTTTTTCTAATGAATATTTTAGATCCAAAGCTTTCAGGCCGAAACCCCCAAAATAATCATGCAAACAATTCAAAAGGTTTTTGGTGCGTATAATAAGATCAACTATATGGATTGGCAGGTTAGCACAAATCTGTTTTCAATTAAGCCTTTTATTTTTAATATTGATGTATTGTCAATATCATTCTTTTTTGTGTCTTGAAATCATCTTGTGATGTTTCCCATGCGTTTATCCTCATCCCATTGACTTACACAAAAGGCTATATTTGTATTGGTTTCCTGTTGTTTTCCTGCTTGACTGCGCTGACCTGTACCTCCGGGAGCAGGTGTGTGGGTGGTGTATTGGAAGATGAGGGCTCTTGAGTCATGCTCCAACCATACGAGGCCTCCAGGAGCTCCATGAGAGGGCTCTGACAGGGCCTGGGCTGCCCAGATCTGAGGCTCTGTCTGTAGGCTTGAAGGGGCTAGCTGGTGGCCTCTCCCATGCTCCTTCAGCCTGTTCTGTGCAGAGCCTGTGGTGTGTTAATCCTCACAGCACCAGCTCGGAGCGTCCAAGTGTGCCCCTGCCTCGCCGCTTGGATCCTGGGGGGCAGCAACAAACATGAGTGAACTCCAAATGCCAATTTCCCATTTTTACATGACATACAATGAGCACAGTTCTAGGCGTTTACAGTAAAGTGAAATGTGAATGAAACAAACATGTTGAGGAAGGTGCAAGAAACAAATGATCTGAGTCACTCACCCGCTCACCCATTAGATACGCTCTTTACACGGTGTTATATATTTGAAAAGGTTCATTCATTTTAGGTGATTGTTGGCACGTAAGTGTACACTATTCGATTGTAAACTTAATCAGCTTTCTAAAGAAAATTTTCAAATCACCACAGTCCAAGTCCTATTACCGAGCTCAGCAGAGTGGTGGCCAGTGCACGATGTGGGACCTTTTCGTTCTTCAGGCTCCAGACAGTGACATTTGCAGGTCTGGCCCATTAGCAGTGGCTTTACAGTGGGGGAATATTAGGCCCCGTGCGCCCATACACTTAACACCGTCTACTGCTCACTAATAGGACGCTGGCCTATTAAAGAGCATGACGTTTGGAGGTGAGACTATGTACCTTTCAGCCGCCTAAATTATCTGCGTCCCAGTATCGCACCTGTCAGGGATGGGGTTTGTTAGTCAGACCTTTAAATGTGAAAATGAAGACATGCAGTGTAATGGTGGCCTTTACCTTTTTAATTGTTACTACAAATTTTAACAATTTTTGGGGTATTTTGATATAAAACCTTTGTGAAGTGAGAAGGTTAGCTGGAATTTTATTTGCATAGTGCAAATCACTCGACAGAAGTCACGCAAAGCCCTTCAAAAGGTGCAATTAATCCACCCCATAGTCTTTGGTGTAAACTTGTGTGCATAATGTTGCAGACTGATGGAAGCACAGCTGCCAATCTGCTACGATCAGCCCCTCGGACCATCAACGATTTCCATAATAATGAAAACTTTAACTAAGGGCGTTTTCACACGGGCTCTAGTTAGGTCGACTTAAATGGACGTTCGGAAATGAATCAATTACAGTAAAAGGCAAGAGTGCGGATAAAATACTTTCAGTTTTTATATTCAGCCTGGTTGTCATGGGAATAAGTCCATTGAACAGCTGATCGTTGTTACGTGGCTGATGTTGTGATGTTTTGTGCAAACGCGTGTGAACACGAACTTAACTAACTATGGAGTAAATGCAGTTGGAGCTAAGGCGGTGTCGAGGCGACCTACAAATAGGGATGGACACCGTGGTATCGAAAAACAAAAATTCTTTCGGTGCCAATTTTCGGTTATTTTTCTCTCCAGACGTCAATATATGACTGAGTCTAAACATGAACTTGCGCTGATAATGAGCCGCTTCAGCACAAATGGAGCAAAGCAAAACTATAACTTAAGTGTGTTTAGAAAAGTTTATCCGAAAGAAAACCGTGTCTTGGTGTGGATCTGTCCCGTCTCTGCAGCTCAGGAGGTAATAACGTCCTTTCTTTCTTTCTACACATTATTTTAATTGAATTAAAATGACATAGCTACCGAAAAAAGTACCGTTAAGGCACCGGCACCGAAAAGCAGGTATCGTTAATGTAGTGGTATAAAAACCCATCCCTACCTACAGAGCGCTCCAGGGTTGTGATGGATGAGCACGATGAACACGCCCCCTGCTGTCAGAAACATGCACTGATCTTCTGTGGGCCTTCAAACTTTGCAGGGATTGCACTGTAAATTAAATCACGAATATAGCTAATGTGCACGCTAGTTTAAGTAGCCTGCCAGAAGCCAGAAGACATGATGCCTTAGCCGTAATGATTAAACTAAAGACTCTGCTCTATTTCTCACGCTCTCTCTAAAAGCAGCTACCGTTTAGAGTTTAAAGTTTTATAGCTTAATTTGATCTCAATTCTGTGTTATATGTTTTATGTTGCACGTCCGCGTCAAGAAAAATTCCTAGCTTGTGAACCTGTTCTCAAACAATGGCGAATAAAATCTATTCTGATTCTGATTTAACAGCGCGTGGTTTCGCTTTGCTTTTGAAACTAAACAGCTTTAAAATGCCGCCATGGATATCACACCCGAGCAGCTTCAAAAACGTAGGCTCTGACGCAAACCTCTAAATATTGTCCCGTTCACCCACTGTTTCTTAAACATTACGTTAAAATTGAGCAAATGCAAATAATAAGCTCCGATTTACATGTGTATTAGTGCGATAAGAGCCTTGTTATTGAGGAGCAGATGAGTTCTGAATACGTCGTGCTCAGCTGTGGTTATGCTACATGTTGGAATCTATCGCTGCCATCTCTAAACTGTGATCTTTTTTTGGGTATAAAGTAAGAGGGCTCTGGTATGCCCCGTTTTAGATGTTTTAATAATTCATCACTGACATGTCCCCAGGAAATGAGTCTTTTTTAATATATTCCTAATGGCCCACTTAAAGGTTATGTCTATCTGATGGCTGCAGCTGGAGACAAGCTGGCATTTTAATCAGCTCCGAGAGGGTAGACTTCTCTCCCTCTTTTTAAAACTAAAATCTCATGGACTATCGATTATATTGAGAATGTTCTTGCCGTGCGCCCTCGACATGCGTCACGACATTCATAGAGGAGGAGAGCAGCTGCAATGGCGGATTTGAAGGAATTTGGCAACGGTGAGTAAAATGTTCAAAAATCCATCCATTCGTCTTCTTTGGCTCATCCAGATCCGGGTCACAGGAGCTGCAGACTAAGCAGAGGGTCCCAGACGTCACACACACCGGACACGTTCTCCAGCTCCTCCAGGGGGACCCCAAGAGAGTAGCTAATATTTAAGAAAAATAGCCATGTGATCCAGATTATTGCGTGATAGCAGTAATTTTGGTATTTCTCGACAAATTACGATAAAACAAAATGCTTAAGGTAAGACCAGAAGTTCAAAGTGTAGAAGTGTGAAATCAACCCGACTTTAGTTCGGTAGTTAGTGTTTTAGTTATCAGTACTTTTAATTGTATATTCTTGCAACTAAAATGTCTTCAAAAACAAATTTGACTAAATCCACACGCCTCTGGAATTTGGCAGCAAAGTGATTAAGCGTGGAAAAAAACGGGGTGATTAACATGCTTTGAAGTCTGGGTTTATTTATTGCTGACAGGAGCAGAGTTTTTGGAGGATGCCATCTGAGATCACAAAGAAGTCACTCATCTGTGAACAATTTTCTTTTCAAAACAAAGCAGCAGGAATGTGCGTCAAAGGGAAAGTGTAACTTTCCCCCGGTTCAGGTTATGCACAAACAAGTTTGTCATTAATTCCGTAAACAAGGAAGTCAGAAACTGTTAGAGCTAACAGCATTTGGTAAATATGTGTTTTTCTTCACTTTTGGTTCGCAACAACAATGACTCATTGATGCATTCATTTATTTACGCTAAACCTGCAAACATTTATTCATGAAGTCGATGCTACAGCAACACTGCACTGAAGAGAACCCCCCCTCCACACACACACACACACACACACACCTGCAGAACAATGCAGGCGTCACAAGAGGAGAGAAGGAGCGAGAGGAGGTGGTGTGGCGGGAGGGAGCGGAGGGAGCTGCACAGGAGGAAGAGGAAGGAGGAGGTGGAGGAGCTGACCAGTGTGGAACACCATGTTCTGAAACAGGAACAAACCCAGGAGGCGGTGCACCGTTTCAGAGGATCACTGAAGGCACCACTCCAGTTTCCCCCGCGGCTGTACCCCTCAAACGGTACATCTGATACAGTTTACAAAGAAGACGCTAAACAAATTTGAATTGACACAAGAGACTTTCTGAAATTTCGGACACCTCCCTCTCGGGGGATTGCTGGAGGCGTCTTCAAAGCCCTTCTTTCCCTCTTATCTCCGTGAAGGTACCACAGGTGTTCGCGGGTCACTGCCGGGTCACACTCCGCTGTCTCCTCGACGAAGGAGCGGGCTGATTACGCCGGGCTTTGTTAGTGAAGCACGGGGTAGATAGAGTCTCAGGCAGGGGCCAGCTGAGGACACTTTGGTAATACAGCGTTTCCCATCTGCTGGGTTAGACATATGGGGCTGCATGTAAGAATGACAGCGGATGTGAATTGTTAATGCTGGCCCCTCTGCAAACCTCTGTTCTACTGACAGGGATTTGCAAGTCAAGTGAAATTCTCTCTTGGAAACTGACGGGTAAAACTGTGCACGTCTTCTGAAAGTCTTGGGTGTTGTCACAAACTTTTACATATTTTTGCCCTGTTATTTGGCATCTTCACACATCCTACGACAGATAGAAAACTAGTCATTGGCATTTTTAGCTTATACATTTAATTTGACAGGCCTATACTTACTGTAAATGACACTCGACCTGTACCATATGTCGTATCTGACCTTTTGCAATGCCACTTCGCTGAAGGGTCCGGTCGCCTTCATAACACGCATCATGGATACACTGCAAATGTCATTGGGTCTGCATCGCGAGCATGGAGTCGAAAGCCAAAAGGAAAACAACTGGTTCTTCTTTATGAATGAAGAATATAAATTACAGACGTCACTGCCACTGTTCCCACAAAAGGCCACTGCCCAAAGAATCTGGCTCCCTTTCTTTTCAAAACAATTACTTTGCCTGGCCAAAAAAAAGTAACTCTTGAAGATCACACTCACTTTAGCTTTGACTACAGCACACATTCACCGTGTTTTTGTTTCAATAAGCTTCTGCAATGTCAAAAGATGCAATCCTTTTTCACTAAGATCTTGTGTCGATGATAGGAAAGTGTGACCGCTGCGCAAAGCCTTCTCCTGCACATCCCGAAGATTCTCAATGAGGTTTAAGATCTGGATCGTGCTATGGCTCGTGCTCCCCAAACCACTCTTTCACAATGTGTGCCCGATGAATCCTGGCATTGTCGTCTTGGAATATGACCGTGCCACCAGGGATGAAGAAATGCAAAATAACCGGGACATTCCGGATGCTCAGGTCGTCAGCTGATCTCATTTGGTCAGGCAGTTGCAAAACACTGCGTTGCCAGATCTGGTCTTGCCTGTAAAATGCCTGTTATAACACCTATTCTTCCACGGTCTTGGCCATGTCTGCAGAGTCTATCTGCCTGTCAGCCCATGGGAGTGGATCTCTTCTTCTGTGGTCCTCCCTGAGGTTTCTCTTTTCACCCACTAGTTTTTTTGGTTTGTTTTTCCTTGCCATGTAGGAGAGTCTAAGGACAGGGATGCCCTTGGCTCGGATGCTGCTGATGCATTTTATTTGCCTGGATGCTACATTTGTTCCATTGTTTTACTGTTTGGGTGCAGCCCTGTGAGGCAACTCCTGTTGTGACATTGGGCTATACAAACAATTGATTGATTGAACTGATTGATACTGAATTGAAGAGTATTATAAGAAGAAGCACAAAATTGGTGATTTTACATTTAGAGGCGCAGCAGCTCTGCTTTGAGCTTCACCTGAGTAACAGAGCTCCCCAGAGCAATGTTTGGAGTCATTATTATTTCATTTAGACTCCAATGTTTCTATTAGAGGTGGTAAATATGGCAAAAAATTCATATCACGATTTCCTTTGGCCTCAGTCATGACTTCAATATCATCAGGATCCAGGTGCACCTTGTATCTCTATTATATATCACCTTTTAGAGGCAGCTAAAGCCATCTGAAAGTTCACACTTCACTGTGATTTTGTAAAAATCCCCTTGTCGCTCACCCAGAGCTTGACAAGACCGAGCAGCGGGAGCAGTGAGCATAATGACTATAAAGCTCTTTTGAACTTAAAAAACACTAAATCATGTTATCACCAAAACAGCAGAGAACATGATTTTTTTTTTTTTCCCCTAATATCCCCCGACCCTCATTTTTTTGGCAGTTTTTTATGATTCTTAAATGTAGCACAGAAAGCAAAACTTCAGGTAACATTTCAAACTCAGAAAATCAATTACTCTCCACTGTCAGAGTGGAGGAAGATGTGCGATGGGGAAAATGCCATTTGCGAGAATCCATTTCACACGTGTGGGGTGACACCTCAGTAGAAGGAGAAGGTGAGATTAAATCTAAACCAGTAGCAGGGAGCAGGCACATGCAAAGGTCACGGGGACTACACGCGCCGTCCACTGGGCCTCACATGACATGAACAAAGTGCCTCATCTCTCCCCACACTCACAAATCAATACTCCACGGGAACTCTCAGCTGCAAAGAGGCTTTCCTTCACTATAAAGTTGTCCAATTAAAATATTAAAGGTTGAATACAACTTTTAAATATTTTCATACAAATACCTTTTAATGTATGGATGTAGTTCAAAGGCTACATTATGCATTATGTAGCTTTTAAACTAGATCGGTCTCCAAAGGCTTGGATTGTTTTATCTCCATTTTGAAAGACACATACTCAAACGATGGAAAACCCCCAAATGACAATTTATGGATGACTATATTGTCCCTGTAAATGGGACAAACACCCCCGCCCCTCTGGTTTTGGCGTGTTTCAGACACAACATTTTAATTAGATGGACTACACTCAATCAAAACTGCGTTAACAGTGTTTTTGTTGAGCCATGTTTCAGTTAAAAACATGAAATCTAGGTTATAAGAGGAAATACAACTATT
This sequence comes from Proterorhinus semilunaris, assembly GCA_021464625.1. Lineage (NCBI taxonomy): Eukaryota > Metazoa > Chordata > Actinopteri > Gobiiformes > Gobiidae > Proterorhinus > Proterorhinus semilunaris. The sequence goes on along the minus strand of CM038358.1, from coordinate 24,059,519 downwards.
TATTAAGGACTTGTTATGTAACCATCTGACATTGAGTACAGCATGATTGAGATGTATCTGTGTTTGTGTGGGTGGAATCACTGGATATGGATTACAAGGGATATGGATTAGAGTTCTTTGATTGGAGTGACCAGCTGTCACTCTGCCTCTGGCCAAGGACGATGAAATCTGCTTGTAGCTACCTCTGGTCTATGCAACACATTTTGTTGTGCAATGACCCTCTCAAAGAAATAAAACTGGCCCTTGTGGTGAACTTTAATAACCGAGGATCTCCACTTCATGACATCAGCAGGTGGGGGCAAGCATTTTGAGAAGGAGAAAGACTGAATATGTAGGCAAGGCAAGTTTATATGTATGGCACATTTAATTCACTCGACAACTCAATGTGCCTCACAGCAACACCAAACACAACAAAAAAGACAATAAAAAGCAATAAAACAAATCAATCGATACAATTACATTAAAAAAATATGTATATATTAAAATGTGTTAAAATACAATCAATTACCATAGGCAGCAGTAAATATATGTCCTTTCAGCCTAGGCTTAAACATAGCCAGGGTTGAGGCCTGTCTCTTGTCCTTACGGAGACTGCTTCAGACTTTTGCTGCATGAAACTGAAACGCAGCCTCACCGTGTTTAGTGGTGACTCTGGGAACCACCAGGGGACCCCTCCCTGAGGATCTCAGGGCCCAAGGTGGTTCATACCGCTTTAACATCTCAGAGATGTACTTTGATGGCTGACCATAAAGAGACTTGTACACAAGCAGAGCTGTTTTAAAATATATTCTCTGAGCGACAGGAAGCCAGTGCAGAGCCCGGAGCACTGGACTAATATGATCGTATTTCCTGGTTCTGGTCAGGACTCGAGTCACAGCATTTTGGATATTCTGCAGCTCTAACAGCTTGTTTAGAGAGGCCAGTGAACAGGCCGTTACAGTAGTCTAACCGACTGGAGACAAACGCATGAGTAAGTCTCTCCAAGTCTGGTTTAGACACTATGTTTTTTATTTTAGCCATGTTTTTAAGATGGTAATAGGCCGCTGATGTAATTGACTTAAAATTACTGTTAAAATTCAGGTCTGGGTCACTGATTACTCCTAGATTTCTAACTTGACTTTTCGGTGCCAGTGAAAGAGCTCTCTGTTTTTATCAATGCTCTCACTCGTGAGCCGTTCCAGAGATTCCCACCCAGGTTTTGAACCGCTCTGGTAAGATCCCATGGTCCACTGTGTCAAACGCAGCGCTAAGGTCCAGCAGAACTAAAACTGTGACTGATATATAGACAAATACACAACTAATTTAACAATTTACCATGTTCAAATTTTAAATGTCATTTCAGGACCTCTGGCCTCATAACGCAGATATATATGTTACTGTGACTCTGAGCTGAACACACTAAAGATACGGCAGGGAAGGATGTGAGAAAATGTGCGTCGCTTGCCTCCAGGGGTTTTAAAAGCCAACGCAAAGGTAAATACCAAATGTCCAAGAAGAAAAATAGGACTAATTAACTTTCATGATGGCGATTGCTCTGTGATAATATATAAAGAGCCGTGGGCTTTAATTGCTTTCTCAGTGACAGCCCACACAAGCGCTAATTAGTAGCTTTATCTTCAGAAAAACAAAGATTTTTAAAAGAGCTTTGCCAAACCAATAAAACTAATTGGTCACAAATATGAAGCTACTAACAGTCTTCACAACATTTCATTGTTTATTGCCTTTTAATGACTGCTGTCTTTCCGAAAAGCAGCAAAATGTTTTCTGGGAAATTGAAATGTATCTATTACAATATTTATGATTATATTAACTGGCGAAGGGAAGCAAATGGGTGCAAGGTAATGTCTGATTTGTGGAGTAAATTGGTTGAAGTTCAAAGTAAGTACAGGCAGGTTGTGTTCACTTTTACAAAACAGCAACAGCAAAGTAACTAGAAATTCTAATGTTTCCTGGACACTATATACAGCCTCAGATGAGGTTGGGCTTAAGGTTGAGATTACTTATTCACATGCTGTTGTGAATTTCTCAGGTTTTTCTGACAAATATCTTGATAAACTTGTGAATATATTTTTCTACTGATGATAGCACGTTGCTCAGGCCCTGAGGAAACAAAACAGCCCCACACCATGATTCTCCTGCACCAGACTTCACATTGAGGATGGGGTTTTGATGTTGCTTTGCTGTTCCATTTTTCCTCCACACATGACGTTGTGTGTTCCTCCCAAACTAGAAGATTTATATATATTTCACCAAAAGTGCTGTGGAGCGTCTGCCAACCAAGATACTGGTGCAGTTCTACACGGCCATCATCGAGTCCATCCTCACCTCCTCCATCACCGTGTGGTCCATCCTCACCTTCTCCATCACCGTGTGGTCCATCCTCACCTCCTCCATCACCGTGTGGTCCATCCTCACCTCCTCCATCACCGTGTGGTCCATCCTCACCTCCTCCATCACCGTGTGGTCCATCCTCACCTCCTCCATCACCATGTGGTTCCCCGGCGCTACAGAACGGGACAAGCACCGACTGCAGCACATTGTGCGTGCTGCAGAGAAGGTGATTGGCTGTGAGCTCCCATCTCTCCAGGACCTGTTCACCTCCAGGACCCGGAGGCGTGTGGGTCGGATCACAGCTGACCCTTCTCACCCTGGACAACGACTATTCACCCCTCTCCCCTCAGGCAGGAGGCTACGGTCTATCCAGACCCATACCTCCCGCCACTTGAACAGTTTTTTCCCCTCCGCCATCAGACTCATGAACAAATACAAGTCTCTGTAGCTCAGTCACAGAGTCATGGATGTATCTGCACTTGCAGTGTGCGGTGTGTCCACACTTAGACCGGCTGATATCACTTTATAACACTTAATATCACTTCATACGCCTACACATCTGTATATACAATCCCGCTGTCAATGTCAAATTGTTGTTGTCTTACCACACGTATTTTGTTGTATTGATTGAATTGTTTTATTGTGTCTTTATTGTGTTTATGTGTTTTTGGTGCTGCTCTGAGGCACATTGAGTTGCCTTGTGCATAAAAAGGGCTATACAAATAAATTTTCCTTTTCTGTGTTTGCAGATTAGACGCTCACAACGATCAGGATGAATCTTGGACCATTCCTCTTTTCAAAACTGCTGTATTTATAGTAATGTAAATGTTTGGGTGGTATTAGTTCAAGCAGACACTGTTTATTAATTCTCGTGATTTTAATAAAGATCAGACCACATTTTACGATCAATTTACGACTTTATGTATGTATATTTTCAATGTAGATCTTTTTGAATTATGGCCTGTAAACACAAAACAAGATGAAATTAAATGAAAAATACATGCACATGTGTAACGCTCAAGTCATGAAGTAGTATTACAACCTCATGAATACGTTTGCGCAGAGTTTCACACATTCAGTGCAAATACATGTGAGGATTGATTAAAAAAAAGGCAATTTCTGACATTGAACGTAACTGAATCATTAGTATAATGTTCTTCGCAACATGACAGGAGGCCGCTTGTTTTATCCATGATATTAACAAGATTGGTGTAAGAGACCTTATAATAGTGTTGTTGTGCAGAGCAGTTTAACATTGCCCTCTCTGTCCCATTAAAAAGGAATAATTTGCGGCCCGTACGCACATAAACCATTATAAACCAGCCATTATTTCCCCTCGTGCAGCCTGATGAAACCCTCATGAAACCATCATAAAACCTGCAAAAACTAAACCGTGACAAGCGCGAGAGACTATTAAAATTTCGGCTGTGCAAAGTTTTTAAATTGTTAATACAAAGTCATGTTGTAAATGCAAATCTAGGCCGACAAGGGCTCATATCTAGACATTGTTATTCACCGGGGCGAAGGGGGCAGTTTAAGGGAAGCCGGAGAGAAGACGACATCCAAACGCGGTGCAAAATTTATGAAGGGCATTTTGAAACAACTCACTGGACTGTCTCGAAATATCACTTGGACAAATTGCCTCCAGCCATCATAGACTTTGACACTGAGTGAAGGATTTCTGTTAGAAGCAAAAAGGGATTCTTCAACAACACTGAGGAAGTATAAACAAGAATTCTAGCTTGACATTGACGCACGGCCACTTGTAGTTTCTGTCATATTTTGCTTCTGAGTGAGCATAGAGAGTAAATAGCCAAATACAATGGGTGTGTATGTATGTAAAATTATATTGCCATCGAAAACAAAAATGGAGTGGGGTTCATTCACACATGTCTCTGAATTCCTTCTGTTTGACGCCAGTCTAGGCGCCTTCATCAGATTTGTTCTGATCATTTAAATCAGGTTTCACAATGAATCGCTACCACTGTTAGTTTCAATTTGTGCTGTTTTGATTCAACAGAGCACTAAATAACACTCTCCTGCCCTGTAGTAACATTGTTACACTCTGACATGAGATCCTTGACCGAGACTATTATTGTGCACATCTTAAGTTTCTCCAACATGTTTTTTTGGAGCTGCCAGCCGCTTCCCAGACCTTTTTAGGCTGACAGTGGCAGTGGCACAGTTGGTAGAGCAGGTTGTCTCATGATCGGGAGGTCGGGGGTTCGAATATCAGCCCGTTGAAGATTCACACTGTCATGTCCTTGGGCAAGACAGCTTACCCATCTTTCCTCCGGCGTCTGTGTACATTGCTGAATGAATGAGAGTGTGACTGGGTGGCTAGTTCTTGCTGTAAAGCGCAATGAAGGAATGGGAAGCACTATATAATATATATGAACCTGTTCACCAACAATGGCAATAAAAATAACTATGACCATGTGCCCTTTATATACAGAGGCTTTTTCACTTTGTGCACCAAATGATTGTAGGAAGATTATCCTACGTGTTTTGGCCATACAACACCTATGCACTTATTCTAGTATCCTATTCTATTCTAATAGAAAATAATCCGCTGTATCGATACAACAGGACATTTTCAAAGCTGACATTTTGGAATGAACCAAAATCCTATTCCGAAAGTTTGGCCAACTACTCATAGCATACATATTTACATCCCAGTTAGTTCTCATTACCCATCTCCATTAGTAGTCCTATACATAAGTCGCAGAGTTTGCAGTCTCATGCTAATTTCTCCATTGCCAGTTTATTGTGGTCCTCTTGGCTTGTTGCACCATTGCTTTGGAACCCAGCCCTTCTGTTTACACACACTAAAACCGTCTGTCGAAACACAGCTAACTGTGTAAGATTTTGTACAGTGGGACACAGGGGCCCATCTGTCTTCATTTAAAGCTGTCCCGGGCGGTGATTGTGTCTGGAAGGCCATGTCTGTGTAAAGGTTATGGCACTGGCCTCGCTCTCTCGGGACGATCCGCTAAAAGGGAAGTACTGCTCCTCTATCAGGGCTGTGAGCGGCGGATTCCTCAGTGTGAAACAACGGAGGGCTTTTCCCTCTCCGTCTCTCTCTCTTTGTTGGATTTCGGCCAGCAGTTATTGCCTGCTATTGACCCAGACGGTTTCGAGGGGAGCGGGAGTCTCACAAACACACACAAAGATTATCAAAGCGCACATTCATCAGGAGAAGGGACTATTTTGGTATTTTCATTTCAACTTCAATAAATGTTAGCACTCCCCAAAGCACAAGCATATAATACAACGAAAGGCACAACAAATACAGTATATGAACATGTCTATTTTAACCCTTAACCCTAGTTTGGAGAAGTAGGGGAATATAGATAGAATGTTCTTGCAAGTACAGTATATTAAATTATATAAGCCAAATGTAGACAACACCCAAAGAAATTGTGGCCAGTCAGCCTGGGGATCAGTCCACCACCACGCTGAAGTGACTCACGGTTATCAACCACTCTGCCACTGTAAAAGTATTCACAAGAAAACCTTTAAGATTCACAAGATTACACGTAATTATTTTAGTACATCAGTGGTTCTCAAACTTAAATATGGACTAAATCAACCCTTAGTATAAACCAGGTCTAAATCCGCAAAAGCTAGAAAACAAAACAAATCCTTAATTTGTCATCCATTGAATAAAGTCTGTGCCGGAAAATGACCTGAGTACCACTAGAGGAAGCCCACGCTCAGTTTTGAATAATTCACAATGCCAACTGTCTGTCATAAAATACTGTTGTTAAAGGACAAGTATAACTGGTCTCACAATCTGTCAACAGTTTTATTGTTTCCCCCCCCCCCCCCCCCCTCTCCTTTTCCCAGCCTCACAGTGTTCTGCAGGTGAAAAAAACCTGTTGATAAAGGCGTTTCATTTTGTCCATGAAGGTTATTTGCTCTGTGCTGTCAGTGGGCCTCTGTGTGGAGGTATTATGAGGTGAATGATTCGTCGGGCCAGAATCCCCAGGGAGAGGGTTATTATATGTGTGTTTAGACTGAGCCCAGCCAGCACCGCGGGTCTCACTGTGCTAAATCTCCAGAGCAGCCTCCACTGGGAGCAACACATGAAGTTCTGACCTGAAGGCTCGATGATTACAAAAAGTTGTATTTTCTTTCATATAGTCCTTTTTTTTTCCTACACTCAAAATGGCATTCTCACTAATACATACTAAAGTGTTAAAGATCTGGGGTTGCTGCAGTTGGGCAGGTCTAGGTTCTGCCCTTCTGAATGACCAGGTGATTCCATCTATGGCTTTCTTCCTTCCTGATGGCACGGTCATATTCTGAGACGACAACACCAGGATTCATCAGACTCACATTGTGAAAGGGTGGTTCAGGGAGAATGAGATGTTTGGCCATCACAGAGTTCAGATCCGAACCCCATTGAGAATCTTTGGGATGTGCTGGAGAAGGCTTTGCACAGTGGTCACACTCTCCCATCATCAATACAAGATCTTAGTTAAAAAGTAATGCAACACGGGATCTTTTGATATTGCAGAAGCTCATTGAAACAATGCCACGGCGAATGTGTGCTGTAATCAAAGCTAAAGGAGGACCATCCAAATATTTCAGCGTGTGACTCTTCATGCATTGAGGCAACGCCATGGGCCCCTTGTTCTCCCGGCCATGCTAGTTGAGTGGATCGGCTGCGTTGACTCGGACCGCGCTGTCAAAGCCCCGAGCCATGCTAATGCCGGCGCTCAGGTTTGAGGCTTGGTCAATTTAATAAACCTATTCTGGTAGTTTGTACTCGTGGTGGTGACAAAAGCCTTTTTACATCTGTAGACGCCTATGGTCAAAGAAAGGGTCTTCACTGCCGCCTGGCTTTTATCCACCTTTTAGTTCGCCCTGTTATTGTTCGTACTCCCCTGTCACTGCTGGGATTGGAGTCCTGTGTGTGAGAGCAACATAACGAAGGATAGACTGCGGTAACTCTAACTGAAATATGGACTGAAACAAATGACTAAAGAATTGTTAAACGAACTTCGAACAAACATGTTCTTAACTCAAAAATATAAAATGAAACAACTTTTGTATAAATCTGCATTGCCTCTGTAATCTATTACATCAACAACGTGTTTTAATTCTCTAAAATCTTCAAAACAAAAATTATTTGTCACTCAGGGGTTATATGCAAGACAACTCATCCGTCTCAATACCAATATCCAAGCTCAAAACAACAGTTTGCTGAATATTTCTCCCAGCTCGGAGATTTCCTCCTGAAATAACTTTTTCTAAACCCAGAGGCTAAGAAATATCTTATCTTTTTCACCAAGAAAAAAGATTAAAGCCCTATGAGAATATTTTAAAAGCCAGTTTCCAGACAAAACAATAGGAAAACTGAATTTATTCCTACTGGATCCACTTCTGCTACAGTAAATCTACAGTAGCTTGGGGCTACTATAGAGAAGGCAATGCGACAGTGCACTGCAGAGGGAGAGTGACTCATAGCTGCGACGACAGGAGACAGACGGCCATCTTGGATCTTCTGGGGCTCTGGTCGTTCTGTGGTGAGTGAAACAGAAGGAGAGGAGAGTGCATCTGTGCGGAGACGGTATCCGCTGTGCACGTGCAGTCTGCCGTCCTGCTGCTGTAATCCCCCCTGCTCATCAGTAACACTAATCAAATGAAGATGATAATTCTGCTCTAATGCCAGCGCAAACAAGACAAAGGCCATGGAGACTGCGGATAACGAATGGGCCTCATCATTACCGCGCTCATTTGCTGAAACTGTATCTTTCGGTCTCAACAAAAGGTTATGCCTACATATCAAGTATTTTAGTATTCAAAACAGTGACTCATCTGAAATATGTTGTTAACATCTATTTGATGAACAACCTGAAAATAAGTTCTGTCTGCCATCAAAGTGGATAATATTGCCTTGAACTTATCTTTTGACCTTCAATAGCTCAAGATATTCTGCTTAAACAAAATGGAATTTGTGTGTGTGTGTGGGTGTGCGTGAGTGTGTTACACCAATATCAAACTAATTTGGCTATTGTCAAAGCAGTCAACCTGGCCATCCACTTCATCCTGGAGCACCTGGACTCCGCAGGAACCGACGCCAGGATCCCGTTCGTTGACTTTAACATTGCCTTCAACACCCTCCTCTCCCAGGACTGCTACTCCTCTGCCGGTGGATCACTGACTTCCTGACGGATCGGAGGCAGAATGTGCGGCTGGGAGAGAATGTCTCAGACACTCGGACAGCCTACACCGGGTCCCCTCAGGGCTGTGTACTTCCCCCTGGCTCTTTTCCCTGTACACAAACTGCTGCACCTCCAGTCACCAGTCCATTAAACTGATCAGATTCGCGGACGACACCACCCTCATTGGGCTTATCTCGGACGGTGATGAGTCTGTCTCCACCAGGGAGGTCGACCGGCTGGCGTCTTGCCGGAACAGCTTGAAAATCAACAATGAGACAGATATCAAAGTCAGTAACTAAAGTAGCAGATGGATGGGTGTCCCTGGGTGTCCTCTGTCCTTAGACACTCTTTCTCAGCAAGGGTGGAAAACAAAGAAAAACAGTGGGAAACGACAGAAAACTTGAGGAGAACGACATTGAAGGCGGGATCGACTTCCATGGATTGACAGATGGCCCCGGGCTGAAAGGAGTCCATCTGCAGAAAAGGCTCATGTCTAGTATTGCTGGAACTTCAAGACATGGGGGAATGGCAAGGGACTAATCCGGGCAGGAGGGTCTGGGAGTTCACACGTAGCTCAGATATTATACTATATACGTCGGTCATCACTGGGGCACCGAGCAGCCAGGCAACTGAAACAGCGGCGACTCCACAGATCGAGGGTCCAACAGGTGGACGCCATATAGGAACAAACATACTACAGTAACGGTTGTAATGTTATATTGTATATGCCATCTATCATGAATTGTAAAGAATCTCAGCTTTGAAATGATGAATGGCATTTCCAAGTTTCAACATGTTTCACTTTTTGCTGATATTTCTCTAAAAGCCAATATTGTCCTAAAAGTTGTTCCCCATCATAGAGGCGTTCAGAGCAGCTTCAGTCAGCACACACTTCCCGAGAGGAACATTTTTTGCAGGGCTAATATTTGACTTCCCAGCATCCGTCACAGCAGCACATGACGGTGATGAGTTTGAAGCTGAGCATGTTCCCAGGAAACATCAAACTGTTTGTACTATGACAAGTACCACCAAAGCAGAACTTCAGGGAACAATTCGCAGCGGAACAAATCCATAAAATGACAGGCAGCCAGGACACCTTCTCTTGCCCGCCCGTGTGCGTAAGTGCATAACAATAGAGGTGCAACATTTCGGAGACAGCCGTTAGACAATATCGATATGTATGTGTGGTCTGCAGCAGCACAGGGACAGGAAAAGGTCAGAGCAGTGAGACCCATACTGATGACCAATCGATAGGGCCAAGCAGAATCATGCTTAATATTCGCTCGGCCTCCTCCGTGAAAAGCTAACACAAATACTGGAAGATGTGAAAGAAACGAGAGAGGATTCCACTGTGTTGTAAATGTAGTGGTTTTTTTCTTCTTCTGCAGATTCCAAAATGTAATAATGTGCTCCCAAATGGGGGGGGGGGGCAAAAGCCAGATATTGATTGCTTCGTATTTTCGCAAACAAAACGCCAAAAGGAAAATCCACAAATGTTGAACCAGCTCATTTACGCAAGTGGCTATAGGCCGTTGGACTTCCTAATACTGCGAAGTAAATCAGCACATTACATGTAGGAATTGTACCCCTCATCATGGTTATTAAATAGAGTAAGCCCATAGCATGGCGTGAGCTCGCCTGAACCCCAGCAATAGGCGTTTCTGATTTCTTGTTTGATGAAGCTATATGTGATTGATTAATAGGATAATATTGTGTGTGAAAGAAATATGAATTCCTTGACCCTTATGTACATTTTTGTAAAATGTTTTTTCATTTCCTGACCATTTTGTCTGTGTTGCAGCTTGAGATGTGGGTTTTGGCATGAACTGTTCTTTCGAGACAAATTTTCAGAATGCAGTTAGTTTTTCTCTCATGTTTTTTTTATATTGGAGATCTGCATGTTCTATACGTTCGTTACCCTAGTCACAAATCTGAAGAATCGCTTCTCACCTTCTCAAAACTACTCATTTATTTGGAGATTTTATCCCTTTATTTGCCTGTTTGAAAACAACATAAAAACCTAATTATTTTTAGAATAATGAATAGTAGAGAGCTGGGGCTTTGGTGGATTTTAGGGCCTTGGATGTGTCAAAGATGAGTCAAAAATGTATTTGATTGCATTTGAGGTTTTTCTGTAATAAGAGATTTTACTACTTTCCATTTTTCAAAAACAATTTCCACTTCTTTTTGCATAAATCACATGAACTACTGGAAACGTTTCCAAAACTACCAAACATGTCATAATTTTCTGGATGTTAACCCTTAAAATTCCAGTTTCAAAACTTAAAACTGAAAAAAGTGGGATTATATTTAGAATAATACAATGTAGAGAGCTGAGGCTTTGTCTGTTTCCAGAGCCTTGTATGTGTCACAGATGAGAAGTAAAATGGATTTGATGCATTTATAGTTTTTCTGTAGCGGTCGATTCTTTATTTGAAAATGGCAGCGACTGGAACAGCCCCATTGACTTCCATTATAAACACATGTTTTTCTTTGCTCTTCCATAGCTGTTTAAAACTTCACTTTTTACAATGTCAGCATTTCATTTGGAAGAAAAATGACAAATTTTTAGTGATTTTCATCAGATTGGACCTCATTCCCATTGTTGGCACATGAATAAAATCCCAGTATTTTTTCCTATTGAATATAATGGAAATAAGGCATTTCCAATGGATTTTACCCTGAAAACTTCCATTTTTAAATCTCACTGAAATACGGCATAAAATCACTCAATCTCTGATATCAGGGTTTCATTTGGAAGAATATTTGTGAAATTTAAACATTTTTACTGTATTTTATAAATGTCTTTTTTTTTACAGTTGGCAATGCCAGTGTTGTTGCCATATTCAACAGCTTGTAAACTTTGTGTTTATGGGATAACCAGACCACGGTGGGCGGAGCCTAAACACATTTGAGTTTTTTTGTGCAAAAATATAAATTAGCAGCTCAAAGTGACCTCAACACTTACACACACAAAACCTGGACAAAGACCTGCAGTCTGGATTTATTCACGTGTTTCCCTCAGGTTTACAAACAAAACAGAGACTTTTCTGCTTCAAAACTAACCACTGATTGTGACGCTCTCCACTGAGCTTTTTTGGTGTCTAAGATTTCTAAACTGTAAAAATCTTCACACTAAACATTATTGTTGATAAATCACTTGTTAATTTTAAAATTATTCATATATTTTATAGGAAACACAAAGGCAAACAAATCCTATTGTTTCCCCCTCGGCCACAGCTTCAGTATCAGCTGACTGGAGATACATGCATCTGTGTACAATGTTAGAAACATTCTGAAATGCAGTGAAAATGTCAAATACAACTCCTTTTGTGCTGAAATGCTGACATCACAGATATGTTACTTTTTTCCTGTATTGCAGTGAGATTTAATGTCTGAAGTTTTATGGCAGTAAAGTCTCAGGAAAATACCACAATTTCATTCATCTGCCGACAATAGGAACAAGGTCCAAACTGAAAAAATACAGTAAAAATGTCAAATCTGACTCGTGTTCTTCAAAATGAAATGCTGACATTATAAAATATATGACTTTTATATGGTGATAGGAGAGCAAAGAAAATTGGAAGTCATGAATATCTTTATAATGGAAGTCAATGGAGACAAGAACATTTTGACATAAAGAATCATCCACTACAGAAAAACTACTAATGCTTCAAATTAATTTTTGGCTCATCTTTGACACATCCAAGGCCCTAAAATCCACCAAAGCCCGAGCTCTCTACTGTTCATTATTATAAAGATAATGAGGTTTTTATGTTGTTCTTTAACACAAACCTCAAAGTTTTTGTTTTCAAACAGGCAAACAAAGGGTTAAAATCCCCAAATAAACAACATGTTTGGCAGTTTTGAGAAAGTGAGAAGTGATTCTTCAGATTGTGGAAAGATTTTGAAAAAAAGATGAAAGTATGTGTTTTTTATAGCAGTTTGAGAAGCGTGTACATTTTTATACACTAGGGTAACGAACGTATAGAAAATGCAAATCTCCAATATGTAAATCTCTCACTACAGAAAAACTACAATGCAGTCAAATCAATTTTTGGCTCATCTTTGACACAAATCGCAAGTCACATTGCACCAGCCCCCATGGCTCCTCCTGCAGGTGGTGGGTCCACAAGGACGGCCTCATGGTTCTAACCGGGCCTGTTGGTCTCTCATAAGGGGCAAAAAGTTAAGTTAACAAGCAATATACTTTGCTAATATATTCAGCCAAATCAGATTTTTAAATTAAACATTCGTCACTTTCAATTTCTTATTAGCTCTGTTCTACTGGGTGTTCTGCTTCAAATCTCCAAATCTAATTAAGTATCCAATTAATCACTCGCACAGTGAGGCACCCTGCTTCAATATTACAACCTCAAGCCCACGAACTCCCAGGAAAAAAAATCATGCAAGAGGATGGTTAATTACCCGGTGGCTGTTCTGGCACACACGGGCAGCGGTGAGGTAGTCTCTTGGCCGACCTTGTGCTTGTCCGGTCTAAACCAGATCCTGCGGTCCAGTAAGTCCTATTTGGCTCCCGAAGACCTGTGTGAGGCCAGAACACCAGCTGAGAGTGCAGGACGGAGCGGACCAAAAAGAGTGGGCATGGGCCACTGCATTTAGGATAATCCGATTTAACAGTTTGTTGTCATTGTACGATCCTCGAATCAGTCAATTCTCAGGCTCAAAGTGAAGGTGTCTCAATGTTGCTTCTCCATCAGAAACACTTGGATTGGTGTTTTTCCGATTCTGACGTAGATGCTCGATAGTGGCTTCATCCATGGGGCCGTCGAGGTGTCGGGGATGGACGGGAGGAGGCTCTTGAAGGGACAGAGGCGATTCGCAACCAACGAAATACACTGCCTGACCAAAAAAAAAAAAGCCCCCACCTGTTCTGATCTAGGTTTGTTGCAGTTGGTCAGGTATAGGTTTAGCAAAACTACGTGGCCAAAGAATAACGACCTGAACATCCTGAATGACCAGGTTGTCCCATCGATGGATTTCGTCCTCCCTGATGGCACGGGCATATTGCAAGATGAAGATGGCAGAATTCATCCGGCTCACATTGTGAAAGAGTGGTTCAGGGAGACATAATATATATATTTTTTTACAGATAGATTGGTCACAGATACCAGATCTTACCCTTTTGCAAATCTTTGGGACGTTCTGGAGAAGGCTTTGTGCAGTGGTCACATTCTTCCATCAACGCAAGATTTTGGTGAGCAATTACAGCAGTACTAAGTAACTTGTTAATAAATCCTTTCCGTAGTCCCACTGTGGGTAATATAAGTGTTAATGGGATGATTGGGGGGTCTTTCATCTCCCCTTGGTATCTTTTCTGCTACCGGGTCGGAGTCACCAATACACACTAATGGAATAACAAAGAAGCAGCTAACAGGCTAACGGGCAAAGCTAACTGCGGGCTAGCGCCACTTAAACAGTATTTACAGCCAAGTTTGAGTGAAAATTATCTCCATTGTGTAATTGGATTGTGGCACAATGTACAATATCCCTCTCTCCTTTTGTCTTTTCTGTCAGCGTAGTATTTACTCTCACGGACAATTAATGAGTAAAAAACCACAACATGCTACGACACCTGCAGTGGCGCTTATGGCCTCTAGGGGCATGAGTTACTTTGAAACAATGCATATGCGTTCTGTAATCAAAGCTCAACAAAATATCACAGCGTGTGACTTATATTTTTTTTGGTCAGGCAGTGTATAAAATAGTGATCAAAATGTGTTATAAATAATCACCAAGTAACCGCACAATACCCATGTTTTAACCTTTATTTTCACGATGACATCCAGGGCATGGTAGAGATTTCTGTTTAATGCTTCTGGCACTTGTTGTACATGCCTCCATCAAAGTAAGGGTTGGAGTTGATTTAAATGCATCATAATGTTGTACTTTTATATTTACATAATCTGTTTTACTGTATATAAAGCTCCACAAGTTGTCTATCTGCATGAAAGCGTTTGCTCGGGAAATGAACTTGAATGTTTCAACGTGGGGAAAGTGTGGATGATTGCTCCTATGAATTAAGATAAATGTAACACTTCATCCATAAACACAACAGTTTATAATCTAATGAATATTAAATTACGAAATAAAGCAGGTTGTAGGACCAGCAGACTCTTTCAAATGTCAGAAGTGAGGAATGGGGAACGTAGCATAGGATACATTATTCATTGTACAAGTAAGGCCGTCAGAATGAGGCTCTTTGATGGCAGACCAAGACTGTTTAAGGCACATCAGAGGAACAGAGGGGAGTGAGACAGAAACGAACCTGAACGAGTTTTTACTGAAGTTCAAACGATCACGGCAGATGCGTGCTGTGTTAGGCTTAGTTAGAAACTACTTTTGCTCTGAGATGAAAGACGTACAAAAGGCAGTGTTATAAAAGAATATAACGCAAAATGCAATGATACGCATTAGATTTGATTTAGATGAAAAGTTATGAAAATTCCTTTTAGATTATTATTAGTTGCACTTTGCTGTGGCTACTTTAATCGTTTTACAACAACTTAATACATTGACTCCTTTCTCCTACCAGAGCTGAATGTGGTGAACGTTGTATTGAACTTATCGCCTTTGCTCTACAAGTTGTAAAATACGTACGTACAGCTTTTTTTCTAAAGTACTAAAAGTAAAGTTTGTTCTTAGTAGAATTCTTACACCATGTATCTACCTCCCACTCTGCTTCCTTCTATATTTAGGCCCAATCTCGATTCTTTAAAAAAAAAAAAAATTGTTTTATTTATTTGAGCAACAGATGCATACAGGTATGATACACATGTTAAATACAGAAATTTATAACAACATAAGTATTTGTGTTGCTCAAAGGGGGTAGGAAGAAGTTAGTAATAACTTATGAGGCCCTACCCCTCCTTTCAGTTGACTTACACACTTAAAACTCTTTTCTACCCCTTCTCCTTGCCCTACACCTTGAAACCGAGGGCTAAGGGCGAGGGTTGAAAAGACCGCCCAATGAAAAAGTCCTCTATTTGACTGCATTTTACAACTAACACAGGTGATTAAGGTTATGTGAGTTTGGAATGGAATCTTATTTGTAGGACTATATATATATATATATATATATATATATATATATATATATATATATATATATATAGTACTACAAATATTTTGTAGGACTATTGATACAGATTTTTATCTATTTCTGCTTCATCCGGCGCTACTTCTCCTTCCCCCTGTCCGTGTGTTGCTGCTTCTACCGCCGGGTCGCTGTGGCTGCAGCCCGTTAGCCAGAGCTGCGAAAGATCAGCTGATCCGCTCATGGTGCACTCATAACGGGACAGGCAGAGGTAGACCCGCTCACAGTGCGCTCAGGGCGGGGACGGGCAGAGGTAGACCCGCTCACAGGGGTAGAATTGAGATTGGGCCTTAGTCTTCTGTACAGTCTCTTTAACCATGTGGATGTTTTCAGGCATTTGCACCGGTCTGTCTGTGGCTTTGCACCAAGAGCCCATTTCTACGACAGATGCGACTTCTTCAGGTGTTCTTGGTTCCCTGTTAGTTCCTGGTGGCCTAAGGTCAAAGATCACCGCCGCTCTCTCTCTCTCATGTGTGTTAATTAACGTTCAATGCAGTGGCTGGCACAGCTGCTCAAGGGAACAGATCTGCAGGGCTTTGAAATCCACAAGCTTAAACATTTGGTTTAATCACGTGAAATTATATGACTGTTTATGTGTTTATGAATGGAATATCATGTTTGAATTAGATTACGACGGCTCAAACTTACATATATAAAAGAAAAATGCAATAAAAGGATTCTCAAGAGACATTCAGCGAAGTTCACATTGTACACTAATTGCTTTCTGTGCATCTAGAAAAAAGACACCACGGATATTATATTCTATTGTATTGTATTAGCGCCTTGAAGTGAGATCATACATGGATATACTTACTTAACCAAAGAGGCAGCCTTTTGTTATATTTGTTCCTGTGTTCCTGTTTGTACAGGATTCAGGGCAGAGCACGTTAATGAACATGAGGCACGCCCATTCAAACATGCCAGATTGTAGCCATGAGCTAATGTCCGTCTGTTGTCCGTTTTCATTCACACTCTCATTCATACATCATGCGTACATGAACACGGGAACGGAAGTACCGGAAGTACCGAATTAAACCACTAACCTTTGGATTAGACATATACTGCCTGACCAACAAAAATAAAAGATGACCAGCTCTAATATTTTGCTGGACTGCCTTTAGCTTTGATTACAGTACACATTGTTGCTGTGGCATTGTTTCAACAAGCTTCTGCAATGTCAAAACATTCAGTGTTTCATACATTTGTTTCACCAAGATCTTGTATTGATGATGGGAGAGCGTGACCACTGCACAAAGCCTTCTCCAGCACTAAGATTCTCAATGGGGTTACGATCCGGACTGATTATGTCTTTTTCACAATGTGAGCCTGATGAATCCTGGGAATATGTCCGTGCCATCATGGAAAGGTAAGCTTTATTTCTCATTATACATCAACTTCACAATGAAATGTGTCCTCTGCATTTGACCCATCCCTTGTCGCCACTGGACGAGCCGTAGGGAGTAGTGGGCAGCAGCAGCAGACCCATCTCGAGATGTGGAGCCAGGCTGGTGGTCAGAAACACCTGGCTGGAGGATTCACCTATTGCACATGTTTTAGTGGTAGGGGAAACCAGAGTACCTGGAGGAAACCTGCACAGACACGGGGAGAACATGCTTTCCAGCTCCACACAGGAGGAGCGTTAAGCGAAGAGGAAGCGCAATGATTTGAAATGTGAGAACAGATGCAAAGTGGAAATCACAATCTTTCTGGTTGAATACAGTATATGCTTACAGCTTCCTTTGGAGTATTCAAACACAGTCTAATGCTGCAGGATGGCCTAGTAGTTAGATCATTGCACACATGCCCTCCACTGTGCCTGACTCAAAGTCGTAAAATAAATGTTTGGCTCCAACAATTTGCTGAATGTTTGCCCCGCTCTTTTCCACAATGCTTACTGTTCTATCCAATAGAGAAAAATATATTTAAAAATAATCAATTGGTTCTTTACTGCGATTCAGGGTAGTGGCAAACACATCTTTGTCAGGCTGTAGTGCTTCTTAGCAGTGCTGGGAGGGAACGTAGGGGACATGCAAATTTGACTTGAAAACACAAGGCATATAACTACTAGAGCCCCCTTAGGAGTATATACGAAACTCCCTTATATACGCATTTTGCTCAGAAAGTGTCTTTAGCCGTGGAATTACTCAGGGGGAATAAGCAGCACATTTTGACACCTTTTAGCAGCAGTCCCAGTAAAGTTAAGTTTGGATTTGACAGATTTGATGGAAGTGTCACCGCACACTGTTGATGCTGCCAGACAACAAACTGCAAACGGGACGGAAATAGACTTCTTCAACTGTGATTTCTTTATTTAGGACTTGAGTAAGATTTGATTACGCCTCAGTCAGCTGTGACGACCATTCATCTGCTCCTCTCTGATTCACACACAACGCAAGTCTACCTCCGGCAACTATCCCCTGCGTTTGGAAACACCAGATCGGGGCCCTGTATCTTTTAACTGTGCCATAAACGCACACGCTAAAATCCAGCTTGATTTAATTCAATAGTTCCACAGATATCCATTAGAAATCAGGAAACAGGGTCAAATGGCTGCTCACATGAGGCCATTAGTGGCTTTGATCAATATTATGCAAAACAACGTGACATGCACCCACACCGGTCCGTCTCCGTTCTTTATCTCTCCCCCTGTAGCTATCTGGACCTATGCCCCATATACACCTTGATTTACACAGACTAATGAGGCAAAGGCATGGCTATTTAACTGGCGGGAGTCTCTCGGACACACTCCCCTGGACAGCCGGCATATTTCAATCCAGCGTACAAGCCGCACACGCAAGCAATGAATGTCCACGGCTCAATTATACTCGCAAATACCCACATAAATCACGCTCCCCGCAAGCACGGGGGGGGGAGCGCTGCGTAGTGAGAGACCGAATAAGGCGCAAGAGGTTGGCTTCGACATTTCTCTCAATCTTTGCCCGCCCGCTTCGCCGCTACGCAAGATTAATCTAGGCGTTTGGATGCAGGTGACTAACGCGGGCTTCGTCATGGGAAGAAGCGGAAAGACGACGACGTAGGCTCAGACGCACATGGGATGAGATGGGCTGGATATATATCGGCTTCAAGTGCAGGGAAGCGCCCGCGGTGTGGAGGGGATTATGTGATCAACAGGTAGGGTTTACTGTGATTTGCGGAAAAGGGAGGATATGGCTGGGGTGAATAAACTCGTAACTCGAGAAATGGGAACATGCTTGATTTGATGGAAACACCCACAGAGTTGTATTGACGTCACGGGCATTAAGATGAAGCCGATATACGAGACATAACAAAGATACAGCACTTGTGAAGTTGCATATCGCTATTTTATGGCCTTGGAAATTCAAGTTTCCGTCGATCAAACATATTGGCAGAATGAAAATGTCATGCTCACTAAAATGTGCTTTTTGATTGCAGTATCGGTTTCATTGGAAATAATTCAACTTCCCAACTAGATGTAAACCAACACAGTCCTTCCTGATGAAATGAACTTAAAGAAATCATTGCTAAGGTGCCCAAAAGCAGGTTTATAGCAGCATTATGTCCACTTTAATGGTTAACAGTCATGTGCAGCATAAAAACACATGACCTACTAAATTAAGGGGGGGGGGGGGGGGGGGACTAGACAGGAAATTGCTGCCTTAAGGAACGCTTTAACCCGGGTCTGTGAGTGCGGTGATGGTGGTGGGCGCCACATCCCAACATGGGCCAAGTTATCGCGGAGGAATAATGAGCGGGTCAGATGAGTAAGTATCCACCTGGTTAGGAGATCGGAGACGGAGATGGGGCTTCTCTCACTAACACAAGCGTTTAGTGTAATTAGATTTCCAGCGGAGAAAAGTGCTGCGATCTTAAATCCCGTCGACGTCCTGCGTGTTATGCGAAGGTACAGAAGGGAAAATCAGTCAGGTCGACGTCGGAAAGCTAATTGGGGATACAACTGTTATTGCGACTTCACGCTTTGAAGATGTCTCTGGTGGTTGACCTTTATGACTTAATGTGGCGTTGCCTCTAGGGGGAGCAGCAAGACCTACATTTAAGTGTTGTTGCTCTGAATGGTTGTCACTCTATTGCTCACTCTATAAAAAATAAATAAATAAATAAATAATTTAAAAAAATCTGTTGAGAGGGACCCACCCAACGGGATCATAAACATCGTCTTTAAATGTCTGTGTAAGTTCTCAGTCGTACAGGAGTTGTCCATCTTCAATGAAGGTACTTGAGTCATCTTCTGTACTCAGTAGTTGAGGTCTTCGAACGTTTCGCCTCTCATCCAAAAGGCTTCGTCAGCGACAAAAGTCCCGCTCAGCCCGCAGCTTAAGATATAGACCAACAGGGAGGAGTTAGGGTTGGCCCGGCTCCTCCCCTCTAATCACAGCTGCTCTCACCTGTGGGTAAACACCTTTGAAGTAGAGCGTCTCTAACGATCTTCTCACCTCAGTATCGGTCAGTCCTGTCTGGCTAATGTTTGTTCACTGGAGAATAAAACAGATGAACTGCTAAGCTCTCCCCAGTAGATGGTGAAAGACTGCTGTGGAGGGAGCTGCACAAGGGGAAGAGGAAGGAGGAGGTGGAGGAGCTGACCAGTGCAGGACACCACGCTCTGAAACAGGGACAAACCCAGGAGGTGCTGTACAGTTTCAGAGGATCAGAGGAGACTGAAGGCAGCCAGCCGGGTTTCCTCCAGGTCTACTCTGCTTTCAAAAACACGCTGGTCAGGTTGACCCACAGTGGCGGCAGGGCTCAGTCGCAGTGGCTCAGGACTAACACCTGAACGCATTTTCTTTGTATGCTTGTACAATTACAAATAAAGCACTTACTTACTTACTTACACTTACTTAAAGGTTTTTTTTTTTCTGTGCGAGTCAAAGCTTATTTTACTTAAGGTCAATGTTAGGATGTCTGTATCTGTACAATTTTCATATTTGTAGTGGTTTGTTTGAACCTGAACCTTTAGCAAATTTACATATTTAACTTTTTTGGCAGTAAAATTCCTTTGAAATTAAAACAATGGTGCTCAAGTTTTGTAAATGTCACGCCACTTAGACGCTTCGGTGAATGAAGGAGGTCTAAACCCACATTCCACACTTGCATATTCTACTTTAAAGTGCAACTAAAGACCAAGCCAACTTTTTTCTTCTGCAGATAAACTGTATATCTGATGATTTTAGATGATATTATCTGCTATCCCCACTTATCGTTTTATTGTAGCCAAGAATAATTTATTTTGCCCTTATGGTTTCAAACCCTTTAAAAGTGTGTGTGTACTGCCCCCTCATGGCTAAAAACTAAATGGGATTTGGATTTTCTTTTTTTGGTGGGGGTTTGTGTAAAAGTGGAGGTGCACGTCATGAGCACACGCCGATCGGATTGGCGGCTCATTCCTCCGGTCATGCCCAGCGAAGGAGGAAGCGGAAGTGTAGGTTTTCTGCATTCGTTCTGTATTCTGTATAAGTGTGTCATTAGCACTTAGCGCAACGTAAGCTACTCGGCTGCGCAGTGCGAGAATGTTCCGTTTATTTGACGCAGTTTGCGGTGGTTTCCCCCACAGTCCACCGAGCCGACCCACTGCGGCGGCCATTTCAAACAGCAAATGTGGACGGAGATTTGCCTTTAGTGCCACTTAGAGATTGTAGCATTGTTGCTTCATTCGGGCAGTTTTGAGTTACCTTTCTAACCTTGGTCGGTTCTTCTTGCTGAAATGCTCCGATCAGTATTTCCATAGCATGCTGCTAGCTAAAAATGCTAAATTTGTTCCTTGTTTTTATGTCATGTTAAATCTCCCTGCTACCAGCAGAGTGCGCTCCGAGCAACACATGAGATCCTGTTTGTGGTTGCAGAGATGTTAAAGCCATCACGGTGTCAAACCATTTGAAACATGACAAAATGCCATTGCTGTAGTAACTACATATAGCCACTAGTCTCCCATTAGAAATCATTGCACTTAAGACACGTTAAAAACAACTTTAGAGCCCGGTGCCTAATTTTTTGTATTTATTTTTTACTTTCTACAGCTAGATATTCCTCCCGTGGTAACGCTGGGTTAGGCACCATAAAAGGGACCAGGCTGGTTTTCATAGGGTCCATTTTAGAAATCTTGCATTATTATTGGGGGCCGGACTTTGAATGACAGGCCATTAGCATGAGAGTTAATGGTGCGGGGGCGCGGCTACGACCGAACTCCACGCCCCCGTGAGTCTACAGTGACGATCCCGCTGTTTTGCCCTTTTTAGGAACCTGCTCCGTCACAGCAGGGGAGGAGGAGTCTGTGAATCCGCCATGACGTCCCCTTCGAACGTGGTCATTGTGGTAAACGGGGAGGAGTGAGGAATGACGGCCTATTAATAATATGTCTAATCCCTGCTCTTTATAAGGTTTAGGTAAGGGCCATTATTTGCAGAAGAGTGATTCACTTTTTCATTAGTACATTGAATTAGATCAGAAGAAATATAGTCACAATTCCTCTTTTCAGAAAGGAAATGTAAAATGACATCTGCTCTTTTCTTATGAGTCATCCCATGCAAAAAAATAAATCTCTGCTTTGCCAACAAGTAAATGTGAATGTGGCGGTAATGCAGCAGGTATCCGGATCTCTCTGCTTCCTGTTTTTCCTGCCCACTGCCGCGGTGAGAAAGGGACTGGGGTATGGGTGTCGGCGAACACTGAGGAGAGAGAGAGGAATAGCGGGAGGGAGGGGGGACAGCCCAAAACCCAGGGATGACTCACCGATCAACACAGAGAGATATTTTGAAGGAACTTTTACGTTGCCAAAATGTGCGCCCGCGCCAAGTCATGGAAGCCTTTGAAGTTGATTCCTGAGTGGGGAAGTGTGAATCTTCGAATTTGAAGTTTGAAAAGATCTAATCCAATTTATTCAATAGCTGTTAGGAAGCCAAGCCTTGTGTTTTATAGGCAGAACACTCATAAGCTAATGGACCGATAATGTAGCGCTGTCGATCAACTGAACCGTTTGCAATAATTATGCAAAGACAAAAAAACGATTGCAAAAAAATAGAAAAATCGGCATCTCACTTTTACTTTCTTTTGTTTCAGAATCTTTTGAACATGGGCCTCTTGCACTTAGGGGGTCATTTACCAAGGCCGGTTCTAAATAGCGGGTGCAAGCTGAATGGCACTTACTCTACCATTTGATGTTTGCCTGTATTACAGTATCAGGTCCACAAATCTGATGTAAACAATACCATGCTGCGAGAGTAAAAAACGGATAAATGAGTCTGCTGCTGATCCACTTTTGCACATGCGCTTTTACCATAAATGACCCCCTTAGAGGAGATGCTGTTGTAGACTTTTCTTTAATGATATAGAGGGGAAACTGGAGCACCCAGAGGAAACTATGCAAATACGGGGAGAAACTTCACACATGACCCAGGAATCAAATCCAGGATCTTGATAGAATATTTTCTTGAATTCTTGAAGTTAAAGGCACACTGCGTAACATTTTGGACTATACTGTTTCAAAACATGCTCCTAATGACCAGCTCGGCACAGAAAATGCTATTTCTGCAGTTTGCAATGAAATAATGGATTTGGACGAGGACCTAAACTGTTTAAATCTCAAGTTCTGCTGACTTTAGTCAACATCACCATGGAGACGAGCTGGAGACCAACCCACTCCCGGTAAAGTTAGTCATGTCTTAGGAAACGCAGGCCGCACACAGCAAAAGCTCATGTTTGTTTGTACATTTATGAGGTATTTTTCAATGATGAAAATATCTGTCATAAAATAAATGCTTGTATTTCAATTCTATTTATTGGGTAAAATTCTACATGGTGTGGCTTTAAGAGTTGTTTTATGCCATGAGATCTTTTTCAGTATAAATATTGTGCTATAGTATAAAAGAACAAAGAGCACCTGATTGTAGGTTTTAGCCGTGAGCGAGGTCATGTTCATAGAGTACACATTTTAATATGAGAGACACATTTTAAACATTTAAAAGATGAGAGATAAGAGAGAACTTTATTGATCTTATAATGGAGAAATGTACTTGTTACAGCTGTTGAATAACGAATATTAAAACACCGTGGTGAAGTTAGTTTCACGTTGGACGTTGGATATTCGGCTCCAGCACTTACGGTGGGAGGAGCCTTTAACTGCGTCCCACCCGCTCAGTCAGGGTTTAGGCAGGAACACGCTGAATGCCCCGCTATGATCTCCGGTCGTTCGAATTTAGGGACCGTCAATGAATTACTATCAAAAAATGTACGTCTCATGAAAAGAAAAAGAAAATGCTTTAATAAAAACAAATACAACTACGGGAGAAAAAACAAAAAAAAACAAATGTCATGTGCAGGTGTATTTAATGTTATTAATTGTTATTTTATTACATTTTACAACCATTTTTGAATAGGCTATAAATATATATGTCAATAGCTTTGGGGCCATGTGACCCACACACCCCAATCTAATTTATAATAGTAGTTCTAGTCTTAGGCTACCACATACACCTTTTTGTTTACCCATTTGGGAGTTTTACCATTTTTGAAAAATCAAAATGTGCCAAAATCAGCCAAAATCCACCATTTTTGCTCAATGGCTTTTGGGCCATGTGACCCAGACACCCCAATCTAATTTATAATAGTTGTTCTAGTCCTAGGCTACAACATACACCTTTTTGTTTATCCATTTGGGAGTTTTACCTTTTTTGAAAAATCAAAATGTGCCAAAATCTGCCAAAATCCACCATTTCTGTTCAATGGCTTTTGGGCCATGTGACCCAGACACCCCAATCTAATTTATAATAGTTGTTCTAGTCCTAGGCTACAACATACACCTTTTTGTTTCAATTTTTGGGAGTTTTGCCATTTTTGAAAAATCAAAATGTGCCAAAATCAGCCAAAATCCACTATTTCTGTTCAATAGCTTTAGGGCCATGTGACCCAGACACCCCAATCTAATTTATAATAGTTGATCTAGTCATAGGCTACAACATACACCTTTTTGTTTATCCATTTGGGAGTTTTACCTTTTTTGAAAAATCAAAATGTGCCAAAATCAGCCAAAATCCACCATTTCTGTTCAATGGCTTTTGGGCCATGTGACCCAGACACCTCAATCTAATTTATAATAGTAGTTCTCGTCATAGGCTACCACATACACTTTTTTGTTTACCCTTATTTGGGGTTTACATT
This sequence comes from Proterorhinus semilunaris, assembly GCA_021464625.1. Lineage (NCBI taxonomy): Eukaryota > Metazoa > Chordata > Actinopteri > Gobiiformes > Gobiidae > Proterorhinus > Proterorhinus semilunaris. The sequence goes on along the minus strand of CM038358.1, from coordinate 24,034,751 downwards.
TTTTGAAAAATCAAAATGTGCCAAAATTGGCCAAAATCCACCATTTCTGTTCAATGGCTTTTGGGCCATGTGACCCAGACACCCCAGTCCAGTTTATAATAGTTGTTCTAGTCCTAGGCTACAACATACATCTTTTTGTTTACCCTTATTTGGGGTTTACATTTTTTGAAAAATCAAAATGTGCCAAAATCAACCAAAATCCACCATTTCTGTTCAATGGCTTTTGGGCCATGTGACCCAGACACCCAATCTAATTTATAATAGTTGTTCTAGTCCTAGGCTACAACATACACCTTTTTGTTTCAATTTTTGGGAGTTTTGCCATTTTTGAAAAATCAAAATGTGCCAAAATCAGCCAAAATCCACCATTTCTGTTCAATAGCTTTAGGGCCATGTGACCCAGACACCCCAATCTAATTTATAATAGTTGATCTAGTCCTAGGCTACAACATACACCTTTTTGTTTATCCATTTGGGAGTTTTACCTTTTTTGAAAAATCAAAATGTGCCAAAATCAGCCAAAATCCACCATTTCTGTTCAATGGCTTTTGGGCCATGTGACCCAGACACCCCAATCTAATTTATAATAGTAGTTCTAGTCATAGGCTACCACATACACTTTTTTGTTTACCCTTATTTGGGGTTTACATTTTTTGAAAAATCAAAATGTGCCAAAATTGGCCAAAATCCACCATTTCTGTTCAATGGCTTTTGGGCCATGTGACCCAGACACCCCAGTCCAGTTTATAATAGTTGTTCTAGTCCTAGGCTACAACATACACCTTTTTGTTTCAATTTTTGGGAGTTTTGCCATTTTTGAAAAATCAAAATGTGCCAAAATCAGCCAAAATCCACCATTTCTGTTCAATAGCTTTAGGGCCATGTGACCCAGACACCCCAGTCCAGTTTATAATAGTTGTTCTAGTCCTAGGCTACAACATACATCTTTTTGTTTACCCTTATTTGGGGTTTACATTTTTTGAAAAATCAAAATGTGCCAAAATCAACCAAAATCCACCATTTCTGTTCAATGGCTTTTGGGCCATGTGACCCAGACACCCAATCTAATTTATAATAGTTGTTCTAGTCCTAGGCTACAACATACACCTTTTTGTTTCAATTTTTGGGAGTTTTGCCATTTTTGAAAAATCAAAATGTGCCAAAATCAGCCAAAATCCACCATTTCTGTTCAATAGCTTTAGGGCCATGTGACCCAGACACCCCAATCTAATTTATAATAGTTGATCTAGTCCTAGGCTACAACATACACCTTTTTGTTTATCCATTTGGGAGTTTTACCTTTTTTGAAAAATCAAAATGTGCCAAAATCAGCCAAAATCCACCATTTCTGTTCAATGGCTTTTGGGCCATGTGACCCAGACACCCCAGTCCAGTTTATAATAGTTGTTCTAGTCCTAGGCTACAACATACACCTTTTTGTTTATCCATTTGGGAGTTTTACCTTTTTTGAAAAATCAAAATGTGCCAAAATCAGCCAAAATCCACCATTTCTGTTCAATGGCTTTTGGGCCATGTGACCCAGACACCCCAATCTAATTTATAATAGTAGTTCTAGTCATAGGCTACCACATACACTTTTTTGTTTACCCTTATTTGGGGTTTACATTTTTTGAAAAATCAAAATGTGCCAAAATTGGCCAAAATCCACCATTTCTGTTCAATGGCTTTTGGGCCATGTGACCCAGACACCCCAGTCCAGTTTATAATAGTTGTTCTAGTCCTAGGCTACAACATACATCTTTTTGTTTACCCTTATTTGGGGTTTACATTTTTTGAAAAATCAAAATGTGCCAAAATCAACCAAAATCCACCATTTCTGTTCAATGGCTTTTGGGCCATGTGACCCAGACACCCCAATCTAATTTATAATAGTTGTTCTAGTCCTAGGCTACAACATACACCTTTTTGTTTCAATTTTTGGGAGTTTTGCCATTTTTGAAAAATCAAAATGTGCCAAAATCAGCCAAAATCCACCATTTCTGTTCAATGGCTTTTGGGCCATGTGACCCAGACACCCCAATCTAATTTATAATAGTTGATCTAGTCCTAGGCTACAACATACACCTTTTTGTTTATCCATTTGGGAGTTTTACATTTTTTGAAAAATCAAAATGTGCCAAAATCAACCAAAATCCACCATTTCTGTTCAATGGCTTTTGGGCCATGTGACCCAGACACCCCAATCTAATTTATAATAGTTGTTCTAGTCCTAGGCTACAACATACACCTTTTTGTTTCAATTTTTGGGAGTTTTGCCATTTTTGAAAAATCAAAATGTGCCAAAATCAGCCAAAATCCACCATTTCTGTTCAATAGCTTTAGGGCCATGTGACCCAGACACCCCAATCTAATTTATAATAGTAGTTCTAGTCATAGGCTACCACATACACTTTTTTGTTTACCCTTATTTGGGGTTTACATTTTTTGAAAAATCAAAATGTGCCAAAATTGGCCAAAATCCACCATTTCTGTTCAATGGCTTTAGGGCCATGTGACCCAGACACCCCAATCTAATGTGTAATAGTTGTTCTAGTCCTAGGCCACACACACCTTTGTTTTTCACTGTTCCAGTACCAACAGCCACAATAGGACAATATTTTAAATTTGCTTCCTTTTGTCACTTCTGACCTCCAGATGATGTAACTGATAGGACTGGGTACTGTTAAACACTACCATGTAAAAATAAAAATCCAGATTCGGCTAATGTCAACAAATTAATACCAAAAACTATTCTTTTGAAAGCACATTTTAAGACCTTGTGTAGTTGAGACTGCACTAGATTAAGTTGTTTCAGGTAAAATAAATAAAAATATTCCAAAAGACTGAATAAATGACAATTATTTATCTTTTTCATGATTTAATACTGAGGAGCTCAGTTACCCGGGAGGAGCTCGGACTCGAGTCGCTACTCCTCCACGTCGAAAGGAGCCAGCTGAGGTGGCTAGGGCATCTGTACCGGATGCCTCCTGGTCCAGGCATGTCCTATTGGGAGGAGGCCTCGTGGAAGGCCCAGGACACGCTGGTGGGACTATGTCTCCGAGCTGGCCTGGTGTCGCCTCGGGGTCCCCCCAGAACAGCTGGAAGAGGTGTGCGTGGATCGGGAAGTCTGGGAATCTCTGCTGAGACTGCTGCCCCCGCGACCCGGCCCCAGATAAAGCGGAAGAAAATGGATGGATGGATGGATGGATGATTTAATACTTCAAATATTAAAATCGTCTTTAAATTACTTGACTGTAGAATATTTACGTATTTTTGAGTGGATTGACTAGATTAAACATTGACTACCTTCATGTAGATTTGTCATATTCCATTTGATATATCCTATAATAATCTTGCTTTAAATATGAAAATAAAACTGCCAAAAAAGTAAAGACCAATGTTCTTACCACATTAGCAAATAAATGTACTTGAAATGAGAAGAAATCTATAGAAAGAGAATAATAGATTTATTTATAGTCTCTTTCACATAGTCAATAAGCGCTTTACATGGTTCAATTTACATTCACTCCGAACTCGATTGTGGCAGCTTACCTGAGGCAGACTGACCAAAATATTATCAACAAGTCAAAAACTACTCAGAACATGTGAAATAATCTTAATAACCTAGGTGAGCTACTACATCTTAAGTTGTCATAACAGCTAATATTTAGATAATTACGTTGAATTTTGGTCATTCAAACTCATGTAGATGTTTACTTTTTAGTGTTGATGAAAAATAATTTACTTTAAAGACACGAGATGCAAGTTGTCATTTTTATACTCACTACTGCCACCTCAGGTCTTACGTGTAACAGCATTATATATATTAAGCTTGTGCCTAAATGGTGGATTTTGCCTGATTTTGGCACATTTTAATTTTTCAAAAATGGCAAAACTCCCAATTTTTGGGAGTTTTTACAACAAAAAGGTGTATGTGGTAGCCTATAACTAGAACTACTATTATACATTGGATTGGGGTGTCTGGGTCACATGGCCCAAAAGCCATTGAACAGAAATGGTGGATTTTGGCTGATTTTGGCACATTTTGATTTTTCAAAAATTGTAAACCCCAAATAAGGGTAAACAAAAAGGTGTATGTGGTAGCCTATGACGAGAACAACTATTATAAATTAGATTGGGGTGTCTGGGTCACATGGCCCAAAAGCCATTGAACAGAAATGGTGGATTTTGGCTGATTTTAGCCCATTTTGATTTTTCAAAAAATGGTAAAACTCCCAAAAATTGAAAAGAAAAAGGATGTATGTTGTAGCCTTGGACTAGAACTACTATTATAAATTAGATCGGGGTGTCTGGGTCACATGGCCCAAAAGCAATTGAACAGAAATGGTGGATTTTGTCTAATTTTGGCACATTTTGATTTTTCAAAAATTGTAAACCCCAAATAAGGGTAAACAAAAAGGTGTATGTGGTAGCCTAGGACTAGAACTACTATTATAAATTAGACTGGGGTGTCTGGGTCACATGGCCCAAAGGCCATTGAACAGAAATGGTGGATTTTGTCTAATTTTGGCACATTTTGATTTTTCAAAAATTGTAAACCCCAAATAAGGGTAAACAAAAAGGTGTATGTGGTAGCCTAGGACTAGAACTACTATTATAAATTAGACTGGGGTGTCTGGGTCACATGGCCCAAAAGCCATTGAACAGAAATGGTGGATTTTGGCCGATTTTGGCACATTTTGATTTTTCAAAAAAGGTAAAACTCCCAAATGGATAAACAAAAAGGTGTATGTTGTAGCCTAGGACTAGATCAACTATTATAAATTAGATTGGGGTGTCTGGGTCACATGGCCCAAAAGCCATTGAACAGAAATGGTGGATTTTGTCTAATTTTGGCACATTTTGATTTTTCAAAAATTGTAAACCCCAAATAAGGGTAAACAAAAAGGTGTATGTGGTAGCCTATGACGAGAACAACTATTATAAATTAGATTGGGGTGTCTGGGTCACATGGCCCAAAAGCCATTGAACAGAAATGGTGGATTTTGGCTGATTTTAGCCCATTTTGATTTTTCAAAAATGGCAAAACTCCCAAAAATTGAAACAAAGGTGTATGTTGTAGCCTAGGACTAGAACTACTATTATAAATTAGATCCGGGTGTCTGGGTCACATGGCCCAAAAGCAATTGAACAGAAATGGTGGATTTTGTCTAATTTTGGCACATTTTGATTTTTCAAAAATTGTAAACCCCAAATAAGGGTAAACAAAAAGGTGTATGTGGTAGCCTAGGACTAGAACTACTATTATAAATTAGACTGGGGTGTCTGGGTCACATGGCCCAAAAGCCATTGAACAGAAATGGTGGATTTTGGCTGATTTTGGCACATTTTGATTTTTCAAAAATGGCAAAACTCCCAAAAATTGAAACAAAGGTGTATGTTGTAGCCTAGGACTAGAACTACTATTATAAATTAGATCCGGGTGTCTGGGTCACATGGCCCAAAAGCAATTGAACAGAAATGGTGGATTTTGTCTAATTTTGGCACATTTTGATTTTTCAAAAATTGTAAACCCCAAATAAGGGTAAACAAAAAGGTGTATGTGGTAGCCTAGGACTAGAACTACTATTATAAATTAGACTGGGGTGTCTGGGTCACATGGCCCAAAAGCCATTGAACAGAAATGGTGGATTTTGGCTGATTTTGGCACATTTTGATTTTTCAAAAATGGCAAAACTCCCAAAAATTGAAACAAAGGTGTATGTTGTAGCCTAGGACTAGAACTACTATTATAAATTAGATCCGGGTGTCTGGGTCACATGGCCCAAAAGCAATTGAACAGAAATGGTGGATTTTGTCTAATTTTGGCACATTTTGATTTTTCAAAAATTGTAAACCCCAAATAAGGGTAAACAAAAAGGTGTATGTGGTAGCCTAGGACTAGAACTACTATTATAAATTAGACTGGGGTGTCTGGGTCACATGGCCCAAAAGCCATTGAACAGAAATGGTGGATTTTGGCTGATTTTGGCACATTTTGATTTTTCAAAAAAGGTAAAACTCCCAAATGGATAAACAAAAAGGTGTATGTTGTAGCCTAGGACTAGATCAACTATTATAAATTAGATTGGGGTGTCTGGGTCACATGGCCCTAAAGCTATTGAACAGAAATGGTGGATTTTGGCACATTTGGATTTTTCAAAAATTGTAAACCCCAAATAAGGGTAAACAAAAAGGTGTATGTGGTAGCCTGTGACTAGAACTACTATTATAAATTAGATTGGGGTGCCTGGGTCACATGGCCCAAAAGCCATTGAACAGAAATGGTGGATTTTGTCTAATTTTGGCACATTTTGATTTTTCAAAAATTGTAAACCCCAAATAAGGGTAAACAAAAAGGTGTATGTGGTAGCCTATGACGAGAACTACTATTATAAATTAGATTGGGGTGTCTGGGTCACATGGCCCAAAAGCTATTGAACATAAATGGTGGATTTTGGCTGATTTTAGCCCATTTTGATTTTTCCTAAAATGGTAAAACTTCCAAAAATTGAAACAAAAAGGTGTATGTTGTAGCCTAGGACTAGAACAACTATTATAAATTAGATTGGGGTGTCTGGGTCACATGGCCCAAAAGCCATTGAGCAAAAATGGTGGATTTTGGCTGATTTTGGCACATTTTGATTTTTCAAAAATGGTAAAACTCCCAAATGGGTAAACAAAAAGGTGTATGTGGTAGCCTAAGACTAGAACTACTATTATAAATTAGATTGGGGTGTGTGGGTCACATGGCCCCAAAGCTATTGACATATATATTTATAGCCTATTCAAAAATGGTTGTAAAATGTAATAAAATAACAATTAATAACATTAAATAAACCTGCACATGGCATTTGTTTTTGTTTTTTCTCCCGTAGTTGTATTTGTTTTTATTAAAGCATTTTTTCTTTTTCTTTTCATGAGACGTACATGTTTTAAACCAATGCGTTTATATGAGATAGTAATTCATTGACGGTCCCTAAATTCGAACGCCCAGAGATCATAGCGGGGCATTCAGCGTGTTCCTGCCTAAACCCTGACTGAGCGGGTGGGACGCAGTTAAAGGCTCCTCCCGCCGTAAGTGCTGGAGCCGAATATCCAACGTCCAACGTGAAACTAACTTCACCACGGTTATTAAAACCCCTTCCTTCTTTTCATTAGTCACACCAATCAAGGACAAAGTTATTTCAAGAAAATGTAACTTATTTGAAGATTACTTTTCGTAGTGGGAGGCAAGAATCACTATAACACCCAAATCTGGCCTGTAACGTACCAAATTAATTTCCTTTACCTTTTAATCACCAACATGATTCTTAAATTGTGCTACCACCACCATACACACCTGTACTGTGTTTTTTATTTTTCATTTTTTTGCATCAAAGCTGTTTAGTAACCAATCATTGAGTTGTGCAAATCATAATTTTGCTAATTCCAGTTCCTGGTGGATCTGTTCAGTTGTTCAGAAATCCTCTTAAACTCATAATGAAGCTCATTAGTGGAGCTGTATTCTTTCCTCTGCAGCAGCTCACACTGTACAGCGCTAACAAGCTTCCACCACGCTCACAGAGGATGGTCTTAATATAGAATAGAAAACAACCAACAGGGTATTTTACTGTTGAGGAGGAAGTTTACTCTGGACGGTGGACATGCTGGTATGATGACAGATTCATGTAACTAACTTATTACCCTGTTCTTGTTTTCTCTTAAAGAAAAACAGCCGTTTTCCTGTGTTGTCGCTGTACACAATAAAATAGTACCGCTACGACGGCGGTTACTTTTTCCCTATTTAACATTACCTTTAATTGACAACACCGCGTATTCAAACTGGAGGAGGAGTTGAGAGTCGTCAAAAACTACTCTACATAAACTAATAATTAAATACCAGGAATTGATGACACATCAAGGAGTTAAACAAGTTAAACGTTTATTTCTCTAACATGTCATCTCAATACAGAATTCTGTTTTTCCTATCCATCGTGAGTCTGCCTTCAGCCGTTCCCATGGTCAGACTGACTCTTCCTGGGGAAGCACAGCACTCCACATTCCATTGTCCACAAGATTTCCCATTGGCTCCCCAAAGCTGTCCATTCAGTTCCGTCGTAATTTGACCCCTTCTGTCCAAATGGCCAGTGGACCGGGTGGGGGTTGCTGTGTCTTGAAACAAAAGATTCTGAGGAACCCACACCTTTCTGCACTGAATGACAACTTTTGGTTAGTTTGCTAAATAGCCAAAGGAACAAAACATCGTATAAAAATATTATATCTCTTCAGACCCCCTTTTTGACCTCCCAAAGGAGGACAACAAAACCATAATATTTTCAAGTTCACAAAAGTACAGCCTGTATCAAAAATCACAGTACAATTTCACATATTATAACACCAAAAAAACATGTTCACTGTATGTAGGGCATACTCAACCAGCCGCTGAGTGGTTTCAAAATCATCTCTCTCTTCCCATGTGTAACTTCCGCTTACTAATCTTTCCAGGCGGAACTCAGCTGGTTTTTATTCCGTGTCAATGGTACATGTCAACTTTTATGTCCCCCTGGGACCGTCTCTGATTGACACAAAAATAAACATTCCTGCACACAAAACACAGCAAGCGCAACAACACCGAACAGTGTTGTTTAGATATTATCTCCACCACAATATTCTCCATCACAGCCTTGTCGGGGGTCGTTCCATTCATATCTCAAAGCCTGCCGTACTCTTTCCAAGTACAGGCTGGGACCACCCCCTTCTGGCGTTTCCCTTGTCCCGAGCTCCGTGTCCCCCTGGGACGCATCACCCATCGTATAGATGCCCCCAGTGGAACCCAGAGCCCTGGAGACCATGCTGCGAATGAGAGGCACAACACAACAAAACAAAATACAACAAAACAAGAGTATTACACCTATAAGAATACCCACCTTTTGAAGGATATGGATCCAGGAACCGGAATTTAACCAATTTAGCCAGGTCCACTGAGGACCCTGGTCTTCTTGAGACGCGAGGAAGTCTTTGAGTTCCTTTACTTTATTTTTAATGGCTGTCCAATTGCCAGTTTCGTCGGGGATATAAGTACAGCAGTGGTCAAGGCCAACTGCTGCGCACATACCACCCTGTTCAGCGTACATGGCGTCTAACGCCACTCTACTTTGCATAACCACAACAGCCACTGCCTTAAGTTCTGGACTCCGTTCCATTTGGTCCAAGATGTCGCCTATTACCTCAGTTAGGTCCTCCAGGATCCACCATACCTCATTTAGACGCTGCATGGAGGACGCCACACCGATCATAGGGATCAGCGTGGCGATAAATCCTTTCCCATCTCCGAACAGGGGCTTACGGCCGCCGTCATCAGAGAAAGGTACGTATGATTGACCGAGGGTACGGTTTCCCACCTGCAGGGTTGAGTTGGTAATCATGGCCGTGTGCTTAGCTAATTTTACCCATTTATTCTCTCCTGGTGTATGACCCCCCATATTGAAAGACCGTCGCTTCCTAGATCCATCTCCCTCTGTGGAAACAGACATGTTAGATACATCATAAATCACAGGTTTCAAAACAGCATATTTTGTTCCTTCTTTGTTTTCCCATGTTTTTATCATTTTTTCTGTACAATGGGTAATCCAGTCTAGGGTGTGTTGGTCCGACACTGCTTCTCTCATTTTCACCAACATTGTACCTGCATTGTTGCAGTAGATGACCAGATTTTCTCCAGGTGTTTTACCTACTTCTTTGCATACCTTGTAAAGGGCCAATTTCAATTCTTTGATAGGGTGTCCTCTGACCCGTCCCTCACAACTATGTGGATCGTCTATTTTTATTACTGTTGGTATGATGAGCAAGCAAAGAGCAAGTGTCAGGCCCCACACCCCGTATGGACACCTTAAAAAAGGTCCTGGTTTTAAAACCCAGGCCTTAAGTCCATATTTGTTAGTCTTTTTTATGTCTTTGTGACCGTGTGGGTCGGGGTTGGTGTCCCCCACCCCCTTCAGTGGGGCTGTTAGACCCACTACCATATTCGTCAGGATGTGTCAACCGTCCGGGATGCGTATGAGTCCAGTGTAAGCCGGTTTTCTCAGAACAGGGCTTCAAGTGTGACCAGTGGTACCAGTTGTCACGCCCCTCTACCTTAACTGCGGTGGCAGTCCTTTGAGTCACTTCAAAAGGTCCTAAGTATCTGGGAGCGTCCAACAGGTCCTGGTGTTTTTAATGTAGACCCTCGATGGTAAGTCCGCTCAGGCAAGGTCGCTGAGTTAGACTTAGGCGGGCACCCGGGCATGGCCATTTTTATGCTCTTCCGCTGATAACAAGTTCGCAGCCGCCACGTCCACCAGTCCATGAAGGGTTATTAACTGGGTGTAAAAAGTGGAGCCGGACGCCCCGCTCTGTACATATGGAGGAGGGGCCGATGGGGCCAAAGCGGGAGCTCCTCCGCTCGGGAGGGGCTCTCGAATTCCTCCCCGTATTGATTCTGTCAGGTCGTTGTCTCGGTTCATGCTCCCTCCGCGTCCGCTATATTTTCTACATCACTATGCTTTGGTCAACTTTGATTATTGTAAGGCGCTTTAGAAATAAAACTTGATTGATTAATTTGGGTCAAAAACTCACAATTACGACCACTCACAAGCACCCACCGAGACAAGGAACCAACAGAGATCTGTAACAGAAACACAAAAGAACAGACGAAAATTACAAAAACAAAAATTCTCATCAGGGCCGCTCACCGTTAGAACGACCATGCCAGCTAATCTTGCAAATTATGGCTGGACTCAAAAACCTATTTAACTTAATCTATCTGTTGGAATGCTAGGGTCAATTTTATCTGGAAAATTCAGAAATTCAGGTTTCATTAATCTACAGAGAAAAACTCTCTTTTAGCTTCTGTTTCCCACATTTACCACAGATTCTGTGTGCACTTCAGAATCACAGCAAACGTAAAAAACAGAGTATTATAAATTGATTTACCTATCTGAAACTGAAATCTTAGTTGGCCATAACATTTGTCAATTCGTCACTTTATGTTTTCGTTTGTCTTGTCATTTAGATATATGTGTATCAGTTCCTTCTCATGCCAAAATAAACCAAATTATAATAATTTCCCCACATAAGTAACACCCCCTCTTGGACTGAGGACACTCAGTCCAAAAAAGAGTCACGTAACATGCATAAACAAGTGAGACCTCAATCCTTGTACAGGAAACACAACAAACCAACTCAAATTGCACTGGAGGTAAATACCTCCGGCACCTACATAACACAAAGAAAACAATAGCAAAATAACAAATGTCAGGTGCAGGCCAGGGAGGTTGAAAGTGGGAAGAATTGGGTCGACAGGGCGAGTGAGAGGTGGACACCACTCGTCAGGTTCGCGACCCGGACAGCATGTGAGGTCCAGGGAGTGTCCCCAAAAGAGATCACACCAGCACTGGTGCAGTCCAATCGCGGCAGAGGACCGTCAGACAGGCTTGGGAAGGAGCTCTCAGCGGCTCCCAAAGTGAGAATAACAGTCACCTCCAACCTGAGTACACAAACTAATGAGTGTAGATGGTGTCAATAGGGATCATAACATACAATCTTAAGATCAGTGTCCACTGGATTCCCGTGGAATCAAAGAGGAGGCTGAACTCAGGCAACAGAATGGCCTATCAAGTTCATAAAAGTTTCCTCTCGATCTGCTCACGGATTGACGCCAGGAGCAGAGCAAGAGAAAGGATCGAAACCCAATTCACTTCAGCTTTTTTTTCTCACAGTTCTATCACATGTCAATGCCCTCTAAGGCTTCAAATTCAAATTTTGTATTAAAACATTCAGACAAATGCATTTAGTTGTAACTTAAAGATTATCGATTCAATTTAGTAAATAAACCAGCATCAGTAGGTCCTAAAGACCATCTTTATCTGGTGCATTAAGATATTTTCAGTCAGTTCATAAACACATAATTCTCTATCATGGTGTCGTGGAATGATGTCCCAAAACGGACATAAGTCTAGCATTAATGTCTATAGAGTAGGCATACATGGATGGAGAGTACAGGACATTTTAGAAACTTCAATTTCTTACCAATCTTTTGTTTCACTCACGCTTTGGTCATGGAACAAATTCTTTAGCCTATTGTCCAGGAGAGAGAGCAAATAAGTTATAAACACATTATATTATTGTTCAATTGTTTGCCTAATTAATTTTGTTTTTTAAAAAGGACCATTCATGTCCACTAAGGTTAGCCTTAAAAGCTTTTCTATATCATTAAAGTACAGTGATCAATGGGTGGGTGGCCTTGGCAAAGTGAATGTTGGATCCAAGGTCAAACGTCAGTTGTACAGTCCTTCAGCTCTTCCCAGTAGATATATCTGCATGCAGCAACCACTGTCAGACAGCAAGGTGTTTGTCCAATCAGGGAAAAGTCACTGTTAGTCCATTCAGAGAGCACAAAACTGTTGCTCTCACTGTCATCAGCATATCACATCCGAGGAGAGAAACAGGAGTCTGAGTTGGTGTGTCAGATTCAGTCCTGTGAGCTGACTAGGCACTGGCTTGGTGAAAGGTTTTGGGTGGTCTTCCTGTATCCACCCAGTAGATGGTGTCCGTTAATGATCACAGTCTCATAGTTCACAGATGAGTGTTGTTCACCTTTATCCACCAGCACGTCAAGAGTCTGTCCGTTCACCTTCACAGGTAACAGAGTTCTGCCGTCCCATGCCACTGAACCCAGCAGCTGCCAATGATCAGAGTAGCATGGTTCCCATCAGCGTTGTTGTAAACGCCTCGATCTCCTCGAACGTTGTTGGTCATCTCGTCTGAAACAATCCTTGGCCACAATTACCAACACCACACCCACAGGTCACTGCACATTCAAGTAAACTCATTATTACTCTTTTTTCATTATTACTTTCATTACTCGCTCCTTTAAGCTGCACCTTTAAAAGTTGCACTCATTTCTTTCAGTTCAATTTTGCTCTCGCTTCTGGTCAAGGGCATTCTCAAAATGTATTCATTAATTTATTTGGTTGTCTTTAACAATAATTTGAATTTTGCATAATTGCTCCTTCATAACTTTTGGTAATGCGTCCAAAATGGCGCATAAAGATCAACTTAAACTGTAAATCAATAGTGGTTTGTACTTTCAATCAATGTATTAAAACTCACGACAGGTCTTCCCTGCTACAGTTTTCATACCACGGCGCCACCGTGTGGAGAGAGGTTCTATTTTTTTTAGCAACATCTCTCAGAGCCCTAAATGCTCCGTCAATCACAGGCTTAAAAAAAATAGCATTTTTCTCACACTGATTTTGGATACTCGTTCTTCAAATGTATGCTGTGGAGACATAACTCTACCACCAGCAGAAATGTTCCTCTTTAAAAACAAAACAAAATAATAACTTTTAAAACAATAACCTTTAAAACAAGAAATTAGGTCAAAAAATGTTCTTTTTTCTACTTTTTTGTTTTGCAATGAGGGGCGGAGCAATTTCTCCACTTACCCTCCTACACGGATGTCTGGGCACAAAGGAAAATGGCCACTTTCCCAATGCGCCCATCACTTCCCGTTTAATCAGTCCTTTGCTGCGTCTACACAAATGCAGACACAGCAAATGCACTTTTAGTTTCACTCCGGACACACTCAGTCACTCTACAATAAAGAGAACATTACACAAAGAGACAACAAGACACAATAATTTCCACAAACAAAACAACAGTTAACAAAAAACCAAACAGACTAACAAGAACAACCAAAACAATTTAGTATTCTCCCCCTCCAGTCAACAAAATCAGATAAGTGTATAAAAATAAAAACACGCGTTAAATAGTATAATGTGCCTAAAGTCCGATGCCTTTCAATGAAAACCTAGAGGCCATACGGTTGCACTACAGCGATGGCGGCCAGAAACTCCGGTATTACAAAATAACAGCCAAATAACAGTACGACATGGAAAAAACTAAATGCTAAAGCTAATCCTTTGTTCTCAGAGCTAACTTAGCAACCTCGCACACCAACAGCAAACAGATCATATCGAAAACAAACCATGCACCACACTTCAATAAAATCCTACACTACTACACAGAACAGCCTTCAGTGTCCACACACCGAGCTGGGTTTAACACATGTGTGGGTTTAGTACACGTTTATCAACAATATGCTGTATGCTAACGCACTAAGCTAACCATGCTGTATGCTAGCGCACTAAGCTAACGAAGCTAACGAAAGCTAACAAAGGCTAATATAAAATATAGAATTTAAGAAACCCCGTTTCTCAGGCCTTCAACCTATTTATAGAATCACAGTTCTAAGGGCCTTCAACCCGTCTTTTAGACAGACCCCAAATCTGTCTACGATTATTTCAACGTTTTATTTCAGACCGTGCGTCCACGGCCTTGGGCGATTCTGCCTACGTGCATTTCAGCTTTTACAGGGGTAAAACCCAACGCGCAGCCCGTTAATTACTCGTAATTTCAGTTTATCCCACTTATTTTGTCTTCTGTGGTATCTAAGATATCAAATTATAACGTTTCTTTCCTTAATTCCACCATCAATTCACAGATTACACCACACAACAGACAACTCCGTTAAAAAGTAATCTAAAATTTGGAAAAATATGCCAACTAGACGTACTTTGAGACTCACACAATAGTAGAGGTCAAAAGCAGTCTTACCTTAAGCTAGAATGACGTCCATGAAATTGTTGTTGTATGATGTGGAAGAAAGAACCTGGTATAGGCTCCGTGCAACAAGTCCCGTGACGTACTTCCGTTTTCCAAAGTGATCGGCAGATCAGTTTCCTGTTTACTTCCCGCTTCATCGCATCACCATGAATTTCACAAGATGTTTACAGAACCTGCCAAAAATATCAATAAATGATGTTCACCGTATCGTGGATGCCCACTCCCCTGCTCCCAAGAGCAAAGGTGAAAAAGGATTTCGTCTTTATATATCCAGTTACTTGCACCAGTACGAGGGTAAGTCAAGTAGATTATGTGGCTATGCTATCCAGCTAGCTAGCTAAAGTTGGTGACGTGCTATGTTTAAGCTTTGCGTTTGTTTCGTATTTCTTGATGTTCAAACTCTGTCAACTTTATCTCTCTCTCTCAGTGTCAGACAAAGATCAGGGCACGTGTGAAGTTGTTGTCAGGGCGCTGTGTTACAGGTCCATGAAGAAAGCTGAGAAGCCTCACAGTTTGAGTGTATGGTGAAGCCAGAATAGATAAGACAGCAGCGGTTGCTTAGAGAAACCCAGTGTTCCTGATGTTCTTGGGGACCTAGCAAGATCATACATTCTAATGTAACTCTAAAATTTGCTCAAAATGAAAATAACGGTTAAAATGACAGGTAAGCTGATGTTGCTGGTCCCCACTGGGTTACTGCATGCGTTCATGTTCAATCTGTAATGTTGTTATCAGTATCGTAAGTTATTATAACTCAGGTTTCCTGATGTTCCTGGGGTTGCAGCTAGATGAAAACAGTGGTAAGAAGAGGCCGGTAAGTTTACTTAGGTGATCCCCACTGGTTATTGCGTACTGATCCATCAGTTCCGTATGGATCTTATCGTTCCTGTCACTAATTATTAACTGTGTTTTACCTAAAGTCAGTCTTTTTTTTTAAGTGTAAGCTGGGGTTGCGGGTATAAGGCATAATATTGATGTAGTGCATTTGAAATATTAAGCCAAAATACTCAAATGTATATTTGCTTAGTGGCTATTAGAGACAGGAATGATTAACATAAACCCAGACTGTGTCTAAAAGAATGATAAAACAATTAAGTAATCCCAGTTTAATAAATACTTCCTATGCCATTTTACGTTTACAGGTGGTACTGAAAGATTCCAGTCCTGTGGAGCTGGTGCATCACAGCTGCACATGTGTGGCTGGAGCAGCTTTATGTAACCACTGTGTAGCCTTACTTTTCCAGTCTGCACATTATTCTCAGCTGAAAGTGCCTGTGGTCCCCCCTATGCTAAGCTGTACTGAAGGAGAACAACAATGGCACAAGCCCAGAACTTTGGTAAGTGACAATAAAGGGTATATATATATCTGTTGCACACTCATTATATACGTGTTGGTGATATTTTCTAAAGTATATCCTGTTATTTGATAGGGTATAAAACCAGGACCTGTGGATAAGATGGCTGTGCTATCTGCAAAACCAAAGTGTGGAGGAACAAAAGAGGGCATAAGGTAAAAGCTGAACATTGTAGATTTATTACAGTATCCTGCATGAATGTTTGAATGAAAATGTGTATGGCACATATGTAAAGTTTTATGTTTCACATAGGAGCACACTGTACAAAGGCCTGAGTGGGGATTTACCCGATCTCTCTGTGCTTCAGGTAGGGGTAACAAGATCAAATTCCGAAGGACAGTATAATATGGTCTCAACTTAAAGGAATAGGCCACCGTTTTTACATACTGACATATGTTCTTACCTTACCTTACACTAGTTGATATGTACCTGTCTGGTCTTTGTCCGTGCGCTCTGTCATGCAAACGGAGCACAAACGCAGCCTCCTCCACATACTGTATAGTTCCAAATCAGCTCCCGTTAGAAGCTACCAAACTCTTCCACGTTTTCCCTATTTAAATACAGTTACGTGACGTGTTACACTACAAAGTATAGTAACACAGAAATGTAACATGTCGATTTTCTCAGCGGATAAAAAGGGGTACTATATTGTGAGGCGTAATAATACGAGGAGCACTACGTCCGCGCACTAACACCTAAAGACTTCTCCCCCGCTCACTTCCGTCAATAGAAGCAGCGTGACTTGTAGTGAGCGGGAGAAAACTCTTTAGGAGTTAGTGCGCGGACGTAGTGCTCCTCGTATTATTACGCCTCACAATATAGTACCCCTTTTTATCCGCTGAGAAAATCGACATGTTACATTTCTGTGTTACTATACTTTGTAGTGTAACACGTCACGTAACTGTATTTAAATAGGGACAACGTGGAAGAGTTTGGTAGCTTCTAACGGGAGCTGATTTGGAACTATACAGTATGTGGAGGAGGCTGCGTTTGTGCTCCGTTTGCATGACAGAGCGCACGGACAAAGACCAGACAGGTACATATCAACTAGTCTAAGGTAAGGTAAGAACATATGTCAGTATGTAAAAACGGTGGCCTATTCCTTTAAATTTATATACATATACTTATATTTCACAATTTTATGAGGAGCTGTTTAGAGAAGGGTTTTCAATTAGAAAGCTATTTTTAGTGATGTGAGGCCATGCACACCAATACATTGAAAAAAGGGATAATTATGATTTATTACATTTCTAGGTGACAGAAGCCTATCAGAACTTCTCTGCAGCTGAGGCACCGATGATCTGCAGCATGGGCATCAGCTGTGAAGTTCCTCTGGTTGACTCTGCCCTTGGCCCAGTTCAAGCTGGCAGTCCATTGTCCTACCAGCAACCAGCAACAACTAAGAGGGACCTATCCTTCCATGCTGCCCCACCACCTCCATCTCTGCCTCTTAAGAATTACCGCCTGCAGCCATCTAATTGCATGTTTGTCTGTAGTGAAGCAGAGCAGCTGCACCTTAAAAGTCTTGATGTCACTTGGGACATGGTACACAAATTTGAGTGTGCTACTAGAGAACAAAGTTCGTGCAGTGAATGGCATCAGTTGAGGAGGCCAAGACTGACTGCCTCACGTTTCAGGGAGATCTGTCAGGTAAGAGAGTGCACTGAAGACAGTCTGGCTGACCGGATACTGCAGGGAACCCGTCAGACTGCAGCTATGAAGAGGGGCCTTGAAATGGAGGCAGATGCCATCTGGGAGTACTGCCAGATGAAGAGGGTCAACCACTACCCTTGTGGATTTGTAATTCACCCTGATGCCCCTTGGTTGGGGGCATCTCCCGATGGGGTAATTTTTGATCCTTCAGAGCAGTGTAATTTTGGTTTGATTGAAATGAAATGTCCGAATGTTAAAAGCTATGTTGACTGCCCATATCTCAAAATGAATTCAGGCAAACTGGAGCTCAAAAGATCACATGCTTATTACTCACAAGTACAAGGGCAGATGCTAATAACAGGAATGAATTGGTGTGACTTTGTTGTCTCAGCTGAGGAAGACGTACTAATTCAAAGAATTTACAGAGACCGTGACATGTTAGATGTCATCAAAGAAAAGATAGACAGGTTTTATTTCAATGTATACATGCAGAAATGCATGTAATGTGTGCAAATCCAATCACCATGCACAATGTAATGAAATGTAATGTGTGATGTAATGTAAATGCTTATTTTGAAATTATATAAATTTATGATGCAACATTGGATTTGGATACTTGATTTTAACTAAACCTATAAACCACTGGAGGGGCTGCTATGCCAATACTTAGTTGTCAATTTTCCACTGTGGTGGGTTCACTGAATGAGAGATACTCAGCAGACATTCGTGTGGTTATAACAATGCATTTATTCAGAATCTTCAGGTTCATTTCCCATTACTGATCTATCTAAACACATTTAAATTACACATATATATATAATAGAGATTAACCAAAAAGACAACTGATTATCATGAATATGTAACATTTATCTTTCTAAGTCCTAAGTCAGTAAAAGATACGCGAGAGAATCAACAAATTGAACATAAACAAGACAAAAATGAAAGCTAAGGAATAAACAAATTCATGTTCATCACCATACCCCATGCAACTTCAACAAAATAGTAAATGGTAAGTAAATGTGGATGTTCTGAAGATGCAGTCCATTGCTCGTTTAAAATCTCCTGTTGCTTCCTCATCTCAAACATCATACACCCATTTCTTGACAAGAGGCCCATTTTGGTAATTTGTGAGGAGACATGCAACTGTGAAGATTTGGTTGATGCTGCCTGAGATGGACAGAGGGATTATAGAATCAAGAATTTTATTTTCTTTGACTCTTCTGATCATCCTCTCAACATGCACTCTTAAACGAGCAATGGACTGCGTCTTCAGAACATCCACCTCCAACATTTGTGTCCTCTTGGAGAGAAAGGCAGGACGATGAACAGTCCCAGGTACAAGTGTATCCACCAGGAAGCCCTTGTCAACCATGATGGCCATGTCAGGTGTTAAGAGTGATGTAATCCCTGACTGGCGAAACACCTCTCTATCACTCATGGATCCTTCAAAGAGTGCTGACACAAATGTCAGGGCTCCATGGGGGGACATTCCAACCATGGCCTTGAAGGTGCAGTGGGACTTGTAGTGTGAAAAGACCTCACTTTGAAGGAGCAGAGATGAAGGTGTCTGACAGCGTAACTCTGTGCAGTCAAGGACCACATGTGTGTCGCTGTAGCTACCATGAAAGTCCTGTGGGAGACTGGCCTTCACAGCTGCAGGAGACATCCATGTACATACCGATCCCAGTAGGCTGTAGAGAAAGTTGGCCCAGGTCACAATAATTCTGCTGACTGTTGCTCGATGGATGTTAAATCTATGGCCCAGCTCCCTCTGGGTACAGCCAGTGGACAGGTATGACAGAAAGAGGAAAAGTTCATCTATTGGCAGCAGTTTCTGTGGGAAAATATTACATTAAAATTAGATCATGATCATAATATTCATGGATGTCTGTATTTGTGTTTGAGTCTGCTACTTACAGTCGGTCTGGTTACAGGACTTTCAGTTGTTGTGCTCGTTGTCTTTGCTCTGGTGTTGGTGACCCGAACCATCTTTACTGTAGCAGAACTGATCAGGCCCCAAAATGCCATCAGATGCTCATATGAGGGGAATCTAAACAGTATTGTAGTTGGAATTAATTATCATACTTGCTCAATATTAGATTAAAAAGACAGAGAAAATAATACACTGAAACAGACAATAGAGGCAACCACTTACAGTAAAGTTAAACGTTGATCTTACCACTACTAACTTGGCTTGATAGATTGGTTGTGCATATCTTACCTGGTGTAAAATCTGATGTCCTCTGGTGATGATGCAAACCGCTGGAGTCCAAATGAGCTCTGTAGATGAAGCGTTTGGACCTGCCGTCTCAGCGTCTCGATTTCATCTAGTAGCTTCTCATATTGTTCCCGGTCGACACACACTGTGGGACTTGCTCCGTAGTCGTGGTCGATGGGCATGGGGATCATTGCTTCCACAATCTCCTCCTCACTCTCCTCAGCCACGAGATCAGGACTTGATGGTGTGGGACGAGTGCGGCGCTCCCAAACACCAGCCCGCGTCTTGCTGTTCGTGTAGCCGTTCCATTCGAACAACGACGGCACAGCACTTGCAGCTAAAATCCGTTTACCCTTAGCAGTAGTACGGATAAGATCTTTAGTGAAATGTCTGCTACATACCTTCGTATGCAGAGTTACGGAAAACCCCGTCCTTCGGATCTTATGAAGCCACTGCGCACGAATGCTCTTAGGTTTAGGAAAGCGGTGGAAGCTGAGTTCACTGTTATAACGGCTGGATCCCGTACAAAGTGGCACACAGCAATGGTCGTTTGAACCACCCATTGTTTTCTGTAACCTGAATACACTTTTGACGTTATATTTTGTTTTTTTTCTTACGGTTACAGCGCTTGTTTGTTCACTTGGCATCATCTTTACGGCCGTTTTAACAGGAGCGGGAAGTAAACAGGAAACTGATCTGCCGATCACTTTGGAAAACGGAAGTACGTCACGGGACTTGTGCACAGAGCCTATTTCTAACGCAAAATGGGTTTTTTTTTCTCGAAGACCGAACCTCGTCGCGTCTCCGTTTGACGGCTCTTCAGCACCCCCTGCAGTTCTCCCGGGGTCACCACATAAAGAAAAACAGCCGTTTTCCTGTGTTGTCGCTGTACACAATAAAATAGTACCGCTACGACGGCGGTTACTTTTTCCCTATTTAACATTACCTTTAATTGACAACACCGCGTATTCAAACTGGAGGAGGAGTTGAGAGTCGTCAAAAACTACTCTACATAAACTAATAATTAAATACCAGGAATTGATGACACATCAAGGAGTTAAACAAGTTAAACGTTTATTTCTCTAACATGTCATCTCAATACAGAATTCTGTTTTTCCTATCCATCGTGAGTCTGCCTTCAGCCGTTCCCATGGTCAGACTGACTCTTCCTGGGGAAGCACAGCACTCCACATTCCATTGTCCACAAGATTTCCCATTGGCTCCCCAAAGCTGTCCATTCAGTTCCGTCGTAATTTGACCCCTTCTGTCCAAATGGCCAGTGGACCGGGTGGGGGTTGCTGTGTCTTGAAACAAAAGATTCTGAGGAACCCACACCTTTCTGCACTGAATGACAACTTTTGGTTAGTTTGCTAAATAGCCAAAGGAACAAAACATCGTATAAAAATATTATATCTCTTCACTCTGAAGTTGCTTGTGTTAAATATCTTATAGCTACTTCACTTGTCGGCTGTCTGCTTTTTGGCCAGATTAAAAAAAGATGAATGTCCATTTTTTCCCCTCCGTGAGCTACTGTTACTAAATACAGCAGAGAGGAACTGACAGCTGTCCAACAAGTCAATATTTCAACACAAAGAACGAACAGTAGTCGATATTTAGATTTGACTATTTTTAACTCTTCTTTTGTACAATGACAGTCACCCGTTTTGACTCTCTAAATGCAAGTAGACATGTTCAATAACTTTGGGGAGCAAGTTAAAAGGAGTGGAGAGTAACTGGTAGCTATTCGGGTCATACTGATGAGGGCATAAGAAATAACTACAAAAGGACATTGAACGAAGGGCCCAATGTTGTGCAGAACAGTAGCCACATAGCCACCAGTCTGCCCCAAGGCGAGTGTGACTGTGGGGTTAATAGAACTTTATGATCTTTTAGAATGATGTGAAACCCTAATAGGAGGTTTAAATGCTCACCAGGTCTATTCCGTCTCCTCGAGTCTAACAGCAAAGCCCTCGCTGACAGCTGCTGCTGCATTCATCGCTGTGATCAGTGAGACATCCGTACGGAATCAGTTCAGTTACACCGAGGGAAATGTCTGCTCGAACTCAGGAAACATTTGTTCATTTAAGAAGACATTATATCTCCCATAATACACAAGTGACTATCAGCTGTAGTCGAGTGCATGCAGGCAAACTTTATGGGTGGTTCTCAAAACTTCACATAAAGTGCTATCAAATAATATATGTGTATGTACATGTTGCCCCATGCACTGCTAACCCAGTCCATCGACTTAAACTGAGCCTTAGCCATTACAAAGCAGGTCTAATGCAGTGTTACAGTATTAGTCCGATACGTAAAAGAGAAAATGCTGCATGAACAAAAACTACGTAGACGAGTTCGCGGCAGATGAGCCGGCCACGCTGTTTGGTGAAACTGAAAGTTTGTTTGCTCCCACTGCTGCCTATAGATGGAGCTCTGGCCTCTCTTACATTTCGAGGAACCGGTGCTTTGTGTGTTTCCCTCCTCCAAACCTTTTACGGGGTTGTTTTACCCACAAACACACACTTTAGTTTATGTTATGTCAGCCGGCTGCTAACGACGTCTCGCGGCAAAGCAAACTAATGAATGTCAACGTGTCGCCGGGTCTGGCGGTGAGCAGGTGTGGAAGATAATGAAATATAAACTGCAATCCTCTGCAAGTTATTCCTGTCCACCGCCAAGCAATGTTTTTTCGGCTCTTTTTGTGAAACCAGAAACGCCAATTATACACATGCTTTATGTCTTTAATATCACGTTTTCATTAAATCCCGTATGGATCCTGGTTCACGTCGGCAGAAGACATATTTAGCCTCGCGGAGATGCCATACCTGGGCTTGTTTCGAATGGTCAGTCGGTCCGCGGTAATTTGATTTCTCCGTCCTTTCGGCTGCCGTTCTGCCCCAGCATTCGTCTGTGGTAATGACATCAAAACAATTCTGTGGCCCAAGAAATCAACTTATTTCATTTTTGTAAAAGAGAGACAAATCAATCCCATCCATAATGCAATTCTGTTCAGAGCTGAGGTGATGCTACAGTAAAACCTGATCATGGGGATATGGCAGGCTCTAATAGCTGCTTTTTATTCATAGCTTTACCCATGTCTCTCGTTACACAACATCTCAGCTTGTACGTGTGGCAGTCCAGTTACTTTTTAGTCCAACATGTTTTACATTTATCCGTATGTGCTACACACTACTGTGTCAGCTGAGTCTTTACAATTGCAGAATATGGTTATTGCCTTGGCTGAGGTCTAAACATTTCTCTCATCTTTTCTTGTATTTATGACCCTTTTGTTTCTTATCAAGGGGAGGCAGTTGTCAGTGGACTAGTTTGGTGATTCGCATAAGCAATCACCTGTACTTGGCGGTTTTAAATGCTGTGAACATTTCATTTCTCGTCCTGGAAGCTTTTTCAGTGAATAATGACTTTCTTTGTAAACAAACTCTGTTTTGAACACGTTGGGAGAAGCTTTATCAGGATAAAGATGTGTGGTGCAATTCACAAGTTACAAACTCCTCTAACTGATTGTTGTATGACTGCCAGCTATGAGAACATTATGAATTTCTTCAGTAAGAACACTTAACACAACACTTAACCAAGTACATACAGTGCCTTGTGAAAGTACTAATACACCTTGAACTTTTGCACATCTTGTCATGTTTACATACAACCCTAAACATAAAGATTTTATTTTGATTTTTTTTACTGAAAGTTCACACACAAATAACAGACAACTGTGAAGTGAAAGCAAAATGATACATGATTCTGTTATTTTTCAAAAAATTTAAAAGTGAAAAGTGTGGCGTGCATAAGTATTCATACAGCATTTTCTGAGTGCATTAAATTGCCTTTATAACATTCCTAATGACTGCAGAATGTTCATACAAAGATTTCCCAACATTTGAACATCTCACGGAGCACTGTTCAATCCATCATTCAGAAATGGAAAGAGTATAGCACCACTGCGAACTTGCCAAGACACGGCCGTCCACCTAAACTAACAGACCGAACAAGGAGAGCACTGGTCAGAAATGCAACCAAGTGCCCCAAGATAACTCTGGAGGAGCTGGGACGTCCTGCCGCTGAGCTGGGGGAATCTGTACATGGGACATCTATAAGTCGTACTCTACACAAATTTGGCCTTCATGGACGAGTGGAAAGAAGAAAGCCATTATTGAAAGGAGGCCATAAGAAATCCCGTTTGAAGTTTGCTAGAAGTCATATGGAGGACACAGCTGCCATGTGGAAGAAGGTGCTTTGGTCAGATGAGACAAAAATTGAACTTTTTGGCCCAAATGCAAAACGTTATGTATGGAGCAAACCTAACACTACTCATCGTCCTGAGTGCACCATCCCCAGTGTCAAATATGGTGGGGGGAGCATCATGCTATGGGGCTGCTTTTCCTCAGCGGGGACTGGGAAGATTGTAAGAATAGTTGGGAAGATGGATGGAGCCAAATACAGAGACATTTTGGAGGAAAACCTGCTGGAGTCAGCAAGAGAATTGAGGCTGGGACGGAGATTCACCTTCCAGCAGGACAATGACCCTAAACACAAAGCTACATCTACAATGGAGTGGTTTAAAAACAAACATATTAATGTGTTAGAATGGCCCAGTCAAAGTCCTGACCTAAATCCTATTGAAAATCTGTGGAAAGACCTGAAAACTGCTGTTCACAAACGCTCTCCTTCTAATGTGACAGAGCTTGAGTTGTTTTGTAAAGAGGAATGGGCTAAAATGTCAGTCTCTACATGCGCAAACCTTGTAGAGTCAAACCCCAGAAGACTTGCTGCTGTTATTGCCGCAAAAGGGGGTTCCACAAAGTATTAATTCATGCTGTATGAATACTTATGCACAGAATGGTGTATCATTTTGCTTTCACTTCACAGTTGTCTGTTACTTGTGTGTGAACTTTCAGTAAAACGTTCAAATTAAAACTGTGTTTGACGTATTGTTTTCTGTGAGTAAATGAGATTGTATTCATATATATGCATATGTTTTGCTGTCAGTGAGTGTACAGCTGTTTTATGCTTAGCACAACTGAGAGCTTAACAAGCGTCATGTCACATTATTATTTTACAAATCCGCTAGCACTTTGGCCTAATGATTCATATTGTCAAAGTTGTCTCGTAAAACATTATTGTGCACTTTGGATTTGACATGAAGCAGCGCAGAGAGGCAGGAGTCAGGAGAAGAGCGTGAGTAAATTAGCTGAGCTGCCTTTCACATTTAGACAGACTGCCGAAACACTCTTGTTAACAGTCTCTCTGTGGCCCGCGGTGATCGCCCAATTAAAACCAAAGGCAGCGCAAGTGTGTGGATTCAAAGAAAATCCGAGCAGGTTTACTTTACTCATTTATATAGAGAGGCTACGGAGAGTTATTTTAGCAACTATAGCTCGCAGTCGTTAGTCTGTAAACCGGTGAAAATCATCCTCGCCCTTGCCTAACTGGGAATATGAGGTTCTCCCCACTGGCAGAGGTTTCAGGGCTCTTAAATACAAGAGTATCCACCTTAAGCCTTCTTTGTCCCTGTCTTTTTTGATTTGCCCAGTATGTAGCTAGCTGTATGACGACGAATGTCCCGCGAGAGAAGTTTTTGTGCGACCAAAACATTTGTATAACTCAAATAAATAAAATGCACCGTCTGTCAATGAAGCCGACAGCACGGATGAGTAAAAGCTCCGGTCCTGAAATCCTCAAGGGAAAGCCTTTTTATAGTTACACAAACATACACGGACGTCATTAAGAGGCATTCACAAGACTAGAACAAACATTTGGATAGAATATCTCACGTGCACCTTACACACTGAGCAAATGTGATTGCACCGAGCATGAATGAAACGCCTGTCGTGCTGCAAATGAATGTGGATGTGTTATTTTGCAGCAATCGTACCACATCAGATGGTGCATATGTATCAGCTAAAGCAATGCACAACACAGCGAGCGGTTGGTGGGATAATGCCGGAGCGAGTGGATCAAACTAGTAAATCTCAGTACAATCCGACAGCGTTGCCGTTATTTCCATCCGTACGTCGTCTGCTGTAGGAATCGAATAGTTTTTACTTGGATTTGTGTCAAGCCGTACAACCAGGTTTATGTGAAATGCAGATTTCTCTCTCCCCCCCCCCCCCCCCCCCCCCCCCCGCTGGTTCTTGTTGAGGAGAGTGTGGGCGCCTATGCAGTAATGTGTGTGTAGCTGCTGGATAATGAAGTTTTGAGGGTGGAGTTGAGTTGAGTATCTATTTTCAGACCGAATAATTCCACGGTTTTAATTGGCAACATAGAGGAATTATGACCGGCCGGAAATAAATAACAGTGAGAAAAGGCAAGTTTAGACGATAAAGACAAAGGATTAATTAAATGCACACTTCTACGAATGAGAAAACTGAATTTACAAGTTGGTCATTGTGAGCCACCAATTTACATGTCAATTTACAGCATACTACTGTTTTGTTTTTGTTTGTTTATTGGTTTATTTGGTTGGGACAATGCAAGTTAATGAACAAGCCACACCGGATTGTAGCCTTGGGCTAATTTCCATTCGTCATCCCCCATGCACACTCTCAAACACACTCTCATTCATCCTGGCCTATTGTACATGTTTTTAGTGGTAGGGGAAACCGAAGTACCCGGAGGAAACCTACGCAGACACGGGGAGAACATGCAAACTCCACACAGAAAGGCCCCGTCCAGGTGGGAATCGAACCCCGGACCTTCTAGCTGTGAAGCACGAGCGCTAACCGCTGTGCTACCGTGCCGCCACGTATATTTGTGCCTGTTCTACAAATATACTGTACTTTTAAAAGGAATTCAAGGGTATTTGAGTGAAGCTAGGTTGATAACAAATCAGTCTGGAATGGCTCCTTTTTAAAAGGGGGATATTTTGCAAAGTTAACCTTTTAGAGCCTTTTACCATGTTACAAAGTTTTTACCTCCACAAAAACACATGGTTTTGCGTTTTGAGCCGCTAGCGCATCTTTGAGTAATCATTGGTCACTCATCTCCGGTGACTACTCTCAGCAGAAGATTCTCGATCTTTCTTAGCTTGATTCTCTTATTGTGGAGTGAAAACACACACATATCAGTCTGTTTGTGTTTGGAGGGACATAAAACTGTCACTGTCCTGCTGAGACACTCTTGCATGATAAAAAGAAAGAGAAAATAGAAAGCAGCCCAAAGATTAATGGTAAATCCAAATAGACTGCTGAATTTGTGCAAAAGCACTTAGTTCATTTCCACCACTGTGCTTAATGGCCCAGTCGTGAGTCAACAAATCTATGCTGTCAGATTAGCTGTCAAGACAAGGAACTCCTAATAGACCGAGACGCACTTCGACTTCCATCGATACGGAGTATGTGTGCGCAGGACAATGGCTCTAAACACTATTGACTGCTCAGTTAGCGGTGACAAATAATTTCTACCACAGCGTTCAGGTTGTACAGCATCAAGCGCAGCACTTCACTGGACTCTCAAGTGACTACAAGCTACACCTTTCTCCAACCGCTTCCTCCAACTTTTAATCCGATTTATTAGCAGTAATTCAGAAGTCAATAAGTTGGAGGAGTAGTCGGCCATTACTCTCAATTATCCACAGTCGTGTGATGGGCAGGTGCAGGGATGAGCTTTGTCACTATAATATTGTCTAGTCTGGCTCGAAGGGATCACAATTACAGAGAGCAAGTGCAGAGGAGGGGAGAATGGCCCTCAAATGTGGTCGAGTAAATTGTTACTCAGAATTATATTGAGATGACTATTTAGCCGTAATTGAGTTGTATTTAAATAACGTGAGACACTGCACACTCTCGCTTCACAGCAGGAAAGTGCCGGGTTTGATATTTCTGTGTGGAGCTTGCATGTTCTCTCCGTGTCACCGTCTGTCTGTGTTTTTCTGGCTACCAGTGGCCTACCAGTAGCTCAGTGGAAAGATTCGTTCAAAACCCCAAAGGTTCATAGTTGTTGTTGGTAGCATACAGTTTGTGTCCTTATGTCATCTCACTCACTCAATATACATAACTGGTCAGTGTGAGCGATCATGACAATGTACAGGAGCGTTCAAAATAATAGCAGTCCAACATGACTAACCAGATTATTCACAGTTTTTGGTATAAATCATAGAACTACATGGACAACAATTTACCAGTAGATGCAGTAGATTCTTAGAAACACAGACAGACCCAGCATTCATGCTCTTACTTCTGTGTAGTTGAATATTCAATTGAAAGGGGTGTGTTCAAAATAATAGCAGTGGGGAGTTGAATTGGTGAGGTCAATCATTCTGTGGAAAAACAGGTTTGAATCAGGTGGCCCTTATTTTAGAAAGTCGGCACATGTTATACGTGCATTTCACTTTGAAATCCTGAAGAAAAATGAGTCGTTCAAGACATTGTTCAGAAGTACTGTGTTCTCTTGTTAAATGGAAAGCAAAAACACAGAGCCGCAGAAGAAAAATGGAAGACAACCATTCAAATAGATCGAACAATAGCCAGAACTCCAAAGGCTCAGCCAATGATCAGCTCCAGGATGATCTAAGACAGTCTGAAGTTTCCTGTGAGGACTGGGACAGTTAGAAGACGCCTGTGTGGAGCTAATGTATTTACAAGAAGCCCCCGCAAAGTCTCACTGTTACAAAAAAGACATGTGCTAAAGAGGATACAGTTTTCAGAAGAACACATCAACTGGCCGAAAGAGAAATGGAGAAACATTTTGTGGACTGATGAAAGTAAGATTGCTCTTTTTGGGTTCAAGGAACTGCAGACAATTTGTCAGACGACCCCCAAACTCTGAATCCAAGCCACAGTCGACTCTGAAGACAGTGAAGCATTGTGGGGCATCATGATACGGGCATGTTTCTCTAACCATGGTGTGGGGCCTATTCATCGAATACTAGGGATCATGGGTTAGTTTGGATATATCAAATACTTGAAGAGGTCATGTTGCCATATGCTGAAGAGGAAATGCCCTTGAAACGGGTGTTTCAACAAGACAATGACCTCAAACACACCAGTAAGCTAAATCTATGTTCCAGACCTAGTGGCCTTAATCCCATAGGAAACTTGTGGAGTGACATCAAAAATGCAGTTTCTGATACAAAACCAAGGAATTGTGGAATGTTGTCAAAGCATCTTGGGCTGGAATACCTGTCGACAGGTGCCAGAAGTTGGTTGA
Source organism: Proterorhinus semilunaris (assembly GCA_021464625.1). Classification (NCBI taxonomy): domain Eukaryota; kingdom Metazoa; phylum Chordata; class Actinopteri; order Gobiiformes; family Gobiidae; genus Proterorhinus; species Proterorhinus semilunaris. Next base: position 24,005,714 of record CM038358.1, on the reverse strand, counting down.
CTCTATGCAACACTGATGAAGCAGTTCTAATAAACTGTGGTCATACAATTAAATGTTAGTTTATTGATTCACAGGAAAGCTAAATCCTATGGGGAATTTCTTTTTTATGTAGTACATATTGAGCTTGTAAAGACAAATGCAGACAAGAAGTAGATGTTTTTAGTCAGTGCGGTTACATGGATGAAGGGAAAGTCGGATCTCTCGCCTAGACTACTGCAGGAGTGCCCAAACCCATGTAAACCTGGAAGATTCGATTTGGGACCGGACTGAGCAGCATGTAACGGTCTAGAGACTCGTTGAATCAAAGCGCACTGGATTGTCCCCGGAAAACAAGCTGTCATGCTGCTGAATGCTGAAAAACAACAACACATTGTCAAATGACATTGTGTTAGCTACATCTATACTGTAGTCCATGATGATGATAAGGAAAACATGAGCACCAGGGAAACCAGCGCAGGCCCGGGGAGATCATGCAAACTCCACACACAGGCTCTGGACTGCTGTGCCACCAGGCTGCAGATGTGGTCCAGATCTATATTTCTGTTGAACTTATTATGAGAAGGTGACAGTGATGACGATAGTCTTAAACACTGTGTGCCGGATCTTGTGCCTGCTGCATGGATAGTCTTAGCCGTAGCACATTTTCGACCTTGTGCACTTTGCGCCTGTGCTTTTGCCGGTAGCCTGATGCCGGTAGCGCTTAGGAAATAAAGTGGGTCGGTGGAGGCGTGTACCACAAGCAGCGATGACTTCAACGAGCGCTTGCTGCGCGCATTCGCCTCGTCAGCGGTGCTCGTCATAATAAGCCTCGTGTTTCCTTTTTTGAATTTCTGCGCCTCGTGAAGAGCTCAGTCCAAAACAGAAGGAGCGTATTTAACAAACGGGGCAAACTTAGCGAAGCTGTACCAGTTCCTGCTCACTTGCGACTGCATGACTCTATCATTTGGTAAAGGTGCGCATGCGAGCGGTGTCCCACGCCAAGGGTAGCTGCCTCTCATTCGCCGCCTCACACTCATGTCGGATCTGACTTTGCAGCAAGTGAGCAGAGGGACAGCTTTATTTCTTTCAGCTTTATTAAACATTGCGCATCATGCAGGTTATTAAGCTTTTGCGTGACAAAACTTTTCTACTCCTTCTGCCGTAATTCACTGACAGAAAGTTGGGGGATCTTTTTATGCCTGACCTGAAGTAACACCAGCAACACAACACAGAGTGACAGAGTAAACAACCTCCATTACACCACAGAGAGGGACTATTCTCCCCTATAGACCAGCCTTCACAGACTTTCTCAGGCTGGGATTTTCTGAATTAAGACTTTCATTTAGATCCGAAGTAGCAACTCGGAAAACAATGCATAAATTACACTTGTTACTCTGCTGCTGCTAATAATAATGACATCCATCCAAGTGTGGTACATTTTTTATCAGATCTTTACTGCTGATCAATGACAGGACCTGGTGTCTTCTTTTGTATATTATGCAGAGGATTGGCCGCTTTCTCTGGTCTTAACAGTTCAATGTCCATCCGTATTTTCAGCACAGACCATCATGACATGTTGGTTTGAGATACACACATTGAGGCAGCTACCGTGATTTCATTAATATTTTTATTTTTGCTCGCAATCCGGTGTAGCTACAAACATAAATTACTTACAGTAGAGTATGGTATGTGGAAACTAGGATTTCTTTCGCACAGCCTGCAGAATATGAGACATAAACAAGAGGTAAACAGCACGGATGGCCGGACTATAATGAGACGCTGTAGGGTTTGACTGCACAGCAGGAGTTTCAGGAGCTGCTTACTCAGCCATTCCTGTTGCTACTGTCCATGGTTGTGGTTGCCCGGACACATAAGAACCACAAGCCAATCTAGTGGAAGAAGATGTTCACAGCCATGTAGTCTTTGTTCCATTGGCCAATAATGGCCGATAAATGAACTGGGTGCAGCAGCAGAACCTTAAGCCTCCTCATCATCTTTATTTCCTCTTCTTCATTCCACCAGTGCTGGTCTGCTTAAAGGAATAGAAAAATTATCATTAAAAATTAGTTTTTTACTCATTAATTGTCTGTGAGAGTAAATACTACGCTGACAGAAAAGACAAAGGGAGAGAGGGATGTTGTACATCCAATTACACAATGGAGATATTTCTTTTTCACACGAACTTGGCTGTAAATACTGTATAAGTGACTCTATATGCCGCAGTTAGCTTTGCCCGTTAGCCTGTTAGCTTCTTCTTCGTGATTGCATTAGTGTGTATTGGTGGCTCTGACCCGGAGGCAGGAAAGTTGCAATTGTGGTTTTCTGGCCAGAGACACCAGGGGGAGATGAAAGACCCCCCAATCATCCCATTAACACTTGTGTTACCCCTAAAGGGACTACGGAAAGGATTTATTAAGGTAAACAAGTTACACGATCCAAGTCTAGTTACACAAAATTAAACATGTCGATCTTCTAAGCGGATAAAAAAGGGTTACTATATTGTAACACGTAATAATAATACCTTAGGGGCACTTCCACGTCCGCGCAATAAAGTCGAAGTGCTCCTAATATTATTGGTGGTCTATTCCTTTAAGTCTCTCTAACACCAAAAGCCTGTTTTTCCAACGCATCTTGCTTCTCCAGTGATGAATCTCAGGGAAAAATTACATTTATGTAAGTTTCTATTTTTTTTTTTATCGTTCAAATTAAGGCTAACTATTTATAAGTCGGCTCTCCAAATCAAGGATGCCTCCAGGAAATAAATCGCTGGAGTGGTCTTCAGGGCATCCTCCTCCCTCCCTCCCAGTGTGGAAAGTGTCTTTGAAAAGCTCTTCTTTAGAGGAAGCTGTTTTGGCATTAATATTTATGCTGCTCCAGGATGACTCATGCACAAATTGAGCTTATAATTAATGAAAGCAGAGCGTTGATGGGGAACAGTGTCTGTGGTTGTGCTGTGATCCGATCCCTCCGAGTTACTTTGGACAGGTTTTGGTCGCATAGAATAGTGAAATACAGTGTCTTTGGGCCTGACTTTTATGTTGACAGTGTTTTATCAAAGCCCACATGATAAAACGACAACGCAGTAAACAGAAGTCCCGCTGTGAGGGAGTGCGAGCCACCATTTTGTTCTCAGCATTTGCAACACTTTTAAACTATTGCAATCACAGTATATTCTACTTTTTTTTTTTTTTTTACATTTTATAGCAATCAGCCATACTATTGACAATTCTATTTTCTATTCTGTTGTCTCAGAATGGTGTAAAGAAACAAGTGCAATACTCATTATTTAATTAACATGATCTTATCTCTAGCTTTTTTGGGTCACAACAAAAGATTTACCTGAAACCAAACCGATAGGTGATTCTCCATTGCCAGGATCCTTCCTCCGTAGTCAACTTGGATGTGCCAAGTGTCCTCTTCCCGCCGCATTAGAATCGGCGGGATATCAATATATCCTTAACAACTGTTTTATGAATAAAAGAGGCCAGAAAGCTGTTTATTAACTGCTTTTGGTTGGATGTCTCACTGTTTGAACTATACCGTTGTCATCAGGACAGAAAATGCTTCTAATGACCAGCTCGACACAGACAATGCTCTGACTGCAGTGGGTAATCAAAGAATGGGTTTGGATAAGAACCTAACCTATTGAAATCTTAAATTCTGCTGACTTTAGTCACATCTCCATGGAGACGAGCTGGAGACGTACCCACTCCCAGTAAAGTTAAGGTGTGGCTTTAAGATTAACTTTAAAAAAACAATATTTTTATCATCTTTACTTTACAACACTTCTCGCATTTTATTTTTATTTGTTTAAACAAACGTGGAACAAAACTATTGAGTACAAACATGTATCATAATTTGGTGTTTTCATTGCTAAATAAAGAAAGAGGTGCACATGTTTGCCAATGAATTCAGAAATGCGCCTCTGGCAGTTACTCACTGACACCTTGCTCAAACTGGTGTCTACATTAACAGGACGAGATAGTAAACCCCATTTGTAGAAGATCTGCATGGCTTGACAAGGGCATTCATATAGGAAGTGAAATTCCACTCAGACAGGCAAACGCAGTACATCGGTCGTTACACAATTACACAAAATTAAATAAACCACCAAACTATAACAGTCAGAAATAGCTCAGTTTAAGAACGTCTGAGTGCCGAGATATACTGTAGGTGTTCAATTCTCCATAAAAAATAGCTTAAAGACATGGGCCGGTCCTGTTGCAACCCTAGCATAACGACGTGCCTCCCCTGGGCCTCTCCAGTGAAGTCTGACCGTATGGAGATACGATGGATCACGTGGATTCCTTTGACTCTCCATGACATAAACATAAACATCTGAGCAAGCCCTCGATCGCTTTATGGCACCAGCGTCTCTGATCTTCAAACGAGGTGCTGATGGCAGTGAGTTGTACCGGCTACCACTCCCTTTCCTTTATATCGAGTAATTCAGGTAAGTCGCCTATTCTCGGACAGCGAATGGGCGAAAAAAATCAATTTTCTAAAACTGAGCGAAAATGGCAAAGTCTGCAAAGTGCTCCCGGAATCCTGGGCAATGACGACGGCGGGTCCATAGTTCAAACAGCAGCATAAAACTATAAATGACATAATGGACTTCGTCTACTTTCCCCATCGTTAAAAGTGCGGCCCTCAAAGTTAATATCATTCAACAGTTATTAAACTTTCAAAGACTGTGACCTGAGCAACTCATTATCCGGCTCGTAGGAGAATTAGCAAGTATTACACCAAGTTCAGCTAATGTGAATGCCATCTGCTCACCGTCTAATCCAGAATGCCCCAGTGCTCCCGCGCACTTCCCACATTAAGAATAATTAAACATCTAGAGACTAGACCTTTCGGGATTGAGAACTGTAACACTGGTAAATCTTCCACCGGGAGCTTCAACAAACTTGCCCACACACAAAACCGAAATAGCACAAGCAAGTATCACCAAGTGTGGAACTCCTCCCTTCCTCTGCAGACACATCCAATCTGGCAACCGAACAACAACACGGGGAAAACAAATGGTATTTCTTGAAGGGGCTTCGCAGTAAATATGTGCACAGGACAGACTGCGCCAAACCGTAACGTCACATCATGTTTTCATCGCAAGATCTCAGTGAGTCATTTAAAACAGATTGGCAGCTCAATTCATTCATATGAGCAACAGAAAACAGAAACGTGGCAACGGCGGCAGCAAGGCGGTTCAGTTCGCAGACCGTTTTGGAAATTTGACCTGTGAAGAAGACCATGCACCGATTCAGACAGTGAAGACGGGGTCAGTAGAATGTTTTTTTCCCCCATGGATGTCCAGGTAAACATAATCCAACAGAGGTGATGTCTGAATAAGCAGTCAGCAGCAGATGGAACTGGGCCAAGGGCATCTCCACAGAAGGAGAGATCCACTCCTATGGACACAGGGTGGACTGGAGCCTCTCTGCAGACAGGGCTATTGTTCCTCAAAAGAATATCACTGACATGTTTTTGTTTTGTTTTTTGCTTTATATTTTGACTTTTACATCAGTTTAGTTCAGGGGTGGGCAATTAATTTTTTCAGGGGGCAAAATTTCTGATCAACTTTGACACAATTCCCGCCGAAACATATTAACACAATTATATTTAAGATTTCGCTTAAGATCGTACCCAGCTTTCTTTAATTTGGCCATTTCTGTGATGTTTATAGTTTCACTTCCTTATTGGACACCGACAGGAAGTGACATAGTAGAAGGCAAACAATTTTACACTGTTGCCGTGCCGACCGTAACTTTTTCCGCCCAACATTTCTTCATTAAAATGGCTGATTCACTGACATAAAATGATAATTATGCAACTGATGAAGCCCCTCATGATGAGAGACCAACAGGCCCGGTTTGAACCATGAGGCCGTCCTTCTGTGGACCCACCACCTGCAGGGGGCGCCATAGGGGGCTGGCGCAATGTGATCCATGACCCGGCAACAGACAAGTGGAAGAAGATGGATGGATGGATGAAGTTGCAACTGATGTTATCCTTCTAAATAAATTATATTTTCAAAAGCATTAAAACCTCATATGCACTTTAAATGGTTTGCTCTCTCTGGTCCTTTTCTTTCAAACTGCATTCACTTACGTCTTAAATGATAAACATTTAAAATATAAAGCTATTCGAGCCCACTCTGGCAGGGGGATGGTCATGGTGCCTCCGATACACAACGTTGATGTGGAAATTGCTAAAAGAATTATATAAATTATGGAACGAGAGCCGAGGGCCGGACAGAATTACCACAGTTTTCTCACCTGTGGTTTAGTTGCTCCTTTGACAACATAACCTGTAATGTTTCACAGTTGTTTTTGTGTTTTCAAGTTACAAAAGGAAATACAAGAGAGACAGAGAGAGAGAAAGGATGTGTTTCCCTTCTGGTCCCAGCAGAAGGCGTGAAGCTATTAAAGAAAAACATGCATATAGCACATAGATGTTATTTAAGTACAAGACAGAAGAGGGGATGACTCACACTTGGAGCGGGTCCCTAGAGGCCGGAGACGGACACTGCAGCGTTCCCACCACATCCCTCTGGATCTCCAAATCACCCATCGCCTGTTTACTCAAGAGGCGTCCTTATAAATAAACATATCCGCTGGAGGTGTGCTGAACAAAGGCATTGGGTTTAAGAACAGGAAACGGGTATAGGGTCATTTGTTTTGTACGAAAATGCAAAGAGATGAATGAAATAGAATATGGATCCGCGGGAAAAATGTCAGTTAACAAAGAGATCCATAAAAGATTTGGAGGTGATCCGTGGCGTATTGTTTCCTAAATGAAAGGAATTAATTCAGCAGAGTCTTTCACTGAAGGGCAAAAATAGACGGGCCGCACGAATAAATGTTTACTGAATATTTCCTCGTATTTGATTGTACGAGAGAATATGAGAAAAACATGGAAATCCTGCAGCGGCCGATGGGAGATAAATGGGTTTTTACGAATGGGCAAAAAAAAAGTCACAGACGTTCAAGGTAAACATAAGGGGACATGCGACTGGTTTAAATGGTTCATGTTTGAGTAAGCTCTAAACACTCCGAGGGCCGATGCCGTGAGGTGGTTCCATCTGTGCGACACCGCGTCATTTCCGAGCTTCACTTACCCCTGCGACAATGGACGTGTTTTTGATTGTTTTTTAGCCGTAACTATGTACGGCACACTGCTTCAGCGTCTGGAGAGGCAACACGTGTTTTTAGTGGGGACGTCAGTCAAAAATCAGATTTAAAAAAGCTAACTCTAAATCCAAATCCATTCTTTGATTATCCAATGGAAAAATAGCATTAGGCGGCCACAAAGAACTGTTTCCTGCTACTGTTTTATAGCGGGACTAAGTCAGGCAGTGTGGGTTGACCTCCAATAATGCAGACAGTTTATCCCATTGCCTTGGTAGACACTTTTAGCACTGAGGCAGTTTAGTGTTTGGCTCCAAAGATCCCAATCGTGACAAGAGATTTAGATCACACTAAATCACCCCCTCCATTTACGAGCCCGATAATAAGCAAGTCACTTTGTCAACAATACAAATGACTGTTCTCCCTGCCATTGTATGATCACGGGTTTTTATGCATATTTTATTTTATACTTCTTTTTTTCTATCAGCAAATAACTCTATTATTAACTCAATAAATAATGATGTGCCTCGAATCGCCACCACCTCTCTATCTCTTTTTTCTGCCTTTAATGTCACAGCCAACTCAAATGTGTCTTGTTTTTCAAAAGCCTCAATACTAATTAAATTTAAGGCCTTCATATTTTGCCACAATGAATGAAATCCATTTTAATGCCAGTTGAAACCCTCTTCCGGATTCCTAATGTTTCACAAAATGATGCCATAGATCAGAGGTGCCCAGTGAAATAAGATTGTCCGTATTGTGCAAAACAAGTCTGTTTTTCTATATTGGGATTGTGGGGTGAGAATGTTTTTTAAATCTGTAAAGCACTTTGGTCCATTGAGAACAGATATCTTTGTGTGTCAATAATAATAATAAAAAGCATTACGTAACAGCAAGTAATGAATGAACACGTATGAAGGTAAAGTTGCATGCATAATTTCATATGTGGCCATACAGGAATAATGTATGAGCCTCAAGGACAAAAAAAAACTTTATATGAAACAATAAAGCGAAGGGAAATTTATATAGCAGGGAAATGTCAAGGTATAGTGTGGGATTCATAAAACCAAAGTCATTATGAGCTGCAGCCTGTTTATATCGTGAGATTGAACACCGAGATGAGCTGAAGTTCGAAAAATGAAAAGTAAATGCACGACTTTTTAATCTATTTTGCCAAAGTCTTCGCAGAATAGTTGGTTATTGTTTTGTTTTCAGTTGTTAAAAAGATGATTATTGCTATGACGCTCACACTTCCATGTCTAAACTAATTACCGTTCCGTTTAATTATCATCTCCAGTCATTTTATTTATCCGATACTGTGCTTATAAAACGCAGGTTTACAGAGCCAAAAACTCGCAGAAACCTAATTCGTTGGTATTGGTGTTTTCCATTATCTCTCTTCTTGTTATTTATTCACAAATTCCCCCTAAGTGTGAAAGTGTCATTAGGATTATCCCCCGCTGGGTCACACACATCTCCCCCGATCCGCCTCAGTACAGTGTGTTCTCTCGGTGACTGATGACTTCTGTGCTGCTTGAAGCACAACTAGACGGAGCAACTTGTTACTCTCATTCCAAAGAGACAAAACATCCACTGATCTGGGAAGAATAACATTATAATAGAAAAACAAAACTGCAACTAGAAACACAAGGGCCTGTCCGCCTGTCTGTCTGTCTGTCTGCCTGTACTAGTATTAGGTATAATGGTCTAGAGAAGTGGTTCAAAACTTATTGGTAAACTACAATCTCTGTACAACATGGTATTGTTTAATTTGAAGGTCAATGGAGAATTCAGCTTCCTGCCTTATGGATGAAGCTGTTCTTCAGTTGGCTGGACCTGGCCCATATAGTCTGGAGGGCGATCCCCTGTGATGCTGTGAACGGGTGGAGTAAATATCCTGAATGGAGGTAGAAGGGCTTCGACGGCAAAGCTATACACGCCTAAGATCATCGATGAGCGTCTTACTAATTCACGAACAATTTGCATGTGTGAGAGGTCCCACTATCAGCTGAAACACCAATAACTCCTTCTTTCAGGATTCAAAAATGGGAGAAATCAGATACCCCAGCTTAGCAGAGGGTTAATTCTCTCTTCTCATCGTCAATGCTACAAGTCATTATGTGTCTCTGTGACTAGATCAGCCTATTTGTATCATGGAAAAAAGATACACCCAGTTCTGTTTCAAAAGAGATGCTACATCTTCAAATAGTAAGTGCAGTTCATACAGTCCTAGTCCTCCCACACTATAGCAACAACAGTTTAATTAGCTCTCTGATCCCTCGTGGCTGGAGCTGTACGGAGATGGAGCCTTATATCTGCTAACGTACACTCTCAGTAATAAAGCCAGAGTCTGGTGTTTACTTTGAGTCCTTCATAAAGTGCGTGTGGACACTACAGAAGGCTGCGGTCCACTATAGGAACTCCAGCACTGAAGATATATTTAGTTCTGATGTCACAGTGCGTCCACATGTGCTGCAGGGATCCAACATGATACACATCACAGACAAGAAAAGCCTTGTGAAAAAGTAAGACAATAACATTAAAGGTACTCCTCGTCTTAAATTTAATTTAAAAATGCAGATATTATAAGTAAGTAAGTGCTTTATTGTCATTGTACAAGCATACAACGAAATAGTGTTCAGGTGTCAGCCCTGAGCTGCTGTGGCTGATCCGCGCTGTTACTCTGTGAGGAGGGCAGGATAGCCCTTTTGTGAAGTGGTCGAATGATTCCCAGACTGATGCATGCGTATATTTGGCGGCCTTTGCAGTATAGTTTGCCTGGTTACATCCATATGACTATTTGGTGTCATTTTGGTGAAAAAAATGAAAATGACATTTGTGCCATTAACAAATTTTACTGTTGATCCTGCATTTGTGAATTTTGAAATCAGTTCTGCATCCCATTCTCACCATTAGCACCATAAAAAATTACAAAAGTGCTAAGCCTCAAAAAGTCCTCTGACTCAGAGGCCAAAAAAACGTTTTTATTACAATGTGTTCAGGGCTGGTGCGTTCGTCCCTTGTTGATTACAGTTGGGGACTTTTCTTTTTTTCATGGTTTTATTAGAAGGCTGAACACCTGCACGGCTCTGTTCACTGATCCACCCAACAGTAGCCCGACAAAAGAAAACAAACACCGAGGGCAACCTTTCATCCACCTGTTGGTTATGGTTCGCATGGTGTTTCACAAACCAGCAAAACAACATTACTTTTACAAACAGCCTTTGGTACTGGTGGGGTCTAACTTTTGCTCCTGACTAACTAAAATAAACTTGAATAAGAAAACAACTTTTCATGCACTTTGGGGTTGCAATTTCAGCATCTAAATGCTTTATAGTTTATATCATAGCTTTATACATGGCTCTGAATATACATTGAATTACCTCTATAATAACATTTATTTAGGACAAAATCTGGATGAAGCAGATCAAATATTACTTTTGCATGTTGATATATTGTGTTGACCTTCAAACAAGTTAGTTTAATTTATTTAGCAATTATCTAAGAAAAAGGCCGGCTCAGTAATTCGAAATGAATGAGATTTTGGTAATTATTCATGAGACCTCAATAAACTAAAGCACAGCCTCTGAAACAGAGATTCTCAACCTATTTATTCCTTGGTGGTACAAGGGACTTTGCGCACCCCTACTCCAAGTAGATAGTTTGCAGTTCATTTGGAGAGCCATCAGGTAAAAGTACTATTTAAAGCCACAAAGTGTAAAATTTTACCCAATAAATAATATTGAAATAGAGCAAGCATTTATTTTATGACAAATATTTTTATCATTAAAAAATACCTCATAGGAAACAAGCGCCTTTGCTGTGGGCGGCTCAGCTCTTCTAAGAAATCACTGGAGATGTGACTAAAGGCAGCAGAATTTGAGATTTAAACCGTTTAGGCTCTCATCCAGCTCCATTCTTTGATTACCCACTGCAAAAAATAGCATTTTCTGTGTTGAGCAGGTCAGTGGGAGCATGTTTTGTGTTGATGGCAACAGTATAGTCCAAAATGTTATGCAGTGTGCTTTTAAGTAAAAAGAGAACATTCCATGTTCAAAATACTTTTAAAATACTGTCAAAACTGTACATTTCACAGCAAGACACTTAACTAGCTTACCTCCTGGTTGGGAAACACGGATGTAAATAATATGATGCAGCCCAAGCAGAAATCTACCAGCATTTGGACAATTTGAATGAATGTCAAGCCCCAAATATTCACATACGACATATTTTGCAAAACAACACAATCAAGGTGTACAGAAAAATACTTATTCTATAGTCCCAGTAACAAACTGCAGATCACACGGGATGAAAAAACAAAACAAAAACACAGTAATTGGAGACGTTATCTTACAGCATTCTTGTCAGCGTCTAGTGTGCGTCCATATGCAGAGAACACGCTGCATTAAGTATCTGATGTTGTCCAGTAAACTGCTGTAGTGCTAGTGCCTCACAGTTGTTGGGATTTTGATGAATTCTGCGGCTCTTAACTCCACATCTGTTATTTCCACACTGTCTTTGCTGTTGCGTTATGATGCATTAAACATGGCCGACGCTTGTACAATGAAATGTGGGTCGCATCAACATTTATGGGGCACTCAATACATAAACTGAATAAAGAATATTATATGAGCATCAATTACTCAACAAAGCCAAGATGCGATCATATGTATTGCTATTGCCTGTGTGTGTGTGTGTGTGTGTCTGTGTGTGTGTGTGTGTGTGTGTGTGTGCGTGCGTGTGTGTGTGTGTTGAGGGGGTGAGCAGTTGTTGGTCAGTGTGTCTTTCAAACAGGTCTCGGTGCACCCAGCGTGGACACCATCTACCTCCAATGGTTGTAAAAAAAAACACAAAAAAAAACGTTCTTTCACCTTCCTCTTTTCATTTCTGTCCCCAAGTCACAGCCAATTTGAATCTCTATTATTTCATTTGACACTTTCCGATTTGAATGCTTTGTAACTGCGACTTTGTTTCTCTTGTTAGCACCTTCTCTCTCTGTTGGAAACGCGGAGCGGCGGTGACAGAGGTGAAAGGGAGCTGTTGTCAGACACAAGGAGATATCTTCCAGGAAGCCATCTACTGTGATATTAATGACGCCCCGGGCCGACTTCTTTCATGTGTGACTTTATGCATCTCGTTCACACTTTTGCACAGCGCTCCTTTTGGGGGTATTTCCTGTTAGATGACATCAGCAAATTGGTCCAATCAAAGACACTTTAGAGATTGTAATGTCAATGGTACCTCATCAAACCAGGCGGGGGCACAAACTGGACACCCGTAGAAGGAGGGCAATGCTTAAAGGGGGGTATTATGCAAACCTTTTAGAGTTCTCTCATCGTTTCGAGCCGCTAGCGCAACTTTAAGTCATCTTTGGATCTTAACCTATTCTTGACACAGGGCTCCCGAAAAGCTCCTCCTGAGGTCCTACGTACACAGGGCATGCTTTGTTCACCTCTCAATCTCTTGTCAAGCGTAGGAGGGGCTTATTTTAGCTCGCTCAGAGGATCAGGAAGTGAAACTGCTGGATATTTTGTTTCAGCTGTTTTAGATCAGTGGTTGTCAACTGGTGGGGCCGGTTTCCCCTACCAATACAAATATTACTTATACTAACAGATATATAGAATACGTCCAGAAATAAAACTCCTTGCTCAACAGCTCAATCTCATAGACCCCCTGATACAGGTATACAGGGGCTTTAAGTAGCACTGGGATGTCGCACTGGCTGGGCGCACCCTCCGAGATCGGGTGAGGAGCTCAGTTACCCGGGAGGGGCTCGGACTCGAGCCGCTACTCCTCCACGTCGAAAGGAGCCAGCTGAGGTGGCTAGGGCATCCGTTCCGGATGCCTCCTGGTCGCCTCCCTCGTGAGGTGTTCCAGGCATGTCCTATTGGGAGGAGGCCTCGTGGAAGGCCCAGGACACGCTGGTGGGACTATGTCTCCGAGCTGGCCTGGTGTCGCCTCGGGGTCCCCCCAGAACAGCTGGAGGAGGTGTGCGTGGATCGGGAAGTCTGGGCATCTCTGCTGAGACTGCTGCCCCCGCGACCCGGCCCCGGATAAAGCGGAAGAAAATGGATGGATGAATGGGATGTCTCTGTCTCCCACTCTTTTCTCTCTGTGAATACAGCTGGCCTTGGCCTCCTCTTCAGTCCTGACTGTGGTGGAGATGATGCAGCAATGTGTTGGTGTCATGGCAGACAGATACGTGATCTCTCAGACTCCAGAGCTGCCAAGACTCCGAGTGTGTGGGCTCAAACTGAAAATAGCATGGCTTCATAGGCGCGGGTCAGATTGCTGATAATAGCTTCACTTGGCAGTGTATGAAACCTTTTAGGATCCCCACTCACCATTGTGATATCTCTGTCTTATGAATTCAAACGGCTGAGTACCATTTCATAATACAAAAGTTTCCTATTGGTCTATTGACAGGGATGGATACAGAACATTAACGCGTTTTTGAAAATTAGATGGCAGTTCTTTTGGCAGTACAAAATGTTTTTAGGCAAGGCCAAGACGTTTTTACTTGGAACATGTACCTTTAGCTTGTAAGTAAAAGAGAGAAGAGGTATGTTTATGATCAAGGCCTACACAAATCTGAATTGTATGCGTTGTTATCAAGAAAGAAGCTCAACAACAGAGTGAGAGTGCTTCACTGGGTCAGAGACATGTGACAAATGTGCAGTCAGGTGCTCTTTCAGGACCATCAAATGATGACAAGAATATAAAATTATGCCCTGATGATGAAATTCTTGAATACAGGCAAAGTAATTGGAGGCACACTGACTGACTTAAAGTCCTTTATTCTAAACTGGACGCCAACGCGTTTTGACCAATGCGGTCATTGTCAGGGTTTAGATCCTGATTCAATTAGGCACAAAACTACAATTGGTTTAAACTCTGGCGAAGACCGCACTGGTGGAAACACATTTCTTGTCATTTATTGATCGTCCAGGAAGAGCACCTGTCTGCCCGTTTGCCACATGTCGAAACACGTTGGCGTCCGGATTAGAATAAAGGACTTTTATTCAGTCAATATGCCCCAGACTACTTTGCTAATCTTCAAAGATTTTTTCATCAGTGCATAATTTCACATTCTGGTCTATTTTTAAGTGTATTGATAACTGTATTGATGCTATATTAGTACAATATAGCATCATCACCCCACCAGTAGTTATTGGAATATTGAAAATATTCCAATAACTACTGGAAAATATTGTACATTCCAGACCCATTCCTACTTCTCACAATACAAGTTGCCTCTGAGTTTTGAAGTCATAGGTACAACTGTAATGGGTAGAATCCATTATAAAAGGTGCTTTTTTTCTTTTCTTTTCTTTTTTACCACGCAGGCATAATAGAAAGACATTCGCTGCAATCAAAAATCTTGTTTGGCTCTGAGCGCAGACAGACGGACACTGGAATCCATGTGCGTACATCGTAGACACTGTTCCTTGTGTCCTTGTAAGTCAAGGAGGAACCTGTGTGCATTTGATGTCTTTTCATTTTACGAAGTCAAACTAAATCCTTCCTACGGCCACATATCAAGCAGATAAATTCGGGGATGAAAATATTTGTCTCTTTCAGAAGCGGGTGATTCACGTCGCTAAACAAAAAGGCTCAGTGTAAGAGTTCTAGTGCACAAGGTCTTTGGTGGCGTTGGAGCTGTAAAAGCCGTAAAGTTTATCGCCGAGGATAGAAATTCAATTAAGCACAAAATTACTGTTGGTTGTCAGGCAACACCAAGGACGCCGCATTCTTTCAGAGGCTTCATGAAAGTGATGGCATCAATGTGAAGACTGCTGCCAAGGATAATGATTATAAAGCTGTATTTGAAAAGTGTTGGATGAATGGCTAATGCTGTTCTGTCTGATGTGAGGAAAATGAAGATGTGACTTAGAGCTGAATAACGTTACCTAAACTGCCATGAACTCTGTGCTCCAAAATATACAACATTCTCCATGTCTTGTTTCAATTATGGAGCACCTTACTGTCACAAAAGCAAATGCAAATGGGGGGGGGGGGGGGGGGGGTGTAATGCCTGTTTCTTCCCGAAAGATAAATTGAGTTATCAAAACTAACTTTCTAATTCTATCCCAAAGTTTAATTTCTTAGCCTTTGCTTGACACGGGCTGAGCTTTGTCCTCATTTCCATTCAGCAGAAACAGAGAGCGTCTATTCCAGGCATGATTGCATACTAATGACATTTTAAAGGGCACATGGATACACCCATTCATTTATTCTGTAAACCGGCTAATCCGGGATCACAGGGAGGTTTAGCCTCAAGGCGCGCTGGGTGAACCGAGGCGGGCAACTTCCTGTTCCTGCTGTCAATCACATCGGCAATCGTTAGGTCACCATGAATGTTTCTAAAGTTAGGTTAATCTGAGGGAAACTAATTCATGTTAGTCAATCATTCCGACAGACAGACAGACAGACAGACAGACAGACAGACAGACAGACAGATAGATAGATAGATAGACAGATAGATAGATTTAACCCATCTAGATTGATAGATGGGTTAAATGGATGGATTAGTATTAGATTGATTTGTATTATTAGTTGTCTCATTATGAGAAAGAAAGAAAGAAATCAAGCACTCACTCACTTTATCTGTATAGCGCCTTTCACAGAGCGCTTTACATGGGACAATTTTACATTCACTCCATTTTCGGTGGTGGAAAGCTTCATGTAACTTCACTTTACTCTGGGGGAGACTGACAGAAGCGCTGTTGCGACTGCACACATCTGCACCAACAGTCCCCTGACCACCACCATTCATTCACTCGCACACACACAATTCATACAGGTCTATTGGACATGTTTTCAGGAGTAGGGGAAACCGGATTACCTAGATGGAAACCGACACGGACACGGGGAGAGCTTGCAAACTCCACCCAGAAAGGCCCAGTCCAGGTGAGAATCGAACCCGGGACACACGAGAAGCATGAGCGCTGACCACTGTGCCGCCCAGGACACCTTTGAGGACACTTTCAATACTCAAAGCATAGGATATTTTCTTCTGAATTCTTCTGTTTGTTGCTGTGAATACAATACTCCTGGGGAATCACTGTGAAATGCAAATGTTCATTATAATGAATATGCACAGATACACTTTCTTGCTTAAAGGAACAGGCCACCGTTTTTCCACACTGAGATATGTTCTTACCTGAGCTTAGACCAGTTGATACGCACCTGTCTGGTCTTTGTGCCCGTGGAAGAGCGTGGTCGCTTTTAACTTCACCCCGTTTGGAGCCATAGGAATACATTGGGAGAGGCTAACAACATCTTTGGTCGTTTTGTGTGACGGAGCGCACGCACAAACACCAGGCAGGTACGCATCAACTCGTCTAAGCTCAGGTACGAACACATCTCATTGTGGACAAACGGTGGCCTGTCCCTTTAAGCCTACTCCTTTACATATGTACATGTAAATAGCTCAAATAAACAAAACTAAAACAAGATAAACAGATCGATAGAAAGTCGGTCCCTCTTTTTCAAAAGCATGTCTGGGGTCCTCGTCACAGCAAATTGTAAATCTGTATCTGTGACGGGGCTCGTATGGCTGATAGTGTTATTAATGGCAGAAAGTACAATGTTTGTTTAACACCAGCTTTTTTTATTGTGCCAACAATAAAACGACGTTCCCAAACGGTGTATACTATAACAAAAACAACAACAACAACAACAACAACATTTACAAAATACATCATATTTACAACAGACAATACTTTCAATGAGGCAAACCAGGCTCTCATAGTTACCTTCCACGTACGGCGACCAACACAGACTGACTCAGTAGAGAGGGCACCCCTCTCTTATAATCATCGGCCCCTCCCTTCAGCCAATCGCCACAGATGACTGTTAACTACCCTAAAACAGTCTAACAGATGATTTATTACCTTGTAATAAATAATATACAATTTAATACAGAAACAAAATACATTTAAAGTAAACCAATATGTCCCCGAGCCCTGCAACTTCTAACCCAAAACTACTATTATTATTTTATCATAAAACGTGTTTCGCGTGATGACGTCACACGCCGGCGTCCCTCGCGTGACGCAATATACCCGGAAATGCGCAGGCGCTCGGCTTGCCCGGGGGGAGACAGATGGGCGGAATGGACTGTGGGGAAATGTTTGTGTATAACGGAGTTATGGAGGGAAGATGGTTCCGCGGTGGCCTAGTGTGCACCCCAGACCCCCGCGATGGATGTTTGGACGGTAACATTCGCGAACGCGGAGCGGACGGAGGGAAACGGGAACGGGCAACAGGTAAGTAACGGTGTGCGTGTGGGCTTAGGTGGGTGGCGACAGTTTTCCCGTGGGCTCGGACGGGGTCACCCCGTCACACCATCCACCTCCTCCCGGAGGTTGACCAAGTCTTGGCAACCTGGAAAGGTAGTCGGCCACCAAGTTGGACTTTCCCGATCGGTGTTTGACCACAAACTTGAAGGGCTGCAACGAAAGGTACCAGCGCGTCAATTTGCTGTTGTGGTCCTTCATCGAGTTGATCCAGGTGAGAGCTCGATGATCCGTCTCCAGGTCAAACTCTCTGCCAAGCAGGTAGTACCTCAGGCTCTCCAGAGCCCACTTGATGGCAAGTCCTTCCTTCTCCACCACAGAGTATCTGGACTCTCGAGGCAACAACTTGCGGCTCAGGTACAAGACTGGCTGCTCCGCTCCGGACTCGCCTTGGATAAGGACTGCCCCTAGGCCTACCTCCGAGGCATCCACCTGCACCAGGAAGCGGCGGCTGAAGTCAGGGCTGCGCAACACTGGAGAGGAACAGAGGAGAGTTTTCAGGGTGCCGAAGGCAGTTTCACACTCTTCAGTCCAAGTCACTGGGTTCCTCCGGTCTTTCGTGGTCAGGGCAGTGAGTGGGGCTGCAATTGTGGCAAATTGCGGTACAAACCTCCGATACCATCCAGCCAGGCCCAGGAAGGATCGCACCTCCTTCTTGGTCCGAGGACGAGGACACTTCTGGATAGCTTCCACCTTATCCATCTGGGGTCGTACCTCTCCTCCTCCCAGCTGATAGCCCAGGTATTTGGTTTCGTGGCGGGCCCACTCACACTTGGAGACATTCAAAGTCAGTCCCGCCACCTCAATCTTCCCCAGGATGGTACTCAGGTGCTGGACGTGCTCCTCCCACGAGCTACTGAAAATCACCACGTCGTCCAAGTAAGCTGCACTGAACGCCTCACAGCCCTGAAGAGTTCTATCCATAAGGCGCTGGAAGGTTGCAGGGGCGCCATGCAGACCGAAAGGCATCACTGTGAACTGGAACAGCCCGGCTGGTGTCCTGAACGCAGTGTAGGGTCTACTGGAGGGCTCCAGTGGCACCTGCCAATAGCCTTTGCACAGGTCCAGAGTGGTGATGAACGTCGCAGAGCCAATGCGGTCCAACAGATCGTCTATCCGCGGCATAGGATACGCATCAAACTCTGAGATGGCATTGAGTTTCCGAAAATCAATGCAAATGCGCAGAGACCCGTCCTTTTTGAAGACGATGACGACTGGACTACACCACTCCGAAGTTGATGGCTCAATGACTCCAAGTTCCAGCATCGACTCCACCTCCTTCCTGAGTTGGGCCACCAGTTGCTGGGGAACGCGGTAAGGCCGTTGGCGAACAGGGTTGCGGTCCTTCAGCCGAATCACGTGCTCAATCAGGGTGGTTCTGCCAGGTTCCGTGGTGAAGAGAGAAGGCATCTCCCGGAAGATCTTCCGAAGGTCGGCCGCCTGACCAACCGAGAGGTGAGCAACCAGAGGTTCGGAAGCTTTGGTCACTACAGGAACCCCCGGGTCCTCCTCTTCCTCCACTTCCACCTTCCTCACTAGGAATGCCGTCTCCGGAGTAGTTGGGGATACTTCCTTCCATTCTTTCAGGAGGTTCACGTGGTATGTCTGCTTGGGCTTCTTCTTATCCGGCTGATGCACCTCGTAGGTAACAGGTCCCATCCGTCGGGTGATGGTGTATGGGCCTTGCCACTTGGCCAACAACTTACTGCTGGAGGAGGGAAGCAGTAGAAGGACTTTCTGGCCTGGCTGGAAGTCTCTTCGCCTGGCCTGCTGGTCATACCAGGCCTTCTGCTTCTTTTGAGCCTCCTTCAGGTTCTCCTCAGCCTCCACCCGGTACCTGGACAGCCGATCCCTCATTTGCAGCACGTACTGGATAATACCCCGCTCGCTGGCTTTGGGTTCCGATGCAGTCCATGCTTTACCCAGCAAATCCAAGGGTCCTTGCACATCCCACCCGTACAGGAGCTCGAAGGGCGAAAATCCAGTGGAAGCCTGCGGTACCTCCCGGTAGGCAAAGAGAACAAATGGCAGCCATCTGTCCCAGTCCTTCCCGGTGTCACTCACAAACTTTTGCAGCATCCTCTTCAGCGTCTGGTTGAACCTTTCCACGAGGCCATCGGTTTGAGGATGATAGGGTGTAGTTCGTATGGCGGTGATCCCCAACTGCCTGTGAAACAGCTGCAACAAGCGAGAGGTGAAATTAGTCCCCTGATCAGTCAGGATTTCATCCGGGATCCCAACTCTGGAGAACAACTGGACCAGACAACGGAGTACAGCAGGAGCAGTGATGGTACGTAACGGAAATGCCTCAGGATATCTGGTGGCATAATCGCAGACTACGAGAATGTACTCGTGACCCTGTGCGCTTTTGACTAACGGGCCAACAATGTCCATTGCTATCCTGCGGAACGGAGTTTGGATAACTGGGAGCGGATGAAGAAGTGCCCTATCCGATTTATGGACCGGAGATGTCATTTGACAGGTAGGACATGTGACGCAGTATGTGCGGATATCATTGTACATACCAGGCCAATGAAAACGAGCACTGACACGTAAATAAGTCTTGTGACGGCCAAAATGCCCAGCCCAGGGGAGTGTGTGTGCAACATGCATTACTAATTGTCTACAAGGCGCAGGGACAACCAGACGTTTTTGAGCATTGTTATTGACATACAACACACCATCCACTATGATAAACTGGTCTTTGCCAGTAACATTAGCATTAGCATTGACTTTAGCATTTGCTTTTTCAAAACAGGTTTTTAAAGTCACATCCTGCCTCTGTAATTCTGCTATATTCTCTGGTACTTTCCACAGTTCATCAACATTTAGGCTGCCTGAAGCATTGTCATTTAGCATTAGCTGTTTTTCAAAACGCCTTTGGCGCTTGGACTTTCTTGGCCCTTTGGTGCCCCCCTCAAAAAGGCTATCATCAAAGTTTGGCAGGGGTTCCGAACACTTTTTAGCTTGGGACCTAGTTATCACCGGACATGAAACATTGCCAGGTACATTACAAACATTATCGTCAGTTTTCTTGAACAGGCTCAGGAGCACAGGCAAGTCAGTGCCCAGAACCAAGTCAACAGGTAAATTTTCTACCACAGCAACAGTCATTAAATATGGTTGATCATCAACCACCACAGTCACTTCAGCTTTCGGATACGCATGACTATCACCATGCACACAAACTATGTCAGTTTTATTTCCATAATCAACACAGTTTACAGGCACCAAGTGCTTCTTCACCAGAGAGGTAAAACTGCCACTATCCAACAGTGCGGTCACCTGTTGGCCATTTAGAGTCACAGTTCTCAATGTATGCTCCTTCAAGCCCTGGTTAGCAAACTGTTCGCCCTCTGCCTGAGGTGCATAGCAGGCACCAGTGAGCTTGTTCCTTCGAGCTGGACACACTGAGGCTTTATGTCCCTGTTGCTGACAGAAATAGCAAATAAAGGGCTTACCGGTTGCTGGCTGGTTTGCGGTCAGTCTGGGTGTACCTCGTGAGTCATAGCTGGTCTCTCTGTTGGGCCGCGACGGACCAGACTGCGAGGCCGGTCCCGACACGGAGCTGGTGAAGCGTGGTGGTGGTGCTGAACTGGTGAATCGTGGAGGTCCTCCTCGACGTGCGTTCTGGTACTGCAATGCCAGCTTCGCCGCAGTCAGGCCATCCTGAGGTTCATGCTCCCTGACCCAGGTGCAGACGTCGGCAGGTAGGACGCAGAGTAACTGCTCCAGGATGATGATCACCCCGATTTGCTCCTTGGTGAGCTGCCCTGGACGAACCCACCGCCGGAAAAGGCCCTTTAGACGATGGTAGGTCTCGGTCGGTGTCTCTCCCTGCGGGACAGTAGGGGTCCGAAACCGCTGTCTGTAGGTTTCCGGGGATATGTCGAATTTGGCAAACAAGGCAGCCCTCAAATCCAAATAGCAGTCTGCCTCCTCCTCATCCATGGCTGTATACGCCTCCAAAGCTTTCCCTGACAGGAGTGGCACAAGGCGGCAAGCCCACTCAGCCTCTGGCCATCTCCACGTCCTTGCTATTCTTTCGAAGCGCAACAGATAGTTCTCGATATCCTCCCCTATCTGATAAGGTGGAATCTTCGGCTCCCCCAGATACGGTCTCTGCTCCATCTGTGGTTGCGCTAGGCCCAGCTCACCCGAGCTCCCTTCCTGTGGACGGTGCGAAGCTGTAGACCCACTCTGCGCTCGTCTCCGAAGTGCTGGTGTCGGCAGTGCCACCCGCGGACTGCTTGTCCTCGAGGTCCCTTCCGCGTAACCATCCTCCCGAGGAGTGACTGGCTGCAAAGTCTCACGGAGGCCGCGCAGCTCACCTAGCAGACCTTCCTCTCTTCTCTGTTGGTTCGCCATAAAACCTCTCATTAGGTCGAGAAGCTCCCCTAGGGGCTGTGGGGCTTCCGCTCCAAGCTCCTCCGCTCCAGCTCCCTCCAGTTCCACTTCTTCCTCCTCCTCCAGCTTCCGCCGTTGGGAACGTCGTTTCTTCCTGCCAGCCATCCCACTTCTGACACCACTTGTGACGGGGCTCGTATGGCTGATAGTGTTATTAATGGCAGAAAGTACAATGTTTGTTTAACACCAGCTTTTTTTATTGTGCCAACAATAAAACGACGTTCCCAAACGGTGTATACTATAACAAAAACAACAACAACAACAATATTTACAAAATACATCATATTTACAACAGACAATACTTTCAATGAGGCAAACCAGGCTCTCATAGTTACCTTCCACGTACGGCGACCAACACAGACTGACTCAGTAGAGAGGGCACCCCTCTCTTATAATCATCGGCCCCTCCCTTCAGCCAATCGCCACAGATGACTGTTAACTACCCTAAAACAGTCTAACAGATGATTTATTACCTTGTAATAAATAATATACAATTTAATACAGAAACAAAATACATTTAAAGTAAACCAATATGTCCCCGAGCCCTGCAACTTCTAACCCAAAACTACTATTATTATTTTATCATAAAACGTGTTTCGCGTGATGACGTCACACGCCGGCGTCCCTCGCGTGACGCAATATACCCGGAAATGCGCAGGCGCTCGGCTTGCCCGGGGGAGACAGATGGGCGGAATGGACTGTGGGGAAATGTTTGTGTATAACGGAGTTATGGAGGGAAGATGGTTCCGCGGTGGCCTAGTGTGCACCCCAGACCCCCGCGATGGATGTTTGGACGGTAACATTCGCGAACGCGGAGCGGACGGAGGGAAACGGGAACGGGCAACAGGTAAGTAACGGTGTGCGTGTGGGCTTAGGTGGGTGGCGACAGTTTTCCCGTGGGCTCGGACGGGGTCACCCCGTCACAGTATAATTCTGAGCAAACTTTATAACTTCTCTCTTCAACAGGTGAAGGAGTATCCACCTGTTGAGTCGGCAGTCTGTGCTGTTTGTAGTCCTGTGTTATGGCAGCCTCCAAAAACTTCAAATCTTTAGTCATTATTTTAGTAAGCTTTAGTCTTGGCTGGGATAGGTCTAAAACATAACCTCCTTGTGTGAGGTAAAGTTTCTTGCAGTGAACAAGTACCAGCAGATGCGAGTTATGCAAGCACCCTCCAGTGTTAACAGGGTCAGTGGCAGCCATGTTGACAGGGTGCAAGGGCCTTCACTGCTATTTTGACTGATTGGGAGGCAATTAAAAATATATATATATATCACTTTCTCACAAGGGAAAGAGTGGCAAAGAGGAGGAAATAATACACGGCAATGATAAAACCTTTTAACTCATCTACAAACTGAACTAGATAATGATAAAAGTGATGCTTGTGGTACATTCAGTATATCTATAAATGAGCTACAAAAGTTTTTGATTTAATCTTTGACTTGAATCCAAATGATAATTTTGTGGTCACATTAATTGTGCAGCTCAGTTGAGTCATCAGTTCCTGATGTTCACAAATGTTAATGCTCCCGGTCAAACAATCTGTGGAGTATACTCAATCTTGATTTTAAGACATGAACAGCAATGTCCACACTTTACTGTACCTGTGTGTAATTGCAGTATTCAAAGAAGATATTGGTGCAGATTGGTAGACAATTTCCTCCAGTTACCAATGCAGTATAGAGAAATCTATAACTACTGTGTGCATGAACAAAGGAACTTTGACAGTAATGCACAGTGCAAGTGAAAGGCCTTTATTATTATATAAACAGTTTGTCTCATTCATCAACAATTCTTCCTGTGCTGATACAAGAAGTGGGTTCACAGATGCCCAACAACCGCTATGTGAGCGGATATCACAGGACGTGTGGCAGAGGTAAAATAATTCCTCCTGGACCAAACACCAATACCACACACAATATTATGTCGTTATATTATGTGCTGCTTTCAGAGGCGCAAAACAACCACGTCTGATCTACAGAGAGCAAACCATGTGAGGTGAACGTGACATGTGGTTTCTACAATGAACAATTAAAGCAGTACTAAGTAACTAACTAAGATGCGTTTTTTTTTTACTTATTAATTGTCCGTGAGAGTAAATACTACAGAGGGATATTGTACGTCCAATTACACAGTGGAAATATTTTTTTTTTACTCAAACTTGGCTGTAAATACTGTTTAAGTGGCGCTAGCCCGCAGTTAGCTTTGCCCGTTAGTCTGTTAGCTTTTTCTTCATGATTCTATTAGTGTGTATTGCTGCTCCGGTCCGGAGGCAGTCAAGTTTTCTGGCCAGAGACACCAGGGGAAGATGAAATGCCCCCCAAACATACCATTAACACTTGTTTTACCCCAGAGGGACTACGAAAATGATTTATTACGGTAAACAAGTTACTTAGTACCACTTTAACACAAGAATAAACAGGATAAATAGCAAATAATAATTGGCAGGTGAAGGGGTGACATGGGGCTGCACTGTGACGCTAGAAGTGTGGAGTTTGTTTTGACTGATGAGTTAGCTGCAGTTTTCAGTTTGGCTGCAGGAAAGACCACATGTATTGTTTTTTTTCTTTTAAACAAATTTTTTTTATCGAAAATCGAGATCGATCAATATGGAGAAAATAATCGAGATTTTTTTTTTCCATAATCGCCCAGCCCTAATGTTAATACAATCTAATTTTATAGCATTTAATGCTATTTGTGAACGACGGCATTCAAAAGTTTTAGCAGTAATACGTTGCTACTTTACTTGCCATTAATGAAAGTACATGTGATATTTGCGAATAAAGACATCTGTAATTTATTATAATATTTACATTCTGGAATTAATAATACATGATTTAATATGTACAAATATGTATGACTGAGAAAGTTGGATTCCATCAGGAGCACGATCACGAATAGAACTGGAGATTTTTGTTAGTAAGAGTCCTCATGGCTGTTTTTAGGATGTTCTTACAGAGAAACGTCTTCAGCGAACAACAAGTTTAGTGAATGCCAAAAACCTTCCTAAGAAGGCGTTAAGAACAAATGTGTGCGTAAGAACGTGTTGTGAATGAGGCCCGATGTTCCACTGTGCCATTGCATAAGTCATTGTTTTGCTATAGCATCACTCTTACTGGCTAGACTCCCCATACCAAACAATGAGCTCTGTATTCACAGCAGGGGGTTGTACTATTAGTAATACCAATAGCCGCGTGTGAAATGATGAGTAATGCTGCCAGCTCAGGTCTCGAATGCTTTTTTTCTCTTTAGCTTTTGTCCACAAAACTGTTGTTTTTGCTCCAGAATAAAAAAGGTGTTAACATAAAATGCACTCCTACTCACACATATGCCACCCCGAGGGTACAACGTCGTTGTACTTGTAACATTTGCTTTTCTGGACTGGCTTCATGGGATGTGCCCTCGTTCTGTTCATCCTAAAAAAATAAATACAAAAAAACACTTGTTTGTCTTCAACTTATTTGTTCCATGTTTCATGAAATGGGAGAAAGTTTAAAACGAATATGTTTTGACACAACTATTTAAACATGCCTTGAGACATCCATCAGATTAACTCATTTTGCCAATCTAGCTCTTTAGCTCGGTTTAGTCCGACCGCAATGGACTGATCGGCTGACTACTTCACTTAATAACTTCATGACAGCATATAAGTGAGTCATACGTGCTGTCACATATTGCATGTCCATGTGTTGAACAACTAATACATGTTATCAGGAAGTATGGCGCACTTCAATGTCTTCCCAACTCCGAACTTCCCTTACGGGGCGAGAACTCACTCTATAAAACAGCATTGTGTAGATTTTTATGACCTTATACTGCTGATGTGAGTCTGAATCCTGCCGGAGCGGACTGTCTGTGGCGTCGGCTCTGACACCTTCCTCCCACTTCACTTCACCAAACACACCACACAGGAGCTGAGCCAGCAAGTCTCTCCCACTACTCTGTTGTCCTGTATTATATTAGGCTGTTTTTGCTTTTCACTCAGGTTTAACGCTTCATACGTGCGCCAATTTTCATAAAAGAAGAAACATCTATTCATTTTGAAAGCCAACCACATGGGCAGCGTATCTTTGTTTTTGCTTTTCTCCTTGAATTGCACCATCAAACCATTTTTCAGCATATAATGAAAGGGAACGATACATTATGCATTGAATTTTTACGCAAACCCCCCCCCCCCAGCAGCGACCACACAGCAACCAAGCTTCATTTGATCTACAATAGCACTAATATGTTATCTATATTTAACTCGTTTGGAAAATGCAAATGCATAAAGCCCTTTAGTGAACAGAGCCGGAGGCTGAATATCATGTAATATGTAGTAAATACATATTTGATAAGTTGCACATTGATCTTCCTTTGACTGATGCCATATGAGATCATCAAGGCCATCCCGACTGCTAATGTACACAGCCCCGGGGCAGGAGTTCTCAACTGGAGGGTCAGGATCCAAATATGGGTCACAGGCTAAAAGCATCTCCAACTGACTCAGGTTTTGTTTGAAGTTTTGAATAATCAGTGGCATAATTTGTTACGGATGGATTTGATTTCAGGTATTCTAACCTCGTCTCCCTGGAGGAGCTCGAAGAAGTGTCTGGGGTGAGGGAAGTCTGAGAGTCCCTGATTAGACTACTGCCTCCACGACTTCACTCCAGATAAGCAGAAGATGGATGGATTGAAACTCTTTTGTATAACCCCGTTCACATTGGGCCTTTCTTCTTCTTCTACTCCTGCAGCGCCTCGATCTATACTGGATCCTGGATTCTACTGTGTCAAAGATGTTGCGCAAAACTGTCTACCACATATGTGTCTGTGTGTCTGTGTGTGCGGGTGGTGGGTGGTGGGGTTGTAGTTATTTATGTATATTTACTGGTGGGGACGATTTTTATTATTTTTAATGATTTTTAAGCACTGTAAAGCACTTTGTGTTACATTTTGTATGAAAAGCGCTCTATAAATAAAGTTTGATTTGATTTGATTTGATAAATAATCCAGTTCTGCGCTCAAAGTGTGTTAATACCGGCACCATTTCCTAAAAGTGACGGCTTAATTTTGCTAGATTCTGGTGACATATAATCATTTTTGTTTTTGTTTTTCTGGTGTTCAGTTCCCGAATGGATGTTGACAAGTGCAGAGTATGACTCTCTGCTACCCCTGATTGGAAGACAAGTTAACAAAAGATTTACTGGACCGTTTGAGAGTCATTGCATTTGGGGACTGTGTATCATCTGCTCACTGTTTCCCCTTCGCAGCCTGATGCCAGTGGCTCCTCTGTGCGCCATGTTGTTGAATATTTGAAAATGTTAACTCAGTGAAGGTGGACACAGTGCTGGCACTAAAAAGTCACAATTTAAATTAGCCCAGATTTGTTTGTCCAACTTGACATTTCCAGGGTTTTCTCTGCAGAGGCTTTTGTCCCCGCTCAGATATCGGCCAGACAGCTAATGAGGGAGCTTGTGTTTACCAATTTCACACAGTCACTCACACAGTCTTTAGGTTGAAAAATCCAATCCCAAAAAAACATTGGAGGTTGAAATCCACAATGGCCTTCCTATTTTTTTATTTGATTTTTATTTATTTGAGCAGTTTATCTGCTCAAAAGGAGTGGGCCGAAGCCAAAGGCTTATAAGCGCCCAACCCAAAAGTAAAAACAATAACATTTAATTTAACAAATCATAAACAAGGGAACATATGGCAAGGTAACAGCAAATAATAAAGAACAGTAATAAAAAAACAGCAAAAGAATATACAACAACACTCACAATGTCTGTTCATATTTGAGGAATATGGATTATTTGTAGATCTTTTTAAAGTGTGCCAGATTTTTACAGAGTTTGATGCTTTGATCTAGATTTTTCAAAATTTCTACGGTATCCAGCTTAATGGATTATTCTTATTGCCTTTTTCTGAACTTTAAATAATGGGTCAAGATTACTTTTATATGCATTTCCCCAGATCTCTACACAATTATGTTAAATGGGGGAGGATAAGTAAACAGTATATAGTATATAGAGCTTTGTTGTTAATAATATATTTAGATTTATTCATTAGGGCTGAAATCTTTGCAACTTTAGTTTTAATTTTTATGATGTGATGTTTTCAGCTGATTTTATGATCGAAATGTATGTTCAATGACTCTTTCAATAGTTTCGTTGCCAATTTTAACTGGTAATTGTACATTTATTACACGATTTACAAAGAACATTGCTTTGGTTTTCGGAATGTTTAGAGACAATTTGTTTACGCAGAACCAATCTTTCAATGTATCAATTTCTTCCGTAATCTCGATCACCATTTGCTGTAAGTCTGCACCTGAGAGTATGATTGTTGTATCATCTGCAAAAAGGACCAGTTAAGCTTTTTGGAAACCAAGTACAAATCATTGATATATAATAAAAATAGTTCAGGTCCCAGCACATTCACATTAGTTGCCTAACCTGTGATGATTCAAAGCGTCTTTGAGTGTCCAGAAAAGCGCTATATAAAACCGATGCATTATTATTATTATTTAAATGTAAAACTCCAAGTATATGCCCATGGAGGGGGAGTGCTTGTTGTTACAGATTTGAAGGTATAGTCAGGCTCAAAACCTCTTCACAAAACTCTGAGCCTGATTGGAAAAAGTAGTCATCCAGATTACGTTGTTTTTCCTCTCACCAAGAACCTTTGTCAATTCTGAAGTTCCCCAGTTCTGATAACAGAAATAAATAGTCCAAATTCGACTTGACATTAGGCCTCAATTATACAACAAACAATAATCTATTTTGAATGTAACTCAAAACATCCCAGATTACTGCATTCTGAAAACTATTTGGCACAAAGGAGGATGTGAACTTCCTTTGTTCACTGTTAGCTGCATGTTGTAATGTAGTGTTTTTTATTTATTTATTTATTTATTTGAATTAGGACAGTGCACATTAATCAACACGTCAGCCAAAAGCATCAATGTAAATGTACCAGAATTAGCGTGAGAGCTAAATTGCATCCGTTGTCCTAAGGCAGGTAAAGAAACATTGACAGAAGGAAAATACAAACATACAAAGAACAGAACAAAGTCACAGTCACAGAGGTCAGTTACAAGGACAGACACAGGTAAGATAACATAACACGCCCAAGAAATTGATTAAGCGTTGAACTTTAATTAAACTACCTGTGAGTGCAAGATTGATTTGTTTTTAACCAGATTTTTAGGACCTTTTTAAAGGTGTGGTAATTGTCACAGTTCCTGATGTGAGCAGGCAGCGAGTTCCAAAACTGCGAGCCTCTGATAGACTCCACCGTTTGACCGAATTTAGTTCCACGACGTTGCACAATACAGTCTCCTCTGGTCAGAGCTCTGGTATTTACTCGAGTGTTACTTATTTGTGATATAAAATTCCTTAATGGTGGAGGGGCAAGACCTTTTAAAACTCTAAAAACTAAACAGGCATCCAGGAACTTCTGATAGCCATCAAAATCTAAAATATTATACTTACTTACAATGTGGCAGTAATGATAATGTAAAGGCTTTCTATGCAGAGTTTTCAATGTTTTTTTAAAAAGAGACTTGATGGGGCTCATGTTGGTCTCTGATGTTTGGGACCATGTGGTATAACAGTATGGCTGAAGATCATTGCGTGCATATAAGCCTTTGCCGACTCTGTGGTCAGACATGGTCTTATATGCCTAAAGTTTGACAAATTGAATTTAATGATGTGTGCAATTTTCTTGATATGCTGCTCAAAATTTAGATTTGAATCAAAGAGCACTCCTAAATACTTGAATTGTTTAACTTCATTTAATCTCTGTGTGACAGATTGGTGGTTAGTGCAGTGAAACATTGGTGCATTTAGCTGGTTTTGACCGTGCCACCACACCTTTTCCAGGCTTAAGACCAGCGCCGCCTCACACAAAAATGTTATTGAGGTTAGAATTGTGCAGACACGCAATTAAAACTTCACTTCGGGCCCTCCTCGCATTCATAAACACACTCTTATAAGAAGTGTGCACTCTGTTAAATAATCAATAAGACGGTGAGTGAAGATGACACCTGTTGTGCCCAAGTTAAAAACAGAGTTGAGCAGCACTACGTCAAGTAACAATGTTGATTAATTGCTGCGATCAACTCACGTATATTTCCTTGTCTTTCTCGTTGCTACGGGCCAAATAAATGATGCATTGAGAATGAATAATTAAGTATAAATAAGTATGTCAGGAGCTTTGTCTCATGAGGTTGTTTTGATTATATTTTGTCAGTTTTGTTTATTTAACCAGTATTCAAACAATGACTAATGCCCCAGACACACTGAACATGCACACCGTCAGAACCATCTGCCTATTATAAGTGTTGGATTAACTGATTTATTTGTTTATTATGCAACAAGTTAATTCATGCATGATGTGTCCTGGAACCTGTCTTTCAGAATAAGCATCAAAGCCCGTGCGAGGAGCGGTCCATACGCGGTCGGACTAGTAAGTAAAGCAAAATTAAAACTCTACAAGTGCACCATCTGTTGTCAATGATATTTCTTTGGAATATTGTTTGATACTGTCGTCTGCAGAGAAGAAACACATCTCAAACCCTTTAGCGTGTTCATTGTTCTTGCTTCTATGGTAAATTGTCTCCATTGCTTCAGCACTTTTCCGCCTCCGCTGTCGCTTCACATTCTACAGGTGTCATGATAAAGAATCTATACCAGTCACTTTCTGTCAGTGTTGACTGGTCTATAATGATGTGGTTGGCCCCACCTGTAACAGGCGCTCAGACATGTCCTTCTCCTGTCAATGCTTTATTACATGCCAGCTTCAAATTTTGGCCTCTCAATGTTCGTAATATCCTCCACTGAGAGCACCTTGTGCCCTATACCGCATTTCACTTGACTCGCAAAGATGATGACGTCAATCAGGAGTTTGTGGAGCGGGCACAGGGGTTACGACATCCCAAGAAATGTCAAAAACTTCATTCAAATAAAACACAAAGTGAAGTGCGACTATTTTGTTTGAGGAGCACATCTCGTGCACAGTTACTCAAAGAGCTTTCAAGAAACCGATGAGCATGTTGAAAGACAGTAAATTGAGACGGCACAATGAGGCTCAAGAGTTTTATGGTATTACATATTGAGAGCACATTTTGATTGAAGTAGAGTTGGGACTATATTTATTAAATGTAAGCTCATGATAAAATCTATCCAATGCCTAATTCATTCTGCAGCACACTGGACCAGCTCTATACCCTCCATCAGGTGCTCGAGGGTTCGTGGGAGTTCGCCCATGCGTGTTGGTCTCCGCCGGGGCTGCCCTTTGTCACTGCTTCTGTTAGTTACTTTTTATGGACAGAATTTCTAGACGAAGTCAGGGAGCCTCAGGATCTCATCTCTGCTGTTTGCAGACGATGTTGTTCTGTTGGCTTCATCAAATCAGGACCTCCAGCGCGCACTGGGGCGGTTTGCAGCCGAGTGTGAAGCGGCCGGGATGAGGATCAGCTCCTCCAAATCCGAGGCCATGGTTCTCCAAAAAGGTGGAGAGTCCTTGCCTCAAGTGAAGGAGTTCCAGTATCTCGGAGTCTTGTTCACAAGTGAGGGACGGATGGAGTGTCGGCAGTGATGCGGTCGCTGTATCGGACTGTTGTGGTGATGAGAAAGTTAAGTCAGGGGCAAAGTTCTCGATTTACCGATCGATCTACATTCCCACCCTCACCTATGGTCATGAGATCTGGGTAGTGACTGAAATGACAAGCTCGCAGATGCAAGCGGCCGAAATGAGTTTCCTTCGCCGATAGGGTCAGGAGCTCAGTCACCCGGGAGGAGCTCAGAGTAGAGTCGCTGCTCCTTCACGTCGAAAAGAGCCAGCTGAGGTGGCTGGGGCATCTGTTCCGGATACCTCCTGGTCGCCTCCCTCTGGGGAGGGGCTCCAGGCATGTCCTATTGGGAGGAGACCCAGGACACGCTGGAGGGACTATGTCTCTGAGCTGGCCTGGTGTCGCCTCAGAGTCCCCCCAGAACAGTTGGAGGAGGTGTGCGTGGATCGGGAGGTCTGGGCATGTCTGCTCAGACTGCTGCCTCCGCGACCCGGCCCCGGATAAAACGGAAGAAGATGGATGGATGGATGGAAATTCATTCCAAAGCATATTCTAAACCATCTTGGAGGGATTGGAGAAAAGCAAATAGACCTTTTCCTCATAAGCCCACTTCATCCCTGAGGATCAGCACACAATAGACAGCTTCACTCGACTCCAAACTGGTGGTGTTTTGTAGTCACAATGCTCTATAACAGATGTAAATGTAACAGCGAGCTGTGGAAAACAGGCAAGAGTGACGTGAATGTTCGTAGTCTTCTGATACTCCAGAGGTAGGATCCAGTCGTACTACAGTGAAGGACTACATTGTGCCATTACCAAAGTTGTAGAGTTTGTGTCAGTAACCGTATGTCCCTGAAAAGGGGATCACAAACCACATCATATCCCTCCATCTCCCACTTGGACAAACTGAGAATTTACGTTACCTTCTCAAGGCCTTACGCTTTCACTTTTGGGTTAGAAAAACAGTTTTGTTCCACAAGGACAAAACCCATAGGTCTGTACTTGTGATAGTAAGATCACTCAGCAGCATGTTTAGTAATGACGTACAAAGCCAAATGCTACTTCACACTCAAAAGGGTTTTATGCAGATAAGTTGTTTTAAACATTTTCACTGAACAGCCTACTCCATCACTCACCATGATACCAAGTGAATTACCTGTCAAACCCAATACATTTTGTTTTGATTCGTGTTAAAATGCCATTAAAATAATTTACAGGAATCTATTTTCCTACCATTACAGCTGTGAGATAAAAGCTTATACAAATACTAAATTATTTAATTCTCAAAGATCCCAAAGTGTTTATTCTAACTTGTCATATTACAGTGCTTCAAATATGAGCTGCAGTCATGAGCCCGGGGAGTCGCCTGACAGTGGGGTGATCACGATCCAGCTTTCCAACACATTTCAAGGTGAACATTTACATAATTTATTCTGCTCCTCAAATACCACCATATGCACTATTACATGAAAACAATGGGGTAGGGGTAATTTGTTTTTGTGTGGTTAATTTCTAATTCTCACGTAGAAGCTTTTTGTTGTTGTACTTCCTCCCAATGTTTCGTCTTCTTGGAGTTGCGTTCTTCACATACAGTTTGCTGACATTATTTTTAACACCTGCTTTGTGTTTCCCTCCATTGTTTTGATAGAATTACTTTAAATGACTGCAAGTTATTAAATTTTTTAGACAGTTAAGTCAAGTTTTTTGGGAAAACTATGAAACTGGCATACCCTTTATGGCCACATAATTACGCTGATGCTTATTTTACTACAGTTCCCAGAAGGCTCTCTGTCAAACATCGGGGGAGCTCATAAAGGTTTCTAAATTAACTCCATGGCTCACTCTTGTAACACTCCCACATCACCCTGGACACAACAGGTAAAAATATGTCAGCAGGAGATTTTACATTCTCACGTTTTTCAAGACGTTCTTCGGAGCCAAATCGACTTGGAACAGTATTGACCTTTTGGGAAATATCTTTCATTGTGATGGACACAGCCCTACATCCATATTTTCTCGTCGGTTACCAAAGGATGTCAGCGCATACGTAAGCAGCGGTGGAAAAAAGCGCACAGAGCACTGGAAGCCATGCATTGGAAACATACGAGCTCCAGGACGCACACACTTGGGAGCCCAGGTGTGACAGCCGAGCGCTCCTGCGTCACGGACCACATGATGAAATGAAAAACACTGCAGTCGAGTGCAAAGCCGGAGGAAGACACCACGCATGACCTGCGGTGTGTTTGCGTAACCCTGCACACCTGCATTAATATTAAGCAGTTGATAAGTTTAAAGGTATGGGTTTAGAAATGTTGCAGTCGGTGTACCTGACACAGTATTTCCATCCATCCATCTTCTTCCACTTGTCCGTTGCCTGTTGGAGCTGCCCAAAACACATTGCACCAGCCCCTATGGCTCCTCCTGCAGGTGGTGGGTCCACAGAAGGACGGCCTCATGGTTCTAACCGGGCCTGTTGGTCTCTCATAAGGGGCTTCTGAACCGCTCTTTGTCTGACCCGTCACCTAGGACCTGTTTGCCCTGGGAGACCCTACCAGGGGCACGAAGCCCCGACAACAGAGCTCCCAGGATCATTCGAGTGCTCAAACCCCTCCACTGCGTTAAGGTGGTGGTTTCAGGAGGAGGACAAAGTATTTCCCTAAAGGGAAATATTGTTCTGAATAGAGATCAATAATTTTCAGAATCTGAAGGACATAAAGTAACAAAGTGTTCTTTGAAGTGTTACCATGGCTGTAGCAGTATGTGCCTTGGTAATAATTCTGATTGTAGTTAGTGTAGTATAAAGTGTTTCTCTTAAAGATAAACCAATGCAACATAAAAAGCATAATGTTTTCTTTAATTCACTTTTGCCCTTTGACTCTAAACTGCTGACACTAAAAAACTGTAGGCAACCACACTGCGGCCCCTAAAGAGCCATTCTGTGCACCTTTGATGGTTAAGCCAGAGCACCAGACATCAGTATTAATAGTTAGTGCAATTATGCTGCATTCTTGTCAACTTAAACATAAGTGAGAATGTCATTTGATCTGGCCTAGACTGAGTGTACATACCAACTAGTTTCTATTAACTCTGTGCTCTTTTGCTCTTCAGTAGAACCTACGGAAGAGAGAGGAGCGCAGATCTATACATCCATCTCCTCTTTCTCTCTCTCTGACTTATTGAATGTGATGAGCAGCACTTTTATTAAGGTACAGCTGTGTGTTTGGGGAGGATGTTGTCTCAGTTGACCTGTGCTAAGTTGAAGTTATTAAAACAGTGGCACTGCTGACTTCTCTTGTGTGTGGCTCTCTCCCTCTGTCTCGTCCCTGTCCTGTTCCCTGGGGCCCAGCGCAGCTCAACATCTACTTGATCACTTTCTTTGCTTTGACATCTCTCTCCCACTTGCGCTCATTCTTCATTATTACTCTTCTATCCAAGTCTCTCTTCAACCCCCGCCTCCCTGTTTACTGCCCACACGGTCCCCGGGGTGCTCTCGGGCGCTTGGTAAACCTCATTCAGCTTATTCTCTTCTTCCTGTCAATATACCTGCTCCTTTGTTCCTGAAGTTGCCAAAGTTTAGTAAAAGTACAAGCAGTTACGGTTATGGAAGTGTGGCATTACCAGTTTTATTAAATGCCTTTTATTAAACTTATGTAAGCTTGCCTTCCCTCGTGGCTAGCCTTTCTTGTACAATAACTGTTCCTTAACTACCTCTTATGTACATTTAGATGGACCAAACCACGCTGCTGTCTTGCTTCCTCCCTCCTTTTGAACTGTGAGCTCACTGAAAGCTTAAGCGTAAAACTGAACATAACCTGTGTAGAGAAAGTGTGAAATCTCAAAGAAAGACATAAAAGTAAAGCATAAAAAATATATGGATTATGTAAAAGGCCTTATGGGTGGAACCTATGTGCCTTAAAGCACATTTATTTTCCAGCTTACACTGGATGGCGCATTGTCGGGCTTTTATAAAAATACCAATACCACTCGTCTATCTCACCGGAGGAGAGTTGCAGAGACGTTGGCATTGTCTCCGCAACTCGTAATGATTGCGCGCTTAAACAAAGGGCCTATCTCACTGGCCTGGAGACTAGTTGGAGACTCGAGTTGTCACTGGTCACAGAGATGTCTCTGAGACGTCCCCTGGAGACAAGGCAAGGTGCAAACGAACAGGTTCGATTTTAGCGGAGTCTCCGCTTGGTCTCCGAGAGGTCTACCCAGTCTCAAGCAGTTGTGGCAACGTTGCAAACACTATTTGTTGTCCTCAACCTGTGAGAGATTTCTGCGACGTCCCTGCAATGTCTCCGAGACCTGTCGGATACCAAGGAGTCTTTTTGAGATCGTTTTCACAGAGACTACCTGCAGACTCGCCTTATCTCCAGGAGATCTCTATCTCTTCTATATCACCAGGCCGGTGATATAGAACAATGGCATAATAGTAATTATTAATGGATCTACATGTCTAATTTCAGACACTCGAGGATGTTTTACATCACATGATTTATTCACTATGGACACTTGGAAGTAAGTTTCAACTTTTGTCCTTTGTTCTGGAGAGACTGACATATTCAGCTGCATCATTTCCACACTAACTGAACCACTGTTGCCCCGCACAGTAATGGCAAAAGTGGCATCAGATGAGGTTAATATACCTCTTGTCAATATACATGATTTATTAAGAAGAATATAATTTTGC
Organism: Proterorhinus semilunaris; assembly: GCA_021464625.1. NCBI lineage: Eukaryota > Metazoa > Chordata > Actinopteri > Gobiiformes > Gobiidae > Proterorhinus > Proterorhinus semilunaris. Next base: position 23,969,656 of record CM038358.1, on the reverse strand, counting down.
AATCAAGTAACAGCAACCTAATCCAGCTCGTCTATGCAGCTCTATTCGATTTATCCGCTCCACTATCGCACAAACTAAGACCTGTGTGTAAGGAATCGATTCTACTGCTATAGCCGACACTTGTCATATTACTTTGGAACCGAGTGGCAGCCTCAGAGGTGCCTAGACTTGCTTCTGTAGAGTTTGACGGCACACACAAGAAGCAACAGATGCCAGACAGAGGAAAGAAGAGAGGTGTAATGTATTCACAGCGCAGTGAGATGCATCATCAGCATGACTAGATAGAGAAAAGAAAGATTATCTATGCATCAAGTGCAGCCCATAGAATTAAACCTGACAGGACTAGACAATGATTTCAGGACGTGCCTCAGAGCGATCTGCCGGGCTTTGTGGAAACGACAGAAACACAAACAAGAGCAGAACTAAGGAGGAGCAACTTTAAAACCAAAATAGAGGGATTCTTGTGGCTACCAGAATTCTGGTACTTGGTCACTTTTAAAGTAATGTTATACCTTCTAAAATCAGACTTAATCAATACCAGTAACTAGCAAAATTCCCAACAGGAACAATATAGTACACCTCAACCTTAACAAGCACTGTCTGTGTAAGCTCTCAGTCATACAGGAGTTGTCCATCCTAAAAGTAGGTGCTTGAATCATCATCTGTACTCTGCAGTTTGTCTGCCTGTGATCAGAGATCAGACCAAACTTCTTGGATGAGATGTGAAATGTGGACAAAACATGTGGTATCAAACAAGTGCAGTCAAAAGCTGATCCCAACACCAAACGAGTCAGCGTACGTTACAATCATGCCTTTGGTTAATGATTATGTCGATCTGATAAGCGGCTCACTCAGGCCCACGCAATGACAACACAGCTGGAGGAGGAGAAGGAAGCGCAGTTCTTTACTTTTTGGATTGAGGGTCTGGAGTGTTTAGGGCACTATAACTATCTTCAGTAGGCTTAATTCGATTTTCTCTTCTGTGTTTTCTCTCTCCGATGCCTTTTGGGGATTCCAAATGCATGACTTGACAGTGTCATGTTTGGATCATCTCTCATCCAGGAGTCGTCCAGGAGCTGTTTTCGTCATCACAGCCATTTGCAACCACTGACTTTATAAAGCTAACAATTGTGTAAAAAATCTCAACACAAAATATGAACTAGATTATGTAGCTTTGCGTGATGAAGTAAATAAAAAATCAAACTGATGAGCTTCCATCTGCCTGCAGCTTGAGATGGCCTCACAGTCTGCTGCTGTTCCATGTGCATCGCCAGCCTTGGAGTGAAAGGTAATGGACTCCATGTAAGGTGTGTCTCTTCCTTTAGCAACAATGCACAGGTTAGCTTCCAACTTTATCCTGCTCTAAGTAATAGCTCCATTACTCTGCTCGGGCATGGGCGGCTAAAGGATCTAAATATAACCCAGAGGAATCACTTTGCCAAAACATACCATCATGTGTGTTGGTGAAAGCAGATATGTGCAGGAGCAGCGCAGAGGGATAGAGAGGGGAGAGAAAATAATGATTTAAATCTCTCTGACCGCTTTGTTCTGCTGAAGAGTGAGCTCTAGTGGGCGCAGGCTGAACAACATACCAGAGACGTAAATGGAGAAGCATTACCCTCAGGACAGAACGTAAAAATAACATTCAACTAAACCAGTTTATCAATAGTCGCATTGAATTTGATTGTCAATTACAATTAAAATATAAAGATTTGGTTTTACGACACATATGGTCCCCTGTATTAGAGTTTCCCAGCCAGGGGTACTCGTGCACTTAGGGGTTCTTAGAAGTATTTCAGATTAAAAAAAGGAGTTGAAACTGAACACTATCCATCCATCCATCTTCTTCCGCTTTATCCGGGGTCGGTCGCGGAGGCAGCAGTCTCAGCAGAGATGCCCAGACTTCCCGATCCACCCACACCTCCTCCAGCTGATTAGAAACTGAATACTAATTGAATATTAATGTGAGTGAATGTATTTAGCTTTAGGTTGAACATCACACATGGTCTCAAAGGTTTTGTTGATCACTTTCTCAATAATGAGAAGGTGGGGGAGGAGGTTATGCAAGACAAATAAGATTGGCAACTGTAAAGTGTGTAAAATGTTTCTAGCGAGTCAAACGTTGTAGCATACCGGCAAGCATTAGCATACATACTTTACAACCATGTTATCGGTACAGTGCATTTAAATAATGTTTAGTCCTTGTTATACCACACAGAAAGATTTGTCAGAGCGCAGAAACTTGTGACATTGATTATTCATTATAATTTTCTGCTAAAAAGAAAACACAATAGCAGATATGTAAGAGATGAATCGTATTAGTTTGAGTATGAATTCAAACATGATGATGCTGTTTTCTACATAATGGCGAGTCCACTTATTCTGTAACTGTAACAAATGGTTAATTGGCCATATTCGCTGAAAAGGGTTTCTTCACTTTAAGGAAATGGCGCTTTAATGACACTCTCAAAGTGCTCATGAGCTCGTAATGGGCCCAAACCAAACCATAATGTAGCAGAGTGTCTGCGGTGGATTTCACTAATGAGAGAGATGGAGATAAACTATTGACTCATATTAGGAGCGCAGCTGAACGAGCCTAAACTGCCTACTGTGGATTTAATATTGAAGCCTGGCATTCGTTATTATGAAGATCTTTGTGTGGAAAAGCTCATAAGCAACACTTCATATCCACACGTGGTATCAGACTCTGTTTTAAATGAGTTTGGTTAAGAGTGTCTTGGATGTACGTCAGAGCTTGGCTCCGGAAACTGTCTCCTGCAGGAGGCACGCCGCCGACTGGAAGAAATGTAGTGATAAAAGTGTCAAGAATACAATGGAGAAAAGTTAAGACGTTCTGCCCAAACTCGGTGGCAAATCTGGAGGGTGCCATTTCATACGGTTGAACTAAAGGGCACTAGTATAGTAATTGTGTGTACAAATTTTAGAAGTAACACATGCCTTTCAGTCACGTGACTTCTGTAGGTGTGGCCGCCATTTTGGAAACCTAGCAAGTGTATAATATCAAACTATGCATCTCCACTGACTGAAGTCAAAACAGTACATCCAAACATAGTGCACCTCCTGCAGATGAGCAGAGTTGATATTTAAAGAAAACTGAAAACGCAGGATTTTATCACTATAAACTGACTGAGAGTTACTGACGACACTTAAAAGCAGCAAAGCTAGCCCCGGATAACATTCGTGGACATTAGTTACAGACGCTGAGCTCTACAGGAAAGCCCTGAACCACTCTCAAAAACATTTAGCCTCGAATACAACAAGTGACAGAGGTAAGAGCTGAGCTGCTACGGACGTTTTTCTAAGAGGGTTTATAGATATGAGCCACTGATGTGTTTATCGTGTTGAGGCTAAATGCTAACAGCGGTAGAATGCAACATCTCGAGCAGCTTAAAAACATACTGGCTCAGACTGAGGCTCTGTTAACATGACGAACTGTAACATTCCCAGAGAAAGGTTTTCTGTTACCTCATTTAGCCTGAGGAGGGGAAGCAGACTTTTGGTGGACTGACAGCGCTGCTACACCGCTGTCTTGAATCTTCTTGAGCAATGATTACGATTACATACAAAAATGCAACATGTCATTCAGTTGCACTTCATTATTGTTACATGTGTGTAATTATATTTACTCATAATTACACATAATTACACTTTCTGTAAAACAGCGGCCTCAACTATGTGTGACGTCATTGGAAGCGGGTTTTGTATTGAATCATCAGCCGTCGATGTAAATACACTTTCTCTCTCAGCATCATCCTTTAAACCAGTTCTGTTTAAACGGCGTAGCTAGAGGCTTAGAGATTCTCCTTCAACCTGCAGTATTATCACAAGCCAAATAAAATATTCCATTCAACTTATGAAAGTAGAAACATTTTGTAAATTGACATTGTCATGGTGTATACTATCAAAGTACAACACAATACAATATTCCTCCAAAGAGCTACTGCTATAAGTTATATACTGTATAGGGCACAGCCTTCCTCTGTCCCATCTTGACCGCAGTGGCAAATATATATATATAAGCAGCCACCTCACCCAGTCCTAAATATCAAGGCCCCAGACGAAGATATATTCCAAGATAAATCTAAAATCTCTCATTGTATCATGTGATCAGCGCCTGCCGGGAAACGCGCACCAAAGTTTATCCTTTCCAGAAATTGTTCAACATAAGCCTCTCATGTCTCAAGTTTTTGTGATGAAACCAATTGAGAACATCTTCAACTTCCTGTCATGATTTATTTATTCTTTTGAGTGCAAAATGAAGTACAAATTTACTTTTCTCATCTAATGTTCCTTCAGGGCGCTGTGACTGACACAAATTTGTCAATGACTTCCACGCTGATGCAATTTCTGATGCGCGTCTTTGATTAAAACACAAAGCCAATACACCAAGCCACGGCCTCCCCACGCGTCGCCCTGTCTGTTCCACTGCTGCCTCTCCACCGCAAAACGCTCTTTATTATTCATGTTTATCATCACACCGCGGCTTCTGTTTGCTCACAGTTTCATGGATGGACTGGCAGCAATTTCTATCTGCTGCACGGATCTTTATATCGCCAACACCGAAACGGATCCCACTTAGGCTAACAGAACCAAGCATACATGCACCAATCAGCCGCCACCACCCACTCACCAAAGACCTAATATTCCTGGGGAACACAACGGAGGGAAGACGAATGAGTCAAACACTAGTTAAATCTTCAGAGATGCAGAATAATTACCCCACGATCACTTCCACTGCTTATTAAAAAGCCATTGAGCTGCTAATCTCCGCTCCGAGTGTGCCGATATGAAGGTAGAAGCACCATACAGGCAGATGGCTTACATTCATTTACATGGAAGATGGTATTCCGGGTTTAATTAGTATGGTTTGGATAATGCTTCTATGCATATACTATGTGAGCAACATACATGGATGTTTTAATGGGGAAACAGCATAGAGAAATTGTGAAGTGATAGTGAGTAGAAATATGCAGCATAAAGTGGTATTTCCCCATTCAAAAGATACAATATTGTGATTTTTTAATATATAGCCTATTTTATTATTCATGATTAATATAGTGGAGGTCCACACATTGTACCTATAGTTACAGAAGAGTATATGTGTATAGGTTGCATGGTGGCGAAAATGGTTAGTGCTCTAGCCTCAAAAAGGTCCCGGGTTTCAGGGTCAGGTGGTGCCTCTCCGGATTGGATTCTTGGTGGGTTTCCTCTGGGTGCTCCTTTTTGCACCCATTCCCCAAAACATAACCACAAAACCTGGCACAAGATCTGGAGATGGGTCCTTCAGCGGAGCTCCGCAGTCGCCCCCCGCTCGTAATGTGTCTATTGCAGAGCACAAATGATCCCACAGGGACAATTAAGTCTACAAATACTAAATATTACCCCATATTACAACTATTACATTTTTTCACTACCTCAACTTGTATGCTCTTCTTCCACTACCTTCCACTACTAAAACCAACCATAGACATCGACCTGCGCTACAGTGGGACCGGCTCAGGACACAAACAAACATAAAGTCCTAGTTAGACCTGATAGAGCTTATACAAGTCTATAATGCTAAAGGAGGAACATGAGATCTAGACCCATATTTTTCATTGAAGGTAGCGGCGATCTCTTTGTGAAGGCCTGCACTTATCAAGTTAAATTGACAGTACATAAAACAATGATTCATTAGCAATTATTTGAAAAAGTAACATCTAATGTGACAGTTTTTGAGCCATCCCCAATCGAAAAAACCCTCGACGTCTTTCACATGGCCTCTTTCAGGAAACCATTTCATTTTAAATTCCACTGCTGATCCGGCTCTGCCAACTTTCAGAGCCCGTTACTTTTCTGTCCACCTTGTGATTAAAACTATAATTTAAACAGAAAGGTTTAACTCGTCAATGAGATGCAGGGGCTGAAAGAGTGGAGGTGTAGACATATACTGCGCGGACATTTAAAATCCTGACATTGATGAGAAGACGTCTGCCTCCGGTGAGTAACAGAGAATGACACCAGCATGAGATTCAAGATCTAAAATTCTACATATGAAACTGACTGTGGACTTATGCTAATGTAGCTGGACATATTCCTGCCCTTTGATATTTAATACAACAATTTCTGAAGTTTCATTAGAGATTATACTGTGTCAAGTTAATATATAATATATATTTTCAAGGTTATTTTTCATTATGAAACCTATTTTCAAGCAGAAGAAAATGTACATAATTTATTTACTAGACACAGATTAGGCTATTAATAGTGGACATGGGGATTACATGTAAAGATGTTCAAAGCATTCACACATCATTAGCCATATGCCACTGGTCAGACAGCACACCATGACCAATACGGCATCTTTAATTCAGTGATACAAATATTCTCTTTGTAAAATCAATCAAATTCAATCACATGAACTTGGATGTTTGACACTTTCTCTGAATGTAATTATGCATTTCCATATGTCTAATTAGAGTTGGCAGCAACTCTGGTATTAGATCTATTCATTTACTTACAGATTTAGCTGTAGTGTGTGTTTGATTGATGTCTGACATTTTTCTCTATTAGAAAAATCCATCATACATCCTTAGAGATGATAGAAAGCAGGTAATTGTTCCTTTGTTCTCCTCTGGGGCCAGAACTTCCCTAAAAAAGAGATGCTGAAATCTCAGTGAGACTTTCGAAAGCTCATGGAACTCAGATTAATATTTGGTGGCCCTCAAGTTTTATACTTTTAAAGTTTTTATAGTTTATTATTTATCTCTATCAAGTTTCATGTAAACCTGTTAACAAACAATGGCAATAAAACCTATTCTTTTTACCGTCTGATCGGATCCACAAAATCACAAAATAAAATCTCATGCAAATTCTGACAACCAATCATTATGTAGACACTGACATAACAAGCCACGACTTATACACTCATCACGTTTGCACTCGCGCAAAAAATCATCAAAGCAAGACGTATTCTACCTCAACTGCGGCCATCGCCATTACCACTGCATGAGATGGAGATGGGGTTGCACTGACAATATCATACCGCTAAATAAAATAGACCTGTCAAAGATAAAGCTGTGAGTGAGGCCACATCCCACGCCTCACCAACCCCAACGCAAACAGTATCCTCAAAATAACCTCAGTAAATGTAGGTTGACCCTGGTTCTTACAACAAACCAATGTCACCTTTTACTACCTCGGGCAAAACCTTCCATTAAATTCCAATTTCATTGCAGGACATTATTATTGCAAGGTAAAAAGAAAATCTACCCAGAGCTATTCACAATGAAAGGGTCAGGGTTAGGTAACGCAACAAGACATCCTTTATGATCCAAGCACGACAATACTGGAAATGCAATACTGATGGTTGGGATTTGTTGAACGAAGACTAAAGTAAAAATCAAGTAAAAAGCTATGGATTTTATGGCTTCTACCATGGCTCTTTAGACTACATGGAGATGATATGAGTTACTGCAGCTGGTTGAATGAGGCCACATGAGCTGGTCTTCTCTGCTAAAGCTTGCTCAAGAACATTAGTTGGAGCTGGGATTTATCCTTGAATCTTGTCTCAGTTACTGAACTTGGGACCTTATAACCACTCACCCACCTACCTGTCAAGAGGGGTGTGACTGGGGTTTACCCTACAGAGAACCTACTGGAGAAGCAGAAACCTCTTTGTACCTTTTCATCTCATTTATTGTTGTCCATATGTCGTGGTATTACAGCCACCGCTCTCATTGCTTCGCTCTCTTCAGCTGTCAGACCACGAGACAGGGTGAAGAATGGGAGCTAAAACGCAGTTGTGCGGATTTTTTCTATTCTTCTTGCATGTGTTACCTTTTTTGGATCCAGCACACTGCTCAGTCAGGGATGTGCGCGTTTTTTTGATTGTGAGACCACGAGACAGTGCCATGATACTTTCACAATAGTAAGCTAAAGAATTACTGGTGCAGCAGCTTTTTTGTCTATGATGATAGACTGACATCATACTAAGTGCAGATGATGTCAGAGATATAAGAGAGGGCTGAAGAGACTATTGATCTTTTTAAATTATAGTGCACTGTATTACTATTACTATAAGTAATGAGGCAATGTACATAACCAGCATAAGCCTATTATATCTCTAACTGAAGTTATAACAGAAGAACGGTAGCTCACAATTTGCTAATCATAAACAATGTAATTTAGAGCCCTTGAGGCAAGTGAATAGGAAAAAAATAATAAATTGAAGATTTCCTTTTGAAATTGCTGAATGGTAAATTATTTACATCATTGTTATGTCATAATTTACAGAATTGGGTAGACAAAACAAAGTTTTACCTACAAAGTTTCCCTAAAAATAAAAAAAGCTGTGTCTTTAAACCATCAACACAAAACAAGTCATGTTTGTCTAGGCAGTATTATTTGTCGCGACCTCCTATTGATGCATTGAAACCATAGATATACAGGCGGTAAGTAGTGGCCATTTTGCCCCCTTCATGGTAACGGGCCCACGTGATGTGTGAAATGAACATGAACATCTTATCCTGCAATGCAGGAAGCTCTGCCCTCGCCGGGTTAGACCACTGGTCTAATGGACTAGTTAAGCCATTTAAATTAAAGTAAGCTAAAGTGACTAACTCTTTCTGTCTCGTCCACCCTGTGAGTGAATAGCTATTGTTGAATACATTTGTTTCTTGCTTAAACCTTCTCAATCTTCCTTCAGACTTGTATAAAGCTATGCCCCCTTTTTTTGAAAAAGAATGGATTGAAAACGCTACAGACAACTAGACCAATGAATAGGGTAGGGAAAGATTTATCGATATTGAATCACAATCGAGGTTTTGAATACTGCAATAACCTAACCTCAAGATTCTGACTTTTTATTTCTTCTGATCTCAGGTTCACCAGCAATAGATGCAAGTTTGTCTGAGTTTCCATAAAGCCTATTCTAAAATGTTTAGATAGACGCTTTGTGATTCCATCCAGGACTTATTTTAGTCACATGGCTGTCCCCAGAGGTACTCTGAATGTCAGGGAAAGGTGGAAGCACAACTCCTCCAGAAGGGGGTGCTAATGTGCCTAATGTAGGGCAATTTGAGCAAGAATGTGTTGTTTGACAGTCTAATAGTAACATGACTTCCTTTACTCATAGTTATAGCAGTTTATGCATTTAAATGTATCAAACATAAATGCAATATTTGTCAGAAAAATCACAATTCGAAAGGACAAGATCGCGAATAGAAGCGGCCGAAATGAGTTTCCTTCGCAGGGGGGCTGGGCACACCCTTCGCGATTGGGTGAGGAGCTCAGTTACCCGGGAGGAGCTCGGAGTAGAGTCGCTACTCCTTCACGTCGAAAGGAGCCAGCTGAGGTGGCTAGGGCATCTGTTCCGGATGCCTCCTGGTTGCCTTCCTCAGGAGGTGCTCCAGGCGTGTCCTATTGGGCCTCGTGGAAGGCCCAGGACACGCTGGTGGGACTATGTCTCCGAGCTGGCCTGGTGTCGCCTCGGGGTCCCCCCAGAACAGCTGGAAGAGGTGTGCGTGGATCAGGAAGTCTGGGCATCTCTGCTGAGACTGCTGCCCCCGCGACCCGGCCCCGGATAAAGCGGAAGAAAATGAATGAATGAATGAAAAATCACAATTTGTTTCTTTTTTTGGGGGGGGGGGGGACAAAATCGTGCAGCCCTAGAACAGGATGCAAAACCAGAAATGGGGTGGAACTTGAACTTCTCCCCATCTTGAAAATTAATTTTTTTTTTTGCACACCTATGTCACAAACTGCTGCATTGATCTTATCTACAACTGCTTTATTAAAGTTTTCCTTGGCCAATATTGTGGGTCCAAATGGATGGATTTAGGACGTATGGAGGAGCACTCCTTTGATTACTACCTAATAAGAACACATGAAAAAATCAATTTATCAGAGAATGACATACAAACCTGGCTCAAAGCTTGATTTTGGCAAGCCTAGTGACCTTCAAATAACCGAGATCATCATCAGGCAAAAGTTTCTCTCAACATATCATGAGGAAGACAGCTGGGGAAATCTACTCGTATTCTCTGTCTGTTTGGGGTCATGACCCCTCCAAAGCACTGACCCACAAAGCTTCTGAAGTTTGAAGATGAAACTTTAAAAACTTTTTTTTATCTCTGTCTCTCTAAAAGTTCAACACTATTTTCTTCGCCAGACACCATTAACTTTTGAAAACTCCAGCTTGGCTCAAGGTGAACCAGCTCTAGTGGTGAAAAATGTGTCCTGTCGGTACAAACTGTTCCTTACTGTGTTGCTATTTTTGAGTTGCCGCCTCCCACTCACATATACACACACACATAGGCATCCATTGCCTCTGCGCTACTGTTCATCTTAAAACACAGTACATCTTACAGAATATTGTACATTAAGGGCTTTGATTTGTCAAGAGGAGCATGCTGCGATGTATGGTCACCACACCCTGTTTCAAGGGTGGGTAGGATTAGGAATTAGTAGAATTGAGGGGTTCAGCTGGAGTTACTGAATGCAGGAGCTAGAGCTGAAATGTATAACTATAATGTTATCAAGTGGCCTGTATAGAATTATTACATTTTAGAAGATTTAAGGCGAACAGGTGAATAGGGAAAGTTTTAAAATGTAGAGATATCAATTTGAAATCTGAATAATGGATTGAACCAGGTTTAAATGTATGGTTTTATTTTGTTGACATAGTAGTTACAACTATAGTAGTAGTAGACTTTTTCAGAGTGGATTTTGGATATCTTTAAAATAAGCAGTTTCAAAAATTCAAAACTCAATAAATCAGGCTTGGAATTAGATATCCCTCTAAAGAAACTGAAAAAATTGAAGTCTGTAGGTTTGGGTAATTTCCCAAATACATTTATGGAGAAACAGTGAGTCAGTGAAATAATATATTGTTTTTGTTTCCAGGTGAAAGTTTATATATTAAAGAAGAACGAAGTAACTTGTTTACCTTAATAAATCCTTTTCGTAGTCCCTATGGGGGTAATGCGAGTGTTAATTGTATGATTGGGGGGTCTTTCATCTCCCCCTGGTGTCTCTGGCCAGAAAACCACAACTGCAACTTTGCAGGAGGGGGAGAGAGCGAGAGCGCGAGGGGATGACACGTACAGTCCGGTTCATTTCAAGCACATTATGGACGGAATTAAAGCCGTGGTCAATTCAGACGGATCATATTTGTATCGCGTTATTTTTAATGATTGCGGGGCGGGGCGGGTTATACAATTTATATTTGCTGAATTATCATGTGTCACCGACATGCGGCGGTGACAGACGAGGCAGGTGCAGAGAACTGTGTGTTCAGGAAAGCAAAATGGAGAATTCAGGGTGTTCAAAGAACAGTGGACTGTGGATTATTGTTTTGTTCAGGGCAAGGACCGTTGTTTTGCGCGCAAAGAAAAGTTTGTGTGGCATCGCTACAGATCATATCGTCCACGTACTCACAACAAGAGCGGTTACATGAACCGAAAGGAACTCTGGTCACATTACGCAATGATGTTTTATTTGAAAATACTAATAAATGGAATACCTGTGGTTTTTCAAATTAAAACGTGTGAAGACATGATTATATTTTTTGCAAACCACTACAGCTAAACAAATATGTAATGTATGCGAGTAATCTCTACTTCACAATGAAGCCTGCTGCCTTTTGGTCTGGGTCATACAATACTATGTTATAGTCGGCATCACAGTCAGGTACGATAATGTGGCCCCCAGAGAAAAACGTTCGAAGACCCCTGCACTAATGGAATCACGAAGAAGGAGCTAACAGGCAAAAGGGCAAAGCTATAACTGCGGGCTAGCGCCACTTAAACAGTATTTATAACCAAGTTTGAGTGAAAACAGCCATTGGATGTTCAATATCCCTCTCTCCCTTTGTCTTTTCTGTCAGCATCATATTTACTCTCGCGGACAATTAATGAGTAAAACAAAAACGCAAAATGCTACGACACCTGCAGTGGCGCTTATCAGTTACTTAGTACTGCTCTAAGAGACCAAACTAGCTCAAAATCTGAAAAATAAAAAATACTAATTGTGTTTTGCCTGCAGTGTCTCCCCTTAACAATTCTAAAATCAAGTTGTTTTCTATTCTTGCAGGAAAATTGTGTACATCAGATGGGGCCTTGTCCTGAGCAGCAATATAAATAAAATTATCGTTGTTGTTAAGGGAAAGTCCTAACCAAGGGAGCCATAGAAACTCTTGACTAGTGAAAAGAATGATTGTTTCTAATCAATGATGTCTTGCTTAGAGAGCAATTTAGCAATAGAAGTGTTTCAGTTTTCTGTTACAGTGGAGTGGAAAAATACTGAGCCGATGTGCAGACAGGCTCCGAGAACAGACCCCATGCACACGTAAACAAAGAGATAACATGGGCCCTACCAAGGCCGGCTGGCAGACATGGGCCGATAAGTGGAAAGTGCCAGACTCGTACGATGGGAAACTGATGCGCTTAGTATAGGCTCATGAATATTAATTTGAGGTGTGGTGTGAAGAAGTCTGTGTCCCCAGAGAGTTCAGTCTTCTCCGTGTGGGGTGCTGACAGATTGAGTGTTAGGGACCTGGGGAACAGACGCGTCTGTGTGAGGTGACCTGTGAATAAATCCTCGTGACTTTAAGTTCCTGGTTTCATATTCATCTTTATCCTGGTTTGTTTATTAGGCTGATAGGGCAGTGTTGACGACTTACTTTCTAATCCCCCTTCCAGTGTGAATGCGCATTGTCCAACGGTGGTAATGGTAAATATGGAAAATGTAGAGACGACGTGTTAATCATATTTTATTGTGTACAAGGTGACCACCGCATGGACAAAGAAAAGAGGTTTTCTTCACTAGTAAACACTGCAGCTGCACATATAGACTTACATTGCCATTATAAAAGTACAACCTTTCCCTGGCGTGTCCATATTGGCCAAACACATGCCAGGCACATCATGAGCCTTCACCGTTTTGCTTCCACTCATTAGTCTGCGATCCTTTTCTGCCACCAGACGTTTGAATTACACCAACTGTGCGACAGGCCGGGCAGAAGGCTTAAGAATATCATTTGCTAAAAATGTGATGTGGTTGAGACATTTTTAAACTCCTTTAAATGTCTCCGCTCACTTGTGTCGTGTTCCGACCACTGACTCAATTAACCAGAAAGGGAAGGCCACCCTTAGCCTATGTCAGGTCTAGAAAGCTCTCCCATGAAACCAATAACTGGCCAAGTGAGTTTGTTTAATTCGGCGGGACAAATCTGATAAGGCAAAAAATGGTGGTGATTGGGGACTTGAGGGTCAAGTTAGGAATAGACAGCAACCTTTGGGCTTGCTCACACATATAATCCCACCTGGGATCTAAAGCTGTAGGACACTGGGAGCCAGGCCAGGCCAAGGCAAAGCTTTGTTACTATGCAGCGCGCACCACCTCCCATCCATCACGCTGGTAAGGTCAGCATCTCTCCATTCAGTCGGTGTGAAAAAAGACAGTCATGTGGGGGAATGAAGACATACCAAGAGTGAGAGGGGGTAAAGGGAGAAAAAATGTGTTTTGTGAAGAAAATAGTAGTGGCATAATGCTTATTTATTGAAGCAAATATGTTTGTGTAGGCTGTCCGTTGTCCATGAATTTTCCATTGTATTAAAAATGTTCCAATATCATCAACTACGGTAGTTGACGGAAGCTTAGAAATCACTTTTGTGGTTCCAGAACATTAGGGGCTGGCAACTATGTTTTTATAAGACGTAGGAAACATATTTAAAGGGACTATACGAAGTTTAAAAATGTAAAAATTAAGTATTTTCCTCCCCATACATGTTCCATCCATCCATCCATCCATTTTCTTCCACTTGTCCGTTGCCGGGTCGTGGGGGCAGCCGTTGGAGTTGCCCAAATCACATTGCACCAGCCCCTATGGCTCCTCCTGCAGAAGGACGGCCTCATGGTTCTAACCGGGCCTGTTGGTCTCTCATAAGGGGCTTCTGAACCGCTCTTTGTCTGACCCGTCACCTAGGACCTGTTTGCCCTGGGAGACCCTACCAGGACCGATGACTAAAACTTCAGTTTTGTCCTTGTTAAACTGGAGAAAGTTTTCTGCCATCCAGGATTTGTTAAATGCAGTTAAAAAGTGGATCCATTGGCCTGGTGTCATCAGGAGACATGGAGATGTACAACTGTGTATCATCAGCGTAACTATGAAAGCTGACTCCATGTCTCCTGATGACATCACCAAGAGGGAGCATATACAGGTTAAAAAGCACTGGCCCTAAAATCGAACCCTGGGGCACACCACATGTAATTTTATGGACCTTAGAGGAGCAGGTATCCACACTCACCATGAATGTCCTGTCTGTGAGGTAGGATCTAAACCATTTGTGGAGAGCACCACAATGGTTTTTACTGTTTTTTTAAGTGTTGTATAAAATGTCAACCTGATCCACCTAATAGGTTGCGTTCACGTTATAGAATTCTATTTCAGTTGGAGGGCAGGTGTCAATACAACTCTATGGGAGAGAAACAGTTTTTGAAAGAAATTTCCAAAAATAAAGTGTCCAAATGTTTTCTCTGATCATCATGTGACAGTGATTGGATTCACAAACCTGACATGTGAATGTTATGGCTGAAAGTCCTTTCTACTGGCCAACATCAAGCACATGTTATTGAATATTGTCTCCACTTCTGGACGCCTTTGTGAAGAAATAATTAGACATATGTTCATATGTGCTGGAAGATATGACTTTGAACTTTGTGACAGCTTTTGTTTCATGTGAATTGGCCCAGGAATTACAGAGAAATTGGCAATGATTTAAGACTAGAAATCTGCATTTTGAGCGTTACTATGGTTACAGCCATTGAATTTTCAGTTGCCCACCAGCTCAATTTTAAACTATAGGCTCTTTAGAATGTTGTGATGTCACGTGAACGCTACCTATTGTACTGTTACTTTGCACACGGGATTGACAACTCCTCTGCCCTCAACAAAAGGCTATAGCTGTACTACTGTAACACACAGGCAAATCACACTGAAACTTCACTGCTCTTTACTTTGTTGCACAACCAAGACTCCTGCTGTTGTGACATCTGTAAGTTCATAAATAATCGTCACTGAAACTGTTTTTGTTTGCGGTAGCCTGGACCATGGTGGGAGTAAACCTGTTTATATCGATGTGCAATAAGCAATGCTTGTACCAAAATTACAAAATGTATTTGGCAAAAAACATGCCCAGATGACTGATAGTAAACGGACAGGCTGCTGGCACATCACAGTCCGGGTCAGCCTTATATTACAGTAATACATTGCATTTACGTTAGTGTAATTTATTTCATCATTTCAGATGGAGGGCTGGGGCCTGACTTTATGGGGAATTCAATGTTTTCGAACTAAATTTCCAAACAGAAAATCACCAAACACACAAATCCACAACCTTATCCTTAGTGGTTATAGGTCCAAACACCTGCCATATTAATCTGGAGGCCGAAAGTACCTTCAACTCAAAACAATGACACCTGTGCGGTTCGTGCAAAAATATTTAGCCTTGGTTCATTTTTGCTGACGAAGAAGACATTGAACCCTTTTTGTTTCACGTGGATAAGGCCAGTGATTATTGGCCTGTTAACCATAAACCAGGAAAAAACATCCGCATTTCAACAGTTTACACATAATGACTCCACCTCCTTATTAATCTATAGATTGAGAATTTATGATGTCACACGAACTTATCTTTATTGTTTCTATAGCTGAAATTAGCATAAGTGGTTCAATAGTCATAAATAAAATAATATGTTCTCATTTAGTCCAACAAATTTGTACATTCATTTAGTTTTTAGCTTCTGTTGGTGCTGACTCAAGCCGTCACTGGCATTCGGCCCACTATTTAATATATTTTTATTCATCCATTAAATTCTTCATTTTGAATCCTGCTTTCCCAATATTTTAATCCCCCCAACAGTGATGCCTTGCCTCATTAGTCACCCATCAACATGTTGGGAGAATATGGACATGTCCCTTTCCCTGGTGATATGCCAAAGTGCGACACGGCGCTCACGTGCTCCGTTAGCCACACGAGTGCCGTTATTCCTCATGCAGCAATCATAAAACCACACCATCTCATCCACGCGCTGGTGTGTGTGTGACATAACAGCCGGTACGCACAACTGCCATTTGTCGCCCACACGCTGTCAGCAAGGGAGCCACGGACACACACACACACACACACAAACCAAATCCGCTTTCTATCCTTCTTTCACACATGCTAAAAAGTCTCGAAATGTCCCCTTTCTCTCGCCATGGCAGATTTTTCACAATTTGGCTGAAAACTTTCTCTCTTTTTTTTTAAATTATTATTAATCAGCGTTAATTAATGCAAGAAAGCAGTTGAACGACAGGAAACATTTCTCAATGCTTATGAAAGTGCGACGAGTTGGAATATGCTTGGTATAATTTTGCAAACCCGTTCATTGCGATCACTATTGTTTATGCCCACACTGAACCATGACACGAGCCACTTTTAATTGGATACACCTTGTCACCTCTATCAATAGGCACCTACGCACACCGGGGATACCTACTTATTTACCGTCAGAGAGAATCTGACATTTGGAACATCAGAAGAGCAAAGCAATGGGTAATAATAATATATATATATATGGGTAAACAAATAAATTTAAAATGCCACGAGCGCGGAACGAGTAACCGGGAGGACTTTGTTAGCTTTGTGTGGCTCTAATTAGCGCCCGAGAGTTGAGCGTTTCCGGAGGCAGACAGGCATGGCAAAGAGGTAAGGTAAACGGCTCCCTCTTGAATTGAACAGTGACAGAGCGCACCGTTTGGGACGATCTTGTTTGCGGAGTATCGACACTGCTTTTCACCATCGGTCTATGGAGATTAGCCTGGATTTACTTTAATAATCATGGGTGTTTGTTTAGTGGTCCAGGGGCACGTCAACCACAGTCTTGTCAGGTAGGTTCTCCCACTCGGACCAACGTCACATCCGGTGAGTACATTCTGTGTTGAACGCTCGTTGTGGGCAAGCTAAAAACTTTAGCTCTCTCTGTGTTACTATTGTTAATCCACGTATTATACGTAGCTGTAGAGTCCACTCTAGTTAATTATAGATCTAATTTGGCCCTTTATCTCCGCGGAGACTATTCTTTTCTCCGCTTGAACCAACACTTCTGCGTGGATTAAATCCCTTCTGTCTCTCTCCCCCGTAGCGCGGTAGCTCGCTTGCTGGTTTAGCCCGCTAGCCTAGCCATGGCTACCCCGTCTACGTCCTCCTCTTTCGCGCTGTCCTGCTCAGTTTGCCGTATGTCGAGTCAGAACCCTGCCTCCTTCACAGATGATAGTAGTTGCGTTAAGTGTAGTGTAGTGGTAGCTTTGGAGGCCAGGGTGTCCGAGTTAGAGGCGCGGCTGTCCGGAGTTTTAGCGAAGGCTAGTGTTAGCTACAGTCAGATAGTGGCAGGGACCGCAGTCCGCTCCAACAGTGCTAGAGAGGCTAGCCAGGCTGAGACTAGCCCCGCAGCGGGTCCCGTGCAGCCGGGACAAGACCAGGACGGATTTGTGACTGTCCGGGGAGGGGGAAGTGCTAAGCGCACACCCGTAGCGCACCAAACGCTTCACGTCCAGAACAGGTTTTCTCCCCTCAGCGCCTCACCGGCTGAACCTGATACTCTGGTGATTGGAAGCTCCATAGTTAGGGACGTGAAGATCCCAGCAGCTTTGGTTAGGTGTTATCCGGGGGCCAGAGTTGGTGACATCGAAGGTAACCTTAGGTGCTTAAAGCAGGGAGGGAGGCGGTTCCGTCAGATCGTGATCCACGCGGGTGGTAACGATATTCGGCGGAGACAGTCAGAGATTCTCAAATTGCAAGTAGGCGCGGTGTGTGAATTGGCTAAATCGATGTCAGATACCGTAATATACTCTGGCCCTCTGCCCAATTTGGTCAATGATGAAATGTATAGCAGACATTTATCATTTAACTGCTGGTTGTCTAGATGGTGCGAGCAAAATGATGTTGGATATGTCAATAATTGGAGCGCCTTTTGGGGAAAGCCCAAGCTCATGCGCAGGGATGGCATACATCCAAATTTGGCTGGTGCATCCCTTTTATCTACGAATGTGGCCGATAGCCTTAGTCGCGGCCCAAATTGACGGTCCAGATATGAGCCCCGGGCGCAGAGCAGTAGTGTAGAACACTCCTCTGTAACCACCGACCCTGCTCCCGGATTGTCACAAATCATCAAGTGTGTAGATTCTCAAATAAAGACTGTGTCTGTCCCCCGTAAACCAAAGACTAAAACATCAAATGCTAAGAAAACAAACGCTGGCGTCCGACCAAATAACTTAATTCAAATACCAGAACAAATAAAGACCGTGTCAGTCCCCCGTATACCAAGCACTAAAACATCAAAAGCTCACAAACCAAATGCTGGCATGCGACCAAATAACCTAACACAGATACCCAAGAGTAAACTTAACATTAAACGAAACAATAAACAAAGTGCTAAGCACATAACGTGTGGGTTGTTGAATATTAGATCAATCTCATCAAAGTCCATTTTAGTAAATGATTTAATTTGCGATAACAACATTGACTTTCTCGCCCTAACTGAAACATGGCTTCAGCAGGATGACTATGTTAGGCTTAATGAATCTACCCCTCCTAGTTACGTTAATTTTCAGGCTGCCAGAACCACAGGCCGAGGTGGTGGGGTTGCAGTGATATCACACTCTAATCTTGTTCTAAATCCCAAAAATAACCTAAAGTTTAATTCATTTGAAAGTCTAACATTATCTCTTACCTGTCCCAAATGGAAAAATCAAAAAGCTTTACTACTTGCTATTATTTATCGGCCTCCTGGCCCCTATTCAGACTTCTTAGCAGAGTTCTCTGAGTTTTTAGCCAGTATAGTGTTGAATTGGAATAAAATTATAATAGTAGGTGATTTTAACATTCATGTCGATAATAATAGTGATTGTCTGAGTAAGGCATTTAGTGCCCTACTGGATGGGGTTGGCTTTACACAAAATGTGAATAAACCTACTCACTGCCATAAACACACTCTTGATCTGGTTTTAACGTATGGGATTGAAATTAGCGACCTAAACGTTCTCCCTCAGAATCCCGTGCTTTCTGACCATTTTTTAATTACATTTAGGTTCCTAATCGAAGATTATACTAATCCACAGGATAAAATTCAATTAAAACGGCCACTATCTGAAAAAGCTGTGTTAAAGTTTAAAGAAATGATCCAGCCAGTCTTTAATACTATGTCTACAGAGAATAGCTCGCTTACTGATTTAAATAAAAGTGATGAGTTTGTCGACAGCGTTATGCTCACACTAAAAACAGCCCTTGATGTTGCGGCTCCACTGAAACAGAAAGTGGTTCGGCCTCGGTGCGTCGCTCCCTGGTTCAACGCGGAAACACGCACGCTTAAACGAAAGACTCGCAAATTAGAACGGTTATGGCGCAATTCTAGCACTGAGCAATCTCTTAGATCTTGGAAAAATTGCCTACTCGCCTATAAGCAAGCCATGAGGAAAGCAAAAACAGATTACTACTCTTCATTAATTGAAGTAAATAAAAATAACCCTAGGTTTCTTTTTAATACGGTGGCCCGGCTAACAAACAGTCACAGCGCAGTAGAGCCTTCCATTCCTGATACCCTTAGCTGCGATGACTTCCTTCAATTCTTTAATGACAAAATCACAACCATTAGAGATAAAATAAATGATAAGCTTCCCTTGTCTTCTGATCTAAATCCAGCTGTAGAATCATTGCCTCCTTTCAAAGCCTTAGACAAGTTCATAACTGTAGATGAGGCTGAGGTATTATCAATCATTATGTCTTCAAAACCATCAACTTGTCTTCTAGATCCAATTCCAATTAAACTCCTCAAAGAAATTACCCCAGAAATCTCAGATACCATATTGAAAATAATTAACTCATCTTTAGAAAATGGGTATGTACCAAAGTCCTTTAAATATGCTGTTATCAAACCACTTTTGAAAAAACCCAATCTCGATCCTGATATTCTAGCAAACTATAGGCCCATATCTAATCTGCCTTTCATTTCAAAAGTCCTTGAAAAAGTAGTGGCTAAGCAGCTTTGCCGCCACCTACAGGACAATAGTTTATTTGAAAAATTTCAGTCAGGGTACAGAACTTATCATAGCACAGAGACCGCCTTAGTCAAAGTTACCAACGACCTGTTATTAGCAGCTGACGCCAGACTAGCTTCAGTCCTGGTTCTGTTAGACCTCAGTGCAGCCTTTGACACAATCGACCACAATATTCTTCTGCAGAGGTTAGAAACTGACGTAGGCCTCAGGGGAACAGCCCTCTCTTGGTTTAAATCTTACTTATCTGATAGGCACCAATTTGTTAATGTAAACCTAAAGTCTTCACCGTGTTCTAAAGTGTGCTATGGGGTGCCACAGGGTTCAGTGCTCGGGCCAATTTTATTTATATTGTACATGCTCCCATTAGGTAACATAATCCGAAATCATAATATAAATTTTCACTGTTACGCGGATGACACACAGCTGTACTTATCAATAAAACCAGGTCAGACAGATAAATTAGATGTGCTTAGTTCCTGCGTAAAAGCCATCAAGACCTGGATGACTGTAAATTACCTTCTCCTTAACCCTGATAAAACCGAGGTTATTATTTTAGGTCCTCAAAAACTGAGAGAGTCTTTATCTCAGCAGATCATCTCCCTGGATAATGTTAGCGTATCAACGAGCTCTAAAGTAAAAAACCTTGGAGTTCTGTTTGACCAGGACCTCTCTTTTAAAACGCATATAAACCAGGCTTGTAAAATTGCGTTCTTTCACCTGCGCAACATTGCTAAAATACGAAACATTCTACCTAAGAGTGATGCAGAAAAACTTATTCATGCATTTGTTTCCTCAAGGCTGGACTACTGCAACTGCCTGCTAGCAGCGTGTCCTAAAAGTTCCCTAAAAAGTTTTCAACTAGTTCAAAATGCAGCTGCAAGATTGTTAACGCGTACAAAGAGAAGAGAACACATTACACCTGTGCTAAAGTCTCTCCATTGGCTTCCTGTTGAGTTTAGAATCAAATTTAAAATCCTGCTCCTCACATTTAAAGCCATAAAGGGTTTGGCTCCGCTTTATCTCCAAGACGTTATCGTTCCATATCGGCCAACCAGAGCACTCCGCTCTCAAAACTCAGGGCTACTAGTGATTCCTCGGGTCTCCAAAATCACTGTAGGAGGAAGAGCCTTTAGCTACCAAGCTCCGGTTTTATGGAATAAACTCCCAGCTCACGTTAAAGAAGCAGACACAGTCCCTACATTTAAGACTAGGCTCAAAACTTACCTCTTCGAATTAGCTTATGATCAGGTCAGTTAGGTAAAGCTCTAACCCACAGCCTGAAGTAAAGCTGCTTTAGGAGAAACTCTGCTGTGGGAAGTACGGTACACTGAGCGCTATCCTCTTCTTCTTCTTACTGCAACCTTTGTCTTACTATGATACAATATTTATTTCATCTGTAGTCTGTTCATTACTATTCACATGGTGTCTCCTGTCCCACTCCCCCTTGGGAGTGCCTGTCTAGATCGAACGGAGGGACCCGGCTGAACGGAGGGACCCGGCTGAACGGAGGGACCCGGCTGAACGGAGGAACCCGGCTGAACGGAGGAACCCTGCCTACTGACAACAAGGACTGGACGGTCTGTGATCTTGGCCCGTCTACTGAGGGACTCCTTCGGCCCTGGGTCTCTATAGCCTGTCCGTCCATGGGAGTGGATCTCTCCTTCTGTGGTTCTCCTCAAGGTTTCTCGTTTCTCCCACTGGGTTTTTGAGTTTTTCCTTGCCGGGCTGGAGAGTCTAAGGACAGGGGACACCCGAGCTGCTCGTCGCCACCCACTGCTCGTCGCCACCCACTGCTGACGCTTATTTGGACATTATGTTTGCCTGGATATTTGATTCACCGGAACTTTACATTGTCTTATTTACTGTTCTGTTTTATTGCCTTAATGTTTGTTACAGCCCTATGAGGCAACTCCTGTTGTGATATTGGGCTATACAAAACCATTGATTGATTGATTGATTGATAGTACAACAACAGTCAACCACCTTGAGAATGTTTTATTTATTTATTTGTTTGTTTATTTGGTTGGGACAGTGCATGTTAATGAGCATGTCACACCGGATTGTAGCTATGGGCTAATTTGCCCACACCGAAAGGTTCCGTCCAGGTGGGAATCAAACCTGACTTCAAACACTCAATTAAAATAGATGTATGCATATTCTCCAAATGGCTAAGACGGCCTGAGACTGTCTACAAGCAAGCCAGAAAATCATCAATTAGCAGAGCACAATTATTTTCCATATTCTCTGAACGTACTGTACATTCCCCGATGTCCTGCCCAATTGCTGCATTTCAGATCTTGTGTTTTCTGCAACAATATAGAAAACTTATGGAAAACAACAACTTCTGAGTGTCCATACTCAGAAGTTGTTGTTTTCTATAAGTTTTCTATTTCTATTTTACTTTGGATTTCCAAGTTATTTCTTGGCTTCCAGCAAAGGTCCTGGAGTGTCCTTTGTGACTTGTTGGTGACTCACTGATCCTTAGTCCTCTCACCTCCTGCTTTTTGAACATGCCTTTTTACCGTCTGACCTTGTCCACAGCCGCACAAAACACTCATCTTTTGTCGGTTCGCTCCCGGCCCTGACCCCTGGCTATCGCTTCAGCCTCAAAAAGAATCACTGTCGTCAAAAGCTTCTTTTGTTGCCAGCCTTTTCCCAGGCAGATGCACCGATGCCACCATAACTTTTAAAGGCTTGGATGAGTGGAGCTCAAAACTTTTTTAACTAAATAAACTCTTTTATCCCCACTGTTATTGGGTTCTTAAATAAGTTACAGATAATTTAGTCAAGTGGACGATAGGGCTTTATTCTAAAATGAAGGGGCAGTTTGCAAAAGAAATCGCAGCAGTGGGGCACTCTAGGCCTACAGAGGCCGTGAGCAACATTTTGTACAAGGCCCAACAGATGACAATTCTTTAATATCACTTGATATACAGTGCCTTGCGAAAGTACTAATACACGTTGAACTTTTGCACATTTTGTCATGTTTACAAACCCTAAACATAAAGATTTTATTTTGAAGTTTTTTACTGAAAGTTCACACACAAGTAACAGACAACTGTGAAGTGAAAGCAAAATGAAACCTGATTCTGTTAGTTTTAAAAAAAAAAATAGAAAAGTGAAAAGTGGGGCGTGCATAAGTATTCATACAGCATTTTCTGAGAGCATTAAATTGCCTTTATAACATTCCTAATGACTGCAGAATGTTCACACCTAACCCTAACCTTTAAATGGAGGCAACGTGCGCGTAATCCACTCTCAGTATAATTCCAGCTGTTCTGTGAGGGCCTCAGAGCTATGGTCAGAGTGTATTGGTCACTAAACAACATCATGAAGGCCAAGGAGCTCACCAGAGAGGTCAGGGATAAAGCTGTGGAGAAGTTTAAAGCAGTGTTAAATTATACAAAGATTTCCCAAGATTTGAACATCTCACGGAGCACTGTTCAATCCATTATTCGGAAATGGAAAGAGTATAGCACCACTGCGAACTTACCAAGACACGGCCGTCCACCTAAACTAACAGACCGAACAAGGAGAGCACTGGTCAGAAATGTAACCAAGTGCCCCAAGATAACTCTGGAGGAGCTGCGACGTCCTGCCGCTGAGCTGGAGGAATCTGTACATGGGACAACTATAAGTCGTACTCTACACAAATCTGGCCTTCATGGACGAGTGGCAAGAAGAAAGCCATTATTGAAAGGAGGCCACAAGAAATCCCGTTTGAAGTTTGCTAGAAGTCATATGGAGGACACAGCTACTATGTGGAAGAAGGTGCTTTGGTCAATGAGACAAAAATTTAACTTTTTGGCCCAAATGCAAAACGTTATGTATGGAGCAAACCTAACACTGCTCATCGTCCTGAGTGCACCATCCCCAGTGTCAAACATGGTGGGGGGAGCATCATGCTATGGGGCATTTTGGAGGAAAACCTGCTGGAGTCAGCAAGATAATTGAGGCTGGGACGGAGATTCACCTTCCAGCAGGACAATGACCCTAAACACAAAGCTAAATCTACAATGGAATGGTTTAAAAACAAACATATTAATGTGTTAGAATGGCCCAGTCAAAGTCCTGACCTAAATCCTATTGAAAATCTGTGGAAAGACCTGAAAACTGCTGTTCACAAACGCTCTCCTTCTAATGTGACAGAGCTTGAGTCATTTTGTAAAGAGAAATGGGCTAAAATGTCAGTCTCTACATGTGCAAACCTTGTAGAGTCAAATGCCAGAAGACTGGCTGCTGTTATTACAAAAAAAGGGGGTTCCACAAAGTATTATTTAATGCTGTATGAATACTTATGCACGTCCTACTTTCGGTTTTCCAGCTTTTTTAAATAACATAATCATGCATCATTTTGCTTTCACTTCACAGTTGTCTGTTACTTGTGTGTGAACTTTCAGTAAAATAATTCAAAATAAAATGGTTATGTTTATAGTTGTAAACATGACAAAATGTGCAAAAGTTCAAGGTGTATTAGTACTTAACATACATTTATTGACCCTAAAACACTGTAGTTACTTGATACTATTTCTTAGGCCAAAGTACAACCCACAAAAAAAAACTGAATGAAGACATGGCTTTCTTATCTTGTTTCATTACTCATCACAACAGTTCACTTTGCTCTATTTTGAGTCATGCAAAGAGAGCTTTTCGGTGCTGAGGAGGTGAACCCATGTCGTGCCGTGTGTGTGGAGGGACCAGCTTCCTGATAGCTGCCACTGTCTGCTGTCTGACATTAAGCCCTATACAGCAACAGGCTCCGCTTAAATGAGCTCATTTGTGCCTCTCCTTCAGACCTGCAGGGAGAGGCCATGGCAGCGTGTCAGCCACAGACCCACTGCAACACCAGCAAAAGACACAATTACACGATACTTAGTTCGGGCTTTCAGCGACGCCGCTGACCTGATGCTGTCTCCTCTCCCCTGCTAAACCATCCTCAACTGTCCCGTCCTTCATTTTACAAATAGGAAATCAAAACAAGCATATTGCATTGATGGACAAACAGTAAGTAATTTATTAGCAGAAAAGGATCAGGGGTTGGTCTTCCTTCCCAAAACTGCTGTCCACTTTTAAAGTCTAGTTTGCAACTAAAAAATACTCAATAAACACAGGAGGGAACGATTTCTATTTACATAATTGGTGCTTCTGCAAAAGGTGTAGTGTTAATTTGTGCCAATTGAAAGGGGCCATTTTTTCTTCTTCTATAAAAACAATTATTTCTAAAAAGGAATAATGAGCCACATATCTGAACTAATGGCCACGGGCAGCAGACAAAGCTAGTTTTCCACCAGAAAACATTGCTTTTTACACAAGTTTTAAACAACTGTAAAGCCAGGTTCCTAATTATGTTAAACTTTCTACAGCAATATATTCCTCCTGTGATAACACCGGGTTAGGTACAGGTAAAGAAACCAGCCAGGTTTTCATAAGGTACATTTTATAATTCTTGTATATTAATGAGGGGCTGACTTTGATTGACAGGCTGTTAGCATCAGAGCTAAAAGCATGGGTGCGGTTAAGACCGAACTACACACCCCGCGAGGGCCGAGTCTACAGTGAAGATCCTGCCCTTATGCCCTTTTTAGGAACATGCTCGGTTGGCTCTGTGTAGGAGGAGTCTGTAAATCCAGCATGGATTCCCTGTCCAATGTAGTCATTAACGCAAACGGGGAGGAATGAGCAGATGCTGTCTATTATTAGACAGTTAACTGTTTGGACAAAGTGCTTGTTCTGTACATATACAGTGTTACTCAAGCTGAACCTGAACCTTTGTGTTGAGAAAATATCCTTATGTCAGATGATATTATTAAAAGCTGTTATACTTAAAGCCAGCAGAGGGCGCACTTCCTCCTTACTTACAATAACGATATGCAGCAGCTAAACAGCTAAACAGCGTGAGGAAGCGAGTTTGGCAATGCATTAGGAAAGTTTACTCTCGATCGAGACTATAAAACACGTGGGCCATCGTGGAATCTCCCTGTGACATACATCAAAATGTGGGTTGGCGTTTGGGGTGCAAAAGAGGGAGAGGGACTAAATGTTCAGGATTACTGACACATGAGTGTTTAAATTTAGAGCACGATTAAAACCCAAAGAATCTAATTAGATTGGGCATGATATAGCACCATCAACATCCAGCAGAATTAGCTTGAAAACCAAGCAGCCCATGCAGACAGAATACAACTACGAGTCGACACATCTGCCATCGACATCTATTCTTTTAAACCCACACGGGACCACACATAACTCAACGTCTAATCCCTTTTCAGCGGAAAATCGTGGCATGTCCTCAAACTATGTCCCATTTCTCCCCGTTTTCCCAGTGGCCACATGAATGCGCCGTAATCTCCCTGAATGAATGATACCTCTGAAGTGAAAGGTCTCCATGACAACCACCTGTGAAGTGCCTCGCCTCGCTGCGGCCCGGCAGGAGCTGTGATTGATGAGAGAACAGCCTTCTTTAATGCAGGTTTGCCCCGGGCACTGCCACGCGCTCTCGCCTCCAGAAATGTCCTCCGCACCCGATCCAGCTCTGCTCCAGCTGTGAGGAGAACCGGGACTCCACATAATGAGGGTGAAGGTATGGCATGAAGGATTTTTTTTTTGTTTCAATATTTTATAAACGCAACGGGTCCGTTTCCAGCTAATGATTGTGCTGATAACAGTTGATGAGATCTGTGGTAAAAACAGACAACAACAAAAAACATATCAATGTAAGGCTGGAGCGTTTTACCATGCTTCAATGTTGTTCCCTCATCAAAAACATGCCTGGAGCTGTGTTTCGACCCACTCGCGCATCTTTAAGTAATCTTTAAATCCTCTCCAGAGTCTATTCTTAGTAGTGCGGTGACAGCTCTAACAAATCTCCTCCTTTTCCCTAAAAAGCACCTCCTGAGGTTTTACTAATCCAGGAAATGCTTTACAGCCATGAGCTTCATCTTTTCATCAAGAGGGCGGGGGCTTACTGGAGATCGTGTGAAAACCAGGAAGTGAGACTACTGGATATTACATTTTCTAACCATCAAAGTGTAAGATCGTGATAAAGGTGAGTTTGATATTATTTCCAGCATCCCCTGCTTTTTTTACTCTACTAGAGTAAAAAAAAAAAACTCAAACATTTCTGAAAAATAAAAAATATCACAACCACATAGACCTCTAGAATTGCGATGCTGATTTGAAACTTTCTTTCAACATGACGCAATGTAATGATGTTAGTTTCCATTGTTCATTTTAAGTTCACCCACTGCCAATTCTCCAATCAGAAAGCCCACAGACTCTGACACTCTGATTGCTTTAGTTTGCTTTAGTTTGCTGGATCCCTCGACTAAACGCAGTAGGCAATACAAGTGCCCAGCTTGACTTTATTATCAGATGTCATTTAAAATAGTATCCAACATTTAAACTAAATATAAGGTATTATGCAAATCATCATACTGCCCCTTTTGTCGTCTGGGGCTGTCCCAAGAAATCAGTTGCTCGGTACAGTTTTCCCACAATATATACTGAAATAAACTGGAGGAATAAACTCCAGGAGCCTTTGACTTTTCACAGCTTCAGTATCTATTCTGAACTCATGCCACACAACCCAGTTACATCGCCTGACTTTCCGGATTACGTGAAAGTCAAAATGTAGCGAGATCCACTACAGCTGTTGGACCATCACACTCTGCAAAAGAGACCTCAAGATAAAAAAAAAAAAAGTAGTTTCTTTTGCAGGTTGATAGAAGAGAATGAGTTAAATAGATGCATGAATCTCTGCGCATGTGTGGAGTGCAGACCTTGGCGGCGGCAGTTCTTTCAACCTGACATGCCACAGACAGAAAGCAGCGCTTTACAACACGCTGAAAGATTGAGATTTGTTGAAGGTCAGTCTTCCTTTCCTTACAGGGAAGTCTTTGTCTGTCTTTTCAATAGCAGCATATTGACTTGACAACATGCGGTCCTCCACTCAGATGGAGCCCAGCACATTTCTATTCCAGCATCTCTCCGCGGCCCTGGCCAAATGACACCAACAGCTTGGAGCATGAATAAACCTCAGTATGGTGCGTGCGAGGGGCTTCGATCAGCTCCATCAGCCCAACACACACCGCTAACTCACCGCTAGTCCTGACGTGCATTCACTTAGCTGGATTTGTCAGCATCAATATTTCCACTTAGGGTCTAGAGCTTACGAAACATAATAGAAGAAATATCAACGGCTGCCTCATGCGGACCCTGGTCACTATGTCAAATGTATGTTTATTGTGAGAAAAAACATTGTGAATGACCGGAACTCAGCTCCGGAACTTGTATCAGTCTTCCTGAAACGGATTGCATTGAGGCACTGTGTCGGAGCCTGTTTCAGTAACAGTTGGTCACGTGACTAAAGTGTTAATTGTGTTGTGTAAAGTGCTTCACTCTGCGAGTCGTGGTTCACTGTGTCAAAGCGGCGTTTCAGTGTGTTGCTTCGTACAGTTTTGAGCGAAGAGGGGCTAAACCATGGATGTTTTCTGGTCCATATTTAGCGATGTAAACCATAAGTGATAATATGCTACATTGCGTTCATTAGTGTGCGCGTTTTCTGCGACTGGCCGTGGGAAAGGTACACATAAAATGAGCTCTGACTGAATTCAATAAAAAGATCACGCATTGATGTCCTGCCTCGGAGCAGCAGAGCCACAGGTGACTGAGTCGGCCACTGGAGAATGGAGCTTAGTGGAGCACAGACCCAAGATACAAAGAAAATGTACTCTTATGTATTGGCCTATGGTCGATCTGATCATTCAAACATCAATATCAGATTGTGCAAACTGTGAAAACGGCACGTTTGAAACTTCTATTGCGCACATCAATTTGGTTGTGTTGCAGCTTCAATCGTGTTCATGAAAAGTTGCAATAATAAAGTTTGACCACAAGAGACGTCAGTGTTCAAACAGAATGAAGCAGCTCTGAAGCTCAGAATCTTTAGGAGACTTTGTGCCAGGAAAGGCTTCACTCACCCGTGGCTAATGTTCATCATTCACAAATCAATTAATTTTTATTTGAGAGAAAAACAGATTTTCTATTCCGAGATGGTGTAGCATTTTTGGAAATATTTAAATATTTAAGGGATAATGCACGACAAGGTGTCCATTATCAGAAATAACTGGACGATGCGGAGTCCAGTTATTTCTGATATTAGACACCTCGGAGTGCATTATCCCGCTTATACCATGGTTCTGCCATCTGAAACTGATCATTGGGGCCTGTTTGCTTTTTTTTTTTTAAGTCCTGAGCAGGAGTTATTTCACTTTTTAATCTGTTTTTTACCTGAAGCTAGCTCCAGCTCAATTGTTTATCGTTACTAT
This sequence comes from Proterorhinus semilunaris, assembly GCA_021464625.1. Taxonomy (NCBI): domain Eukaryota; kingdom Metazoa; phylum Chordata; class Actinopteri; order Gobiiformes; family Gobiidae; genus Proterorhinus; species Proterorhinus semilunaris. The sequence goes on along the minus strand of CM038358.1, from coordinate 23,940,232 downwards.
AGAAACAGCTGCAGTGGAGTGATATAGAACGTGATTGAACTGTTGCCAGACTAGGTGTACATTTATTTTTTAACACCTTCCAGCCAATGTTCAAACCTATGGTTAATAACAATGACCATAAAAATCAGACCTCTACTTTTAAAATTGTCATAACAAAAGATACAACACAGCACAGGGCTACGTGACGTGAACAAGTGAGTGCATCCATTGAACAATAACGCACTTATTTGCTTTCAATCCCGCGCATTTGCCAATATCTGTGCATCCCCAAGTGTCTCCAACCCGACCGAAGCCACACACAGGTGAGCTGTTATAATGTTAATGCAATGAATGGGATATTTTAAAATGACAAGAGTGGCATTCTATTGTGCACTCGGGAGCGTCTCCAGGAAGAATTTAATTAAACAACAACCACAAATACAGAGATCAATTATGTCTGGATCGCTCATAATATAAGCAGAACTAAATCTATTAGTCAGTGGAATCAGAGGCACTTCTTTGACAGAACAATTATAACCAAATACATGAAATGCTTCTGAGGGGTTCATTAAAAAAAAAGTTAAAGATTTGACATTTTCGCTGATATTTAACTTATTTGTAAAGGGATAGAACTCAAGGGAATAAAGGCAATTTCGCACCTTTCCAGAAAATCAAAAGCCCAGCACAGTGGTTAATTACTTTGAGACCGACTAAAGGTTATACTGAGAAAGCACAATAGCAATGAAAACTTCCAATAAGTAAAACTCAAAGCAGTGATAGTATAGTGATATAGAGGTGATGTCCTTGAAACTGCGTATTAGCATTCAGTCTTTATCAATACATCAGTTGTGAGATATATGTCAACTCCGCGAAGCACTGAGGGAGGAGGAACAGCACCCACATCTTTTTTTACCTCACGGTTTTATCACTCAGGCGTGCAGTGTGAGAAGAGGAAGCTCTGTTTTGTCATTTGCTAAAGACATTCGACACCTCTGACAGATCTGCGAGAACAACGCCGCTTGTTTTGATTTAAGAGCAAAGTGTTCTGTTCAGAGTCAGTTCCTTTAAGTAAACTCATTAGTCACACGAGGGTCGTATTTCTTTTACACAGGTCTGTGATTATTGTTCTCATTGTGTCCATGAGGTTTGTTATATAAGAGCCTTTAGTGATTAAAAAAAGGGTTTACGAAATTTAACAAACATGCCAAGGAGCGTTTTCCGTCAAGCCTTGTGAGCCCCACAGCTTATTGGTGCATTAGGTTTCTTCTTGGTGCACTAATGAATAGCCTTTTTCATTCCTTTAATTATATTTTTTAATTCATTTAAAGACAAAAATGTTCAAAAGGTCGTCATCTTGACAGAAAAAAAAAAAGAAATCCTGCATTAACCCCAACCACACAAGGTCAACAACTATTAATTCAAGAACAGGAGTGTCCAAAACATTTCCCTTGAGGGCCGCATATTGATGCGTATGTGGTATGGAGGGCCACAGATTGGAGGTCAGCGCAGTCAAACATTCAACTGGGAGCATTTAAGAGCGGCTTAAAATCAATGGCCGGTGGTTGCACTGCTTTAAGATCACGACGCTAGGGCCGACATTGTCCGCCATTGCTGCAGTACCTCCATATGTGGGTGAAGAAAACAAGCTAGTTTTGTATTAGAAAGCGTTGCACTTTTCACACGTTTTAAACAACTGTCTGGTTTCTATTTTTTTTGAACTTTCCACAGCTTGATATTGCTCCTGTGATAACGCTGGGTTAGTTACAATTAAAGAAACCAGGCTGGTTTTCGTAAGATGTTTTTTTAGAAATCATGTATAACTTTGATTGACAGGTTGTTAGCATTAGAGTTAATGGCGCGGGCGTGGCTACGACTATGCACCCCACGAGGGCCGAGTCTACAGTGGAGTCTGTAAATCCGCCATGATTTCCCCTTCGAACGTAGTTATTATGGCAAAAAGGGGGGGATTGAGGGGATGAATATTATGTCTATGTTTGAAACATTCCCCACACCTTTATTTAGGCTTGAGGAATCCAAAAGCCAGCTCTGTCACAATAAAATGTTACTTTTTGAGTTTAATCATGTTGAATGTTGCAGTAAAAATTCTCCCATCTCTGGGGATATGTGCCTAGTTAACAAGAAGCCTGAGGGCCACCAAAAATTGGTCTGAGGGTTGCTTTGGCACCCGGGCCACACTATCGACACCAATGTTCAAGAACGATTTACCACCCAGTAGAGTAAAACAAAATCTTGTTTTTGTGAGAAACAGCCTTGTCGAAGAAGCACTTGGTTATGACACAGATTGCTTGACCTTGACTATAACAATGTCTGAATATAGCTGAACTATTTTGAATGTTTTTTTAGTTCAGCAAAGCAGTAGTGAAAATGACAGTACACTATATTCCCCACATCAATAACTTTTTGGTATTAACCAACGCAAAGCAGTTGTTGACATTTGCCTTCATAAGAGACTTTCAAGGGAGTTGCAAAAGTTTGAAAAGACTAAACAAAGCTGTGAAAAATAAGTCCCTTTCATTCATCCATTTGTGTGGCTCCAGCCGAGAGAGTGGCTCACCTCTGAGTTTGTGTGCTATTAAACTCGCAGTCATATCAGCGTCTGGAGCGCCTGCAGTCAATGGATCTCAGCATCAGCCAGTGAGTAAACACAAACAGAACTGCAGCCTCGGAGCCTGTCATCAGCAAACACTGAACTAGACAACCGTAAACCAAGCTAGTCATAGTGCTTGTAAAAGCCAAAGTAAAGCAATAATGGTAGCAGTATTTGTATTTTTGTTCAGTATAGTGCAAGGCATAACGTTCATAAAATGTGTTAAATAGAAGTAGAGGCCGTCTTTAGATACCAGCGCAGCAGCTGAACATTTTTTTTAGAGAGTACCAGCTCAACCCGAAATGAAAGATGGCAGTAAAATAAAAAAGTGTTAAAACCAAGGAAAAAATCAGACCAAGTTAACCCCTGCCCAGATTTAAATGAAACAGTATGTGAGCCTCTGTTTTTAACCAACGGCATTCTATCAAAATGGTGCCATGATAAACAGTTTGAGTGCAGATTGGTTTATGGGCTTTAAAAATCACATATTCTATCAATGACGTGACCTAATTGGACATACAGATCACTGAGGTTGTTTCAACACTGCCTCAGTCCCTCTTAATGAGGTGGCTACCCCTGACTCCCCTCTACCCTGGACCCAACCTGAGATGCTCTAATGTCTAATGAGCCCTGGAATTATCCTCATCTATTTTTTGCACATTTTGCAGTAAACATTTTATTCAGTATCTTCAGCATCAGCACTTCATTTAAAAAAGTAGAACACACTTTTCTCTATTCTGCTCCTCCTCAACTGGCCTCTCTTTCCTATCTTGTGTGCCATCACTCCCACTTAAACCCAGCTCACACAGGGCCTGACCAAGTTCATTGATTTCCACTGTAAAACAGCGGTGTGGTGGTGCACGTTGGTGAGTTTTCCGGATGCGTTCATCCTCCTTTATTGCACTCCAATCTCCGGGGCCAACCGTGTCTGCTCCTAAGGCTTAGCAGTACAACAAACACTCCAGCTCATGGCCATGGTCACACATACATAGCGGCGCGGCTGAGGAGAAGTGTGCTGTGCAACATGTGTCAAGCTTAATGAGGTTTCTTGGTCGTTTACAACTGCAGCAAAAGCCTTCAAGGTAAGCCAGCGAGTAAGTTTTAACACCAGACAGAAGAGATCAGGAGATGCTTGCATTAGCCTGTTGCTTTGTCCGTTTATGAACTGGTTTTCAAATGATGGGCCGAGTAGGTGAGTATTTTGGTACTGCCTACATCCCCAATTATCATTATCAGGTCCAACCAGAAACCTTGGATTACAAGTGAAGTCCTCAGGCTCATGAGGGTCCGGAATGCTGCCTTCAAACCTGGTGACAAGGAGAAACTGCGGACAGCTAGGGCCAACCTGTCCCGCGGCATCAAAAAAGCCAAGAAGCAGTACTCCAAAAAGATAACTGATCACTTCAGAGACAGCAGAGACACTCGGAGTCTGTGGGAGGGGATAAAGACCATCACAGACTATAAACCTCCTCGACAAACCTGTGACAGTGACACCTCTCTGTTGAACGCTCTAAATGAATTCTTTGTTCGCTACGAGGCACTCAACAGAACCCCGGCACAAAAGTCAACACCCCCTCCTGAAGACCAAGTGCTGAAGCTATCTCCAGAGAGTGTGAGGAGATCTCTGAGCAGGATCAACGTACACAAAGCACCGGGTCCAGACAACATACCAGGTCGTGTACTGCAAGGTTGCGCTGATGAACTCACTGAAGTCTTCACAGACATTTTTAACACATCTCTGCAGCAGGCTGTGGTCCCAACGTGCCTCAAAGCGACCACCATCATTCCGGTGCCAAAGAAGTCCCCACCCTCCTGCTTTAATGACTACCGCCCAGTAGCACTCACGCCAGTTCTTATGAAGTGCTTCGAGCGGCTCGTCATGGAACATATCAAGTCTGTTCTCCCTCCCACCCTGGACCCAGACCAGTTTGCTTACCGGTCCAATCGCTCAACTGAAGATGCCATCTCCACTGTGCTTCATTCAGCCCTCACTCACCTTGAAACAAAGGACTCTTACGTTAGAATGCTGTTTTTAGACTTTAGCTCAGCATTCAACACTATAATCCCACAGCAGCTAAAGCCTGGTTCACACGGGACGATTTTAAAATTGTGGGCTGATTTTCCAAATCTGAGAGACACCACACATGGCGATAAAATCACGGGTCTAACAGTTTTGGTCGTACAGTGTGTGGTGCGTAGCCACAAGGCAAAATCAAGGCTGTGTGCTGAGCCCCCCCGTTCACTCTGCTGACCCATGACTACGCTCCAAAGTACGACTCAAACCTCTTCATCAAGTTTGCAGACGACACAACAGTGGTGGGTCTCATCAACAACAGAGACGAGTCAAACTACAGGAGTGAGGTGAGCAGTCTGGCCATGTGGTGCACACAGAACAACCTCTCTCTAAATGTGGAGAAGACAAAAGAGATTGTTGTGGACTTTCGAAGAGCACGGGTCCAGCATGCTCCTCTAACAATCAACGGTGCTGCAGTGGAGAGGGTGACCAGCACTAAGTTCCTGGGTGTGCACATCACAGAGAACCTTTCCTGGACCATGCACACTACATCTCTGGTCAAGAAAAGTAATCAGCGTCTCTACTTTCTCCGCAAGTTAAGAAGAGCTAGAGTCCCAGCCTCTGTTATATGCAACTTCTACAGAGGGACTATAGAGAGCATCCTGACCAGCTCCATCACTGTGTGGTTCTTCTACAGAGGGACTATAGAGAGCATCCTGACCAGCTCCATCACTGTGTGGTTCTTCTACAGAGGGACTATAGAGAGCATCCTGACCAGCTCCATCACTGTGTGGTTCTTCTACAGAGGGACTATAGAGAGCATCCTGACCAGCTCCATCACTGTGTGGCACGACGCCAGCACTGCCTCCTACCGAAGGAGCCTCCAGCGCATCGTGAGAGCAGCAGAGAAGATCTGTAGAGCTCCTCTCCCCTCCATTAAGGACATGTACTCCACCCGTCTCACCCGCAAAGCCGTCAGAATCACCAGGGACCCTACGACCTATCACATTCACATGGTTTGACAAATAAAAAAAGGTTTGATATAGATAAATCATTGTTATTGCAAGCATTCAACCATCAGCAATTTTGATTCCGTTGTGATAAATACTGTGCCCTACTGTGCACCCTGGCTATAGTCGGTGCATAATGCTCTAGTCACCTCCTTACATGCATCACTCAACCTAATGCACATTAACAAGTCCATAATTACATTGCTTCCATTAGGTAAGCGTGCATGTAGCCGATCGTGTTCACACTCATCAACAGAGAGCCTTATCCTAACATCAGATTAGCGTTGCAGATTCATTGCACAAACGAACACGCACAGACAAAGCAAAACTCCAACATCTCATCTGACGCATGCATCTCGGTGAACTCTCGCCCTCCGACCCTCATCCCTCCTGAGATACCCACAACGCTTTGCAGAAAAAAGAAAAGAAAAAAGAAATCCCCCCAGACTATCCCGAAGCAGGCCCCCAGTTAAGTCATGCCCAATTAATGCGGGGTCATTGTTTTAATACACTGACGGACCATAGTTGTTATTCTGTGGTGTTGGTCGGGATCAGGACCTGAGATAATGAGATTTTCACACACCTGGCTGATTACTGCAGGAAGTCAGGCAGAAGGGAAAGGGATCGCGGACCATTCGGAAGTGCCACTGATGGGGAATGTTGCTCTGATCGACCCCACGAGCTGTGATCTATTCTTAGCAGCAGCTTCTGGCCTCTTTCTCCCAGGTCACGCTTTGTGTGGGTACAGGAAAGATACCAGCCGTAAAGGAACAGGCCACCGTTTTCCCACACTGAGATATGTTCTTACCTGAGCTTAGAGGAGTTGATGTGTACCTGTATGGTCTTTACATGTGCGCTCAGTCACGCAAAAAGACCAAAGATGTTGTTAGCATTTAGCCTCTCCCAGCATATTCTTATAGACCCAAAGGGGGGTGAAGTTAGAAGAGACCAAGCTCATTTTCCCTATTTAAATACGGTTACATGCAGTGAAAATATTGCTACGCCTTACAATATAGTACCCCTTTTTATCCGCTTAGAAAATTGAATGTTTAATTTTGTGTCACTATACTTGGATCATGCAACTCCTCACGTAACCGTATTTTTTAATAGGGGAAATGTGGAAGAGCTTGGTCGCTTCTAACTTTACCCCCATTTGGCCAGAGAGGCTAAATGCTAACAACATCTTTGGTCTTTTTGCGTGACCGAGCGCACGCACAAAGACCAGACAGGTACGCACCAAGTCGTCTAAGCTCAGGTAAGAACATATCTCAGTGTGGAAAAACCGGTGGCCTGTTCCTTTAACTTCTTTCGTTTTTTATGGTCTTTATCGGATTAGGTTCATTTTTTGAATTGACCACACAGGCCAGTCTTCACTGACTCGGTCTTATTTCATTAAAGTGTTTATATTGCTGAAAAAGGGCATTGCAAACTCCCCATGTTTATGCTGCGGCTTTGCTTGGACTACAGGCAGCCAAACATGATGCTTGAAAACATTCAAATGCTTTATTTGTATGACTATCTGAAAAAAATGTTGGTGTCAAGCTTAAGTATTGGTATCACTGGTAGGTTTTATTTGACCCAAGCGACATGGGAAAAGGGCTTCTTCTTTTATTTTCTTAAGAGTACAAAAATCTGCATGATTTTTGATCCCCGGCAGGACCATCTCCCCACACGGCGAGACGCCATAAATAAATGTTTAATTCCACCTAAAGCAGCTCTGAAGTGTGAATGACAGTGGGTCTGCTGATTGTCCCGTGACACCGCTCCATAGGGAACATCTCCTCTCGCGTCTGGTTGAAGGGTCATCCATCTCTCCGCGGAGACGGGCAGACAAATAAGCTGACACTCTCCAGTGAGCTCCTGTCATACAGCTGCCTCATCATTACCGAGCGGAGAGAGCAGTGCCCAGCAGCACCTATGTCACTGCTGAAAACACATAATACAGGGTGAACTCACATGGAAGATATGACCACAGCCAGACTTGAGAGGAGAAAAGAGAAAGTTTGGCTGATGGAATCTTATAAACTTGGTAACTTTTCCTGTTATCTATTCCTAGTTAAAGGGGTTTGTCCAAAGCACATGCTGCCATTGAGCCCCTGACTCTCCCACGGCCCCACAGAAGTCAATGTACGTACAGCTTCTTTAAAATGTATGTGTCCCACAGTGAGAAGGTCCCATGTTCACAAAGAACAAGTATCACAAAAAACATGTACAATGAGTGCTGCCCGGCTGCCTGGAAAGGGGTTGTAAATTAGAGTCTCAGTGGGACTTTCCTGTTTAAATGAAGGTCAATGAATGAAGAAATGAATGAATTAATGTTTGAATAAATTAATATAAAAAGGGGGATCAGTCAGATTTTTTTTTAAGTAGTCCTCTAGGCTGGGTTATTTAGAACTGATGATCCAAGAATCTTTATCAGAGGATGAGGGCAATAAGAGGAGATACGTCTTTCAGTCTAAACGACCCAGGTCATTGAAAGTTCTGTAGACGGAGTTTGCATGGAAGATTGCACAGAACTCTGCCATTTGCTTTTCTTTTGTCATGGGCTATATAATTCATATGGATATATATATATTGTATATGTATGTATTTGTTTTTTAAGTATATGAGTGATTCATAAAATAAAATAAAATAGTTTCTGACTTAAATGGGTTGGCATTGAGGGATCGGTGACTAAGTGTAGGGTATGCAAATATAGGAATTGACACTCCTTTGGCTTCTGGTGCTGTGACCTCACCTGCATACACATTATGGTATCAAACTACTCGGATCTTTTCTTGTAATCACCTCAAGGACATGAACACAACTTTTTGATAAGGTTGCCTTGCCTTGATGCTGTTGTGAATAGCAAGAGCTATTTTCCTGAACTTGAAGACCTCCGTCTGAGTCAAGAAGTTTGAGCATCTCATTACACAATTCTTTGCACACGTTACTTTCAAATCCAGCATAATGACGAGGTTATAAAACTGTACTTATCTCACACTCCTGAACTTTCCCGGCGCCGGTCACGTGATCTGCCTCAAGGACTCATATTGTTTGATTTGTGACTCTTTCGCTCGGAGCCAGTCGCCATGGAAACAGCTAGTTGTGCCGGTGGGAGAAGGCGAAGGTGCAACTTGAGTTTTCTCCTCAATGCAACAGTTGTTGTTTAAGCCATGTGTAAATAAATGTGTTTCTATCTGATCTCAGGGGGCTTTGACATACATGATGCATTGCCACATTGCCACACCATATGCTCAGTTATTATTGTGTTTTTTGTATTTTTTTAATAGCTTTTAACATGTTATAATATGCTGTATGATGAATGATACCATACCTGGAGATGCGTGCTTTTCATTGTTGATGTTTCAGTATTACCACGTATTTAGTTAAAAGCGAAAACTCATGGTTCAACAGATGAAGTTATGAGTTGGTGGAACTTTTCCTCTTGTAAAAAGCTTAAATTGTCTGTACTAGAAAGCATGTTTTGGTAAATGCAGGCAGGCAGTATATTAGCCAGACAGGCAGCATGTGCACACAAATTATGACTTTGTAAAATAAGTTATAAACCAATAATGCAAATCATTTAGAGTGAAAAACGTCTGCTCATATGGCCAAAAATGCCGTAGTTGTGCTATATGAATAATTGTATTTTTGTAAAGCCCAATATTCCAACTTTAGTCACCTCACAGGGCTTTCCCAATTTTGCTAATTTGAACAGACATCAATAGGCCTGATACAATAATAAAGTTTAAAGTTTGATATAATGAGGAATTGAAATCACAATCATCGTACGTATTCACATATCATCCTCAATGACAGACGAGTTGCAAGTGTTACAAAAAGGAAAAAGCACTGAATGTACTTTTGATGAAAACTGAGCCAAAACATATGTGTTTTTGTCTGTCATTTATTGAACGATAACTCGATAAAGTAATAATTGTGACCGGCCTGAACGTAACACTGTGAAAAACACGAGCAAATGTAAAGTCCTACACTACTACACTATTTACTTATACTATTCTTTCTGCAACTGTGGCTAGCGCATCCCTCGCGATCAGAATTACAGCCTCGTAAATTGTGACAGTGCCGGTCCAATTAGGCAGAATAGTGGCACCATTGGCGACTTGGAGCACCAAGACCACTTAATAGCCCTTACATTCACCAGTGCACACTAAATAATACATGCTTAATCAGCCTGGCAAATGACGACGGTGTTTTTTCCAACCCAATGAATATTTAAACCTAGACAATGTGCATTTAATACTGGATATATCCTGTAAATAGATATGCAGAGTTCAGTGACCCCACAACTATTGAGTACTGGCGGTCTATGCATTGAAGAAGCCAGTGGAGAGTCAGTTTACACTATTGTTGCCCTATATATAGTGGCCGAGTCATTTCTCCTTCAACAAGTGTCCCACCGCAGATGACCATGTGTTCGGTGAACTGGCCAATGCTCCGACTATGGCCCAGCCGCCAAACTTTTTTTCCTTTTCGTCACGTTCTCCCAAAAGTGAATCATTGAGTCGACACTTTGTTTTGTGCTTGATCCCTTGCTCCTTTCGCTTCTTGTTGGACAAGCGGGTGACAGCTCATAGAAAAGCCCATCCCGGCCACCTTTAAAGCCTCATCCATCAAATTGGCAGGGAGCTGAAGCCGGGACAGCCACGGAGAATCCCGAAAGCGCATTAGAATGGAGCAGCAGGCGGTGGGAGACAGACAGGGCACAGCGCGGGGGCAGGCGGCCGATTGAGCTGAACAGTTTGACTTTTGTGTCTCGGACGTTGGGGGGTTATTAATGTTATGGCAGCACGCTCACATCCTACTGCTCTTTCAACCGGCTTTCCTCTGGCCAAGCGAACGGGGCTAGATCAATGGGAGATCCCACGCACTGTTTGTATCGAAACACAATGACTCAGAAAGGGACTTATGTAAAGGCGTTGTGTGTTGCACGGGTGTGAAGCGGGGTCGACAAAAGGCACCATTAACCCGTGCTTTGGGCTGTCCCGATAATTACTATATCGACGTATCGTTCAATAAATGGGAGATAAACAATACATTTTTAGCTCGACGTGTTTATGTCACATTTTCAATTGTAATGCTTCATTTTCACCCTGAGTAGATTGTGTTTCATTGTATTTCATGTTTACTGTCGTTTTTAAGCTTTGGAGAAAAGATGTTCAATAATATTGTTTATCGCAGTATATCGAACTTGCAATTCTGTTATCGTGTTGTCTTAAGCTGTGACTAAAGTCTCGCAGTAGAAGATTATATTTACTTTGAACATGCTGATATCTGGGAGCATGTGTTTTAGGCACAAGTTCATACGTATTTTCCCTTTAACTGGAGGGATGTTTTTTTTCCATATTTTTGCTTTATGTCTGGGAGCATAGGGTCGGTTGGTGTCAGACTGGTCCACCTGCGAGAGCCGTCACCGCCACAGGTGTCCACGAACCCTGCCCCTTCTGGACTCTGACCCTCGTAGCAAACAAAGATGCAGCTGAGTTTAGAAAAAATAACTTTTAGTAGGTGGGGAAAGCTAAATCTGTGTTTGACATTTAGTTCCCTTTGGTATTTATAGGATTGTGAAAGAATGTTCAAAGGTTGCCACGCTGTTGTGTTTGGGGGGAGTAGAGCGCATTGGGAAAGATTTCTAGCGTCCAACTAACAATTCAACATTCAAGCCGTCTTTCATCGGAAAAAAAAGGTATTGGATCTTAAAACGTGACAACAAGCAAAATGTCAAGGTATTATTATTATTATTGTCAGCCATTTCAATACACAAACTTCCCACTCTCAGCCTATTTTGTCATTTTGAAGTCTCAATACAGATGCATAATTTACACAGCATGCAGGTAAGTCTATATTCTCTGTCCTCCTCTAATAAAATGCTCTAACTAATAAACCTGTGCAGAATCCCTCACATGTCGATAACACGATAACGATAACAGCCAGTGACGAGACTTCCATCACCTCCAACACAACGACTTCTCATTTCTAAACCTTTTGATTATTGGCTAACTATTATGCGTTTGCTGTAATGCCAGTAGGAGACTCTCCAAGCTTTTTGTATTAAAAACACAATCCCTGTTCAGTGCAAAACTGAACATGTTTGGACTAAACTTTAAACTTACTCGGTCGCTCTGGTCGCCTGCACCTGACATTGTGTTGTTTTGTTTTTCTACATTTTTTTGGTCACTTTTTTGTTGAGGTTTTGTTACTTTTTTGTTTCTTTTTTGCAATTTTTTTCTTCAGCTTTCGTCACTTTTTTGTCACTTTTTTGTTTCGTTTTTGTCACTTTTTTGTCGCTCTTTTTTTTGTTGCTTTTTCATCACCCTTCATATTTTGTGTCGCTTCTCCGTTGTGTTATCGTTGCTTCACTGGCCCGTTTTTGTCACTCTTTTGCCGCTTCTTCGTCACTTTCCGGCTGCGTTTTCATCCTCGTTTTCGTCGCCATTTTGACACTTTTTTTCAGGATGCTTTTAGATTTGGGTAAAGCCAAACTGGAGAAAATCTGCTCGGCGCAGGTGGGGGTTACGAGGTTAATCATGTTATAATGTTAATCAATACCCCGGGTTTTAAATTGCGTTTCATTCATACTCCTTGGGAGTACTGCATTGCATTTTTTGTGGCTTCGCCCAAATTGTGGCGATTTCAATTTGCCTCACGTTATGCCTATTTCACGTTCAGCCAGGAGGGAGAATATAGAAAAAAACTGATAAACTAATATACAAGCGTAACATTGTTTGTAAAGGTCTAACGAACAGGGTTAGAAGGTTTTAAACATAGTAAAACCTCATTGAGAGGCTCTATTGTTTGTGAAGGGCATTGATTGCAGTGTTTGCTGATGGCGACCTTTAAATGTTTTATTTCAATTCAATTACGGATATTTGTCCAGCCCCACTTAGAATACTATATTGATTGGTCTAAAAAAAAAAAATAAAAAAAAACAATTCATGAATGAACCCAGATTAATTCTACATTAACATTTACGGCCCTTATTGAATGCTTTGTCACTCATCGGGCGTTCAGACAAACACAAAAGTAATTGGCTGGGTTGGATTAATAAAGTTTCCAAAAGTACAGCTCAGATCTGCCTTTCTTCTCTGGGGAAATATTCTCTCATTACGTAGGGCACAGAGGAGCAGGGAGGCGGCAATGAGGTAGAATTCAGCCAAGCTCCAGAGAAAATGAAAGCTCCGCCCCGACAGTCGAGCGTGTAATGTTTTCATCTGCGTTCACCCTCGGAGCAAAATTAAACTTAAATTACTCTCTCTTTACCTCTAAGCGATTGTTGCTGTCACATAACAAATGGCACTACGCTGAGCCGTGCTCCGTGAAGGTACTTGTACTAAACAATGTGTTTACTGAGCAGCGGCGGTTTTATCGAATACGGGATCGACGTGAGCAGCAGATGTCAAATGATGGGCGCGCGGAGATCAAATTGGAAAAAAGCGGAAATCAATCCGGCGCAAAGACGGGGCATTACTCACGCGGCACGCCTCGCTGTGAGGCTGAGGAGTAAGAGTTGGAGATTTTGATTTGCAACAAGCAATATATATTACATTTCCATATAAAGTTACAAAAGGAAATTCTCTTGTCGGGCTGAACGGAATGAGAAAAAGGTATTGCAACGACAGTACTGCGATATTTTACTAAACCGCTTCCATCGTATATTAGACAAATCTGTTTTTCATCAAACTGTGTCAAAACAAAACACTTACTCAGCACCAAAACAAGGTTAAAATGGAACAAAATTAGGAGAATTCCAATTAAAAGCTAATGTGTCTTCTTGCAATCGGAATATTGGTGTATATACTTGGTGATATACAGTATTTGCAGCCATATTCCATATACATTAACATTATGCATCTTATGATAGAAAAATATGAACATTAACTAAAATACAACAATTACTAATACTGAATTTTGTGCAGTTTATATTGCATTCAATCATGTGACTAGAAACAAGTGTGATGTACATGGAAAAAGCATCCTCGCAAGATACCTATCATTGCCTTAAAACCTTTCAAAATTCAGTAAGTATGTAACGATTGAAGGATAATAAGCGTAGGTTATGATGGCACTCAATTGTAGCTGAATTACAGGATCTGAAAAGAAAATGCGAGAACATGGTCCTGGTATCACTTTTCTAATAAGAGGTGCTCATGAAGTATTATTAAGGTATTGTTAAGCATTAGTGATATGTTTAAGGTTACAGGTTAGAATTAGGATTGTCCATTAGTAAGCATTTTGTTCATGGGTATTATCATAGTTGGTAATAGTGTAATGAGCAGCTTATCAATATCTTTACAAGCATATTTTTAATTACCTATTACTAATTACTAATGCTTATTAATGCCGTAATAATACGAGCACCCCTTAATATAAAAACTTATACTAAATACTTATTTTTTCCAGCGGCCTAAAAAAGTAGTTATTCAAATAGTCAGGGCAGAGGTACACAAATCAGAGATCAAATGCCTTTTAAAGTACAACACTGGCATTTGTAGAAGTGATGCTTTACTTGGGCCTAAAATGGGAGAGTCCTGCCCCCTTGGTCTTTTGACGATGGAGGAAATCGGCCGGCCCTCTACCAAGCAATCCTGCCTATCCCTGGTCTATGGTGTCATGCAAAAAATAATTATTGTTTGGCATTACCGGTAGACATAATTTTTACAACAAATTCAGCTGAAACAAATCAGTTTGATGATATTTGAGACAAATACCTGAATGTTCATGATTCATTGAGTCAGTGGGTGAGGAAATCTGTTTATGTCTGACACAATACAATAAGCTTCATGTGATAATGGGAATGCAGGGTTAATATTTAACCCCCCCCCCCCCCCCCCCTCACTCCATTCTCATTCATCTCATTTGATGCTGGCTCCAGCTGAAAGGTTTCTTAAACATATTTTGCATATCAATATAGGTGTCCTCAAATTGAAATCCTCTTCTATTTTCGGAGATTGCCTTTTGATAGCTTCTCATTACGGCGATGTCGGCTGTGCGTCAAATGAAAATGTCAGGGGCTCAGGATGAGCTGTGCTCTTCACAGCTTAAACTGGTTTAAAGGATGGGGGGGAATTCGAGCGAAAGGTGTCAGGCCACTATCTGTCAAGGCCAATGTAAAATGATATAAGGTAAATCTACATAGTTGTTTCAGGTCCATTGCCATTAAGAACTTCACCACATTGCATCATGTTATTATGTTCATCAAAGCCACAGTGCATGTATTTGAGATCATCTTAACTGTTGCAAAACCTTTATACTTTATTGGACTCCCAATTCCATCCAGTGCCCTTTTCTGCCTTTTATGTTATTTTGCGTATGTAAGCAGCAAAGTTCAGCCTTCCTCTGGTTCTTTCAAGTCCTCGGCAGGTTAAAATATCCAGTGTGCAGACAGCAATGATGTTGCCAAAGGAAGAGTCCCAAAAGAACCATGTGTGCAGTGCAGCGTTTGTTATGCCGAGGTCAAAGTTAAAGTGTACGAGCACATGGAAATCAGCTGATAGTTTTGTTCATTTGTTTAAGTCACGCTCTTGTAACTATAGCAGTGGTTCTCAACCTGGGGGTCGGGAAATTTGGGGGGTTGCCAGATCATGTAGATGGAATAAAATGTTTTTTATTATTATTATTTTAATGTAGTGTGTGTGTGCTATTTTACCTGAGTGTCAATATTATTTCTTAATTTGATTTATTTAATTTAGCCATTTGTTTTTTAAGAATTATATAGGCTAATGCTACCGTTTTCCACGTGACCCAACAGCAACAGGCGGAGGACACGAACCCCATTGAGTGTTATAATAGTTAATTATAGTGAGGCAACGGGTCACAGAGAGAATATCTTAGTTATTATAGAATGTCTTTTGTAAACATTCACACCAATTTGCTTCCTTTAGATATTGCCAATGATTATTTTAAAATCATTCTTATTTTATATTATACATAAGGGTAAAAACATGATTAAAAAGCTGAATGTATGTAGTTTTTCAATTACAACAACCCTTAAACAAAAAAGTACATTATGTGCCTTTTTTGTTTCACTAGTAGCCTACTGTTCGACAAGTTCTCTGTATGTTTCCTTAAATCGCAATATTTCTTTGCAATAGGCTAATTGTGACTCAAAAATGTTGATTCATGACATGCCCCTGCCCCTCTGTGGCTCGCTCCGTGGCTCTGGCACATGACACTTGACTATCGTGGTTCTCTTTGGTCTGTGCCGACAATAATCCTGTGCAGCGAGTCAGAAACCACAGTCCCCTCGGTCTCATGGTTAAACAGGGCGCCGTCACGCCGCGCCGCCACAGACGGGAGGCCGACATGTGAGAAATACTCCGTTTGACGCACGGCCGGCCATCGATCGCTGACAGAATCAATACGATGTCAGTGTGAAAGGGATTTAGTCGCTGCTTTTTGACAACCGCTGCCTCATTCACAATCACACTCCCCGGGCTTCTGATATGGAAAAGCTCTTGAAACCTCTCGCGTCAGCTTCCAATACAGTCGTGACAACAGCTTTTCTCCCCTTTCCTTTTTATTCTTTCAACAAATATGGCCTATGCATTGAAATGTTTGTGTTGGCTCTCTGTCGTCCAGGAATTCCCCCTTGGTAGTCAACAATAACGCTCTTTCTAACAAAACCCTCTTGAGAATGTGGGACAGGCACAAAGAGTATAATTTCTCATGATGCTGAATATTTTTTTCCACAGCAACGCAGGTTCGTAAACTGAGCCGGTCACATGTCCACAGATGTTTATGTAGTTTGACAATGTGAATGTGTTGTAATCCTTTTGACGATTAACAGAAGAAAAAAAAAAGGCTGAAAACGCATCAAAGGAGCAACAAAAATGCAGCAAAAAAGGGACAAAAACGCAAACAGAAAACTCTTAAATCCGTTTTGTAGGTCTTAGCTTTCAAATGAGGTGTTAAGACTGGCCAAGAGGCTGAAGCTTTTAGATTTGGATAAAACCGAACAGGAGAAGGCCGGGGTTAAGAGGTTGAAAGTTGTCAAGTCCTACAGAATCAAATAAATACTCCGTGCTTGGCTTAAGTGTGTGTTTGCGAAGGTCCATCTTGTTCAATATTAGAGGAATTTACTATAAACAATATACATGCAAAGACATCGACTTATAAGTGTGTTCATTTTAAGTGACCGACCCACAAGCATCTATTCACTTAAATAGCTATTTGTGTTCTTTGTGGCAGTGGGTACTTGACCTTTGAACTGTCTCTGAGTTTTGTCTTGAACAGATCTGACTCATATCGACGTCAATACAAAATCTAGCTTTGTGTCAGCACTGCCAACACTTAACTGTCTCCTTCACAATCAGCTCATCCAATAACATTGACCACTGAATAGTTCAAGTATGATGTCTTCACTTGATGAATCATGAGTATAAATGTTAAGCTGTGTATAGTGAATAAAGCAGGTTCTGTATTATGTCTACGGAGTTTGACGTAGAGTCGGCAATGAGAGGTGCCTTATTTCTTCCTCTGCAGCTTTAGAAACCAGGCAGTATTCACGCAGCAGGCCACTCTCTGTGGACAAACGCCCCTGTGCGTATTGTTTGTGTTTGGTTCTAATGATGAGCCGAGCTGGAGATGGGGGTGATATAGCGGGGTCAGGCAGAAGCGGTCTGTGCAGGGGAAGGAGTGGTTGACATTCAACAGAAAGCTCAACTTTGACCAGATATTAATGATTAGGTCATCCAAACAGGGCTGGAACTATTGTAATTATCAGGATAAATCCACGGGGATAACTGGCTTGTGGCGGCCAAGCGTTCATAGCGACGTCGCTTTCTTCGATGTCGGCTCTTCCTGTTATTGTGAAGCAGAATTCACTAAGTGTTGGATTGTTCACCCACTAATAGGGAACGGGAGCTGGGTTTAGACCGTCATAAGACAGGTTCCTTTTACCCTACTGATGATGTGTTGTTGCAATAGTAATCCTGCTCTGGCTATTGAATCAATCTCCAACTAATCAAAGTATCAATGCAGTATGCTGAGAGCAGAGGTATTTTATATAACCAGTACAAATAAATTAGATGGTTTTGATGAAAAGTGGATTCATTTCATGAGGTAAATAATAAAAAAAAATAAAACACAAGACAAAATTAAATCATATTTTCCTTTTACATGTCCAATTAATAATCAATTCAACAATACAATTAAAGACAGAGCAATCAATTAGCGAACTAATTGTTTGTGGTTCTTGACAGCCTGAATGCTTCTCATCAGCATCATACTGGAGAAACTTATTGTGGGTAGAGCAGAAGCTTCCAGACTTTTAGAATGACATTTGAGGTATAAGAGCACCTGCCCCGAGTACAGGGATAGATCCGTCAAAAGCTAGAAGGAAAAACTAAATTTGGCAAGACTGAGCACTACCTAAGCAGTAGCAGACCTGCAATGCAAAATTATTTACCAATAGCATTATTCATGCATCTACACTTGAAATGTACAGTATTATTTGGCCTTTATTTAAAGCAGTATTAAGTAACTTGTTTACCTTAATAAATCATTTTCGTAGTCCCTCTGGGGGTGATACAAGTGTTAATGGGATGAATGGGGGGTCTTTCATCTCCCCCTTGTGTCTCTGGCCAAAAAAAATACAATTGCAACTTCGCTGCCACCGGGTCGGACCCACCAATACACACCAATCTTCACGTAGAAGAAGCTAACAGGCTAATGGGCAAAGCTAACTGCGGGCTAGCGCCACTTAAACAGTATTTACAGCCAAGATTGAGTGAAAAAATGTATTTCCATTGTGTTATTAGATGTACACTATCCCTCTCTCCCTTTGTCTTTTCTGTTTATTTTACTTTGTATGTTTTATTGTGTAAATCATGACGACCTTAGTTTCTCTTCTCGTAATTTTCTCAACGTCGACCACTAGTGGGATGGGCTCAGCCTTGTTCAAATAATGTGTGCGATTGATCAGAGCTCGTGTGGCCATTAATGTGTTGTGGAAGTCGGTGCCATTCACAGAGGAAGCCACATTTCCAATCACTCATTAATTAGATGATCTCCCTGATCGCCTGTACATCTCTGCCTGTGAGGTCAGCTGACTGTCGCGCTGTCTGCTAATGTGTACTAGGCATTAACCCCGATCTCTGCGGCTTCACAGTCCGATTTGCGAGCCTCCATCCCCAGAGAGTCTAGTGGCATGTTTTTGTCCGCCCGCCAGTCTTGCTTCTGCACACACTTATTTGGCTCACGGTTTCGCAGCCTTGGATCGATTCATGTCAGCGTGGGGTTATATGACAGGCTCTTTCACTCACTTTGCAGCATGGCTGTAATAAGCTTCTTTTTTTTAAGTCTTGTTTGTTTTTCCACTTCCTTCTGTCAATAACAAAATTCCATGCAGCCATTATTTGTTCACCCAAACTTTAAACCTACCTTTACTGTGACAGTTTGTTAGGGATGGCTTTCACTGTCATAATGGAAAATATTATGATGAGTAAGGCTACAGTAAGTTGACCATATTTTGATTGCAAAAATCCATGATAAATGTATCTAATGTACAAATGAATTGCAATTGGAATATCTAGCAGAAATACTGCAGGTTATTGTCCAGGCTTAATGTCTTGTGAATGAAACTGGATCACTTACTTTTATACTTTATGATGCCATAAGGCAAGACAAGGCACATTGCTTATAAGGCACATTTCATACAAAACAGTAACTCATACAACAACAGATACAATAAAAATAAAATAGCAATAAAACATTGAAAACGGTAATAGTACAAATAAGGACAAATAAGATCCAAATAATTTTAAACAATTCAGCTGCCATGACTAAATAAAATTGTCTGTAAACCTGTTTTAAACAACGTTTCCTACTGTTGCAGACTTAAGCTACAAAAAACTGAAACACAGCCTCACTGGCTTTGACCTGACTCTGGGACCAGCAGGAAGCCACTTTCAAAGGTGTTCATGCCCAGGATGGAACCTATGGCTCTAACATATCAGTACTTAGGAGACTCGTAAAAAACAAATAAGATTAAAAAAAAGAAGCAGAGCTGTTTTTAAGTCTATTCTCTGCGTGACAGGAAGCCAGTGCAGTGCTGGGCACTGGACTAATATTGTTGTATTTTGTGGTTCTAGTCGGGATTCGAGCTGCAGCATTTTATAGTCATTTTTACAGCTCGTTTAGAGAGGCCAGTGAGCAGGCCATATCAGTAAGCCAATCAGAAGATGGTAGTGATTTCATTTTACTCGCTGACTATGTTCTCTCCATTTGCCAGCCGTGGCTTGTACCCTGGTGAGTCTGGCTCTTTGATGGCGGGGTGGTATCAGAGTGGTCTATGTATCACTCCCTGAGGTACATTAGCCGCCCCTCAGCATGTATTATTGATCCAGTCTCTCCGATCACTGTCTTAACTGTTTGAAAGAAGACTTTGCTGCCTGAAGGCCATAAGTTTAGAAGGACAACCAGGTCAATGATTATAGTTATTAGGGCAGTCAGTACAATATGGCTGTTTGGCTGGCTTGTTTCTGTTAGAGAAATAACAAAGTTGCTCGAGAGGGTTGATGAAGAATAGGAAGTAGTCAGGATGTCTTATACAGGAGAAGTTTATTTACCATCGTTACGGGACCCGGAGACATGAACTCGAGACATTGCGCTAGTCCTACCATTCAAGTCTCTCTATGCTTCCACAGAAGAGGAATAAATACCATCTAAGAGCGTCATACTGATACGCAAGCAAAACATTCAGTGGCTGAGAGTGGGCGCCTGAGGACCACAGTCATGGCTATGACAGAGATAGTACGACTTTACAGCTTGACCCAGTATGATAAATAGCGATTTAATGTTATTCTTTAACAGTTTCACTGACACACAGTTACAGTGACTTCATTATTAACTTTTGCTTGCAATTGCATTTGCATTGATTATTCAATAAAATAACATTAGTAAGGGTTTAGAATTCAGAACATTTGAACTTAAAGTCTGTGATTTAGAGCTATACAATAGTGTAAAGAGTTTTGAAAATATGAATAGAACATTGCTGTAGAAATGAATCATGTTAGCCATGAACGATAACTCCAGTATTTTACATTTTAAAGTCTCCATTTGTTAATTACAACGGAAAGCAACAGGAATACCAATCCAACTCTTCTAAGAGACGAAGACAAACACCACTGTTGACCAGGTCATCCTACGACCCCTAGAGCGTATGTAACCTCTATATATCACTATACACCACAAACAAGGCCATTTCATTCCCAGCCGTTCCCCAATGTTGCAGTTCACTCATCCTGTATCATTTCCATAGGTTTCTTTCTACACTGTCACAGCCTGAACCATAATGACGCCCTGCAGCTCAGATAAAAGCGCCGCTGGCCCGTTTGACAGCGATGAAACGGACATGGGCCGAGCGCAAAGAAATGTAGCCCGGACTTTTGCGGCGCTTTCAACTCCTCCAGCCGCATTTGTTCAGTGATTGAGAACGACAGAAACCACACAGCAGGAATTCCATTACATACACACCAGCACAGATCTGAAACGGCTGGTGATCTGCATGCTTTTTTAATTTGATTTTTTAAACCGTTTCCCTCTCCTCGCTGTGTCTCGGGAAAACTTTGAAGGACTTTGAAAAGCTTGGTTGAACTGAACGCTCTGGTGCAGCTCATGGGGTGGGAGCATGTCGGAGTGGCAAAGGGTAAAAGAGCAAATGTGAGGCAAAAGTGATATGGGTCAATTATCTCACAGCATTACAGGGAACTGGTGAGGTCACAGTGACATCATCAGCTCAAACTGTAAACCTACATCCCGGAGCGCTCTGAGGACATCAAATATGAAGCCGGTTACCGGACCTGAGTCATGCAGCTGCGAAAAGTTATAGCGGTCAATATTCAGCTGAGGTCATTTCTTGTCGAAGCGTTCAACAGTTTGCGCTGTATCATGTCACAAACAGCTTATGCCTGTTTCAAATAGCAGTGAGTAAGGAGGAGGAGACTTTTCTTGTATTTATGGCATTTATACAGGTTCTGCTGCTTTTGAGCAAAAATGAAGCGATCCCTGAATAAAAAAAATAAGAAAAGGAATTGGAATTAAACTGTACTATGCTGTACAATATGAAACTTTTATTGTGGTACATAAAGGGAAAAGAGAGCATTTAGAATCAATTGATCAGACAAACACTTTCTTGGCACACTGAACATGGTGCACAAATAATCAAAGTCCCGTGATGGCTTTAAAAATGTGGAGGCTCGTAATCCAACTATGACATAAAAAAATCCAGGAAGAGCCTAGATGAAGACGTAGAAGAGGAAATCACAATAGTAGAAAGGAATACTTAAAACCTAGTACATTTTTGTTCCATTACTACTCCAGATATGTTTTGTGATGTTTTTTTCTTTTAACAACAAATAACACTCCAGTAATAACAGAAAATCTCAATGTCGCTTAATCAAAGTCCAGTCATCAAGCACTGACAATAAACAAGCTTTATACAACACAGCTACTACAGTAGTGTTACTTGTCTCTCTTTGCAAATGCCAAAAACATCAAAATTGAATAAATAAATAAAATGTGACCATTGCTTTTGATTTCTAGGACAGAACAGTTAGGTAGCGCGTGTGTGAAATTTGTGCGTCATATTTTTGGCGAGCGAACAGTGCGGCATTCAAGAAGTCAGGGTTGGTTTTTACTTCACACGTCCGCACCAATCACAGCCAGAAAAGTGTTTGTTCTTTCACAAAACAAAGGGACCTTACATCAGCCGCAAGTGATTCACCGAAGAAGACCTTGACTACGTCGCGCTGGCAACCCGAGGCGCCGAGCTGACGAACCGTGAAAGGATTAATCAAAGAAATAATTAAAATGAAGTGAAAGGTGAAAATGTATAAGAGAACTACTTACTTTGTGGTACATTGATAATAATCTTCAGAAACATCTCATGCTGCGAGGACATACATTATTTTAGTTCGGTGTTCAGTACAAAGATCGCTTCATATCTATCTATATATCTATCAAGAACTTATTTATTGTAGGATCCAACTTTGTAGAGTATTAGCAGTAATAGTAGGAGTAGATTAATGTCATAATGCCCAAATACTATATTTTCAGTGCCACAAACACACACAAAATCTCAGCATATTTTCGAAAGATTTGCAAACATTCCATCAAACTAAGGACGTTTTATATTCACATGAAGCCAAATGGATAAAAAGCATCTTTTGTGTAAATTTCTGCCAACACTGCAGATGAATGTGTTTAGACCGTAGAAAACATTTCGTTAAATGCAGTAAAATAGTTGAGGAATTACATTTTTAGAAATACATTTAAAAGTAATGCCATTTAGAATCCAATGTAATGTTTTTAATGACGTTTAAAGGAATAGGCCAACGTTTTTTCATACTGAAATATGTTCGCGCAAAAGGTTGTAGTTACACAATCCAAGTATAGTTACACAAAATCCAACATGTCGATTTTCTAAGCGGATAAAAACAGGCACTATATTGTAAGGCGTAATAACACCTTAGGAGCACTACAACGTCCGCACAGTAAAGTGAAGATATTATTGCGTGGAGATCAAAGTGCTCCTAAGGTGTTATTACGCCTTACAATATAGTGCCTGTTTTTATCCGCCTAGAAAATCGACATGTTTGATTTTGTGTAACTATACTTGGATCGTGTACACACAAAGACCAGACAGGGACGCATCAACTTGCCTAAGCTCAGGAGAGAACATTATCTCAGAGTGCAAAAACGGTGGGCCTGTTCTTTTAAAGGATCTGTATCATGCTATTTTAGCCGTTCCAAAGTAAACTATAGGCATTATATGATATATTGTATCTCTATCACTATGGAGTACTCATTTTTGAGAGAAATATAAGTATTTTCTGGGGGTATTTTCCAAACCTGGAAGTCAAGACGCTTTGATTCAGTTAACTCCGCCCCTCTCTCCGCTCATTCCACATTGACAGTATTATAAATATAAATATCGCTGCAAAAAGTGAAGTTACTTCACATAATGCAGTTATAAGGAGTTGACATGTGCAACACAGTTTCATAAATGGCTAACACGCGTTTTGATTGGCTCACCGCTTAGCCTGGCCTCCCAATCATCCAAGTTAATCCACTTTGATTCTGGCCAAGGTTCACTGAGCATCCATCAGGTTGGTTGATATAGTAGCTGAATCCCGGAAAGAAATTCCATCTTCTAGCGAGTGCTCTCTTCTTTAGGAAGGTTGAATAGTCCTGTTCCTCTCGTAGCCAAACGCGCATCCGTGACATTATCGTTGGGTAATGTCCAGCGTAGGTTAGAAAGAGCTCCGTCTTCACAAACAAGACTTCTGTTCGGATCCTCCGGGGGTGCGTTTGTTTACCCTCCCGGGACAGCACAGGAGAGTTCCTTTTTTAATTTATTTATTTTTTCTACAAAAATAATGAAAAAGCTGTTTTATAAATTTTAAACCGGGCCATAAGGCATTACATTACAGAGGTCGAGCACTTCCGTCTCTTTCTGACGACACAACAGAACAACTCAGTCGTTTACCAGGAGAGGGCGGAGCAGCTGCTCAGAAAGCAGGATTTAGGATAATTGCTTAGAACTGCGTGAATGAAGCCAAAAACCGCTCTGGGGGTGTTTTTGATAAGGAAATAGCATAACAACATGGTTAAAAAAAAAAAAAGTCGATTTTGCATGATATAGCTCCTCTAAGGCCTTAATTTTGTCATCATAAACTGTATGCCTTTTAATAGTTTTTAATGCCCTGCGAAACCCTGCTTTTAGTTCAAAATGTGTCGTACAGCATTTTGCACGATATGGCACTGAAAGATTGGATCATGTTTACTGAACCACTGTAGACACACCCCTGAGCCCATTACAGAGAGTGAGGTTTTTAGCGAGTCAGGCCACTTTAGCATCTTTAGGCCAAGTCCCGCCGTTCCTGATCATTGCTTCGATTGGGTTGAGTTTTTCTTGGCACAACCTGAATAGGCTCAGGTAAGTGAGATTGGATTCTCTGGCAAAAAGTAGCCAGTTTAAACCACAAGGCTTTTCCCCCTCCAAAAAGTTCAGATATTGAACTACATTGGAACTTTGCGCAATCATGTCTCATTGACAATGACCTTCATAACTTATTTGTCTTGTTGAAAGAGTTTAGAGGTTCACCTGTTGAGGTGGCAGAAGATGGCGCTTTCTCCATTTACTATGTGATTTTTGTATCGTTATTTGCAATTTCTTCATACTCGAGTAAGCCGGCATGTTGAGCTGACCATGCATTTCTCTGAGTGGTTAATCCGCCTGTTAATCATGTCCATTAGAGCTTGGAGACAATACATATAACGGAGATAACACTTGGTTGGTCTTTATGCAGACAGACATAGTGCGTGGGCTAAATCACACGACATGTAGGTTTGATCAGCAACAAATGGGAACATGATACTTCCCTAACAACGCCAATGAGTGCACAAGAGCTCGCCAAATGTCTTACAGTATTTCCCACAAATTGTAAGAAATGAATTGAGTTGAACTATTCCTGCACTGGATATGAACAGTGAGTCAGTGCGGTTATGGTTGAAGCGTATAGGTTTTACATATAAATGAGGTTCAATCTGAAAAATTACAAGAAATGTCATGGGTATAAAAGTAATGCTTACTTTATTCCCCATATATATGCAGCAAGCAACGGAGACTCGAATCGAAATCGAATCGATTTAGAGAATAGCCTGTGATGCAGAAGTGTTGATGTTTAATAGGAAATCATATACATTATATCAAGTGTGAATGGTTTACTCAACTCATAAACCACAAGGAACAATAAAAAAATTATTAAAAAAGTAATACAAATGGCAAGTAAATACCTCTGCCTTGGATGTCGTCATAATCTTACAAAAAAAGCTCACAAGACGACTAAAATACAGCATCAAAACATAAGACAAGTCCTTCCTTATTCCCTTGGCAAGGAAGGACTTCCCTTTACAAAATAAAAGACAGATAGATAGTAATCAAATTGGGGCCATCAAGCTCCTGTGGAAATGTAGAAATCCTTAAGGGAGCTACTAGGAAAGTGTGCGAAGCTACCAGAAGATCCAATCGAGCAACAGGTTGGCAATCCTCTAATAAAAGAAGCAACCTCACTAAGATGTAATGCTAAAATGTAAGTATCTGGAGACATTATGCAACAAACAAAAATCTAAGTGCAATTATTATATACATGAAACACTTTATGTGTCAGGGCAATAACATACTAATCTGCTCATATACAAGCAGCATGACGATGACAGTTTAAGTATAAAATGTTGGTACCAGAGCTAGATTAATGCTTTCAAATTGATTGGCGATTCAATTGTTCACAGCGCTCTCCACGAGCCGATGTGTATTTTAATTGTAGCTGCAGTAGGTATTCAGTTATGTTAGTGTCTCATATTCTTCACAGGCTAAATGCAATATTGATTTACAAGCGTGCAGTAATCCACAACATTTTATCTCAGCTAATTCCTACGCCTAATGCCATTCAATATCTCATCTAGCATAAGCTGCCGAGGTTCACTCCTCCACATTGGAAGTATTACTTTTCAGTGAATTCATTTCTTATATTCTTTCTCTAATTGTCCACTCAATAATTTTGTATTTCCCTCTTGAGTTACAAAGCCTCTGCTGCATCGCTGTTGAAATCACCTGCTGGGGTGAATAAATATTTATTTGCTGAAGTAAAAAGCCAGAGTTTTACGGGCAAAATGTTTAGCAAGCCATAACAACAAGGTTTTATAAAGGGTTTTTATGAAGGGTTTGTACCCAACACTTTATGCGTAAGTCCTAATGTAAGGCCATAAAAAATTGGTCAGAGGGCCACATTTGGTGCCTGGGCTGCACTTTAGGCACCCCTGCTGTAAGAGGAACTCAGGGTCATCGGCAATTATTATAGACGTAAGCTATTGTGATTTAAAGGCACTGCTTAATATTTTGGATTATACTGTTGCCAGCATTACCAAACATGCTGAAAATCACCAGCTAAAATGCTACATTTGCTGTGGGTAATCAAATAATGGATTTGGATGAGGGCCAAACCTGGCTGCATTTAATCAACATCCCCATGGAGACGAGCTGGAGACATCCCCCCCCCCAGTTATCCAGGTTCCCAAGTTACAAGTCAGGTCTTAAAGTGAGGTGAGCAAGACACATTTGTTCATTTTTAAACAATAAATATATCTGTAATAAAATAAATGCTTGTATTTTATTCTATTATTCCGGTGACATGTTATCCTTGACAAATGCCTTCTCAGGTGATCACCTGTCTATCACAATGGATTGGATTTAGCTCGCTTTTTAACTGATTACATTCATTACACGCTTTCTATACGGTTGAGCGGCCATTGCCTGTGTCAAACCCCCCCCCCCCCCCGGCGATGCTTATTTTAGTTCACTGGGGTCTTGGTCTCATCTCTCACATTTGCTCCTTCGCTCACACATAGAGACCTCTCCAGCCCCAGCGCAATCTCACCTCATTAACATTTTAGCTTGACGAGTCTGTCATCGGGCGTAATTAACAATGCATGAGCGTGGCTTATAGCTATATTAACATTTTACAAGCAATAAATCAGCTTTTCTAATCTTCTATGTGTGGCCAGATGAACGCAAACCTGTCTGTGGTGTCTTTGCGAGAGTACCAGAGAGAGGAGAGGGGAGGAGGAGGTGGTGGTGGTGGTGCGTGGGTGGATAGTTTCAAGTTATTTGTGGTTCATCCTTCCAACAGATACTATACCGCCTTTGTGTTCAAGGCGCACAGTCTGTGGCCGCGACTCTGGTTTGAACTTTCTCTTAATCTTATGTTGTAGTGAATTATAAATGTTGTACTGTTTCTAGGGGGAAATAATCAAGGAAATCAGCCTATGATCCAATCTCCGTGTTGCCTGGTTGTGTCTATGTACCAATTAAAATTTCTCAAAGACTGAGGTGAATAAGGTTGATCAGCTAAGTTCACACTAAAGCTCAACCGTTTGAGTTTGCAATTTCTCCATGTTTCTGGGTGGGTTTCCTCGCTCACAAATAGGGATGGGTATCGTTAAACGATACAAGTATGGTATTGAAAAAAGAGTTACTACTGGTATAGAAAAAATGTAAGTATCAAAAGCAGGTACAAAAATAAACAGTATTTCATGGAACAAATGAACATTATTGTTCTGTTTCGTGGTTCTAGATGACAAATATTTTTGTTTAGGTATCAGTATCGAAAATATCAGATAATTTGACACTTCTAGCTGGCCGATACCAATCCGATACAGTCTTTTTATATTATTGTATTTTTATATAATATCATATTATAGCCTATGGATATTATAGTAGTTTCACCAGTTGGCTTATTTTTATTTTTTTCAATAAACATGCAAGAGCAGCTTTAGCTTTGACTTGTAAATTAGAAAGTTTTTCAGAAGCAGGAGTTAGCGACAAATTTATTTACTGTATATCCTCTTGTGTGATGTGGATGTTGTACTGTTATGATTGATTGTACAGTTTCTGTGAATTTGTTTTGGCAGCCATCTGAATTCTGTTTTGAAATGAGTCTTGTACGTCCTCGAGGGATGGGCACTTACTTATGTGCAAGACATAATAATAAAAAATGCATTATTATTGTTATCAAATTATTATAAAAGGTTGTAGGAATAGCTGCCCTAGGGCTGACCGGCCGAAACTTGGCCAATCTCCGCCAATGTCTCTCCAACCACCACCAATCAAACATACATACACAAAATGGTCTTTCTAAGGAGTGCTACTGGGACCTTGAGTGGTAAAAATGAATTCTTGGATATAACATGAGTTCAGAAAGTCATAAAAATCAATGTTGCAGGCTATAGTTTGTCCATCCGCAGTGTGAGCATGGTGAATGTTTAGCCACTGGCGTGTCAGAGCTATCACATAAGTGGGTGTGGTGGTTATGGTTTTAGTAAAACTAAGCACAAGCAGAACTAAACTTAGCATTTAGAATGTAAAAAAAAGAAGCAAGTGAATACAAACTTAAATGTGATAGAAGATTCCTCTCCTACTTCACACATGAAAGCAAAAGGTTCAGCTTGAGCAATTACTGTTCAATATCCATCCAGCCATCCATTTTCTCCCACTTGTCCGTTGCCGGGTCGGGGCAGCTGTTGGAGCTGCCCAAATCACATTGCACCAGGCCCTATGGCTCCCCCTGCAGGTGGTGGGTCCACAGAAGGACGGCCTCATGGTTCTAACCGGGCCTGTTGGTCTCTCATAAGGGGCTTCTGAACCGCTCTGTGTCTGACCCGTCACCTAGGACCTGTTTGCCATGGGAGACCCTACCAGGGGCACCAAGCCCCCGACAACAGAGCTCCAGGATCATTCGGGTGCTCAAACCCCTCCACCGAGTTAAGGTGGAGGGCCGCGAAGACCAGGAGGCGGGACCACAAAACACCGGTTTTAGAGTCGCTGCATTGGCTCCCCGTGGGTTTCAGGATCGATTTTAAAGTTCTTTTAATGGTTTTTAAATGTCTTAATGGTCTTGGTCCTTCTTATCTTTCAGAACGGCTTTTACCTTATGAACCTTCACGGCCCCTTCGCTCCTCTGGCATGGGTCTCCTAGTTATTCCTAAAGTCAACAGACAGACTCACGGCGAGGCGTCTTTCCATTATGGCCCTCGCCTCTGGAACGACCTGAGGAGGAGCTCAGGACCGCAGAGAACGTTCATGTATTTAAGAGCAGGCTCAAGACCCACCTTTTTAGCTTAGCTTTTAACTGACATCTATTTATTTAGTCCTAATTATATACTGTATATTGTGTGTATATATGTATAAATATATATATATATATATATATATATATATATATATATATATATACAGTGCCTTGCGAAAGTACTAATACACCTTGAACTTTTGCACATTTTGTCATGTTTACAACCATAAACATAAAGATTTTATTTTGAATTTTTTATTGCAAGTTCACACACACGTGACAACTGTGAAGTGAAAGCAAAATGATAATTGATCCTGTTATTTTTCAAAAAATAGAAAAGTGAAAAATGTATACGATGCGGGGCGTATTGTTTTAAATGTTGTAATCTGTAAAGCCCTTTGTGTGATACCTTTTGGTATGAAAAGCACTTTATAAATAAAGTTTGATTGATTGGAGAAACCTTTGATTACACAGAAACTATAATCCTTGAAAAGTAAGTTGTTGTGACACAAGACATGTTTTAATAGAAATTAACATAATAAGCACATAAAAGTTTGAAATACAGCTATGCATGAAATAGGGGGACAAGTGAGGCTGCATCTTCACAAAAGTAGTTTGTATTTGAAGCAAAGTGCTCTTAGCCTAAAGCCCTGACGGAAAGCTTGCAGAAGCCATTGCCTGTCACAGAAAAGCTTCTCTTTCCGTGAGCGTCTAAAATGAAATGTGACCAAACCAGGGCATCTCATAATCTCTGTCACAGCGAGCCAAGAAAGGTGGAGACAAGCGAAATTGAAGTATAAATTTTAGCACGTCGTTCCCGGGTTGGCTTTGTGACCCCACTTTGAAAAGCACTTGCGTGGACAGCAAGCTCACCCACAACAAAACGGATGTAGAAAAATGCACCCAGTAGCCAACATCCCTATGGTCCATTAGAGTAAAGCAATGTTGCTTTTTAGTTGATACTATAACAATCGTGAAGATTCATACTGTATATCGGTTTACGAACTTGATCAGCTTCTCAAAGCGCAACAATGTCATCACTTCCTGAGATTCAAACCACTAACCTCTGGATCCATAAACGAACGCTCTAACCACTGAGCCACTGTCCCCCTATGGCAATGGTAGCCAGGTTTGCTGGTTGGTTTGGTTTATGTACGGAGTTTTACAATGTTTACTTGCTCCCACAAAAACCTGGAATGTTCAGCAGAGTGGCACGAATTAGGCTAAAACTACACACAAAAATGGCTCCTCTTTTAGACTTCTTCCAGCTTGTGGTGCGGTCGTTGTTCTCATAACTCATTAATGGTTGAGAAAGAACTCAAAAACTTATGATTTCTTCCATGGCTCTTTACTGACCTTTTCTGAAAACCATTTAAGCAGACCAACAAAAAGCAGCAACCAAATTAAGCTATTTAACAAGCATAAAGACGCAAGATGAGCTCAAGACAGAATAGCAATCACTCATATTTGGGCTGCACTCCAAAATACACATCCCGGTGGTGATGATGTGTACATATAGGGCAAAGAGTTCCCTCTGCATTCAGTTCTCATTTCACCTCTAATACCAAAAGCTGGAAAACAAGAAATCGATGCACGGAGGTGAAATGAGGAAATGCCCTTCGATTTATGACCAGGGTTTTTCCAACTTTGTGATATTTTCCTGACTCAGAGGTGACTCATCCTACTGTCTGTTGTGAGAATGTCAGGGTTGTACAATATGAAGTTAACGGCTATTTCTGCAACAGTGGATTGTGTATCAATAAATGAATGGTTTAGAGGTGGCTGCCTGGAATGTGAATGTTTGTGATTGTCTGGAACTGTAATACTCATCGGTGGCTTATGTGACACTCATATTCACATAAATGTGTGATATACTGTACATATTTCTCTAGTTTATTTATCGAATAGATTTAAAATGAACATTGGCTCTGAACGCTTACGATATTTGGTGCATAAATTAAAAGGTATAACTTTAGAAACCAATTATACAAGTTGTTTCAGTGAATTCAATCAAGTATTATACTTGATAAGATTTAATTACGACACTAAACATATTTTTTGATAATTATTCCAGGCCAACACATTTGTATCGGTCTATAGCTATTTTATATGGCAGGATTCAGTTGGATGGTATAGATAACTTCACTTTCACTCCCCTCTGCGTCATTCAACTGCAGTGGAAAAAGTCGACTGTACGGAGTCACAGCGTTAGATAGAAGGTGCTGCAACAAGTGCTAATTTACAGTATTTTTTCGTTCCTGTCAAGTAAAAAATATCTCAGCAGGTCTCTTTTTATATGCCAAGTTTACTATTCGTGTACATTTCTTACAACCTTTCACTAAATCAGATATATCCTTTGCCAGAATAGAAAAACTGTATGATTCATAGGGTTTAAAAACATATACCTGGCAAAAATAAGCAACGAGTACGCTGGCGATACAGTGAGGCAGCGGAAAGGTTTGAAAGAGCTTGCTCATGAGATTGACATGAAAAAGATAAATCATGACACAAAGATGATGGACGGAAGAGACTTAGCTGATCTTTCTATCAAACTCTGTGGAAAGGGATTGTCATGAGAACAACAAACTGGCTTTCACTGCTGCTGTGCTGCCCTCTACTGGACAAACAGAGAACAGGTTTGAGAGGGAGCCTGGCGTGTTTATAGAGGGGTCTTTGAGACAGGAGTAGGGCTGAGGAGGAAGTAACCAAACTTTGCGTTGTGTATTATTTCAAATATTCCACATCTCTGTAAAGATAGAAGACGACTGAGTAAAAAGGTATAGTATTCCAGATTACCACAGCTACTATTTCAAGTAGTACTACACATGTTTGTGATGCAACAAACACTGTAAATAATGTTTGGATAAGAGATTAATTGTTTTTGACACAAACCATTTTTTTACAGCCTCATCATGATCAGTTTATGTCTGAACCAGTTCAAAACACCTCGGTATTATGTGCCATACAGGGAAAATGAACACATTATTCAATATTACCGGACCAAATCGACATGAGAAAATACTGTCTTTAATAATGTGATATTTTACTAAATCGTTTTGACACAGTACAGTCCAATAAAATCTGGAACCTATTTGTTTTTCCAGCGGATCCTGTCAAAACAAGACTTAAAAGTCATAAATCGGGGCCAAAACATGGCTAACTGAACTAAAATTGAACTAAAATTGAACTTTTGGACAATTTGAAGTTGCTTTGCATTTGTCATTTGATGCTAGTGTGAGCCAAAATGTTGATCTCACTTGAATGGATGTCCTGGAAGATATTGCGTTTTATTGTGGCTTGTTGCAACCTAATATGTCTGTACAGATAATCCGGTAATATATGTAATTCATGGTTTGCGGCTACTGCCAATTTGCTTTTCTAAAAAACAGAGCATGTTAACAGATAAGGAAGACAGTAAAGATAAGAGAAACTTAAATATTCCAAGGAGGGGGGGGACATTTCTTTGGGACAGCACTTCAAAGTAGGAGACTTGCTATCCAAACTTTATTGCAGTTCATGAGAAGAAACATTCCTCCAGCAGGTTATGAACTATGCTGTTTTCAAGCCGTGTGCAGTCCCTGATATTGAGATAGAAACAAGCAAAAGGAAGGGCATCCCGTTTACTATCCACGCAATATCAACAAGCTACTCACAGCACAAGAGACAGATGACGAGAAATGACATCCTCTGAAAGGGGCGTACAATTAATTAAAGTTACTCCAGACAAACTACTCTGGCGTATTGATGATTTCCTGACTCAGAATGATAGAATGAAAGGTTTTACCCAATACTCTCTGTGGACATCCATCACTTGTTACGTAAGCTATGTCCGACCCGACAAGATGAAGAAGCCTTATTTTAGGCATGGTCTATCTCTGCTCTAAGCGCTGCTGGACAGGCTGCTCCTCCCTCCCTCCCATGCAGCGCTTGACACCAAAACTATGACTCATTATCCAACAATGGGATTTCTCTATATGCATTACTTCACCGTATGTTAACGCTACGTGACAATTGGACTGCACGATTTTGGGAAGACACTATATAATTGTGATTTTTCCGGCATGTATCGCAATTGCGATTCGAGAGAGGACTTAAATATGAAATGCTAAAGGAATCCAAGAGTTGTACAACATCTTTTTAGAGGTCTAAACTTGCAGACTGCTCAGGTAAAAAAAAAAAAAAATGAAGATAGGATATCACGGGGAGGCCTACGTAGTTACTATTTCTGTGACTTGATAATTGCAACATTCACATTGCAATTTTGATTCGACAGCAATAACTCCCTAAGTAATATTAAGTTGAGCCATGAGGTAATGTCTTCACCATATGCTCTTTGAATTTGGAGTAATACGGCTCACATGGGGGTGTATTTCACCAAAGTAATTTTTCAAAACTCTCACCTTCTTTCGTGCACGCGAAAATTGGATTTCAGCCTTCAATCGCGTTGCAAATTGAAATCCCTGTGCAGGAGATGTGCGACTTCGCTGCTTTCTCTGAGGATATTAGTTTAAAGGCAATGATTGTGCTGGGTTTGTTAAAGCTGGAGTGCGGATTATACTGTACTTACCTAAGATTTTCACCTACTGGTAATAATGTAGAGCTTCTCGCCGTAAGAGTTACAGTTAAACATAGTGATAAAAGCAGTGGAATAGTATTAGTATTTGTAATGTGTTGGTGGTGTCCAGGTCAATCCTGTGGGATTTGATGGAATGTGTTTTCAACATTCTTAAAAAGTGCTTTAAAACGAAAGGGAAATTTGGGGCCGTGGATTTTTTTCGTTGTTTTCTTTGTTGTATGTATGTTTGTTGTTGTATATGTATTTTGTCTTGAAGCCAAACTATCACCACGTAGTTACACCAACGGCTTGAATCCATGTAGTGTCAGTATTGATGGCACTGCAACTGATATAGAGAGTAAGTTAAGTAACAAGCTTTCACTCGTGAGCCGTGACTATATTTTGCATGTTCTATATTTGTTTAGCTTAAAGCCGTGGTCTCATACTTTTCCCAAGTATCACCTCGTGTAATATGTGACCTATGTGCATGTGAAGTACGACCAGGCCTAGATCAAGATCAGTCCTGAAAAGGGATGAAAACAGACTTGAATTGGACTAAAGCGTGTAAACGGTGCCTGAAAAACACCGAACTTAATTAACATTAGTGAAGCATACGTACAATTGCAGATTACTCGGTGCCACTTGGAGAGTACCACAATGGGAGAACCGATGGCTTGTTCATTGAAATCACAATGGCTCCACAGACAACAGACTCCTGTGAATGACAACAGGAGAGTCCGCACTTGCCCAGACATTAGTGAGAGAGGTGTGAGCTATCGGCTGCTGGAAGACAGACAGAGATCAATGTGTTGTGTCCCGAACCACTTCATAAGGGTAATTAATGAGCCCCTTTAAAACTTGAGCAGCACACCCCCAGGCGGTTTAAAGTTTGGGAGAAAAAGGGGGGGGGGGGGGGGGGGGGGCTTTTGTTCCCTCACTTTCTGATCCCTGAACTCTTGTAGGAGGCGCAGGAGGGAGTGTGCTGGGCCCGGGACGTCACTCTTTTCAGGGAGTTAACTGTGAATGTGGAGTGAGTGGACTTCCCCAAACTTCAACTTATTATTGAAGTGTCCCACAGAGGAGCGATGCGGGCTGGCTGTACGTGAACGCTTTAAACAAACCGGGCGCGCGTTTGCAGCAGTCGACATTTAAGTTATTTGAGTGGGAATATGACTTACAGACATGGGGAGATGGACGGCTGGCGCTGCTGGGCACTTTTCACGTATTTGCTGTTCAACTTGGCGCTGTCCCGCGGCGCCCCCTCGTCCTATGACCTCTTCCACGGGAGCGCGTACACTGGAGCCGTGCACAGACACAGAAATCGGTAAGAAGAGCGGACATTTCGCGGTGCCATCTGGTATTAATCAGGATTTTAGCACACAATATTAGGCGCTTAATTGTACGGCGGCTTCCCCTTTAAAAATCCCGTTAAAAAAGCTAACGTTTGACTATTGCACTAACCTTATCCAAAACTAGATACTTTATCGACCTGGGGTTTAATTTTAGCACAGACAGGCTTAAGGAGGTGATAAGTTGTAGATAAATGCAGGAAGGCGCAGAGATATCGATACAAAAAAAAAAGAATTAAAAAAAAGTATCGTTAGCCTTTAGTCACGAAAGCGTTGCTAGCTTTGCGTGGAAAACGTGGAAAAAAACGTGGACATTTTTTTTTTAATTAAAAAAAATTAAAAAGTTGAGATCTCGTAAACATGCATCGAGTTTCTGTTATGATCATTCCTTCCTAATCCTGAAAAAAAAATTAAATAAAAAAAAAAAACATCCTGTGCTTCAGAAACTGGTGCGCCTATGTGGTTCAGAGGAACGTGAGCTGCGCGGTGCAAAGTGGCGTGGAGACCTTCCAGGAGCCCGCGATGCCCCCGTGCCCGACCTACCATCCGGACTGCCAGCCGCAAGTCACGTGAGTGCATAACACTCACCTACTTTGATTTTTTACGTAAAAGTAGGGGTGTCCAAACCTTTTTCGTTAAGGGCCGCATATTGAAGTGTATCCAGTGTGGTGGAGGGCCACAGATCGGTGCTGTGAAAATTTCAACTGAGTGCGTTTCGGACAGTTTTAACCTGTGCTTCAACACTTTACCTAAGCCTGGGAGTTTAAAACCCTCTCTTTCCCACAATAAAATGTTACCTTTTGAGTTTACACTTGTGTAGAATTATGAAACTTGTTGTAAAAAGTTCTATCTCGGACAAGAAGCCTGAGGGCCACCAAGAATTGGTCTGGGGGCCGCACTTTGGGCATGCCTGATCTAGGGGTACTACAATTATTTGATTAAAACAAATACTACCAGTTAATGACCTGCATGAAAGAGAAAATACACAGTCACATCTAAAAACCAACAGAAAAATCTGTCAGGTTTACATGAAGTATAGTAGACTATGCAATAATCAAGCTGGTGGTGTTAACACAAATAATGAAATAGCAAAGGATTAACTGATTAAAGAAAGTGAACACAATGTGCTTCCCTAAAAGATGTCCTTTGGATAAGAGTCCGTGTTGCTTTTTTATACAGGCTTAGCACTTTTTTGCCGTTGGCCTCTGAAAGAGCTTTACATCGAGGACTGATTCGCCCACTCTCACTAGCATTCACCCGTTGAAGTCGAGCAGATTGAAGTGCCAGGGACAATGATAGTGCAGTCAGTGGTCGGGGTGGGTGTTGAACCATCAACCTTAAGCGAATGCTCTATTACAGAGCAGTTACTGTCACTCCCACAGAGAGCACAGGAAGCAATAATGCTTTGTATAGTAGCAATATACCGGAGTAAACTGCACAGGGGCAATAAACCTGTGTAGCAGCTTGTGCTTGTCCCAATTCCAAGAGTGGATATTGGAGTGTTGTTTAGAAGGGCATCTGCAATGAAGATCTCACATATGAAACACTACAGCACATAGGTGGCCAATGTATTGTATGGTCTAGGGCTGGGCGATATGGCCTAAAATCTATATCATGATATGAAAAAATAAATATCACGATAACGATATATTTGACGATATAATTGACAATGGAAGAATTACTTCAAAAATAGCCTTACGCCTATTGGGAAGATTATTCAGTGATATTTTCTTTTTCTTCTACTCAAGCAGTTTACATCCTTCATTTCATTTTACTTTTTTAGCACGTGTGTCCGTGTTCTACAGTCACCGTTTATGCTGCTCTGATGGAGCGGAGCGTAACATAAATTATATTGTGTCCAAAACGATATAAAAAATTACAACGATATCAAAACATTATATCACGATAACGATATGCGATACGATATGGCCCAGCCCTAGTCTAGTCTACAAGATAGTATTGAATTTGCTGTTTGGAAGATTTGTCTCCAATGTCAAAAAATTGGAGGAAAATAGAGAAAGTTGACAACGTGGGGGGGGTGTTTTTTGTTTTCTGTTCAGGATTATATTTTTGAGTGACAAAGCAATGTACATTTACATGTTTGCAGCACATATTTGGATAGCTCTGATTCATCACTGCTTCATCATTGTTATCATAAAAGTCACTGAGATATAAATTGTTCTCAATATCGCCCAGCGCTTACTGCACATGCTTGAAACAACAACTTGTGGGGACGCCAATTACTTACATAACCGTGACTTCCAGATTATCCACATCCAAGATACGACTGGCAAAATACTAAATGTCAAAAAGGATAACATACTGCACATACGTTTTCATGATCTCGCTCAAAATTTGGAATCCGTCTGTGGCCAAAAAACACAGTGTACTTGCTTTGACTGATTTGTGACACTGGGCAAACTGTGATCTAATGAGCACACATATCTTGGCTGAACACACTTTTACATCCTAAGCTTCCTTGGCCAAAACAGCCGACAAGGCATTTACTCAGAGGCAGCAGCCCATCTGTCTTCAGCGCTTTTTTAGCATTGTGTTGAGAATTCAAGCTGTGGACCACACACGTGACTCTATTGTCCCTGGTTAAGTAAATGAGACCAAGTCAAACACAACTGAGTGAATGGGAAAATACACTGGTTTTGTTTCGCCTTTATTGTCCCATTGTTACAGTGAGGGGGTGTAAATAAGGGGACTGGATGGAAGTAGCATATAGTATCAGGTTGTAGTGGCTGCTGTAATCATCACTCTTTGTAGTAGTCGTAGTAACAGTAACGGTTTTATGTTTGCATTTGTAGACTTTTAATTTCATATTTACATTAATAGCATCCAGAAAAAAACTCACTCAAACAAAGGGAGAACATTCAGACTACACTCTTCTTCCTGAGAATTGAACCTGGAACCTTCTTGCTGAGAGGCGAGAGTATAAGTCCAGTCACTCAGCCACCATGGCAGCACAGTGTCGAGGTAATAGTTGTTGTGCTAATGCTAATGATTACATTTAATTACCTTAAAAAATAACTACATTTTACTTAATATTTCCAGCTATCTACAGCACATAAAAAACATGGGGGGAATGCATAACCAATTTGAGTCTGTCTGCTGAACAAACTCAAACGATATTTAGTGCTTTGGTATAATTAATATTCAAGGTTTATTTCTCATTCAGGGGTCCAAAAAAGGAAAGATATTCCAGTGGAGAGGAACTGTGTGCTCACGGTCACCATAAAAAAACAGCCTCCAATCACATTTACCTGAGCAAGCGCCACAGAGCATAACAGGCATAACTCAAAATAACTAACCGAGGGGAGTACTCAAAATATCTAACCAAGGCAAGTCCACAAAACTGCAATCTGCGAGTAGTCTGCAATCAAGCGGTTCACAAACTAAGGTCTAGATTTATCTGAAGTTTGGTCCTGAAATTGTCTTGGTTTAGTTTTTGTCCTGGCTTAGACCTAGTTCATCTTTGTGCAGAGAGTTATAAAAGGTTTTGGTTATGCAGTAGTGCCTGAATAGACGTGTTTAATAGTTTAGTTTGGTGGGTTCATTCTTCTATCTGTCCAATCCTGGTTTCATCTCAGTTAAGTTCTGGACTGAGACCTGGTTCAGACCTGATTTAGTCTTAGACCAATTTTTGTGCAAATTCAAGGCCTATATTATGCCAATGTTGGAGAGAGCTTTTTAAAACCACGACTATACAGTATAGTAAGAATACATTATCGGACAGTGTTCACATATTTCTTGCTTCTTACTATTCCGGCTTTAGTTTCTTTGGCTCCTGTACAACTCCTGCTCCATGATAAATCCTATACAAGTCTCATTTGAGTATAACTCACTACAGATATGAGGCTTATGGGTCATGCACTAACTTTAATTGATGACCATTTTCACTTTTACTGCTTCACTGCTTATTGCACATAAGAATAATAAACTATGCTCCGCCCGTTAAAAAAATTGGAAACATAATCTACAGGAATCTCAAGCTGTAATCAGAAGCTCGACTCCCCATAGTCTCTGTCCTGCAGATGAACAGCACTGCACCCAATGTAGATGATTAAAAGGCATTTAAGTTGTAGTACAGCATGTAGTATAGAATTAGCTTTCAAGTCAACTCAACTTTATTGTCCTGAAGGGAAATTTGGCTTGCCTTGTGTATGATCCCAGTCCCTTGCTCATCGTACACAACAACTCCTCCTGTGTAGTAACTGTTAAGTAAAGTAATTAGTGCCTCTTGATGTAATGTAGGGAGTGATAACTAAAAAGAATAGTCTGTGTAAGTTCTCTGTCGTACAGGTGTTGTCCATCTTCAATGAAGGTACTTGATTCATCTTCTGTACTCAGTAGTTCGAAGACTTGAACTACTGAGTATAGAAGATGAATCAAGTACCTTCATTGAAGATAAAAAGAATATTTTTCTAATATCGCCGGGCCTAAATCAAAATCTAATCAGGTCTAACTAAACAGGATAAGAATATACATGAATTGGATGGCATTAAAAGCAGTACTAAGTAACTTGTTTACCTTAATAAATCCTTTCCGTAGTCCCTCTGGGGGTAATACAAGTGTTAATGGGATGATTGGGGGCCTTTCATCTCCCCCTGGTGTCTCTGGCCAGAAAACCTCAATTGCAACTAATAGATTCACGAAGAAGAAGCTAACAGGCTAACGGGCAAAGCTAACTGCGGGCTAGCCAGAGCCGTGGGAAGACGTTTTAGTTAGGGGGTGCTGAGGAAATTTTTTTACCCTAAAAACGCTTTTTCTGTACATATGTCCTATTTATTTATATTATCTGCAGTTCGCAAACTATCCACCAGGGGGTGCTGCAGCGCCCTCAGCACCCTGGGTTCCCACGGCCTTGGGGCTAGCCCTACTTAAACAGTATGTACAGCCAAGTTTGAGTGAAAAAAAATATCTCCATTGTGTAATTGGATGTACAATGTCCCTCTCTCCCTTTGTCTTTTCTGAAGTATTTTCTCTCACGGACAATTAATGAGTAAAAAAAATGCGACATGCTACGACACCTGCAGTGGAGCTTATGGCCTCTAGGGGCACAAGTTACTTAGTACTGCTTTAACCAAGAAACCAGTAATCTATAGTAATCTGTGCATTACTATAGCTAAATGAAATGAAATTATCTCTACAAAACATGAATAAAGTCTAAAATTTCAGATAAATCCAAGTACGATTAATCCTGAAGTAGCCCAAGTAACAAAACCAACAGCACCACAGTTTGAATCACTGCTCTAACACAGTCCTCATGATTATATGAAACCAAATATAATGTTCTTTGTAGCTTTGGCTATATCTCACATTTAGACATATTTTAAAAGTCTGTTCAAAACATATATTTATTTTTCCTCTCCATTTTGTGAAACCAAAAAACCTTTTGCATTTGCAATAATTTCTTACAATTCACTTTTGCTGTCTTTGTTTTAACTTTTTTTAATGTTTGACTGAGAAGAATGCATCATTCATTTCTGCATGACTTGAATGACGCAAATGAGTTGATCTGAATTCAAAACAATAGATGATTCTTCCCATGCGGTAACTATTGAGTGTCTAGTATTTGATGAGTAACTATTGGAAATAAGACAGCAGACAAAAAATGTGTAGAACTAAATCCTCCTTCTACACTTATATAAATCACATCCATATATCAGTGTCTTTGGCTTTCATTCTTTTATTTCATTTTTCTTCAAATCCAAATCTATATTAATATACAGAATACAGCAAGCCTATCCAGTGATGAAACAGGAAGCAATTAGTAATTGTAGTATTTGGTGAGTAACAGTTGTCAGGAACACTTGAGTACAAGTTGTTGTGTTGCAAACAATTATGATTTCTACGTTGGAGAAACCGCACGTTTGGAAATGGCGTGTGGTATGCGCGGTGATGGATTCGGTCGGCGAGCTGTGGGAGTGATTCCTGGAAAGTCCTGGGTCACGAAAAGAGCACAGTTTTCTGCACCAAAGCAAAATGTGGCATCAGAATTAGACAGTTTCACTTTTCACATTTTCAGTACTGAGTTAAAGTCTTTTAAATAATGATCTGAACGGGGGGGAAAAAAGTTGTATCAATGTGGAAAATTATGTAAAAATGACCTCCGCCAAGGCGCTGACCCCGTCTCGCAATGGAAATGATATAGCATGCAGATCAAATGGTGCAGATACTAAACAGTCTGACATTTCATAAACAGTACCTTGCATAATTGGTTTGAAGAATACTTGTGTACTCTGCTGCACAGGAGTTTTCTATTGTAGAAACAAGAAATTCCAATCTTAATCATCTGTACTGGGTTGTTTTAGTATTGAGGACATTTTAGCCTCTCATTCAAGAGGCTTCCTCAGTTCTTGTGGATTGCAAACCTGTACCCCTCCTCCAGTATAGAGACAAGTTACAGTTGCCATTGGCTCCACCTTGTTCACCCCACTATGTGCTTATCAAGTTACCTACTGTGCTGACATGGGGTATGTCCCAGAGTTGTTTTAATACCGTTGCATATGAAGTTTGAAATTGGGTTGGGAAAACTGCATGGAGACACTACAGGAGTCTGTTAAAATCACTCAAATCAGTCTTAAAAGCATTTCTATTGCTTGTTCAATAAAAACTTGTGTGGAAAATACAATATTTTCTACGGTATATGACAAAATATATTTTTATTTGGGTCGTGGCTTGTCATCCTAGGGTAATGGTGGGTCTCATTACAGTAAGCTATACCACTTAAGAACCACTGCTTTAAAGCATTGCTGTAAAACAGTATTTTTTTTTGCAC
Organism: Proterorhinus semilunaris; assembly: GCA_021464625.1. Taxonomy (NCBI): domain Eukaryota; kingdom Metazoa; phylum Chordata; class Actinopteri; order Gobiiformes; family Gobiidae; genus Proterorhinus; species Proterorhinus semilunaris. The sequence goes on along the minus strand of CM038358.1, from coordinate 23,898,300 downwards.
ATTTGTAAATGCTGCAAAAGTGTCACTTGAATATTGATGAAGTCAATACTGGGATTTTGATGTTTTATCAATATCGTATCCACCCCTAGTTTACGTAATTTCTCTTCACCTCACTCAAACTTCCTCTGTATATAAAAGCTCATAGTTGTTGATTAGGGACCATTCCCAGTCGGGTTATAGTTGACGTTCATGTGACTGTGGAATCATGTGCGCTATCAGAGTGAGATATGCGTAGTTTCATTCCACCACTTTCCAGATGTTTTTCTTGACATCAGCGGTCTACAGGGAAATGAGGTCATCTATTGTTTCTGTGGGAGCTGTGTGCCTTGGCTTGGAAGATTCAAAGTTTTTCTTACGGAGAAGTGAAGATGCTTATAATTTGCTTATGTATTTCATCGTATACTGTAGATCCACAACCTTAATTCTTTCATTTTGTCAATTTGAAGCCATATGATAACAATTCCTCGTGCTCCCAGGCTCTGCCAAAACATAGTGACCTGTTCCCTAATATGTCAGACACCAGAAAAGCTTCAGTCAGTGTTGGGTGATGCAATTTAACACGTAACAATACCTTAAAGATTGCCAGGGTACATTGCAAATCATACTGTATTCATGAGATACCTACTTTCCTTGATTATACTTTTTTTTTTATTTTGTCACAAGTTAGTGTATCTATTGTGCCAGTTCCGATAGTTTACTTTTGTTTACAGATACTCGACTCGGTTCCGTCCCACCTACAAGATCGCCTTCAAGAGAGTGACCGACCTGGAGTGGAGATGTTGTCCTGGTTTCACTGGTCCAGACTGTAAAGATGCAAAACCAGCCTCGAATCCACCAATCCACACGGCAACATCTTTCCTACCCCAAAATCCTGCATACACCCGACACACACAGAGTAAGACCGTCTTTTTTTGTTTGTTTATTTATTTATATAACGCTTTCTCAAAAGTAAAACCGAACAACAAATTACCTTACACACAATGTTTAGTATTCACATTGTGCCTTGGTGGATTTTACATGGGCAAGGGACATATTTTGTAAATTAATTTAGTGAATATTGATTATCTACTTTTGAAATACATATGCATAAAATGTTTTTGTTGTCACGACCATATTAGTCCAGTGCTCCGGTCTCTGCACTGGCTTCCTGTCACTCAGAGAATAGAATTTAAAACAGCTTTGTTTGTGTACAAGTCTTTTCATGGTTTAGCACCAAAGTACATCTCTGACATGTTAAAGCCGTATGAACCATCTCGGGCCCTGAGAACTTCAGGGAGGGGTCTCCTGGTGGTTCCTAGAGTCAGGACTAAACACGGTGAGGCTGCGTTTCAGTTTCGTGCAGCTAAAATCTGGAACAGTCTTCATGAAGATGTGAGACAGGCCTCAACTCTGACAATGTTCAAATCTAGGCTGAAAACAGCTCTTTTTACCCGAGCATATGAAAACTGAAAGTATTTTATCTGCGCTCTTGCCTGTTACTGTAATTAATGAATTTTTATGTTGGTGTTTTATGGATTCATTTAGTCTTCTTCTTGTAATTTTATGCAACTGTGAAGCACTTTGAATTGCCTTGTGTATAAATTGTGCTCTACAAATGAACTTGCCTTGCCTTGCCTTTTTTAATAATCAAAAATAGTAAATTAGTTTGAAAACATGTTACTGGCTAATGTGTGTTAAAAATCCCAATATGACACAAAACAAACAGCTGTCAACATAGCTATCCTCAGTTAAAAATTTCAATGCCTACTTCATTTGTGATTTCAGGGACAGAGCGCAGAGAGACGGGGCAGCAGGAGACGAGACACGGCAGTCCCGATAAGGTCCGTCTTTTGGAGGATGAGGTTCAGCGCTTGTCCCAAACCGTCCTAGATCTGCAGTCCACTCTGACGGGCCTCACCAACAACCTCAAAGCAAACCTGGAAGACGACACCAAAAAGATGCTCGTCACTTTACTCAATAACATGCGCCCACCGGAAAATGTCACAACACCGACCCAAGATGAGAACCCTGCAGTTCTGGATGGACATCAGACGAATAGAGGTGGATTGGTAGGCGATAAGGCGATCGAGAAGATAGTCACAAGGTTGGACGATATGAACAACGCACTGAAAAGCAAAGACGACGCATTGGAGGATTTAAAAGGAACTGTATCTAGTCACGAAGGCCAATTGCGTGTGCTTATGGACGCCTCGCAGTCACAGGCCCCTGCCATACCCGAAATAGATGTTGTCCAAACGTATATTGACGGAAAGCTGGACAAACTCAAGAAAGACTTGAACCAAAATATGCAAGAACAGCTGGTGAAGCTTCAGGTCTCGTGCTACGACAAGATCCAAACCGTGCAGAAAACCTGCGACGACCAAGCTACGACGTTAACGAAGCTTGTAGAAGTCAAAGAAAGCGATCTAAGGAAGGCGATACGGGCATTGCGTCTGGACTTGGCGTCCAACGATGAACCGGTACCAAAGCATCGGCAAACGGAAGTGGCGATCAAGGAGAACGGCGATCGTGAAGATCTGTGGCGCGAGATTGATCGCATAGCAGAGGCGCACCGGATATTGAACGTTCGCATCGACAATGAACTCGCTCACCTGTCCGGCGAAGAGGGGAACAGCGATTTCAACCTGATGATAGAGGAGCTAGAGGCGCGGGTGAACGTCACGGAACAAAACGCTGAAACACATTGCTTTTACATTGAGGAAAAGTTGACCCAGATCATCACGGAGGAAGGGACGGCCATCCGACAGTTGATAGATGAGCGCTTGAACACTATGGAGGACCAGTTTACGAACATGCTCGTGGAGATTAGCAACAGCTCGTTCCCGGGGATGCTTGGAAACCCTATGGACGCGATGAACACGCAAGTGAACAACAACAAGTTACTGATTCAAAGTTTGGACGATAAAATCCATGCCGTCGGGGAGATTTGTTCAACGGGATGCGTGGGCTCAGGCGATGCAGAAGCGGTCACCACATCCTCGGCGATGCCTCCTACTGGTTTCGCACACTTTATGAAGGATTTGAAGCGCTACAGGGACGAGCTGGATGTCTTGAGCAACAAAGTCCACGTCAACACGCAACGATTCGAAGACCTAGAGGGGACAGTTGGAAGGCAGCTGTCGGGCAATGAGAGACATGCCAAGATGTTGGTGGACTTCCAGAGAGGGCTGCTAAATCTACAGGATAATGTGAGAGGTTTAGCTGTAGTTGTTAGCGATTTAAGCAACAAAATTAACAAAAATAGCCAAGATATGCATGTAATGAATGCTTCTTGCTGTAATTCGGACCTGAAAAGCCCCTCAAGGCAAGGCTATGGTACATCTTCTGTCCCTGGAGTTGAAGAGCTTAGGCACAGACTTGATGCATTGACGAACCAGGTAAAATCTGAACTTGACCAATACCAAAGGAAAAACCAAGGACTTACCGACAATCTCTCAGCTGTCAGTGAGCGCGTATCGACCCTGGAGAAAGTATGTCGGAGGTTGGACGGGCTTTCAGAGAATATTCAGAATGTGAAGGAGCGACTGGAGGGAAGCGTCCTGGGATTAAAGGACTGTATGCTAAAGATGAACAACTCGTGTGGAACTCATGGGGCGGATATAACAGCCATGCAGAGGGCGATACAGCGGCTTCAGGCACAGCTGTCGTCACTGGCCAGACAAGTGAAGGACATCGCTGCTAAAGAGCCAGGTAAGACTGTGTTATGTATTAACTAATCCAAAAGAAAGTTAGCTTCAGGTGCTACTTAAGGTCATCTATTATTTATTCACATAATTGATTATGTGAATAATCAATTATGTGAATTGATTATTCACATAATTGATTATGTGAATAATCAATTATGTGAATAATTGAGTTTCAAGGTTTCAAGTTTTCCAGGAGTTTCAAGGTTTCCAGGAGTTTCAAGGACTTCAGTGCAATAATGCAACTTAATAGGGATTTTTACATGTAAACCAGTATAAACCAGTATAATGGAACCTAATAGGGATATTTACATGTAAACCAGTATAAACCAGTATAATGCAACCTAATAGGGTTTTTTACATGTAAACCAGTATAATGCAACTTAATAGGGATGTTTACATGTAAACCAGTATAAACCAGTATAATGGAACCTAATAGGGTTTTTTACATGTAAACCAGTATAATGCAACTTAATAGGGATTTTTACATGTAAACCAGTATAAACCAGTATAATGGAACCTAATAGGGTTTTTTACATGTAAACCAGTATAATGCAACTTAATAGGGATTTTTACATGTAAACCAGTATAATGGAACCTAATAGGGTTTTTTACATGTAAACCAGTATAATGCAACTTAATAGGGATGTTTACATGTAAACCAGTATAAACCAGTATAATGCAACCTAATAGGGATTTTTACATGTAAACCAGTATAATACAACAGTTTCAAGGACTTCAACATTTTCAAGGTTTCAACAGTTTTAAAGACTTCAACAGTTTCAAGGTTTCAACAGTTTTAAAGACTTCAACAGTTTCAAGGATTCAACAGTTTCAAGGACTTCAACAGTTTCAAGGATTTAAAAATTTCAAGGACTTCAACAGTTTCAAGGATTTAAAAGTTTCAAGGACTTCAACAGTTTCAAGGATTTAACAGTTTCAAGGACTTCAACAGTTTCAAGTATTTTAACAGTTTCAAGGCCTTTTCAAGGATTTTTCAGCTAAATTCCACATTAGATCTGTTCCGCAGTCAATCGCAATGGCTTCAGCCATTGCAAGTTTCTAGTTTCTTTTATACTTTGGTATTGTATTCAAGTTAGGTGTTTCTCTGATTTAGCCATGGTTTACACCCAGTTTTAAGCATAACTTAGTTACATTTAGTTCCATTTGAGACCACGAGTTAGTTACCATGTCATTTTGCAGTGTTTACTTGAACTGGAGAAGCTGATTTAGTCAATGTTTGGAGAAAAACTATGTAAAAAAAAATCATCCTGTGAAAGATGAAGAAAACAGTCCAGTCCCACAGACAGTCAGTCGCAAACCACTACCCTGCCATCCTATCTTAGCTGTTTACATCATCCACCGAAATAACAGAGAAGACCTATAGGAATTTCCTGCTCATTCCTGGTTTGGAGTCACGTTTTTGTCCGATTTGGTTTTGCACAGTGCCTTTCTTGTCCGGAGCCGCGGTCAGATTGTTTTTCTTGAAATCTACCCCGTGTTTTGAGCTGGCCTCCCTTTCACGGCGAGCACCTCTCTATTGGATTGTACAAAGAGATGAAAACAACCTGTGTGTACCAGCACTGACAGACGCTGGTGGGAGCAGACAGCCGAGACAGGACGCACATCTGAAGCATCAAAAATAACACGCTGAATAAAACAGCAGCCTGTAAAGTGTCTTCCTCTGTAGTCGGTACATGTTGGGCTGAAGGGCTGCCTTTGTAGATCTATATTCTACTGGACATATGATACATTATTAATATTTCAAAATGTAATTTAAATCGTGTCCACTTTGTAGTGACTATGATATTTCAGGGGAAAACTGTTAAAGATCCCATTATGCATTATTCAAACTTTTAAATACTTTTCCAGATATTTCACACAGTATAGCTTAAAATAATGTCATGCCTTATTAGTTTCCCATAATTAAACCTACAGAAGTAATGGCCTGATCTGTAGAGTCGAAAGGAATGTATTGTTTGACTCCCTGAACGTTCATGGTCTGTGAATCTTTGGCCTTTTGTTGAAATGGTAAAAAATAACTTGATTAGAGAAGACTGTCAGCTTACGACAGCCTTACACCAAACTCATTGTCAGAATTATGAAGTCCGAATTACCCTATTTTGCAATAGAAATAAATGAATGATGTATTCTATTTAATTGTCTTCCTTTAATGGTCCCTGGAGTGGTTTTATGACACAAAAATCACTAAAATTAATTAATTAGGTCTATATATCACCTAAAATTCAATGTGAGAAATCAAGACTTTTAAAAATCAATACAATTGTGGCTTCTGTGCCTAAGCTGTAGAAAGCCACATGCATTCTATACCGCTTGAGATGCAATATATGTGACACCTTAAATACTTTTTACTGTGTGTCATAAGGAGAATAATATCGCAGCACACAGCCTGTTGATAACGCGTAAGCAGCAGTGACAGCTAAGTTCACAACAATAACAAAAATACTGCACTGGTAAAAGTTGGAGCGCGGACAAAGTACCCTATTAGTGCTCCCGGGTGACAGGCTGCCGGCAGGTCTCCACAGCAGCAGATTAGTCGCGTAGAGAAATGTGGGAAAGTTGTGCTACCTTAAACTATATTCTAAATTGGAAATGCTGTGTCTATTGCGATGTCTTTGCTATTGTTTTATTCAAGCAGAAGTGGGCAATTTGCGTGCAAGCTAAGTAAACAATGCCAGGAGCTATAACCTTAAGCCTGCAAATTGGGCCCTCAGACAGTCTGGATGAGGATTTTAGTGAGACGAACGGTCAACACATTAAAAATTAAACGCAATATTGGACACCGCAGCTTAGACAATTGTTCACAGATTTTATGCCGCTTTCAGTAGAACATTAGGTTCATCTAGCTTCAAAGTAGTGAAAGTTGAGACCGCTGGTTGTGAAAAAAAACTAAGGAAAAAGTTGAATTTGCCAATATTAAGAGCAAGTGTTTCATTATTGTTGGTGTTGGTGCCAGTACAAAAATCAAGAACTGTTAATGTCATTAGAAAAGAGTGAAGGTACCCAGGCCTATTGACATTGACCCAATTGGCGTTTCACTCAAATGAAGTAGATCTGGCTTCCCCTCCCATTCGAAAACTGCCGACCGATAATTTCCCTTGTAGTGAATTTGGTCATTACTCTGCCTGTGTCTTGTCCTGTGAGTCCCAGGTTTTGCGGCAACTCTACAGCACTTGTCTAACTCCAAGCCCTGACAAATGGCCTGCAGGGCATTGTGTGTCAGACTCAATATGGAAACCACTAAATCATTAACTGTCGCAGCCCTGAAGGAGCTGTAACCTGAGCAAATACGGTTAATTATCATCATCTTTTAGTGAACAGATAGAAGCCTTGAATAGAAGGTCTGATACACATTGTTTTGCATTTACAATATGTTTACGGAGGCATAAAGTAAAAGGTGAACAAACAGTGTGGAGGCAAACATCATATAACATTACTGACAGACAATCAAAGAACATCCGCACAATTTTAGATATGAAGAAACACCACTGGAAACGCTAAAACTGGTGATTACATGTGTGGTTCTGTATAGCAGTGCTTCCTTTTACTGGGGGGTACGCGAGCATTTAGCAGGGGGTACTTTGAATTATTTCAGATCTAAAAGGTTAAACTGACTTATTTTAAAAAAAAGTCAATTATTTTCAAATATCATTTGCGGGAAAAGATTTGAATGTTTGAATGTTTTTGCTTTATTTTTAATTAAATACAATAAAAAAATCTGAAGTTAGCGAGACAAGAAAGGTTGGGAACCTTTAAAGTGCATATGACAGGTTTGAATGCTTTTGAAAATATGACTTATTTAGAGGGATAACATCAGTCGCATAATTATCATTATATTTCAGTGAATCAGCAATTTCAATGAAGAAATGTAGTGAAGTAAGAAATACAGAAAAGGTTTTTTTATTTGAATTTTTACGCTACTGATAGGAAGTGACATAGAAGAAGGTAACATTCCATAGAAGTTGGACACCTATAATAAGTGGTTGGCACGGCAACACTTTACCTTCTTCTATGTCACTTCCTGTAGATGTCTAGTACGGAAGTGAAACTATAAATATCACAAAAATGGTGAAACTAAAGAAAACTGGGTACAATATTTAGATCTTAAATCGTGTTTACTATGGTTTCGCTAAAATTGTGTCTAATGCAGGGGTGCCCAAACGTTTTGTCTCCGAGGGCCAAAATGAAAAAGTGCCTGTGGGTCGAGGGCCAAACACGGCGATGTCAAGCGTGAAACACACATAACTGCACATAACTTTCGGTAGGCCTATATGTTTGCATTTTATTATATCTATGCAAATAACATGCTATATTAAAACAAATGTTAACTATGGCAAAAGCCTAGTTTTAGTCGAACAAAATCAACAATTGTAGCAATATAGTGCAAAATGTAAAAAACAACACCTGTAGCCTGTAGCCTATCTACAGCACCTACAGTTTACCTCATTCATTTGTTAACTCAAAGAAAATGCCATATTGATCATTTTGAAAGTGTCAGTTCAGCATAAATTATTTTATAAGACAATGTTTAACATGACCTATGTTGATGTCAACAACCTTTGTAATAAAAGTTGGAAAACTGAGAAAGTTGACGCTAAAACGCTCTGTGATAAACAACAAGACACAACAGTGTTTCCTTAACTTTGCAAAAGGAGTGAAACAGTGCCCCAATTTGACACTGGTGGCCAAAAAGTGTACTGTATCCATATTTACCATTGACAGTGAATGGGAGAGAGTTAGTATTAACCATAGACAACCCCCCGTTTTCCATAATGACCACGTTCGGGGGGAAATCATGGCAGATTTACAGACTCCTCCTCCCCTGCTCTGACAAAGCAAGTTCCTAAAAAGGGCATAAGGGCGGGATCTTCACTGTAGACTCGGCCCTTGCGTGACGTGTAGCTCGTGCAGCTCCAATGCTAACAGTCCGACCCTCATTAGTACGAGATTTCCCAAAAAATTATTTCGAAAACCAGCCTGGTTTCTTTAATTGTGACTAACCCGGCGTTATCTCAGGAGGAATATGTAGCCGTAGAAAGTGTTTAAAAAATAGAAACCATGCTTTAAAGTTGTTTTTAACGTGTCTAAAGTCCAATGCTTTTCAATGGGAGACTAGCGGCTATATGGAGGTACTACAGCAATGGCGGAGCAATGGCAGCCTCCAGTGTTGCGGTCGTAAAGCAGAGCAGCCAGCGGCCATTGGTATTAACCATACAGCGCAATTGTGTTGGCGGGCCAACACAATTGTTTCGGCGGGCCAAATTTGTAGGATGCGGCACTCTCTCATAATGCTGCAGGAATGTTGTTCCTAATCTCTTTACCTGACATGTACATAGAGGCTAGAAGCTCCGGTTTGGCTTGACCTTAAAAGAAATGAACATAGAAAGTAAAGGATATTATCTGTCGCCATAGCAACCTAAATGTGTATGGGTCCATACTCTGTGAGACATGCTAATCTACTTTGGCTGTAACAGACCTATGCTTTGGCTAAGTCTTTAATACAGGACTTTATATAATCTAATCCTTTAAGTCTAGCGACAGCTCACAGATATTCACCCAGTCACAAATGGCCAGCGAAACTATGTCCCGAAAGCGGCCGGATACTCATATCCTCCAAAAGTACACAGAGCTGCCCCCTTAAATTACATCCACACGAGTTTATTATGCTCGATTAACATCTGTGAAAACACAAACCCCTTCCTGCAGATAATCCCCCATAATGCAACCGGGCCCGGATGGTTGGTTTCCATGGGAGCGGGCAGGGCAGGATCGGATACCTCGGACGGCCGCGGGGTATTTCCCTAAAGTGGGCGGACACAAGTTCACCGCTGGGCCTCCAGATCTGTGTCATTCTATCTGTCTGCGCTCCAGCGGCAGAGGCCCACAGCGGTAACTTCCTGAACCGTCCCGTCCTGAGATTAATGTTGACCTGAAAATTCCAGTTTTTTTTTTTGACAAGCAGGAGAGGTATAACAAAACTGGAAGATAGGGCAGCTGTTGTTGATATTGATAGTAGCATCAAGTTGCAATAGTAGTAGCGCCTCATGAACGTTTAAAACTTTTTACTTGTTTGGTTCAAAGTACTTTTACTTGAGTACACAGACCTGAGCTACTTTCCCTCACCTCTGTTTGTTTATATCCGAGTGTGGGGCCTTTTCAAACCACTTCGGTGATTTATTTTTCCTGTTCTACGCCTCATTGCTGATGCCTATAACCTGCACCCCGATGTTTCCAACTCCCTTTATGACCATGTCGAGTTGGGAGCGCTACGTTTTCTTGCACCGTGACATGGCTTTTTCACTCCACGACCGCGGAAACCACAAACCTGCCTATCCCTCGGCTTGCCAACCCCCCCCCATACTGTTGCACACATACCAACCTCCAGAGATTCCCGTCGGGTGATCTCAGCCTAAAGACTTGTGGCCTGGACTTCATTATGAGCCTGAGTCACTGCTGGAGAGGCCCGGAGAGCTCCAGTCCACACCCCGATCCAGATGTTAGCTCTGCCCCAGATGTGATGTCATGGCTGGGGGGCCCCGTCGCTGGTCGCCTCCCTGCTCCTCGCTCAGATCTGGGCCGTGGACCAGTGTGATAGCGAGCAGGGAGACTATATGAGATGGGGCTGGGTAGGTTTGCAAAGCGCAGCGCACAAAGGCATTCTCGAGGTCTTTGCCAAACACTGTGGGTCTGGTATTGCTAAATGTTGATATTTGATCCCGTTACCTTACATGGAGCAATGCACTAAAGCCTTGGCATGCATTATTGAAAAGTGTGGTGCAGTGGGGTAGTTTGTTTCCTTGCTTTTACAGCTGTTAAAAAGAGTACTCAATATTGGGGGAAAAAGGTGTGATGTGTAATAGATATGTTGCAGATATAAACCCGCTGACCTTAGTGGGTCTACAGCTGATCCCGTTCAAGATCTTTTCTGTGAAGTTCGATCTTCTCTAATTGACACGGCTTTGTTTATTTTATGGAACATTTGATAAGTCCACAGACTGCAAGTATTTCCCTTGTAGTCCTGAGATTGGCTCAGCTTTTGCCTGTTGCGCTTGTGTAAGGCTGTGTTTCCCAACAATACGGGGACAAGCACCTCGCAGGGGGTGCTTGGAAATATTTCAGATTTAAAAAGAAGTGGAAACTGAATGCTATTTGAATATTATTATCGAAGGAAAGCAGTTTAAATTATAGTTTGCAATAAATGTATGGGTTTCATTGTCTTTTAGTCTTGTTTTGAACAGAACATATTGTTTATTTACTACAAATCTGATCTTTAGTCCATCATATTTAAACAGTTGGCAGCGAGTTTGACATGGGGGTACTTGGAGTGTAAAAAAAAGGTGAAAGGGGTTCACGAGACGACAAAGGTTGGAAATCACTGGTGTGACGTTCCCAAAGTGAGGGTCGCGTGAGGTTTGCACAATGATTTTAAGACCGTTTTTTTTTTTATACCTTTGTGACATTCAATTTGACGTATTTTTGATTCAAAACTGTATATTTTTGTGAAATTAAGCCAAATATCAAAATACAGTTTCCAAACTAACCAGATTTTAAATGTTTTGGGCCTTAACCTCTTAACCCCCATCTGAACCGAGCACATTTTCTCCAGTTTGCTATTACCCAAATAAAAAACAAAAATGAAGATGAAAACGCAACAAAAAAGCAATGACTTACACAAAAATGGGACAAAACCACAACAATAAAGCCACAAAAAAAGCCACAATAAAAAATTAGGGCTAACAAAAAATGCTACAAAAAAGTGATGATAAAAAAAGTAACGACAAGAGAGCAGCCACGATCCGTCTAGATCAGTTTTGTGGGTCTAGGTCTAGGCTCATGTAAATAAGGCGATACATTGACCTACAACTGAACAACTACCGGCCCATATCAAACCTACCATTCTTAGGAAAAGTCCTGGAGAAAGTAATATATCAACAGCTCACTTACTTTCTCCTATCTAACAATGTGTTTGATACTTTCCAATCAGGTTTTAGGCCCACCACAGCACTGAGACAGCTCTGATCAAGGTGACAAATGATATCCGTATGAACACCAACGCAGGTAAGGTCTCAGTTTTAGTTCTGCTGGACCTGAGCGCTGCCTTTGACACAGTGGACCACGGGATCTTACTTCACAGGTTAGAAAACTGGGTGGGAATCTCTGGTACTGCGCTAAACTGGTTCAAGTCCTATCTGGAGGATAGGACGTATTTTGTCGAAATTGGCAACTGTGTCTCAGACAAAATTTCCATGACCTGTGGAGTCCCCCAGGGGTCAATCTTGGGACCCCTCTTATTCAACTTGTACATGCTTCCACTGGGTCAGCTAATAAACAGCAACAATGTGTCGTACCACAACTACGCAGATGACACTCAGATCTACGTGTCACTGACGGCAGGTGAACATGGGCCTGTAGATACACTCTGTCACTGCATCGAACAGATCAGTTTGTGGATGCAAAACAACTTTCTCCAACTAAACTCAGACAAAACTGAGATCATTGTGTTTGGCCCACAGACACAAAGACAAAGTGTTATCAGTCACCTTGAGTCTCTCTCTCTAAAACCAAAAAATCAGGTTAGAAATCTAGGAGTAATCATGGACTCAGACCTGAACTTAAACAGCCACATTAAAGCAATAACATCATCAGCTTTTTACCATCTGAAAAACATTGCTAAGATCAGAGGAATAGTGTCAAAACCAGACTTGGAGACACTCATCCATGCATTTGTCTCCAGCAGGTTAGACTACTGTAACGGCCTGCTCACTGGCCTTTCTAAATGAGCTGTTAGACAGCTGCAGAACATCCAGAACGCTGCTGCTCGAGTCCTGACAAGAACCAGGAAATATGACCATATTAGTCCAGTGCTCCGGTCTCTGCACTGGCTTCCTGTCACTCAGAGAATAGAATTTATAACAGCTCTGCTTGTGTACAAGTCGTTTCATGGTTTAGCACCAAAGTACATCTCTGACATGTTAGAGCCGTATGAACCATCTCGGGCCCTGAGAACTTCAGGGAGGGGCATATGAAAACTGAAAGTATTTTATCTGCACTCTTGCCTTTTACTGTCATTGATAATTTTTTATGTTGGATGTTTTAATGATTGATTTGATCTGTTTTCTTGTAATTTTATGCAACTGTGAAGCACTTTGAATTGCCTTGTGTATGAATTGTGCTCTACAAATAAACTTGCCTTGCCTTGCCTTGCCTTACAAGCCTTTGGATTTGGGTAAAGCTGATCCAGAGAAAATGCACTTGGTTGAGAGGTTACTGCTCAGTACATTTTACAAAAGGGAGTCCCGAGTTACGGAACCCCTGGTGTAAGGTATAGAAACCTGGAAGTAACCCACACTGACAGAGGAAGATGTTGTAACGACTGAACCAGATTGACTCTCAAGGCAGACGCAGAAAATGATTTAACAGATCTATGTCCTAAAGCCTGGCACTACACTCCTAACAGAAAAACATACAGTATTTCAGCCTGTAAAGACTCCCAAAGACAGAATGTGTTAGGAAGTTTTATAGAACATGGATCAGGATTGCGGCTCAGACCCTGGCGGAAGATTGCGTTAATGATATGGAAAACATGGCGATGATGGATGATAGCCAGAATCTTCCCCCGGAGCCCGGACACTGGTGGTGGTAGGAAGAGACCCGGGGTGGTCAGTTGACACGACAAGGAGAGGTCAGGCGGAGGAGGGTCGCAGCACGGCTGGGAAACGGCCGGGGAGCTTAAGAAGGGGATTTCTGATTGGATGATGGGATAATGAAGGCTGCAGGTGGGTCTCTGCGCTGAAGCTTCATATAACCTCTACCAGGCGAAACCACACCACAGTTTGCTCCTCTGACTTTGCCAAAGAACCACCAGATACAACATACTTTGCACTTGGTGGTAAGAATATCCAAATACTGAAACAAAGCGAAAAGGTTTAATGTTGTATCTCCTCAACTTTATAGGATTTTGCATCTTCAAAATTATATAATGCATCATGTCTGACTGTGAACAAAACACAGAACATATTTTCTCATCGCTCATTAGTCATGGGACGGTGCAACTCTTGAGGGTGGATACAGAAAGACTTCTCCGTATAAACTCTTTCCATGAGTTGCATTGGCGTTACATGGCAATTGGATTACGTCAACGTGACATATCTGAGCAAACTCCTCATAGACTTCGCCCCAATTCATCAAAACATATTCAACCTTTTGAGGATTGCTCATCAGTGACAAAAAGTCAATTCAAGAATTATTTTTGCCGTTCCAGCAGTCGATTTGAATGTGGCTAAAATTGACAATTGCTCCGGGGCAACATTAAAAAGACTAGTTTAAGGCTTTGAATTGATCATCAAAAATCTTGCATTGTCACACTGTATCGCTAAAGGTAAATTATCCGTTTTAGTTCCCATTGTAATTGTAAGGTAATCCCACTGGGGCTTTTGCAGGAAGGATCTTTCAAAACATTTTCTTCAACCTTGTGAAAAATCGACATGCTCATAAAATTCAAATCTTTCCTGTGTGGATTTCTCTCTCGTCTAAACCAACCATGCTTTCCCCCCAGACAGTCATATGCGGAGCCTGAGGACACGGCGAACAGAAGAAGTTCTGTAATAATCTAAGTGACACAAGAACAGCTCTGCCCTCACTCGCCGTGACTGGTGTCTTAAATGGAAGAGTGTGACTCGGGCTTGCAGCGTTGTTGGCAAAGTTTTATCCACAGCAGCTGCAGAGGACCACGGCTTTGGCCTTCGAGCTTGTTTAGTGTTTGTCTTCTGCCAGTGGGGAGCTGTGCGGTTACAGAGTTGAGCGAGTTGAATCGTTTAAAAGTTTCAAGACTATTGTATCAAAGTCGAAAAGGGAAATTGGGTGAAAGGGTTTATTTAGTGTCTTCGGAGCACAGAACCATGTTAGACGGTGTTTAATTATTCAAAAGGGCAACTAAGTGTGTTGTTTCCTTCTTTTGCGGCGATCAGTTTTCCACAAATAATGATCTTCCTTAATCTGTATTCGTTTTTCCCATCGATTTAGAAGTAGACAAAGGTTCTTGAGCCGCCATCTGTACTTTGAAGTTTAACCTCTTAATCCCCGCCTTAACTGAGCACATTCTTTCCAGCTCGGCTTAACCCAAATCTAAAAGCTTCACGACCAGCCCATAGGCCAATGTTATGCCTCATTTGAAAGCTAAGGCCTAAGCTCTTTCCTTGCTTTTGTTGTCACATTTTCACGACTTTTTTGTCACGTTTTCGTCACATTTTCACTGCATTTGTCACACGACTAAAACTTCACTGCAAAAACAAGGCAGTATAGGTGAGATTTGGAGGTCTTAGCTTTCAAATGAGCCGTTACGTTGGCCTATAGGCTGTAAACTCTCAGGTCAAGAAGCCTTTAGATTCGGGTAATGCTGAGAAAATGTGCTTGGTTAAGGCGGGGGATAAGAGTTAACATACTGTATCTAAGTTTGTACACCTAGGGGTATTTCTCTAGCTTACATATGTATACTTTTAATTTGAACTACAAAATACACCAAAGTTTATGTGTGTAAAGTAGTGAAAGCCTGGATAAAGTATAGAACCATATAATTTTGATTTACCAAGTTGCGTTAGCCGCTTTTGTCTGGTTTGTGCAATGCTCATATTGCAGTGCCCTTAGGCGAGGGATTCTTTAATAATGCTTCTGGTTTAAAATATGGCTACGTGAGCGTATGAAGCTGCCTGGAGCATTGCAGGGAACAACTTCCTGTTAATATCCTAACACAACCATTTGGATATTAATCCCTATGCTATCTAGTTTCAAAATATGCATACATTTGACTGCTTGTTCAAAAATACATTTGTTTATCATTCTAACCTTTTGACCTCTTAAAATGATTTGCCGTGGATCAGTTTGTGCGGAATAGGCTCTTTCTTGTTCGTGCTGTATTATTTCAGCTTTAATGTCTCCGTTGTTGTAAGGACACCTGAGGCTTTTCCTTTACTCCTGAGCGAACTATAAAAAGAACTTTTGATGTCACGGGTCAATGCTCTACAATTGATCACGTTAGCCTGGTATCTGTGAAGCGTCTGGGGAGATTAACCGTCCATTGATGAGGAAATAACTACAAGGGATGAAAGGGCGTTTTGAAAGTTGAAGGGTGTTCCTGGAGCGAGCAAGAAAGCTGCCAACTGTATTTGACGAAAAAAAGCCACACACGCTGAATATGTTTAGTCCAATTTTTGAAGCAGATTGACGTTTTTTCCCCCCCACGAGAAGAGGGTCCATATGGAAGTCTTCATAGAACAAAAGGCAGCTCCAAAGGTGTGCCACAGGGCTCCGTACTAAAACCCCCGCCCATTAATAATAGCAGTGCAGGAAAACGGGGTGGAGGGAGAGGGGAGTAATGAGTGAAAATGAAAAAATATATGTCACGGTTCGAGTGGGATTTTAACTTTGTGTGCGCCTCTCCCCGGGCCCCTTGACACCATTTTTTCCACCGCACGATCGGCCTGCCTGCTGAAATATGCCCTGATGGAAGACCCCCACCCCTCTTGTCTTGCAATCCGGCTGCAAGTAACAATAGTGCAGTGTGTGGAGGATTTATCACAATGGCAAGGTTGATCAATTGAATGTAGCTCTTCCGTATTGCTGTCATGTTGGTCTCCCGTGGTTTTATATATTCACTTTCTTCATCAAAGGTTTAGAAGCTTTGAATTAAATGGTGATGTTCAAATGCAAAATGAAATGCCATGGATTCACTGTTTGCAGCCACTGGGAAGATCGAGCCGATAAACAGATTTGAAAACAATCGTATTGGTGATCGCAACCTTTTGACAGATACCAGAAAATCCTGGAGCTCAAACTTTGCATGAATTAAAGCAGTACTAAGTAACTTGTTTACTTTAATAAATCCTGTTCGTGGTCCCTCTGGGGGTAATACAAGTGTTAATGGGAGGATTGGGGGGTCTTTCATCTCCCCCTGGCGTCTCTGGCCAGAAAACCACCCTTGCAACTTTCCCTGCACCGGGTTGCAGGCGCAATACACTAATGGAATCACGAAGAAGAAGCTAACAGGCTAACGGGCTAACAGGCTGACGGGCAAAGCTAACATACCTGAACAGTATTTACAGCCAAGTTTGAGTGAAAACAATTATCTCCATTGTGTGATTGGATGTTACAATATCCCGCTCTCCCTTTGTCTTTTCTGTCAGCGTAGTATTTACTCTCACGGACAATTAATGAGTAAAAAAAACGCAACAAGCTACGACACCTGCAGTGGCGCTTATGACCTCTAGAGGCATGATTTACAGTATTTGTTCATTATATAATGGTGCTAGAGTAAAGAGCATCAATTAGTTGTTTAAGGTGAGCCATTAAATGAGCCATTAAAAAGCATTAAAAGCGATTAAATTGATTGTGCTCAAATGAAGGCCTTGACTGTCATTAAAAAGCATTAAATCCAAATTTCTTGGGATTTAATACGATTGCTTGCCTAATTTGTTCCGCTTTTTACTGCACAAGTTTGTAGAAAATACAAAAATGTTTCTCTTGAACACATACTGTAGTTTTGGTGGAAATTGTGGACATGAAAATTGAAATGTTCCTCATTCCTCTGTTTGATATAAAGCTTTTTTTATTTTTATTTGCCATTAAAAATATAGTGTTTGGGCATCAAAAAAAGCATTACATTTGACTTGCCTTTACATGTATAAAACCAGAATACGGTTTGTTCTCCATTTTCGTATTAGACCCATTAATGGACCCACTAGTCTCTGAATCAATTACCGACGGGAGTCCAATCATCAGGCCGTACTGTCTCTGCAATCGGATACTTTTTCATCGGTTTGTACTGTACACATTTCGTAAACATCTATCTCTTGCCCCATTGCCCCCGTTGCGTATTTTGTTTGTGCGCATGTGTTTCGTCTGGTCTTTGCGGTCCGCCCGTCAGAGAGACACATGCTGGGGGCTCATGGGAAATATGCACTCAGTCTGCCGGCGTCCGAGAGGAGGCATTGAGCGGAAACGAATGAGCGATTTCTGATTATCTCACTACAACACAATGATTGGTAGCTTTAATTTGTTTTTTATTAGACATGTGGATTACGAGTAGCTTGCGGTATCACTTGCATTCAGAGGGAAGCCATTCTGGCCCGTAATGTGTATTCCATTATGCCCATTGCTTTCATGATCTTACACAACGAGCCCAATTCATGACTCTTTGCTATTGTTTTAGGGGCACTTCGTTAGTTCGGCTCTGATGCTGAAGAGGCTCTTGTTGGCTATCAGCTTGTTTTATTTATGCTACTTGACAAATTGTTATGTTCCGCTGGCTCAGGAGAAGCTTCCACTTCCACTTGCAGAGATACGGAGCACAGTTTACGCAATGATTATAGTCGCCTTGTTTGCAAAGTTTAATCATTTCAAGTGTTCAGTGGGGCCACTAATCACACTTTATATATTCTGTCTGACAGTTTGTTTCAGGGTTTTTTTGTGTCTCTTTTATTGTTAGAAATGGCTCTCATTGTTTGTTTGCCGTCCCAGTTCTCAGCTGCTATCAAGTCAGTGTTTGTAAATCCTTGTGATAGTGCATGGAAGGAAATGATCCGGCTTTCTGTGGCTAGAGAGTAATTATCTTATCTGAGAAACGTCTGTGTAATGTCAGCCAAAACATGTTCCTGCCAAGTTACACTTTTCCAATCTCTGCCATGAGTTATTAAAAACTATTGCTATTGAAAGATTAGTAGTAATCTGGATTAATGCCTTGGTGGAGGTCTGTACTTATATAGCGCCTTTCTCCTGCTTTCGGCACTCAAAGCGCTTTACGTCAAGGAACCAGTCACCCATTCACACACACCAGTGTACGCAGACACTGGAGGCAAGGAGGGTGAAGTGTCTTGCCCAAGGACACACAGTGCACCCTTCGATCACAAGACGACACTCTCTGTGCCGCCGTCGCTGCCAAATGAAATAAAGGAAATGTTCACTTAATGCAGCTGGCAATGTAGTTACACAGAGGAAAGGGTTCAGCTACTTACATGCGGCGTGATGTTATTTGAAACCTCTCGAGGCAATGTAAGGAAAATTAAACTTCTTAATAGCCACATTTATTATCAATTGTCTTACATAATCTTAACAGACCAGGACAAATTCAGAAAGCCCACAAAATCTAATGTGCTCTCCAGTCTGACTGCAATCTGTATTAGGATAGTGATTATAGATTGGGATAAGATACATATAACACAGGAGAGTTTAATATTAACTGTTGTCATATCACATGCAGTACAGAACTGCTATGCATCTATATTACCTAAAAATGTATGTATAATAATGTCAATTTATTCCATAAAAGATCAATTTGTATTATTTATTTGAGCTGAAACAACCAAGTAACTTCCTTTAAAGCTGTCCCTGTATCCAACAGGCATCAATACTCGATTTCTCTGCGTTCGATACTTTTATTTGTTTTGATACCACCAGTAGTACCTTTACTAGTACCCAGCCCTACTTCTAGTGTCTCTTTTCTATGGAGTATAAGTATAAAACCTACACACATTGGATTGTGTGGGCTTTCTGAATTTCCCCTGGTCTGTTGAGATTATGTAAGACAAGACATTTTAATTGATAATAAATGTGCTTACATTGCCTCGAGAGGTTTCAAATAACATCACGCCGCATGTAAGTAGCTGAACCCTTTCCTCTGTGTAACTACATTGCCAGCTGCATTAAGTGAACATTTCCTTTATTTAATTGCCTGCCTCTCCGCATTACTGTAATACTGGGACATGAGCCCTGCCGGCTTCGGTCCAAAAGTGCCCTCTGGCTTTTTAAAATAGCACACAACCAGTTCACCGGATCAGCCCAGACATGGATAACAAGTGTTAAATATGACAGGCGACACAATGACACTTTGTGCTGTCACCCGGGACAGAATAAAAGAGTATGATTTTTTAGATTTGGTGTTTTTTTTTTTTCTTCCTCGGGATATACAGGTCACACCAGCACACGTCTGCCTCCCTCAGGGCTTTTTGGAGAGGAGTCAGTTGTTCTGGTTTTAAATATAGATATAGAGACAATCACACGTATTGTCTGCACACTGTTAATTGCAACTCAATCAAATTCACACTTTTGCAAATGACAAAAGCTGCAAGTATTCATTTATTTAGGGCACATAAAGCACTACATATTTGCATTGGGAATATTGTAAAGCATGAACTAACCCTGTCGTCTTTAGATCACTACAAAAATGAGTTTGTTGTATTAGCATTTTGTGTTTGCAGTTCATATTTCAGTCTTTCAAATATTCATGCTCTTAGATGTGAATAAAATGATTACCGTAAACTACATTTTGAATTTGAAAAAGGAAATTGCAATTGTTATCAGAGAATAGATCAGTGGTTCTCAACTGGTGATTGATGATGTCAGGACTAGTGCTGGGTACCGTAAAAAAATCAATACCAGTACCTTTCACAAATCGTGGTTTTCGATACTGATACTTGAACAATATTATTTCCTATACTGACATATACTAAAATATTTGTCATCTGGAACCAGAAAACTGCAAATTTACAATATCGGGTTCATCTCCTATGTGTGTGTGAAAAATGGGGAATAAGTTGGGGGGAAATTGTGAGAAAATTGTGGCAAAAATAAGTAAACTTTTTGGAGGAAAATTGGGGCAAAAATAGGAGGGCAAAATTGAGGATAAATTGGGGGAAAATTGGAGGAACAGGGAAAATATTAGTAATAACAAGAAAAAATGTGGGCAAAAATAAGAAAAATATAAATATTTGGAAAAATGGGACAAACATTGGGAAAAAAATTGAAAATAAAAAGGCATTTGTTTGAGCTGAAACAACCAAGAAACAATCAAGTCACTTCCTATAATGCTGTCCCTCGACTCAGCAGCATCAAAACTTGGGTTTAAAGATAAGATAAGATTTTGACCGGTATTGTGTAACAGTACCCCCCCTAATCCAAGGATAACAAGCCGTGACCCAAATAAGAATGGAATGAATGAATCCAATCTTCCAACAGACTACAACATACTCACATTCTTGTCTCTTTCCCAGGGATGGCCTTACGACCAGAGCGCCCGTCCTCTTCTCCCGACTCAAATCGCGGCGTCAAACACATCCACATCCCCCTGATCCTGCCTCCGACCAACCCCCGGCAACCTCCTCGCACCCCTACCCAGGCGGGACATCCCACCACCATCACAATTGACAGGCCCGGTCCCCCCAACCAGCCTTACAGCCCCCAGCAGCATGTTGTCCCAGTGCAGCCCCAGGCCCCGGTTCGTCCCGTGGTGGAGACTGGAGAGGCGGGACCCCCCGGATACATGCGCAGGGTCACAGTGAGGAGGGGCTCAGAGGATTCCAGGCGGAGCAGCAGCCCGCCGGTCACTGGGTTCGCTGGAGCACCAGGTGAGGGTTCAAAGAAAGCGAATTACAACTACTTTACACCCCCCCTGTGTTTTTGTTGTATAGCTTAAAATAACAAAATGATCAGAGCAGCGTTGCCCGTTAGCCTGTTAGCTGCTTCTTTGGGATTCCATTAGTGTGTATTGGTGGCTCCAACCCGGTGCAGGTAAGTTGCAATTGTGATTTCTGGCCAGACATACCGGGGGAGATGAAAGACCCCCCAATCATCCCATTAACACTTGTATTACCTCCAGAGGGACTATGAAAAGGATTCATTAAGGCAAACAAGTTACTTATAGTACTGCTTTAAAAAAAGAAAAAGAAAGACATAACAAAACAACACACACGAGGTATGACATAGGACAATAGAACAGTATATTAAGGAGATTTTTTTTTTTTTAAAGACAGGGGGGTGAACTAAAAAAACTACTACTCTTACCACTAGTGCTGCCGCTACTATTACCACCACTACTACAACTAAAAACTTGCCATAAAGATACTGCATGTACTGACGAACAAGCAAATCAGCCCAGGGAAGACAGAGCTACGTCAGAACATGTTTGGTGAAGGTGTCTGGACCTTAAAACACATGGGAGCTTCTCATGTGTGACGTACACTGGCGGTTGGGCTGAGGCTTCTCATGCGGAAAAGGATGACTTATCCATACTGGAAATGTGAGTAAATGAAACAAACACCACATTATAACGTGGATAAACACTCACACATGGTACAGGGACTTTCAATTAGAAATAAGGCAATCTAATGCACCATGTAGGCTATTAGAGTTGTACTTCATATATAATATTGGGTCAGGACAGGTTTGGCCCCAATATTGGCCATATTTATTTATAGGTATTTATATAGTAAATGCCTGAAGTTGCAGCCCCTTGTCTCAGATAAGACGATATTGTTTATAAACGATAGATGTTTTTTTTGTAAGGCAAGATATGGGGTTTTGAGACACCCTAAATACTCGTGCTGTTTTTTAATTGTTTGTTTGTCAAAGATTACTCAAATGTGCATGACTGAATCAACGAAGTTTCGACAAGCAAGCGTGGTTAAAAAGGGGGGGAAAAAATAAAATGTTGTAGCAGTACTTTTTTATCAGAACCTTATCGACTCTACTTTATATAAATAAACTTGAGCCTTTAATTACCGTGGCTCAAAGCACAGTCACTTCTTCAAAGTACATATTTCATGTCTCACAAACCTTTAAGCCTCATGACATTATTAAAGTAAATCCGCCCCAGGCCTGAACACACATGAGCAGTTCATTAGTAACGCGGGCTGGCTTTTACTGCCATTTTAGTCATCGAGTCGCTCCACGATGCTTCTCAAAACATCTGTTGGTTACAGTAAATTTGAGTCGCGTTCTGCTTTAAATTTATCGAATAAGATTTACAAAGATTAGGGGAAAAACAAAACAGGGCTACAGCCTTTTGCGTCAACATGGCGTCTGTCAAAAGTGCACCTGGTCCCGTCTATACAGAGAGAAAGTCATACAAAATACGGTTTGACAAAAGGGCTCTTTCATTGTGAATCTATTTTGTAAATGCTTGCAACACCTCTCCCTGGCGCTCTCCACAAATGCCTGCATCGATCTCAAGGTTTCCCCCCTCGACTAGTCAATACCAGATCCTATTGTTCTCGAATAGGCCGGATCAATAGCAAAGTCACTCAAACCCACAATTACATGGCCTTGAGAAGTTTTTCGAAGCTCAAAGCGTTCACGAACTGTGCAGGAGAAATACAGGAGACTTCTTTTATCGGGCAAAGGACTGAGGGGCTTAGGTATGGATCCCTGTTACTTTTAGAGACATAATACTATAGTTTGAATTCGGGAGGATCCTACAAACTTCACTCACTTTGTGTTAAACTTAAAGGATATTTACTTCGTGATAAGGTGCGGGTTTGGGAACTGCCCTTTTATCGAGCTGTCATCTGTACTGGGTCGCCTTTCACTGGCAGCAAACAACTGCACTCAACGACCTGAGATGTATTTGTGTGTGTGACGTGTGATACAGTTTATTTACAAAGTTCTGTGTTTTCCCAAAACCCCGCCCTGTGTCCTGGAGAAAGACAGAAAGCCGTAGAGAGAGAAAGGGGAAGAAAAGAAAGATTGACCAGATTGTGGATATTTACAAATAACACAACAATTAATAAAGAATACAAATGAGCCACAGTAACATGTGGGAAAACCTAAAACAGTTGTGCTTAAACGTTTACATACCCTGGAAGAATTTTTTATATATATATTTTTTTTACTATTTTTCAAAGAATATAAAAAAAAAGATAACACAAAAAGTTTTTTCACTCATAGTCAGTGGTTGTGTGAAGCCATTTATGGTGAAACAACAGAGTTTGCTATTTTTAAATCATAATGAAAAAAGAAACTGTGTATTGCCCCCTTTAACATCAATGACAGCTTGGAGTCTTTTGTGGTGGGAGAAGGTTCCTTATTTTTTCTGATGCTAAAGCGGCCCATTCTTCTTGACAAAAAGCCTCCAGTTCCTATAAGTTCCTGGGCTGTCTTGCCAGAACTGCACGTTTGAGTTCTCCCCACAGTGGTTCCATGATACCGAGGTCAGGAGACTGAGATGCCACTAACGGGACCTTCACTGTATTCTGCTGGAGCCAGTAGCACCAGCGAAACACCTCCATATTGCACTGTAGGTATGGTGCACTTTTCATCAAGACAACAAAACGTGCACCATACCTACAGTAAAACATGGAGGGGATTTAAGCATAACTGTATATAATTCATGTTCCGCACAATTTCACCACTACCACGTTTGAGAGATGATGAACTCCCTACAAAAGATTCCGTTGTGGAGTTATTTCACGTCATCAGTGGTCGTAATGTTACGGCTTGTTAGTATAAACAGGTCCACTTTATCTCTTGCAGGGTATCCTCCTCCACAGCCTGTCGCCCTCAGTCCTCAGCCCAGCAGCGGACGCCAAGGTATTCATTATTAAACAAATGTACTCGCATGCATGTTCTGGGGCGGACGTTTGACGCCATCAGTGGGAAAAGAAAGTGCAAAAGCTGTAAATAATTTGAGCGAGAGGAGGAACTGGATGTGTTCGGTTAAGCGCGGTGTGGGGGCGGACTGTGGGAGCTGCAGCCACTTAGGAGAAAGTTTTTGGCCCGGCGCTACATGTTACTTTAGACGGTAATTTAGAAATGCCATTAGAAAAAATAGAAAATAGCTCTGGGAAAGGAAATGCTCGCTCTTCGGATGCAAGTTCAAATTTCTTCTCCTTGTCAAATGTTCAAAGGGTTTGTTTTAAAGGGGAAAACGAATGGTTGATTTGTGTTTGCTTTGTAGCTCGTGTTGCGATGAAGCAGCCGTGGAACCAGATGCATCAGGCTAATACACCAGGTAAAGTCTCGCGTTAATGTATCGCATAGCCTACTTTACGCTCAAGTGACCTAAACTATTTCTATCCTCTTGATAATGTCTGAATCAACCCTGTTTTTGATGCTCCACTGGAAAAATGCCCATCTTACATGAGACAAGTGACTTAAAATGGCTTGAATAAAGGTTCTTTATGTTGAGTTTGGGTTGGTTTGATTACTAAGATAGGATGAAAATGCTAAAATGGAACAATCATAAATCCCACTTAAAATCAGAGGAATTAAAATGATACAAAATAATCTGAATTTTGAAAAAGATGACTTGTTCCATTGGCAACAAGACGTTTTATCTTGTCTAAGACGAGACCGAATCTACTTTAGATTTCTTCCTGAAGATGATTATTCTTTTTCCAGTGAAGCCTCTGAGTCAAATACTTCTCCATTAACCACTCACAGCAAACAGCATTTATATTCACAAAACGTCACTATGATATATACGTAACACTTTATAATAACAATAGGCCTCTACAGTCAATCCACTACAAATGATCTATAATAGAGCGGTTAGAATCCACAGGAAGTCCATTAGGTCACATCATCGTGTCATTCTGAGGAATCTGTCTTTTGAAGGTTTTCGCATAAATGTTGGCGTCAGCAGCCCCCGCAGTGAGTGCATAGTTCCTCTCAGGGCTGTGGGTTCAAGGACTAGAGGAGCTCAGAACGGGAACTGTCAGATCCAAAAACCCTAACACTTTATTTGGACAATCAGCTTTCCCTGTACAAGGCACTAAAGCCTGGAACTGTTTACCCGCTGAACTGGAGGGAGAATCAAACTGGGTCCTTTTAAAACACACATTTAAAGACTCTAATCAGAGGTCAGAAATGTTGTACTGTATAAACACATAATGAATAGTTCTTCACATACTTCACTTATTCATTGTTAAGTATTTATGAACTGTTAGTCATACTTAACTAATGAATTGATTAGTGTTCATCATTTTTTAAGGCTAAATAAGGTGTTATTATAAAGGATGTTGTTATTATTTCAAATGCATCTAAAACACACAAAAGCCAAAGAATCAAACCAAAGCTGTTGTCATTTCAGTGTCAGTGGAGCACAGGACCTTCTCCTTCTCTGCTGGACTCACTCAGACTCTCTTCCTTGGAGACTTCGGGGTGATCCGCTTCAACAGGGTCCTGGTGAACGACGGCGGCCACTACAGCCCACAGACCGGTACATTTACTCACTTTCAACTTTTCCTTCAGAGGTAAACCCTGGAAAAACATGTCAGGTTGTGACAGTGTGTTGCTGTTTCAACTCCAGCTGTTTGAGCAGTTCGGGTTTGAGCTGAGCAGAAAGTGCAACTCATGCTAAAAAAGTGTTTATATTTACATATTATTTGTGATTCATATTACATATTACATACAAATATATGGAATCACTTACCCCAGTTGGTTGTAAATAATGAGTATGTCCAAAAGCCATGAGTTTATGATGAGAAATACTCCCTTATCTCGTAATTACATTGAGAATGAAGGGCCTCTTATTATGACACTGAGTGGGGGCTATTAAACAATAATTGGTACTTTGCATTACAAAGGAGGCACAGTGGCAGATTGGTTAATGATCCTGCCTCAAAGCAAGAAGGTCATAGGATCAATACACATGAATTAGCGAGTGTGAGCACAGTTGCCAGATATCAGCGATCAAACATGAGCACATGCGGCATTGTTTTGAAGGTGTTTTACTAGTTTATAGAGCCACTCTGCTCCTCAAAGGATGCATCTCTCTCACTAAAAGAGCAGCTCTCAGGGCCTCAGATTAGATGTGTTTTCATTCCAAATAGGGAGGAATAAGATAATTTATTCCTGGCAACCCTGAGTGTAAGGTGTCCATGGTAAAAACAGTCAGTGTTTGTGGCAAAATCTGTCCGTGCTGAAAGACACAGAGAGAGGACTGTGCACGTACCCAGTACATGCTTTGCTTATCATTTTTACCATCCAAAAAAGCTGATACTAATTTGGTGTCTTTCTTTTTCTTAAGTTGTAAGTTAAAATGTACTGAATTTAAAAGTTCTACATAGCACTTGGCCTTTTCAGTTTGACTAGCATTGATTTGGACTTAGCGTTTAGCGCAGGGGTGCCCAAAGTGGGACCCACAATTCTGTTGGCCCGCCAAAGAGTGACCTACTTTTGCACTGCATGGTTAATACTAACTCTCTTGACCATTGGCAATGGTAAATATGGATGCAGTACACTTTTTGGCCACCAGCGTCTGATTGGGGGCGCTGTTTCACTCCTTTCGCAAAGTTAAGGAAACACTGTTGTGGTGTCTTGGTGTTTATTACAGTGCGTTGTAGCATCAACTTTCCCAGTTTTCCAACTTTTATTGCAAAGGTTGTTGAGATCAACATAGGTCATATCATATTCCAAGATGGCTCACATTGTGAAAGAGCGATCGACCACCACAGAGTCCAGATCTTAACTGCATTGAGAATCTTTGGGATGTGCTGGAGAAGGCTTCACGCAGTGGTCACACTCTCCCATTACCGATACAAAATAATGGTGAAAAATGAATTTAACACTTGATCCTCTGACATTGCAGAAACGCATTGAAGCAATGCCACAGCAAATATTTGCTGTGATCAAAGCGGTCCAACAAAGTATTAGAGCGTGTCATCTTTTTTTGTGACAAGTTTTTTTTCTGGGTCTGGCAGTGTATTATGCAACGCCGTGGAAGTGTTAATTAAATAAAATACTGGCAGTTTAATAAACAAGCAGTGATAAAGTTTACTACTGCTTTTGGACATTTCAAACTGGGGAGTAGTGGTTGCTAACAAACTTAGTCCTCTGTTTCCTGAATTAGAAACCTCATTGACGTGTGTAAATCTGGTCTACAGGGATCTTCACTGCACCAGCGGACGGTCGATACCTGATCTCCGGTTTACTGACGGCCAAACCGGGCGACCGCGTGGAGGCGGTGCTTTCCGTGTCAAACCGAAGCGTCCAAAAACTGCAGACTTCCGCTCAATCGCCGGCAACACCCGGGGGTCCCGCCGGGGGGAGCTGCGGCTGTGGGGGCTCCGTGTCTTTCAGCGTCGTCCTACCCCTCAGGAAAGGCGAGCGAGTCGGGTTGGTCCGGACGAGAGGGCAGCTAGCGACGACCGAAGCGAGAGAAATACTGTCCACGTTTAGTGCGATATTTCTGTACGAAAGATACAGACTCTAATTAACTGTAAGGACTGACGGACTAGAGAAGGAGCGACTGGACTGGGGGACATGTAGCAAAGACAATCGGGAGAGTGCGGAGACCCCCTAGTTCTTGATAAAATGTATTCCCTCATCTGTAGCGACAAAGCAGGATTTGTGCCTAATATATTTGATAACCTTTTTGTTTTTTACCTACTGTATTGTAAATGTGTTGTTTATAAATTATATGCAAAGTTTTATCATTTTTGAAGTGAAGCAAGCATGGGAACAGTCAAAAATGGAGGTGTGAATCGTTAGCTTTGGGGGCCACTAGAGGTGAAAGCGGGTATTGCAATTGTGTGCCACATGTTAAACGCATTGACAGCATATGGTTAAAAGTGCATCGTGGAACTTTTTATGTTTAATGCATATTTGACCTTTAAGTGACCCAGAAACTGTATGGGTGGTCAGCATAGCGCCCTTACTTTCCATCTCTGTTGCCCCAAATTGCTCCAGGGTCTTCTTTTTCTTATCATTTTTAGGGTTTCTGGTAGGTTTTCACAGCCGTCGTCATAGTTTGGCATACGTTCCATCCAGAAAACCTACCAGTAACCCTAAAAAACAATTCTGAAGCGTTATAGAGGCGACTGTGATGGAAAATAAAGGTCAAATACGCATTAATATCAACTTTTTTCTCAACAAAGCTCCTTTAAAGACATACAGTATACAAACGCTAATCAAATATTGGTATTGTGGTGGTGATGCTTTTTCTCAATGATTAAAAAAAAAGCTGTTTATGTTTACACTTTTGGTTTTGTCTCTCTCCAAACAGAAACCCGAAAAAGGTTGCCAAATCCAAAGGCTAAAATCAGTCCGTAATAAAGTGTTGTTTTTGTTGTTTTTTTTTGCTTGGGTTTCAAATTGCAAGCAAGAAAACAACCAGTGACTGCATTCTGGAGGTTCTGAGTTTTTAAATTTGGTATGGCATTCATTTGGGGGTTAAGGCGCGTTCAAGTGCCATTTTATTTTTAAATCAGTCATGAAAAAATAACAGAATTAGCACCAACCAAAATGTTCCACTTTATACAAATACTTCAGTTGCCTCAGATCCAATACTGATGGATAACATTCATGCTTTTCCACATTTACCACATACTGTGTACAGCTTTAGGTTAAATGTTTCCACAAAATAAAAATGGATGGACCAAAGGCACTCAACTTGAAGTTTGCGAGGATAAAAAAGAGTCAGAGATAAAATTGTTGCCGCAGCCTCGACCACTTGAACAAACACCACTGAACTCATCCTTCAAAAAGCGACAGAATCGACCTGCGCTCCTCGTCCTGCAGGGCTCGGTTCGTCTCTGGGCTCTTGTTGGGAACAGACGCACTAACACTCAAGGGGCTTCTTCCACTGTGTTAAATAGTGCTTTATAAATGTTTATTTTTCTGAGATGATCATGCAAAGAGTGTTATTTTTGATGCAATAATAAACTATGGAAAACAGCTTTGCCGGATGCTTTTCTTTTTGCTCTTCCAACTTCTACGTCATAAAACTTTGAACTTTGAAGTACCAGAAGTGATAAATATCGGATTCGCAGCCTCTCGGACATCCTGAAAGACAAGGCATTGAGTTGCCTTGTGTACGAAATGCGCGGTATAAATAAAGTTGCCTTGCCTTGCCTTGCCTTCTAATTTTGTAAAGGGTTACTCATGTTTGTTAGCTGCACACGTTAAGCCCATTCCAACTCAAATCAACTGGATAATTTAGTCTAAAATGCTGCCGTTTCATCACAAAACATGTCGCTTCATCATCGGCTCTCCGTAGTTTGATTAAATCAAGAGTTTGCCAGGAGATGCCCAACACCTCTCATACCGCCCACTGCTGGGGTGGGCGACCTTTTGGATTCATCGAGGGGCCGCACATTGAAGCGTATGCAGCATGGAGGGCCCCAAATCCATGGCCAGTCCAGTCAAACATTAAACCCACATTATTCAGGCTCGTAACAATAATGTCTCTCAGAGTAAGATTCGTGGTTCCAATCGTGTGCAAATATTATCTTTCATATCGCTATTGTTTCAGTATTTTATTTATTGGATCATGTGTTTGCACTCGTCTCCTTAACTCAATAACTGAATCTGACTCATAACGCTGGGGCATTGGTGACGGCAGTGCCAGGAAGTCCTGATATTGAACTATTAAGATAAGACGTACAGGATGTTAGAACTTATTTGTTCGCAACCGTGAGCGACTTTCATGTGACAAAAACAGCAGATGCTTTGGATTTGAAGACACTTGCAGGTGAAACTCGGATTATTAGAATATTGTTAAAAAGTGCATTGATTTCTGATATTCAACTTAAACTGTGAAAATAATATTATAGACTCATTACATGCAAAGTGAGATATGTATAGCCTTGATTTGTTATAATTTAAATTATTATGGCTCAGCTTGTAAAAAAAAATCATATTAAAAATGATCACAAGTTATAATCATCAAAATCAAAACAAACGAAGGCTCGACATATGTCACTTTGCTATATCATATATTAGTTTCACATTTTAAGTCGAACTACAGAAGTTTCACCTGTATGTATTAAATGTGACTTAGAACAAATAAGTAAATCATGTGTTTGAATTGCTGAATAAGAGAATGCCACCACTGAATTAATTTAGAAACTTTATTAAATACAAATATGACCGGTCTTTTAGCTTTTTAGGCCATTTTGTCTCTTCTTACAATAAGGATTTGATCTTTTTTACATACTTCAAACCACATACAAATCAACACAGCATACACAGCTTTTTTCAGACAATCAAATATATAGCAAGCATTATCTAATAACAAAAAGATAAAGTCCCATAAAATAATATACAATTGATAAGAAACAAAAGGCATCAGAAATAAGGTGAAATCAGCATTTACAGTACACTGCTCCACACGCAGCAGTGGAAAACTATTATTGACTATAGATAATATATACCGTGTTTGCTTTACTGAGATGAAGATGCTTTACTTTCATAGAAAGAATGGAAATCCTTTTGTTAATTTTAAGATACTTTACTTCACTAAACTTCATAGATACTTAGACTTCGTACGCAACGAGCAGGCAAACTAATTGGAGCACATTATACAAAGCATCGCAAAGCAAAAAAAAGGTTAAACCGTGGGCAAAAAATGTGAGGGCCCACTGCATTTAATGTCGCGCTGTCCAAGTTTAGTTGGCACTAGTTTAAACTTTTTTACATTCGTTTGGACCAATACGTTCAAAATATGATCTGGTGTTTTTTTTATTATTGTAGCTTAGACAACGTTAAAGGGATATTTCAAGATTTTTGACATTGGGCCTCATGTCCTAGTTATCCAGAGTGTTGTTGATGTCTGGAGATATTTTTTTCTTAAATTCATGCTGTTCTTATATTTGAAGAGCTTAGTGGCGCTAGGCTAATGCATTTCTATGGTATCAGCAACCCTGCATTAAAAACATTCCAACGATATAAATGTCTGTGTCGACAGAATAATTATAACCATTTTGCATTTAAAAGAACTTATATTTGAGCAGCATCAGCTTCGTGGCTGTAAGCTAACGCAGCGGCGGAGTGATCTGTGAGAAAATAGTCCCTCAAAATGTGGTCATTCATGTGATACGAGGTCAGTTATATTTCAAAAATTATTCTATTGACATTCATATGGGTAGTCCGGCGTTATAATTGATTTACCTCAGGTGCACTGTGGAGGGAGTCAGACTGTTTTTAATGCAGGGTATCTGTTACCATAGAAATGTGTTAGCCTAGCATTAGCCTAGCGCCAGACTAGTGCCACTAAGCTCTTCAAATATAAGAACAGCATGAATTTAAGAAAAAAATACTCTGGATAACTAGGAAATGAGGCCCCTATGTCAAAAATCCTGAAATATCCCTTTAAGTTTTATAATCACGTCTGATTAATTTCAACAGTTTAATTGCAGTGGTTCCCCATTTCCCTTTTCCCAAAGCTCTACACTGTAGCCGGTAAGTGAACTATTTGGTGAAATAATGCCGACCGATCGCGGCGAATGGAAAACAAAAAGCTGTCATTAGAAATTGTGCTTCCTCAACATCATTTCCGTTCCTCTCGTCTCAAACGTCAAACGCGCGAGTTTCTCTAGTTTCTAAACCATGCGCTCCCCGCGTCACACGCGCTTTAATGCAATAACGCACTTTGAATAACTGCCCGTCCTCAGTCAAGTATTTCCTGTTTATTTCTACGCAATAACCCAGTGGCTTGTTCCGCGTCTCGCGAACGGGATCATGCACAGAATGAGCGCTCGAAACACTTACATTTCAAAAATACCCACACAGTACCAACACATTAACATATTTAAACAGTCACTTTAGTGCGTGGGTTCTCAACTGGTGGCCCGGGGTCCTAATGTGGGACAAAGTCATGTGTCATTAGAAGGTTATGGGATTTCAGTCTTTTTTGGCGGGGTTATGAATGTCACAAAATGGCCAAATTTAGCATGGAAATATTAGAAAAAGACTATGTGGTCATCAGATGAGCACATTTTGAATTTGAATTAAGCAGTGGTATATATAACCATTCCCTTGGCCTTTGTAGCCTTTCTATTTCAATTGACTCTGTGCACAACAACACCGTCCAAGAAGTGACTTCCTGTTTCAATCCAGCGCGCCAAAATAAAAGCACACACCTCGTCTCCTTGATTAGTTCAGCAAGTACTTGCAACATTACAGGAATATAATTAAATACACACATTTTAAGAGTTGTGTCTGTTAATAGGCAGAAAGAAAGTTGATCTTATGAACTGCTGAACTAATGAATAAGATGGCGCTTTTATTTTGGTGTGCTGGATCGAAACAGGAAGTCACTTCTTGGGCGGCGCTGTTATGATTTTAGTCAATTGAAACAAGGAATATCAATTAGTAGCTGGCATTTTTGTTTGTTTTATTCACTTTAAAGAATTATCCCCTAATCCAGCCCCAAAGTCCATGTGGCTATTGACCGTCGGACACACAAAAATGCAATGAACTACTAACATGCATAATATGATTGAGTTAGGATACAATAGATGAGAAAAAGTATCGTACCCTAAGAAGTTGTTCACTTTTGGTTGGAAAAAGACACCAGTTGAAAATCCCAGCACGAGTGAAAGGCAGTGGCTCCAGGAAGTATTCGCACTCGTCTATTTTTATCCCTGCGTTATAACGCTGCACTCTGGCTCGAAAAGGGGCTGCACTGTTGTAGATCACGGGCAATTAAAGGCATTTACCATAGGCCCATAGGTTTAAACACAACTATGACTAAGAGAAATCGGATCGGTCCGCATTTATTGAATACTGAAGGATGTTTTATAAAAGTCATCGAAAAAAGAAAACTTTCTGAAGCCACTGAACATGTGGAGCAATAGCGTCCACACATAGAGGTACATGTTGAGCTCTCGCATGTGGACCACAAGCATACGCCTCTCCTGCAGCTTCGTCAAAGTGCATCGGAAAGACTTCGATACCTGGCTGGCGGCGGTGACTCGCAACGCCACCAAATACACAAATACACACACACACACACATTCAACACAAGCGCCGCGTGGTCGTAACAAGCGCGATTCACGCCAAAGGAATCTCTCAAACTTAAGCTGTGTCAGATCTCCCTGTTCCCGCTCGAGCGTCCCCCCCTTCCCCGCCCCCCCGCCCTTCACATCCAGATACAGATTTGAATACAAAGCTGCATGAAAGTGGAGCTGGGAGATCCTCTGTGTGTCTAAATATTCAACAGTTCACGCTGCGGCGAGAAACGGTCGGTACAAAAAGGTCTCAAAACCGGATCCAACATCAATGAAGTAGAATTTAGCGGGAACGCACATCGACTCGTGAAGAAAAGAAAAGAAATAGTGAGAATCGGTGAATCCAAAGTCTTTCTCCGCGGATGTCACAGGTTTAAAGACACTTCAAGGATCCCTTACATAATTTAACTTGATTTCATCTCTTTTTTTTTTCTAATTATTACTTCGTTAATTGGGTAATGCTGGTGGTGAGGTGATACCTTTGCAACAGGAAGGGGCATATTTATGAATTACACCTGCCGTTATTGCGTTATTAATAAGTGACGGTTACACTTTAGGCGACAGCACGCGAGCTCCATGTGTAGGTAAAGGGAACAAGAAAGTAATTACACATTAAAGTGCGAGGTTTAAAAGGAACACTGAGATATGCTCTTACCTGAACTTGATGCGTCTGGTCTTTCTGAAGTGAAGATATTACTGCACGAACGTCAAAGTGCTCCTAAGGTGTTCTTACGCCTTACAATATAGTCCCCCTTTTTATCGACATCAACACGTTTAATTTTGTGAATCTATAATCGGAACGTGTAACTACTCACGTAACCGTGTTTAAATAGGGAAAACGCTTCTAACTTCACCCCCGTTTGGCCCCATAGGAGGAGAGGCTAAATGCTAACAACATCTTTGGTCTTTTTGCGCAGACAGGTACGCATCAACTCGTCTAAGCTCTGGTAAGAACATATCTCAGTGTGGAAAAACTGTGGCCTGTTCCTTTAATACCGGAGTACAAAGTGTCAACCGGATACATTGTGTAACAAACGTGTACTCGGTGTAACAAAGGAGTTTGTGTAGGTGTTTTGCTCGTCATATAGATGTGCCAGCTTTATAAAGGGTAAACTAATGTGCAAATACATCATACCTATACTATCTAATGAGTAACTACACATGAGCTCAGGCTGAATTCTAAAGTGAGATGCTATGTATTCCTTTATTAAACCTTATTATTATTATCTTACCAGTACATACACATGGAACTTGAGGGCTGTGATCTAAATAGAGAGAGACTTCCATATTCCAAGGATAGAACATGGAACATTTGAACCTCTTATGCAAAATCATGTGCCCATAAAGATGTGATAAATGTTTAAATGACTTGCTTGGTTCTAATTCATTGATGTTGTCCGGTAGTGCTAAGTCCCAGTTTCACCCGGCTGCACTTTCACGTTTCAAACAAGGCAATAGAAGTCAATAATTTAAACATACTAATAATTAACATAAATAAAGTTGCATTTCAAGCACACGTGATCCGCCAGAGGTCGTACAACAGGACATTAAAACGACAGCGTAAGACGATAGCTGCATTTGGAATTTTTCAACTTTTCACATACTTGTCGGTGAAGAAAACTTCAGGGTGTTTCTCCGTTTCACTTATTTAGTACAAACACAAAATCTTCAGACGATGACAACACAAATTAACTTTTGTCAAACTCTGCGCGTGAAATTCAGTGCAGATTGGTCGAGGTTAGAGGCAGAAAAAAATGCACGCTCAAAATATATGCCAATAGACACAAACGAGATAAGTGATTTTACACACCGTTGTTTTATACTTAATCGTGTTTTAGATTAAAGCTGTAATAACATAAATCTATAAAACAATCTGAATGGTGTTAAGTAAGTCGCCTGTCAACACATTTAGCTCATATCCAAGAAGCCAAGAGCCCTCTTTGTGAGCTTTTATTTTCTGTTAAATACTTATTTTTTTAGCAAGTTTCAGTTCATGTAGTTATTGCAAGTCCTCCCTGTGCTAGCGTGGGTTCTTCTTGGCTTAAGTGGCTTCAAACTGAACTAAATTAAATGTAAATTTGGGGTACACGAGCCATATTTTTCAAACTTGACAAAACCATAATACATCATAATACGCCACTTTTGGTCAGTTGCTAGGACACTGGTTCCTGATGAACGGCACACATTTCCCTAAACACTGCACACCATTTTCTTCAATAGGAGTCAATTCAAAGCCCTGCACTCTTGGGTCAAAGCGCCGTTTGTTGCCAAAACTTGCACATGCGGTGCTGCTGTACAACACACTCTTTATCTGCGCTGGCAAACAACGGGTTTACCTTTTGCAGCATGCTGTAAACGATGTGTTCAAGGAGTGAAAACAGAGCAGGGTTTTGGGAACTGTGTGCAGTGCTTTGACAAAGAGACGAGTTGTTGTTTTAAATTGGATTCAAGCAGTCGGTTGGTTGGTGAAGCGAATGGCATTTAGTGGCTCATCAATTGACAAATAAAAAGTAAAAATTTCTAAATATACTAGATAACTCAATTTAACCATTCGTCTCCACATCTGGGACACTTTTGGTCCGATGGAGGAAGCCACTGGTCCATTTTGTTTTTATCTTTGTTACCTAAAGCTGCATTGAAGTGCATGGGTGTCCGTCCGATCTGCAGTCGATGTTTCGTTGTTTTGAACAGTGGATCAGAGCAGCTCGTCCGGGTCGATATCCGGCAGAGGCTGTCGCCAGTAACAAAACGAGCTGAACTCGGGCAACACAAACGCCTCGGTCTGCTCCTTACTCAGCAGAGGGAAGACGTGCTCCACCAGCTCGCTAAGCCTGCAATAACTGGAGAGAGAGAGAGGGAGGGGGAGAGAGCGAGAGAGAAAGAGAGCGAGAGAGAAAGAGATTTGATTTTTAAGAATTGCTTCCATATTCACATTCACACCAATAAGTTGCAACAAATACAAAATACACACACAATTATGTAAAAAGAGGTCCAAAACAAAGCTGTCCTGCACTGACTGAGGCTAGAACCCCCTCAAGCCCCCAACCACCCTCGAACTCCTCCAGCCTCATGTCCATCTGGGCGACCACAAACTCCAGCAGGAGCCGAGCCTGCACCATCTTCACAAACAGCACCTCAGCGCTGACCTGACTCCGCCCCTGCACCTTCCTCTTCCTACTCTGGTATATGGCCATCTTAAGAGAGAGAGAGCGAGAGAGAAAGAGAGAGCAAGAGAAAGAGAGCGAGAGAGAGAGAGAGCGAGAGAGAGAGAGAGAGAGGGGTGAAAAATTGAAAGGTTTTGTGCAAGTGCATCTAAAGCAAGTCC
Organism: Proterorhinus semilunaris; assembly: GCA_021464625.1. Classification (NCBI taxonomy): domain Eukaryota; kingdom Metazoa; phylum Chordata; class Actinopteri; order Gobiiformes; family Gobiidae; genus Proterorhinus; species Proterorhinus semilunaris. Next base: position 23,861,776 of record CM038358.1, on the reverse strand, counting down.
AAACCAAGACTGAACCTAAATCAAAGCTCTAATTAAGGACATGAGCTGAACTCTGAACAGTCACAACTACACCAGGCCTTAATTGTCTAAACTGGTCGTTCACTTCCTGAGATGCCTGTGAACTGAGAGTAAGGGGCAGAATAATTGACAGGTGTGTGGGCTTACGAAGACTTGTTGCCCTTGGTCTGCTCCTGGATGAGCTCCCCTCTGGGGTTCACGGTGAAAATCCGGCACACGGGTACTCCCACCTCTTTATAGGCAAACACATCCTGCACAGAAGACACGGATTCTCAGACATGTTTGGCTGGAAAATGATACTCACGCATTGGCTTCATTTGACGTTATCTTCATTAACGTTATCTGTATGAGCCACAATGTTTTACTTGTATGTAAAACCTTTGAGCTGTTGTGTTTGTGACGCGGGAAAGCCACAATTGCTCAACGCTCGGTGACTAATTGTTTATGAACAGCAGGCTGAATATATGCACTGAACAACAAGCAAGAAGGAAGAGGAGTCACATTGCACTCTAGACCTAATCCGGTGATCATTTTATGGGCACACAGAGCAATAGATCAACAAACAGCTTTTAAACATCCCCTGTGCAAATGTTACAGTAAAAAAGAACTAAGAACTAACTAACTCATGCCCCTGGAGGCCATAAGCGCCACTAACGGTGTTGTAGCATGTTAAGGTTTTTTACTCATAAATCGTCCGTGAGAGTAAATACTACACTGACAGAAAAGACAAAGGGAGAGAGGGATATTGTTCATCCAATGACACAATGGAAGTCATTTTTTTCCACTCAAACTTGGCTGGAAATACTGTTTGATTGGCGCTAGCCCACTGTTAGCTTCGTCCGTTAGCCTGTTAACTTCGTTGATTCCATTAATGTGTATCGCGACTCCGACCCGGAGGCAGGGAAGTTGCAAGACACCGGGGGAGATGAAAGACCATCCAATCATCCCATTAACACTTGTATTACCCCCAGGGGGACCACGAAAAGGATTAATTAAAAAGGTAAACAAGTCACTTAGTTCTTCTTTAACTAAACATGTGAAATCTTCTGTATTTACGAATGCAGTAAAGGTTCTAAGGTTCATAATTTATTATACAAGAAAGATTTGCAAGGTGATGTGTTCGTATTGAAGACGTTCTTAACAAATGACCAGTGTTCGTCTGAAGTGTATTAATAAAGCTGTTATATTTTGAAATATAATATGGACCTGACATCATAGCAGACAGCTTTTACAAATAAGGCTTAATGCTAAACTCCCTCTTCCCCTCCCCGTTGAGCACATGTGGATATTGCTCTGTGTCAACTACTGATATTGTGCATCAAGGGTTTGAGATTGTCAGAAAGGATTTTCAATAATGTTAACGGAATTACAAGAATACTCCGATAAGTTTCTCCCTTTACGATCTGAAGTGCGGTCCTGCCTAATGGATTTGTGCAAGTCATTTGAAAGGACCCACTGCCAATTACATAACCCACCGACAGACGGCAGAAAATGATCACATTACTGACATCCACGGCTAATTTCCTGTTTGTGCCATTAAGTAATGCATGAAAAAACTAAACGTTGGACACTGAATGTGCGTTTTGTCCGGGAGAGACAGAGAGAGCGGTTCCCTGTTTGTTCAGCTGAAGACGTGACGCTGCGCCCGGTTTGAGGCGGTCACAAGGGGCGATCCGCTGCCTCTGACCTCAGCCATGGGTCGTCACAACACTGAGATCATGTGTTAGTCTAGGGGCAGGGTAATCTGACTGTGTGGAGTTACTGGATCCTGTAGGAACACGCACTGAAAAAGGGAGTCGGTTACATATCTGACATTTTGAGGAGTTAGTTATAATAATTAAAAAAGGGCAACGCTTCTTTTATTGACATGTACACAGTTATTAATTTAAAACATGCTGTGAGCTTGTCAATGATACGTTACATTTTCATTCTGATATGCTGCATATAGGCCTGTCACAATAATTACTATACCGACTTATCGTTCAATGAATTAAAGATAGACTATATATTTTTGGACTCAGTATTTCATATATTTCTATGTAATATTACAGTATTACAGTAAGGCTATAATTCTCTTAATTTATTTTATAATGTTTGTGATTTAAAATGTGGTTAGAAACATTTAGAAGCTTATTGACGAGGAGAAGATAAATAAAGGACTTCATTTAAGGACTTTGAATTGATCAGAGTGCCTCAGATCTTCTCCTTTTCCGAAGTTTGTCATTGTTATCTTTTAGAGTCAGTTTTGTCGGCATAAAATAGTCCTCAATACTATAGTTTATCGAGATATTTGGTTGGACAGTGCATATTACTGTATTTTTCCGGACTATAAGTCGCACTTTTTTTTTATAGTTTGGCTGGGGGTGCGATTTAGATATAAAAATATATAATCCCACAATGTTTGTTATTATCACACTGACGGCCGCTAGAGGGCGCTCTCGGCTTGTGTACCAGTATCTGCTACTTCTGTACCACTGAAGATTTAAAACACGGTAACCAAGCAGCAGAAAGAAAGGAGAGAGCGAGAAACTTGTGAGGGACTGGCGAAAAGCGGAGGTTACTCTTACTGCAATGAAAAAAAAGAAAGAAAGAAAAGAGGCTAATCACGGGCTAAAAGCTCGATAGCCACAGTGAGAGGAACGAGTTCACAAATGAGAGCTTGGTAGTTGCCAGCCAAGACTTATACTCCAGAGCGACTTATAGTCCGGAAAATTTGGTGATGAACATACTGTATGGATACATGCATGTAAACACGCCACGCCGGATCGTAGCCACGGGCTTCGATCTGTTGTCCCACAGTCCAATCCGGAGTACCCAGAGGAAGGGAACCCTAACCCTATACCAACACAAGGAGAAAAAGCTCCACACAGAAAGGCCCCGTCAAGGTGGGAATCGAACCCGGGACCTTCTTGCTGTGAAGCACAAGCGCTAATCGCTGCGCCACCAATATTGAACTTCTAATGTTGTCACCGTGACAGGCCACGCTGCAGATTACAGTAATTGAAAGTTAATGCACGTCGTCCAGCCATCATCAAATAACAGATTGTCGCAAAGCTCAAGTTAGTTTGAAAACCTTCCGGCACATTTACAACCAAGTGTTGCTTCGGCCTTGTTACTTCAAACCGTTGTTATTCCTTTGTCCAAGAAGGTTAACACTATTTTTAAAGTTTGAAAGGTGGTTTGCAGAATTAATAAAGCTCCTTTCACCTTCAGTGGCTAAAAAAACAGCCTTGTGAGAATAAAAAAAAAAAAAAAAAAAAAAAAAAGCCCTGAAAGCGTCACGACCTGGTCGGCAGAAACAAGTCGAAGACGGCCCTCTTTCTTATTTGCTTTAGCAGAAGAAGCCTTTACTAAATATCAATAACAACAAACACTGCAGCATGTGCTAAAAGACGGAATAAGGAGTGTTATTTGTCTGGTTTATGATTGTAGGTAATGATCAGTGCAAGTCTTCTTTTAGAAATGTATAGTTTTCTCTAGTTCTACATTTTATTATTTCATTAAATAAGAAGAAGTGTTCCCAGTTATACCGATGAGGAACTTTGACGTTCTTAACTTTTCTTTATAAAAAAAATGCCATGTCATTGGTGTAAAACTGTGATTAATGCATCGCTTACCGCCTACAATACTCTCTCAAAGACATGAAAACCTTTCCCTGTGCACTTGAAATACTGAAGGTCAAAAAGAGTTTCTTCAATGCGTTTTACTGCCTCTGATGTTGGAGACAAAGAAACTGAAACTGCCGAGATACAGTCACACACCCTCTGACCTTAGCGATGGCTCTTCCCATCGCTGAGGTCATGCGTTTGTTTAGTGTCTTCCTAACACGGCGCCGTCTGCTGTAGGAAACCCCGTGGCTCTGTGGAGGGGGGAGTCGATCGGTCAAACACCCGTTAACTCACATTGATCCTGTTCCCGAACGCGGCGTGGAACGGATCCTTGTTGTGCTGGAACAGGTTCTTGATGTCTGTAAGGCATTCGATCTTAAAGATTTCTGGCTTCTTCTCGATCACTTCCCTGAAAAAAACAAATGCCTTAGACTGAGATCAGAGCAACACATTATATGCTCATCGACTCCAACTGTAACTGGACACAAGACTTTTACAGCATTCGTGGTGATGAGTCATTCGAGCTTTGTCAGAGACCAGATTTAATTTTCCTGCATTTTTGTTAAACCTCCGGGAAAATACTGTAGTATGACGTTATTTAACCATCGTATACTCTTTGACAATACAAAGTCACTCGGCTTGATAATTGCAGTTAATCGGTTCAGTCGAAAAGAGCATTAACATTTGTCGTAAGGCACTGTATCAACTTCAAACCATTGCTGTGTAGACGACAGACATCAATATGAGGAAAATGTATGGTTTAAAGGCAACACAATCTATATTATGGATTGAGCTATGTTTACATTTACTGGCTCATTTTGTTGACATATTAGATTCAAAGTCAGAATTTTTAAGAGGGGAATTTGGATATCTGGCTTAGTTATTAAAGAATACCACTCAAAGAACAGCAAAGAACAGCAGTTATTGAAAACTTTTACATATCAAAAACAGGTACCGAAAAAAAATATAAAATCTTTGTATTCAAGTTGTTGTTTTTTGCCCTTTTGTAGTTAAAAGGAAGTTTCTTGGTTGTTTCAGCACAAATCAAAATTGTAATAAATTAACATTATTAATTTGTTTTTATTCTATATGACAAATCATTTAGTATAAGTATCAAAAAAAGTATCAAAAAAAGTATCGTTAAAGTACCGGTATCGGAAAAAACTTTCAGCCCTAGTTATTTGCGGGGGGAAAAATCTGTCAAAATTCCAATTTCGTCTTGTTTTTTGGGGTTTGAATTGCAAAAAAGAGAATAAGCTGGAATCAGGCTAGAAATTAGATCCTTAAAAAAATCCCTCTTTAAACTTCAAACTTTTAAGTTCAAGACTGAAAAATGTGGTGCCTGCAGGTGTGGGTATGTAAAACCTCGTGTTTGGCAGCACGTTGTTAAAGCAGTGATCTCCATGGAGACGAGCTGATGTCCCGCTGCCAGTAACGTTACAAGTCAGGTCTGGATTTTTTCAACGTATTTTTGAAGCATAAAAACATCACTAATGAAATAAACGCTTGCTTTTCTGTCATTTATTCAGCGAAATGTTGCTGCATAAAGTGTTTGCCCATTTGAACTGTAATGTCCGGCCCGCTGTACCTGTGAAAGGCGGAGAAGAGGCTGCTGGGAGAGAGCATGAGGGGCCCGCGGGGCAGAATGATCCCTCCGTCATTGACCCACTGCAGATATCCTCGCGTCATGTCCGCCATCCCGATCGCCCGCGCCGAGCAGTACAGGAACTTGTACCCGTTCCTGAGGACAGACAGCGTCCTCATTAATGCCGCCACGGTGTGGACTTAACCCGACCGTCACGAGCATCATTAGAGATACTAAGAATAGAAAAACTGAAACCGGCCGCTTCTGAACCCACGTGCTATCAAAACGTTTCAATGTTCATGCATTTGAAAGGATCCCTTGACATTTATGGGGAATTAATGATCTACATAGGTCATACATGCAAGACAGTTAACATTAATATTAATTAAGGCGCCTGCTGCTTAGGTGATAATTGATCAGGTTTGTCTTTGGGAAGAGAGAAATATGACTCACTAAGGCAGTAATTCATAAGCGTAAAGTGTTTGCAAATGCTGCACATATAGAATCATCCAGAAACTAAAATATCGCATATTAACAACAGTACAAGTATAAATAAGAATAAAATAGCCAAAGATAAAATGACTAAGAGACATATAAAACAACACAATTCATGCAGTGTTAAACGCCAAGAGATTAAAAATGGGTCTGAGAATGATTGTGCAAAAAGCCAAGACATTTATGGAAAAAAAAAAGTAGTTTTTTGCCGCTTAGAAGACATTTTGGGAGTCTCTTAATTCCCTAGAGTCAGAGCATCTGTTCTCTGACTTTCTCTGAGCAAATAATTTAGAGTCATTTGACACTTACTCGGCGACAGAGTGGTAGAGTTTAGCGATGCCCTGATGCGTCCAGTCCTTCCCGAGCTGAGGCAAGATCTGTCCGAACACATCTGACCTGAGCGAAAGGGGAGTGAAAGGAATTAGGCGCCACGTAGACAAAACACAGAGGAAGAAAAACGTTTGTGTTAGAAAACCAGGCGTGACAACATTTTAACCACTAGCCTGGATTAAGATTGTCCAGTGACCCGTCGAAGGAACTTGAGCCATTGTTCTATTGCGCACGTTTTAGGTTGATACAGTATGTTGAGCAGGAAACCAGACACAAAGTGAACTCCACACACATAAAGATCCACACCGTCTGGACTTTCTTGTTGAAAGGCTTCAGAAATCTAACTCTAATCAAGAGTCAAACCAGGTTAAAGCTATATAGTGGGATATGTCAGACATTAGAAGGCCTGAAAATCCCATATGAAACCTATGCCCAAAGGGACCAGTTATTGAAGATTTTTAAAGAGGGCCACTCTGTCCTCCGTGAGACGTTATAAATAGCAAACACGGCGGCTGGTTAACGAGGATACTGTGGCCATAAGGGAGGAGCATATGGCCGGTAGTAGCTTCACGCTGAAATGCAAATGGACTCATTATAGTGACTGTGCTCTTCGTCTTATTACTCAAAGAAAGCCACAAATGTCACAGGTCGGCCTCCGGGTCAGACAGATAACAAGGGCCCGTCACTGATGATGCCGACCAGCCCGCGGAGCCCGCGTCAATTAGGCTCTAAATGAGAAGGGGCTCGTTTTGGCAGTAATTAAAAGCTTAACGTAAAGAAACAGCAGGATTATAGACCTAATTAGGACATGGTATTTAAACACGGATTTAACAGGTAATGAAGAGATTTTCAAATAGACGAGGACATTAAAGTAAGTGGTCATTAAAAGATAATCCTTGGTGCTAAAATAGCAGCACACGCACAGTATAGGCACAAAATAGTGACAATGAAACAAGTATCAGAAAAGACAAAGAAAATGGTGGCCACAAACCCTTAGCTAAATCACCTCCCTGTAATATTTTCCCACTGAAAAGATTGTAGAATATTCTATAAAGTTTAGAGTTGATATATTAAGTAAAGTTGTTCTCATTATTTACTGTGTAGAAATTAGCTTTACGTTTATGTTGCAGGTGGATGGAAAATTGGCCAAAAAACTAAAATAAAATCTGTATTTGATTTTGTTATATATCACTTTTGTTTGCTGCCGTAAGAATAGCCGGGTTAAAATAGAAATGATAAATATCTGGAAAGGGTAAAAGTAGCACAGCTCAGTGCTACAGCTGCTGCCTCTGAACGTGAGACAGAATAAGAGAGAGAGAGAGAGGTGTAAAAATACTCCCTACACCTGCAGTCTGAGTCACCAACGGGCCGGGCCAGAACACTTTCTCAATGGGCTCCATATAATTAAAAATTGCAGCGCGCAGTTTAGCAAACATGGCCCTGTTGTTATTAACATACATCTATTCATGGAAAGAAACTTATTAGGCGCCATCTTCTTCTTCTCCTCCTATTCCTTTTATTCTACATCCCTCACCTTTTAGATGAATTATTCCCAACTGGAAAGCCCTGCAGCCAATGTTTTCTTCTTGTGATGTGACAAAGCACTTGATTTCAACCATCATTGCAAAACTGAGTTCTCAGTGTTTTTTTCCGGGACAGTTAACTTCACTTCATAGTCTGAAAGTTGGGAAATGTGCCAATGAATTCATGGAAACTAATTGGGGGGCTGCCGCTAAAAGTTAAAATTCACCTTTCTCCTTTTGTCACTGTTTGAGAGCAGGAGTAATGAGGGTTGAAACTGGACACCTGAAAGGTTGACTGACTCGAATGTAAATCAATAATTAACATTCATCTACCAACATCAGTCTTCTGCTTTATTGCTGCGTTGTGATTGTGATTTACAAGGCGATTTTTAACATTATTTCATATATTCTCAGTGAATGACATGATTTAACTGGCTCATACTTTGTGATGGTGCCGTCGATGTCGGAGATGATGACTTTGTCGTCCCAGTTCCACAGGTAGATGGTGCCCTCACAGCGGCACGTGCCCTGGTATTGAGTGGTTATGCTGAAAGTCACTTCATTAGGGCCCTCCTTCAGCTTCAGACTGGCCTAAAAACACACACAGAACAGAGTAGGCCAGTTAATTTCAGCGACTATTGATTGGTCATGTTTTTTTTTGTCAAGTTAGTATTTCTGCTGATTAAAACGAAACAAAAACTATACATGATTAGATTAACTACAGAGAATGATTATCGAAGAATATTTTTGTCAATGTATTTAAACGACACAAAAACAACCAAAAGCGCTAATGGAAACATGAAACTGTTGTCAATGTCTGGCTGTCAAGATCAACACTGGAGGATACTTTTTCAATGTACCACCTTTCATTATTCTGGGGCTCAGCCTAAATTAGAGAAATTACGAAAGAGCTTTGGAGCCACCTGCAGTACCAATGCCGTAAGTACAAAATGTGTTACATGTGGACAGCAGAGGGAGCGCCAACATAAAGAAGGAATTACTAGCATTGAGAAAACCTGTCATTTTGGATGTTTTTGGAATAAAATCAAATAGGAGAAGATAGAACTTTTTGGAAATGCACAGAGGAGGGATAGTGAATAGATGAATATAATGATGCTGAAGTTGGAGACCTATGACCTGCCCAGTGACTTCTGCACTCACTATCTGGTCAGAGGAGAGGCGCAGGGACTTCCTGTAGGTGTGCTGGGTGGTGTGTTGGGTCGGGTGGTGCTGAGTGTCCACAGACTGAAGTCGTTCCTGACACGAGGCTGCGCTCAGTTCCTTCGACTCCTCATCACTGGACGAGTCTCCGGCTTTAGCTCTGCACCGAAACACAAACCATATCAGAAACGCACTTCCTATTTGCCTCATTTACAGCTATTTTTTTATGATCCTGCCCAATTTGTTCAGCTTTTTTTACTTACATTAAAGGCATTTTGTCCTGAGGCAATGAGGGTCCTTCTTCTAACAGGGACTCCTCCTTGGCTTCGAGCTTTGTCTCCAACTGAAAAGTAGAAATAAAACATTCTTTACGTCAGCCATATTAACTACATTTAATCGTAAAACCAGAAATGTAGTGAATATTTAAATGTCATATCAACTTTGTGCTACAGCTGTATTCAACAGTAACTTGTTTTTCTGATATGGTTTGGACTTATATTTAGTTAGTTAGGACATATCTATATTGCGTACCTGCTTGATTGTACTATCCGCCCGTTTTCGCCAAAACCACCAGCGTCCTGACTTCTTTGGCATTTTCTCCTTCACCCAGGCCTCCTCTGTAGCCTACAAGTCCCAAAATACACCAATGACTTTGACACCAAAACACAGCATTAAGCTTTTTCTTATGCAGAAAGTTTCCCATTTCCCCATGTACCTTAGGTAGGTTTTTCTGAAATGCTTGAAGACTTAATATTAAGGGTGCGGCGAGGGTCCAGTTGTAATATCTAAAAAGACAGACGTTAATTAAATGCGTTCCCGACTGCAAAATGCATGCGTTTTAAAAGGAAGTGACAGTAACTCACCGATTTCCTATCTTGACCACCAGATTGGGGTTATCTATAATTGCAGGGTTTTCAGCAAACTCTTGATAGGTGATGATATGCTCCATGAACCTTTCTGTAATCATAAAAGAAAACCTTGACATATGTTGTCTCATTAAATAAGCTACACTAATACTTAAAGGGATCTTTCAGGATTTTTGACATAGTTAGAGTGTTGATTTCTGGAGATTATTATTGTTATTATTTTTTTTATATTATATATTTATATATTTGAAGAGTCTAGTGTTGATAGGCTAGTGCTAGGCTAATGCTAGGCTAGCGCATCTCTATGGTAACTAGTAGCCTGCATTAAAAACCTCTTCAAAATCATTGGGTATTCCTACAAACGTGGCCATATGTGATTTGTAGAAAGCTCCTTTGTGAATTCCACGTGTAGTAATGCCGGCCGCAGGTAAACAAACTACTGTAGATCCGGTAACCTAGCAGATCACTCCGCCGCTGCATAGCTTACAACCAGGAAGCTGATGCTGCTCAAATATAACCGTTTTTAAATGCAAAATGGTTATTCAGTCAACACAGACATTTATATTGGTAGTCTGGTGTTATAAGTGATTTGCCTCAGGTGCACTGTGCTTGGGTCAGACTGTTTTTAATGTAGGCTACTAGTTACCATAGAAATGCACTAGCCTAGCGCCACTAAAATCTTCAAATAAGGACTGCATCAATTCAACAATATCTCCAGAAATCAACACCACTCTGGATAACTAGGAAATGAGGCCCTATGTCAAAAATCCTGAAATATCCCTTTAAGCCAGTAAAAAGTGAAAGTTTCATTCAGATAATTTATAATAAATCACTATATAAACTTAATCACTATTCACCTCAAAGCAAAACACCCAAAAGCCAGTGAATATAAATCGTGTATTTTACTTTGCTTATGAACAATAATTCTGTCCTTAATGGTGCACCATTTAAAAGTTGTCCAGTACCTTTGGATATCTCTGCGTTCTCGGTGAGGCCTCCGCAAAGGGATAGCGTGACGTCAGGGAGGTCTGAGGCCGAGTCCGACAGACACTCGGTGCCACTGTCTGCGGCCGCGCTGCCCACCGACTGAGGCGACTGAGAACCCGAGTGCATCTCCGTCTCCATCCAGTGTTTAGTGGCAGCTTCAGACTCACTATCACAGAGACAAACATTGTAATATTTTATTTCCTTATTTTTAAAAACTAGTTTCGTCACAATGTGGGAAGGAAACTCAATGACTTTTTGCCAAGTTGTAAAAGTTCAATGGTTCTTAAGATGATGGTGTCTATTAATCATTAGTTTTCAAATTTAGTTGTACTTCCTCTTACTACAAAATATCAAAGTATCCATTTATACAGTATGTTAATTAACCACTACCTAAACAGAGAACATTTTCTCCAGTTTGGCTTTACCCAAATCTAAAAGCTTCTTGGGAAAAAAAGTGTCAAAACAGCGACAAAACTGAGGAAGAAAACACAACAAAAAAGCGACAGAGACATGACTAAAAAGTGATGAAAAAGCAACAATAACAGTAAAAAAGAAAAAAAAGAAAAAAAAATCTATGAAAACATGACAAAAACTCAACAAAGCGACAAAAAAGTTACACTTTTGTAGGTCTTAGCTTTCAAATTAAGTGACACAGAGTGGCCTATAGGCATTGAGAAGCTTTCAGACTTGGATAAAGCTGAACTAGAGAAAATGCGCTTGGATTAAAGTGGCAAAAAAAAAAAAATCCATATTAAAGTGATAGTTTGTAAGTTTGAATGTTTTAATACATTTTGTATAACTGGACGCATGGTCCTGCAATTTAACGCAAGTAATATTTAAAAAAACTATATTTTATCTGAAGTCCGTCCCTTCGCTGATCTCAGCAACTAATTAGAATCCACGGTGCCATCACCTTGACCAATAAGAATAGTTTTTCTATGAACAAGCCTTTCAGCCACATGCACGAGGTGGGGCTTTCAGGTCCAACACGGAGGGAAGGGAGCGATTGTTTACTTTTACATTTCTCTCTCCTTCTTCTCACTTTGGAAACTTACAAACTTTCGCTTTAAAATTGTTATTCATTCATATATAACTTTGCTAACTTGCATATCTATGGCCTCCTCCTCATGTGTACAGACCCACTCACCTCTTAGGAAAATATCTCGCAGCAACATCAGGCTCAAGTACATTCAAGTCATCCAGGTAAATATCTTCAGGGCCCTGGTGCTGGCTCCTCTTTGGGACTCCTGCGCTTCAAAAACAACCATTAACCTCATCAAATTCAAATTTTAAGACCATTTTATGCAATTTTATGAGAAAACCGCACCTTTTTTCTTGGAGGGTGAATCGGTCAGTGGGTTGTGCGACGGCGTGGCGGTTGAGACACTAGAGGGCAGCACATCCGGGGGCTCAGTGGGACTCAGAAGGTTCGAAGCAGGGTCTGGATCGAGACAGGGGTAAAAGGGGCCTACAGGTGGGACAGGCGCGACAGGTGGGACAGGCGCGACAAGGGGGACAGGCGCCACAAGGGGGGCAAGCGCGACAAGTGTGCGTGGCTCTGGTTTGACTATAGTGCAGGTTGAAGCAGCAGCAGCATCGTTCTTCTCTGGCTCCGTATCGTTCATGGCCTCTGAACTGAGGATCACCCGAAAGTGCGTGCTCTCTGACGGAGTGATGGTGATGGTTTTGACTTCTGGTTTCTCCTTTTTAGTCACCTGCATAAAAGGTGAAGAAAACTAGTGAGAGATAGCATGGGAAATGGATAAAGTAAGAAATTCAGATTTTATTTATTTCAGGAAGTTTGCAAACATTAATGGCCCGAGTCCACCATAAATACATGCGTTCCCTGTTTTTATGAGAAATAAGGTAACAAAAAAGCATATTGGTGTGAAGATAAATACCCTGGTAGTTTCGGGAAACTCCCCCCAGGTCCACTGGATGTGGGACTCCGCTCTGAGGAAACTCTCCGAGCGCCGAACCATCAGCTCAGAGTCGCTTTTGGGAGAGAAGGCCTCAGACAGATCGTGACTGTGAACGGAAAACAAACAAACGATATTCATTGAAATGATACGGCCATGTTCAAACTTGAGAGTTATGCATCTATTAGCCGTGCAGTACATTGCCGTGTACCTGTCCTCTGCGGGCCAGTCCCCATCTGAAACCGGATAGTCGAGGCTGTGTCTGGCTACAGGCAGTTTGGACTCCGTGTCTTTCATTGTAGTTACTGAAGGTGACCTAGAGGGAGGGAGCATATTATTGTAAAACACACAATATTTAATGGTCCTTTAAATGGTTGTGCAAATTTGATCAAAATTGCAATCTTAGCTTTGGTCGATCTCAGTTATTGACATGGGGCTTGTCAATAACTGAGACAAGACCTGCTTCATGGCAATTCATTTGAAGTTTGGAGGAGTGCAATGGAATATTTTTGTGTTTTAAATAGTCCTGAAGTGGAACGCATTCTATTTGTTTAGCTTTTTTTTTTTTATGTGGAGTTGAATGTTGTTTTTTTATTATTTGCCTGAAAAAAATAAATACATGGAAATCATGAGAGTATGTATTTTGCCATATTGCCCAACACTACGTGGACCATACAATAATATCATATGCTTTTCAAAAGAGCGTAAACCTCATGAAAGGTTCTTCAACTCTATAAAACGTTTACACATATCTTTTTACAATAGTATTTAAAAGGCATATACTGCACACATTATCCAAGTCTGTGACTCCCGCTCTCCGGTCTGTCCTCACATTACCACGAACACTGCTATTAGCTGTACCTTTAGCGTAGCATTGTACTGTCAAGGTCGGATTGAAAAAGCAATTAGGCTGCATCGATTATGTGCTGTGTAGACACTGCGCACACACAGCACAACACAAATGTCAACACATTACAGTAGAAAGTCCTCTTTCAATAGTTCTGCTCACGATTTAATTAACATCCATTTTTGAACAGTAGCGGCTCATTTATTTAATTTTGAAGAAATTACATTTAGGGTATTGTGCGTATCAAAGGGTAACAGACTGGAACATTTGTTTTTTCAAAGGCACACGGCGTAACATTTTTATACTGTAAACAGATGTACATGCGCCTAATGATCAGCTCGACACAGAAAAAGCTATATTTGCAGTGGGTAATTAAATAATGGATATGGGTAGGGCCTAACCTATTCAAATCTCATGTGTGGCTGCTCCCAGTAAACGATACAAATATCTGTAATAAAATAAATGCATGTATTCTATTCCATTTATTGGGTGAAATGTTACGCTGTGTGGCTTTAAACTTAGGGTTTCAATCAATCAATCAATCAATTGAACTTTATTACGGACTCGAGGTCCAAAAAGACAGTTAATTATAAAAGTCAATCTTATCCACATTTATGAACAATATTGCATTGCTATTTTTGTGTCAAGTGAAGCATTGCTATATTCACTATTTTACATAAAGTCTCCTTATCACTTTAATTATTCCGATGTCATTACATTGTCATGTAATCCATTTCTAATCCACTGGGTTATAATTAAAAATGTATTTATGCAATTTGGCTAGTTCATGTGTTTTATAAGAAAACAATTCTTAATTGTTTAAAGTACAATCTGTTATTTACTCATGAGATGTCTATGGAAGCTTGTCTGATGAAGGACTCTTAGTCCGAAACGTTACAGCGTGGTTTGAGTACACGTTACATTTTTGGAGCTAAAACGCAGTTGTGCAGATTTTTATTCCTCTTGCATATGTCGGTGTAAGCTCTCAGTCGTACAGGGGTTGTCCATCTTCAATGAAATTTCTTGAGGCATCTTATGTACTCTGTAGTTGAGACTTCAACTACAGTCGAGACTTCTGTACTCCGAAGACTTCAACTACAAAGTACAGAAGATGACTCAAGTACCTTCATTGAAGATACTCATGAAATGTTTCCAAAGCCCTTCTGGCTGCTTCTCACCCTCAGCTCCTCACCTTGAGACGTGATTTGCGGTGTCCTCATCAGAGCTCAGGTCCATCTCGAAGATCTCTTCGTTCTGCACGTTGCCGGACGTAGCAGCAGGTAAGGTGTTAGCAGCGTTAGCATTAGTAGCATTGGGTGCAGACATGGGCGGCGTTAGCTCCTCTCTGCGCAGGTCTCCTTTGTGCTTCTTCCTCCGGCGTTTCTTCTTCTTGGTGCTCACAGTGCTGGAGGTAGAGGGTTCGGGCGGGTCCTCGGGGTCGGCTGGGTCGTCCTCCAGGTTCGTGGGGGCCCTGTGCTCCACCTCTGAGATCCAGAAAAGGTGGCTCTCAGTGGGGATCGGGGAGGTGGCCAGGTGGGCTGGGACAACCTGCTGATCAGAGGAACAGTGAGTTTGTCGAGAAGGATTTGGTCAAAGAGAGGCTTACATTCATTTACATTTTTCATTATGACAAGGCATAAAAATGCTTGTTTTTAACACACAAATGAGCACATATTTTTTTTAGAATTTTATGTTGAGACAGCCTACTTAGTCAAAAAACTAATTTTACTTATTTATTCCTCCTAACATAAGACCAAATGAATAGAGGAAGTAACAAATACAGCAAGCCAAGTGCAGGAAATACAACGCCTGTGAGCATTTGTTGTCAATGAGGTCATGTGACACAAACACAGGACTCATCCGTCAGCCGTCAGGTTGAGCAACGGCGCACACACTGAAGTCATTACATCTCACACATGCGACTTCTCCCAACACACATTTACGACAACTAGGAAATGACTTACTGTACATGTCAGTCTTTCAAGTCAGTAACATCTAACATATTAGAAACAGCTGGAGGTTTTCCTTTCATCATAAATTATGTGTGCATGAAAACTACAAGATCTGCCTGCAGGCAACAATTCAATGCATTGTAGTTATAATAAACTATTTTAATCTTGTACACAGCTTTTTTTAAGATTGCATTCAGCTTTTGTCCAATTTATTTATACATCAACTCAAAATAACTACAGTTCAGCTTACCTACTGTATATTTTCAGCAGTTAAAAGTAGGATGTATAGGATTTCTAGTAAATATTTCACAAACATGACCTATGTCTGTGCCTGACATATGAAGTAAACATGTTTTAGAGATTTTAGCCTAATGTAAAAGTTAAGTCCCATGAGAATGCAGAAAGACCACCACACTTTGAATTGCCAGATCCTAACGCTAAAACACCATTTTATGCACTTATTGTCGACTAGGCTGGATAAATCTTACCACCGGTAGATCTTACTCAAATAAACCTATTAATTTTAAAGTCCAAGCTTACGTTCTGCTCTTCAGACTCTTGGACGAAAAAGGCCTCTCCATTGTCACCCAGCTTCATGTGCAGGTCGACGGGCTCACCGTTGATTTCTATATCGATCTGAAACACACAACATTGCACAACATTGAAGAAAAAACCATTGGCACCTCGATAGTATCACGGCGCAATACCAGGAAGTTTAGATGTCGTAATTGGTTATTTGATATATACAGCGAGATAATAATTGCAACGTGCTTGGCTCCAGACTAGGACTTTTTTTCATTTCATGCGATATGGGGACAGTGGGACCACGTGGACATTTGAAGTCCCTTTATCGCAGACGAGCCCCGCGAACATGTTAATTGTGTGCGTCTTCTCGGATATCACATGCTGCTGCCAAACCGAGCTGCCCCATTCACGTTTGCCAACCAAATCTCTGAGGCCAATGAGAAACGTGACACCACAAAGAAGAACAAACCGGGACACGTCCAGAGGAGAACTACAGTTGCTGAATATTGTAGTAGTGCTTTACAGAGCCAAACAAAGCACTCGAAGCCACTTTTCATTTCAATCGCCTAAAGAGGTAACAGTGCAATGCTGCATAATGAATACTGAATATGTACATTTAATTGCTTGATTGGTTGGGACAGTGCATGACCACAAACCAATTCTTGGCATTCAAGCATTATTTCACACTTTTGATTGGATTAAATTGTGATTAATTGCACAGCCTTACAGTTCCATTACCTCTCTCTTGGTCAGAGAGTGTGCAAGTCACAGATATGACATATTACAAACAGTATTGCCATCATCTGGATTTAGTAAATAATCCAAGTAATGTATAGTGCAACGAGTCAGGATTTCAAGAAATATTTATCAATGCTGTATTTTTGTAATTTAGCCAAAATACACTGCCCGAGTCAAGATCTTAACCCCACTGAGAATCTTTGGCATCTTGGTAAGAAATTAATGCAACACAATGCCACAGAGAAGGTGTGCTATAGTCAAAGCTTTTTTTAGTCAGGCAATGTATAAAAGACACTGGCTACCTTTGATTGCATCCCTTGATTAAACACAATTAAATTAGAAATATTACACCTAATCATTGAATCTGTCGCATTTTTGCGTTGTATTGTTGTGCTCAGAATAACACAGGACTCAAAAAGATAAAGTAAGCGAGGACAAAGTATAATTTGTTGACCAGTTTTGTCAATCTTGATCCTTTTTAAACAACGGGGTACCAACATTGTCCCTTCTCTTCCATTATTCAAGATTCAAGATTGCTTTATTTGTCAAACCATGACTGATTCGAATATATTAACAATATAATTCAAGAGCATTCATAACATAACATTACACAACAAATGCTGCAGGACTTCTATTTCTACTCTTCTTCCTCCTCCTCCTCCCCCTCCTCCCCCCACGCACCGAGCCTGTGGAGGCGTTACCATGGAGACCACTCATTCATGCCTTCGTTCGACCACATTGACATTCGGAGGGTGTAGTGAGAAAGCGGCGCAGCCTATGACAAATCTTCAGGCATATAGCCCCGCAAAGAAGTGGGTTTATTTGTACATTTCAGAAACTTGTGCTACTTGTACATATTCAATGGTTGTGAACAATCCCTGAGGCTTGCATATTTTCTCTATTTGTCTTCTTTGAATCTGTATGGATGGTAGAGCGGGTCGTCTCATGATCGGAACGTCGGGGGTTCGAATCCCGCCTCCTGAAGGCGCATGCTGTCGTTGTGTCCTTGGGCAAGACACTTCACCCACCTTGCCTCCAGTGTCTGCGTACACTGGTGTATGAATGATAGTGTGAATGGGCCCCCTATGAGTGACCAACAGGCCCATTTGGAACCATGAGGCCGTCCTTCCGTGGACCCACCACCTGCAGAAGGAGCCATAGGGGACTGGTGCAATGTGATTTGGGCAGCTCCAACAGCTGCCCCCACGACCCGGAAACGGACAAGTGGGAGAAAATGGATGGATGGATGGATGGATGAATCTGTATGTGCCATGAAACTTCAATGTGGCTGGACATTTTGACTATTTGTTATGCTCTTGTTAAATGACATGTTTTGATAATGTGACCAGGAAACAAAATCTTTTAGCATCTATTTGAATATGTAAATCTACAATAATATTCTTTGGCATCTCATACTACATTTCAAGCATAGCTAAGGGAAACAAATGTTATGGAAAAGACGAAATTGAGTAGAGGCCGGTGTAGATTTCTCAACCACTTAAATAGCCTCAGTTTCTCCGGTGTGATTAATGGGATCTCATCTGCCGTAAGAATACTGTATATAGTAACAATACAGGGAGCTGAAGGGGAATACCTGCAATCTGCTGCCAAAACACCGTGAAGAATTCAGAGACATTAATTAGAACTAAAGCTGTCATTGAATTACAACCGGAGAAACAGATGGATTTTCTAAAAGGCGGTGAGTGTCGCATTTTAAGGATAAAAAAACCCAGCAGTGGAGTTGTCTTGGGAAGCGCTGCAGCTGACCAAACGGAAAAAAATATATATTAAGATAAACCAGTCAAATGAGGTTATGTCTACATTACATTTCCAAGAATGTTTCACCCGGGAATGCGGTCATTGTAGGGCAAATGTACACAGAGATCACGGCAGAAACGTCACACTAAGGTTACTTTCATTCAAAGAGGGGTATTTTTTCTTTCAGCTTCAGCTGCATTTTGAGCAGAGTATTGAAAGTTAAAGGATGTGCTTTCGACCACTGACACACTGGATGCAAAGGGATCACTTTTCAATAAGGGCTTCGGAGCCTTTTATTGCAAAAAATGAAAAGGTAAAATTCTAATAAATGATCCAACTAAACAAGGACAACAATAACTCCAAAAAGCACCAATTTGAATGAAGCCTAGGCGCGACTTCAACCTGGGACACCGATTTCAGCAAGTCAATGATCGCGTCTGCCAGGGTCACACCTCCACCTCAGCCCATCAGTGCAGAGCCACACCTTCGTAGCAGCCGATCATTTCGTTCACTTCCCGTTTGTGCTACGACCCGCCTCCACCCCATCGCGGCCTCGTCCATCTACAGCTCTCCCTGCTGCATCCGTCTCAGGCCTCCCATACCACCACCAGTGTCCCGGCTCCGGGGGAAGACATCTCCAACTCTAACCTGCCCATCCAGACTAAGCCTCTAGTCCAGTGCATACTATTTTATGGTACCAGTAACGTATTGGTCTGGGCTCTAAAACAGAACTAGATGTTTATGGTGAGCTTATCCAGTATATATAGTAGGCAAGTTGTTGTTCTCGTAGGAAATTGGCTTTGAGAGAACGAAGAGACACACCCAAAACAAAGCGCGTGCCTGCTCCCCACTCACCACTTTCTCTTTGGAGCGCAGCACGCCCAGTTTGCCGAAACGGACGTGGAAGGGCGAGCACTGGTAGGAGCCATCCCTCTGCCGGACGACCACCACGTCGATGCAGCCCGACAGCGTGGCCTGGTTGATGTCCTTGTACAGCTGTTTGACTGTGACCAACACATGTCCCGCCAGCTGCCCCACGTAGTTCATGGTCTCCGCCTAGACAAGAGAAGATCATTTTACAGTCAGTTAAAGATGAGCTGATGACAGAAGTTGTGGTTCAGGTCTGTATAAATCACAACTAGAAAACCTGGCTCAACTATGGCAGGTTTATACCAATGAAGTCCTTAATAGGACCCAAGTTTTAGCCAAGGAATAATCCCAGTTTTGCACCTAGTTTGACCCAGTGTTGTTCTTATTAAATCTTTTAATAGTTGATTTTGAAAGTGTGTAGGAAATACTGACACTGCCAGTGCCGTCTGTCCCAACGGAGCCACTTCACAGAGGCCTGTTGACAACTGGGGCTCAAACAATTACAAAGAGTTCCCACAGCCTCCCGCCATGAAACCAGCTGACCTCCCAATGTTGTTTACGTCTAAAGGTCTCCTGAAGGATATCCTTATCTCCTGTTTTTTATCCCAAAGCAAGAAGGACTATCAGTATCTGTATCTATGTATATTTAATCTGTGTAACTAAATTATCAATGCAAGATGATTTAGCAAACAAGGCACCCGTTCATTCGGGTCAGAGCAGGGTTTATGATGTCTGGTAAACAAACTCAGCTGTTTCCAATGTTGCTTTATGTAACCAGCCGATGGCACACCGACCTTTGTTCACAACGCAATGATGGGCTCAAGAACAACATCCCACATCTAATATTTAGGGTAAAGTTGAGAAAGTACATGTAGAATATGGAAAGCAATGCTCTGGAAAATGTTATTATATTCAAATACAACAGAGTCACCCTTCAAAATACTTGTACAATATTTGACTCGTATCAGACTCTGATTTAATACTTGATTTACGTGGATTTAATCCTAAACCAGGATTAGGCTCATTTTAGTCGGTCAAGACTTACTTCACAAGCCAAATGTTTTAAGGTGATATTTCTAAACCTTACCCCTGAATCAAATACATGTTAATGACCACCTGAAAGCCAAGTAATCTAAACAGGTAAAGCGACGATCTCTACAGAAAGTGATAACATGTGAGTGAGTCATAAAAGTTACATAAAATACGTAAGAGAAACCGCAAGAGACAACAAAATCATCATGAATCAATGAGAGTTAATGTTCATCACTGTTTTCTCCAAAGGAAACCGTAAGAGTCAAAGTTGAAGGGATGTGGTGGTACACATTTATGTTCTACTTATCAACTACTCAAACATTTAAATGTCTTCAAAGAGAAACGGTTCCTTTTCTGACAAACAGGTCTTGACCTCAAATGATCCTTTCCAATGTCCTTGTCGTCCAAGGATTGTTTACTACAATTCACGTACAATCTCTCCTCCCCTGTAAGCAACCATGAACAAAACCCGAGTTTGAAGTAACATAATGATAACTCAGACTTTTTAAAGATGGTTTGAAAATAACAATAATAATCCCTCAGTCAAGAATGTTTTGGTCTTTTTTAATTAGTTGTTTCTTTGGGGGAAAGAAGGTGTCTTGCCGAAGGACACAGCAGCAGTGTACAGGTTGAGATGTAACATCTCAACCTTTATATTATTTATTTGGTTATTTGGCCAGTGTATGTAAACACGTCACGCCAGGTTATAGCCATGAGCTCATTTCCATTCACTCGCACCCATCCTGGACCTTCAAGCTGTGAAGCACGAGCGCCAATTATGAGAATTAAGATTGTAGAAAACTCTTGAAGTCCATGTGGGAGATTTTTTTTTAGATGCGTTTTCCTGCATTCTGGTGCATTTTAAGTAAACGATAATAACTATTTTGGCCATTATGCTGCTGTAAAAAGAATAATTTCTGGTTAATTTACATAGGGTACAGCTTTTTTTCTTTAATAATGTAAAGGCTCTTCATTATTCCCTGGACTCTTCTCTCAGCTCCGCCCCTGCAGCTCTCAGATACAGACTCTGAACCTCAGCCTGATGCTGCAGAGAGAAAACACTGACCATGAGGAGCTCTCACCTCGTGTAGGGCAAGAGAGAGGGCGGGGAGAGAACTAAAGTTTAGAACGGGGTCCTGAATTTAATGAAACTGCGATCCAAATAAAGTAGAATAATTATCAAGCAAATGTCTGGAACATAATTTACCGTAATAATAATGTGTGTGCTTTGAAAACAATGAAACAATTCATTATAGTTTTTTTTTAACTCTAAAATTACATTTTGGGTTTCTAAATAACAGAAGACATACACAATGTGCCAATGCAGTGCTGTGTTTCACCTCTTTGCTCAGCTCCACAATGAGCCCGGTTTAGTCCAATTTGAATCCTGGTTTAGTCCTGGTTTGGTCCTGGTTTAGTCCTGCTCGCTGCCGTGCTGTTTGCGCGTAACTATCGCGCGTGCATATTTAATTAGATGACTCGCGTCTTCTCGGTTTTAAATCTTTAGCGAGCCGTATTTCTATCATTCTGCAGCCGATAAACTTCTGAAAGTTTAAAACGAGCTGAGAGGCTGCAGTTTCTCTTTCTGTTCAGCCGGGTTAGTGTAGTGTGAGGGGGAGGGGGAGGGAGCGAGGGGGAGACAGCGCAGACGCAGCTGCAGGACTGTCACGTCGGGTCTAAAGTTTGGATCCAAGTTTCGGGTTCGGACGGGTTGGCGCGTGGGTCCGGAACCAGACTGACGTCCGCCATTTCGTGACCTCTGGTTTAATTCATTATAGTGACAGCTGCATTAGCAGAAAAGAGGTTTACTTTGCAAATTAGCCATGTCGTCTTTTAGTTTATAAGCGAAAACAAAACTACGCGAAGCTGCCTTCACTGTTTGTAATAATAATAATAATAGGCTACTTAAACAGTGAGACATTGTCCACTGCTCCTCATTTGTCCTGTTAAACCTGCGCCTCTGCTGCAGATGTTGGTGATGAGTGCGAGACAAAGAGAGGGGAGATCGAGACTGTGGCGGATAAAAATAGACTATTGCGGGCCCCACAGACTAAAGTATGTGGGAAACCCTGGATTTAGTAATATGTAGTAATAGAAGAGAACTAAAATTGATGGGGTAATATTGGGCATAACTTTCCCTAATCCTGTAGTTTAGACCTCTACAAAAAATATTTCAATTGTTCTCATGGCCAATGTGCATGGACGTTATTAAAAAGGGCAATGTGAGGTGAATCTAGATTTTACAAAGGAATAGAACAGCAAACCTAATCACAAGCACACACACAAAAGATAAACAGTTGGGTATCATAAATTATTGCAAAATCGTTACACCCAAATTGTTGCGTTTCACTTTGAATCAGTATCGTTTCGACACCAGGGACCATGATGGCCGTCGCACTGACAGCTTGTTCTGGTCATCTTCTGGCCGGTATCTTCTCAGCCATATGTCCCCTGCCGACCTCTGTCTCTTCATTTTTAAAAACACTATTCATACAATATATACTACACTCACACACTCCTGTCATTCTCCCACTGTGTTTTGCTGGAGTACTAGTGCTACCGATCCAATCCATACCCGGCTGAATCACAGTATGTCCCTCACGTGGGGCCATCTGCAGTCATGCCAGTTTACTGTTGTGCAACTCAGTCATAAAATTAGCCATACGTTTCATTTACAAACAGGATATACTGTAACGCAACTATGTATTCTTCCCTGTTCTTGAGGGCTCGAACAACAGGAATGCTCACGTGTTTGACTGATATGGGGGAAACTCACTCGGTTGGAGAGCTACAGAGTGTCCTTGATAAGCGCTTGGGGGAGGAAAGCCTGCACAGTGGCGTCACTTGGTCACATGGACATTATTCATGTTTGTTTGGCTAATGACAGGGAGGGCCATTTCCACGTGCTGCTGCAATTAACAATAGTCAACTACTGGGTGCATTGGCCGAGAGTGAGCTTGTGGTGTATTTAAACATCCTGGTCATACGTCACTGCATTGTACTTGCAAATGGCCTGCAATCAACTACACAGAGGGTAATGTGAGATTGGGCACTTGCTTGTGGGATGCCATTTTAATAATACCATGAGTGTTGTTCACTATTGATTCGTTTCTAGTTATGCTGATAAATATGAACTGCAAGATATATAGTAAAAAAATAAAATTGCCGCGGACTCAACAAACACAGCTGATCTGGGCTAAGGCAAGGCATAAAAGTTATGGTACAATAGCAATGGTTGATTACATTTTTGTCTACTCGTAAACGCGCTGTAATGAAAGAGGGAGCGACTAAAACTAGTGCACGAAAGTCCCCCTGAATTCACTACGTTCAAATCTGCCGATATCCGATATTTGCCTCGCTGCTGTGGCCGATATCCGATATTTGCCGATATTTGTTTTGACGTTAAAAATCCAATAGAAAGGCTCACTCAAATATTATAAAGTTTGCAAATTATCCTTCCATTATGTGAATGTCTTATGCTTATGTCTGGGACACGCCGTCACTCAGGCAATGTTGGAGTGGTTAAAAATTTACTCAGATCTACTTTTTATTAAACTTTCACCCATCTCCTCTATTAATGGGAAACAGTGACACAGGGAATATGCTAGGCTACTACTTAAAAAAATAAAAATAAACATGTAGCCTACCATGTTGTTTAAGTAACATGTTTTTAAACAAATCTGATGGATTTCTCTGAGGACAGCTCTGTATGAAGCTTTGGAATTGCAAAAAATAGTATCTTGTCACTTTAATAGCACCTCATATTGAACCTATGAAGCTAGAATGTGAAGGTTTAGAGTTGGTTTAGAGCAGGCAAAAGGATTTTCAGTGGTGTTCAAGTGTCCGCTGCACTTTGTTTAAACTTAGTAAAAACATACTTTCTTTTGGAGACGTGTGTATTTATGCAGGAGTTTATTTATTTTTAGGAGCCACTGTTTGTTTCAGATAATTTGAAACAGGCCAGGTCAGCCCGTCTACACTGCTGCTGCATTGAAGTGCGTACATCACGGCACAGTAAATAATTCAAAGGAAAACAATATATATCGGACAATATTTTCCCATATCGGACCGATACCAATATGTGAAAAAATTATAAATATCGGCCGATAATATCGACCTATTATATACATATTAGGAATGAAAGTTGTCTCTTGTTGTACTCTAAGAAATTCCCACAATTAATCTCAATCATCTGTTTGATGTTGGCCTACATTAAGCTGCAGTCTGTCTCCAACAGGAGCAAAGGAGAGGTAAGACCTGCATACGTTAGCAAAACAAATTCCTGCTCACTATACAACACATCAAGGCAGTTCTGAGGCCCACATTTTCCATCTACAAGTCAATGAACTTATAAACCAAAAGTATTTCAACGTTATCCACAGCAGACCTTCTTTAACGACAAGACAATCTCTGAGCTGGATGACCGAGCACAGACCAAACACTGGTCACATTCCACTCTGTCAAGTCTCAGGTTACTGCGAGCAACACAAAGACCTAGAATATGTAAAGTAAACCCCAACAACAACAACACATACATACTATTCTCCCGTAACTTAGTCTCGTCAATTAATCCAAGACCCCTTTCCTTTTCTAAAACTTGGGTTGTCCCACAGCAAGGCAGAAGCTTAAAAAATGCCGTGCTAATGTTAACATTATATAGTTTGTAATAGAATCAGTGTATTATCTAGTGAGTTGTCATTCAAAGGTGTCAACAGTAGGAAAGGAGGCCTTGCACAACCTGCTGATAAGGACACAGTACAAAGTTGCTTTCATAACAACAAGAACTTCAATATGTTTTTCTCACTATTCTACCAGTTTTTATTTACATGACATTGCACAATATTGGTTCCCACTTTTAATTTGTAGGATACAAATGATAAACTTAATGAAAGCTATGGTACTTCTTTTATGATCTGAATAACATCAACTTTGATCAAATAAAAACTACAATTCTATGGCCGAGTGAAGTAATATAAATAAGTAAAAAGCATAATTTGAATAAAAAACATGCCCATGAAATCTGACACCACGTTTGGGTATGCCCAAAGCTTACTATTTCAATAACTGACAATATTTTTTTTTAATTTAATTTATTTTATAACATCTATTCTGGCAAACAGAGTCCAAAATAAAGTACCGTGTAATGTTTTTTTCCCAGTGATATTGTACATTTAGCGAGTAAAAAGCCCGTGTTGTTATGCTTGAACGTGAGGAGCTTACAGCAGAAATGAATGATGAGCAGCTAGCCGGTTAGCTAACTATTTCCTAAATAAACACACACGCTCACAAGGACGATCATGATAAGTCCTTTCTGAACATTTCACGTGCTATTTCACTATAAAATAAAGGGTTTCTCCCCCATCCATCCCGTCGCGAAACACATCACTGCTGCTAACTGGAGCTAGCCACCTTGCATGCTAGCTAACATTAGCCTCTAGTAAACATCATCACCAGAAGCGCTCGCAGCCGCGTATTCAAGCCGTTTTCAAGCGTCAATTGAGGGCTCTTTTACCTCGGTCGTTCTCCCGCTGGGTCGTGTCAAAAGACGGGTGTTATTCGTCTTCAGAGGGTCCCCATGGCCGTGTCCGTGAAACTCCTCAAAACCCTCTCTTGACGCGTCGGCGACTAGACCACCGAGGCTGCACTGGTTGGCTGGAGCCCGGCTGTGGTGGTAGTGGTGGAAAGTCTGAGCTGGAGATGGTCAAAGGCGGGATACAGAGCCCCATAGCGGCCGAGGAGGCGCACAGCTGCGGTCCGCAGGGGTGGAAAAAAATGTGAATGAACCTGGATAACCCTTGCATTGCACACAGGAACAACAGTCACGGCTGTGTTCTTGGCTGGCCCGTGTCTAAAGTTGAATTATTAATTAGGAAATGAGTGCGGACGTTCTGCTGTGATCATAGGAGGACTTTATGATTGTTGGAACTGCCTAGTTTGGTCAGTAAATTGGTTCAATTTAGTTAACTATCCATTACAAAAGAAGTATTTACACTGTCGCTTATGTCAGATAGACAAAGAGTTTAATTTATTAAGAGTTTTTCTCCACCAAGAAGAACAAAACTCTAAGCCAGTGGTTCTCAAACAGTGGCACGCATACCACTTACATGACTTATGCCCGATGTAGACATAATTTAGGCCTCTTTTTTTGCCATTTTTAGACCTGGTTTAGTCCTGATTCGATGTTGCCTTGGTTTGGATGTATTTGAAAGGTCAAATATTGTTTTTGTTGGTACTTGGTTTAAAAGGTTTGAGAACCACTGACCTCTGCTATTCAAAACTTGCTGAGATATAATAATGTCTAATGTTTTAAATGCACTTGCAAAACAACATACTTATCCCTCATCACATTAGCAGTCATACATTTAACCAGTTTAACTGCACATCTGTTACTGTCTTATCTGTTCTTGAGTTGAGGCACCAGAAATTAGGCTGTTTCAGCTCTGGTGTGTCCTCACTCTACTTGACATGCTGTCATGCATTTCCTGCTCCACCTCATCTGCCAACTCAACTCACACTGCAGACGAGGCACACAAATGAAAAACAGAACTCCCACTCACTCTACTACGCACTACAGAGAACCTGTTTGACATTCCTTATTTCCAGATTTCAGACATGGCACCTGAATGTAGTAATTACCCAAACATGTTCCTTTATTATACACAACATAGACGCCTATGTTTTAGCTGTGCAATGTAGTGTTTTCGTATAGTAAAAATAGTTTACAGTGGTCTATGGTGTATGGGGTTTATTGGAGTCGGCCGTTGTTACTGCAGCGATGGTGATGGAGGCAAACTTGCCAGCTTCAAACTTGAGTTTGTAGCACTCTATCGTTCTTCGTCCAGCTCACCCCACACATTGCCAGTCAGGTTCAAGGACTGTGTAAATCAAAGAGTAGTTTTTGCATACTGAGATATGTTCTTCCCTTAGCTTAGACGAGTTGATGCGTAACTGTCTTGTCTTTATGCGTGCGCTCAGTCAGTCCGCAGAAAAACTGTTCGAAGTGCGTTTTACACTCAGTTTTACACTGGAGCTGTCGCTGAAGGATTGAAAGAGACTGTACGTGGATGCTCCCCGCCCACAGCGCTGCAGAGCCATGCGCTCCCTTGCTCAAAACATTGTCCAAAACAAGTCTTTCTCCAGGAAGCAGGGTGTGCATGTGGGGGTGTGCAGGTGCTCACTCAACAGTGCCAGACTTCAGACATCATCTGATTGGATCAGTGTGTGTGGGGTTGTGGAGAGCAGACTGGGCTTTATTCATTTCATTTTTCACTTTGGCTTCTGTCCCACAGCCTCATTTAGCAACAACCTGTGAATTACACGTACAATCCTATAGGCCTATTGCTTCTTATTTAAATAACATTTACTACACAGTTTAGGTTTATAATAAAACTTTACAGTCTTGGACTGAACAATATTCTGAAGGCTTAATCTGGGGTATTTTTCATTATTTCATACCTAGCCTTATTTTTTGAGGTATCAGAAATGACTTCTGATAAATATTTCTAGCTAATATATCAACAAAATAAAACCATAAATTAAAATCTAGTTTTATCCATTATTTTGGTTTTGGAAATTCTGGCATTTTTTTTTAAATAAAAATATAAAATTATAAAAATCCAATACAAAAGTTTCAAATTAATATAACTTAATTTATGTTTTCCCCATTCATCTGTAGTGCTTCACCTTAAAGTCTCAATTAAATAAATAAATACAAATAAATCCAGTCTAGAATTGCAAATAGCCCCAAATACCACCTAAAAAAAAGCTCAAGTATCACCCTGATATTTTCCACAGTTTGAGAAACACTGATTTAGAAGTTCAGAAAACGTGTTGTTATTTTAAAATCACAAGCCCTTTGCTTTAAATGTTGTATTTTTTGTCAATTGAGGAGAAGAGACACGCACATCCGTCGTACTAAACCAGTGTGCTGGATCCAAAAAGTACAATGGAAAGTGGAAAAAAAATTCCTATTTTTTGTCAAGAAATTGTTAAGTCCACCGGTCACACTTGGTGCCGTTCGACCCGTGACATTGACGTTGATTCAGCGGTTCCCTGGCTGTCCTCTGTGTCGCCTCTGCTGCCCTGTTGCCGCCCCCTCCTCTAGTGATGGGTCGAGAACGAGTCGGGCTCAACCTTCCTAAAAGCCGATCGGTCTAGATCCGCCTTACCCAGCAGAGGGCGCACTATCACGGTGGATTCGCTTCACGGTAGATCTGTCTCGGCTCCGAGTCTGCAGCTTTCCCCTACTCGAGTGGATCTAGACCGATCAGCTTTTAGGAAGGTTGATGTTGATTGATATGTTGATCTACTTCACCACGTGAGGAGTTAGTTGGCCGAGTTGTTTCAATTTTTTCTAAACCAAATTCTTAAAAACACATTTGGAAAGAGTAGATGCTTCTGTTGATTGATAAAAATAACATAACTTCGAACAGCATGTATACAAATTACTTGTTATTGTTGTTCCTAAACGACCCTAATCTTAACCTAACAACCCTAACCTAGCCTGGTCTTACAGTACAGAGGTTCTGGAACGTCACAATTGGGCTCCCAGCAAATCCGGTGCAAATGCGTAATGTCACCGACAACACCCGCCTCCCCCGCTCGCTGAATGGTAGGTTGGAATTCAACCGATGAAACGGAGCCACTGAGATCAGACCCAGACGTACATGTAGGGAAAAGATCATTGACCAGAGTTTACGGATGGCAAAGGCCAGGCTAAACCTAACCTAACTGTTAAAGGATAACATTAAATCGCTATTTATCATACTGGGTCAAGCTGTACAGTCGTACTATCTCTGTAGCCTTGACTGTGGCGCTCAGGCGCCCACTCTCTGAATGTTTTGCTTGCGTAAAATCTTTACACCGGGCCTCCAGCTTTCTATTGTTGCTTATCCAGCAGAGGGCGCACTATCACGGTGGATTCGCTCCACGGTGGATCTGTCTCGGGTCTGCAGCTTTCCCCTACTCCGCGGGGCGTCGATATGTCGTAATGTCGGCCTTTTCCACTCGTATGAGTGCGTTTCAAAGGCAACGAAAGCAGTAGTACAGGAGTTCTGCTAAAGTTTCAACTTCAGTGATGTCACAATCCATTACAAAAGAAGTATTTACACTGTAGGCTATTTCTGATAGTCATAGTTTAATTTATTTTGGGTTTTCTCCACAAAGAAGTAAAGCATACAACAATCCTCTAAGCCCGTGGTTCTCAAACAGTGTCACACATACCACTTGGGGGCCTCTTGAGGTTTTTAAGACTCGGGGTGATACTTTATTCATTTCATTTATGCTTAAGTAATGCATTTAAGTTTTCTTGTTCATTAATGATTTATACCCAATGTAGACCAAATGTAGGCCTATTTTATACCTTTTTTAGACCTGGTTTAGTCCTGATTTGATGTTGACCTGGGCTTGTAAGGTCAAATATTGTATAAGTCGGTACTTGGTTTAAAAAGTTTGAGAACCACTGACCTCTGCTATTCAAAACTTGCTGGGATACAATCATGTATAATGTTTTAAATGCACAAGCAGACAACATACTTATCCCTCATCACATTAGCAGGCATAAATGTAACCAGTTTAACTGCTCCTCCGATATTATCTTATCTGTTCTTGAGTTGAGGCACCAGAAATTAGGCTGTTTCAGCTCCGGTGTGTCCTCACTCTACTTGACATGCTGTCATGCATTTCCTGCTCCACCTCATCTGCCAACTCAACTCACACTGCAGACGAGACACACAAATGAAGAACAGAACTCCCACTCACTCTACAGCACTACCTGTTTGACATTCCTTATTTCCAGATTTCAGACATGGCACCTGAATGTAGTAGTTACCCAAACATGTTCCTTTATTATACACAACATAGACGTCTATGTTTTAGCTGTGCGATGTAGTGTTTTCGTATAATAAAAATAGTTTACAGTGGTCTTGCATAAACTTGGATAGTTTGCAGACTGGGGAGTAGTACAGAACAGCACTTCATCACATACTGTATGACAAGCTATGACCAAAGCCTTTAGCCCAGCACATGAAAGAATGAAGAGAAAGCAGTGTGTACTGTATGTATTGAGTGTTTATTCACTGCTTTGTAGCACCGGCATGTGCCGGGGTAAATGCTTTGGAAAAGCTCAGTCTCTCGTTCCCTCTTTATCACAGATACAATAATCTTTAGTCTTTCTTGCTCTCCTCCTCTTCGGGGTTGTACACACTGACAGTAAACTCGCCGGCCTCTGTGCCATACTTATTCTTGACAACCAGAGCGTATTTTCCGGAGTCGGCCGTTGTTACTGCAGCGATGGTGATGGAGGCAAACTTGCCAGCTTCAAACTTGAGTTTGTAGCGCTCATCCGACACCAGCACTTTATCGTTCTTCGTCCAGCTCACCTCAGGAGCTGGCTCACCCCACACGTTGCCAGTCAGGTTCAAGGACTGTGTAAATCAAAGAGTAGTTATGTTTATTTAAAGCATATCCACTATGAAAACTATGTGATAACAGTTACCTTGCCCTCTTGAATAGCAACGACATCTGGCAAACCTCCAACAACACGAGCACGATCTAAACAGAGAGATTAATGTTTGTGTAATTGTTCTCAAAAGCACTATGTGATTTCCCATTGGACATCTCCAGGGACACACAAAAGAATAAACAGTCACTTACTTCTCTCTGCAATAGCTGCAGCTCTATGGAAGGAAACAGAGACATTGTGTAAGCATCACCGCAGAATCTAATCTGCGTTAACAATGTCAGGAAATGGAATTCAGGTCTTTTATTAAGTTTGTGATGAATATTTACTTTCTGTACAAACATCCTCTTTATATGAAAATATCTTAGTACATAACAAACAAATCTAGACACTTACTTCAGCCTTTGGAACTCCTCAAACGCCTCTTCCCAGGCTAAAAGAAAGTACCAAAATAAAAATAAACACATTTTATGGGTAAGTGGACGGAGCATGAACATTATCAGGGTCATCTGCAATTTTAGACTTTCGCACTGCCTATGGGGATTTTTAACCAGGGCATTGGAACACAGTACATTCTTTAAATTTAAAAAGAAAATCCCAAGTGTTTTTTTTCTATTTATTGCATCAAAAACTAAACTGAGATGAAAGACCACAGAGATGTGCAAAAAAACGTGGCCTTTGCGTTATGTATGATGCATCAGCTTATATTGCGAAACCATAATTTGATGATATATAGTGCAGCCCACCATTTTTATTAGGGATCATTATATTTATGTTAATGTAATTCATTTAGGCAGGTTTTTTTTTCTGGTTGACACACGGTTTACACCCAGTTTAGATAATAGTTTTGTCAAATTTTAGTCCTGATTTCCAGTGAATCTATGCCCATTGAAACTCATACTTAATGAGGTGGCAGTTAGAATGAAAACTGTGAGAGCCACTGCACCATCGCATCAAAATATTCAAACGTGAACGCTCAATTGAGATGCAATTCAAAATTTCAATTGATTTAACGTCATGCCAACTGAGAATTTAATGCAGTAATAACTTCACGTTTCCATCTCCATTAAAGTTCCATCTCTCGACTTGACTGGCAGTGACAGCAGTGAGTGAAGCGGTGTGGCCTTAATGAACGCGTCTCTATGCGTGCGCCGACCTTTGCCGCTCAGCTCGAACACTCTCTTGACGCCGTCTTTGCCGTCGAAAATGTCCATGGTGTATTTGCCCTTGTCCTTCTCGGTCGGCTCATTGATCTGAAGCCAGAGCTGCTCTCCGGTCACTCCAGACTTAACTCTCTCTGAGGCAGCGATCTTACCGTCTCTGAAGCACAAGGACAAAAGAGGGATAACAAAGAGGACACGCAGTTGTTTTGAGAGAAATAAGTCAACAAGGTAAAAGATGTATGGTAATTGTGTGTGTGGAAATGTTCATACTGTACTCCTACTTATACTTCATTGGAAAAACTCACTTGTACAGCCATCCGACACGCAGGTCCTCATTGTAATGTATGATGTTAGAGTAAAGGATAAGGCCTTTTTCGGTGCTCCTGACCTGGATTTCAGTGGAGGAATTGGCTATAAGCAAAACATACACAACACAAAATTTGAACCGGAACCTTAGAGCCACACATGATCAAAAGAAGAAATTAAAAATGACTCACCGATAACTTTGAATAGCTCGTTCAAAACTGCTTGGTAGCCTGCAATTAGTGACACAAATAAATGTACAATTCAGAACATTTGCTGCCAGAAAGGAGGCCTAGAGGAAGACCAACAGAGGATTTACAGAGTTGGTAATACAAGCCTTGGAGTTAGTTGTGGAGAGGGTGCAGAGGATTCACAGTTGTAGAAAACACAGCTGAAACACAATGAGCTTTACCTGCATCTGTGAGATTAAAGACGCTCTTATCTTGGCCTCTTTCATCCCTCAGGAAGACCTCGTAAATGCCGGCGTCCTTCTTGCTGATCTAAAATGTGCAATACCAGCAAATTTAGTGTCAGTGGCACACATGGATTCCCTTTACGTCAACTAGCGAAAAATGCACTTTAAATGTATATACACTAGACAGAAATAAAAGGACAGACACGAGCGACGCCAAGACACATATGCGGAAAAGGGATGCTTTCCCACGCCTGGGATGCTGCAGGCATTTGAATGAAACACATAAATGTGACACAGAAGAGACAGATGGACAAATTATGAAAGGCAACTTATGGAAGCATAGTTTATGTCCAGACTTTGGGTCTTGATCCACTGGGGACTTCCTTGGCAGCAGCAGGCTTTGGGCGTGGCATTTCGTTCTCTTTTTTTTCTTGCTTATTAACCCGCTGTGAATTAGACAGATGACATTAGTGGCGATGAGCATGCATTTGTGCCAACACCCACTGCTCAAAGTATGTACAGGTGCAGCTGAATATTGTGGACATTTGATTCTTAATTTGTCATTCAAATAAATATAAATAGGGATATTTCAGTATTTTTGACATGGGTCCTCATTTCCTAGTTATCCAGAGTGTTGTTGATTTCTGGAGTTTTCTTCTTTTTTTTTTTTTTTTTTTATTCATGAAGATTTGAAGAGTTTTGTGGTGCTAGGCTAGTGCGAGGCTAGTGCATGTCTATGGTAACTAGTAGCCTGCATTAAAAACAGTCTGACCCAAGCACTGTGCACCTGAGGCAAATCACTTATAACACCAGACTACCAATATTAATGTCTGTGTTGACTGGATAAAAAAAAAAAGAAAAAACATTTATTTAAAAGAGCTTATATTTGAGCAGCATCAGCTTCCTGGTTTTAAGCTACGCAGCGGCGCAGTGATCTGCCGGATCTACAGTAGTTTGTTTACCTGCGGCCGGCATTACTACATGTGGAATTCACAAAGGAGCTTTCTACAAATCAGATATGGCAACGTTTGGAGGACTACACGATTATTTTTGAAGAAGTTTTTAATGCAGGCTAATAGTTACCTTAGACATGCGCTAGCCTAGCACCACTAAACTCTTCAAATATAAGGACTGCATGAATTAAAATCTCCAGAAATCAACAACACTCTGGATAACCAGGAAATGAGGCCCTATGTAAAAAATCCTGAAATATCCCTTTAAAATACAGAGTAAAAGTAATCAAACGTTTATAGTCTAATTTTGATGATCAAGCTAAAATAGTGTAAATTAAGACACGGAATAAACTGTTAGCCAATTTACTCAAAAATGATAATATTGCAAAACTTATAACGCATGGTTTAACTTTACATTTATATCTAAACTGTTGAAAATGTCCACAATATACTTATTCATCCACATAAACCTGCACATACTTTAAATTACGTAATTTGGTGAATTAGGCCAGATTGTTTTGTATGATTTCAGATTTCCTGTGGCAGAGAGGTGTTGGCAGGTAGCGTCTCGTGAGGATGATGAAAGCACAGCTGCATGAGAAGCGCTGCCTTGAGCCTCGTCTATGGCTCCTCACAACAACAGCTCCCACCGAAAGCCGCCTGGACAGCGAGGGCCGCCTGACCTTTGCAATATTAAAGGTGAGCTCTGCGTCCTTCGTCTTAATCTGTGAAGCTGCCTCGTCATCCTCAGCAATCTCAATGCTGTCCTTGGACCAGATGATCTCCGTCTGGGGCTTAGTGTTTCCAATCTATGAACAAGAGGAAAGATTTTATTCCTATAGGGCTGCAGGATATGAGAAAAAAAGTTTTGTAAATTGTTTGTGTTTGCGTTAGGAAAATGTATTGTACATATCATTGAGATTGGAGAACTCTGTAATGTCACGATATAGTATAGTGGCTTTTTATGCTATGGATATCGCATTACCAAATATTGCAATAACAGTAATTTCGCGATGTATTGTCTAGCCCTAATTTCTAATTCTAATTTCTTCTTCTTTCTTTGTGGCTTTACCTTGCATTTCAGAAGCACGTTGCACTCGGGAGTAACAGTGAATCCAAGGTACTCCACAAAGTGAGGACCTGTGGATATTAACAACATTACAACCTTACTTAGCAAATACAACCGCCCACCAAGTTATTTACAAAGACATTTTCTTGACATAATAGTATATTTAGTATATTCTGTCAATATACAGAATAGTATATTAATGTCAGTATTTTGAATCAAACCATGAAACGTCCAACAAAATGATTATAACTTATTATCACTCAGTTACTATATTTCAAGTTGTATTTTTTGGGTTCTGTTTACTTTATTATTATTTTCTTTCTAATATGTCATTTTGTCCCTCCTCACACAGCCCTCAGATAATCAGTCAATTGGTTTGTGACTCCATGCTGCCTCAGGGAAGACACTGTGGTGGCTGCCAGGAAGCTGAACTCTCTCCCTTCTCTGCCCCCCACCCACCACCCCAACCTCCTCCGCTTCCAAGTGCTCCCCCCAGCTTGTTCAAATAGGCCTATGTTTTAGATATCATTCTTTATATAGTTTTTCCTCTATTGTCTTAACCTCCACTTTAACGGGGCGCATTTTCTCCAGCTCGGCTTTACCCAAATCTAAACGCTTCTTACAGGCAGAACAATGTGTCTTACCTTGTTTCCTAACCCATTCTGCGTGCTCGAACTCTGATTTCTTCTGTAGCTCCCTGAACTCTGCAAAACAAAAGCAAATAAAAACAACCGTTCAGCATGACTCACAGTTACAATGGAAACGTCCTTGCGGCTCTGACTTCTGTCCGCGATTTTCTATGTGAGTTTTGTTTTAGAAAATACTGTTGAATGGGCCTCAGTGAATGGTTGTGGGAGCGAACGACCATCTGTCAGTGTAGTACAGAATGACTCACAATCGGACGAGCTGGAAATGGAATGAATGAAAAGGCACAACTAAACAGTCGATATTAAGGTGGACCTCTACTGCCCCTCAATGGACAAAGATACAAACTGCAAGTGCTAAAGAAATCTGGTTGAAACGTATTTCTTGTAATACAGCATAAGCACAACATGTGTCAGTTCAGAACTATTACCATTGACGCTGCAATTACTTCAACTAACAGTAAATGCAACTTCTAATGCAATGACGTTTCTTAATTTCAGCGACAGCGCTCTTGTGTTACACCCAAGAAATATCGCAGGTTTGATTTCCAGATTGTGTATGGCAGTCCTGACCTGAAACGTAAAACGACTCTTACGTTGAGCGTGCACTGTAGTAATGTTTTACCATCTCCAATCAGCACCAGGCTGGTTGTGCCTTTAGCTTTGCCGTCGACCAGTTTAAAGGTGAACGTTCCCTCATCCGTCACCTCCAGAGAGTCCATGAACATTTCAATGAGGCCAGAAGACTTGTTGAAGTTCATTGTATATTTCTGCAAGTTTACAGAGAGACACAGATATGGGATCACATTAAAATGGACAGTAGGGCTTAGTACAGGGGTCTCCAACCTTTTTTTTTACACCGTGAGCTACTTTTACAAACCCTATCCACCAGAGAGCGACTTATGCTTCGAGGACACTTGAGTAACTATGAGACTAAGGAGTTCCCCCTGGAGAGTTTGTAGCCACAGAATAAAAGAAAATGACTTACATTTTGTCCCTACCCTTTACTTTATTTGCCTAATTGGTGCAGATTCTGTTCAACATCTAAAATGTGACTTATCTAGCACGTGTAGAAATGTGG
Organism: Proterorhinus semilunaris; assembly: GCA_021464625.1. Classification (NCBI taxonomy): domain Eukaryota; kingdom Metazoa; phylum Chordata; class Actinopteri; order Gobiiformes; family Gobiidae; genus Proterorhinus; species Proterorhinus semilunaris. The sequence continues at coordinate 23,825,475 of CM038358.1, read as the reverse complement.
CGAGCTACCAGAAAAGGGCTGGAGAGCTAATGGTAGCCCCCGAGCGACTGGTAGGAGATCCCTGGCTTAGTCATTCTAGCTCTATAATAGTGGTTGCTGCCATTTCTTGGTGATATGCTGTCATTATCCAAAACTATACAAGAGGATAACAAAGCTCCACAATTCCAAATGAGTTATCCAACATCCGACATACGTTTTGTTTCCCAATTCCAGAAAAATGGTGACTCATCTTCCATACAGTACCTAGCGCTAAATGAAAGGGCACAGATGAGCTCTGGTTTCCGTTTTGTCAGGGCTGGTACCTTTCCCTGAGTGATGATGGCATCGTTGAAGGCGTACTCCACGTCACAGGCCGAGGTGCACTTCTCCACCTGGCACCAGAAACGCACGCGGCCCTTCTCCAGCAGCTCCATCGACATCTCGTTCTTGAAGGGAATAACTGGCAGGAGGAAAGGCAAAAAAACGTCTCTCATACCTGCACTCAATCGGGCTTATTTGGTATGTACATGGCAACAGAAATAGAATTTACCGGGGAACTTGTGCTCGTGGCTCAAATCCAGAAGGCGCTTGAGACCTGTAAACACACAAAAATATTTACTCTGCAAGTCGAAATTTTCTCATTTGCTAAACTCCGTGTGACCGTGAGAACTCTGTCCCAAACAAAACCACTTTCCTGTACAGTACGCATGTCTGACACCGTGTTCGGCTGTGATCTCTGCACAGACGGCGACAGCCCTGACCCAACCTGTCGTGTGTCGCCGTGAAGCAGCTGTTAAATGAAAATAACAGACAGTCGGGCTCGTTGCCCCGGGGCCGCCTGCCGCTCCATTCGCGCCTCTGTCACCCAAACCAAATATAAACGCACAGGATCTGGTGTCAGCAACTCAGACGTCATTTAGGCCAGTGTTTCTAAAACTTGGTACGGCTGCAGATCTTCCTTTAGTTTAGAGGAATTTATTGTTTTGTCCTCCTTTGGGTTTAGACATACTTAAGGCATGGTTTTAGTCCCATCAGGTCTAGTTTTAGATCTGATACAGTCCTGTCTTAGACTTGGTTTAGACTTGGTGGTGCTCGGAAAGTCAGATTCTCTCTTGGAAAGTCCTTGGTGTGAAAACTTTGAGAAACACTCAAAGAGACTGATGATGCATTCAATCAGTCCTTGGAAATAAGAAAGCAAGATGCTAATCCGCGGCTGTCAGTCAAACCTGCTGCTCATGGACATGGTAGATGTTTGTTTTTTGTTTTATTTACCTTATATGTGAGTTCTTTGCTCAAAACATAGCAATTAAGATTTTGCTGTGAGCTGTCATACCTTGTTGGTTATTCACTAAGATTCTTGCTGTAGTGTAGACAGTATAGCGAAAGTAACAAGATCTAAATCCACCAGCGTTTAGAACATTTTAAACCACAAATCTGACTAGTTTCTATTATACAACAGCAATGATAATAATTCATTGGTTTAATATAGTGATTTTTGACACTCAAAGATGCTTCATATTGTATTAAACTTAAGGATATAAAACGCCCACTCTACCACCTTGAGCCACTGCATTCAAATGGCAATTATTACTATTATAGACAAAAAACTGCGTGTTTCCTCATGGCGATACTTAATCTTAATTAAAAGCACACGCAAATCCCTTACACTGATTGAAGCCTCCGTTCCAAACGAGTCGAAAAACGGATACAAACTTCTCATCTCGAAAAGGATGAGCCGCCGACGAGCCCATGAATGACATGAAATGCGGCGTGACTCACCCTCCTCTGTCAGGGTGTAGCTGGAGGAGATGCCCTCTGTGTTAGTGACCGCACAGGAGTAAGTGCCCAGATCCTCCAGAGAGGGGGAGTTGAAGATGGCTCTGGTTCTGAAAAGGGAAGCACAGAATACGGAATAAATGAGCAAGAGAGAAGTTCAGACATTTCAATCTGTTGCCTAGATATGTGGACAGAAGTGGCTTATCTTCTTAAATAAATAAATATATAACACGGTAATAAATTCAGCATGGGAAACAAAATAATATATTGTTATTTAAGTTTATGAGCAGGGGTGGGAGTCAATAAGCTTGTCTTCTTCCCACTCCTTTTCGAGCTAAAATGTTAATTATTTTTTAAATTTTGTTTTTTCTCTCTTATTATGTATATATATTTTCTGTTCTTCTTTCTTGGCTTTTGTGCCTTGTGTGTGTGTATAAACTCATCTTTTATACGTAATACGTTGTGAATAACCCACCCATTTGTATCAGCATGACCATATAAACCTCTTGGCCTTGTTTATAATGGGGGAAATGCTACCAATAACCACAGAATACACAGCAACGTGCAGGGCTGTTTCTAGTTTGAGGGGACGCTGCGCAAAATGCTTGGACGTCTCGATTCGACAAACGACAGTGGAGTGATTCCAAGAAGATGATCAAAGGTCGTTTAAACTTCAGTGGCAAAAAGATTGCAATTGCTTATGATCAAACTGATGTACGTAGGCTCTGTGTATGTGCATAATCTGTTTATGGCCAATGATGAGTAATTCACCATTGCCAGTAATTGAAAGCAGTGCGCACTCTTCTCTAATTGCTTTCGGAAGAAAAATATAAACAATCCCACGTTATGTTCCTTTCTTATTTCCAATTAAGTGCAACTGTCAACCTCCTACAATTTGTACAAAATAAGTTCCTTATAGAAAGTCATATCCATAAATAAATAACACCACTATAGATTCGTACTGTGCAAACATCCAGCCGCCTTACAAAACAAATCTGACAAAACCTTTTAAGAAATATTAAAAGTATTTCGCTTTGGATTCACTCATAAATTAGGCGTTATTGGCTTCCACTGTCGGATACTCACTTGCCCTTTTCACTGACGATGGTGAGGCGGGACGTGTCTGTCATGGCTTCGTAGTTTTTGGCCCAAATGAACTCAGAGCCCTTGTTCATTTCGGAGCACTCAAAGATCATAGAGATGATGCCGTCATCGTCCACGTCCACAATGATCTCCTTGGTGCCTGAGGAGAGAGACCGGGGTCAGGAGTAGAATAAGAAATGTGGCAAGTCGTATTTAATATTGTCATTAACATCTAAAAGGGATATTTCAGGATTTTTGACATACGGCCTCATTTCCTAGTTATCCAGAGTGATTCCTGGAGACATATATAAATATATATTTTTTTAATTCGTGCAGTCCTTATTTTTGAAGAGTTCAGTGGTGCTAGGCTAGTGCTAGGCTAGTGCATTGCTATGGTAACTAGTAGCCTGCATTAAAAACAGTCTGACCCAAGCACTGTGCACTTGAGGCAAATCACTTATAACATCAGACTACCGATATAAATGTCTGTGTTGACTGGATTATTATTATTTTTTTAAATATAACCATTTTGTATTTAAAAGAGCTTATATTTGAGCAGCATCAGCTTCCTGGTTGTAAGCTACGCAGCGGCGGAGTGATCTGCTAGGTTACCCGATCTACAGTAGTTTGTTTACCTGCGGCCGGCCTTACTACATGGAGGACCTTTCTACAAATCAGATATGGTAACGTTTGGAGGACTGCCCGATGATTTTGAAGAGGTTTTTAATGCAGGCTAGGGCTGGGCGATATGGCCTAAAATCTATATCATGATATGAAAAAATAAATATCACGATAACGATATATTTGACGATATAATTGATAATGGAAGAATTACTTCAAAAATAGCCTTACGCCTATTGGGAAGATTATTCAGTGATATTTTCTTTTTCTTCTACTCAAGCAGTTTACATCCTTCATTTCATTTTACTTTTTTAGCACGTGTGTCCGTGTTCTACAGTCACCGTTTATGCTGCTCTGATGGAGCGGAGCGTAACATAAATTATATTGTGTCCAAAACGATATAAAAAATTACAACGAATCAAAACATTATATCACGATAACGATATGCGATACGATATGGCCCAGCCCTAATGCAGGCTAATAGTTACCTTAGACATGCACTAGCCTAGCATTAGCCTAGCACCATTAAACTCTTCAAATATAAGGACTGCATGAATTTAAAATATATATATATCTCCAGAAATCAACAACACTCTGGATAACCAGGAAATGAGGCCCTATGTCAAAAATCCTGAAATATCCCTTTAACCCCCACCTGAACCGAGCACATTATCTCCAGTTTGGCTTTACCCAAATCTGAAAGTTTCTTGAGAAAAAGCCTCAACATAGCGACAATAATTAGAAGAAAACAAGGATGAAAACGCAACATAAACATATCAAAAACGGACCCAAAAAAGCCTAGAAAATTGGACAAAAATGCAACAAAAAAGTGGAAAGTCAAAAGCACAACTTTTGTGACATTATGTGGTGTGTTCCTTAAAATTGGGGCAACAATAGGTAATGCTAAAGTAAACTAAACTACACAAAAGACACAATGGAGATCAACTGTTTCTCTGGTTACAGATATAAAACTTAGTGACCCATTCATTTATCCGTATAACTACTTTTTATTCTCTAAATAAAACAAGCAAAGGATCTACTACATTACAAGGATATAGAATCACCTACTTAGACAAGAAGTACCTAAGATTTATCATTTTGCCCGAATGGAAGGATCGCACTTACCAGGACGAGTTTGGGCAAGAATTGGACCCAGGTTGGCAGATGGTTTTCCCACTCCAGCCAGATTTTGAGCACGGACACGGAAAACGTAAGAGGCGCCAGATGTCAAACCAGTGACCTGAAAGAATATCAAAGAGTAGAGAATTGCATTAAAATAATAATAGTAGTAATAATAATTATGACGAAAGATTGACAGTCGTAGTTAACATTTGACCTTCATAAATTTCTTCTTGGTGGCCTTCTCGTGAACGGCCTTCCAGCCTTGGTCTCCGGCGACTGAGGCGTCTTTCAGATCCAGGTAGAATCCAGTCACGGGGGTGCGACCGTCGAAAACAGGAGACTCCCACAACACGACCAGAGACGTGTCCCGCACCTCCTGGGCATGCAGGCCCACGGGGACGCCTAGAAAACGTACAACAAACAATTTACCATCTGTACTAATAAGAAATCATTCGTCTGAGCAAGGTTATCTACCGGTGGGAAAAGAAATGTTAAGCACATCCCTAACTCCAAAGACAGATACTGTAGTTAGAAATCCAAAACAAAATACAAAGGCTTCTTTATGTGACCTGGGACAGTGAGGGTCCATTCCTTGCACTCCAGAGCAACATTGGGCAGAGAGCCCTTGCTCACTCCAGCCATGTTCATCGCACGCACTTGGAACTGGTAGAAGACGTTCTCCTTCAGGTTCTCAGCCTAAAATAAAAGAAGAATGTCAAGCTACACATGAACACATGAACAAAAGCCACAAAGCAAACATGTTTAGGAGGATTCTACTGTGATCCTATTGTAACTCTACAGTAATTACACAGCAGCTCACGAGTCGTTTAATTGGAATAGAAGAAGCTATCTAACTATCTTATTTAACCTCTTAACCCCTGCCTGAACCGAGCACATTTCCTCCAGCTTCCTGAAGAAAGTGTCAAAATAGCGACAAAAATTAGACGAAAACGAGGATGAAAATGCAACAAAAGAGCCACACAAACGTGAGAAAAAAATTTATGAAAACGTGACAAAAAAGCAATGGAAAAAAAAGTTTTAAAAAAGTGACAAGGAGGCAACAACTACAACGAAAAATATTTGTTTTTTTTCTGTCTTAGCTTTGAAATGAGGCGTGACACTGTAAGTTCCAGTCAAGAAGATCTTTAGATTTGGGTAAACCGAACTGGAGAAAATGCACTTGGTTAGGGTGGGGGGTAAGCGGTTAAGACTTACTCCCCACCCAGACTAAGTCATGCAGACTAAGTTAAACTGCCCTGGATTAAAGCTAAAAGGATAATAGTTTCCATCCGTAGTCCCTGATTACAGAAAATAAAAACTCTCAGATAAAACAGAAGTTAGAGGCATTTTGGAAGATATTGTAAATACACACTATCTATGTAGGCCACTTTTTTGTCACCCCTTGAGTCATTCATTCATTCATACCACTGACCTCGAGGACCCTGGCAAACTATTTTACAAAATGATCAACTAAAGTCAGATTTATTAGTGATTAGTGGAAAGCAACATTCAAACCTTTCTACTTTCTGTTAGAGATAAAGATTTCCAAGTATCTGCTGCTCAAGTACCCCCAGAATATGAAAATAAACTAACTTTATATGTATTAGTTGTCACAGCCTTATGGTTCAACTCGTGCCACTGCCCCGTCACGCTCCCTTTGACAGTTCTGTAGTCGATGAAGTAGCCCCTGATGTCCGCTCCTCCGTTATGAGCCGGCGCGTCCCAGGTTATGACCATGTGGTCCTTCAGCGCCTCCACCAGACGCACGCTGGGCGGCTTCCCTGGGAGCGCTGTCAGCAAACACATCAGCGGTCATTAGTGGCGTGAATAAAGGTATTTCACTTTGCAAACTGCATGCTTCTATGATGTATTTAAAGGTACTTACACTTCTAGGCAGTAGCTGGGTTACTTTGACGAATCACTGGTTAGGGTCATGCTTACAATAAACAATATGCTTAGCCGTCAACTTGGCCATGCATCAAGAAGTATCTCTAGAGACTTATCTATTGGCAAAGGAAAGCCACAACCAAGTAAATACATGAATCATCATTACACAATGGTTTTGATGAAAATAATAATAAAAAAGTACATGTGGAGTACGCAGTAAGTATCTGCAAATGAAATGAGTGAAAAGTTTGTTATTACAATGAAACGAGGGGGAAAGGTTTGGGGGAAAATGTGATAAAACAAAATGTTCCCCATTGTTAAACTGTCAAGACATTTGTTTAATTGTACAATGATTATTTATGCTTAATTCTTTTTGAAATTTGTGTGTTTTAATTGAATTGGTGTGGAACTTTAACTTGCATCCTAAAGCACTTTAAATGACTGTGTATGAAGTGGGCTTTACACATAAACATGCCTTGCCTTAAAAAGCATGAACAACATATTAGGATGGTCATGCAACATACACAAGCATGCAGCGATGTACAGAATGGATGAATGGGGGTTTATACAGTCCTTACCGACAGCAGCCAGGACGACGACAGCCTCAGACTCGGCCGAGCACTGACTGTATCCAGCAGCATTCACCGCCTTCACTCTGAACACGTAGTTCGCTCCAGGATTCAACCCATGGCACACAAATCTGACAGAGAGAAATCGAGGAAGAGGCTTCTTACAAAAACAATTAGAAGACTTAACAAATATAAGCTTACTGTGTCTGAAAACAAACAACAAAACTTTGGACCATATTAGTCCAGTGCGCCGGTCCCTGCACTGGCTTCCTGTCACTCAGAGAATAGAATTTAAAACAGCTCTGCTTGTGTACAAGTCTTTTCATGGTTTAGCACCAAAGTCCATCTCTGACATGTTAGAGCCGTATGAACCATCTCGGGCCCTGAGAACTTCAGGGAGGGGTCTCCTGGTGGTTCCCAGAGTCAGGACTAAACACGGTGAGGCTGCGTTTCAGTTTCATGCAGCTAAAATCTGGAACAGTCTTCATGAGGATGTGAGACAGGCCTCAACTCTGACAATGTTCAAATCCAGGCTGAGAACAGCTCTTTTTACCCGAGCAGATGAAAACTGAAAGTATTTTATCTGCACTCTTGCCTTTTACTGTAATTGATTAATTTTTATGTTGATGTTTTAATGATTGATTGTATCTGTTTTCTTGTAACTTTATGCAACTGTGAAAGCACTTTGAATTGCCTTGTGTATGAATTGTGCTCTACAAATAAACTTGCCTTGCCTTGCCTTAATGAGAACCAAGAAACGGGGCAAGTGAACCAAAGAAGCTTATGCAATATGATATTTGCATGTTTTAAATTTGCTATTAGTATTATGCATCTCGTTCTAGATATTAGTGCTTCTTTCTCTGTACATGTATTTATTTATTTTTTCAGCTTGCCATCACTTTTGTAAGGTGGCTAGTTTATATTGACACTAATGTAAAGTGACAAGTACTAATATCTGTGTGGTATATCGAAACCCAAGAGCATACCTGGTCTGTTTGACAGGTTTGTTGTTGCATGGCATCCACTCGCCGGTGCCCACCACGCTGCAGTCGATGTAGTATCCAGCGAGGTGCTTCACTTCTTTAGAGCCGGCCCAATGGACCACCACAGAGGTGCTGGTGCTCCTGGTGGCCACTGGGACTCCTGGGGCTGAGGGCAAGTCTGTTTATATAGAGATTAAAAAATAATTAGACAGGATGATTACTGTAAGGCAGTCAAAAGGGCAAAAAAAAAGAAATCCTACCCATCATGTCCCCCACAGTCATGTCGCCCGTGGGCTGGGACGGCTCGCTGATGCCGGCAGAGTTGCAGCAGCGCACTCTGAAGCTGTAGGCGTTTCCTTCAGCCAGGTCGAACAGAGCGAAGCGCGGAGACTTCACCGGCATCCCAGTGTTCACCCGCTGCCAAGTGTCTGTGCCCGAGATGCACTAAAACAAACAGTGGAGGTGGAAGTTGAGATCAGATACTTTTAGAAACAAAACTTTACAACAAAAACACATAGATATTATCCACGATATAACATATTACTGTGTATGGCGAAAACTACACTGTCTAAAAGAAAAGTTGCCACAAAAACAAGGTCACATGCTCTATCACAGGGTTAGGCAAGTTTGCTTGGTGGATATTATGGAGGGACGGTTTTCTTCATTTTAAAAAGACACAAGGGCCGAACAATTTTAGCCAAAAGTAAAGCACCATTTCTACAAATGACAGTGCTGTGCATAATATATGACAGAATTTGGTGTTCTGTTTGGAAATGTTTAAGTAATTGACAGTATTTCTCACATTTTTACAGTACTTAATCCACTGCCTTAACCAGCTTTCAAATGAGGCGTTACACCTATAGGCTGTAAACTCTAGTCGAGAAGCTTTTAGATTTGAGTAAAGCTAAACAGGAGAAAATGTGCTTGGTTAAGGTTAAACTCGAAAACGATTAAAGTACCTCTGATTTTTATTTACAAAAAATTCTCAAAATCATCTTGAGGGTCAAAGGTTCTATGCTGGAGGGCAGGATTTGCCCCCCGGGCCTGACGTATAACGTTGGAGCACCTTTAGCTTTGACTGCAATATTTTAGTAAACCATTTCAACATAATGCGCTCCTCAGCAAATTCATGAGCAATTTCGCTTTTTTTTTCATCAAATTGCGTTAAAACAAGATTTTAAAAATACAAAATAAGGAGCTAAACAAAACTAAAATGGCACTAAATGAGGAAGATTGTGACTAAAACTGAACACTTGCACTACTAGACTATATTATTACACACACATAGCAAAAATGTGTACATCTCAGTGGTGGAAGTCCCAAGTGATAGTTTGACTTTAACAGGCATCAAATCCATCCAAATCTAAGTAAAGAAAAAGGTTCCCATTCATGGGTAGTCGCTAGGGCTGAAAGATATATCGTTATCGTATTGATATCAAGATATGAACATTCAAGATATTAAATCATCGAAATCGAAAAAGCAAGTTAGAAACGATATAGATCTTCATCAATAAAACTGCACTCTTTATAATTATGTTTTTATTTTTCTGAAAAATGCTTTGTTTTCACCTAACCCATAATTATATAGAATCGTATCGACATCGAGATATCTGGCATGATGAATATCGAGATATGAAATTTTGTCCATATCGTTCAGCCTTAATAGTACCTTCTCAATGTAGTACATGACCCCTTCGTGACCCCTCTGCGTCGGAGGTTTCCAGGCCAAGACCACGTAGCTTTTGGTCGCCTCGGTGACAACAACATCAGAGGGTTCACCCGGGACCACACCAGCTACAGGGCAGCGAGGAAAGCAAACCATGTTCTCATTTTTATTACATACTACACGGAAAAGGTCAAGTATAAAATGTCATAAAACAACATAGAGCACATCATACCGGTGGAATCCTCCTCTGTAAATTTGATCATTCCGGTCCAAGGAGCCAATGGGCCAGCTGTGAAATAGAGAGGAATGAGAAAGTGGGCTATAATGAGGATTATCCATTGACTTTTAAAGGGTATATTCCGCTCAGTCCAACACATGAGAAATAACAGATAAATAAAAACAATACACAAAATGATTCTGGTATGAGAGCCACATCAGTAAAGCTTCACCCTGTGTCTCTGTGGGTGAAGAAAATAATCAATAATGAAAAGGATTACAGGACAAGTTGACTCCTTTATCCTCTCACGTCTCCCAGGCTAAAGCTTGTGAATTATTGCTAAATTGTCGTCCATTAGAATATAAATTTGCTCTCAAATCATTTAATAGTTCTGGTCATTCTTAACAGATACAACTGAAACTTGCATCTTGCCCCTCTCAGTTTAATCATTTAGTCATTTAGTTTAGTCATTAACATGTCGGTCGTCTCTGGTGGAATTGCAAAACATGATTAAAATCTCAAATCCAATCATTATCAGGCAACAAATCATTCAGCGCAAGTCTTGGTCCTCTCCGTCCCTGCCCAATTTGGTTTTCCACATAAATGAATTAATAATGTTTCATATTGACCGTCCGACCTCTGTGGCGTGCTCTGTCGGAGGGGTCCATGGCGACCACAGTCTCGGACACTCTGGACGGGCGGCTGACTCCGGCCTGGTTCAGCGCCCGGACCCTGAACTGGTAGGATTTGCCCTCCACCAGCCCAGTGACCGGGTAACGGGCGTACTTCACCGGGATGTCGTTGCACTGAGCCCAATGATGAGTGCCGGCCTCACACCTACAGACCAGGAGGCAGAGAGTGCACAGATTTCAACTAATATACTGCACAAGCTTTGCATGACGACTTATATTGACCTCAAACTTGATGGTGACATAGTAACATAAGTATTGTAACCTGTCAATGAAGTATCCAAGGATGGAACTGCTGCCCTCCACTGCCGGCTGCTTCCAAGTCACCACCACATAATCCTTATTCGCATCGAGACACCGGACGTCCAGGGGAGCAACAGGGACGCCCTCCACATCCGCCTCAGCATCTGAACACACGGGCACATACAGGTGAGCGTATCTGTGGAGCTGTCAGGTGCAGTGGTTGGACTAATCCATGTTGACGTCACATTTTTCAGGTTTAGGTTTATTCGTGGTGCTGCTATATACATGTGCGGTTATCTACTGTATGAAAGGTAAGTGAAGACACCGAGCCGTGTTTCTAATCTTGGGTCTTCTCTCATACAATATCTGATTTCATTTTGACCTACTTTGAAGTACAGTATTCGCCAGGAGGGCTCTCTCTATTCGTATCCCATTACTTCATACACACGGGAGAATAAAGAGGCCGTAATACATGAATTTACTGTTGGTTAAGTAGTGTATGGGTGGCATTACAAACCAGGTGACAGATATAGCAACCACATTCGTATCAGAAATTATATATATATTATAATTAGGAGCACTTCCAGGTCTGCGCAGTAATATCTTCTTTTTACTGCGAGGACGTTGAAGTGCTCCTAAGGTATTATTACGCATTACTATATAGTACCCCTTTTTATCCGCTTAGAAAATTAACATGTTTAATTTTGTGTAACTATACTTGGATCGTTTGGTCGCTTCTAACTTCACCCCCGTTTGGCCCCATAGAGGAGAGGAGGAGAGGCTAAATGCTTACAACATCTTTGGTCTTTTTGCGTGACTGAGGGCACGCAAAAAGACCAGACAGGTACGCATCAACTCGTCTAAGCTCAGGTAAGGACATATCTCAGTGTGGGAAAACTGTGGCCTGTTCCTTTAACACTTTGAGACATTGAACATTGAAGTTGTGTCAAGGCCCTGACACTTGAAGCAAAAACTGATTGCTGGTGTGCTTTGCAACAGACCTGTTTTTATTGCACCTCTGTCATCAACAAAACCAGTGTATATAGAGGCTACACATTCCCACCATTACCATGTCATATGAATACAATCCCTGTCAATAGCCTTGAGTTCAGCCTATGGGAGTCAAGAAGTTGATTTGACACTTTAAAATGTATGCTTTGTTTTCTTTCTTTTGCCTACATTCATTTAAATGTATCATTGTAATAATTCTATGTTTAAATGTTTCACAAGCCTTTATTCTATCTATCTAGTTTATAATTAGATAATAAGTAAAATAAAGTTAGATTGAATTGAATTATGCACAAGTTGTGGTCGGGTCACCCTCAGGTCTTCATTGCTCAGGTTTGGGTCAAAGTGGGAGTCAGTTAGGACTAGTTTTAAGACACGTTTAGGTCAAGGTCCAAGTTCATCTCTCCAGGACCTGTACGTCAGCAGGACCCGGGGGCGTGTGCAGGTCGGATCACAGCTGACCCTTCTCACCCTGGAATCGAACTCTTTGACCCTCTCCCCTCAGGCAGGAGGCTACGGTCCATCCACATGAACAGCTTTTCCCTCTGCTAGCATGAACACTAAATGTTATGTTTGCACTACGTGGTTATTCACATCTGCTGCCTTTATTGTGTATTCAGAGCTTGTTTACTCTTTATCCTATTTTACTTACTTTGCATGCCCTTATATAGTTATTATTTATTGTAATACTAGTTTATGTTTCACGTTGCACAATTGCACCGAAAAAGGTAAAATAAATCCAAGTTTGTGAACGTACCTTCACTGTCAATGGCAATAGAACCCATTCTGATACTGATTCTGAAAGTCCAAATCCAAGTCACCGCACTACCACATAAAGTCCGCGTCCGAGACAAAGTCCATGTCCAAGTCAAACGTTTCTAGCCCAAGACAAGAGCAGTGGATTAGCCATACCTCTGACGAACACGTAGGCAGAGTAGGAGTCAAACCCAGACTTGGTGTTGACGCGCAGGGTGTACATGCCCTCATCCTCTTTGTTCAGATGGACCAGAGTCAAGGTGGCTCTTTTTCCGGACCAGTGAGAGTGCACCCATTTAGACGGCTTCAACGGCACCGCTGAGGGGGAAAATCACATTAAAATTGCATGTTTTAACACATTTTAAAAAGATTATGATTATTTTTGGTTAACAGATGGGAGTCAAATGTTGTAGCTGGCATATACCAGAACATTATAGTTGATTTTAACGCCTCGCCCTTAAAAAGTCTATTACTGATATCATTTTTTTTCTTTGAGATTGGATGACTACAGCAGGATAATAGAACTCGGATGCACTTTGTGAATTTTGCTATTGAGTATTTCCAATAAAAAGACACACGGGGTTACTGGGGCCTTAATTTTATCTGAAAACAATCAATAGCGGAGAGTTCATTAAAGACTTACAGTCTCTATACCAGATGATGTCAGGCTGGTATTTCTTGACTGTGGGGTACACGATGACGGTAGCGCCCAGACTCATGGTCTCGCCCTCACGACCAAAAGCCACTTCAAACTTATCAATGATGGTGGTGTTAAAGGTGACGCCATGTTCAGAGCTGTAACCATCTGCAAAAAGGACAATAGATGCATTAATACACAGTACAGTTTTGAAGCAGTCGATCACAAAGTCTTTTATGACCCAATATGCATAATACTAATGAACACAGAGAAAGACATTTACTTAGACAGAGCTTTGTTTGGCTTTTTTTCAATATCATAATTACTTTATTTGGTTTGTGCGTTTTTTTTTTCTTAAATCTTTTTTATGTCTTTTGTTGCTTCAGCATTGTCATAGAATTTTCAATTTACTTTGAATTTATTTTTTATTTAGTTGACTTAGTTTGTACGCGTGTATGTTCGCTGTAAGTGCGTTAATTTCTGTTTTGCAAGTAACTGCCAAATGGGTAAATTAAGGGAAAACAATCATATTACCACCACAGAGTATGGAGTGAATGAATAATGAGTGTGGCGCTTTGAGAAACCTGGTAAAACCTGGTAAAACAGGCATAATTATTATTCAATACTGAGAGAAGAAATAAATGATGTGCTGCTAAATCAGAATATACTCTACGTAACATAAACATCATAACATCCAAATTCTTGCAGTGCTTACGTGGTTTTGGATCAAGGGGACCCGCTTCATCGCCCACCTGGAATCCTGAGTCAAAACAGTCGTCATTACATCAACTTCATACAAGACTAAAGCAACTTTTTAAAACTTTTTTTTTCTATAATACAGTTGCCTACTTTTGACTACAATAGTTGCCATGGAAGAGACTTCTCCTTTCACGTTGAGAGCGGAGGCGTGATACTGAGCGGTGTCAAAGAAGTCGCAGCTGAAAGTAGAACATGGTGTTGCTGAATAAATTATGTTTACATTGGCAAATGCAGATGCCTTTATCAACACCAATATAAACAAGTTTAAGCTGTGAGCACTTAAGAGGGAGCCGTGCAGAGTAAGTACAGTATAAGATTACCTACTTCTTGATCTCCAGGGAGTGCATGTTGTAGTTGCTCTCAGTGGTGTACTTCTCGGGGTGAGTCTTAGCATCAACCAGGACGTTATTTTTGTACCTGGAAAACAGTTGTTACAGTTACAGTGTAGCTGTGATGTGTCGTAGCAAGCCTCTGACTCATAGAAAGGTTGAAGTCTCTACTACTTTTGTAAATGAAGAAGAACAAAATAGAACAGTGCCATAAATTATCAATTTCTATTATTCACCATATGGGGCATTAACACAGCCACACCTATTATGTTAAATCTTTTCACAGGGTGGAAAGAAGAGAAATAGAGTAAATCTCAGACAAGCCACTGTATGTATGCACATGGCCCAAGAAAGGTGGCACAAAAATCACAACGGGCTCGATCCTCCGCCTGCCGCAATAACAGCGTTGGTGCAAACAAGACTCATCTTGCACTACGTACAGTAAGTTATGTGGCTAAAGTTCCCTTTGCAGCCCCATCATTTTTCCCTCCTTTACATTCCGCTGCCTCATGTACTTCACTGAGCATTTAGGCTACTTTTTAAGCTTGCGCAGGACAAACCACTGTGAGTTAAACACTGGTCGTGTCCCGACAGAAAGAGTAGATACCGATGGTCTCGCTCTAGCACTGTTTTCAAGCAGTGCGGGACTCTCCACAGGTCCAGCACCCCCTGCTTCCCTTCATCCCTTCCCAGCCGCTGAAAGAGTCTGGTAGGAAGAAAAAGGTTGTTCTACATAACATCACCATATTAGTCTAGTCTACAGGCTTCGTTTCGAAACATAAGCTTGGGCCCTAGGACTTCATTTTCGTCACACTGAATGAGGGGCACGGCCGATGAACTTGTTAGTTTTGCTCCGCACAAACCATGCAGACAAGTAGATAAACAAATAGGACTGGCTCTGATTGGGTTCAGGTGCATGTCTCCTTCTCACCAGGTGATTCTTGGTTTGGGCCATCCAGCCACAGTGCAGTGCAGTTTGACGGTCTTCCCCTCCCACACGGTCTGTCCACGGGGCTTCACTACGAACTCGGGGGGGTGTGTCAGGCTGTCTGGGTTCATCTTTTTGCGAAACTCGGACCACTCGTCCAGCTGTGGACATAAAATCAGAATGTCGTATTACTATGTGAAATACTGTATCAGACTTTTCAACGGGCCATTTGATCAAATATGCAGATCGTTTACCGTCTTGCTGAGCTCGACCCGTTCGGCGGACTCTCTGACATGTCTGGAGTAGCTCTTCTTCTCCACCTTGACCTCCATGGCCTCCCGAGCCTCCCGCGTGAACAGGTTCCTCATGGCCACGTACTGTATGCCCTCCTCGGTTGGTCCCTCATCCTGGCTCTCCGCCAAACCACGGACCACGTCATGACTGGAGAGACCAATGATAACATGATGTGACTTAGCCATAATCATCTGACATTCATTTATATAATGGAGATAAGGGCATACATGTAATCAAGAAGTGTTTGGTTTGGACCATCTCTAGACCAAGTTTATTCCATCATTTGTTTAGATCTAATTTAATCCTGGTTTGGTCTCTTCTTAGGATTACTACTTAGTTAATCCCTGGCAATTTAAGTAATTCATTTTAGTCCCTAGACGTACTGTTTTACCTGCTTTTACTAGTTCTCAGAAGATCTGTTTTGGTCCAGGTTTAGTCCTTGATTGGTCTAGATACACCATACACCAGGTCCGGTTTGGTCAAGATTAACTTCCTGTGTCGTCCCCCACTGTCGAATGTTTACACACATTGCCTTACCCTAATCTCTTACCCCCCACCTGAACCGAGCGTATATTCTCCACTTTGGCTTGATCCAAATCTAAAAGCTTCAACAACAAAAATTAAAACAGCAATGAAAACGAGGATGAAAATGCAACAAAGAGTGACAAAAGCAATGAAAGAAAGCGATGAAAAAGTAGTAAAAAAGCCAGAAAAAGTGACAAAAACACAACAAAAAAGTGACATAACAACGTGCTGTATAAGTAACAAAAAGGGTGACATAAAAGCAGGATGAAAACACACAAAAAAGCAACGAAAAAGCAAAAAAAATCGACTAAAACGCTTCCAAAATTTGGCAAAAACGCTGTAACAAAAAAGTTATGATCACTGTTGTAAGTCTTGGCTTTCCAATGAGGCATTACACTGTTGCTCTCCAGTCGAGAAGCTTTTAGATTTGGGTAAAGGCGAACTGGAGAAAATTTGCTCGGTTCAGGTGGGGGTTAAGAGATCAAATCTTACTTATCTGATAGGTACCAATTTGCTCATGAAAACCAACAGAAAGTGTGCTATGGGGTGCCACAGGGTTCAGTGCTTGGGCCAGTTGTATTTATGTTGTACATGCTCCCATCCCTTGGTTCAGGCGGCGGGAGAAGAGGTTAACCGTATTCCTTCTGACTCACTTGGCTCTGAATAGGGGCACCACGTAGCCGATGACATCTTTGTCTGTGTCCATTGCCAGACAGGTGCAGTGGAGTCTTTTGGGTAACGCGCTGAATCTCACCACCTCCTCCCCCACTGTCTCCAGGCCGCTCTTCAGGCTGACAGACACAACAACAGCAGTTACAACCAGGAGAGGGGAGAGGGCAAGTGGGGAAGCAACAAAAGAGCACTGTTAACATGAGGCTTTTCATCTGT
This sequence comes from Proterorhinus semilunaris, assembly GCA_021464625.1. NCBI lineage: Eukaryota > Metazoa > Chordata > Actinopteri > Gobiiformes > Gobiidae > Proterorhinus > Proterorhinus semilunaris. The sequence continues at coordinate 23,808,516 of CM038358.1, read as the reverse complement.
CACAGTGGGTTTTCAGAAGGAATAAGGAATTCGTTATTGTCTACAAAAGGAAATGTGTCCTCTATATTTGACCCATCCTTGAATGTTGCTGCAACTTGTTACAGTGCAGCGGTAAAGTCACTCCAACATATAGTATTGTCCACATCGCCCACATTTTGCCCCAGTGCAGAGAGATCAGTGCTAAATCTCCACAGCAGTGCAGCAGGAAACATTCAAAGGCCAAGCGATAGAAAAGTCTCTGTGCTGTGGCCCCTTCCATTTGACCTGGAGGATGATGAGCTTTACATGTCTGTGATGTGTTTTTTCCTGTGATAAAATAGGATCAGAGAAGACACCAGGAGTCTGCGGTGTCAAAAGTGCTGCTGCTGAGTGAGTCACCCAGTTCGATGTCAAAAAGCCTTCTTCAGCAAAATCGCTAGTCAAAACTTGAAGAAAGTTAGCTGGGGAGAGTAATAAAGAAGAGTTTCAAGGAATTGTCAGTACGTATGGCAGAATTAGATGTAGGAGCACAGTTTTGTGTTTAGTTGTGAAATTATAAAACCATTTTACATTGTTTGTTTGTTTGTTGGTACCTCCAATATAAGAAACTCGGTTGTCCGCAACCCCCACAGGGCACGGTTTCTATTCAAACTACATTGCAGCAATAGCCTAGCCTGCAATCCTTTACAAAAATGTTTGGAGGCTTACACACTATACAACTACTACTATATTGACACATTGGATTTTTAAAATTACTGTATATTATTTTTGACAGATGTCCTTTCTGACACAACCCTCTAGAAGTCACAGCTAAGTCTCAAGTCATTGGCATTTGTCACAGTCCCAAGTAAAAGACACTAGTCCATGTGACATCCAATATTTTTTTTAAATCTTGGAACATTTATTCCACATAATGAACAGGGATTGCATAGGGAGGGCTTGTTAATGTGAAGTGAGTCCAGAAGAAGAATGTTTTTTTTATTTTTTTAAGTATCAAGGCATCTCTAGTCACAAGGCCAGGTCTAGGTTGAGTCCTACTTTTTATCGTCAAATCAGTGAAGTCTGACTCCAGACGTAGTTATAATTGAAAGTTTCACATGTCTGCCACCCAGTGTATGCTTAGAACTGACAGTACACGTTTATAAATTTGGCTGAATTATATCAGGTTTAAGTGCTGTATCTCACATTGATTCAATACATTTCATATATTTCTTTCCAATGTCATTACCAGCTTTGACAAACTGAAGTATTTCATTACAACTTCATTACTTCTATACAGTGGCTTTACACTGGTCTCAAAGGCAGATCCTCAGGCCTATGTTACAGAAATAGCCCCACACTCCATAAATACCACTGGCAGCGGTACAGCGCAGATCCAGTTCCTCCCCTCGCCCCTGTTTAGAAAGTTATCTCTGTTTCCAACATGTCCTGCCCCCTGGCACTTGAAGGATAAAGACTTAATGTGTGCAAGGGACAAATAAATAGATAGAAAAACGCAAAAGGAGCCGCAAAAATGACAGCTCTTGTCAAGTCAAGAGATAACTTTTGAAGTTCAAGTCTCAGGCAAATTTTATGAAAAAAGCTGTAAAGGAAGCTGTGTTCAATCTGTCAATGGGAAAGGTACAATACTGCTAGACTCAAAGATCTTATTGTTCAGGGATATTCTTTCCATTAAGCCCCTACAAAAACCCTCACAATTAGGGCTGGGTGATATGGATATTAAAATGATCTTGGCAAAAAAAAAAAATCCTTTTCCATTAATCCAAATTCTGAACTCCACTGCAAAGCACCAAATGTTGGTGCAAAGAGTGGCTGTAACCTGTCCATAAATAAGCTGCTATTCCATAAAAAAGCTGCTATTCCATAAAAAAGCTGACTGCAATCAGTTCAATTAATTCAATCATGACTCGATTGAATGTCAATTAATTGCACTTTCCTATTTACATTTCACAAAAACAAATCATTGCTTGTAGTCAGTGAGTAGAGTTTTTGGAAAGAATATTAACATGGAACAAAATCTCCAACACGACTAAACAGTTTTAAACAGCAGTATCACAAACAAAAAGGAAAGGAGATGTGGATAAACATGATAAGTGCATACTGCCCTTTGTGTTCTCAGGACTGACACATCCGTCTATGACTGTGTTTTGTGTGATTTGTGTTGTTTGCAGTTAGAACAGGTGTGAACATTGTAGAGTTTACCTCAACCAAAAGTGACTGAGAAGTGAAGGAATTATTCATCAGCTTGTGAAAACAATAAAAGACTTCAAAAGCATTATGTTACATTTTGAATGTCTCACTCAGACTTTTGCGCAGTTCTGTATTAGATGCAATCGTTATACTTGTTATAATAACAATTTAAAACAACTCTAAGGTCTTCCGTTCAAAACACATCAAAACGCTACTTCAGTACAAAATGAATTAGACCTAGTTGAGTATTTAAAGCACTTGATGCAACACTGATCAGACGTAACATGACAACTTCCGAATATATTACCGATTGTATCATGTTCTAGTAGCCAGGTGGACGGTTTAAGGTTTATGGTTTGACATCAGAGTGTCTCCAAAACTGCAGTTCTGATCAAAAAAAAGAAAGGTTGTTCATAGATATCAAAATTCATATAAGGTACATCTGGTAGTAAAGTAAGGGCTCGACCTGTTCATGGATTTGTCTGTTGTTACATCAAATGTTTCAAATACTCCAGACTTATCATGGGAAACCATGATAAGTATTTTGACTTCTTACCACTGCTGGCTGGTGAGGCTTGTCTGGCTGGCCGTGTAAGATGTAAACGACTGCTTGCTAACAGAGGACTTGGAGCTCAGGTAAGAGCTGCTTTCAAAGTGGTGACTCTGCTCCTGATGCTGAAGATGCTGCTGTTTCCTCTTTTTCACTCGAACCTCCCTTGACATCTCCGCCATCTTTAAAAGTTTGTCTTAACAGTTTGGAAAATCAATCAAATTAACATAAGATTGATTTCACATTGGGGGAGTTAGTTGGCTTGGGGCATGGATGTATTAGATATTAAGGATGGTGACTTGAGATGTCATATCTCAAAAATGATGAAAACTTGTTAAGATGAAGATTAGGTGTAATTTCAACTTTGTTAAATGAAGAAGCAGCATCAACTACAGTAGAAGAGGATCTGGGCAGATTACTATTTGTTTGAAAGTGTTCATGCACAATACATCTTTCTTTTATACTGAGTTATGATACATAAAGTTATCATTAATAATTGTGATACAGGGGCAGGGGATCATTCTCATGAGACTGAAATATTGAAGAATTAAATTCTTACTCGTAAACTGCTAAGTGTAAGTGTAGCTAAAGAAAACTGAACTGATATCTAGGTTAAGATATTGGCTTCACTCATGTACCTCCCAATCAGAATGTAGGAAATAGTATGAACTAAAAAATCTGCATTAAAGATGAGCAAGCCATTGTTCTCACTCAAAACATGAACACTTGCTGTTCTTCATTTATTGCCACACTGCCACAGTTGCAACCAGGAAACTCAGTTAGTGTCACAAAGTTAGGCTATAAACTCCAAAATCCACTCGATTAATAATAGAACTATTAAGAATGATTAACAAACCAGATCAGCTAGGCCTCAGGGCCCATTGGTCAGAGGTTACATAAAACAACACCAATTAAGGAGAAAGAATAAGTAAATGAAGTAAAAGTGAATGCTGTTTACTTACCACAGATAAAAACAACCTGTAAAAGACCAAAATGATAATCCAAAAGAAGCTAAAGCAAGTCCAGATTGGGCAAAGCGGCAGGGAGAGGGGCAGTGGAAAGGCGAAGGTCCACAGAACAAAAATAAGGCTGCCACTCGGCAGAATGCTCAAGACTCCGTCAGGACCTTTTAAGGCTGGCCCCGCTTTAAATTTAGACGTGACTGAGAGAGTAGGGCCGATCAAGGAGCCACAGTGTGAGGACTTTAACAAGACACTGGGAACACTGGGAAGTACTTAGTAAAAAAAGAAAGAAAAAAAAGTAAAACATTTACGTGATAGTCAAATTACCACAAAAAGGCGCAGAGAGAATAACCACAATGGCATTGGCAAGGGATTACATTTTATTCTTTTCAAAGAACAACTATCACAAACAACAGTGTGGACAGAAAAGGGACAACTTTACATTAAACAGAAGAGACGGTCATTCAGAGATCCATTGTGTGTCTGTCATTAGGCAGCGCCAATAAATCATACTGGTTTCTAATTGGTAAATGCTGCCACCTACTGGCAGATTATTGTAGCTCGCATGTAGGCCTCTCAATGGTAGGCCTATGTAACGCAAAAAGACACCAACACAAATAACAACGTAAACCTATTTCAAAAGTCACCCCTGTATTATATCATCGTATAATATATGCGATCAATTAAATAATGTAACACACGTGGGTGGTAGACGGTGAGGCTGATCCTAATAGATCCATGGGCTGATCCCTGAGCGGCTACTTGGAGAAACCGGAAGTCATACATCATTACCAGCCTGTGGTCGGTCTTGTTTGGTGGACAGGTGTGAGAATAATCCTTTGTTTTCTGAGGTGAGTGGATGTTATGTCCGCTTAACAGTAGTACATACCTTGTTGCTTGCATAAACAACATAATTTGGGACTGATCTGCGCGATGACAACAGGTTCATCCACAGGAAGCAGGAATGTAGGTCAACTCGAGCTAGCGCGTTAGCTTGACAGGGGGTGAAGCTTCACTAAAGTGCGTTGCTTCATAATGCTAGTGTAAACATGCGTATATATGTCTATTTTTCTAATATGTGTGTGTAATAAAATAATGTTAACTTATTTATATTTTGGAAAGGGCCATTTTAAGTGCTTATTAATTTAATGTTATTTCAGTAATCGCACATCCATGAGAATCATTAGCCATGAACGATACATAATGAACACTTTGTTGTTGACATTTATGTTCTAAAGTAGGGACAGGTCCGCATCAGCCGTCGAAATGTCCAGCAAAAAGGCCAAGGGGAAGAACACCAAGAAGCGTCCCCAGCGCGCAACCTCCAATGTGTTTGCCATGTTTGACCAGTCTCAAATCCAAGAGTTCAAAGAGGCCTTTAACATGATCGACCAAAACAGAGACGGTTTTATTGACAAAGAAGACCTCCATGATATGCTGGCCTCTTTGGGTACGTAAGGCAAAGACTCAGCACATACTTGTGAGAGGTAATTCTCAATTGGTATCTACTTTCCTGTTGTTTTAGGTAAAAATCCTACAGACGAGTACTTGGAGATAATGATGAATGAAGCGCCTGGACCAATCAACTTTACAATGTTCCTGACCATGTTTGGAGAGAAGTTGAATGGCACAGATCCAGAAGATGTGATCCGTAATGCTTTCGCCTGCTTTGACGAGGAAGGAACTGGTAAGTTTTACATTTAAACCATCATGTCAGCCGCACACCATGACATCATTGCTCATATTATGCAAAGTATCCATAGGCATATTATTCCAAAGTTGGTTCAGCGGTGTGATTACAAATGTATGAACAGTGTTGGTCAGTTTTTATATTGCCAAGTATTATATCAAGCTGGTAGCACTGAGATGATTTTAGATTCTCAATGCAAGTATATTTGCTTTGATTCTGTAAAAAAAATACTAAATTGCATCAAGTTCACTTTTGTAAACATGTGTCCTGCAACTTGACTATAATAGTTACATATTTTGTTTTTATATGAGGTGTTTGTTGTTATTAATTAGAGAAATAATCATAGTTTAATTTTGATTATTTGCCTTGGCTAATTTCATTGTGTGTGTATGTGATTTAATGATTCTAAATTGTCCCTAGAAAAAATGCAAATGCTTCACACAATTACTGATGATTGTCCCGCTGTGCAGGTATAATCCAGGAGGAGTACCTGCGCGAGTTGCTGACTACAATGGGAGACAGATTCACAGATGAAGATGTAGACGAGCTGTTCCGCGAAGCACCCATCGACAAAAAAGGCAACTTCAACTACGTAGCATTCACCCGCATTTTAAAACACGGTGCAAAAGACAAGGATGATTAGACCCAGAACTAGAATTTTGAAACTTTATCACTTTATCTTACTCTCTTAAATTATATATAATTTATTTATGAACATTTTAACTGTGGTATACCTCATCGAGTCACGCTTACAGCTGGACCCCGCCCCCAACCCCCCCCCCCCCCCCCTTCTATTCCCTCGGCTTATAAGCATATTTGCACAACAAGGGTCTCACTAGTAGTAATGTATAAAAACTAGACTCCGATGCTGGATATAAGTGGACTATATATCTAAACAGACTGTTGTGTGATATTATGACTGTATTTTAAAGAATAAACCATTCAATAACATCGGTCTATGTTTTAATAGGAACAATTACACAGTTTCTTACATATAAAGTTACAGATTCCACTTTTTAGAAGGATGTATTGATAATCTGATTTGGTCCTGCTTCGAAATTCTGACATACTATATGTTGTCTAAATAAGCCAAGTTATTTTGGGACAATGGAACTAGATCATATCTTGACATGACAGCGCATAATTTTCAACACAGACTACATTTGAGCTGGATTAATCAGCCATTTCATAATTGACAGCGAGTCAGCACACAGTTTTCTGTAAACGGCAAAATAAATAATTCAAAAACTGCTCCACACCTGAAGCTTCCTGTACAGTCAGTCACTGCTCACAGAACAGTGTAAACACAGCAACGGTTCATTCTGCCAAGGCCAAGTTTTTAGATTGGATCTTTGTTATGTGGTCGGATATGCAGGCTTCAATTCTGTCGCACTGGGCCAGGAAGTCCTAATGGCAACAAAAAAATTAAATTGTATGCACCTACTAATAAACATTTATTAAAGAATAAACATGAGGGTGAGCTTTACCTGTACGGTTTTAACAAGCCCTTTCTTCTTCATTCTGCAGTCGTTAAAATTCTCCGGAAAGCTCTGTTGAAAAAGAATGAGTTCAGATTTGATACATGTGTGTGGATTTCTTGAGAAAAAGATGACACTATTCATTTACCACAGAATCTATCTGTTCTAAAATCTTCATAAATTGTTCAGCTGCAGCTTTCACTCTGTGGTCCAGTTTATTCAGTGCTTCTGCCTGAAGATCTTTAGCCAAAAAGCCCTGTGACATGTGAAAGTAAATATTGGTTTTATATATTTTTTGATGGATAATGCCAGCACTTTCCAAAACATTACTTACATTCTTAAGACCAGTCAACTCTCCATCCACCTTTTCTAGCTTCTTCGCTGTTTGTTCAACAGATTTCTCAATATCCTTGAACTTCTTCAGTTCTGCCTCTTCCTCTGGACTGTTCTGTTTTGAGGTAGAGTATGATAGAGATTTTAAAATGTATGCAAGCAATCAAGATCATTATACCATCCATCCATCCATTTTCTTTCACTTTTCCGTTGCCGGGTCGTGGGCACCAGCCCCCTATGGCTCCTCCTGCAGGTGGTGGGTCCACAGAAGGACGGCCTCATGGTTCTAACCGGGCCTGTTGGTCTCTCATAAGAGGCTCTATGTCTGACCCGTCACCTAGGACCTGTTTGCCATGGGAGACCCTACAGAGTCCCCAGGATCATTCGGGTGCTCAAACCCCTCCACCACGTTAAGGTGCCGGTTCCAGGAAGGCAAGATCATTATACCATTGCTTGTAAAGTGTTTTGAGAGTACCAGTGATATAAGAAGCATGCACTATGCAGAAATAATAGTGACAGACAGTATATGATGATATGATCAACCCAAGTCTTTACCCTTTTTCCAATCATCATAAGTTTGCAGCCATTTTTAACTCCGTAACTTGACAGACTCTCCTCCATCTCTTTTAATGATTTTCCTTGAGGTGAATCAAATAACAGGTGTGAATGATACAATACAAAATACTTATTTATGATGATACTGATCAAGATAACACACCTTTGAAGATAATTTTCTGTGAGGGTTGTGGGACACCTGTAGCTTGTGTCAGAGCATCCGACAGATCTTTGACAATGGGAGCATTGCCATCATTTCCTGATATTGTGAGGCTGTGTTTGGTAGACCCTGCAGTGAACGCAGTAAGACATTAGAAAAAGCACTTTAACAAAGGCAGATCATTATGGCAATTATGCTGCCCTATTATATACATTTTAAGGTAAAACGGTGTCATTTTATCACGTCACTTGTTGAGATTATTCCATCCTTTGAAAGAGGTGGACTCACTTTCTGCCTTTCAGAACAAACTCATAGTTTCTATCATTAGCTTTCGTTAGCAGGAATCATGCTAGACATTTCCGCTACATGTTTTATTCCAGTTGTCACGTTCATCTCACTTTAACTCATTTAGTCTCCAAGTATTTGATAATTGTATTACCGTAGGCCACTGTCACTGTCACTGCGTCTTCTGACATAGTAGTTAAACACAGTTAACGAAATAGCAAGCTAAATTTGCAACACGAATACGATGCTAAGCTAACTATGAGCTACAATGAATAACTTCCGGTATCAACAGGAAGTACCGGGCTTTTTGCGTATTTTTTTTTTTTTTATATAAATGTATTTATTACTGTTTGTCTTTTTTTTTTACTTAACCACGTGCTTTTAGATTTTGGATTTTAATAATATACTCGTACTTTGGTTAGCCCACCAACCTCAGTTATAAAACAAAATATAAGTAAAATCTTTATTTTTGCATGTTTTATCAGCAAACAAGACAAGTGTTAAAATGAACAAAAAATCTAAATAAATGCAGATAATGACAAAACAATACTGATAATAATAATAATAATAATAAATTACTACAACAAACAGTGTCTGTTTTAGAATGATACAAGGCCTCATGCTAGCATGGTAGAAATTACAACACACAAACCAGCTTGAATGACACCTCAAAGTATGTAGTGTTCTTAGGTCAGTAGTATGAATTTACATTTAATGATGTTACTCTGCATGTAAAAATGAAATTGAAGTGCAATAGTTTCCTTAATTTGTGCTTTACGAGGCCGGAATCTGAGGCAACCCAAATTCATCCACCAGAACACCATCCTGAAAGAAAAAGTAAGATCTAGGTGAGTTATAAAAAAAGGGGGCATTTACTATTAAAAACAGGCCTTTTTGTGTCTGTTTTCCGTACCTTATTTGTTTTGCTGTCACTGGGAATTCCCTCAGGAATAGAAGGAGCCGCACTGGCTTCGTCCAGGTAAGTACTATCTTCATCCAGCAACAACTCATCCCCCAGTGCATCCAGTTCTGGGAACAAAGATATGTGCACAATGTTCAGGAAGAACCCTCTAGTTATTCCCATGTCATTCTGTTGAAATCTGACACCTAACAATTTCTAAATATTCAAATTTATGCTCAACCTATACCTTTCTTATCATGAGAAATTAAAGTCATTTACCACTCAATGATTGAGAGCAATGGAATGGGTCTACAGTTTTCATATAGGGCCTAAATACTTATCTAATTACATGCTATGAAGCTTCTTCCTATTTTGAAAACTTTCAGATGTTTAAAATTCTCAGTTCAATGTATGCAGAGTAAACGGGGCAGATCGATTTTTACCCCTACAAAATATAAAAACGTTTACTAAGACGGCCACATAATTAAATAGAAACAATTCAAATGTTTCTGAACACACTGGAAGCATTTGAAGCAAAGTACCTTAAGTTTTACACAGTCAGGGTTCCTAAAGGCCATATCTCACCGAGTAATTATTTTGTTTGTTATGGCAAATTTCAATACCATGATCAACTGTAAGAGAGTTGCCCTAGTTTCGAGAAGTGCTAGTGTCTGATTACAAGCATTATGGCCTGATTAGATCAAACACAGACTCAGCAGCCATTAGTCAATTAAATAATTAGAAGATGCATAATGTTTTATTTATGTCTTGTCTCATGAGATTTTTGCGTTTAAACACAATGATACCAACCTGCTTCCAGATCGTCCTCGTCTATATCCGGAGTGCCATAGCTGCGACTGAGTGCTTCCTGGACCTCATTGGCGTCTTCCATTATGTCCTCCAACTGGTCCTGCAAATCCTGAAAATATATTACATGTGTGACTTAAAGAAGGCAATATTGAATGTGTATAACTACAATATATCTATGCTTTGTTATATCTTTTCCATCCATCCATCTTCTTCCACTTGTCCGTTGCCAGATCGTGGGGCAGCTGTTGGAGCTGCCCAAAACACATTGCACCAGCCCCTATGGCTCCTCCTGCAGGTGTTGGGTCCACGGGAGGACGGCCTCATGGTTCTAACCGGGCCTGTTGGTCTCTCTGAACCGCTCTTTGTCTGACCCGTCACCTAGGACCTGTTTGCCATAGGAGACTCTACCAGGGGTGCGAAGCCCCCAACAACTTAGCTCCTAGGATCATTCGGGTGCTCAAACCCCTCCACCACGTTAAGGTGGCGGTTCCAGGAGGGGTGTTGTATCTTTTCTCTACAGATAATCAACTCTACTTTCTAGTTCTAGTTTCCAAGTGCTATAGTGGTTTTACATCATCAGGATATTGATTGATAGGTGTGTGAACTAAACCAAGCCAAATTAATATTACTGTGTGTGCATGTGTGGGGAAAACAAACATGTTATGGTTGGTTTTTAAAAAATGTTTAAATTGTTGCATTACTAAAAAAGCAATTTGAAGACAACCATCTATAACACGAGCACATAATAAGTATGATTATCTAATTGCCTCTGACTTGCCGTGAGTCATTTCTGTCTAAGTCTTGTAATCAACTAGCCATTGTCCAGTGTGCATCAGGAAAAAATGGCCATAGCTCTGAGACTAGGCTCAAACAAGTCACAATGATTGTATGCTCAGTTTAATTGTGGACCATTCAATAAAATGAAAAATTGTGCATAGAAAGCTCACATCAATTTGATCTATTTTCACGTCTTTGTAAGCTCTCTTCATCTCCTTGGCTCCAATCTTCATTGCCTCCACCTAGAGTAAAAATAAATGTCTTGAGACTGTAAAGTACAAAAATAAGTATTTATCTATTATTCAGTCTACTGTTTATGTTTCTTACTGTTGTTTTTGTGTCCTTGAGTGTCTGAATTGTGTAGTTTGCTTGTTCCATGTTGAAAGATTGCTGAGACAGCTGCTCCCTTTGACCTTCATACCTGGGATAAGATGAATGAAAAGTAAAAAATATATATACATTTGTGAACAAAGCAAGTACGAACCAGCACAAAAATACAAATTGAGGTTCATTGATTAATACAGTAATGCTTGTGTATTGTACTTTACAAGTTTGACAAGCTTTTCAAAGCGCTTCAGTAGTGGACCATAATTCATTTACTCCTCACACTCTGTGGTGAGATACAGTATGTATAATGTAGTCACAGCAGGCCTGGGGTAGACTGACACCAATCAGTCAACAGTACACCATAGTAATACATAGGCAAAGAGGAAGAGAACAGTTTGCATCAATCAAAACCACGATTCAAACCTAGTTCCACAGATAAAGTCTCTAACCATTGAGCCACAGTCACCCTCAAAAGTAATTTGATATACCATTAAGCTTCCAAGATAATACCATGGATATAGACATGGATATTTTACTAAATTTCAAGGGTTAATGGAAAGCGTAGCCAGCAACTCATTTAATTCATATAAAACATCAGCAGTGGTTACACTCACATTCTTTTCTGCTTCAGGACTCGCATTGCCTTTTGTTTGACCGTATTCTGAAAGGCAAAAGGTAAATGTATGCATGTGTAAGTACTACATTTATCTCATCTTAAACAAATGGTGTGCCTCGTTTACCTTTGCTGGCCCATCCCTCATCTTTTTAAGCTGATCCTTGTATTTGATCAGTTCGTTGTCTAGTCTGCTAATCTTCTTGTCAATAGACTCTGCCCTGGCATCCACCTGCGATACACAAATGGACATGTAACTTTATACAATCAACAAGCGATTACACAGTATTAAATATGTATATTAGCGCAATTTTGTTCTGATAGACAATTAAATAACGATCCACTGAATTCACTGAGAGATAACAGGGCAGTCAATAAAATACGTGATATTTTTTCTTTTAAATATCGGGTATTACAAGTGTATTTTCAAACGGCTAATTAGCTTTAGCGGGGTGTGTTTTCTGCCTGCAATCAACAGTAAGGCTAGCCTTGTACCGCTGGTCCCGTTAGATTACACAATAACAAACACGATATTCGAGCCGACAGCGCTCACATTTCCGATACAGTCCGACAGATTTGGAGTTGGAGCTTTAGGTTTTCCTCGTCCGAATATCCTGTTCATTTTGTAGGCGAAAACCCCCCTTTCGCTCGCGGTAGATTATACAAATATTAGATGCTTGTGATGGATTTCTTCATTGAGGACACCCGGAAGCGACGGCGCAGACGCAAAGCCCTGTGATTGGCTGGAGGGAACAGCTGTGGCCAATCAGATTACAGTTTCATGGGGGACCTCTTGTGGCCAGAAAGGATACTGCAGCTGTCTTTGAAAGGCTTTTGTCCCGTTCACTGCCTCATCCAAAGGCTTTGTTAGGCTCCAGCTGCACGATCAATCATTTTTACTCTAAGCTTTTATCTGTATCAATTGTGTGTTTGAATAATAGTTTAATTATAGAGCTTCACTCTATCGGTATGAGTAAACAAGCATAATGTTGATGACTAATACTGATGTTTCTTACCTTTCTTACCACAATTTAGGTAATCCTTATTCATTAATTGAATTTATTTATTTGGGATGTAAACAGATTCAAAAGGAACATGTAGACATTACTTAACAAGACAGTGTATTCTTTGTGCAGGATCTCAATGAAATCTGTTGGTAATTTATTTCAACTTAGATACTTTGTGTTATGTAACCGGGTTTCATCTCCTTGTTCTACACGCTGTCTTAACAATGCATGGAACAAGTATTATTGATTATTTTTTTACTATATACTACACGTCACTTTATTTTATCTTATTTATTTAATATTTTTTATGCATGCCCTTATAGCCTTATAGTTTAACGTTCTTAGCTTATTTTTTTTATCTTAATTCTCACCAAGACCAATTCCTAGTTTGTAAACCCTGTTCTCAAACCATGGCAATAAACCTATTCTGATTCTGATTCTGATTCTATATCATACTATGAACCCTCATTTGTTGCTGTTAGGTCTGAGGATGTAATAAATTAATATAACACATATAACACAATGAAAGACTATTGTTTTTTTAGGTCTTATTTTCCGACATGAAATTAAACAAACGCTTGTATGTGTGAAAGGTTACACATGTGAGTTTAATGTTGCCTACACACATTGAATACTGCAGCAAAGTGTCATTTTCACTCAAGGCCAAATATATTGAAAAGCCTGTCACCTTGCATATACTCACCATGGAAACACTAATCTGAGACCAGCAGTTAAAAAAAAATATATATATATATAACCATTGGGTTCATGCCTGGCTCAGTTATCAAGGCTTTTTTTTTAAGTGTCAGGTGAGTTAAAGACATCCTCTTCCTCTCATTCAGTAAATCCATTTTATAATACTAATTTATTGCCACTACTTTATGAAGGGAATACAAGCATTATGTAACTATGGGAAACAATTTCAAACTTCAGTTCAGTAAGCTTTATTTTTCCAAAAAGTGGAATAACAGCTCCTCCTCTTCATGCTCCCGCTCTGTCTGTGACTGTGAGCGGCATTAGCATTAGCATTAGCATTAGCATCAGAAACTGAAGCTGCTGAGACCAATATGACAGAGATGGACTTTATTTCAATCATGACATGTTTTATGAAGCTTTGTAAAGAATCTACTTTTGTGGATAAGAGACTTCTGTGCAGAGTAAAACGTGTTTTCTGGCATTAGCTCCTCCTGCCTTAGCTGCTGTTAGCCACATACAGCTACATCATGACACAAACAGCTCAGAGTCAGCCCAAATGTGTGGTTTCTTTGTTTAGTCCTAGTTTGGACCTGGTTTAGTTCTGGTGTAGTTCCAGATTATTATTTTTTTGTCCGCGTTTTGTGTTGTTCCTGTTTTGAACTTGGTTTAGTTGCTGATGTAGTAAAAGCCTACTTTCCCCCTAAATATTGGGCCCAATTTAATTGTAGAGTTTGATTTTAACAATGAGTCGAAACAAGTCTAAATAACTTTTGTATGCACAAAATGGTGTAAAAATGTAGTGTTCAATGTTAGTGCAGGTTTATGCAGGTCCGTAATAAAGAGTAGAAAATATATTGAGCTTCCCCTGTTTGAAAGACCACCAGCCGCCACTGATGTGTGGCTATGTCAGCTGTTAGGGCAGCCATGTGGGGGTTTGTTGATTGGGAGTTACTGCCCTCTTCATCTGGCCCGCTCTACACTTTGGCTTTTTAATGCACCACACTATGCAGGGCTTGCAGCATACTTCACATATAACTCAATTAAATAAATATATAATAATAATGATTATGGAAATTACACCCAAATTAAAATTATACTGAGAATGGTAATGACAACTGGAAAGTATCAAGATCTCAGATTATAATATCTATTAATGTACCTTCATAACATAAAAGTAACTCTCGGTTATCAAGGGTAAAAATCTGGAAGAAATATATTAAGGATCACATTTTTTTTTTTTTTTTGACTGCTTTGTTCTAGACATCGTACATGAAACGGGATTGTTGTTGTAGCTGTGCGTTGCTTCAATTAATTGTATAAACAGTTCATATATTATTATTTTTTTTGGTAAGTTTGTAAGTTGGTCTGTATGAATGTAGCTGCTTGAAATGTTCTTTTTTTATTTATTTTATTGCACTTGGGGGTGGGCAATCATAAGCTTTTGCTTCAGCCCACTCCTTTTGAGCACTATGTGTACTGCTCAAATAAACAAATAAACATAAACATATGTCTGTCATGCATCCTGACTGTAGGGTATGACAACAGTGTCTACTGACTTCAATAAATCAAATTGAAAAGGCGATGAATATTAAATTCCTTTATTTTTATGTGCATGTTTTAGTCGTGACATTTAGAAGCTACACCAACACCCAAAGCAAAGAGTGATGCAAAATGACGCACATAGATACAATACTTTAAGCTCAAACCTTACTTTTGGCCTTTTTGGCAATTACTTTTTATGTTTTTGTCAAGATAGCATTGGGAAAAAACAATGCATTATCAAGTAAACTGGCCTTGTTGGCTCTTACTGCCACAAAAACAGAGGTATTTAAGGTAGAATAATAATAAATGCGGATGATTGATGGAGGTAATTTAGGGTTAAATGGTGACGTTATAAGGCACACAAACAAGGCACCAAATATGGAGGGGCCAAAATGCTCAATACAGATTCTGAATTTTAACGATAACAAGTAAATTGCACTTTATAGTAGGCTAACAAGTCACATAATGAATCAATAAGACCACGACCAAATAAACGAATAAATAAATAAAAACATTACAGATAAGAGTCATGTATACAGCATCACAAAACCATGCATGTGCACACTCAAATGTCACTATAGTACATTAAATTCACCTTTATCACAATTGTTATACAGTATGTAGTCAAAAGCACTTTCCTTCACATTGCCAGTCAACACTTGCAATTTTACAATAAGAAAAAGTCCAATGTCGTGTCATACATTGTAGCAGGGATTGTCCACAGGTGGGACGGTGAATTATGTATAAAAAATGAGTTGGGGAGATTGTTTTTTGTTGATCAAGGATGAAAAATTCTGCTTTCCATTTTTTCCCCCCACTGTTTTTTCCATCGCCAAATATGCACTTGGCTCAATTGAACAATGAGCATCGTAAAACTATTCAAACCCTATAGAACTACTGTGCTAAAGCCATGCTGCGTAACATTTCACTTACAGAATGAAATGCGACCATTATTTTTACAGTCTGTGCGCTTTCATGTGGAAAAATAGGCTACCTCAAAAAACACGCCCTTACTGACTGTGACAGCGGTTAGTGCTCGTGCCTCACAGCTAGAAGGTCACGGGTACGATTCCCACCTGGATGGGGCTTTTCTGTGTGGTGTTGGCATGTTCTCCCCGTGTCTGCGTAGGTTTCCTCCGGGCTCTCCGGTTTCCCCTACCACTAAAAACATGTACAACAGGCCAGGATGAGTGAGAGTGTGTTTGAGAGTGTGACTTTGGGGCAAGGCTAGAATACGGCGTGGCGTATTTACATGCATGTATCCATGTGTGTTCATTAACATGCACTGTCCCAACAAAATAAACAAATAAATGCAAAATAAAATATGTGATTAGTCCTCTTCTGAATGTGGATAAACCACAGCAAAAACAGCTTTGTTGGTGTTGGGTTCCTGATCATTAAGAGCACGTTTGGCTGCCATGTTTGTTTAGCGTTATATGTAACATACAGTATAACCGTTTCTCAGCCTATCTCCTAAAGCCCTACATAAAACTAGTAGTATAAAACCATAACAGTTGAATTTTTTATAATACATTACCAACAATGCTGCTGCCAAAGCCCTCTGCCCCTTTGGTCATGTGACAGCATTAGACAATTCACAACACAACACTGCCAGTTATGTACAAGAGTGATAATAAGTGTTATTTACAGCAGGTGAGTCAGTGTGTCTGCACCTCATTATGCCATAGAGGCTGCAGATCAGTGACACTGCGACTGTATGTGGCACCAGTGACCAATAATAGGGTCCACTAATGGATGCATCAACAGGTTGTTTGTTGAAATAGCTCATACATTAGATACAAGTGAAAGAATGGCATTATCCAGCTGACATAAAATGTGAATTTTGTAGGAATGTGTAGTAGAGCAGTCTAGATATTGAAAACAGGGCAGGGCAGTGGTTCCCAAGTGGTGCGCTGGGACCCAAAAGTGGCTCACAGAACTCTTCCCCAAATAACAATTTCCCCCAATATTTCAGTCCTGACTAAGTAGAATAACAACAGGTCTATAAAAAATGACCACGCACTAGTTGTTTTGACAGAGATTTCAGCATTTTCAATGCTTACATATGCAATAATATGAAGAAAATACAGTATTTTACATAAACATTTTCCAATAGTGTTTTGGGTGGGAGTTAATATTTTCATTTGGGTTTTGATGTGTGATATCTCCCGATGCCGCACCAGCTCAAACCACTGGGCTGTAGGATATGTACACTTTTTCAAAAAACGTCATGGCGCGTTACAATTCACAACATTATATTAGATTTTTTACAACATTGCATTATAAACCTCAACACCGTACAATTAAGTGAAATAGTCTCGATGTAAATGTAACTAAACATTTAACAAAATCAAATGGAATGTATCAACTTTCCTTTATTTATTCTTTTGGGATTCAGCTTTGTGGGTTTATGCTCCTACACAAAACGTTCCATGCAAGTCTCAGTTTTTCGTTATTTGCTCATATCCTTTTGGAAAATAACACTGGCCTTAATAGACTATGGGACATGGCATAAAAAATAAAACAAAAAAGGTTAAATATGTTGATGCATCGTTCAACCACAGGCTCAATTTAAGTTTAGAGGATGAGACTTATTTTAATGACTGTCTTTATTGCATATTAATCCTAAAATCCTTCTGGCACTGACTTCATTCACAGATACTACAATAAGCCCGAGATGCAAGTTTCATATTTCACCTCATTTTGAATCAGATAAAGAACTAAGGACTAAGAAGTTTGATGTGACTAATGTGTAATTATATACTTTGTGTGTAATTATATACTTTTCACACTTTTACTTTTGTGCCCAAAATGTTCACTTGCTTCTTATCGTTTTTTTGCCTACATATACATGTATGCCAACATAGCACTTTGAGATTCCTTGGAATGAAAAGTGCCTTATAAATAAAATCTATTATTATTATTATTATTATTATTATTATTATTATTATTATTATTATTATTATTATTATTATTATTATTATACTGTAATAAGGTACACATATCTATGTCATACTGATGTTGAGCTTACAGCTTTCGCATAGACTTAAAATGGGCAATGGTTTGTTATTATCCGAGACAAGGCTCAAAATAACATATAAAACGAATTACGTTGTGGGTCAGCTCTGCTACTATACTATACACAATTAAGTTTTCAAACACGGTCTCTTTTTTTCTTTTTTTTTAAGTACTAAAGCAATATTCGTGGATCAAAATGTTATATTTTGTACAAGCTACAAGAAAGTAATTTATGTTCCTGTTGCCTCATCTGACAACAATGTGATGTCGATAATCCTCTTTACGAGTTTGACATTTGTTTACATTATCCATACATAGCCTCCATAATGTCAATATGGAGTAGAGCTTTTGTTATGTGACGGGCAAAATATCTATCCCACATTGCAAGTGCCTCGATGAAAATATATTCTTTTAATAGACTTAAGCTACGAATTATAAGGATTTGCTCTGTCCATACTAGCTTCTCGTTATAAAACATCCTGATCCTAAATAGTAGTGATCTGAGTAAGGCCCACATCACTGGAGTCCTCCCAGACCGGATCGGAGGACATGGCTAGTCATACGTGCCGAGGCTGCTTGTCTCTCCTGCTGCTGTCTGCTGGACAGGAGTGGTCCCTGAGGGTGCTTCGGACCCTGCTCACCCCATGGAGGTCCCCTTGCCCCCGGGCGCCCGGGCAGCAAAAGTCCCTGAAGCACCTCTTGAAATTCTCATCCAAGAAGGCGTACAAAATCGGGTTGAGGGAACTATTGGTGTAGCCCAGGGCCACGCAGAAGAAGTAAGCCGCCGTCACCGCCGTGGTTTCCGGGACATTTGAGGACAACGCTTTCACCAAAATGAAGATGTGAATGGGGGTCCAGCAGATGACGAAGACGGCGACCACGACCAGGACGAGGCGCGTGATGCGGCGGAGGTTGCGGTCTTTTTCGCGAGATCCGGAGAGCAAGCGGACGCTTTTGAGACGCAAGACCATCAGGGTGTAACAGACGGTGATGATGATGACGGGGGCGACAAAGGCGAAGATAAAAACACAAATTTTCATCAGAGTGTCCCAGTACGGGTAGGGGTCCGGGAACTGCATTGCGCACTCTGTAGTACCTGGTAAAATAGAAGACAGTTAGTTTGATATTGCATGTAAATAATGGGCATGGTAAATGAATGAAAAATGTTATTCTGCTCTCTTTCCTTTGACTGTTTTTTAATGTGACCACCGTGGTAGAAATTAATCTTCTTTATTGGGCTCATCGGGCCTAAGTTCCACAAATTTACAAACTAAAAACTGCAGAGACCTTCTTGTCTGTCAATCAAGAACTCAGATTGTGACAAAATCCTCTCAATTTTCACCAGTCTTCTCCGACCACTGCAGGGTTTTCGACATTGGCTTTAGACAGACGGCTCATGTATTTCTCCCACTTGGGTGAGATTTGGACTTTTATTGTAACCAATGCCGATGTTAAGCCTTATAATTCAAACGAACCAAGAATTTCAGGCTGGCAGTTCTCCTAAAACTGATCAAAACACCCACATTTGATGGCAAGGTAAGTTCACATTTAGAGCACAGTTTATACCCAATTGCATAGCTATAATTTTGTCATAATTATTTCCCAAACTGTGCTATACTTGCTATACATTGGAAGCCACTTTACTGCGTGTGATGGCTGGATTCCTCATTATATGTTTCACTGACGCCACTGTTTTTCCAGTCAATTTAATCTCAGAAATGTCTTTGGTTGAATTTGACGTATATTGACTCAGAATAATCACCCAACTCTCACATAGAGTGCTTTGTGCTTCATTGAAAGCAAAAGACGATCTGACGCTAACTCAAGCAAAAAAGAAAGAAAACATTTATAAAGTGCCAGACGGCTAATAGAGCTATTATCTGATAACTGGTTCAAGCAGCATGGGGGTCATCTTCATAAAGACTAATGTGGCCAATTTAAGCCAGGAAGTGTCTCGAACAGTGTGGTCATTATTACAAACATCCCTCTGAGGAAAGTACAAGCGCTTTGTCTCGAGCCACTGACATTTAAGGCCAGGCACTGCAGATCATTTTGAGACAGTTAGCTTTTCTTTAAAAAATATCAGTAACACTGAAGTAAAAAAGTAAAAATGACACATTATTTTGTTTTGACTGAATGAGAGGATCCTTGTTGGAAAGCGCTTTGAGTGTACAAGGTGTCCGTGGCGCAGTGGGTAGAGCGGGTCGTCTCATGATCGGAAGGTCAGGGGTTTGAATCCCGCCTCCAGCAGAAACATGGCCAAACATGAACTCTGCTTTAGCCTAGCGTTTTTCCACCTACATTAGGCACTCAAAGCACTTTCCGGTGAGGATCCACTCACCAATTCACACTCTCATTCATACACCAATGTACACAGTCGCTGGGTGCAAGGCAGGTGAAGTGTCTTGTCCAAGGACACAAAGACAGTGTGCCCCTGCATGATTCGAACTGCCGATCCTCCGGTCACAAGATGACCCGCTCTACTATCTGTGTCACTGTCATTAGACTGAAGCAGAGCTCATGTTAAGCAGTGTCTGTGCTGGACAAGGCGTCTGAAATCAATCTGTGTGCGTGGAGAAAGATTAACCAATGACCTTACAGCAGCGGCATCCAGACCCACCCCATGATTTGCATACATTAAGAGAACGAGAATATATATTTATATATATATATATTGTTTTGGCAGCCACGGTCATCCATAGGATAACGTCTGTTGTAAGTGATAATTATCATTTTATTTTATAAGAAATGTTGGTCGGAAAAAAAGCTACTGAGGAAGTTCCATAGATACAGATCTCATCATAGAAGGGGGTGTGGCCTCGCCGAGTGGGAAAACAGATTATTTTGGGAAACACAATTTTCCACTCTTTTTAGCCATTTTCTGGTGCAATATGAACTTTTTTTTTCACACATAAATAAAGTCAAATATCGTAAATCATGTCCATATGAATATTTTTATGTATAGATATCTATTAGATGGTCATGTTTGAAAGCACTTGAGGGGGGAAACAATTTGGAGAAAAATCTCAACTTTCTCCAACTATTCAAAAACTACTTTAACAAATGCTGAATTATGAATATCGTTTTCCACTAAATAAAGGTACAAAGACACGGGGAGGAGCAAAGTGGTTCAACAGCATTGTGCTAATGCTAAGGCTAGCTAGCACTAGCTACGACTGCCATGTTTTTGCTTCTACTGAACAAACTGCTGTGAATAAACATCCATATGGACCCGATTTAGACCTGACAATTTTTGTATGTGATAAATGAGTTATATTTCGCCAGAAAATGGCTAAAAAGAGTAAAAAATTGTGTTTCCCAAAATATTCTGTTTTCCCACTCGGCGAGGCCACGCCCCCTTCTATGACGAGATGCCGTCTTTATAGCGGTAAAGCTCCATAGCATTTTGACTCATTTCCCATTGCAACTGTTTAAAATTATTTGCCGCTATCTATGTCACTTCCTGTTAGTGTCCAGAAAGAAAGGTGGGTACCATTTTTTTTTTTTTTAGCAAAATCTTAAATATAATTGTGTATCGTGTATCTATGTTTTAGCAAAAACTGTGTCTGATGTGTCATATGCACTTTAAGCTTCCTCTATCTTCAGAAGTATGCAGGCGATGTCCCGGCAACACAAGCCAAATCACTGTCAACACTGAGTTATGCAATTAGCTGTTTGTTTTCTCTCTTCGGGAAGTTGAGAGTTCGGTTTAGAATGAAAACAAGCCAGAGCGCACCATCAATAAACAGCCTGGCCAGCCAAGATAACAGGCTTTTCCAATTCCTCACAACAGCGCATAGTCTGGAACCTGTCTCTTTTCCTTGAGTTCTGATGGGTGTGACTGACTGACAGGCAAAACAAGAACAAAATGTATCGCGCTGAGGACAGAAATAATGCAAACATCTTCAGAATAAACAGGCAAAGCATTTAAAGTCATTAAATAGAAGTAAGAGAAGTTTCGATATTTGCTCTGAATAATAACAGGTGGAAATTAGAGAGGAAATGACTTCTGTGTTTGAATGAATAGCTGCAGAAAATGTGTAGGAGACAAAGAGCCACTCTTGCTTCCAACCAGGCTCAGATGTACACATAATATTGGCTTGTGCTGAGTTAAAAGAATGAAGCTGTACATAAAGTTACCGTTATTGGTCTGAGTGCTGCCCAGTATCATGGCAGGGATTCCCGCGGCGGACGACAAAACCCAGATGAACACGTTGATGATTTTGGCCTTCAGCGGCGTCCTGAAGTCCAGCGCTTTGACGGGATGGCACACAGCGATGTAGCGGTCCACGCTCATCATGGTCAGGGTGAAGATGCTGGTGAACATGTTGTAGTAGTCGATGGAGATGAAGACCTTGCAGGCCACTTCTCCAAAAGGCCAAGAGTTGACCAGGTAGTCAGTGCTCTGAAACGGCATCGTGGTGGTGACCAAGGCGTCTGCTACGGCCAGGTTAAAGATGTAGATGTTGGTGGCAGTCTTCATTTTGGTGTATCTGCAGAAAGAGGCCTTGCTAGTTAATGGGTTCGACTGCATTTGGAAAAATTGCTTTTATTATAAGACAGAACAAAAAAGAAATAAAAGATGGATACTTTCCCTTTGTTTTTGTTTTTGTTTTTGTTTTTGTTTTTTGTTTGCTTTTTGTTTTAGCTTGGGTATGTGGGGCGGCACGGTAGCACAGCGGTTAGCGCTCGTGCTTCACAGCTAGAAGGTCCGTGTTTGATTCCCACCTGGACGGGGCCTTTCTGTGTGGAGTTTGCATGTTCTCCCTGTGTCTGCGTAGGTTTCCTCCGGGTACTCCGGTTTCCCCTACCACTAAAAACATGTACAATAGGTTCCCCTCTGGGGCCAGGACTCCCCTGAAAAAGAGATTCTTAATCTCAGTGGAACTTTCCTGGTTAAATAAAGGTCAGATAAAAAATAAATTTATGTTTGTGCATGTGTCTATAAATGTACGTGGGTGTATGTCTGTGTATGTATATACAGTGCCTTGCGAAAGTACTAATACACCTTGAACTTTTACACATTTTGTCATGTTTACAGGGTCATTGTCCTGCTGGAAGGTGAATCTCCGCCCCAGCCTCAATTCTCTTGCTGACTCCAGCAGGTTTTCCTCCAAAATGTCTCTGTATTTGGCTCCATACATCTTCCCAACTATTCTTACAATCTTCCCAGTCCCCGCTGAGGAAAAGCAGCCCCATAGCATGATGCTCCCCCCACCATATTTGACACTGGGGATGGTGCACTCAGGACGATGAGCAGTGTTAGGTTTGCTCCATACATAACGTTTTGCATTTGGGTAAAAAAGCACCTTCTTCCACATGGCAGCTGTGTCCTCCATATGACTTCTAGCAAACTTCAAATGGGATTTCTTATGGCCTCCTTTCAATAATGGCTTTCTTCTTGCCACTCGTCCATGAAGGCCAGATTTGTGTAGAGTACAACTTATAGTTGTCCCATGTACAGATTCCCCCAGCTCAGCGGCAGGACGTCGCAGCTCCTCCAGAGTTATCTTGGGACACTTGGTTGCATTTCTGACCAGTGCTCTCCTTGTTCGGTCTGTTAGTTTAGGTGGACGGCCGTGTCTTGGTAAGTTCGCAGTGGTGCTATACTCTTTCCATTTCTGAATGATGGATTGAACAGTGCTCCGTGAGATGTTCAAATCTTGGGAAATCTTTGTATAACTTAACGCTGCTTTAAACGTCTCCACAGCTTTATCCCTGACCTCTCTGGTGAGCTCCTTGGCCTTCATGATGTTGTTTAGTGACCAATACACTCTGACCATAGCTCTGAGGCCCTCACAGAACAGCTGGAATTATACTGAGAGTGGATTACGCACAGCATCATGTAAACCCGCAAATCTTGTAGCCTTGGGCTAATTTCCATCCATTGTCCCCTATGCGCACTCTCAAACATACTCTCATTCATCCTTGCCTATTGTACATGTTTTTAGCGGTAAGGGAAACTGGAGTACCAGGAGGAAACCTACGCAGATACGGGGAGAACATGTAAACTCCACACAGAAAAGCCCCGTCCCAGGGACCTTCAAGCTGTGAAGAACAAGCACTAACCGCTGCGCTACTGTGCCGCCGTGTGTGTGTATATATATATATATATATATATATATATATATATATATATATATATATATATATATACTTATATATATGTATATATATATAATATATACAATATATATATACATATGCATGTATATCTACTGTATGAATGTAGATATACATCTTTATTTATTTATTGTGCAAAGAAAATGCAGTATGAAGAAGTGTCTATGAAGAATCTCGATGAAGGATAATGCAATAAACTGTAATAAAAAGCAAAACAAAAACACTTTAAGATCCTACAACACATTATTCATCTGGAGGAAGTAAAAGAGACATGTTATCTCTCTGTTGAGCGATTACTTCATATGCTTCATCCCTGAAATACTGGAAATACTGTTTTGGTTTCTGTTTGTTCACAGTTGTATTAATAGATTACGCAACTGATTCCAAGTGCAGTCTAAATGGGTAAGTGGGGCTATTAAATCAAGATCCCCAGATGTGCCGGGCTGGTCCTGGTGAACTGTATAGAGAGGCACTGTGTTTGAGTTTAGGTTTAAGCTCAATGCATTGGATGCTGTGTAGGTCAAGTAACACATTCTGGCTCCTGAAGAGTTCCCAAAATGAACACAATGGCACAAATGAGTTTAGTGGTATCATAGTACCCTTTGTGTATCATTTTAAATATATATATATATGTATGTGTGTGTGTATGTGTGTGTCATAATGCAGCTACAACATAAAGACAACAAGAAGTGGTACTACATTGGGAAACACTTCCATAACAAAATGACAAAGCAGATATGTTTTCTTCTCTAACAAAGCATTCCAGCTTGCATTCTTCTGTACTTACCTTCCCTTTTACAAAAAGTGCACAAAATACAGTAGGTATTATTATGAGTGCATAATGTTGCACTCAAGTCACAAATGTGCCAGTCTCAGTCCGGACTATTGGAGCAGGAAAATGAAAGAACCAAAGCAGAAGCACCTGGGGACAGCCTCTACAACAGCCCTGGACGTACAAAGGGTTCACTAATGGACACTGACAGCACTCATTGGTTTGAGCAACGGGCCACTGGGATAATGATGCGGGAGTAATTGGTGTCATGTTAGATTCACTGTTTTAACAAAGCTACAGTTCGCGTTCAGGCATATGGTTAAGGACAGACAAAAAAACAAATGAAGGATACTGTCAACGGCAGGGCTGCGCATCATCAGGCCTCAGAACTAATCCAGACCCTCAATTCATTATCTTCTGGGCCCCAAGATGATTTGGAAGAAACATTATTTTGCTTAATCACAATACAATAGAGTTAGTAAAATGATGAGGAAGATTGGCCCTTCGTGGTGATCCTTCCCCCAGAAAAACTGCCCTATCAAAGGGGCTCATATAGAACAAAATGAATCATTGGGTTCAGGACGATACAAAAATGCTTAAATTAAATAAATACACATCTGACACAGTAATGCAGTGTTATCTCGAGAGCTCAAAAGCCCTTAAAACGTATTATTTCAAATCTCAAAGTGCTATTACAAAGTGTGTACTGCACATAGATAGGAGCTATTGTTGTTTGTAATATTTGCAATGCATGATCTTCCTTTGGAGTGACTTACTATTGTGTGTTTTATGTGTAGCCAATGGTTGAAAGAATGCTGCATGTTATTCTGTATATTGCGCAACAGAATGCACCTTCCCCCCTCAATAAATGGTGAATAATCAAAATGTGAAAAGGAATTGCAGAAACACTATATCTGTGCCCTTTTCTATCAGCCACAGGTTGTGAAATTGACCAAAATTTCATCTAAATCGCTATCAAAAATTTGGACAATCTCAATACTTGTCATGGGTCTTTTAATTCAAAAAGGTCAGAGTAGAAAAGTAGTTTTTTTTATTTATTTTTTTTACTTTTTGCTACATCGCCCTATAGCCACGAGCCCGAACCGACGTTGCGTCTGCAGCGTGAAAGCTCACTCACAAATGGATGCACTTAATCGTCTGTGAAAGCCTTTGACTTTGACATTCTAACAAGGCAAATTACACGGACTTTTGCGCCCCCAAAATCCTTGAGCGTTTAGATGACACTTATTGCCATCATTTCCAAAACCTTCTGACACATAATGGACAGCTCCTGGTGCTGAAATCGATAGACGCAGAGCAGTACTATATCTGAACCTGCGCGAATCAAACGGAGGCAATTGCCTTGTTGTTTCTGCTCATTTGTGTTCAACTGCAGCCCCTGAACCCTGTGCATGAATGCGTGTGGAGAACAGGCAGCGTGGGCTCAGTGAGTGCCATTTCATTACGCGCTGCAATTACGCACGGCTTGAAACGAATGACACACAAAACAAAAAACAAAAAACAAAACCTGAACATTTTAAGCTCCGACACTTACCTTATTATCACGTACATGACCAGACAGTTGCCCACCAAGCCCACCACGAACACCACGGAGTACACGGCCACAATGATGGGGATAATGGGTGACATCGGCTCCACGTACGGGTCCCAGGTGCCGTTTGGTGTGAAGTTGAACACGTCCGAAAACGCAGGCTGCCAAGTAAAGTTTGAGAAACAATCGTCCGGGTGACCCGGGGGACACTGGTCTTCTTTGTAAATGTGGACCACTCCGTTCGCCATGGCGCAGCGGAGGGGAGACCTGGTGACAGACGCGTGTGCACCGGACCGGGCAGATTGGCGGGAATTGACCGCTCAATCCGGAGTCAAGCCGAGGTAAGCAACACGATGCGAACCGGAGAGACCTAATGAACACACGGGAGATGTATCCACTCCAATGCGCAACAAGCGTTCAAGGACAGCGCAATCACTGGGCAAAGCCCTCTTACCTGCTTCACAAAAAGTTCACCGATCAAGACAAGAAAGAAGCAAGCCTTTTTTTTTTTGGGAGGGAAATGTAGACGCTTTTGAAATGATATAATGGGGAAACAGAGCGGCGAAAGCGGGCGCAGATTGTGCCACTGCCCCGTGCCTGGATGCGCGCGCCGGAGGTCCGCGCGCTGCTCGCTCAACATGTGACGTTCAGAAAAGGAGAGACGAGGGGATACAGCAAGCGAACCAACTGGATTATATGGACTCTATACACGCAATATAGCGTTTGCATTGAAATGTATAGCCTGTATTGAACAAGCTTAAGAAAGACTTTGTCATCATCAAGATAATATAATGATAAGATAATAGAAACGTTCAAAATGCCTCTTCACTAAGTTACATTCCCATCAGTGTCATGCTTTGAGATGTTCCCTAGCAACTCCTGGATGTGCTGCACACCTGCAACAAGGTGTCGCAAAGGACCTAACAAGTGTTTATGTGTTTTTTCTTTCTTCTTCAAAGCCATGGACGTCAGATAAAGTGGGTTTAGACTGTTTATGTGACCACCTTGAGTCATATATATTTGTTTAAATTATTTTCTATTTGTAAAAAAGAATAGGTGTGTTCATCAAGTCTTTATTTGACAAAAGAATACCGCTGGCATTTCAGAATCTCATTTTAAGGTGAGTCCTGGCCATATAGCGGCGACCCTTTTGCACATGTTTTTAGTGTAAAACCTGAGCTACTGGGAAGCTTATGCAGACGTGCAAACTCCACCCAAGGTGACCCGGGGAGGAACTGTGGGATCTCCTTGCTGTGAGGTGACTGCACTAACCTTTGTGCCACTGGCATTAGAATTTGGGATCTGATGTTAAAGATGTTAAAGAACGTTACCGAAGAAATCCACCCTTTTAGGGGGAACTAGCAAACATTGTCCATTGATTAACATGAGCTCATACTTTAGTGTTTTTTTCCCCACTTTAATATTGTGTTATTGTGCAAACATGTGAGATCAGAATGTGCCATTATGCAGACACTTTTATTTATTAATTTTTGTTAATCAGTGCAGAACGAATTTCACTCATGCGCTTCAAGACGACATGAAATATACGTTTATTTTGTTATTTCTGATGTTTTCTTTCATGTTGTTTTTGCGAGTTTTAGAGAGCCAAGCAGGGCCAAACGTTATCAAAGCGTATTGTGTGTGGGTTGTTGGTCACTGTTGCTTGGCAATGGGGACAAACCCATTTTTAAAGGCAATAAGAAAGTATTCTTCATTTCTCTTGCTGATTTACCCTCTTTACAGAGGGATCACACGCTCCGGCAGTATGGGGTCCGGGGCCCTCTACTAAGGGCTGTCCGTTCCCTGTATGACCGCAGCAGGAGCTTGGTTCGCATCGCCGGCAGTAAGTCAGACCTGTTCCCGGTGTGTGTTGGTCTCCGCCAGGGCTGCCCTTTGTCACCGGTTCTGTTCATTACCTTTATGGACAGAATTTCTAGGCGCAGCCAGGGGCCGGAGGGTGTCCGGTTTGGGAACCTCAGGATCTCATCTCTGCTGTTTGCAGACGATGTTGTTCTGTTGGCTTCATCAAATCAGGAACTCCAGCTGCACTGGGGCGGTTTGCAGCCGAGTGTGAAGCGGCCGGGATGAGGATCAGCACCTCCAAATCTGAGGCCATGGTTCTCCCCCGGAAAAAGGTGGTTTCCCTGCTTCAGGTCGGTGGGGAGTCCTTACCCCAAGTGGAGGAGTTCAAGTATCTCGGGGTCATGTTCACGAGTGAGGGACGGATGGAGCGTGAGATCAGTAGACGGATCGGTGCGGCGTCAGCAGTGATGCGGTCGCTGTATCGGACTGTTGTGGTGAAGAGGGAGCTGAGTCTGAGGCAAAGCTCTCGATTCACCGATCGATCTACGTTCCCACCCTCACCTATGGTCATGAGATCTGGGTAATGATTGGAAGGACAAGATCGCGAATACAAGCGGCCGAAATGAGTTTCCTTGACAGGGTGGCTGGGCGCACCCTCCGAGATCGGGTGAGGAGCTCAGTTACCCCGGGAGGAGCTCGGACTCGAGTCGCTACTCCTCCACGTCGGCCCCGGATAAAGCGGAAGAAAATGGATGGATGGATATATTTCTACACAGTATCCAGTCTCTGATATTTTCTGTTACAAACATTTTCATCTCTAACTCTTAGAGAACGTTATCAAAGCGTATTGTGTGTGGGTTGTTGGTCACTGTTGCTTGGCAATGGGGACGAACCCATTTTTAAAGGCAATAAGAAAGTATTCTTCATTTATGAGAGTGATGAACGGAAGTTTAAAAATACCACGTTATGAGGTAAATGTCTCAGTGATTCATGCTTACCCAAGAGGACTTCATCAAACTTTATATCACCCCATCGCTAGCACAGGAAACATATAATTTATGTGTAATATGATTTTTTTTTATTGTAAAAAGCAGTCCTGTGTGTACTTTCTGTTATTATTTACATGTCCAGCTGATTGCCCCGTCAGCTGAGGCAGGTGCGCTAGTAAATCGCCACGCCCGTGTGTGCACGCGCCCTCGCTCCGAGTCACAGTGAACGGTGCCATGAAGGGATCAGACCTTACCTCACGGACCAAAGCCCGGGTTTGGAGCAGCTCCCCGACTCTGAAAGACTTTGAGCGTCTGGACACTGCTCAACAGGACCAGGTTTTTTTGGGACCAAGGGACAGTATGTTGGGATGTTGCCCAGGATCATCGGGAGGTGCTAGAAAGACTCATACAGTGCGCAGCATGGATCAATGATCAATGATCAATTGGACAAACATTTAAAGGGGAATATCCGTTTTTTCGAGGGCCGTGTTTTTTGTTTTGTCTATGTCCGTTTTTTGTTTCTATTTTGCCTGATTAAGTCCTGGTTTAAGCGCCCATTTGATAATAACATTGTAAAATAATCACAGCATCCATAAACATTTTGATTGGTAACTACTTGCACTGAGTGAGAGTGTTACAACTTTATATCTAAAAGAAATCATGTAACAAAGCAACCAAAATGAACAAATAAGATAAGGGTGAGCTTGCGGTGACATGCAAACCGAAAACACAAAACAACAATTGCTATTAAACTATTAAACTATTGATCACATTATTTCATTACATCATTGATGAGAGGCAAGACGTCAGTGTCTCTATTTCCTGCAAATAGCAAAAAGCCCCAGCCCTCGTCATCTGCACCTTCTACAGAGGGACTATAGAGAGCATGACCCCTGCATCACGGGGGTACAACAGTTGCACTGCCTCCTGCCGCATCGTGAGAGCAGAGCCCCTCTCCCCTCGATTCAGGAAATTAGCTCCACCCGTCTCACTCCCAAAGCCCCTCGTTATAGCACGTAATCCCACGCTCCCATCACGCAGTCTCTTCAGTGCGCTGCCTTCAAGCAGGAGACCGCTGAGTATCTTGGCAAGTCCAATCAACGAAAGAACAGGTTAAGCCACCAGGCTGTCAGGAAACTTTCTCCATCCCTCCCTTTGCTTGCATTCCCTCCAACCCCCTCAAGGGCCCTGACTATAAGTTCAATTCTCTGAAGAGCGTGGATGAAATTGGCAACGAAGCTGCTTTTGACTAATTAACTTAAGGTTAAGATATACTGTATTCATCTTTGTATGAAGTTTGTCCTGTGCATTTGACCCAACCTTCAATGCCACTGGGGCGACCTGTAAGGGCAGGTGCCTGGGGACCCATCTCCTGATGTGGAGCCAGGCTAATGGTCAGATTCATCTGGCTGGAGGATTAACCTTTTGTACATGTTTTAGAGATAGGGTGAACCGAAGGACCAACATCATAGCACACGTTTAAAGAGACTAGACGCAAGTTGGTCATTTTATGCTCACTACTGCCACCTCAGGTCTTATGCGTAACTGCAGTCTCTATATTAACTTTTTGAGTGACAGTGTTTAGAGGCAGTTGTGGTGAACAGGTCTGGGCTCATTCTACACATTAGGACATGGCTGTAACGTGTAGGGGGAGGAAAATACTTAGTTTTAACATCTTTAAACTCTGTATAGTCCCTTTAACCTTTCTGATGCTAGACACAATCCCTAATGTGTGTTGTTGTTTTATTTTACTTGACATTTTCCTCCTTTAAGACATTATTTAAGAGTCCGTGTTAGATAAATAACACAAACAGCTTCTGTTTGCAACTAATGTGTTTACTAATGCTTTAAATGGAGGCATTTTGTTTTAGTGACAGAAACGCAGAACGACCTATTAAAAATGCAACGTTTCTGGGTTCACTTGGAAACGGAAGCTACTTTAGTCAAATTATCCAAAAGAAAAGCTGAACTTCTGGAATCATTCCAGCCATCAAAACTGCAAGGCATGGGACTGGAACAATCAGGTTCCAGATCGAAAAGCAAGACACTCTTACTCAAACCTAAATTGAAGCATAGAGGCTCCCATAAATACAACCAGAAGCTTTTTTTTCTTTTTTCACAAATTGATACCTCTTGCTGATTTACCCTCTTTACAGAGGGATCACACGCTCCGGCAGTATGGGGTCCGGGGCCCTCTACTAAGGGCTGTCCGTTCCCTGTATGACCGCAGCAGGAGCTTGGTTCGCATTGCCGGCAGTAAGTCAGACCTGTTCCCGGTGTGTGTTGGTCTCCGCCAGGGCTGCCCTTTGTCACCGGTTCTGTTCATTACCTTTATGGACAGAATTTCTAGGCGCAGCCAGGGGCCGGAGGGTGTCCGGTTTGGGAACCTCAGGATCTCATCTCTGCTGTTTGCAGACGATGTTGTTCTGTTGGCTTCATCAAATCAGGAACTCCAGCTGCACTGGGGCGGTTTGCAGCCGAGTGTGAAGCGGCCGGGATGAGGATCAGCACCTCCAAATCTGAGGCCATGGTTCTCCACCGGAAAAAGGTGGTTTCCCTGCTTCAGGTCGGTGGGGAGTCCTTACCCCAAGTGGAGGAGTTCAAGTATCTCGGGGTCATGTTCACGAGTGAGGGACGGATGGAGCGTGAGATCGATAGACGGATCGGTGCGGCGTCAGCAGTGATGCGGTCGCTGTATCGGACCGTTGTGGTGAAGAGGGAGCTGAGTCAGGGGGCGAAGCTCTCGATTTACCGATCGATCTACGTTCCCACCCTCACCTATGGTCATGAGATCTGGGTAATGATTGGAAGGACAAGATCGCGAATACAAGCGGCCGAAATGAGTTTCCTTGACAGGGTGGCTGGGCGCACCCTCCTAGATCGGGTGAGGAGCTCAGTTACCCCGGGAGGAGCTCGGACTCGAGTCGCTACTCCTCCACGTCGGCCCCGGATAAAGCGGAAGAAAATGGATGGATGGATATATTTCTACACAGTATCCAGTCTCTGATATTTTCTGTTACAAACATTTTCATCTCTAACTCTTGGCTTCAGTATCAGTAAACAACCGTTGTAAAGCAAAGCACAGGTCTGGGGTCTTGGTGTTGCTGTGCAGGTGTACAATTCCTCCACGTTGTGTGAATTTTTGAAGCCACCATTATTTTTTATGACACTTTTTAACGGGATTTGTACTTGCAACCTGTGGCAACCTGTAAGAAAGAAGGTTTGGTAACGCTTCATGTCATACAATTATAATTAGAATATAAATGAAAGAGGTGTATTAAAAGGTGTATTAGACACTCACTGCTCCTGGCAGGTTCTCTCAGCGAAATAGATCGATGGGTAAAGTGCAGGCAACACCTTTCCTCCA
Source organism: Proterorhinus semilunaris (assembly GCA_021464625.1). Classification (NCBI taxonomy): domain Eukaryota; kingdom Metazoa; phylum Chordata; class Actinopteri; order Gobiiformes; family Gobiidae; genus Proterorhinus; species Proterorhinus semilunaris. The sequence goes on along the minus strand of CM038358.1, from coordinate 23,776,037 downwards.
CAAATCCCCTGAACATATGACAAGTCGAACTCCAGCTGTTCTGCATCTACAACTCTCATCGACTTCACACAGTGCCGATTCACCCGCTGCCTTGTCTCATATTTACCATAATATCCTAACGAGAGTTCCCCACCTCCCGTGTCTACTTTAGCAGGTGAAGAGACATTGTTATGTGTGCAGGTAGGCAGGACCTCCTCTGTCGGATTGTACATTAACGCAGGTTGCTTGGATACCTTTTAGCGCAAGGTGACCAAGCTTTTTATCTCCAGTGCTGTCGGGGCCTTAACGGGTTGACTCTGGGACTTGATGTTCTTCTGGGCAAATATTTGAGCAGCACTTTGCACAGGGGACATGTTTCCAACCATAAAGATAGAGATTTTATTTTGTGAAAGCAAAATGATACATGAGTACATCATGCGCATGTCCTTTATGTAAGTGTCTATAAAAGTATAAGTACGTGTTTTCTTTTTATTATTTATATGTGTGCATTGAGGCGCATTGAATTGCCTTGTGTACAAAATGTGTTTTTGTATGTAAGATACCTCTAGTTACTATTACTTATTTGCACATTTCCTGTATATTTAAGGGGGTTTTCACACAGGCTCTAGTTGGGTCGACCTAAAGGGGCTCTCGACCCGCACTAAACAGGTGCGGCCTGAGCTGCTCTGTGGGCCGGAGAGGGCGTGGTGTGACCTCAGGCTTAACTACTCTCGCTTTGATGCTTCTTTTTTGCATGAAGAAAGAATGAATACGCACTGCAGGACGTTTGGATTACTGCTATGACGAGGCAAAAATGGATCAGCTTTAAATCATCAAGGAACACCTTTCTTTCCCGTCTTGCCCTTCCTGCTGCATGAGCCGATTAAAGAGCATTTCTCCTCGCCCTACATATCTTACCTCCACATCTGGAGATGAGTCCCTGGGCGCCTACAGCTGCCCACTGCTCCTACAAGTTTCCCCCAGTAGCACCTTTATATGAAACCACACTGGTCTGTAAAATAATATTTGAAAGTATGAATGCAGTACTTGTCAAAAAATACATTTACACAGTTCAGAAAGTGCAACATAATATCACTGTGAGTTACGCGCTCTCTCATACTTCCAGTGTGTCTCTGAACAAGACACTTTAAACCCCAAAGCCACTCCAGTGACACTAAGAGGCAGCAAGGTCGTCCAAACAAACACACTCCAAACCACAGCGAGAGTAGATCACTGGAATAGTAAACTTTGAGGATGAGTTCGTTAATTGCATCATAGAGTCTGTTAATTGGTGGGAATATCTCAAATTGCCAATGAACCGGTGAGCGGCTCGTCTCGTGATAAACAGAACACTGTCAGCCGAGTTCACCAAGAGCAAGTGAGGGCTCTCCTGTAGATTGCTCGCACATGCTCTATCCGACTGAAACATCACCTCTTTTGATGATTATCTATTATTCTCTGTGTCATTACAATAGCCTGACCCAATGAGAGGAAACCACTTGTGATAAATGACCCGAGATTATTCAAATTAGTAGTCGTTCAAGTGGGAAAGAAAGATTAATTATGTTTTTTGAATGCTGCAACAGGATGGTTTTTGCTCAATCAAATGGATGTTATACATGAAGGAGCTGCACAAGGGAATGACCTAATCACTCAGATTTTGCATGATTTGGTAAGCAATATTTAGACGGGAAAAACGTGCCGCAGATGTTCGGAACTGGAGACGAGACATATTTAGTGCTCTGCAATTGAGGCTAGCTGTGAATATCTTGGTTCCAAGTGGTGGAGTTTTGTTCTGGGGAGGTTTGTGAGGTCCTAAGGGATAAAGCTTTTTAATAGACGTGAATAATATTTGTTCCATCTGTCGTGGATTTTTGTACCAATCTAAAGTAAAAACTGAAGAGGTATTGTCTTATCAAGGGTGAGATTAATTACGCATGCGGAGAGGTTACGCACAGAGTGAGCCAGCTATCTGAGCCAGCTATATAGAGAAGTACATGAAAGGAAGCACAACATACATGGGACGGGCGCCTCAGGTGGTAACGCTATCAGAGTGTGAGATCTTTTGTGATGCTTAGAGGGCAGGCCGTGTGGGCCTATTGTCTTAAGTGTAAAAAGGGGATCCCGTTGAAGAGATAATATTTTTATACGATGTTTTGTTCCTTTGGCTATTTAGCAAACTAACCAAAAGTTGTCATTCAGTGCAGAAAGGTGTGGGTTCCTCAGAATCTTTTGTTTCAAGACACAGCAACCCCCACCCGGTCCACTGGCCATTTGGACAGAAGGGGTCAAATTACGACGGAACTGAATGGACAGCTTTGGGGATCCAATGGGAAATCTTGTGGACAATGGAATGTGGAGTGCTGTGCTTCCCCAGGAAGAGTCAGTCTGACCATGGGAACGGCTGAAGGCAGACTCACGATGGATAGGAAAAACAGAATTCTGTATTGAGATGACATGTTAGAGAAATAAACGTTTAACTTGTTTAACTCCTTGATGTGTCATCAATTCCTGGTATTTAATTATTAGTTTATGTAGAGTAGTTTTTGACGACTCTCAACTCCTCCTCCAGTTTGAATACGCGGTGTTGTCAATTAAAGGTAATGTTAAATAGGGAAAAAGTAACCGCCGTCGTAGCGGTACTATTTTATTGTGTACAGCGACAACACAGGAAAACGGTTTGTTTTTCTTTATGTGGTGACCCCGGGAGAACTGCAGGGGGTGCTGAAGAGCCGTCAAACGGAGACGCGACGAGGTTCGGTCTTCGAGAAAAAAAAACCCATTTTGCGTTAGAAATACCAGGTTCTTTCTTCCACGTCATACAACAACAATTTCATGGACGTCATTCTAGCTTAAGGTAAGACTGCTTTTGACCTCTACTATTGTGTGAGTCTCAAAGTACGTCTAGTTGGCATATTTTTCCAAATTTTAGATTACTTTTTAACGGAGTTGTCTGTTGTGTGGTGTAATCTGTGAATTGATGGTGGAATTAAGGAAAGAAACGTTATAATTTGATATCTTAGATACCACAGAAGACAAAATAAGTGGGATAAACTGAAATTACGAGTAATTAACGGGCTGCGCGTTGGGTTTTACCCCTGTAAAAGCTGAAATGCACGTAGGCAGAATCGCCCAAGGCCGTGGACGCACGGTCTGAAATAAAACGTTGAAATAATCGTAGACAGATTTGGGGTCTGTCTAAAAGACGGGTTGAAGGCCCTTAGAACGGTGATTCTATAAATAGGTTGAAGGCCTGAGAAACGGGGTTTCTTAAATTCTATATTTTATATTAGCCTTTGTTAGCTTTCGTTAGCTTCGTTAGCTTAGTGCGCTAGCATACAGCATGGTTAGCTTAGTGCGTTAGCATACAGCATATTGTTGATAAACGTGTACTAAACCCACACATGTGTTAAGCCCAGCTCGGTGTGTGGACACTGAAGGCTGTTCTGTGTAGTAGTGTAGGATTTTATTGAAGTGTGGTGCATGGTTTGTTTTCGATATGATCTGTTTGCTGTTGGTGTGCGAGGTTGCTAAGTTAGCTCTGAGAACAAAGGATTAGCTTTAGCATTTAGTTTTTTCCATGTCGTACTGTTATTTGGCTGTTATTTTGTAATACCGGAGTTTCTGGCCGCCATCGTTGTAGTGCAACCGTATGGCCTCTAGGTTTTCATTGAAAGGCATCGGACTTTAGGCACATTATACTATTTAACGCGTGTTTTTATTTTTATACACTTATCTGATTTTGTTGATCGGAGGGGGAGAATACTAAATTGTTTTGGTTGTTCTTGTTAGTCTGTTTGGTTTTTTGTTAACTGTTGTTTTGTTTGTGGAAATTATTGTGTCTTGTTGTCTCTTTGTGTAATGTTCTCTTTATTGTAGAGTGACTGAGTGTGTCCGGAGTGAAACTAAAAGTGCATTTGCTGTGTCTGCATTTGTGTAGACGCAGCAAAGGACTGATTACACGGGAAGTGATGGGCGCATTGGGAAAGTGGCCATTTTCCTTTGTGCCCAGACATCCGTGTAGGAGGGTAAGTGGAGAAATTGCTCCGCCCCTCATTGCAAAACAAAAAAGTAGAAAAAAGAACATTTTTTGACCTAATTTCTTGTTTTAAGGGTTATTGTTTTAAAAGTTATTATTTTGTTTTGTTTTTAAAGAGGAACATTTCTGCTGGTGGTAGAGTTATGTCTCCACAGCATACATTTGAAGAACGAGTATCCAAAATCAGTGTGAGAAAAATGCTATTTTTTTAAGCCTGTGATTGACGGAGCATTTAGGGCTCTGAGAGATGTTGCTAAAAAAAATAGAACCTCTCTCCACACGGTGGCGCCATGGAATTAAAACTGAAGCAGGGAAGTCCTGTCGTGAGTTTGAATACATTGATTGAAAGTACAAACCACTATTAATTTAGAGTTTACGTTGATCTTTATGCGCCATTTTGGACGCATTACCAAAAGTTATGAAGGAGCAATTATGCAAAATTCAAATTATTGTTAATAAAACCAAATAAATTAATGAATACATTTTGAGATGAATGCCCTTGACCAGAAGCGAGAGCAAAATTGAACTGAAAGAAATGAGTGCAACTTTTAAAGGTGCAGCTTTAAGGAGCGAGTAATGAAAGTAATAATGAAAAAAGAGTAATAATGAGTTTACTTGAATGTGCAGTGACCTGTGGGTGTGGTGTTGGTAATTGTGGCCAAGGATTGTTTCAGACAAAGATGACCAACAACGTTCGAGGAGATCGAGGCGTTTACAACAACGCTGATGGGAACCATGCTACTCTCATCACTGGCTGCTACTGGGTTCAGAGGCATGGGAGTCCAGAACTGTTACCTGTGAAGGTGAACGGACAGACTCTTGACGTGCTGGTGGATAAAGGTGAACGACACTCATCTGTGAACTATGAGACTGTGATCATTAACGGACACCATCTACTGGGTGGATACAGGAAGACCACCCACAACCTTTCACCAAGCCAGTGCCTAGTCAGCTCACAGGACTGAATCTGACACGCCAACTCAGACTCCTGTTTCTCTCCTCGGATGTGATATGCTGATGACAGTGAGAGCAACAGTTTTGTGCTCTCTGAATGGACTAACAGTGACTTTTCCCTGATTGGACAAACACCTTGCTGTCTGACAGTGGTTGCTGAATGCAGATATATCTACTGGGAAGAGCTGAAGGACTGTACAACTGACGTTTGACCTTGGATCAAACATTCACTTTGCCAAAGCCACCCACCCATTGATCACTGTACTTTAATGATATAGAAAAGCTTTTAAGGCTAACCTTAGTGGACGTGAATGGTCCTTTTAAAAAACAAAATTAATTAGGCAAACGAGGTGTGACTGCGAACTGTTTACACCCTATAGAACAGTAATATGATGTGTTTATAACTCGTTTGCTCTCTCTCCTGGACAATAGGCTAAAGAATTTGTTCCATGACCAAAGCGTGAGTGAAACAAAAGATTGGTAAGAAATTGAAGTTTCTAAAATGTCCTGTACTCTCCATCCATGTATGCCTACTCTATAGACATTAATGCTAGACTTATGTCCGTTTTGGGACATCATTCCACGACACCATGATAGAGAATTACGTGTTTATGAACTGACTGAAAATATCTTAATGCACCAGATAAAGATGGTCTTTAGGACCTACTGATGCTGGTTTATTTACTAAATTGAATCGATAATCTTTCAGTTACAACTAAATGCATTTGTCTGAATGTTTTGATACAAAATTTGAATTTGATGCCTTAGAGGGCATTGACATGTGATAGAACTGAGAAAAAGAAAAAGCTGAAGTGAATTGGGTTTCGATCCTTTCTCTTGCTCTGCTCCTGGCGTCAATCCGTGAGCAGATCGAGAGGAAACTCTTATGAACTTGAAACAGGCCATTCTGTTGCCTGAGTTCAGCCTCCTCTTTGATTCCACGGGAATCCAGTGGACACTGATCTTAAAAATGTATGTTATAATCCCTATTGAAACCATCTACACTCATTAGTTTATGCACTCAGGTTGGAGGTGACTGCTGATCTCACTTTGGGAGCTGCTGAGAGCTCCTTTCCCAGCCTGTCTGACGGTCCTCTGCCACGATTGGACTGAACCAGTGCTGGTCTGATCCCTTTTGAGGCCACTCCCAGGACCTCACATGCTGTCCAGGTCTCTCACTCGCCCTGTCGACCCATTTAAACCCGCCTTCAACCTCCCTGGACTGAACCTGACATTTGTTATTTTGCTATTGTTTTCTTTGTTATGTGGGTGCAGAAGGTATTAATCTCCAGTGAAATTGGAGTTGGTTTGTTGTGTTTCCTGTACAAGGATAGAGGTTTCACTTGTTTATGCATGTTTACATGACTCTTTATTGGACTGAGTTTTCCTCAGTCCAAGAGGGGGTGTTAATTATATGGGAAAATTATTATAATTTGGTTTATTTTGGCATGGGAAAGAACTGATACAAATATATCTAAAAGATAAACAAACGAAAACATAAAGTGACGAATTGACAAATGTTATGGCCAACTAAGATTTCGGTTTCAGATAGGTAAATTAATTTATAATACTCTGTTTTTGACGTTTGCTGTGATTCTGAAGTGCACACAGAATCTGTGGTAAATGTGGGAAACAGAAGCTAAAAGAGAGTTTTTCTCTGTAGATTAATGAAACCTGAATTTCTGAATTTTCCAGATAAAATTGACCCTAGCATTCCAACAGATAGATTAAGTTAAATAGGTTTTTGAGTCCAGCCATAATTTGCAAGATTAGCTGGCATGGTCGTTCTAACGGTGAGCGGCCCTGATGAGAATTTTTGTTTTTGTAATTTTCGTCTGTTCTTTTGTGTTTCTGTTACAGATCTCTGTTGGTTCCTTGTCTCGGTGGGTGCTTGTGAGTGGTCGTAATTGTGAGTTTTTGACCCAAATTAATCAATCAAGTTTTATTTCTAAAGCGCCTTACAATAATCAAAGTTGACCAAAGCATAGTGATGTAGAAAATATAGCGGACGCGGAGGGAGCATGAACCGAGACAACGACCTGACAGAATCAATACGGGGAGGAATTCGAGAGCCCCTCCCGAGCGGAGGAGCTCCCGCTTTGGCCCCATCGGCCCCTCCTCCATATGTACAGAGCGGGGCGTCCGGCTCCACTTTTTACACCCAGTTAATAACCCTTCATGGACTGGTGGACGTGGCGGCTGCGAACTTGTTATCAGCGGAAGAGCATAAAAATGGCCATGCCCGGGTGCCCGCCTAAGTCTAACTCAGCGACCTTGCCTGAGCGGACTTACCATCGAGGGTCTACATTAAAAACACCAGGACCTGTTGGACGCTCCCAGATACTTAGGACCTTTTGAAGTGACTCAAAGGACTGCCACCGCAGTTAAGGTAGAGGGGCGTGACAACTGGTACCACTGGTCACACTTGAAGCCCTGTTCTGAGAAAACCGGCTTACACTGGACTCATACGCATCCCGGACGGTTGACACATCCTGACGAATATGGTAGTGGGTCTAACAGCCCCACTGAAGGGGGTGGGGGACACCAACCCCGACCCACACGGTCACAAAGACATAAAAAAGACTAACAAATATGGACTTAAGGCCTGGGTTTTAAAACCAGGACCTTTTTAAGGTGTCCATACGGGGTGTGGGGCCTGACACTTGCTCTTTGCTTGCTCATCATACCAACAGTAATAAAAATAGACGATCCACATAGTTGTGAGGGACGGGTCAGAGGACACCCTATCAAAGAATTGAAATTGGCCCTTTACAAGGTATGCAAAGAAGTAGGTAAAACACCTGGAGAAAATCTGGTCATCTACTGCAACAATGCAGGTACAATGTTGGTGAAAATGAGAGAAGCAGTGTCGGACCAACACACCCTAGACTGGATTACCCATTGTACAGAAAAAATGATAAAAACATGGGAAAACAAAGAAGGAACAAAATATGCTGTTTTGAAACCTGTGATTTATGATGTATCTAACATGTCTGTTTCCACAGAGGGAGATGGATCTAGGAAGCGACGGTCTTTCAATATGGGGGGTCATACACCAGGAGAGAATAAATGGGTAAAATTAGCTAAGCACACGGCCATGATTACCAACTCAACCCTGCAGGTGGGAAACCGTACCCTCGGTCAATCATACGTACCTTTCTCTGATGACGGCGGCCGTAAGCCCCTGTTCGGAGATGGGAAAGGATTTATCGCCACGCTGATCCCTATGATCGGTGTGGCGTCCTCCATGCAGCGTCTAAATGAGGTATGGTGGATCCTGGAGGACCTAACTGAGGTAATAGGCGACATCTTGGACCAAATGGAACGGAGTCCAGAACTTAAGGCAGTGGCTGTTGTGGTTATGCAAAGTAGAGTGGCGTTAGACGCCATGTACGCTGAACAGGGTGGTATGTGCGCAGCAGTTGGCCTTGACCACTGCTGTACATATATTCCCCGACGAAACTGGCAATTGGACAGCCATTAAAAATAAAGTAAAGGAACTCAAAGACTTCCTCGCGTCTCAAGAAGACCAGGGTCCTCAGTGGACCTGGCTAAATTGGTTAAATTCCGGTTCCTGGATCCATATCCTTCAAAAGGTGGGTATTCTTATAGGTGTAATACTCTTGTTTTGTTGTATTTTGTTTTACTGGGGGCATCTATACGATGGGTGATGCGTCCCAGGGGGACACGGAGCTCGGGACAAGGGAAACGCCAGAAGGGGGTGGTCCCAGCCTGTACTTGGAAAGAGTACGGCAGGCTTTGAGATATGAATGGAACGACCCCCGACAAGGCTGTGATGGAGAATATTGTGGTGGAGATAATATCTAAACAACACTGTTCGGTGTTGTTGCGCTTGCTGTGTTTTGTGTGCAGGAATGTTTATTTTTGTGTCAATCAGAGACGGTCCCAGGGGGACATAAAAGTTGACATGTACCATTGACACGGAATAAAAACCAGCTGAGTTCCGCCTGGAAAGATTAGTAAGCGGAAGTTACACATGGGAAGAGAGAGATGATTTTGAAACCACTCAGCGGCTGGTTGAGTATGCCCTACATACAGTGAACATGTTTTTTTGGTGTTATAATATGTGAAATTGTACTGTGATTTTTGATACAGGCTGTACTTTTGTGAACTTGAAAATATTATGGTTTTGTTGTCCTCCTTTGGGAGGTCAAAAAGGGGGTCTGAAGAGATAATATTTTTATACGATGTTTTGTTCCTTTGGCTATTTAGCAAACTAACCAAAAGTTGTCATTCAGTGCAGAAAGGTGTGGGTTCCTCAGAATCTTTTGTTTCAAGACACAGCAACCCCCACCCGGTCCACTGGCCATTTGGACAGAAGGGGTCAAATTACGACGGAACTGAATGGACAGCTTTGGGGATCCAATGGGAAATCTTGTGGACAATGGAATGTGGAGTGCTGTGCTTCCCCAGGAAGAGTCAGTCTGACCATGGGAACGGCTGAAGGCAGACTCACGATGGATAGGAAAAACAGAATTCTGTATTGAGATGACATGTTAGAGAAATAAACGTTTAACTTGTTTAACTCCTTGATGTGTCCATCAATTCCTGGTATTTAATTATTAGTTTATGTAGAGTAGTTTTTGACGACTCTCAACTCCTCCTCCAGTTTGAATACGCGGTGTTGTCAATTAAAGGTAATGTTAAATAGGGAAAAAGTAACCGCCGTCGTAGCGGTACTATTTTATTGTGTACAGCGACAACACAGGAAAACGGTTTGTTTTTCTTTACCGTCAGGGGTGCAGGGCGCCGGCACTTTGGCCAGCAAACTCAGCATGTCTTCAGACGAGAGGAGCCAAGAGGGGAAGAAGGAGGGGGCTGGTCTTCTGGGCGTTGCTTAAAGGCCCAGCAGGCCGACAGACGTTAGTTTGTGTATTTACTGCGACTAGTTTTAGTCAATTAACTCTGAAAAACTGTCACAACACATCACAGAGCGACTTGACTTTCAGTCTCCAGTGTGTTGCTCCTGCTTTTCTAAATCAAATAACAGCATCGCACACTCAAGTAGCCGATGTCCAATTTTTAATTAAGGATGATGACGTTTCGGCAGATCATTCTTCTTTTCATCTTTGAACCACAGTGTATGAAATGCACCATTAGTTATCACTGTGTCTAAAGTAGCTGTTTTTTGCCATTTCACAAATAAGTGTTACTATGCAGCAGCAATGCTTTACTGTCTGGGGTTTGCTCCTGCCAGCTTTTCCAATCTAGAGGTCCACAAATTATTATCAGAATCATTACAGCCACTGTAACAGGCTTCTTATGAACTTTTTTATAAACACCAGCTTTGATCACCGCATGCATTCGCCGTGGCATTTGTTCACCAAGTTTCTGGAATGTCAAATGATCCAGTGTTGCATTATTTTTTCAACAAGCTATTCTATAGTTGATGGGAGAGTGTGACCACTGTGCAAAGCCTTCTCCAGCACATCTCAAAGATTCTCAATGGGGTTAAACTCTGTGGTGGAGAATGTATGTGTGAAAATTATGTCTCATGCCCCTGAATCACTCTTTCACAACACGAGCCCGATTATTCCTGGCTTTGTCATCTTGGAATATGCCAGGCCATCAGGGAAGAAGCATTGATGGAATAACCTGGTCATTCAGGATGTTCAGTTAGTCAGCTAGACCAATGCCGCAACCTCAGATGATAACAGTTAAAACCCAGGTGATTACTTTTTGTAGGATTATTATGTAAGATCTCTCTTTCCTTCAAAATGTCTTGTGCATCATCTGCAGACTCTGATTTATTTATATGGAGCGCACTGCAGTGCACAGAATTCTTCCACTACCACTGCTCAAGGTTGAAATATCTTGCTGGAAGTTGCATGGAATATTTGCTCAGAAAAACTAAACAACAAGCTGTCTCCCAAAGTCAACCCTA